>JAWNMO010000258.1:890000-2209770 GCA_035043915.1 Drosophila paramelanica
TTAACAATCCGCACACGGTTAACTGCCGCGATCTGGATGGACGCCATTCGACGCCGCTGCATTTCGCCGCCGGCTTCAATCGTGTGCCTGTCGTGCAATTTCTGCTGGAGCATGGCGCCGAGGTCTATGCCGCCGATAAGGGTGGCCTCGTGCCGCTGCACAACGCCTGCTCGTATGGCCACTACGAGGTCACCGAGCTGCTGGTCAAGCACGGCGCCAACGTGAATGTCTCCGATCTGTGGAAGTTTACGCCGCTGCACGAGGCCGCCGCCAAGGGCAAATACGATATATGCAAGCTGCTGCTAAAACACGGCGCCGATCCCATGAAAAAGAATCGCGATGGCGCCACACCCGCAGATCTCGTTAAGGATTCGGATCACGATGTCGCCGAACTGTTGCGTGGCCCCTCCGCACTGCTGGATGCGGCCAAGAAGGGGAATTTGGCGCGCGTGCAGCGTCTGGTGACGCCGGAGACGATCAACTGTCGGGATCTGAATGGACGCAACTCCACGCCGCTGCATTTGGCCGCCGGCTATAACAATTTCGAGTGCGCCGAATATCTGCTGGAGAATGGCGCCGATGTGAATGCCCAGGACAAGGGCGGTCTGATACCCCTGCACAATGCCAGCTCCTACGGGCATTTGGACATTGCCGCGCTGCTGATCAAACACAAAACGGTGGTAAATGCCACCGATAAATGGGGCTTCACGCCGCTGCACGAGGCCGCCCAGAAGGGACGCACTCAGCTGTGCTCCCTGCTGCTGGCCCACGGCGCGGATGCCTATATGAAGAATCAGGAGGGTCAAACGCCCATCGAGCTGGCAACAGCAGATGATGTCAAGTGCCTGCTGCAGGATGCCATGGCCACCTCACTCAGTCAACAGGCGCTTAGCGCTTCCACGCAATCCCTGGCCAGCAGCTCGCCGGCACCAGATGCCGCCTGCAGCAGCGCAGCGGCCGCAGCCAATACGGCAGCAACTGCGGCTACGACGGCAGCGACAGCTTCGACGGCAGCGGCGGCAATGCTCTCACCCACTACAGAGACCGTTTTGCTGCCGTCGGGCGCTTCCATGACACTGAGCGTACCGGTGCCTTTGCCCCTGAACAGTTGCGCCACACGCATCAGTCCCGCCCAGGGCGCTGAGGCGCATGGCGCAGAGAATACGGGCAGCGAGGAGCTGCTGTCCGATCCGGAGTCGATAACGAATGTCTCCGGTTTCTTGAGCAGCCAGCAGCTGCATCATCTAATCGAGCTGTTTGAACGCGAACAAATCACACTGGATATACTGGCCGAGATGGGTCACGATGATCTCAAGCAAGTGGGCGTGTCCGCCTACGGGTTTCGACACAAGATACTCAAGGGCATAGCGCAGCTGAGAGCCACCACGGGTGAGTATACGAGGAATAACCCAATTAAAAGTGTTCCAATTTGACATGCAATTCCCTCCAGGCATTGGCAACAATGTGAATCTGTGCACGCTGCTGGTGGATTTGCTTCCGGATGACAAGGAATTTGTAGCCGTTGAGGAGGAGATGCAGGCCACCATACGCGAGCATCGTGATAATGGACAGGCGGGTGGTTACTTCACGCGCTATAATATAGTTAGGGTATGTTTTAGATCAGCCAAATCTCCACTGTTTTTACTAACATCTATTATTTTTTGTTGTTACAGGTACAAAAGGTGCAGAATCGAAAATTGTGGGAGCGCTATGCGCATCGACGCCAGGAGATTGCCGAGGAGAACTTCTTGCAGTCGAATGAGCGCATGCTCTTCCATGGCAGCCCCTTCATCAATGCGATTGTGCAGCGCGGCTTCGATGAGCGCCACGCCTACATAGGCGGCATGTTTGGAGCGGGCATTTATTTTGCCGAACACAGTTCCAAAAGCAATCAATATGTGTATGGCATTGGTGGCGGCATTGGCTGTCCATCGCACAAGGATAAATCCTGCTATGTGTGTCCCAGGTAACGTCTCCTCAAATACCAATCTTATTTGTTTTAATTGTATAATTTTGCAATCTTTTGCAGGCAATTGCTGCTGTGCCGCGTTGCGCTGGGCAAATCATTTTTGCAGTACAGCGCCATGAAGATGGCGCACGCGCCGCCCGGCCACCATTCGGTGATTGGTCGTCCCTCGGCGGGTGGTCTGCACTTTGCCGAGTATGTTGTCTATCGGGGTGAACAGGTGGGTGACATAAGAGCTTGTGTTGAAGCTGTACATTTAATAATTGTGTGCCTGTGCAGTCTTATCCAGAGTACTTGATAACCTACCAAATTGTGAAGCCCGATGATGGCAACAGCGGGGCGGAGGAAACAAGATGATGGATGCCCTCGGTTGGCTCGACGCCCACAACAACATCGCCGGCACCGCAACAGCAACCACAACAGACCTCAGCGCCAGCGCCAGCAGCGTCACCAGTTCCAGTTCCAGTAGCCACAGTCACAGCCACAGCTCCAGTTGCCAAGCGGCGGCAGCGACACGCCCAGAAATATCAACAGTCAGTGCCGCATTTGCCGCTGCAATTGCAGTATCAGCATTATCAACCGCAGCAGGTGATGCCGCCGCTGCCGTTGCCAACGGCGGCGTCGTCGTTGGTGACTACCACGCAGCCGGCCCCGGCGGGCGTTTTTACCACGCACAACAACAACATCAATCATAGCTATAGCAATAATAACAACAACAATGGCAACAGCAATAACAACAACAATGATATGTCACCGATATCGAACAGCAACAGCTACTCCTCGGTGGACACAAATCAAACGCTACTCAACTCGATCGCCAATCAGCGAGGTGGAAGCCACAGCCAGACGCGTCAGCCACAGAGCCACAACCGAAAATACAGTCAATTTATGATCATCACGCCCGCCGTTTCAATCGATCGTGATTTTGAGTACGAATCGCATTTGGATTTCGAGGACTTTGCCAATGCGGCGCATAACAATGGCAATCTGTTCCGTATGGGCTTGCGTCGCAGCGACAGTAGCAGCGATGATAGTGGACACAGCAGCGACAACAGCTTTCGTTCCAACTACAATCCCTATTTGCATCACAGTCGCCAGCACTTGCTGTCCAAGAAGAGCAACAACAACAACAGCGGTGCCGGCGGTGGTGCTCGTCACTTTTATGCCTTCTCCTCGTGGCGCTGGTGTACGCTGCTGTGCGCGGCAATGCGCTGCTTTGGCGCCGGGTACGGCAATCAGGCGCCTTATAGCAGCTCCTTTGTTCAGCATCATCGCCTGCGTCGCTGCTCCTCCTACAATGCGGACACCGCCTACGATTATGAGCATTTTGCGGCGCCATTTAAGGCGCGCAAAACACGCGATCATATGAATAATATCACGTACGAGTTGTGACGGTGGCCAGTGCCTAAAATCGTTATGCATTTTGATCTCTTTGTCGCCGTTGTATTTGTTGGTCTAATCCTAAAATTTCAGCTCCTTATTAGACTTTTATTACAATTATTAGCTATAAATGTCGTGTACTGTGTGTCGTCGTTTATTCTAGCTATAAATCGATTGTCAAATCAAAAAAGAGCAGCAAATTTTTTGAGTGATTTTAATTCGAACTTACGAGTAATTAATATTTAAAAAAAACAAACAATTATACGAAAACAACAAGTATAAAGTATGCATTATGCACGCGAGTTTACTTAAGTGTTTAAATTTAGCTAATTAATTAAAAAATGACAACAATTCAAACTCCAATTAAATTTAAATATACTTATACATATATATATATATACAATAAAATAAAAGTATTTCAATTGAATTTAATTTTGAAAAACGTGCGCAATTTGTGCGTAACAGCGAGCTTCGCGATTGTTGTTAGCTAGCGTGCGGCATGCCAAGACCCGCGCAGCAGTCAGCTTGTGCGCGTTGCAAAAACTGAACACTATAACACTCGCTGCTGCTGTTGCTGCTGCTGTTTTTGGCGTAATTTGCAACTGTCAAACCGCTGTCAAGTTGAAGTTCGAAGCTGCCGAGCGCAGAAGTTTTAAAGAGTAATGATGATGAATGCTAAAATACGCAAATATCTTTCTTTTTGGCCACGCACATGGCACAACATAATCACATTTCACTGTCAAAATGCCGCACTTAACTTGCGGTTTTTGAGGTCTACACGCTTTGCTGTATTTCATTTTGGTTTTTACTTCTCTTTTTTTTTTGGCAACATATGCAAGTAATTTGATTAAATTATATAATTACAGGCTGCAAAATGAGCAAGAGTCGGCCGGCCACAGACACCGAACACGCAGACGATGGCCAACACCAGAAATTTGGTTTGGCTGGTTAAAAAACGTTGTTTGCGACACTCACTGCAGGCCGGGACTAGTGCAATTTGTATTTTCGCATAACAACAAATAAGCACCAGGCACGACCTACATCAGGTGACGTTTTAATGTTGCACAGCACTTAACACACACAAACAAGCATACACATACAGCAGATGCAGCTACACACGCCCATAGCAATATCAATAAGCCAAAAGAGTCGTCGCCATCATCTTGGTCTTGGTCTTCCCAGTTTGGCTTAAGCACTGTCATTACATATGCCCAACTGCTGGCTGTAATTTAATTAAAATAGAGACGCATTAATAATGAAATATTTCAAATGTGTCCGCGGCACAGGTATTTCTCATCCACTCCCGCCAGATTGGAGGCCGTGTTTATTACTTTGGAGCTTTGGCAATTCATTAACAAATGTATTTTTTATGCGCTAGCATGGCTCGCAACTGCGAGTTTTAATCAAAATTCATTTTGTCGAATGATTTTATTTGATCTGGCATATATGTCTATATATATATATATTAGGTTCTGGAAAGCCTCTAGATGCTTTCAGGCTATGTAAAAAAATTAGTATAAATTACATCTGTAGTTGTTTGGTTTAAACTTAACGCTATGTGTTCAATCGTCTACTTCATCCATGCTGCTTGTCTCCGTCGACTTGCGTTTCTGTTTCTGACTACAATCGTTGGCAATGGCCGCCTGGACTAGTTCGCGCGTAAACTTCTCGACCAGACGCATGGACATTGCGTGCGGCAGCTCGTTGAGCGAGTGCGCTATAAACTCGCCAAAGGCTCGAAATTTTGGATATGTGCTCGTTGTTGTTGCTGCTTCTGGTACAGCTGCTGTTGCAGGTGTTGCATTTGCAGCGACTTTTGTTGCATTTGCAGCTACTGAGGCACGCTTGGCAGCCGGCGGTTCTTCTTCGAGCGCTGGTGGTGCACGTTTCGGTTTGGCGACGCTTAGAGCCTCCGGCTGGCGACAGGTGGGCAGTTGCAGGTTGCTTTTACCATTGACCAGGTCGTAATTTCTGTTGCTCCCGTTCATTAGCGCATTATGAGGTATGCTGCAATAGCGAATTACTTTCGGTTAGTGGCAAGCTCAGACCCGTAGTCAGAACTCACCTGAGCACTGTGGTTACCGGCATCTGTCGTTCGCAGTCATATTCCTCCTCCTCGCAGTCTGGGTCCAGTTCGAGCTTAATGCTTTTGGTTTCGGCTTGAAAGTCATCCGCATCGTACGGCTCCTCGTCCTCGTCGTCATCTGGCTGATGTCCGTCTAGGGACTTGCAATACGTCTTGTACGAACGTCGGCTGCGTATGTGCTCCGACAGGAAACTGAGGTTCTCGTACAGTGGCCACTGGCTGCAACCACCACCAGCAACCATCGAATTCTGTTCCACGCGTCTCTTTTCAATGTTATAACGATTACGCAGCGTAATCATGCGTTCACGCAATAAAGGGACTAAACGACAAAAAAAATTAGTTAGTAGGCTTTTTTATACGAATATATATTGATATTTATATAGTAAATATTATTTCTTACCATCATAGCCCAGTTTGTGCGAGATTTGCAGCCATAGCTGCGCAATGTGTATTTTATCCTTGAACCGTTTGTTTGCGCGGTCGTATAAAGCTGGCCGCGCGCGATATTCACGTATCAGACCCAAATCGAATTCACCGGTTTGCGCGTAAGAAGCGCGGGGACGACCCCGCCCCTTGGGCAGCACAGGCAGGATGAGGTGCGTCTGCATCAGCGGTGATGAGGCACGCTCCATTTTAAGTGCACTCAGATCGGGCTGCGTGATTGTTTTTAATTAGTAACATGCTCATAATTCATAACAAATAGTTATATATATAAATACTTTTTTTTTCAATTATATTTTATACACACATATGTATATATTATTTTTTAACAGTAAAACGCTTTAATATTTACTGTAAATTTTGCTCTGCCTGCTACGATTCGCTAGCGAAGAGCAGCGCATAAAAAAAAACACAAAGCATAAGCAAAGTAAAAAAAAAAAAACCAAAAAAATAAATGTATAAATAAAAAATATTTTGGCGCTGCTCGGGCAGCATGCTTTTATATATATATTTGTATGTATATATGAACATTAAATATGTTTATTATTCGCTTCAGCGCTCAGGAAAAACTTACGTTTGGTTTGCACGCAAAATATTTAACTTTAACTCAATTTGTTTTTATATTTAACACACAGCAACAACAACAAGAATAATAAAAAAAACGAAGGCACACAATACCACAGGCGGGCGAGCAATTGCTCGGCTTGTTGTTTTTTAGTTTTTTTCACAAGCAACGACGCCGACGCCGCGAATACACGAAATGCACCAAATAAGCGCCACAAAAGAAATAGTGAAAAATACCAAAAAAACAAATACTAAACACAGCTGATCGATAGCGCGCAACATTCAAACTAGATGAAGATATTGGATTTAGGTTTAAATGTTAAAAAAATATAAATCGATATTTATAAACACAGAATGCATTGCAAAAAGTGCAATTGTTGCGCATTTTGAAATCGAGTAAATAATTTCCAAAGACGCAATACACACACACTTTAAAAATAGAAATTTGAGTAACTTTAAAGCCATAGTTTTTATAATAAGCAGTTTAATATAAATGTAATAGTATTTGCACATGTTTCTGAAACTGTTCCCACTTAAGAACTCTCTATTTACGAATACAAATATTTTAAATTGAAGCATTTCGGTGTGGCAATACATCATTCTTCTCTATATTCAATTATATTTTATATATGCGGCAAAATTTAAATTCATTTTCTTATTTCCAAAGTGACCACTATTTTGGGAACTCACCCGATTTTTTTCCATGCTTCAAACACGACTGTACCAAGTTCTTCACAAGATGAAAAAAGCTGTATGAATAAACAAAATTCAGGTGATGAATTTTTAACAAAAAGTGCTGCTTGATTTTAAAATGAAAATATTTCTTACGATTAATTTAACTTAACATACTAAGTTATATTTTTTATATTTAAGCATTAGAGACAGTTGAATACTTTTGGAAAATATATAATTTTAATAGTTCAATTTGTTGTGGCACAAACCGCTCATAGGCCGGGACAAGTGCAATGTTTAATTCAGAAAGCAAAACGTTGACACCTTCCCGTCCTGCAAGCAATTTATGGTAAAGATTTTGCAGATCGGTTCGTTATTTTTTTTGGTATAGAGTTTCACAAGTACCCAAAATTAAAGATAAGCTGCATTACAATATAATTATGTTTGCTACCAAAAAAAAAACAACATAAAAAATGAAGACAGGTAGACAAAAGCAACAGATCACTGCCTAAAAATCTCAGATTTCAACAGCATATAAGATAAAAATTTAAAAAAAAAATGGATTTCATATTAAATTTCCGCCCCTACTTGAACGCAAAACTCTACGCTCCCCCGCCTTTTATATAAATTTTTTGGTTTTGGAACATTTTTGTGCGGGCGAGAGAACAATGGGTCGCTTAGAATCCGTTGAGCAGGGCTCCTGATCAGGCTGGCGAAACTAAAGTACCTACCTCTAGCAGGTAAAATTAAACGCGCTGCAAATCAAGCGTTAAATGCCCTTTACTTACGCCTCAAAGCACTTCAAATATATAGAAGAAGAAATGTATGCATGCACTATATACTCCATATACTAGACTATATCTGCTTATGTATTATGCTTTATGTGTTGTGTTGCTGTTGCTGCTGCTGCTGCTGCTGTTGGGGTCCATTAACAGTTGGCTAACATCGACAAATTTTGAAATCCAAAGCGTGACAAAATTCGTAGAAACTCTGGATGCCGCTGGTTGCTTGGGGCAATTACGAATTATGATGTGAACGGAATTGCCAGGGCAGCAGAAACTAAAATCAAAGCACTTACATATATGTATGTATGTATATGTGGCATATGTACATATATGTATGTTTGTGGGGACTTGAGACTTGGGGCAGTTTCTGGCGCTGCGACAATGTTTTTCTTGCTTTTCTTTTTTTTCCTTATTTTTTTTGTTGCTCTCAGCGTATTTCTATGTCGCTTATCTTTGGCATACAAAAAAAAAAAGGGGGGGCGAGCTCAGAGCTGGCTCGCGCATATTTGTTTATACGATCGCAGCGAGCATTAGCTTTAAGTTTAATGGCACACACACAACACACACATACATAGGAAATTGCCCCCACTGAAGACGAAAAATGAACGAACGCTGCAATAAATTCATATTTATTTATTTTTGTTAGGCAAATACGCCCCCAACAACAAGAGCTTCAGCTGGAGCTGCCAGAATTGGTGTTCAAGACGGGGCTTCTCCATTGAGAAATTGTAAGGCCAGCCGGCCTAGAACGACCAATAATAACGGAAAGCGGAAACGCAAATAGACGCGCAATAAAAAACAAAACAAAGCAGAGCGAGTGCGAGTGCGAGTGCGAGAGAGAGAGGAGGCGACAGGCAAAAAAGCAGAAAGCGATATAAATTTGAAATAACTAATAATTCATTGAATAGCAAGCAGCAACGCGAACTCGCTGCACCAAGTATATCATGTAATAATATTTGCTCAAGCAAACAGCTGACAAGACTGAAACAACAACACGGCTCAGGCCAACAGGCAACTTGCAACGAGAGGCAGCAGGCAACACAGCTAGTCTACAACAGGGCTGAGAAAGAGAGAGGGAGGTGAGTTGGGAGCTGAGAACGATCAGGAGCGGTGCTGCCAACTAGTTTCGATTATGTTGCGTTAGTAATATGAAGAGCATAACAAACTGATGAGACAGCTTGTAAACAACTGCAACAAGACCAGACATAAACTTGTTATTCTATTATTAATGGGTTAAGGAACTAAAAAAAAAACTTGATTTTACGTCAAATAAGCATAATAATATAAAGGCTGTAGCATTACAAAATATAACGTATTATTAAGTGTGCAATCAAAGACAATGAAAAAATCACACAGCAAATGATATTATTTAGGTTATGTGGGTCAAAAATAATTTCCAAAGTTAAAGTTATAGTTAAGTTAGATAGGTATTAAATGCATAAAAATGTGGCTAACTAAATTTATAAGCAAATGGATCCGATAGTTGTCTTAGTATTAGTAATCGGCGTATTCGGCGGTTTTTAATATATTATTTGAAATTTATTTAAATTTCTTTTGCACAACTTCACCGAAAACACACTAAGTTCAGTCAGCTCTGTTGGCTGCTATCAGCTTTACGTCCATGTCCAATATTTATTGATGTTTCCGTTGGGATTTGTTTATATTTGGTCTGGGAGTTGAGCAGTCATAGGAATTTCTTTGATAAGCACAAATAATATTAAGTGGTCTCAGTAATTATGGAGAACTTATACAACAATTTCCTAGAGAAATTGCCAATTGTTGCAAATTCAAACAATTTTTATGGCTAGCAAGCATTTTTGAACATTTAGTGCATGGACTGTCATAAACTAAAGATCTTAATCGAAGGGGCAGGGAAGGGGGATTAATTAGCAATAATAAAAACCATAAAATGAACAGTTAAAGACAGCGGCAGCAAAACGGCGATAAATATGCGATAGTTTTGCATTTGTAAGCGTATGTGAAGTGCGATGTTTCGTTTTGAGCATTTTGTTAGCTCCTTTCACGTTTATGATTGCGTACAGCCTTTTGTCTGTTGCCTGCTGCCTGCTGATGTTATGTGCTGGCCTGTTCTAGTTTGAGCCAAATCATATTTAATGACCGCAAAAACTTCAATGCATTGACAGGGGGGATGAAGAGTCAGACGGAGGGAGGGGTCTGGGGAACGGTAATGGCTGCCAGCCAAAAACAGTTTCATCTTGTTGCTGGCAAAAAATAACTGTATTAAATGGCCAATGCCAATGCCAATGCCTAGGACAGCATTGTGGCAACGTGGCTTTGGAAAGGTTCTGCGGCCTGTTACAATTTTTAGCCTTGCAACAACAACAACAACACAAAACCAGTTTCAGTCGTCTGCAAAAGGCGTTTTGCTGTCTTAGGCCTAGGTCTGGGCCTGGCCCTGGGCTATGGCTTTGACTCTCTGACTGTGGCTGTCTCATCTGTTGTCTATTTGGTGTGGCAGTGCCAGCCTCCTCCTGTTGCCTGTTGCACATTGCAAGTTGCATGCCGCCTGCTGCCTGTTGCTGTGGGCCTGTTCCCAGTGCAACATTTACTTTGTTGCCGAGGTGCTTTCTCTGCGACTCTGTCTTGTTGCCAGCTCGCACTTTGATTTACTTGCAAATTTGGTTCTAAGCCAACGTAATCGAAATGCAATTAAGAACTTTTTTTTCTCTATTTGTTATATACATAAATATCCTCTACACTTTGTGATTAGGGTATGATGGTTTTTGCCAATGGGTTGGAAGAAGACAATTAACATATATTATATATACAAGTATATATATTCTAGAGCATTACAGGTCATGCGGATCTGCAATTTAAAATCCACATTTTACATTTTGAATATTATTGCATAGCTTGTTTGTCTGCCCGAGGCTGTCTGCAGGGTAACTTCTAGGCATGCACTCTCGACTAGAGCACTCATATGTGTGTTTTTGTTGCCCCTGTTTTTTTTGTTTTTTTTTTTGGCTGCTACTTTTGTTTTGGCTCTCACACGGTGCCTGGTCTGGGCCATTTTGATATCGCTTTTAGAAAGTCCAGTGCATGGCGTCCCGAGATCCCGTCCAGCAGAGTCCAACTTTGGGCGAGTGCCATTTGGAAAGGCGTTGACGTTGGCTGCACTAGTTGCTGCTGCGGCAGCCGCTGCTGGTTTGGCTTTTGTGGCTATTGCGTCTGTTGCCATAATTAAAGGGTTACGGCCATGGCCAAGACATGCCAATCGCTGGAGCCGCCAGTTGGCCAGTTCTGGAGAGTCGATATGGCTGCCCATGTGAATTCTGTGGCGGCTGATATGCATAACGGTGTTTTAATATTAGTCGGCGCAAATAAGTGGGCATGTCTCCTCTGGTTGCTGCAACAACTGGCAACAGCAGCACCAACAGCAACGGGCGGCAACTGGCAATGCGCAGAAAACCATTGCACATATTTCCCAAACACATATATATATATATGTATACAATATTCTTGTTGCTGATCTATCTACACACACCCAAACACCCATTGTGCTTCTCTTTGTAGTTGCCCAGTCATTTGGTTGATATTGTTATGGCATAATATACGTTCATTGCCCACTATGCACACATACATATGTTCATATATCGGTCTGTGCCATTACAGTTTGAGCTGCTGCAGTTTGGCATGCATTGCAAATGACCAGGCATCAATTGCAGTCGATTTTTATTGGCTTGAAGTCAGCTTCGACTTTGCCAATTCTCTAATTGGCTTGGTTGCGGCTCTATAAGATTATTCTTCATGTGCGTAGGTTGTGAGCTGAGCTGCATGAAAATAACATATGATATAAAATCAAAGTTAAACATATAGTGGCGAACAAATGTTTAAAAAAAGTTCCAATACATAACTGAACTTTTAGGTGGATTCAAGTTGTGTTCAACTGGTTTCAAATTCTAGATTATAGTTTATGTGTATGATTTTACTCTTACAATATAAATATTATATATGTATGAATATATGGCATTTTTTAATTAAGTGAAGTATTTTTTCTATTTCTGTTTTTTCCAGTCTCAAGATCACAGCTGGTTTAATTTGATTTGATTTTATTTCGGTATAGTTTATCTTAAAATCCAAGGATTGCATTGATATTTTTTTAGCCAATTTCTTGACTTAAATATAACCCAATAATTTTACGATCATTGCAAGGATAACTTATAGCCCCATCATTTAACAGCGTGTGGCACCTCTCGTGCATTCACATCAACAACGTTTAAAAGAAAATTAATTTCACGATCTTCTCGAACATCCTATAATCAACCCATTTGAAATGGGATACCAATGCGACTTCAAGTGCACATCTCGTTAGCAATAAAAGTAACATTCCGCAAGTAACTCAACTGTCGGGCAGTAGAACGAGAGAATTACTTGAGTATATCGGTGGGTCGGGCGAACATAACCAAAAAGCCTAACAGCTCAATTACTAGAGCCTGCTGCGAGTAGCTGTTCCGAGCAGGCTTGGCTTAAAATGCAATTAATAGGCCTAAGCACACACACATTTATACACACTCGGCCACTCTGGCAGCTTGTTGCCAAGTCAGTAAGCAAATCATTAGCGGCAAAATTTGCGCCCAGTTATAATCCGCGTGGCATAGTCTACAGCTCACATTTCACAAAGTTCTCACACAAATTTCAGATGCGAGATTTATTTTTTTTTCTTTTAAAAAGATTCTCGGATGCTGCGCAACGTGGCGTTAAATGTGTACCAATTATATAATCTGTATGTGTGTGTGTTTGTGTAAAACTCGTCTAAGCAAAGTTTTGGCAAAGATCTTCAAGAATTTAAGCCTCAAATTTTGTGAACGCTTATTAGGAAAGGCGGCTACCCCATAGTTATGTATGTGTGTGTGCAGCTATTCAATAGCGCCAATTTGATATGGAGCCAAGGAGCAAGCACACAAATTAAGTTTCATAGGAAGCGAGACGCAACAACAATATATATAAATGAGAAAAATACTACCTGAACATGTTTTATCTCTTTCACACGTTCGCAAGCTTTTTTGTGTGTCTCTATCACTCTCCCTCTCTTTCTCTGTCTTTCTCCCTCTTTCTCTAATTTCGGATGTGTTTTGTTTTTATGTGAGGATCGTAAAGCCAAAGCAATTAAGGAAAATCAGAAAGAAAGTTCGTCATGCAAATAAAATTATGCCTCGTTTAAGGAACGGAGAAATATGTCAGTAGAAGTTGAAGAGATATTAAAACTGTTAAGGAGCTTTACGGCTACGGCTAATCACTAGAAAGTAAGAGATATGTGTGATGTGTAAAAATATATTCTTCCTGCAGCAGACGCTCGTAAAAGTTAAAATTATCTGTAAAATATATATATAAATTCATTTTTCACATAAAGTGTTAAATTTCTATGTATTATTTACTATATTGAAATTTAAATTCTGTTTCTGAATTTTGGAAAATTGTACATTTTACAGTTTTATATATATACAGACATACATTTGTAGGCATTCTGTAGTCTAACTTTTAGAGACCCAATCGCATATTTTGACTCTTGAGAGAGCACATAAAGCGAAATCAATATCCAATCATTAATCGTTAACTAATTCCATGAATTTTGGCAGACGAGCCGCATTTGACCCGTTCCCCGCTGTCCATCCAACTCCTCTGGCCCATTTACCAAGTTCCTGAAAACGCAACCAGACATGCCACACTAAAGACATATATTTATGCCCCGCAAGCAGAGCTTGGCGTATTTAGAACAGTCGGGACAAACAAACAAAAAAAAAAAAATCGGAAAAAAACAACAAAAAATATCAAGATAAAAATATTTTTCGGCTGCCCTTTTTTAGTGTTTGCAGCAGCAGCTGCCCGGTTGGGCACCGGACAGTGGCTCCTAAAACAGTGTATTTGTTGTTGTTTTTGTTATCGTCGCGACGTCTGCCCAGCTTCCAGTTCCAGTCTTCCGTCCTATGTCGTCCTGAGATCTCTTGAAGTTTGCGTTTTGAATTCGATTCCAAGTTTTGTGTTTCGTTTTCGATTTCGTTACCGGCAAAACGACGACCATGAAACAATTTTATATATATTTTTGCTCCGAAGATCAATAAAATTTTACCGACAACTGTATTTGGGTATGCTGCCCCAAAATTAGTGGCCAAATTGTCGTGCAGAACGAGTTTTGGGTCACATTTTTGGTTACACAGAGCAAGCAAAGGGGGGGAGGAAAAGGGCAGCGCAAAAAAAAAATATAAATAATTTGAACTTTATAAATTCTTTGCCCGTCGCACAACTAAAAGTGTTGAAGTTGCGCTTAATTTATGTGAGAGCCAGAGTGGGAGAGAGAGGGACATAACTATAAGCACTGATCTGGATCGCGTAGGGTGCTTAATAGAGATAAAGATTGATTCAAGATAAGAAACATTCGGGCGGGAAACAAATTTTTAGATTTGTTTGCAGTTTAAAAAAATAAATAAATAAAATGTTTTTTTGGAAAGAGTTTAGCAGATGATCGTTGTCTACAGATAAGGCTCTAGCGATCTTGGGCAATTAGATCTGGAAGTTCTTAGAATCATCCAGAAATAATAAACGGCATTTGTAACACAACGCCTCAGTCTTCTTTATTTACATTTTCTGTTTTATAACACTTTGGAGGATGATACGTGATGTGATAAATTTTGTTTTCGGGACTTGGAACTATTTCTGTAATTTAATTTCTAAATTCTCGAGTGATTAAAATCTTTAAAAGAAAGCAGTTAAGACAATTCCAATGACAAAGGAAAAAAAAGAAAAACATTGCAACGCTGTGTGAGTTCCTGCCGCATGTAAGAAAGGTGCGCTGCTGAATTCTCAGAAAATGCAAAGCCCAAAAACAACAGCAGAAAACGCCAAGGTGCCATGGCTGCTGCATGTGTGTGTGTGTGCATGTGGGCGGCGGAGTAGGGGATAGTCATCGTCTGCGCTGCAATCACCATTCGCAGGCCGGCACTAATGAATTTGTATGCAAACCGCAGAAATTTTATGTTTCATGTTGTATGCCAATGATTTGGCACAAAAACAAAAGAAACGGAGAGAAAAAGAAAAAAAAAAGTAACGGAAATGCGCGCAACACATAAAAAAAGGATCAGCAGAACATTTTGCGAAATTAGTGCAGGCGGCCAAAAGGTGATTTTTTTTTCGTACGTATTAAAAAATAAAGTATGCATATACATACTTATACACGCACAGACATACATTATATATATATATATATATACATTTTGATTTATGCTTAAGCAATAAAAATTATAATAATGAAGGCACTGACATGGGGCACAGAAACGCGGCGCAAAGCACACGTGATATGCATGCGCTCGCTCTCCCGCGTTCTGCTACTCTCTTGGACTGAGCGATGCTGCCCTTTTTGGTGCTCTGCTTCGCTGATTGTCCGTTACTTGGCGCACAAAGCTACAGTTTGAATACCGTTGGGGGTGTTTTGGAGTTGACAGCAATGATGAGTCACATCGCACACGAAATACTTAAGCAAAATGAACTACTTCTTTGTACCGTTTTTGCGCGACAGCATGTAAATAAATTGAAAGGAAAACGACAACAGCGGCGGGAGTCAATAAAAGCTTTTGCGTCGTTCAAGTATCTCCCCTCTCTCAATTTCTTTCATTCGCACTGGCCTCCTGTTGTAGTTTAATTTATTACGTCATAGGCTGCAAAGCAAAACTCTATGTGTGACTGTCAAACTACAAGCGTCAGTTATTTGATGGTCGGACATAAATACGGAATACGGAATTTGCACTTTGTACAGGCTATAAAAAGTTGAGAGAGCGTCTCAAAGGCAGCTGCTTGCTGCTGCTGCTGCACCCAAACGCCAAACGGTTAAACATAAAAACTAACGGCAGTTTTATAACTCTAGCATAAGATTACCTTTTGAGTGCATAGACTTCGCCTTCCATCTTGTTCTTCATCGCCGAAAAAAAGAACAGAGCGCAAACGAAAACCATTTCGGCGACGAAATTTTTAGCGGACGAGTGGGCGCAAGCGCAGGCGGTTGCCAAGATCCCCGAAGATGATACACAAGCAATCAAAAGAAATGCAATGGCTGCTCCGCTGACTCTTTCCTTGTCGTGCTGCTGCTGCTGCACTTGCTGCACCGTTAGGTCCACGCTAGAGTGTTTGGCCTCGACTTGCACGCGGAGTTCAAGATCAGCCGCCGCCGCACCTACCAAAAATGTTTCTGCGTAGCTTTTCCGCTGTTAACTTTACATTTACAAAGGCAGTCGAATTTTTGCTTTTTGGCATATTTTTGCATGTCTCTTTGCACTTAACACACAATTAGTTACCTTTCGTTACGTTCAGCACTTTGTCTTTACATTTAAAGTAACGGTTTTGCAGTTAAATAAAAACACAACACAAAGAGACGACACACACACCAACAAATTTAACAGAACTTAAAGTATCAAGAACGAATGATCAGTTTTAACGGCAAAGTTCGCGTTGAATGACAGAACGTCTTAAGAGTTCTTTCTACACAACCGTCCTCGCCGATGGTGCGCGCGCAATTGATTCCTGCTTCAGCGACAACGTCGCTCGAAAGCGTCAGCTACACCAAACCAAGAAGAAGAAACACTCGAGCTCCTGCTGTTGCTTCGTCGCTGCCGCTGCCTTCGAGAAGGCAGCGACGCAGGCTGCTTTCCAAGCAAAGAAGCGATGTACGCCGACCGACATTACCAGGTACGACAGCGCACGAGCACGTTATGGGTGCTGCTAAGAAGTGGTACATTTATTGTTTGCAGTGGTGCGTCGTGTCGTGTTGCGGCCCGCGCACATCTCTAGTCAAAGCATAATAACGGACGTTTTTTGTTGCCCCTGCGCAGCGACAAAAGGCAGCGACAGCAGAAGCAGCATCAGCATCGTTCGCTACAAACTACAAAGAGGAGCCCATCGATCTTGCGTTAGGGGTTTTTGTTTGCGCATGTGCCGAAGTGCATATGCTCTACTATGTTAGTTTTGTATAGAATGTTTTGGAAGTCCTTGAGCTAACAATACTGTTGTGGGTTTTTGCCCATAGTTTTAGATAACAGACTATATAAAATATGATTTTCTTTTTAATGCATACAGACAAAAGTAAAATAAGAAATCTTATAACAAAAACTTGACCAAAACTGTAAAGAAATCGTTAGATCATGAATCATGATATATTCATGTATATGTATGTATATGCATGTCATAGCTCTTGAAAAGTAAAATATACTTTTGAATGTGGTAAGTCTGGATTCGTTAAATTTAAGAGTTATTTATGAGTAAAATTATGTAAAATCAATAACGAAAATAATCATTTTATATAGCGATTTCTGATGCATAAATGCATAATATTATTGTATTTTTTTCATTTAAATTTATAGCTGATTTCTTACATTTTTTAAAGCAATTCGGATTGACAGATACTCGCCTAATGAATGCTAAAGACCTGCCCCTTTATATATGTATGTACGCCTTCAAGTCTTTGCCAAATGCCAAAATATATATTATTATGTTTTAGACTTTAAATAAAATATGAAAATAATTAGCTAAAAATTTCTGTAATTAATGCATATGTGCCTGCAGCAGAAAAAGTTGCCAACTGAAAGCCCAAAAACGAAACCCGAATCGCCGAATCCCTCGAATCGGCGAATCTTGAAGACCAGCACAGGGACAACTCCATTAGGGCGGCCCACATTTGGGCCCATTTTGTTGGCAGGTGCTTTGCCAAGGCGCGGTTGCAGCTTGATGTAGCAAGGGTGCCACAAAAAAAACCGTGTGGTCTTTTATCGAGAGTACTCGACCAACAGATACCTTGTAACTTGGAGTATTTATACAAATGTATAAAAAGTGGCAAACAGGGAGATTTTCCATCTTAAAGAGATATGCCAAATATCAGGGCCAACAAATTAAATTTGATTGTAAAGCTAGAACAACAGGGAAAATTATCAAGAATTTAAGATGGTTAATAAGATCCAGCAGTCCGTAGTTTACATTCAAAATTTTTTTTATCTTTTAGTAACACATACACATCTGCACAACTAAAATATACCCTTTTTCTTATCACTGTTTAAACATTAAAAAAATTACAAAAAAAAATCATGAGGAAACTTTAGCATGAAGCGATCAAGAGTTTTGTATGGGCGCGTGGCTATAGACCAGATCGGAGGCCCGCATATTGCAGGACAATCGATGACGCGTCGCACGAGACGGCGACATGTGCCGCCGAGTGGTTTTTCTTGGTGGGGCAGCCGCAGCGGCAATTTAGCATAACTGCGCGAATGGCAAAGGCATCATTAAACACATTAACAGACACACACAAACACACACACACACACTCACAGTAGGCAAGCAGACACATGGCTAAAAGAGCAGGCAGGTGATGGTCAAGATACCGACAAACAGTTGCTGCTGCAGTTCGAATGAATGACGGACAAATTGACAAACTGACTGAACGATGGCTCGAGTCGAGTCGAGTCGAGCAGAGCCGAGCCGAGTCGGTGCCATTCAGCTGGGGCAAAACTGTACGCGCAGCCGGCGTTGGCTTTAATGAGTTTAACCCGTGCCTGCGGGCAAGTTGTTGCCCCAACCCTCCTCCCCCTGCCCCTTGTGCTTGCCTCGGCTTGTTGTTAATTACAAAAGGATGCGCCTGCCAGGATAACAGCTGCCAGTGCCGCAGCCACAGCCGCAACACATAATGTCAATTGATTTGTGCCTGCCACAAAGCTCAGACCAGCCTGACGCAGCTGTACAATTGGCTCTCTCGAGGCTCTTGCTGATCCTGCCGACTTACACTCTGACTGCACTCAGCGAAAAAATTCCGGACTAAGTGCCAGTATATACCATTGTGTTCTACAATAATTTCTAGTATTTACTTAAATTAATTATGAATCAAACTTGGTTTTCAGGATAATTTGTATTCAATAAAAATTAGTTTATTTAACACATAATAATTTTTAATTTTGCTTTAATTTTAGTTGATTTTAAATGAAAGAATAATTTTACTTATTTTTTAAGATTCAAGATTCAAGACTATTCTTGTATCTAGACAAAAAAGGGAGTTTATCACGTATTTGTAATAAATTTTAAAAATATTATAAAACTTTAAAAATCTTAAATCTCAGTTTTGTACAATTTTCGAGCTATTATTTTAAGAATAATTTTGTAATTAGAATTTCGAATTTAATTTTCAACGTAAGATATTTTGGCTAACTTGACTGAAATAAGCGGTTAATTTCAATAGAAGTTCCCAGACTCTCTTTCTGAGTGTATGCATTTCTAATGAACCACATTGTCTCGCACAAAGAAAGCACAACACACACACACATACACACACAGACGGAAACACACAAAGATCTTGGTTCCAGCAGCGAAACTAGTTTGCTTCGTCTTTGAAAACCGGTAACAGTTACGAACCCTGAGCCCAGGGCCAAGGTTTCCCTGCTAGTTGCGCAAAAAAAAACAAAATATTCATTGAAGCGTTGGAAATTATGTTTTGATTTTCCATATGCCATAGCCCCGACAGAACTCCTAACGAACCATGGCAAATTGTCTAATCTGCCAACTGTCTTCACACCTTTGACGCGGCAGTATTTGCTTGATGGGTTACGCTTTGGGTTTGCCTTGGGTTGGGTTGCACATTACATTGTCGTTTACAAGCCACCCTATAACTATACAACTATGTGCCCTCTAACCCATCAAATGGTGCCATTACATGCCACAGTTGTCTATCCGAAAAGTACACATCCAAACTCAAATTATTAATTGTTTGTAATTTGTTTACGTTTTCTAAGCAATTTATTTTGCTCAGAGCAGGGTCTCAGTCTCGGTCTCATATCTGGATAATGTTAACACATCACTCAATTTACGAGCAGAATTTTTGAGTTAACTGTCTAGAAAGGATATAAAATCAATGAATTATAGGCACACATTTTGAATTTGTCAAAAGTGTTAAGAAACTATTAATTCTCTGAGGTGGACCTCAATGCGTGTTTGGGAGAGATTTACTTTCTCTTGGTGCTTCCTTTAAAATTACATCTTGAAATTGTCAAAGTTCGCGGCTTCATACCTGATTATTATTCGCTTAATGCAAAGCAGCTTTGAGAAGTAGGAGAAAAATATGAAATATAAATAAATCGGAAGTTCGAATTTCTCGCGATCAGAACGGATCCTCAATGCATGATTCAAAATATAAGCTTTAATCAATTTCAAGGCTTGACATGTTCTTGAATTTGTTGCAAGAGCTAATGATCTTTAGAACTGATCCTCAATATATATTCCCTAACTTAATTTAAATTATGCACTATCATTTTCAAAAGTTTCTCATGACATAACATTGCTTCTGTTTGGTTTTAGTCTGTGGTTGAATTTGTATGCAAAAATATTTATTAGACGCGTTGATGTTTACCCCGTTTCTCATGAGCTTTAAAAGTGATCCTCGATACGTTAATATAAAATTCTTTGCTGTTTTTGTAGACCATTTCACACCATTGTTAAACCAACTAAGCGCGTTTTCTCATGTCCCTTTTTTTTTTAAAGAAAGAATAAAATATTTTGCATAATAATACAGTTTTTAATACACTTTTAGTGATCATGCTACTCTTGAGATGTATTTACCCCACTTTAAATAATCCTATCTCATTTTCCCAATTTTATTGCAAGCATGCACAGCATAATTAACATAAGAATACAATTTGACAATCATTATGTGGCGATCATCATCATCCATTGACATTTACGTGACCCCTTGGTACGATCTTCTTTTTTGATCAATGTGAACATGATGCGATCGCAGCCGCCGCGTAACTCAGCGTGTCAACGTATTAATACATACATACATATTTTTAATAAAGTTATAAATTTGATCAAAACATAAACTTGACATTGATCTACAGCCACTGGGTGAATCACAAACGATCGCAAAGACCTTTTGTTTCTCACAGTCGAGAACAGAAGGAAGTATTCTTTCAGTACTTTAAGACAGTTTGCGTAAATTTCGGCAATTTTATAAAAGCAAGAGCTACTTAAAGTGATCACAGGGCAACTTTATGATCACCAAACGAAAAAAATAAAGAAAAGGAAGCATATCAAAGCAAATAAAATCAGACAAGAGCAACATGTGAACGATTGCAAATTACAAGCAAAGATCCGCACTGAAAGTCCAAGACTAAAGCCAGACCCAAGACTGCTGTAGCTCTGTGGATCTGTCTGATTGTCTGTGGGTCTCTTAATATCTGGCGATCAGGAGGCCGAAGTGGACCAGGTTTCTTTTCCTTTCTTATGCTCTTGTTAAGGGTATTATAATCAGTTGATAAAATGTGCGACGCAGTGAAGAAGTTTTTTTTTAGCCCGTAAATTAGTATAAAAATGTATGTATGAAATAAATAAAATAAAATATGTTTTTGAATTACAGATAGTAATTTATTTATTAAGTTATTGAATATAAAAATTTATATAAACTTAAAATTTTATTTGATTTTTATTTTAAGAAATTGCTTTAGTTTAATTTATTAAATTGTGCTATAGAAAATAGTTCTTATGGTAAAAAACATGTTGTTTATTACTAATTTTTTGCGTTGACAATAATCTTTCGAATTTTTTTTTAGAAAATCGCAATATTCTATTAAAACATATTCTGTTGCCTTAGTTAATTTTATTTATGTATATATTTCATTCGATCTCAATTAGTGTTACCTTATCTGAAGAGCATTGAATTTTCTGTATCTTGTAGATAGTTGCTCCTGTGTTTCCTTTTTTTGGGCTGCTGGCTGGCAGCTGCTTCTTTTTTGGTCTGTCGTCATTACGAAGAGGAAGCTAAAGACAAACGGATATGCGCTGCACATCAAGCAACTGTTTTTCTCTCTCTCTCTCTCTCTCTCTCTCTCTCTCTCTCTCTCTCTCTCTCTTTCTCTTTCTCGATCTCTTTTCTTTTTTGGTGGTTACTGCTTTTGGGGCTTTTCACTTCTTGGCGTAAAATAAATTGTGCGACAGGTGCGACGATGTCGACAACTGGATCCAAAAAACAACAAAAAAAAAATACAGAAAACAAAACCAAACCTTAACCACAGAATATGTTGCAAGCAGAGCTTTGGCTGTTTTTTTTTAAATCTTTATTTTTTTTGTTGTTGTGTGGGAGCGAAGCTTTCGATCCTTTTGTCGATCTTCGATCTTACAGCTGCGCATAATTGCCAAGTCTCGCAGACTTCTTCTGCCTCCGCGTTGCATTTACAAGACGCAGCTGTTACTTCCGCCCGATTGAGTCTGAAGGGTGTCCAGGGTTTAAGGGTTTTAATGGCTGTGCTCGGGCTTACAATAAGCTGGCTACTTAGACGCATAGCTCGTTGCCCGATTCTTTCTAGCTCCTTCTAATGCTAATCCTGTCTACCTGCCCTGTATTTGTATTTTTGTTGTTTTGCTTTGTTTTGCTTTTCATGTTGCTGCTCTCGTTCTTGCTTGCGGGTGATCAGTCGGCGTGTCTGTGTGTCCTATTGAATTAATGTGCCGCATTAGCAGCCAACAGGTTTGTGCCAGTCCAGACATCCTTTGGTTATTATACATATATGTATGTATATATATATATTTTTTTTTTTCGGCTCTTACTAGGAAAATCCACAGAACGATCGTGGATCACGCTACATTTTAGGGTTATAAATTTGTAGGCTGGCAGGCGCGCACGTAGCCCAGCCTATATTGTCCTAAATAACAGGTGTTGACTGATTAGTTTCGATGGCCTTTTGGGCGCGATCGTCAGACCGTTGGATCCGCATTACATATGGCCCGCAGCACGTATCAAATTGATGACTGATGATCGACTACGGACTCCGTTTGCCGTATCTGCCACCTGTAAACCGATACAGCTTTCTGGTACAGTCAGCGCTCAGTAAACGCACCGCGGGCAGATGTTTGCATATCGTACCGCCGATCGCAGCGCGCACATTTCTTTTAAAAGCAAATACTCGTCGTCTGGACATGGCTGGACCTGCAGCTGGTTCAGGTTCATATTTTGCATTTCGAAAATGCAAACAACAAACGAAAACAACATTTTGGCAAACACAAAAGGAGATACACACACAATAGGCATCCTGCTGCAGCCAGGAGAGCCGAATGTCCTGCGCTTACATGGCACAAAACATTTCCGTTGATTTATTATTCAGATCTCTGTACTGCTTTGATTGATCTACAGTGAAATTGTGTTTGCGGCTTAGCAAAAAAAAATGTATATATGTATATATACATATACACAAAAGATTTAGCTCGTATTATCATTGGCATGTAATCTTGCGCAAAAGGATTTTACATTTCATTTACTTTGCGCCTAAGTTTGACAAGATCGATTGAGCCAGCTGACGAGAAAATGAATTTGTTTGATTTTCCTCTGCCATTTTCCAGGGTGCAAATTGCCATAATCTCAGCCATAGATTTACTTAAGAGCTGTAAATTACAAAAAAAAGGAAAGGCTGAGAAAGAGCTTAAATAAGATTTTAAACTTAGCTTCAATGGAAAAACTGTTATTAAAATAATTTGTCGATATTTCTTTTTTATTAAAGTACATTCCTTTAAACTAGTACTAAAAAAATTACATAAAATTCGTTTAAAAGCAAATGCATATAAAAGCATCAAAGTTATTGGATTTTATTTTAGGATAAAGATCATCTCCGCACTTGTGATCATTAATCAGTTACAACTTATGTATATACGGGACTATATCAACAACCCGTGGGGCGTCAATGAACTTGACTTGCGAGTGTTGCTTTTTAGGCTCAAAATCTGTTGAGATCTCTTAACGATCGGTGATCATTGGCAGATCGTTGGCTGTTTGCAGTGTGAATCCCGTGTTTGCTCAATAAAAACAAAACGCTGTGCAAAAAAAAAAATGTAACTGAAATTGTGTGTTTACACTTACCTGAAAGCAAATCAAGCACGAATCGCGATCGGCTTTCAGTTTTATTTTTCAAGTTCACGCAGCGCGGAGCATCCTTCAGCGTCTGTCCAGGGGCAAAGCTGCAGTTGAGATGAGAATTTATGAGAATTTGCCAAAAATACGAGAAAAAAACATGAAAAAAAATGTATGTATATATAAAAGCAGCTCAAAATTAAGCGGTTCTTTTGTTTTTTAATGTTTTCAGTTTTATTTAAAAACTTCCGGTTTTTTGCGCTCGTAATTTGATCTGTTTATGCGTTAAGAATTTCGCATAAAGCTGGCAAAAACGAGAGACGCATGCAACAGCTGCCACAAAGCTTTTTTTTTATAAAGCCCGAAAGCAAATTCCTGGCTAAGCAAATACAACGTGTAACAAAATCAAATGAATTTAAAATAAAATGACACAATTAAACGGAAATGTCACGAGAAGACAAAGAAAATAATTTTGTTTGTTGCATTTCCCAACAAGAGAGCACAAATTTAAATATGAATGCATTTTTGCCTAGAGCAGACACGCACACACACACACACACACACAAATACATAGGTGTGTAATTATGGGGCAAGGGGCTGTTACCTCGTATCAGGAAACCCGCGAGACACAAAGGCGAAATGCAATGCAAAAAAAGTCCTACCCAAATCAAAGGCGACAAGGACAAGGACAAGGCTGAGCGCAAGGATAAGGATGAGAATGAGCATAAGAATGAGCATAAGGACGAGGGGCAAAAGAAGCTGCGCACAAAATGGCAAACAAATCAAAAAAGAAAAGAAAAAAATACCGTGAGAATGGCTCGCATAAGCACGACGCAGTTCCACATTCCGTATTCCGTGGATACCACAGCATCCCCCCCTAAAAGAAAACCACCCCATTACTATACACATTGTCCTAGTGCGCAAAATTTCACTATTTGGGGTTGCACAAATTATACATCATCCCAAGTCCAATGCGTAATTCTCTATTGCGCGATTGCTTTTCAACAAGTTTTACGCGTTTTTGAACGATTTTTGGTACAGTTTTTCATGGGGGGAGGTTCCAATTGAGTTTAAAGTCTACACTGGAGTTGTAAGAGCGGCAAACTGTACAAAAATAAGAATATTTAAACAGTTGCTTTGCGTAGAGTGACTTGTTTTGAGCTTAGATTAGGTTTAAGTTGGAACTTTAGTTGAAATTAGAGCTGTATTAACAAACAGTGTTAAAGAGCGAGAAATCTATTGAAATATAATTTTTATATGCACAAATGTTATGTTAGTTATTATAATTTGAGGTTAGAATGAGTTTCGTTTAGTTTTCTGTAGTAATTGTAGCACCACTTAGCCACACTAGCGTTTAAACCAAAGACTTAGTATACATATGCTATAGATTTGTAGGGACATGCACATATTAAAGCTTAGGTTAGGTTTCCAAACACACTTTGGTTGGAGTAATAGCCATTTTTAGATATATTAAAGATATTTGAATTAAAATGTTATTTTTAACACACAAACACTATAGTAAAGTATAATTGAGAGATCGAGTCTCTCTTTGAGGTTAGGCAACGCTCTAAATAGGTAAAGAAATGTTAATCTGATAAAACCAAGTTTAATAAAGCACAAGTGCTAGGGTATACAAAGCTATTAAAATTGACTTTGTTTGAGGTAAGGTTCACATAGCTTTAAAATTTAAATTGATTTGTCTACCATGTGATTGTAATGTAATGCACATTGAGGTTAGGTTTGACTTTGTTAACTAATTTTAACTGTATTTAGGCAGTTTTCGGTTTGTTTTGTTTTTCTAAGCCAAAGTAAAATGTAGCTATCGTATAACAATATCCTATGCTTCAAATAATAGTAATACTTATCATTATTTGGCACAGTGTATACCAATTGTTTGGCAATAAAATCAACCCCACAGCGAATCGAACCCAGTTTAGAGATGAGTTACGCACAACAAACAATGAAAACATGGCACAATAATTGTACCAAATTTCGACTTTGCCAGTTGAAAGGAATACGCAGTACGGGTTTTTATTTTCTCGTTCAATGGCAAAGATTATGCGTAGCGGGCACAGAAAAAACAAGAAAGATGACAATCAAAAAGGAACTCACATATAAAACTTGGTTTATGTGTGTGAGTGCGTAATTATTATTTTTCAATTGGGGTTGCGCGGTTTCAACAAACGGATCGCTGGATAGGGTTGGGCCCGTTACCAGCCCAATCTCAAGGACAACCGGGCAGGCTGCATGCCAGGACATGTCGTCTATAACGAAAGTAGATCACAAACAATGGACTAGAGCGTAGGGGCGCAAGGATCTAGATTGTGAATTAATAATCACGTTGGGTATAATAATCATAATGCCATAACCTTGAGGGAAGGTAAATAATAATTAAGTGCGACACACACACACACACTCACACACACACACGTGTTGCTGGCAGGACACGCAATCGAAAACGGGATAGGGCACAGGACATAATCCAAATTACGTACAGCTGCCGCCAACGATGACTTGACGTGCGTTTAAATACCCTGTGCCCAATCGAAGATGGGTAAAGCGGGGCATATTGACATTGTGCAGTTGTATGCTATGTATCTATAAAGCGAATCAGTCTATTTGTTCAAACGGTTCTTTGCCTTACATTCGTATGTATTGGCTTCTACGATCTCACAGCTTGTCAGATATAGAGATACCAGATTTATAGTGTATTCAAATATTTATAAGCAAATTGTTGTACCCTTTTAAAGTTCCCGAAGTTTCGAAATATTGAGTAAATTTGGTGGATACAACTACCCAATTTATAACACGAATACAACGATTATTTTATTTTATAATAACTCCAACCGTTGTCTTAAAATATATGCATATCGATTCTTATCCCTAGTTTTAATATTTTTTTTATTATAAAAGCAAAAAAGCGCAATTAATGTTTATTTAATTTTATTGATATTTGATTTTATTTACAAAAGTTTTTCAGTTTTCGTTCAATTTGAAAAATATCTAAATATATTGTGAGTACTAAAGAAACCAAAATTCGTTTTAAAATTGGTAATATTATTTTTTAAGATATTAAGAAGTTTTTTTATATTTTGAATAATTATTTTATTGGTTTCAATGACTCGCTAAGAATTCTTCTTGTTCTATTTCTTGTTATACATTTTTCAACTGCCTGAGTACAGAGTATCTGCCAGTCGTGCGCCCTGGACTACATCGCTGTTACTTGTTTTTCTTACGGAGCAGCTGCAGACGCTGTCAAGGAGCGACACCACGTGCCAAGGTGAGTCAGCAGAAACAGCAGCAGCAGCAGCAGGAGGCAAAGCTATTATCCTGGCCGCCATTTTGTGTGGCGCTTTAGAAGCAGCTTGGCAGGAGCAGCTGCCAAACACGATCACGATCCCATTTATCTCTGTGGCAACCAGTTCGGCGCCCTAAGCTTGCGGCAAGTCCTTGCTGCCGCTGCTGTTGTGTCCTTTAAGAAAGCTGCCGCTGACAATAACAACAGATGTTTTGTTTGTTTCTGGCAGGAACGTGTTTCCAAACATGATTTATGGCTGATCTGTTGCTGCTGCTCCTGCTGCTGCTGCTTCTTCTTGCGACTCCATGTTAAAATTTCTTAGAGCATTGTTTGCCCATTGACCAGCTGCTTGGCCTGTAAACCCGACGCGTCTTCTAGCTCTTGGAACCGGTCTCAATATCTCCCTTTCTTTTGTGTCGTTTTTATGGCGTGTTATGATTTCGTATTACAATTAGCTATACAAAAGGCATGCTGCCTATTTATACTCCATCCACAAAGCAAACAGAGTATATTCGGTTTGTGCACTATCCGTTTTGCTGTCGAACCGTATGATTGAAGCGAGAAACTTAAAATTTGTTAGATAAAGTGTTAAGATATTTTATTCTATATATCGCACTCAGTCAAAGCCAGACATTAAAGACAAATTACTGATTGCCATAAATTAAAAATATATATTTTACAAAATCAATACTAAAAGTATTGTTTTTACGTTTGTATAATTTTTTTGTATTGTTATTTATTTTTGGTTTGTTTATTTTGTCGCTTTTTAATTTCATGTTTTTTAGATTTTATATTACTTGTTGGATAACAAAAGTTGATCTTCGTCATATATAAAGTTTCCTAAGGGGTGTTGTGTTTTTGATCAAATTTTTTTGAAGTGGTGGGTTCATCCTAGGTTCAAGACCAAGACGAGACGAAATTTTATGATTTGATTTTTTGTCTGTGGTATATCGTGGATTCAAATCTTTTTTTAAATTTATTGTGTCTACAAATATTACTTGAGTGTACTCTGTGAATGGGTAATGCGCTGTCGGTTACACCCGATTATTGCTTTAGCTTCATTTCTTATTTTTTATCCCTCGCGTAGCATTGTCTGCCCCGAAACGACCCTATAAATTTCTGTGCAGCGCATTAAACTTGTCACAATTGTGCAGTTAAGTGGGCATTAGGAACCAGCCCAAAATGCCAATAGAGTAAGCTGTGAGCACTTCATTAGCTGCCGTTTGGGCCAAGCCAGCCAACTAGCCAACTCTATCGACGCTCACTCGCTCATTTTGGTCATAATCATAAAAGTCATGCGAACATGATTTGCTGTGGCATGCATCGCCGCTTGCAACGCCTCCCGGCAGCACTTAAGACAAATAACTTACACACCTATCGACAGGCCTAGTCGCAGGCCCAGTTGCAGGCCTTCAGGCGCTGGCTCTCGTTTCGTTGACGCATTTTCAATTAGTTTTAAATCAGAACTAATTGAATTCATTTTGGCCTCATCGCATCGCATCGCATCTAGGCAATCTTATCTTAACAGTTATGATGTCCCGCGTGCCAGCTTGTTTTGGCATTCTGCGCCAAAATTTATTGACAAAAATTTGCAACACAGATTGCATAGGGAGGCATGCCGCAAGCCGCATGCTGCATGCTGCATGAACAGTAGCCGGTGCAGAGACTGGTCAGAACCTGCCATCGGCACATGTGAAATCTATGACCATAGCTGTGCATAATAAATGGAGCACTTGTGCAGCGGCGGCGGCGCATGCAAAGCGACAGGTAAATGGCACACAAAAAGGTTAGCAAAAACCCAAAAGCAGGCAAGTGGCTACGTGCCAGTAGCGCCTAAGCTGGTCGAGTTTTTTTTTTCGTTTTGCATAGTTCCCGCTCATGGCAATGGCGGCTAGGAAACAAGTGGCAACAACTTAAAATGGTCAATAAGCTACTTTCTTTTGCATGCTGCCTTTTTTTTTAAATTTAAATGAGCGGTTACTATGGCCTGACACAAGCTGAGTGCTCTGAGTTCCAATTATATCGGTTAACAGACACTTAACATGCCGGCTCAGCGGTTGATGTTATTGGTAGATTAACATTGCTTGAAAAGTCGATAAGTCGATTCTTTTTAATGCGCTCTCGCATGGATGAAACATAAAATATTACGCATAGCGAAGCTCTGCTAATGTATGCGCTGAGCCAATATATACGATAACAGGAAAGTTGTTTTTATATACGTATCTTGGTTAACTATTTTGAAATGCTTTCTATGGCATGAAGTTTGTACTACACTTTACAAATTAATTTAAATTAGAGCCGAAAGTTTTATGTGAAACTTTTATTTGTATATTCTTAGATTCTTTATATATGTATATATGATAATTTTAAAATAAAAAATTATTGTATAAGAAATTCATAGTTTTATTTTTAGCAGTGGACTTCAACTAAATTTTCGTTTAAAAAATTATATACCATCAGAATTTGCGGTTGTGACGTCATGCGCAAAGAGAACGTAGCAAGTGCGCAGCATATTGCATAACAACCTCACGCTATTCGCGCTCACTGTAATCAAAATCAATTAACACTAATCAGAAGACAAATAAAAGGAAAGAACTGCAATTCTTGATTGGCGCTCAAGTTGGGCCCAACTATTCGGTGTCACGTAAGTTAAAAGAGATAATACAAATCGATAAGCGGCAAGCAAAACAGCATTCACATTGATTTCTTGTCCAAAGCAGCTGAAAAGCAAAAAAGCCGCAACATGTTTCGCCGGCTTAGTTCATTAAAGGTCAGCAAAATGCGTGAGTTTTCGGCGCTGGTGCAGACAAAGGCGCTGATCAACGGCAATTGGATTGATTCCTGCAGCCGGCAGACGTTCGAGGTGCGAAATCCGGCCAACAACGAGGTGATTGGCCACGTCCCCGACATGACGGTCGAGGATGCACAGCAGGCGATAAATGCCGCCAAGCAGGCGTACGAGTCCAAGGAGTGGCGCTCCCTCACCGCCAAGGATCGCTCCAACTTGCTAAAGGTACAAGCGGCAGGGCTCTAGCAATATATACAGCTGCGATAGACCGTTCAGATCAAGGTCCATGAGCAGCTGTATGTAAGATAAGATACGAAATTTTAATACTACAGCTAATAGGTATTTTTAGGAATAGCTCTGGAAAAGAATCATCAAAAAATGATAGCCTTTATTATTATTTGTCATTCTTAAGTATGTAGGTAAAAATATAGGTAAACTAAAGTTTTTGATTGCACAACTCGGTAACTAAATAGAAAACACCTCCATCGATTTTATTAAGTGTTTCATGGAAGCGTAACTACTGAAATTTCGCAACTTATTGTATACGATACATATCTGGAATATATCGAGAATTTCCAACAGTTTTAAATCGTTCACGAAGTAAATTAATTATATTGCAATGTCCGTTTTTCCGTCCACCCAACAAAAGGGCGTGGAAAATCGATTTAATCTTTCTTAAAATCGCACAAAAACGGTTTGGATTCTTAGTTGATTTAATCTGTATATTCTAGAATTTGGACCAAGTTTGGCAGACACTTTTGTGTTTCGTCTTCCACAAATTACAAAAATACATACTTTAAAGCTTTTATTATACATGGAACAAGTATTGCCCGAGTCCGACTGTTTCGAATTGATCATATATTAAGTAGAATATCCATCGTCAAAAATGTGATATGAGATGTCCTGAGGCTAGAGGTTTTTTTCTATTTAAAATAAATTTAACTTTTCACTAATCTGCACTAATTGCTTGCAGAACTGGCACAGGCTCATCGAGCAGCACACACAGGAGATAGCTGAGATCATGACAGCCGAGTCGGGCAAGCCCATCGGCGAGTCCAGGGGCGAGGTGGCCTATGGCAACTCTTTTGTTGAGTGGTTCGCCGAGGAGGCGCGTCGCATCTATGGGGAGATCGTGTCGAGCGGGACGCCAAGTCGTGAGCTGATCGTGGTGAAACAGCCGATAGGCGTGGCCGTGCTGATAACGCCCTGGAACTTTCCGCTGGCGATGATCACGCGCAAGGCGGGCGCGGCGCTGGCCGCCGGCTGCACCGTGGTGGTCAAGCCCGCCGAGGACACACCGTTGACGGCGCTCGCAGTGGCCAAACTGGCCGAACAGGCCGGCATACCCAAAGGCGTCATCAATGTGGTGACCACCAAGCAGGCAGCGCCAATCGGCGATCTGTTCTGCAAAAGTCCCGATGTGCGCGGCATCAGCTTCACCGGTTCCACGCAGGTGGGCAAACTGCTGTTCCGCAACTGCGCTGACGGTGTGAAGCGGGTGTGCCTGGAACTGGGTGGCAATGCACCATTCATCGTTTTCGATTCGGCCAACGTGGAGAAGGCCGTCGATGGCGCCATGGCCTCCAAGTTCCGCAACTGCGGACAGACCTGCGTCTCGGCAAATCGCTTCTTCGTGCAGGAGGGCGTCTACGACAAGTTTGTGGCGCAGCTGAAGCAACGGGTGGAGGCGCTAAAGATCGGCGATGGCAAATGTGCAGATGTGCAGATCGGTCCACTGATCAACCAGATGCAGTTCGACAAGGTCAGCGGCTTTGTGGAGGATGCGCGCAGCAAGAACGCCAACATCATTGTGGGCGGCAAGGGATTAAAAGAAACGGGCGAGCTCTTCTATGCGCCCACCATTATCACCGATGTGCCGCCGACGGCGAAAATTTACACCGAGGAGATCTTCGGGCCCATAATTTCCATTATCAAGTTCAAGGAGGAGGCCGACGCCTTGCAGAAGGCAAACAACACAAGAGGTGGCCTGGCGGGCTATTTCTACAGCGAGAATCTGCAGCAGGTGTTCCGCGTGGCCAAGCGTCTGGAGGTGGGCATGGTCGGAGTCAATGAGGGCATTATTTCCACAGCGGAGGCGCCGTTCGGTGGCGTCAAGGAGTCGGGCGTAGGACGCGAGGGTTCCAAGCACGGCATTGATGACTATGTGGATATTAAGTATATATGCATGGGAAATTTGAAATACGATTGAATTAGTTAAAAACGTATGCTACACTATGGCTTTAAGTTGCAGTCTTCCACTAGAAAAAATGCTTGTTGTAAATTGAAATTAAATATATCATTAAAAGTGCACAAAACAAAATTAAAAACAAGTGCGAATGTTGCAGTCGGATGTAACCGACTACACAATACTCGTTCACAGTAGAATAACAGCTAAAGAAAAACAGTCGAAATGAATCTTGATATTATTTTTAGATTATTTGATTATTTCTCAGCTGCAACAAATTAGGGGAGTTCCTTAGGGAGTTTTCGGACCATATATGGCCGAGATATGATAATTTAAAACGTTTTAAGAAGGTGAAATCCGCATATAAATGTTGACAAAAATCACAAGGGGTAACATCACAATTTTTGTCAAAATCGCGAAAATATTAAAGTTCAAATATTTTAATGGATTTCGATTCTATAGACGTCTACGATTCCAAAGAGGTATATCTTTCCGAAATCCGACCACATATGGCCGAGATATGATCATTTAAAACGTTTTAGGAAGGTAAGATCCGCATTTAAATGTTGACAAAAATCACAATTTTTGTCAAAATCGCGAAAATTTTAAAGTTCAAATATTTTATTGGATATCGATTATATAGACTTTTAAGATTATAACGATATATGTCTTTCTCAAATCGGAATACAATTGGCCAAGATATAGTCATTTAAAGCATATAAATTTTGTAACTATAGTTTTAAAACTGTTTGAGATATAGATATTCGCGGTTTGTGCGGCTGGAAAACGGATATCCGATTTTTGAGAGCGGGGGCGCTGGGGAGCGTTATAGTGAGCGTGGCCGGGATATCAAGGTCGCAATCTTTTTGGGAGGTCACCAGCTATATACATACATATAGTGACTCTAGCTTTAAAATTGTGGACTTTAGGTATATGCGATTTTAGGCCACTCCCCAGTGGGCGCAGCCCAAAATCCTAAACACTATCTGACGCGGGTACTCGCGAGTATATATCCAAAATTTCATGTCTCTAGCTTCAATAGCTGCGAAAATAATTGCATTTATACGGACAGACGGACAGACGGACGGACGGACAGCAAGACGGACAAAACCAATATACTCTTTTTACTTCGTGAACGAGTATTATAATGTTTACTTTAAATTTTTGAATTTCACGTTTTACATTTTATGTAACAACTTGGCACTTAACAGCAGCTATCGCACGACCGCCACAAATTCAAAAAGCTTTACAGAAGAATTTTACCAAAGAGCATTTAGTATATTTTTACATTGCATTTTACTACGATTGCGTTTCGTACGCCTGGTCACACTTAGTCCATACTGTCTATACAAGTGCTGATTTGCTTCCAAGTGCAATTTTCTTTGAAGCTATGTCTGATAAAATTGTAAGTAAATTCCTAAAAAGTTTAACCACAAACATTTGCCACGGCATTGGCAAGACACAGACCTATATGTGGTACTTACAGCAGTGCACTAGCTCAAAAATGCTGCCTTTTGCCGACGGCTTAAAATGCCGGCAAGCGAAACATTTTGTTGTGACCGCAAAATAAAATTTTGTTTTCATTAAATACATATAGGATGGTTGTTAAAAGTGTGCGCATGCTATACGGCAGGTATATAGCAAAATTGGCAGCCTGTCGTTGAATACGGCCCGTGCAAATACGTTGCCACAGCGACGCCAGACGGACGGACAGACACACGACACACAAACAAAGGTACAATGACTTGTAGATTTTGCAACAGAGCTGCTGAGTGCACGAAAAGGAGGTGGGGCGGAGGGGGAAGGAGGTGTGGGCGACGTAACTGATCTGACCATGGCAGTGCACTTTTTCTCATTTTGGCACACTCTAAACATTTACATTTTGTAAATATTGCCAAAAAATGGCTTTAGGGAAATTTAATTTCCCTGTTTGCAGTCAAACGCGCGCCTTCATGTCGTACAGTTCAAAACGCTAATAATAAGGCCTTTTTGGCTAAATCAAGTAGCTACGAGCTACGCTTAACAACACCAATACCAAATTGGCCAAAACAACAACAACAGCAGTAACAAAAACAACAACGAGAACAGCTACATGGCTTGCGCACCGCTGCTCTTGGAGCATTTCATCTATAAAAAGCGCAATTTTGTCTATGCCTTTGTGCGCCATCGTCTCCTGATGTTATGTAAACAATCGGTGGGATCGATCGTGTCTATATTTTACTTAACTAAATGTATACATATATATAAATCTTTGCCATCTCAATCACAGCTAATTCGTGTGCAGTCTGCGGAGGGCATTAAGCGCATTGAGATCTCGCCAAAATCAAATCTTAAGCAGTTGTATGACAGCGTACAAAATGCACTCAAAGTCGATGGGTTCGGTCTGTTCATGGAGCGCAATTTTGCTACAGAGCTTCATGCCAGCGGCTCAAAATTGGTGGGCGCTACGCTCAAGCATGGCGATATGCTGTATCTAAAACAGATGGCGGGAACTTCATCACGCGTAAGTTGCTCAAAAAAATATTCTAAAACATATTACTAACGAAACTCTTCCAATTGGCAGCGCACAAGCACCACAGCTATAGAGACATTCAGTAGCGCCCCCAAATTGTCCACAGAGAAGCTCAACACACGTCCATCCATTGATGTGATCGAGGATGAGGTGGATCAACTGCTGCTCAAATCCGATGGCACCATTAAGCGTGAGCGCGATAGTAAGCTGTAAGTTAAGGACCAAGCGCAGGTGCCTAAAATACTAATTAGTGGTTCCTAATATAAGCTTAAAGTTAAGCTAGACAGAAGTTCTCAAGTTTAAGTAACTACTATTATAAAGTGTAAAGTTATCTTTAAGGTATTCATTTCTTATAGTGAGGATTTGAGGGAAACTTTAATAAAAATCAATAATTTTTTAACACAATGCAAAAATGAAAGCTGAGTCAAGATTAGCACAAAAATGCTGGTGATTAGTCATGCAATGAGTTTAATAACATATTGTAATCATCATTAATTTGCTTGCTCACATTTTTGTTATTAATATTAAATTTTTCATAAGTTCATCGAGATATTTAAATTTTAAGCTATATAAGAATTATATATTTTATCTTATTAAATCAATTTTCATTTTCCTCTTTCAAGTTGCCATCATAATGCCAATGGGCGTTGCGTGCACTGCTCACCACTGGAACCGTACGACGAGAGCTATCTGAAGGATCATAATATCAAGCACTTGTCCTTCCACTCGTATATACGTAAGCAGACTTCGGGCATGGATCATGGCAAGTACTTCGTGTTTGATGACATCAATTGCCGCATTAAGCCCGGCTGTCGTGAGCATCCACCCTGGCCCAAGGGCATATGCTCCAAGTGCCAGCCATCGGCTATAACGCTCAATCGTCAGACCTATCGTCATGTGGACAATGTCATGTTTGAGAATACCAAAATCGTGGAGCGCTTCTTGAACTACTGGCGCACCACGGGCCATCAGCGCATGGGCTTCCTGTACGGCACCTACGAGCAGCATGCGGATGTGCCGCTGGGCATACGCGCCAAAGTTGCGGCCATCTATGAACCGCCGCAGGAATCATCGCGCGATTCAATCAATATATGTCCAGACGAGGGCGCCGATGATGTAGATGCCGTTGCCAAAGCATTAGGACTTAAAAAGGTGAGTGTCCCTTCTTTCACAACTTTCAAATTGCAGTTGTAATTATTCACAAATTCATTTTCGTGATAGATTGGCTGGATCTTTACGGATTTAATTACGGAAGATGCTACCGCGGGCACTGTTAAACAGATTCGCGGCATTGAGACACATTTCCTGACTGCTCAGGAGTGCATATCGGCGGGCGAACTTCAAAATCGCCATCCAAATCCTTGTAAATATGCCACAAATGGCACTTTCGGCTCTAAGTTTGTGACCATTTGTGTGACTGGTGAGTTGCGAATATAATTACCATCCTGTGCATACTATATAATTGTCATTCTCCTCACAGGCGATCAAACCAAGCAGGTGCACATGGAAGGCTATGCGGTGTCCGCTCAGTGCATGGCTCTAGTGCGTGATAACTGTCTGATACCCACTAAGGATGCGCCCGAATTGGGCTATGTGCGCGAATCGACCGACAAACAGTATGTGCCGGATGTTTTCTACAAGGTAAGTTGCACATTTATGATGTAGGTATCGTGATGACAAAGCGCGTACAACTTGAAGTATAAATCATTATCGTTCCATTTTGTGTCATACTCGATAAATTCATGTCCGTCTGTCTATCTTTTCTAAGTTAGATAATCGCCCGGATCGTACTACTATATAATATATATTTATATACATATATAAATAAATAATTGAGCATTTGTGTTAAAACAGAATATACTATATGTTTGCAAGGGTATTTAAACTTTGGTCGAAGACAGTTGTTCTTTTTGCTTGTACATTTTTTCGACATTTAGTTTCGTTGCAAATGTAAAAAAGTTTAGAACCTAAAACATATTTAAAATCATTATAAGAAAAAATTTAAGTGCGTTCTTCTTCGCTAAAATGTTGGCACAAAATAACGCGATGGGTGTTGCAAAATTAGTTCATGTCAAGTTTTTCTTGACTTGCCTGAATTAATAACAAGCCTTTCCGTAATTTTCTTTATATTTTTATCGTAGCGGGTTAGATACAGATATTAAAAATGGAAAACTGAAGATCCTTTTATAAATTTTGATTTGCTTTCCTCCCATACTTGATAGATATTTTTCAAAATTGTTGCTGGAACCACATTTATTGAAAATTTCACATTTAAATTAACACACATAGAATTCAACTAACATTTTTGATTTTGCTTTGCATATACATATATATAGATAATATATAGACATCAATCATTTATATTTTTTATAAATATTTTTTGCACTAATTGTGTGCTGATCTCTGTTTTTAATCAATAACAACAATCAATGACATTTAACAGTTCTTGATCTGATGATTGATTACTGATTAACTTTGTTAATGCTAATTTGGAATAATCTTTTCTGTCTCATTTTTTTGACACGATTTACTTGTTTGCTTTGTACTTTGTACTGCTTATCATTGCTCTGATATTCTCTATGTACTTCACCTTTAAGGGGGTAATCTTCTGCTTCTGTTCCATTTGCATATTTAAATAGACACTTAAATACATACATTCAGCGATTAAACATTTAGATACTTTGATTATGTTCTTCATATTAATATTGTATGTTAGATATTGCTAAAAAAAAAAACAAGAAAAATGTGTCTAAAAAAATCACTTTAAGTGGAATTAATTGAGACTTAATTAATTTTATCTATAATCGTTTCAACATAATTAGAGTATATTCTTAACTGTCATGCCTTTTCGTATCACATTCTATATATCATACCAAAATTTCTATTGCATTTGGTATTTGCCTATTTGAAGCTTTGCTTTGATTTTTGTAATTTATAGAAATATTTTTGGTATATTTGATATATTCGTACCACTGTTTTTTCGGTTCGTTCTAACTATCCTACAATTGAATTTAGATATCTAAAATTTCTTTCGAAAAGTAATAACGAAATAAAAATTAAATTTTCATTAAAAAATTGTTAAGTTATCTTAAATGAAAATCAAAAGTACTAGGAAATGAGCTTAGCCTTATATATATTAGATTTGCTGGAATCTGGAATTAGTTGAAATACTTCTAAATACCTTCTTTTTTTAATACATTATAGCAAACTAATTTTTTTTCAATAGTATTTATGTTCTTAAGTTTCACAATCTTGGATGGTGCAATGTTGCGACTTATATAATCTCTTAATACAGTCTCCTACGCCTAAAACATGTTTTGAAAACCTTTGTTTCATGCTCTTTAAGTTTTGCTTAATTGAGTTTTATATTATTATCTATCCACTTTGACAATGATTTCACTGTACGTATAATTTTTTAGCACACAGAAAAGAAATTCTTTTATGTCTCATTATTTTTTGAATATATGATGGAATAGATTTATCTTTTTGACTTAAAATATAGAAATTCGTATAGATATTCGTTCGATCCGTTGTTGCAAACACTTGTTTACAAATAATATAGTCAGTATAGAATTGGATGCAGTATTTGAAAATACTTGATAATTATCAATAATTATTGTTTAACTTAAAATTAGTTTTACTTCAACTGTGTTGCCAGTAATTTCTCTGTGCAGGTAACTTTGTAGCGCTCAACATCTGTTTGAATTTTTCAAATGTTTTTATGCTGAATTACATTTCCATTGAATTTAGTTTTCTTTTAGGAATATAACAACATATATGAAATATTCCTGTGCCATAACTTAAATATTCCTTTTACAATATATATAATAAAGAGAATGTATATGTGTCTTATGCTACTCTTTAAAAAGTTCTTAGGTTATTTTTACCCTGTAATCAAGTGTAAATGTGTAGTCTAGAATTTTCAAAAATGTTAATAACAATTAGTGTTTGGAATTTATTTGTTATATTATCTGCTCTGTAGTTAAAAGGAATATATTTTATATATTCCATGCATATATTATAATTCAGTTACAGTTATTCAACTTTACAAATTATTTGCTCAAGTCGATAACAGGAAACGTATATGTAAAGTCAAGAGGTAATTCTTTAAACATTGCCTCAAATTGATTACAGGGCATTTTATAGTCGAGCTAGACCGAACTATTAGATTGTTTCTTGATTTGTTTTAAATCGTCTTAAAAAAAAACAACATCCAAAAGTGTGTGTAGTTTAGTGTTTTTTGATGCATCTTTATGAGTGTTTGTAAAAATGCTTATCAAAAAAGTGTTGGTATCCATTGCAAATGCTCCAAAAAAGTTGGCTAATGGATTATATTTTTGACATAAATATGATTATATATATATATATATATATGTGTATATGTATATTCGATCAATATTTCAACTTTTGTGTTCATTCTGGACTCTTATAACATATTTATTCTAAAAATGTATTCTATAGCTGTTTGAGCAGGATTTTCAAGACTTCAGAAAATCGTACAGAGTTACCATTTACTTATTAGAAGCTGTTGAAACGATACTCGCCACAATCCTTTATATATGTGCACACTGTGGGCCTTCCGGATTGGTCGCCAGTGCTGGCAATCTTGTCAACAACATCAATCCCGTCCACAATGAAGCCAAATATGGCCGTAAACGAGCGCCTCTCGTTCAGCACCATGCGAAACTGGCTGCCCACAAATCCGCTGTTATCGTGCCCCTTCTGGCCTCGCCGCATGCCCACTGCGCCCCGCTCGGCGGGCAATCCAGTGTCGTCGGGCATAAAGAAGCGATCCTTCAAGGCGGCGTAACCGCCGCGTCCATTGTGTACCTCAAAGTCGCCAGTAATGATGCTCTCCTTAGTCCAGGCCTGAAACACGGCACAGCCTCTGTAGCCAAAGCCGCGTTCGTGTAGCATCAGGGCCCGAAAGTTCTCGGCCATGCGTAGCGCCACATCGGTGCGCACCTCGATAAGCACACGACCCGCCGCCCGGCCGTCTATCTCCATGTCCATATAGTATATGGGGTATCCCAGCGCCGATGGGCGACGTGTCAGCCGCGCCGCAGCGGATGTGCTTGGCAGCCGCGCCGCAGCGGATGTGCTCGGCATTTCGGAGCTGACCTCTAGCGTCTGCGTTGCCGAGTGCCTGATTTTTGGCTCTGCGGCCTGTTGGCGGGTCTGTGTCCAGTTTGGGCTGCTCCAAGTCTGCACATTTTCCGGCTGCTCCGTTTGGGTGCTGCGCGGTCCCTTCATCGGCAGCTGCTGCTCCAGCTGCAATCGATTGTAGTCATTGTTATGAAAGAGTTGGGCTGCGGGATTGCACCACTTGTTGCCGTGACAGGGGGAGCTGCTGTTGATGCTGCTGCTGCTGTTGTTGTTGATGTTGATGTTGATGTTGTCATTGTTTTTGTGGCTTTTGCTGTTGTTCTTGTTGTTGTTGCCGTTGCTGTTGCTGTTGCTGTCTTCCCACAGTGCATTGCAGCGAATCCATTGCGGCTGCAGCAGTATTAGCGGCGCCACCTGATGCTGCTGCTCCGGTCACAATTGTTGCTGCATTTCGGTCCAGTACTCATAGACACAGTAGTTGGTCAGCAGCAGCGCCGGCGGCGGCTCCACTGTGACGGGCGTCGCGTCCAGCGGCTGATGCCGCAGCGCCAGCAGACGGCGATGCAGTTGCTCAAAGTCGAGTAGCTGGAGGCCACCCTCCTTGACGCTGGCTCGCAAACGACACTCGTGATAGATGTCGAGCAGCTGCGCATGGCATTTCACATATTGGCCGTGCAGCTGGCGCAGGAGACGCAGCAGCGCACCATCGCTCAAACCGGTTGGAAGGAGGCCGCACTGCAGCAGCTGCTTGGTGCACAGCCACCAGCTGTGCATGTGGCAACTCCGCAGTGTTGGGCCGTGCTGCACGATCTGCCGACGGATGTGCTGCTGCACCGTCTCGCAGGCGTCGCAGAGTCGACGCAGCAGCGTCAAGTCGCTTGAGGCCAGCGCTGTGGCGTGGGCGATTGTCTCCTCCATTTTGCCCAGCTCGTTGCAGAATAGTTGGCGCAGCAGTTCGGTCAGGTCCAGTTGCTGGGTCAGCTGGTGATTGCAGTGCTCACCGAACAGGGCGCAGGCGTCGCACAGCAGCTGCTGGCAATTGTGGCACCAGGTTGTTATCGGTGTGGCGTGCAACAGGCAGGAGTCGTTGCCAGCGAGCAGAAAATGTTCCACGTTCACCTCATCCAGCCAATTGGTCCAGCTTGTTGTCGCCAGATTGCTGCTGGTGGGCTGCAACTGTAGCTTGCTCTGCTGCTCCAACATGGCCATGCCCAGTTCCAGCGCTGGCAACTGCTTCAGCAGAAAGTACAAACCCTCGTGCGTGGGCAGCTCACCCAGACCCGACAGCGGTGTCTGCTCGCCGCACTGCGGACACGCCACCGCCAGGCAGCCGAACAGCTGCTCCATACAGCCAGCGCAGTAGCTGTGCCGGCAGTTCAGCTCCTTGGGCAGCCGGGTGGCATTGGCTGCGTCGTAGCTGCGGCGGCACAAACTGCAGCTGAGCAGCTTTTTCAGCTCCTTGGGCAAATTCATGTTGCTAGACCGGGGAGAGAGTAAGAGGGGGAGTGAAAATATTATAAATAGATTAATGATACAGATACCCATAATATAAATTGCATATACACCTGTCTTGGAAGTTGGTGCTTCAAATTGTACTACAAAATATATATTATATATATAAAAATGTAATTAACAAATAAGTACGGTGCGTTTGGATGTATTTAATATATGACGGATATCGGATATTGTAGGGACGGCCCAAATTATACGACTCGATATTTATTTTCTGCATTCTGAATACCAAAATTCGATACCTTTTCGCGTTTTAATCTTTCTGCAAATTTGAGTTTGTCTAGTTTTAAAACTAATAAAAATATACATGTTAAATTAAAATTAAAAAAAAAAATAAATGAATTGAATTGAATGAAATTTTTTGAATATAAATTTTTTTTTATAAATATATATATTTTATGATGGCTAACAGATTTAAATTTTAGTATCTGAATTTGGTTTTATCGAACAAGATGTTATATATGTATTTTATATGTTTAAAATAAGGGCTACTTCGATTCTCATGGCCCACAACTGAGTTTTTTGCCTAGTGTAGTACACTTAAGCTTAATTAAATACACTTTAATAGCCACAAATAGTTGCATGATTGATCAACAATTTCGACAAACGATTTTGTGGACAAGGACCAATGAACGACGAGAGGAATTGCCGTTGGGAAAACTTTTAATGCAATTGACTAGAAGCCAGAAAATTCGTGTTAGTTTTTGTTTATTATTTTGTTTTTCTACTAAGTACTTTAACTTGAAGAGTGCTTTCGGTTCTGAGAAGTTCTTTGAATAGTGCATCACAGCTGTTCAATCAAATGAAACAAACAATAAAAAATGTTTAAGAAAACATTTTTACTTTTAATAAAAGAATAAAAATAAGTTGCAAGTCGCGAGTTAAAAGAAAGCATTACTTAAAAGCACACAAACAAACAGAGGCAGACATTGTGGGTGCTGTGTCTGGTTGAGAACATTCTCGTACAATTTAAACTTAGTGCTGTCAGATTGGCGACATAAATACGCACGGACAGACCAGTTGGAACAAAGGCAGAACGCAAGAAAAGTTGACGAGGTTTTGCGAGAATATTTTTTAACTACGCAGTTGAGGTAACTCGACTAACAGATATCCTAAATTCTCTAAAAAAAAAATACTCTTGCGGTGCAGCGTTTTGCATCCAGACCAATGGAGCAGCAGAATAATATGCTAACTTCGATTCAAAATTCTCAGAATAAAATCTGCAAATAGAATTCGCAAATGTGTGAATTTATGTGTGCACATGCATACATAAATTCTTGGCGCTTGCTGCCAATTCACTTGTGAAATTTCACAAACTGTTCTCTTAAATAACTTTCGTGTTGATGCAACATTTTGCATAAGATTCTAGATATTTTATAGAATATTCAGTTACACGACTAAATTGAAAATAAACATATATATTTTACGATATCGCAGATGCCTCATTCTACATGTTACATACAATATACATTATACCCTCTTAGCCAATTTTTCAATTAGCAATAAATCCTATTTGTGTTGTAATGAATTTTGAATTTGTGCACAAATTAAGCATTATTTGCCTAATTAAATACCGTTTAGTTTGTTTGACCCATGTCCGACTGACTGACCCAAAAAACACCAACACGCACACATATACATATAAATCTTAACAGGTTGACAAATGTTGCGTGACAAACGAGAACTTGGGCGGGCGGTTTGTTAACCTATTCAAACAAAACACATCAACACGTTTATCAAGTCCTTTTTTTATGAAAGGAAAATATAGAAAAAAGGAAAAAGAACGATACCTACTGGGTATATTGAGTGCATACAAGAAGCGATATATGTGTTCTCTAAAAAATATTTTTAGAAATAAATGTTTTAATATTTTAAATATTGATTTTGGTTTTGGAAATAATATGGATATTATTCGAGTAAATTTATTCTTTAAACACGATGCGTTAATTTCTAAGCCCCGCTTGCTTTCTCCTTTTAATCTTATATTTATTCTTCATTGTGGTAGTTATTTGTTACTGTACAAATATTTCGTACATAGTATGCTGTAGTCCCTCTGTATTTAATATATTTGATTTATGTATTTCAGTGTTTTTTAATTATTTCGTTTGTTCTTTATTTGCGTTTTGCTTTAGCGGTTTTTGGTTTCTTTTCGTTTCGCTCAATGTTAATGCCCACACACGTTTTCTTTAATGCTGTCACTTTTTGTTATTTAATATTTTGCTGCTATTTGCTTTCACTTATGGGTACCGCGTTTTGTTCCATTTCTTTTTTGATTATTGTTTGCATTTTTTTCTGATAATGTTATTTAGAATTATGCAAATGCTGTAAACACTAGCAAATATTTCAGCGGGCTCTTTATGTGTTACGCATTCGCCACATTTACTCTTCAGAGCTATCTGTATTATTTACCAGTATTTTCTATCTCTTTCGCTTTGCACACTTGCCGCTTTTTCACTCCTTATTATTTATGCAAATCCAAAAATTGAAAATATGCCTTGGCTGTCGTCGGCATTGACACAAATGCACATTGATGACGACTTCTTATCTATTTGAAGGGGCTCTAATGGCACCGTTTATAAAATTAAAGACAGTACATATATTTATATAGTAATTTGTTCTTGTCTTTAATTTTATTTTAATGTAGAATTGAAAATAATATATAATCTAGAAAAATTATTGAATACTTGATTCTTGTTAAATACTGAAAACTCATCTATTTAGCATAATTATGAAAACATTTTAAATTAATTTTTTTAATTTTAAACAACTTTTATTTATCACCAAACTATAAAAGAATATTTTTGTAAAAAAAATATTAAGCTTCTCTTGCATTTTATATATTTGATGCCTACTTTTGGGCGTCACTTAATTAAAGTCAAAAGAATTTTTGCCGAGCACAGAATTGCAGGACTTAAGTAAACGACGTGCCAGCCTCTGGCACTGAGCCGCATCTAATTGGCAACAACAATGAGCCAGTCACACAAAGAGAGTGAGGCAGAAAGACGGCTAAGCAGAGACAGCTTCAGTCGGTATCACCCTCACAGTTTAACAGTGTTTGCTTGGCTGTTTGTTCAGAGCGAACAATAAATTTGTTGTCTGTCGCCTGCCGTCAGATAATATTGTTTAAACAAACAAACACACAGGCACACACATATATTTCGGTGTGGCTGTAGTTTGCGTTTAGCTAAGCTAATAAATTTGTGTGTGGCTATCCCTGTCACTCTGATTCGTTTCTCTCAGTAATTTAACAAGCGTATATGCTGTTATAATATGTTGCATGCATATAATATATATATATGTATATATACATATATATATATATATATTCTTATTTTTGTGCACTTGTTGAGAACAGATTATGAAACAAAATATTACACATACGACGCGTTGCAACCGTTGCCAAGGCATTACTTAAACATTTTGCGTGCAGAGATAACTGATTCTCAAAAGGTATAAGGATTCGATTTAAATTAAACAGCATTGCACTGAAAGCAACCTTTTATAAAGAAATATTAGCAGGAAGCATGATATAGCTCTTTTCATCATCATCAATGAAATACTTTAAAGTTGCCTCAATTTTAATTAAAAAACTTCCTATAAAAAAAGTGAAAAATATTTATATTGCTTTTAGCAGGTTGCTTCGCATATAATATTTCAGGCCACAAATTTCTTTAGAAAAAAAAATTATGAGCTTCAAAGTTGTTTGTTAATAAAAAAAATACTTATAGTTAAATATGTTTTATGTTCTGAGAGAATTACAAAATATATTGCTGTAAATTAAATTTAGTTTCGCAAAACGAACGTGAAAAACTTTAATCGGAAAACGCTCTGTCTATAACTTTTTGTAATTGGTGTTTGTCCGTCCTTTGTTGTGAACCTTTTACAAATTGCCTGCCTTGTGTACTCATGCATTTTTGAACCGTTTTATAATGGTGCATATAAGATTACTTATTGGGGTCATTTGGCAGAGCGGTTCAGAGGCTACTTGAATATTTAGCACGTGTGCTTATATTTATAGATGAAGAAGGTGTGCCACGCATTAACGCGTGCAACTCCCCAATGAAATTAAAAGTTTTGCAAAAACATCTATACAACAAGAATATAAAAAACAACGTTCCGGACGGGTGTAACCGACTGCGCTATACTCGTTTACAGTGTAGTACGTGGCCGAAACCACAATTATTTGTGGACTATTTAGAATATTTTGATAGTAAAACGTGATGTATGTAACAAGCTACACAAGCAACAAAAGCTAATACTTTTCTCAATGCAAATTTAGTTTCAGTTGCGGCACAAGCCCAATATACTCTCTTTATTTTATGGACGTAAAAATACGCATTTAGCACATGCTGAAATATTTTAAAATATACGAAAAGTGGTTGAAATTCACCAGGGAAAGAGTGGAAGACTCACACGCCGCGGCACACACGCACGAATATCTATCAGCACGCACACTTACACACACTCACATACATTTACTCACACACGAACAAGTGAGTGGGCTTTTGGGGGCATTTTGCAATTTTTCCTGTGAATTATTCAGCATTTTTTTTTCATGATTTAAAGGCTCAAATCCACAGCTGTGTCAGCATTGAAAGTACAAATTTAAAGAATATTTACCCATGCGTAGAAGTCAGGGTATTTTATGATCTCTATTATCAGATTAATTACTATACTTCCTAATTTGAAAACCTTTTGTTTTGTTTTTGTCTATATATGATAAAACGTTTAAAAATCCGACTAGCTTATCTGTACCTCCCCTAATATAAGACCAAAAATTTGTGACAAAACTTTGTGTAGGGTGTTAAATCTTCGGCACTCTAAACGGAACTGTAATTCAATAGCTTGCTTTTCTATTGATTGCAAGTATTGGAAGCCTTTAAAGCTATATCAATTTCTGCTTTGTGTATTTTTTGTTTTGTTTTCGATTTTGGTTTAAGCTCAGTGTCATTGCCATGGCAAAAATATTGTGTCCTTTTATTTTTTTGTTTGTTTCTCACATGTTTTTATGTTTGAGTGTGTGTGTGTGTTTGTGTGTGTACCTTTGTATTTGCGTGTATAACGTTTTGCGGCATACTATAAAATTTTATAGTAACATTGTGGCACCTTCGCTCGCCTGCATATGGCTTTTCCTTTAGCTCCCCCCTTATATCTCTTCTCACTCATTTTGTTTTTTCTTGCTTAACTTAATCTTAACTGCCTTACTAATTGCCGTACACTTGTGTCAGCGAGTAGCGGTGTTAACAAAGGGGGACAAGAGGGTCAAGGGTGCGTCGCTTAAGAGCCATGGATATTTCTATGTATTTTAATAGCCTAAGAAAACGTGCCACGAATATTCTAGAAGGCGCATTTTTGTAAATTTTTTTTTTGTTTGGCAATTTATTTCTTTGAGTTAACTCATAACCTGACCTTTGCAATAGTCAATTAACATGCAAGCAAATATGTTGAAGGAATGTAACAGCAGTTGGTAGGCCATAATAAAATATAATATTAATTAGAGTAGAATGATAGAATGGAATGATGAAATGTCACAAAATTTTGATAAGAATCAAACATAGTTTTGGGTGGTTTTATTCTGTTGTCAAAAAAATTGTTTACTTGTATTTTTATGTGTTTAACAAATCTATAATTACCCCTTTTCGAATTTGAAAAACTCAATAATTTTGATTGTTCATAATTTTCAAATGTTTGGTAAAAACTAACTCGATAAATAAACGATAATTGATTTCCTTTATTTGTTCTCTACTCACACTCACGTTTCCGACTATTTAAACGCTGAACCCATGAAATGGGTAAAAAGTTTTGCTTGTTTTTTGATGGCCACCTGCCAAGTGCCTTTTACTTAGAACATTTATCAAACTTAACGTTAATTTTCACTTCATTTGACAGATTGACTAACGCTGGGATTTGCGAGCATTTCAAATATATATATGTGTGTGTGTGTCAGTTTCCGTTGCATGCCATCAATCAAAAATGGCGACCGCTCACAAAAGTATGCTAATTATTTGTAAATCTGCCTTAGGAAACGAATCTGAGACAATGCCAACGCGTTCCACGTGATTTGGGTAGTTTGCAGGACGGATATCATTTGACTAGTTGGTGGTCTTGACAAAATTTCGCAATAAGCAGTTTTTTCCTGGAAAAGTATTAAAAGGAACATTATTTGTCTCTCTCTTTATTAGCTCTGTTACAAAACTGTTGTCGCGCTAGGGAATTATTGCGATTTACAAGAATTTGTTGTGAAGTTGTGTGCGGATTTGCAAGAATATGTCCTGAATTAAATTAATAATGTTTGCGTTAAAGGATAATAGAAGATTTTTTAATTGTTGCTGCATTCTTTTGAATATGCAAGAATACATTCCTGTTAAGCTATAAATTTATAGTATGCATTTTTTTATTAATTTTACTTTAAGGCGATATTAGTTTATTAGGAAATACTCAGGACTTGAAACTGCATGGTATATTCTTGGAAGCCAATTTTTATTAAGTAACATTTTGTTCCGAGCAACTTTTCCTCTTTTTATTTCTTTTATTCCCTTGCTTCGCCAGTGACAAAGATTTAAATCAGAAAAAATATTCTAGATATTTCCAGGGGGTGTTGGAGGAGGTTTTTGCCCGATTATAGAAACATTTAATAACATCCAGCTACCTACACACATCCATTACTTCATAACTATATTTGCATTTGTTTCCATTTATTACATTTGTGGTACATTAAATTTGGTTCGTTGAATTCATTATATTTCCCATTTTTGTTTACCGAAAAAGCCACAGTTAGCATAAACTTTAATAAATTGTCATTCATGCATTTCAGTTACATTCAACAAAGTGCCAATTAAAAAAAAAAAAACAATACAATTCACTCATTAAAATGCAACGTTTAACTCGAAATGGATACAAAAAGGAGGCCTAATAAAATTATTCACGCTGAATGTTCAAAATATTTCCCAGCCCAATTATATTTCTGTTGAATTCGAAAGTGCTAAAATTAGCTATGAAGTAAAACTGTTATTTGTTGTATTGCTATCAATATTTTACATTGACACCGAAATTTAATTAACTGCATAAACTTTTGATTAATGAATTTTCAAACAAAATTCAATCAAATTTCATATAAATAATATTAATATTTTGTTTTGTGGTTATTGTTGAGAAATGCATATGTTTTGTTAAATTTGTCATTTTATTTAAATTAGTTTATTTAGGTTGTCAGTTTATTTCTCGTTAGCGTTCTTGGATTTCCTGCTGTTCTGTAAATAGAATGGACACATTTGGTTTCCATGGAATAAATTTAATTAAATCGTCTGACGATGTAATGAACTATAGTCTTGCAATTCCACAAACTCAGGACATAATAGTTTTTCTATCGCAAATATTACCCATATTCTACTAACCGGATAATGCATTTTTTTATTTCTGCCCTTGAAACACGTTTTCATTCAACTTTTATGAAGAATTTTAAAATTGAATTGAAAGCTCAACTGGACGAAAATTTAACTTTTGCTAGCCTTGTATTTTATAAATATTTTGCAAAAAACACTTTTTCCTTACATATAATCATTAGTTTTATGTTTACCAGAAAGAAAAGAAGCACATTTAAGTATTCTACAAATATGTTTTTGTACCCTTAATCCCTTGAAAATGTGTGTGGTCTTGTGTAAAAATATGTATCAAACCATCGGTTTATTTTTTCTCGGATTTTATGTTTCTATTATCAGATTTTGAATATTTTGGACCTTGGATATCTCAGGGTATCTCCGAGTCGGGTGCTCCCGTCTTGTGTAATCTTACTTGTTTATTCTATATTTTATAAATTCAATATACTTTAGAACGTTCAGAAACCTGTTCTCCTATTATATAACATCTGATACATATCTGTTGTTAGACTTACATGAATACAATTTTTAATGTGGACGCAAACCGTTTTTCGAGTGAATTTTATGTTTTTTTCAATCACATTTGATTTGCACAAATGTTGCTGTTCACAATTTTTTGTCCTGTTCCAACTGCCGCAGCTTATAAGTTGCTCTCCAGGTTGAAAACTCGATTTGCTGTTTGTCTCTTATCTTGGTTGGCATTCGATGCATTTCCCAGTCAGCTGCTGCAGTTCCATTTGTTGGTTTTTGTGGTGCGCACAAAGCCGCTTAGCAAAAGATTATTCAAGGGCTCTTCGGTTCTTGTATAAATAGATAAAATGGACAACAAAGGTGTCATTTTAATAACCAAGAACTTCATTGGAATTATATTAACAGTTTTAATGATATAATTTTAATTATATTTATACAGTTGAGCTCAAAACGCATTGAATTTCTTTGTATAAAAAAGTTTGTGTGATAATTAAAACCGCAAGAATTGGCAATCTGATTTTGTACAGTAATTACCTTTTATAACGACAGACACGAGTCTTAGCTAATCATTAAAGAATTGAAGTCTTGGCCAGGCAAAGCTGGGAAACAGTTCGAACAGTATACAGATACAAAATATATACAATAACACCTTTTAGAATTCTAGCAGCATACATTTTCAAAGAATAGTTGCACAAAACTGGTCAGGTATTATAGAGTTCCCGGAAACAATGGAGATTTTCAGCTTTCTGACTTTTCAAGAATAAATAACGAAAATCAAAAGTTCCAGGAATTACATCTTTCAAGAAATTTGACACCTTGTATCTAAAATTCCCTTTATGAGATTTTCTTCCCGGTATTTAAGCATTTTACATCTTTTCCTCATAAAATTAACATAAAACTGTCCAAATGAATTGTTCAATTCAGTTGGTCCAAAGAGTATATTTTATTTCATTTATTTTTTTAATATAAAAAGATTTAGAAATCAGCGAAGCGTTCACATTAGCTTGTGACCACTGTGCACAGGCGCGTGTTGCTAATTGCACCTTGTTAATTGTGGCATTTATTTTATTTTATGGTGATTTTACACATAATATGAGCTTACCTTATGCTTTTACACTTTGATATTAATTAGTTGCCAGGCGTTTGCGTTTACTTTTGTTTTCGGCTGATTTGTCTTAAACAGTTGTCATTGAAATGTTATCTGAGCAGGTTGGGCTAATCATATGTCCTTTTTCAATAGATCTTAATTTATGTATATGATTTTTGATTTGTATTAATAAAATATTGTTTATGTTTTTGTATATTTAAACTATTTGTAGTTTGAAAATACATCCAAAAATTTTTCACAGTGCACTATTTTAAGATTTTGTTGTTGTATGCGAAACACTTGATCGCTTTATTAACTGTAACTGTAGATGTATATGAGCGTTTGTTTCACCTATTTAATTTAAGTCATTTTGTGTACATTTGCAGGACGTAAAAGCTTTAAAAATTTTACTTTCACTTTTTGGACTAATTTTTTTTTTATTATTGCTCGCCATTTGTTGTTTTTGCTCTGGCTGTGCCACTTCCTCCTGCTGTTCCTGTTCCTCTTGTTGTTGCTTCTGTTGCTGTTTTTGCTTTTGTTGCTGTTGTTGTCTTTCTTGTTCTTGCAGTTGTTGTTCATAGCGTCGCGCCTTGAACGCTGCATTACTAATCTGCCAGCTGCTGGCAAAGACGCGCGGTGGTTTCGTGTGCTGTTGCTGATAGGTAGGCGCTGCGCTGGCCAGGCCCGCGGAGGGTTCCGCATGGGCTGATGTAACGGTAGATGAGGCAACTGCCGTCCAGAACATTTTTATTGTTGTTGTGGCTATTGAGCTGATTGGAGCGGTTTAAAGTATCTCTCCCCCGCTGGCTGTGCATGTTAAGAGGCGAATCTCACACAAAACGCAACTGAAAAGAATGTTAAGTTCCTTGCTATTGTAGTTGTGGATTAAAGTTGTTTCTGCGTTGCGTGCAGTCGCATCGCATAGCGTCGCGTCGCGTGCGTGCGTTAGAAAGATTTGCGGCTGTGCGTGCGTAGTGTTCGGAGTTTCGTTTGCAAGTGCAATGCGAGCAAAGCGAAACGGTTGCTTTAATAGACAACCCGACGATAGGCGGCAGGCAGGCAGAGCACAGAGAGAGAGAGAGAGAGAGAACGATAACGAGAGCTGGCAATCGTCTCGTCGCTCTCTTTTGAATTGCTGCGCTGCGGCGAGGCTTTTATCGTTGCTCGTGCTCGTATGCGCTCAATGTCAATGCCTAGTTGTGCTGCATTTCCTTTCTGAGCCACTCGCTCTCCCTTTCCCTTTTGCTCAATTTCCTGGTCAATTTCCTACGTATTTCTAGTCTCATTTGCAAGTGCCGTTTTGTTCGTGTGTTTGTTTGTGTGCTGCTGGTTGGCCTTGTCGTGCACGTTGAGCATTTAACCTGTTGCATTTGCTGCTCCTTTTGTGGCCCAGCACACTAAAATATGCTTTGGTAGCTGGATAAATTGGACCCAATTAAAACGACAATCGGAATGCATGCTTTGTGTGCTGTTTCCAAATTTTTGATTCAATGTCTCGTGGACTTGTGAACATTTTGGAACATATGCACAGTCATAAATGAGTGCATCCACACTAAGCAAAACCTATTAACAAAGGATTTAAAAAAAATTGATTTTACCACCAAATGTGTAAATGTCTAAAGAATATATATTATTTATTTATTATTATATTTATAAATAATACAAAATAAATAAATCCAGTCAAAATGATCTTCACAAAGTTATAGGAATTTTTATATGAACACATATGTATGTATGTGCTTATAAATATGAATTTCTGAAACAAAAGGCATATCCTTACGATATTTTTTATTTTTTCACGGATATGCATGGCAAACTTTTGATTTAACTGCCAACACATTTGGTGTTGCATCTTTTAGGCGCTTGTTCAACCGAGTTCCGATTTCATTTTGACCCCAATAACCACAAGCCTCGTTTTATGTTTCGGTTTTACGACACGATTTGTGGGTATATCTAATACATGTATATGTAGTGCTCGACTTTAGCAATAATTCTGGCTGGCCAACAACAGAACACAGCGGGTTGATTTTTGATTTCCAATCAAAAGAGCAAAAAAAAAAATAACAAAAAAGAAAAAAGGAAAACATCCCAAGTTTTCATTTGTTGGTTTTTAAAACATCTTCAAAGAACTCGAGTATACTGTATATTGTGTCCACATGTTTCTTTGCTTATTTAGACAATGGATTTTCTTGGTTTCCGGCATCTTTTAGAAAACTTAATCAAGCATTTGATTGCAATTGAACCAATTCAAGGTTTCAATAGACTTTTGTTGACAGTTTGCAATCAATTGATTGGCTCTTTATGTATTTGTCTAATTATTTCGATATTTATTAGGTTTCGTAAAAATTAAATGCTTTTGTTTCCAAAAAAATCCATAAGTTTTAACAAATTCAAGGGCTGTTTCAAATAAATGTCCTAAGGATCCGAGAGCTTTACATGTCCAAATTTTTTCCAATGATTTCACTTTGTGAACAAGTGTAATTATATATAATACACATAATTATATTTTTTTTAAATAAAGAGTAAAAAGAAAATATCGGACAATTGAATTCATCATTTTGAAAATTTTTTTCCCTATTATTATATTGTTGATAAATCGCTATTATCTATAATGCGAAGGTATTATATATTTGCAAGGAGTAATAATAAATGCAATTCATAGAACACTAAAAAAATGCGTTAAAAGAATTAATAAAATCGTTTTAAAGAAGATAAAAAACGTTGTTTAAACAGAAAAAATTGTTCAAACTCTTTTAGCGCGTAAAATGAATTCGTTTGAACTGAGAATAAGCTCTGGCTTTCGCCGTCCTAGTGTAAGCAATCTGCAACTCGCCATTCGCTTGCGGCTGTCATTTTTATGCATCCATCGTTCAGATCATATTCCGCGATAATAAACTTAATTTACTTGCATGGATGCTGCGGCTTTTGCTGCCTGCTGTATTTCAAATAACTGTATTCCGCTGCACTGGAAATGTAGTACATGCGATTCGCTGAACATGTCCACATACATGTGTGTTGACAGTTGCGACTGCGATTAAAAAACTGTTTGCCATGTTCCCTTTTGCCGAATGAAGCGCACTTAATTGCCTTTAAAATGCAATAAAGTCTGACATGGGCGTGACCAGGATCTGGGCTGCGAATGCCACAAAATATTCCACAAAAAAAAATGCACTTTCAGACACATCCACGTCGCTTTTGGTTACAATACTGTTCACGAAGTAAAAAAGAGTATAATGGTTAAAAGGGTATAACGGTTTTGTGCAAATGTATGCAACAAGTAGAAGGATGCATCTCCGATCCCATAAAGTATATACATACATTGTTGATCAGGACGACGAGCTGATTTGATATAGCCATACCGTTTGTTAGTCTGTATGAAATCAGCGATCTCGAAAAATACAAGCGTTAGAAAACTGATCTCGGTCTGATTCAGTTCGTATATATCATGCGCAAAACAAGCTATACTTTTTTCGATAACTAGCTCCATTTCATTACAACTCGATATAAAACTTTGGTTTCTCTCAAGGACTATGAGAGCTAGAGGCAACAAATTTAGTACGTAATGTCTGTGTAAACCAGACGTAGAATAAGACACATCTCGATTTTAGATACCTCCTCCTCCAATCGCCCTCCATATCGATAAAAACCATAAAAACCGCAAATCAAGTACTACAGACTTGGTTGATTGTTTGAACATACATTTCAATGCTCTTTGAAGGTCCTTAATATTTCATAACTATATTGCATTTAGTTTAGAAGAAACCCGAGTAAACTGTGTGTTTGCAAACGGGAAGACAGATCGCAGGATTCAAGGTGTCTCCTAGTCGGGCGGCCCAAAAACAGAGGTTGCTCACTTTATATCCAATTTTTAGCGCTAAAACTCGCACGTTTCCAGTCATGCCTCCTAAATCCGCATAATTGCATTGCCTAGACTTTTTCTGCTAACGTCATTTGAATATGTGTCAATCGTGAGATATATGCGACTCATGCTGCCTCAAGTGTCAGTTACTGGAATCAGTTTCTAGCTCAGTTACTGGCTAATTCCATTAAAATTCCGTTGGCTGTATTGAATACCATTTTCGCATTTGGTATGAATTCAAATTTTCCATTTCAGACATCAGGACCATATTGTAAATCAAATTTTTATGAGCATACTTACTTATACAAACCGTTAGTTATATTAAGAATTTGTTTTTAGGGTAATAAATATTATTTTTGACAAGTTAGATGACGAGTTATAAATTTTAAAATTAGAATTATATATGTACATTTATCTAAAAATGTAGATTTAAATAATAGCTTTTTAAATTAGAAATTAGATTCATTAAAAATTAGTATTAACAATTATTAGTCAAGCATGTAGTTAAAAAAAGGTTTATATTTTAGTGTCTATATAATCGCGAGGGCAACTGCAATTACATTCAGATTCGGAAAAATACAAAGTTTAAAGTTTATGAAAAACCAGGTTGCCGCAAGCATTTATCAGTTTTTAATTACTCCAGAGTTTTTTATTTAGCGCAATTACATTTACAAAATCAAATGCTCCATATATATATATATATATATATATATATATATATATATATATATTTTTTATTTGTTTTTTTCTTTGAGTAGTTTTTTTTGATTCAAACGGACTCTGTTGGCTTATGTTTAAATGTGTTACATTATGTTAAAGTCTATAAATACAGCTGCTAATGCTGATGACGTACGCGTTGTGTAAATATATACGTGTTGAAACTGACTTTGACCTGATAACCCTAAAAGCGGCTGCTGCTGCGTCTGCTTTTAGCCAGGCCAAGTGGCTGTCTGAGTAGCGAGCCTTAGTTTAGTGCCAGGCGTGTTGCCGAGCCAAGCAAACAGGTTGTAGGAGCTGCGCACTGTGGGCAGACGTCATGTGATACACAGACACACACATCCTCTCCAGCATGTAGGTCACTGGGGCAGCCGAGTAAGAAGGATAATACGAGCACAGCAGCTCCCCTCTCCGATATCTTCCTACCCCCCTCACACAATGATAAATGCAATGCACGTTAAGGTTTTCCTTTATTTTATTTGCTCACTCATGGTTTTGTGTGTTTGTGTTGCAGGAAAAGGATCAATATGGCAACGAAGTGCAGCGCTTGGCTCGCCCACTGCCAGTCGAGTATTTGCTGGTGGATGTGCCCGCTTCGACGCCACTGCAGCCGCAGTATACATTCACAGAGTATGACAAACGCAAGCCATTCCCCATTGAGAATCGCTATATCGACGGCCAGCTGCAGGATTTCAATGCGCTGAGCAGCTATCTGTCCGCCTGGGCCGATGAGGAGTTTCTAGAGGCCATCTCGGACTTCCATTTGCTGGTCTATTTGTATAAAATGGATATGCTCCCGCTGCGCCAGCATATGGGACCACTGCTAGAGGCGGTGCGCTCCAAGAATCCCAACAAGGCGGCCGATTTCAAGACCGACGAAGTCTGGAAGCTGCTCGAATCACTTGTCCAAGCCAGCTCCACCGGCAGCGGGTAAGTTTTCGACACGCACAAATCCTCTTTGCTTACCAATTTATGTAACTCTTCCTCTTTCTGTTTTTGCACAGCGGCACCACCAGTTATCCCAGTGGTGCGTCAGCCAGCGCTGGATCCGCAGGCGCCGATGCCATGGATCTGGATGCCAACACCTGGACTTGCAATCATTGCACCTTTATCAACCGTGGCGAGCTGAGTTCCTGCGAAATCTGCTCATTGCCCAGATAAGGATAAACCGTTTAGAGAATGCTTCAGCCGTCAGTGCAGCGCGACGAAATTCTGGTGTTGAAAAAGAGAAAAGAAAAACAAAAAAACAAAAAGAAAACTAAAGAATCAATCATACTTACTATAACAGGAGGACAGTTGGGGCAGCTGAACAGGATGCACCACGTAGCTAATTAGGTTGTGGTACACAACCTTGTGTCGCATACCGTTCGCGTTCTCTATAAATGTACCATTGTATAAGTTTTATAAAAAAATTTAATTTATTTTTAAATAAATTTAAATTGTTGAGTATATTAAAAAGCTGTTATTATTGCTCCACTGGGAACTGGTGAAGATTACGAAAAATATATAACCTAATCCGTTGAAAGATCATTTTTGAATGATAGTTTTAGAAAGTATCAATAAAATTGGAAAAATTTAATAACAAAATATTTCATTGATTTTTATTTTGAAGCTATAGTTCTCCAACGCGTGTTGGTTTGATGTGGAAATTATTTCACTGCATTCTCAAGACGATGCTAATATAGAAGCTACAAATAAAAATATTGAAAATGTGAAAATTATATAGCAACCTGTGATTCAAAATTTTGGATATACACATTGAAAATGCGAAAAGTTTAGTTGCACTCCAGATATCATACAGCTTGGAACAAAATTTTTAAAGTTAATGTACCCGCAAATCAGTGATCGGAAAGTTACCAGTTTATATTAGTATAGCTATGGCATTTAGATTAGCTTCAGCAAATTCTCCGTTACGACGACTCCTCACGAAGTCAATACAAAAGGTGCAATAATTCTATTGAAATAATCGTTATTGCTTATAGTATTTAATATATTTTCGTCATAGATAAGTGGATCAGTCCGATATAGTAGTATTTTTGTTGGTAAGTCCCGAAATCTAAACATAAAACCGGAAATTACATTCTAAGCGGATCGATTATTTCTAGAACCATGTGTACCCTGGCTAGAGAAGCCAAGCATTGTGTTTTCAAACGAAGCTCTAATCCATCACTATGGGGTAAGTTTGAACTATAATACGGAACTTATTGGTGTAGGGAACATCTAGACAAGTCTGGTTCCCAGCAACTTTACCACACTTACCAAACTTGTTTATTTCGCAGATTTTTCGATTAAATTTAGAAATATATAGGTCTAGTTTATGGGTACTTTGTGTTTCTATCGTAGCTACGCCTATGTTACGAGCTCTAACAGATATTTTAAAGCGCTGTTCTAAAAAAAAATTATTATATCGATTTACACATTTAGATAAGAGTATTAAAAAAGATTTGTTGTGAGCTAGAAAAATGAAAGTCTTGCTAATGTTTGCTTTTACTAAGAAATTAAGAAGAGTATATAACTTGTTTCTATACAAGAACTAACTAACTAGGCGCAATTTACAAATACAAATACGAAATTTTGATAGAAAATTATAAAATTATTTACGTAAATGTTGTATTGGAGCAAATGCAAAAAAATACTTCGTTAAGACTACATTTAATATATAAACTAATATATATATATTTTATGTGAAACATTTATTGAGTTATTTATAATATATATATACATATAAGTATATATACATATATATATATTTATATATATATAAATAATGTTATTATTATTTTTACGCTGCGTCAATAAGAGTTTTTTGTTACTGTTTTTTCCATGTATATCTATTACGCAACTAAATACCAAATTTGTGTTATGTGTGTGTGTGTGTGTGTGTGTGTGTGTGTGTGTGTCTGTATGTGCATACTAATTAGGCGCGAATCAACACTATAGCTAAGTATACTTTATATATATGTAATTAATATTTGTATGTTTATTGCATAAGAAGCTAAATGTTAAACAACTTTCGAAACAGCATTTAAAGACGTTCTGTACCTAATATTTCAGTAATTATTATATAACAGTTTTTGTATTTTTGTATACTGCATAATATATGTGTAGAATATAAATATTTATTGTATTTGTTTAAGTACAACTTGCAACACAAATTCTACGCATTTATTTTTGTCATATTTATAATTTTCTTGCTATATTCAAATGAACTACACACACACACAAATCTGTATGCTATACATATGCATTTGTATATGTATTTAGCAGCATAGTTTGATCGCTCAGTAGCATTAAATTGGTTCATTATTCAATACTGCACTTAGAAACTAATGTTAGCTTTTCTTGGGAATTTTTGTATGCCTTTCGATTTCTTTAAAAAAATCCATGCACACGTCCTTTTTAAAATATATGTATATATGTATAGTACTTTTGTCGTACAAGTATCAAAGTCATATACTACTGTGTATATTGCTTTTATTTTTTATGTGTGTGTTGCTTTTGAGATGTACTCCAAAACGTGTATTGTCCACATAATTAGGTGCTTTCATAAATTTTCTCAGTTATATACTCATATAGCATAGATTGCATCGCGTTCTTAATGATATACCAAATTTAGAAACGGTTTTTCTGTTTTTAACCATTTTTACTAGCGACATGCACTCTGCTTTGCAATTATTAAGTGTTTATGTTTATATACAAAATAAGTTAGATCTAAACAAATTTTACATGTGTACTAAAAAAAAAAATATATAAATAAAAATACTAAAAATATAATACTATAAAGCGTGTTTAGAAAAGTTATACAAAGAGCAGAGAAGGAGAAGGAAATTTAAATAAATATCAATTTACGTTTTGTGCTACGAAAATAGTTAAGTAGTTATTGAAAGATGTATGTAGAAATTGGATGTGGCAATCATTTGAAGTACAATATACATGACGAGAAACGAGCGTACATTATACAGAGAGTACACTGTATTATACCAAGTACATTATACAAAGTCTAATATGACGGTGGTTTCTAATTCAACTATCAGCTAATTGATTAATTATTACTTAATATAATGTATTTATGAGTAGGCTTACTGACTAAATACTTCTGGGGTTTATATATAAAGTATATATCATTATGTAGATACATCGTTTTCTGTGTGCATTTTACAGCAAAACAAATGCGTGCAAACTAATTACGACAAAATACATTATTTACTTCAATTGTTTTTACTATACTCAATTTATATTATAATTTTACTTTTAAATCAAATACAAATTTTTTTTTTGAAATTTTTTGCTTTCACATTTTTTATTTATTTCATTTTCAAATGTTGAGAAATTGTTGTTCAGCATTTTGAGGGGATTTTCGCTTTTTTTTGTTTGTCGCTAAGAGTAAATACAGAGTTTACAATTCATTTTTTATATATAGAAAGAGTTATATATGGGTTGTCTAAACATTCGCTACAAGTATAGAGCGAGATACAGAGCGACAGGATTTTTTTTTGTTTGTATATAAATTTATCCTGTTTGTACGCTATATATAATAAATAAATAATAATAATTGTTTAAACATTACCAAATTTCATATGATGTTACAATAAATACATATACATATGTATGTGTATGCAATATATAAGAGCATATACCGTACAGCTATGTACTTTAAAACTGTCAAAACTAAAGTCAATTCAACTGGTTTTTTATATATATGTGTATATATGTATATGGGGTCTGCTTGCTTATGGCCTAAAAGATATACGTGACAACTTAGTGCTAGAACTTTAATTTTTTACCACTTTTTAATTATCATTCGGTATTTGTTTTACCGTTTCTTCAATATAATGCACTTGCTTATCGTTTATTAGTATTTATGTTCTTCTCGAGAAACAAATTTACAACAGTTAGTAAGTTCATTTTCTGTTTCTTTGTTTTTCTTTGTATGAATCAGAGGATTATATACTAAATACCAAATTATTATTGTAAAAAAACTATGGGCCAAACTATGGTTCAAAAGATTGTTTATAAGGGGTTCAAATGGGAGTTTTTTTCAACAAATCTTAATCAAACATGATTTTTTTAATCATTTTTTTTTGTAGTAGTTTTTTTTAAAATTCCTCGTTGCAAAAGTTGTACTGATAATTACGTCTAACAACTGTCCAAATAAATAACTACAATCAGCTGTAGCTCTAGGAGCTGACATACTTTATCTTTTATATAGTTTCAGATCCTTTAGAGATTAAGTGAAGCCAAATTAGTTACGTTTTCAAGTCTTACAAGAACTGAAATATAGTTTTCATATATATATATATATATATATATTGAAATAAATAACTGAATGACAAACTGAAGCTACTTTCAAATCAAATTATTTACTGAGTTATACTTTAGCTGTTTCAAGATATATATTTTTTTTTCGTTTTTGTCATGTCAATTAGTTGCTGGAAGACAAGTCTAAGTTATGTTTTTTATATTTTGTTTTTGTTTTTTTTTATAAACCACGCTAAGAAGAATTTTTGCGGTTTTACTCACCTCTTATATAGTCGGGGCATACTGATTAGTACTGCCCATAGATAAAGAAATCCTCATTGTTTTTTGTTTTCAATGCAGAAAAATTTAACTGTTGTGTTGGAATTCGTTCGTTACGTTCATTTATGAGTTAAATACCGTTAAGTTGTGTTCTTGTATCTGCCCAAAATATAGCTCATTATAATTGATATGTGACGAGCTGTTAAAAGTTAAGAAAACGTTTTTCCTTTCAAATATACAATTTGTTTCAATATTTTTAATTGGTTTTGTATATTGATTTTGCTTAACACTTATATTAATTTTAATATATTTTATTATATATTCTTTATTAATTTTTTGTTTTGTCTTTGATTTCGTGTTACTTTTTTTGAAATAAGCATAAATAGCGTTTTACTGCATGATTTAAATATAATAATTTGTTTTATATATAGCAATTAATAAATAAATAGCATTTGTTATACATATATGTAAACTGTATATAAGAGCTCTTATACTAAGCTGCATTGCTTTTAAATTATTCAACACGTTTATGACTTAAATTGAAGGCTTACAACTAAGTTTTTATTTCTTGCCATTTTTTATAGTTTTTCAGTTTAATTAATAATTGTTTAATTGATTTTTTTTATATTTTCGCAGGAAAATAATTGCTTTTATTCATTATTGTTGACGTTATTAGGTTTTTTTTTTCTTAGTTTGGGGGTTTTGTTTATACATATACTTACTTATTGCTGGTAGCGTAGATAGAGTATTGATTTGTGGCTATGCACATCAATTGACTAGCTTTTGTTAGAGTATTTTTGTGTGTTTTTGCGTGTGTGTGTGTGTATATATATAGTTTATAAATAAATGAAAACAAGGTGAAAACAATACACAAAAGCAAAAATAAATAAATTCTAACTAAAATCTAGACTTGAGAGATTTGTAACTAAATTTGAAATTTGGGTTTTATATATGGTTTAAATCACCTGATTTCTGATCGAATTTCGCTACGATATATATTTTTGTTTTTTTGGTCCTCATTAGTCACTCAAAACAACTACAATTAGGTTTGTGTTTGGTTTTTCGTAATCTTCACTAAAGCATATCAAAAATCGTTTGACTCTAGGGATTCACACGGAGCTTGCTGCTCGTTTGGGAAAACCGTTTGCTCAAAAAACAAGACACTTTTCAATTTATACGAATGAATGGTTCGTATTAAATTTTTGACTGTCGTAACTCTTTCAAAGTGATATGCGTTTTGTAGCTTCACAACAACAGTGTTTGATGCAGCCTAGGGTTATGAAATGTTTTCGTTTTTGTTAATCTCAAATTTGTTAAGTACCTCTTAGTAAGTATTTTGCCACATTTTGAGACGCTGTCTTATATATATAATAGATATATACATATAATATATTTAAAGGTATGTGTTTTATTTTCTCTAATTGAATATATCACGGTCTTGCTAAATATCGCTGTATGCATGTAAATATCTATAAAGTTGTCACTCGACTTTAGTTCTATATGTTGTTCTTGTTGTGTACCGAGCATTTATATATGGGAGAACATCAACATTATCCAACTAGACAATATATATATAGTACAATAGTTAAAATCCGATTGACTATCGTTAAAGAGTTTTGGTTATAATTCTCAGTTTTTCCATTTTTGTTTTTTTCATTTTTTTTAGTTTTCTTAGGTAATTTGGTTTACGAATACTGACACTTGAATGCTGAAACACAGTTGATCTTATTGTCATATGATGTATGTATATATAATGCTATATAATGCCATCTAAATGGGGGAATTTCGTTTTGGTATTTATAGTATATACTGTGAGAAGATGATATGGATTGCAAATTTTGGTTTCTTGCATTCTCGTAAAGTTTGTATATAGAGTATGTATATAGTTTGTAATGTATATAGAATTTTTACGCAATTGACTACTTGAACATGTTTCATCATGCTTTTTATATATATATATATAAATATGTATGTTCTATATCTATATAAATATGTATGTAGTACTATATAAGTTTAACCTACAGTACGAAAAAGAACACAACTAATTTATTTTATGTGTGTGTGTGTAATTGTGTGTGTGTGTGTTTATAATACAGCAAATTTTGGTCGGTAACCGACGATATTTTTGTTTGGTTGGTATTGTTGATGATTTATTGAAAAATGTCGCTACCACAAAATGAAGAAGAGATAATATTTAAGTCAAAAACTGAACAATTTTACTATATATCTATGGTTGTTTTTTTTTTTTATCAAAAATTATATGTATATGTATATATTTACCGATATATATAAAGAGCGCTATATATGTTCTTTTACTAATATATATCAAAATTCGCAAGCTACTACTTGGGATTATATAGTATATACTTTTTATGCTTTTTTGGTATCAAAACATTTCATTAGCCAAATTTCTTTTTCGGTTTTTTAAAGGATTTGTTCGAATTCAATTTTTCAGACTGTTGTTTACCAAGTACAAAACTAATGATGTTTCTTTTTTGGCGATTTTTATCACTTTGAATGTAGAACTATAAGAATGTGACAAATGTTTTGGAAGCATACAATTCAGAAATGTATGTAGAAAAATTGAGTAAAAAACAAAATCGAAGAACGATTGAAAGCATTTACAAAAAATGTTGACTACAAAAACGAGTGCAAGGGTTGAACATTTTCGATTTTATGTAATATTTATTAAAAGACTGTTACTAGTAAAACTAAAGTCTAAAGCTTTTTGACTTCTTGCGCTAAAAATGAATGTAAAGAAATTTAAAAAAATGCAATTATAATATTATTAAATTAAATATTTATTTAAATTTTGTATAATAAATAAATGGTATATATTATTATTATTTATATGTATATATATATAACAATGATTTCCGGTATAAAAAATATGTTAGTTCATTTACAAAGTGTAGGCCATGGCTAGGCATACAAATTGTCAGGGCTAAAACTTAAAATGTAATATAAAATGCTGAGATCTAGGCAATAATTCTATTGATTTTTGGATTTCTTGGGAATAGTTTTAAAATAATATCGATAAGTACTTGTTTTGAATGGCACCAAAAAGCTTGTTTTGTTTGGAATGTGTGTTAAGTTCTTAAGCATAAATAATAAATAATGGATAAATAAATTTACTAAATTAGTTGTGTATACGTGTTTGTGTATGTGTGTGTGTACTAAATAGATAAATGGAGCATTACGAGTCTAAAATTCAGCCCAGCAAAATATGTTACGGATTTGCATGTTGTATACAAATTATCTTTGGTATGCGAAATATGAGACGACCCAATTGGGGGACAAAAGTTTTTGGGATGCTGTACAAAGAACTAATAGTCGGGTCTATTAGGTCCAGGTATTATGTAGATATATATATATATATACTCACCTTCAAAATGCAGCCAGACACACATACATATTACAAATACAAAAGGAAACAAGAACACAAACAATAATCCCCACCTGGTGACAAATGCGATAAGACAACAGCTACACATTGCTTTGATTTATACAGGTAGGTAGAGGAGGTAGGAGAAGAGCACAACATTTACGAAAGTACAACAAAATAAATAATATATGAAAATATCAATAAAAATTAATAAATATATATATTATATATATAAATGATAAGTCAACTATATACAATCTAATAAATGATAATAATAAAAAACACAAATTGATTTTTTTTTTTGCTCGATTCATTAGCAAAGTTTTTGTTTTTTTTTTTGTTGTGGTAAACCAGTTTTATTAAACACAAAAATTACTTCAAATTGTTTTTGTTTTATAATTATGTTGTGTGTGTGTGTTTAATACACATACATACATATAAACTATATATACATACGCAAATGATTACTTTCAAATGATAACTAAGTAAATTAATTAATTAAAATTAAAGTTGAAACATGCAATCGAATCAAATGTTTATTTATAGAGTACACAAACGGCGCGCTGGCTGTTTATTATGTTTTTGTTTTTTGTTTTTATTTATTTTATAATGAAGTTTTTGTGTGTAGTGTAGTGTAGTGTAGTGTATGTGTGCTTTTGTTTCTTTAATGCAAAACTCAAATGCAAATTCTACAGCTAAACAATTACAAATTATAACTATAGCTAAGAGAGGGGGGGTGTATAGGAGTTGTGTGTTTGTTTGTTTGTTTTTTCATTAATACAATAACTACTAGTTTTATTTTTAACTGTATATTAAGTAATGCGCATGAGTAGAAAAAAATTGAATAAGTAATACAAAGTTAAGAGAATTTAGAGACAGGATTCGGGCATGAAAATAAGAGAATAATATTTAGTGCAGTCTTAAGTCTGAAATTATAGTGTATTTTTCAGGCTTAGTACGCTGCTTGAGCATTTCCAACTTCTTTTTAATGAACCTTAAATAGCGAACAAGCAATCTAAACTAATTTTGGGCATAGATATAATATATAATATACGAGAATTTAATGTGTGAACGATCAAATCGATGATTGGGACAGTTTGTAGAGTATCTGTTGAGTCTGTGTGTCTCTAGCATGTAATACACAAAGATAAGGAAAAAGTAGAATGCAGCTCTGTATCATTTTTTTTATTATAAATTACAAAGAGAGCGTGGCACTAGTGTATGTGTGTGTGTTTGTGTGTGTGTGTGTGTGTGTGTGTGTGTGTGTGTGTGTGTGTGTGTGTGTGTCTGTGTGTGTGTGTGTGTGTGTGTGTGTGTGTGTGTGTGTGTGTGTGTGTGTTGAGTTTGGATTATAATGTTTGTGATGCATGTTTGTTCGGGTCTCTTGTCTCTGTCTCTGTTTAACTGCTATGCTGGGTGAATTAAATTCGAGCTCAAAAATCTAAACTAAATTATAGTTGTGTAAATTAATGTTTTTGTTTTCCAATTTTTTTTGTTATCTTTAATGTTTATAGTTTTTTTAGTTAAATATTTAATATACATTTATATATATATTTTTTATTTTATATATATATTTATATATATTTTTTTTATAATACGAGGCTTGAGCAAAAATGTTAGTTCTTTCTCTCTTTGCTTTGTTCAATGAGCTTTCTTTAAATATATATGTTTAATTTTTTGCTTTTATAAATATGCTTTTTATGTTTTATATAATAGCTTTTATGTTTTAGTTTTAATTATTTTATGCACTAAAAATTATATAAACTGCTACAATTAAACGCAATCACAATCGGTGGTTTTTTAAATTGTTTTTTTTTTCAAAAATTTTTGCTTTTTGGTTTAATTTTTTTTAGTTTTTCATTAAATTTATATGGTTTTCGCTCCGCTTTGACGCAGCTTTGCCTCGCGGGCTGCTTTTTTTTTGTATTTGTTTTTGTTTTTTGTATTTTGTATATTGCTTATCATGTTTTTTGTATGCTGTTATTATTGAACGCGTGAGAGGGAGGAGGAGGGGGCGAGTTAGAGCCTTAAATATAATACTTAATATGCTTGCAATGATGTGTGTGTGTGTGGGTCTGTGTGTGTGTGTGTGGCACTAAGAACTAAGTTGACCGCGAAGGAAAACCAAAGTTTGTTGTGTCATAGAGTTTTCTGTGTGTTGTGTGTGTGTGTGTGTGTGTATGCAAATTACAAATTTAGAAAGAGAGAGTAAGAGAGAGAGAGAGAGAGAGGAACGCACTTAGACATACATGCCCATGCCGTACATGCTGCTCCAGTCCACACCCTGGAAACTGGACATATCCACGTTGGCGAGCGCGTAGTTTGGATACGCCGCAGCCGGATTGCCAGCTGCTGCAGCTGCCGCAGCGGCCGCATTTAGGGGATTGCCGGCCACAAGCGCCGCCTGCTGTGCCGCGGCCAGGGTGTGCGCGTTGGCGCCCGCCCCATTTGCCGCATTGGCAGCCAGCGCGGCGGCAGCGGCCGCTGAATGCGCCTGCGAGGCGGCCGAATTCGATGCGGCGGCTGCAACGGCGGCAGCGGCCGCATTATGATGCTGTTGCTGTTGTTGTTGATGCTGATGCTGTTGGTGCTGCTGCTGCTGCTGCTGATGCTGATGTAAGCCGGCAGCGGCGGCCGCGGCATGCGCATGGGCAGCATTATGCGATTGCTGCTGCTGATGGGCGGCCACCGCGGCGTTCTGAGCCTGATGCGCCTGCATCAAAGCAGCATTGGCAGTGGCGGCGCTGGCGGGTATGGTGTACGGGGCATATCTAGACGAGGGAGAGGGTACAGTTATAGTTTAATATATGTGTGTACATTAGACACAATATTTTTTTAAAGAAACAACATATCTTACATATTTATCAAATTGAAAAGATGTTGCAATGAAAATGAAAAAATTATATAATTTATAAAACTGAATAGATTTAACAAGGGTTAAATAAGAACAAAATGACTTTTCCGATTTTAATATTTAAAGTTGAGCAATTTGAAAGGAATCGATTAAGAAGAAACCAATTCAACACAAATTGAATATATAAAATATGTAACTGTAAAATATGTTGTATATAGTGGAATTGTTGTTGGTGCTCACCTGACGCTGTGCAGCGCTGTCTGCGGATAGGAGGCCAGCAGCTTGCCAAAGTTGCTCTGATTGGCGGCGGCCATTGAGGCAGCTGCGGCTGCGTTTTGTACTTGAAACGGGTTCTGTGAGATGAGCGCCGCCTGTTGGGCGGCCGCTGCGGCTGCTGCTGCTGGCGATTGGAGCAGCTGTGTGGGTGTCTGGAGCATGGCGAGCGGATTCATTGTGGCGACGCCGGCGCTACGTGCTCCGATCAGCTGACCGGGCGCGGCTGGCAACTGAACGCCGAGGGTGCCCAGCATGATGCGCTTCTGGAGTAGCTGGGCTGCGGGGGTGACAGCCTCTTTGGGTTGGGCCTTCTTGCACTCGACCTTCTTGTTCTTGATGGTGTGGAAGTGTATCTCGCAGACGCGATCGACGACATCCTCGTTCTCGAAGGTGACGAAACCGAAGCCGCGATGGCGCTTCGTCTGCTGGTCCATCAGCATCACCGTCTCCTCGACGGCGCCGAATTGACTGAAATAGGCCTTCACCTCCTCGGCGGAGGTGTCCTGCGAGACACCGCCGACGAATATCTTTTTGGTCTTATTCGCCTGGCGCGGCCGATTCTTGGGCGTGGCATGCTTCGGATCGATCTTCTTGCCATCCAGCGTGTGTATCGGCACCTTGAGGACCTTGTCCACGGTGCAGGGTTCTTGGAATGTGATGAAGCCGAAGCCGCGGCTGCGCTATAATTGTGACGTGGCAATAGAGACAGAGAGATAGAGCAAGAGACAGAGCGATAGAGGGAGAAACACAAAAGAGAGAAAGAGTTACAAGTTTAGTAATGTTAGATTTACTTGATGTGCATATATTTTTGGCGAATTTAAGGTTAGGAGGCGGTATTTACGAAATACTCATATATATATATATATATATGTTGATTTGTATATAAGTTTGTAAGGTCTAAAATTGAAGCTAATTGCAAGTTAATTGTAATTGTAATTTAAATGTCCTACGTAACGTTAGCAAAAGTTCAACAACAACGTAAGAATCAATCCATCAAATATTCATCAGCAGCTCAAATAGTTGATGCCACCAGGTTATAAAAAACATAAATGTATATCAAAAGAATAGTTAAATTAAAATATTTTGTAAAAAGTAATTGATCGATTGATGTACATTTATCAATGTATGTCAATTAGAGCTCTGCAATGAGTACTTTTTGACTGTCGTTGCAGTTCTCTAACGCATTTATGTGTAATGCCTAAAATGGGCCTTTTGTTACGCATTAGATGTGGCTTCAAGTGAAAATAAACCGACAACAAAGTAACAATAAATTTTTAGAAGTAAACACACATATTGAAAATACGTAAGCTAAGAACTAAAATTTGTACTAAATACTTTTCAGATTCGATCAATAGAATTATTCAAATTGTGCATTATGATAATCCCGCTCTAAGTATATATATATATACACAAATATATATGTACCGTATATCAACATCATATTTTGTTCAGCACCTCTTCAGTTTTCAAAATAATATTCAACGGTAATACAAAGATATACATATGCGACTTTATATAGTTTGTATGTAGTGTATATATAGTATGTGAATAGTACGTTCTTATATGCAGCGTATAGTTTCAAAGTCAGATAGAGAGAAAAAGTGTAAAAAACGGGGCAAAACGAACGCATTTACTAGGCCAGTACGAATATTGGATACTTATGTAATGAATTATTATAGATACTCCTAAGTACGATATTAACGAATAGCTTTAGGGCTCATCCCAATACAATTGCTTGTTAGTTTGTATGTACTTAAGATTATATAGATATATATTATTTTGTTTACAAAACATGAATTGGATGTGTCAGTTTCTTATAGTATGTTTTTTTTTTTTTGATTACATAATTTACATTTTGGAATACAAAAAAAATTCACTTAAGCCTAAGGCGTTTGTTTCACTTTATAACCTTGCAGAGAGATCAAGTCTATTTAGTCTATGGGATTAATTGATTAGTTTAGATATTTAAGGATTTCATAAAATCCATGAATCGGGTTTACTATTATTGATCTACTTCTAATTTGTGACTTTGGGTTATTACAGACAACTACAAAAAAAACTTAACTATAGACCGGATATATAATAAATCTGCAAGGATATATTTAGCTCGGCTGGCCGAAACAATAATACAAATGATATTAACTATTTATGAAATATTGCCTTCTCCAACAAATGCAGCTAAATTGTTGATGTAGCTCAAATTATACATTTTACATTATCTATAACGTAATGCTCGATCCAGACATATTTATCGCAGTTATATTATCACTTAAGGGCTGTGGTCAAGTTTTTTAAGGGATTTATAAAACACAAACCTAAGAAATTGAAAGTCTTGGGTTTGGTAACCTTGATTTTGAGAACTCAAATTAAACCAAAATCTAGTAAAATAATAGAATTCCCACTCTAACTTTACAAGTTTACTAATTAAAATAAATATTTGACCATTGCTTTTAACTGCGCGTAAAGATGAATCCAACAAAAAATCAACAACACAAGAACAACTAAATTATAGATTTACTTGGTATACATATATATAGTACAATATTTGTATAGTAGTTAGGTAAATTAACTACAAAACTAACGCCGAAAATAATTAAGAGATATATGCCAAGAAAATTATAAAGCAAAAACTAAACACATAAAAAATAATTTATATTTATATATTTATATTTATATTTATATTATAAAACTAGGCAGAACTAGGTTCTCTTTGGGGATTATGTAATCAATGTATGTGTCACAAACAAAACCAAGTTTTATCACATCTTACTGCTGCTAGGGAGAAGTTTCGTATTTGTGTTTTATTTTGCTTTTTAATGATTCAATTTTATGGGGTATTTAAAAAAAAACAGTTTGCTGCATCTAGATTTGCTCTATATGTTGTCTAGTTTTATGCAAATTACTCAAAGTTAGTTTTAAGGCGCCACATTTTTTTTTTACATTTCTCTTAACGGTAATATAAATATATATAAATTCATATTGTTGTAATTGAGGATTTGCGGCTGATTTTGTTTTGTTTTTTTTTTCGGGTGAGAAACGCTAAAGATAATTAAGTACACAATACCAGTACGAGTACATTTAATTAGAATACGATTATACGATAATTATGTTTAATTATTATATTAGGTTTTGGTCAGAGTAATACGAGATTTACGAGAGAGATAGATAGAGATAATACGATGCGCCAGCTCAAAATTACGCTAAACGTGTTTTTTTACAGTTAAATAATTAATGTTTTTTTTATAACTTTTGATTTTTGGCGTTCTTTTAAACATGTACCTAAGACATCGTTAACGAGATTTGATCTTCGCTTTCCGTTCGGGTTGGCTCCGGCGCAACAGCTGCGCACGCGTCAAAGTTCCAGTTCCAAAAAGAAGGGCGCCAGTTGCAGCTGGTTCTCCACATTTCGCTCACTTTTCAAGTATACATATAGTATATATATATATAAAAGTATATATTTATATATATACGCATATTTTTTTTTATATCTATTTTATATGAGTTAATACATTTTTCCTTTTTTTATTAACTACATATGGGCTAGCTAAAACTTCGTTTCCTACGCTTAAAAACTAGTTGTACTTGGATGTTGTTCACCTATAAGCAGGACACATTTCATCCACACACACATACGCAAAGTAACTGTGTGTGTGTGTGAGGCAGAACAGTTGGTAAAACCAGTTTTCTTTTTTGTCTCTTTTGTGTGTTGGAGCACAACAAAAAGTCTGCGTTGTGTGTGTGTGTGTGTGTGTAGTTTTTGTAGTAAAAATACTTGATAAGTTGGGCACAATGTTTGCTTGCGTTTGTCTCGACTATCTCTGCTGCCGCGGCTTAAAAGGACAACCCCCGTTAGGATCGGTTGCGAAAAAAACAATTCCAGTTCGAGTTCCATTTCGAGCTGTAGTTGTTTTTGGCCGTAATTGCGCAATTGTGCACAGCAGGCTAAACTACCCTTTAAAACATTCAAGGCTCACCGGCGAATGAATGCCAGGTTGCCATTGTCCTGTGCCACATCAAAAGCGAATTGGGGGAAGGGGAGCAAAAACAGCTGCGCGCACAGGACTCGTAAACGGCAGCTGCTACTTTTAATGGCCTAACACAGCGCGAGCGCGCGCGCTGCCCGCTGCAACTGTCTGACAGCAACAACAAGAACAACAACAATGTACATATATACATATTATATTCATATATGTATGTGCATATGTATTCGGGTTGATCGTGCGCTTATCAAGCGGACAAATTGTTTAATACGCATGCTTGAAATGCAATTTCCGCTTTGACAGTACCTCATATGTCAGGACGTGACTGTAAAACGAAACATTTGTCCAAACTGCAGTGGCTCAGCTGAGCAACGCAGTTACAGTAATGGCTCGCAAATTACGCCCAAATATTTAAAGCTGCGTAAATCTGCGCTCATAGGTAAATGTGAAATAATAATTTTAAATGACCTAATTTCCATTATTGAGAATCTGATCTTATAATATTTTTAATGTATTATAAGCACATAATGTATTTAATTAAGCAAAGCGGAAGACAAGCTTGTGTAATATGAACTTCCAGGTCGAAAAAACCTGATTTATCGATATAATATGCCCTGCTATCTTTTGTATTTATTTGGTTTTTGTTGTTGTTTTTTTATTTTTTTTTATTGTTGTTGTTGTTGCCTGGTGGTCGTATTCAGTGTCTTTTGTTGGACACGTAGCGAAAAACTGTAATTCTAAACCAGACAGAAACCAATAAATTATGTGAAAGATGCAAAAATGAAGGAATAGGCAGAGAAGGGCCCAGACAAAAGGTCCAAAGAGACGCGACTGTAGTAAATCACACATTAACATTGTTGTTGTGGTTGTTGTTGTTGATGCATTCGGCCAGGCAGCTGCAGCTGCGCGCAGTGACAAGCCGACAAATGAGAGAAGGTGAGAAAAGGAGATAAGAGCGGGAGTGCACGAGAGCATGAGAGCAGAAAGCAGAAAGCAGCGGACAAACGAAACGAGACGGTACGTCGCGTAGATAGCTGTAAAAATCTGCACACAGAGCGAAACGCAAACAAACAACAGAAAAGCCAAAAACGTAGCAAGTCCCCTCAAAAAATTAAGGGAAGAGAGAATGTTGCAAACAAAGTTAAAGTAATATTGAAAATAGAATAAACATGTACATGGCTGGCAAATATATTAGGCATAGACAACATTTGGCTTACCTGTGTGACCGGATCCTTCATGATGAGCACATCTGTGACCGTGCCGAACATGTTGAAATATTCCTTCAGCTTCTCCGACGACGTCTGCCAGCTGAGGCCACCGACAAACAGTTTGCCCGGCGCCGGATCCGAGAGGCTGGCGCCGCTGTTGCTCGGCGTTGAGCGGCCCGAGGAGCTGCTCTTGACACTCAAATTGGCAGCGTTGCCATTTTGAGCAGCGGCTCCATTCACATTTTCCACCTTGAGCAGCGCCATGGCGGCCTGTTGTGCTGCCGCCTGCTGTTGTTGTTGCTGCTGCTGCTGCTGCTGTTGGGAGTTGCCATTGGTCTGTGCACTGGCCTGATCCTGTCCAGCTGTGGGCTGCTGCTGCTGTTGGGCCTGCCCGGCGGCGCTTTGCTGCTGCTGTTGTGTCTGCTGTGCCTGGGCCTGGGCCGCCTGTGCCGCAGCGGCGCTCTTCAGCACCGCCGCTGTTGTCAGTGTGCCGTTGATGGCCGCCACATTTGTATTGGCAATGGAGGCGACCAGCGCGTTGTGCAGATCGCGATGCGGATCGATTAGGCCGGCAGCGGCAGCGGCTGCGGCGGCGGCAGCGTTATCAATCGGATTGCTGTGGGCGGCATAAAAATATTTATCAGCAGCGCTCAATAAATCGTCGTGCGGCGTCTGCGGCTGCTGCTGTTGCTGCTGCTGCAGTTGTGTGTGCAGCTGCGATTGCAACTGCGGCGGCTGCTGATGGTGCAACATGGTGGCGCCTTCTTTGAGCGCGTGCATTTCCTGCTTCAGCTGAATCTTGAAGGCCGTTTCGTGCGTGGCACAGTAAATGATTTCTATTTAATGTTAATATTTTAATTTTTTTTTTGGGTTTTAGTTGACGTTTTGTTGCGCTTTTTATTTTCTCGTTTATTTTTATGTTTTTTTAGGTTCACGTGAATTTTTATTTAGCTTTTTGGTTGACGTTTCGTTGCGTTTCTTTATTTTTCGCGTAGTTTTATTTAATTTTATTACAGGCCTATTTTGACGTTGCGTTTGGGTTTATATAATTTTTTTTGATGTTTCGCTTTTCAAGTTCTCTGGTTTTATTTATTTTATTTCAATAATTCTTGAATTCACTATTTGAGTTGATGTTTCGCAGTTGAAGCTCCTTTTTTTTCGCTTTTTCTAACTTTGTGTTTTTTCGCGTTGCCAATGGCAATTTTGAATTTAGTTATTTGAATTCAACAAGCACATAAATTAATGCAAATGTTCATACGGCACGAAGAGCAAATAAAGCGTAACGGAAAGAGTTAATAGCAGCCGAAAAAAAAAACACTATCTATATTATAAATATTTCCTTTTTGTTTTATTATATGTTCGATTATATATACGTCTGCGCGGGACGACTGTAGAACACTGAATGCGTCGCAGGATGTGTGGATGAAACAAATTCAATTCAACGAAAGAGCGTGCGCAGCGGCATTCGAAAACGCACACACTACGGAAGAGAGAGGGGGGATAGAGAGAGAGAAAGAAAGAGCGACAGAGAATCGGCCAAAAGCAAAGACAGCTGTCACAAATTTTGCTTTGCCTGGGGTTGCCCTGCAGAAAGCAGAGAGAGAGAGCGAGAGAGGGTTGTCAGGTAGCCAGGCAGACAGAGGCAGGCAATCGGGCAGGACGACAACGCTTGCTACAGCTCAGTGTTGTTAAGTTTGTCGAACAGGTGTTGTTGCAGTGTTGTTAAGTGGCTTCGTATGTGTTATGTTTGTGTTATTTTGAGTCTTTGAAAGCACTTGAAATAGTTTTGGATGAGATTATAAAAATTGAAGCACTTGTTAAAAATAGTTGAGAAACTCTTGAGTACTGAGAGAAGCGAATTTAAGCATACTAATTAAGGTATACCATAGAGCAATATTTCTTATATTATTTGTATTTGTAATTGTGAACCATAACAAAAGTAATGTCCTAATTTAAGAACAACTTGTTTTTTATCTGCACTACTTTCCAACAGGCCATACCATTAATAGTGATATGTGGCTTGGGCTTTTTGATGGAATGTACACTAATATTGCGACTTGCTATGACACGTGATGATGTGTATTATACTAAAGACAGTGCCGCTTGTGATTTTATTGAGACGCGAAAGGGTTATAAGCCGCCAATTCGCAAAGTGAGCAGCGAAATATATATATACATATGTCCCGATCAATTCAATAATCTATTAAAATCATTTTCAGTTAGTTGTATTTAATCAGAAATACGAAAATCCGCCTGAACTTATTGAAGCTATACAGGGCAATGTCGATGGACCTCCATGTAAGTAATCAATAATAAAAGAAACAGTTATCTTTGGAAATCCGAAGATTGAATACCCTAGCAGATATAAAATTTGTTTTGTGCTACATTTTTTAAAATCAATTTTTGTCTTTTTTTATAATTGCTAAGTTTGCTATGTTTTATATGACAACCAACCTGATTATCTATATACCTGAATGTTATACTATTCTTAAATAAATTGCAAAAATCGTAACAAATTTAAATTGCAAGGGTATAGAAATTTTCAGCGCTTCCAATATACAATTTGATGCTTCTCTGTAAAAAGTGGGAATTGTCTAAAAATGCCAGCTTTTAGTTTGGCCATTTATTTATTTTTTTCTTCAATTTTCACTTTGCTTCGCATTTGTCGACCTGGAGGCGTTGAAAATCTGCACATCGAGCAAACACAAATTTTAATTAATGCATATGGAAAAACTTGTCTTCCAGGCGACAATTGTGAAAAAGAAGAACCGCCTCGAATTAACGGCAAAATATTGGCAGGCCATGCAGTTGTTGGCCTTGGCGTATTAGCCTCGATGGTTGCTTTGTAGTAATTTTGTTTACAAATTGAAGTGTCAATTTAATTATGTCGACCAACTAATTATTAGACATTTATGCAAACTAATATTGTGGGTACATCATTTACAGGCAAAGAAGAAAATAAGAAGAAGGGAAAGAAGTAAAGGAGTCAAGAAGAAACAGATTCAATTGCAAAATCACGCAACTCTAGTTGAAGCACATGGTTTTCATAATAAATTAGCAGTTTGTGGCATGATATTTAATAAATGAAATTGACTATTTTTATTTGTTTTCCTTTCGCTCAACCGGATGTTCGAAATGTCAAATGTAATTCGAGTTGTCCTTTGTAAAAAAGAAGCCACAGCAGTGCAGGAAACGGTTTAAGCTGCACCAAAGCTACTCAAACCTTTTTTGGGGGCGGTGGTTTCGGCAGCACTGTAAATTGTATGTCAAGCAGTGCGCGTAACACTGATGCAGTGCAGCAAACAGTTTGCGACAGCGCACCAAAACAAGCAGTTAATTGGACAAGCAGTGCAACTAATTTAAATTCAAATATTTTCAGTTAAATGATGCGCGCGCAGAATGTGGCTTTGTTACTGCGCGTTACTTAAATGCGAATTGCTGTACTTGATGTATGCTATCAACTGTCGGCACTTGCTTCCAATGCAGCTGCGCAGAATACACCTAACACACATACACACACACACACGCGGATATGTACACACAAGCAAAATAAAAACAACCAAAAATATCCCTCAAATATTACAGCTAGGACTATTTTCAAATTTTCGCTCTCTATGTAGACGGCATATAATTGAGACAGATGATGCGTGGGTGTTTATCAAAAACAAATCGAAGCAGCGGCGCTGGTAGAGCAGCACAAAGTGCGTTATTGATTTTTGAACACACACACACACACGCACACACACACACACACACGGTATTCAGGAAGCGGAAATAATGCCAAAGGATATTAAATTTATTAATATAGATTGCAAAATAATTTAATATAGCCTTAGAGCAGAGCAGCAGCAGCTGCATACAATTTGGGATAAAGTGCCATCGGTCCTGTCGGTTATTGAACTTGGGCGGGGGAGCTGGTTTTTTGTTTTTTTATTTTTATTTTTGGACAATGGGCGTGTCGTGCGCAGCCAAACAGGCGGCTGGCATTTCTATGGCCGCTGCTACTGACCCAGAAAATTTGTTGTATTCAAATATTTATGAGACGTAGCCAACGCAATGGCAACGAAGGCCGGGGGCGGGAAGCGGGCGTATCAGGTGACCCTTGGCGAGCTCTACAATAAATAGATTTGTTTCCAGGCGATGACATCAGCAACGGCGGCGCCGCCTTAAATTCTAATTCGATTAGGCGCACTTATGAGTGCCCAAGCACCAGTCCCAACCCCCTCGCGTCCCTATACGAAACCCCCACCCCGTTACAGCACCTCATTTTAATTGCGCCAAATAAACAGCACGTTTCACATTTCAGTGTCGCAGGGAAACTTGCGTACATCAATCATAAAATTCAAACGGAGCCCAATAACAAACATTATTTAAAGACTGCATTGAAAATTCATGCAGAAGGCAGGATGCAGGATGCAGGATGCAGGATGCAAGGCTGCAGGGTTGCGGGGTTGCGGGGCAATCGTAAATTCAGTTAAGCGCAAAATGCACATTTCCATTTTGCCGGCAAAAAACCAAAGGACACCGAAAGAGCAACAGCGAGGAGAGCACGAGGAAAAGCAGCAGCATGAAATGGAAATGACAAGTTGTTGCCTGCGGCCAGGATACGCTGCGTATGCGTTATTTTATGTTACGCCACGTTATGTTATGTTATGCTATGTTATTCTGTATTTGTTTTATGAGAATGAAATGAATGTATGCATACAAAAAAAAAACAAGCCTGCAGACAAAACCAACACAAGGCAACAGCTTTTTCGAAAGTTATTTTGGCCAGTAATGAGCAAAGCCAAAGAGTGTAAAGGAGCGAGACAGATAGCTAGGAGAGATGAGAGAGCATGCACATGGCTTGGTTTTTGGAGAGCGGCCAGTCTGTTTGTGTATTATCAGTTGGTTGGTTGCGGCCAATGCTGAATGTTGGTCTCATCTAAATGATCAAAAACATGCTTTGAAGCTCATCTAAAAATGTGTTTCGTATTTTCATGTAAATTTAATGTAAGCGCACATGGAAACCGTGTGATAAGGCTTACGCTGATATTGAAAGGGGCATAAATGATGGACAAAAAATTAAATGTAATATATTAACTATAACAGTACATTATATTTTTTAACGTAATTATTATTATTATTATTAGTTTATCAATAAACGTTAATAATAAAATAATTGAATATTTGGAATTTTTATAGTCGAAAGGCGCTGTTCCTGTTATTTATATACAGGCCGATAAATCTGTCTGTTGGCTGAATAATTTTAGCCATCTAATCGCTACGAAATAATTTCTAAAGTTGCTACCTAAAATATATACAAATTATATGTATTATATATTTTTGTTCGTTAAACATATATAATATTATCTGCTTCTACACCCCCCACCCTTCTCAGTCCAAGCACTTTGATCTGCTGGGTTCCGTTTTTCTGACAGCTGGTACCCGAATGGCGATTACCCTGTCACATTACACGCCCTCGTGGGCTGCAATCAGTTAAAGCCGACAAATTGCAACTGCATTTTAAATGACAACTAAGCCGGCGCCCAACGACAACAACAACAGCAACTGCATACTTGAAATGCCTGTAAACAAATTGCTTGAATCTGCGCACTGCAGCACGTAAACGCCGCTTACCTGCCTGCCCCTACACCCGCACCCGCCCCCACGCCACCTACCCAGCAACCATCCACATCGCCCACAGCAGCTCTCGTTTCCTATCATAATCGCAATGCCGAATCACATTCGTTGGCCACAATGCACATTTAAAACATGCAAAAATGCGGCGCTAAAATTTATGTAGATACACAATGCAAGGGCGCAGAGGGCTGTTGAGGGGGGCGCTTTGAAGGCAGCGATCCACATTTTCATTGAGTAAAAATGCTACCAAAATGTATATGAACTAAAGGCTAGGGGTTGCCACCAGGGGAGGGAGAGTGGAGAGGGGGCAGCAGCAACCCTTACTCTTTGCTGCGCGAAACAGCATATGGAACAACTTTATTGTTTTTACATTTGATTTTTCTGGTAGATGGTGGTCGGTGTCGGCGGGGGGGTGAGCGGGGGTTGATGGCCAGGCAGCCTGGCACTTGCAGCGCTCGCAAAGTGCACGTCGAACAACAACGCATAAATTCAACACAGCAACAACAACAATAAAGACGACGACAAAGTCGCTTGGAAAATGTCTATATATCATATAGTACAAAGAGAGGGCGGCTTGTTGTGTGTGTGTGTGTGTGTGTGTGTGTGCGAGTCTGTGTGGGGGGGTTTTGGGTGGTATGTGGCCTGGAAATGCTAAACGTAACCCGAAAGCTGGAAAATCAACCCCAAAAGAGCGCACGGCCTAAAAGAAGATACACAGCGAGAAATTCATAAGCGGCACCCGCAACTACACACAGAGAAAGAGAGAGAGAGAGAGAAAGACAGAGAGCGCGAAAGTGAGAGAGAGCGAGAGAGAGAGGGAGAGAGAGCGCACGTAAGCTTAGTCTGGACAGGCCGCTAGCTACTAGCGGGCAACCCACCCCTGTCGTCATCAACAACAACAACAACAGCAACAACAACGATAGCCCTATTGGGGGAGAGTTTTTCGCAATTGGAATGCGCGCGCAACCCTCAAAAAATGTTGGTGCGTGGTGACGACAGCAACGACGGTCGCTTCCTTTGGCTGCCTTTCAGTCAACTTTGGGTTTTCGTACGTGCAATTTCTCGACCGGTTCGCTTGCGGACCGTTTTTCTAACGCTCCCCAACAAAATAATTAAAATGCCACAAAATATACCAGAAAAAATAAATTAAATACACAAAATTTCTGGAGAAAAGTGTAAAGCCATAAAAGCAAAACCAAAATAAGAAATATTGCATTTGTTTCTGAGGAACAGGAACAGGAACAGGATCGTTGGTCGGATGGGATTGTGGGCATATATATCTCAACCGTTGGATAAACTCGTCAATTGTAGCGCTTGCCAGTGATATTGTCCTGTCACAGCAGTATTGTTTATTGAGCATTTGGTACTGCTGAGCCGGGGCATTAACATTGTTGAGCGTCGTTAGCAACCAAAAAATATATATATATACATATACATATCTGAAGCGAACTATGCGGCATTTAGAGATATTCAAAATACACACACGAACGCATTAAATATGCATGTAGGTGTGCGTGTATGATTGTGTGTGTGTGTATATGTGTATATATGCGAAGAGACCGGAAAAATCAATTTTCCATTTTTAATTCAATGCTGAAAGCGACGGCAAAAACTCTACACACACAAACGCACGCACACGCAGAACAAGCCCCTTTGTGTATATGTGTGAGTGAGTGAGTGTGTGAGTGTGTGTGTGTATGTGTGCAGTTGATAGCAAGCTAGGATAAGCAGGATGCTGCAAATCAGCAACTAGGCCTGAAACACACACACACACAGATAGAGACAGCAACAGAGAGCTAAGAGCGGGCTACTGTACGACAGAGAGAGAGAGCGAAATAGAGAGAATATTAGAGAGAAAGGGAGAGAGAGAGTGAGAAAGAGAATGAAGGAGATAGAGAGCGCGCAGCTCAAAGTATAGACAAAAGCTGGCTCTGTTGAAACTGAACAATAAAAATGTTATAAAAATATTACAAATATCATTTTTAAAAATTATAAAAGCCAATTTAAGAGAATTTACATCAAACAAATACATCTAAATCTGAAAATGCAAAAACTGTTTGGACGCGACCACACCCACAGAACGCGCTAGAAATAAGGGCGTGAGGGTTGCGCGAGTGTTTCAATTGCCGAAAATGTTGCCAGGCCAAAAAATGCCGGGTCCGTAATGTGCCCGGCAGGACCTCCTGGTCCTGGGCTGCGGAGACTGCAGTGGCCAAAAAAAAAGAAAACAACAACAAGATGAAAAGTAAAGCAAGAAAAAAGCAACCCTTAAAAGTACATCTATATACTGCGACGCAGCGCATTAAGGGCGTGAGGACAAGGCGCATATAGCCAAAAAAAAAAACAAGCGTATTCCAAGAGCAGAAATGACAAAGAGACTCTTTTTTTTTGGCAACAACAAAAACAAAGCTGAATTGAGATCTACCACGCAGACAGCTGAAAAATGAGATTTAATGCAGAGCTGCAGCAGCAGCAGCAGCAGAGGCAGCTAAGGGTTGCTTCCCCTATATGATTGCACGCTCTATATATGCAGTCGCATCTAATGGCTGATGATGATGTTCTTCTTGTTGTGGATAACCTTTTGTGTGTGGGGGGTTGCCATGCTTCAGTTTTAGGCTAATGCACAAGGATCAAAACGAAGTCATGTGTGTGTGTGTGTGTACCGTTGCTAAATACTTCGAAATTGGTTAAGCGTTTGTTGTGATTATCAAATTGACTACGCTTAACTGTGCTTGAGGTAGCCTAATTGTTTCAACAAGCTTCCCGCTGGCCTCTGTTTGCCTATGTGTGTGTGTGTGTGTGTGTGTGTGTGTGCTTTTGCCTGTGGGTGGTGTCGTTTTGTGGTATATGCCATGTGGTTATGCATGTCTAAGTTGAGCAGATTGCTGTTGGACTCTGTGGTTTGGTCGCGGTGCATTTTGTGGTGGGGCAAATGCAATTTAATATGCATTACTTCCAAGTGGTTTTCATTATATGCAGTTTTGTGGCTTTTGTGCGTCAAGATAAGAAGCCGAAACAGAACCACTATGGAAAACTAATCAGAAACCAGCGATGTGATACGAAATGTGTATTAACTTAGTTAAATGCCAAGGAAACCGTTTAAAAAGAAAAAGGAAATAAATCCTTAGAAATTTTGTAATAGACGCTTGCACGAAAGTTCTCTAAAACAGCTCAATCTAAAACAAGCGGCAAAATTTTAAAAAGTTCTAGAACAGATTACATGATTATATTCTATAATTACATTGTCATGTACTACCTGTATTAAATAATCAAAATGTAATAATAACTAATAACTTTTATATAAAAATATTAATTTGTAATATTAATATTACTTATTCATTGAGTAATTTTAAATATGTACAAAAATCCCTGTTAAAGTAAATTTTTTGCGATAAAAATTATACTTGTTGGAATCCCTGGTATTTAATAATAATATTAAAAGGAAAAATTGCTAACCTTACATGTTTTGTTGCCATTAAAGTTCGAACTTTACCTATATTATCACCAATTTCAATCAAAATCGAAAAACTACATTTTCAACCGGGAAATATATTGGTAAAATAAACTTTAAATGACAAATATTATTCTTTATATTATTTTTATTATTATACAAAATTCTTTATTTGGTGATTTTGCAACTGAATAATTGTCAATGTTCATAATCACAATGTAAACTGCAAATCCTTAAGTAGCATAAAATTTGATTCATACTGTATTCTGTATACCTATTAAATAATTCTATCTAAAACAATGCATATTTTTGACCAATTTATATTTTATATTTAAAACAACTAGATTCCTTTTTTTTAATTTGATATTTTTGTTTAATATTAAATGAAGTCTAATGACTAAATCACATCTATCACAAGGAGTTAGAATAATTTGTTGCATATAAAATCAAACAGTTTAACCAATTGACCCTTTTTTGTGGCTTCCCTTAACCAGTCTTTGATTAATTTTGCCGATAACACGTAAAGTGGAAGTAAAAAGGAAGAAAACGTGAGGAAATAATGTTGACCTAAAAATACATTTAAAAAATGTGAATGTTGTAGCCGGTGCCGGCACGCACATGTATAGACACTCGCCCACACACACACGCACATATAGATGAATGTTAATGCACATATGACACAAATGATGGAAAGCTTGGCAAAATGGCAGACATGGCGCAAACGCTTATGACTGTGTGTGTGTGTGTGTGTGTGTCTGTGTGTGTGACGGGTGTAAATACATGGAAAACTCAAGGGTTAAGGTAAGTGCAGGTGTGTCCGCATCAGCTCCACCTCAACATCCTGCAGACGCCAACCCCTTATGCAAATTGTCGGTGGTTTTTTAAGCTTATTAAGTACTTGAAAGCGCATACAAAATGACAACAAGAGCACAGGGACACGGGACAGGGGACAGCAACAAGGTGCAGCCTGTTGGCCAAGTACTGCAGTTGAAGCACTCGGAAATAAGAGTTCTGGGCTCAAAATGACAGCATTCAAAAAACTGAACAAATGGCGGCTGCCGCAATGGGGACTGCTCGTATCCGGCTCAAAAACATGGCTGAGGAAAGCATCAGCAGCTGAAAATCCTTGGTTGCATGTAATTTCGTTAATTAAAAGGTGTGACAAAAGCTATGCGTTGTGGGCGTGGCACCCAAGTAGCTCAAATTGCCGAAGCAAATAAGTTGTGCGGCACATGTTCATATATGTGTGTGTGTGTGTGTGTGTGTGTGTGTGTGTATCGCACAAGCAACGACATTTAGCCAGAAGCAGCAGTAGCTCATTTACATGCAAAATAGCCGCAGGATGTGCCAAGTCCTAAGCCTGTTGAGACTTAGCAGACGCAGCAGACAGGAAGAAAAACACATACTCACAAGGATTTGCCGGCAATTGCTATCATGGCAATTGACTGGCAAAAGGATATACTACACTCAGAGAAAAGCGACGTGCCAGATCCGTTGTGTCCTTTAAATGCTTTTCATCTTAAAAGTTCTTTTAATAATTAATCTTTTATGCTTTAAGAAACAATTTTTTACGTAAAATATATTTGTGTTAAGATTGTGCTTGCTTAAAACAAGCATTAATTACAATTACACCAACAAAAACTTTTTGTTTTGTATTAAAAATGTTTGCGATTAGATTAAGAATTAATGAATATTTTTTAAAATAAAATTGTTATTTTTAATTTAAGTAATTTCCAACTTGGCAACTTTGGTATTAGATTTGAGTTAAAGAATTAAAATTAAATTAAATAATTAATTTTTTTCTCTCAGTGTAGTCGGATGCGATGATTAAGTTTAATGATTATTTATTTATAAATATATGGCTGGGCGACATTTTGAAAAGCCAATTGCCAAAACTTCTCGCAATTCACTTTAAACTTTTGGCCTTTTGGGAAGGGGAGTTGACGCCCCTAGTCAAGTCCTGAGGACGCGTAATTGAATTTAATATGGCCTGCGTCCGGTCCCCACACATGACAGTCCGTAACGAACCACAAGCATTTGAAAGGGTTGTTCATGAGTTCTTTCTTCTATTTTTTTTTGTTGGTATAAAGAGGAAAACTTTTATGCCTGTGAAAAAGCTGTCAGAAATATAATTTGGCCACTTGGTAAATTTGAAGTGGGTCAGTCGAGCGAAACAAATGGTTTGCAAAAGCTTTCAAGTTTATGTGACATATGTTGCCACAGCAGAAGGAGAAGCTAGCATGCTATTGCTAAAAAGCTTTAAGCGTAGGCGTTCGTTAAACGTTATCTTGGACAAAAAAGCTTTTAAATCCTAGACACTAACATCCTGTCGGTCAAAAGCTCTGACGGTATAAAAAGAGTTGTACTCAACTTAAGGTTCTGGCGTCAAGCAGTTTCCTTGCTATAAAGCAGAGTAAGCAGTTTACGGTCATGGGAAATTGGGAAAAAACTTTTAAAATTATAGCAAGTGTACGATGATTGAAATAAACTAATGTGGTGGCTTTTGATTTGATGTTAGAAGTACAGGTTTGTTATCTGTTTTAAACACCTATGAAAATTACAATGTCCTAATACATTTTTTGTATATGCTTTCAAATTTAGTACGTGCTTTTAAAAAAAAAAATCCAAAAAATTTTTAAATATGCATCGATTTTAAATGTAGAATTAATGGTAATGAAAAATCATGACCAGAATGTCATCAAACATGAAAATCGGTTCATATTTGACAAATTTATGGGTGTTTGAAATATGATTCCTATGGGTCCGAGTGCTTTACATGTCAAAATTTTTCTCACTTTTGGCATGATTTTTGACAAAAAATTTGACCCCCTCAGAATCTGGTTAAATGTTCTTTTTTACACTATTTGTGTCCACTAAAGTCGATTAAACATAAAAACTCGCAATTTTACATTTTTAAAAAATTTTTTTTTTATGTGAATAAGGGAGGAGTACGTGCTTTTTTCAAAAAAAAACCCCAAAATTATTTTTTTCAAATATGCATCGTTTTTAAACCTAGAATTGATGTTAATGAAAAATCATGACCAGAATGCCATCAAGCTTGAAAATCGGTTCAGTTTTGACAAATTTATGGATGTTTGAAACATGATTCCTATGGGTCCGAGTGCTTTACATGTCAAAATTTTTCTTGCTAAATGTTCCTTTTTACACTATTTGTGTCCAGTAAAATCGATTAAAAATAAAAAAATAAATAAATAAAAAAAAAGATGATTTGTAAATTAAAATTACTTCTGATACCACGTATTGTAATAGAGAACTTTTAAGTTTAAAAGAAAATTATAATATTTTTACTTTTGATCTGAAACAAAAACAAAAATTCTTAAAACTGCAAATTTGATTTAAATTATTAATAAAAAAGGAAAGATATATGACAATTTAACGTGTTAGAAATTAAGATTTTTAGACGCAACTCAGTCAATGTATGCAAAATGTTAGTTATAACGAATAATTTGTTGCTAATAATAATGTGAAAATAACATGTGAGTGTACGCAACAGACTGTCACAGATTTAGCCTAACTGATGTGCCCAATTCATTTATGGGGCTTATTGTTTACATATATCCACTAAGAATAGCAACAAAGATAGCACGACAAAAGCTGAGTCAGCTAAGCGCTAAGGCAAGTAGTCGCCGTGCCAGCGTAAACGCATCCTGCCCGTTCAAGCAGGATGCAAAAGTGAAGTGGTGCTCGAGAAATGCTACAGCCGCATAGTGGAAGACCCGAAACCCGAGCCCATTTCCCCTCGCGCTCTCATCGCTATACGGAGGCACTTGTCTGGTAAATGCTGACACCAAGCCTCGGCTCAAGTATTTTGCGGGCAAATAGTCCAGCAATGAGGGGATCGCAGCGGGCAGAAGCATACTCAGAGGGGTGTGGGGGCGGCGCAATGTAATAAAAGTCACTCGAGTGACATTTTTGAGCTTGCAGCTATACCCGAGTATAAGCAGAGAGCAAACAAAGCGAACGCTGACCCCCAGCTCCCGGTATCACAGTTCTTTGCTACAATTTGAAGCCCTCTGGCTCTGTCTCCTGTCGCTTGTCCCCTGCTACTCCGCTGCTCCTGTTGTTGTTCCTTTACAGCCGCTTTTTAATCGATTATGGCGACGCGTATTGTTTGCCGCAAATCCTGTCTGAGTGTTGCATTACAACAACAAATGATGCTGACAACAACATTGCAACGTTGCAACAGCAACGAGCAACAATCATCGTATAAGAGTTAGGCACGTTTGTTATGTTATCTTTCGTGACACGACTTAATTTATTGCCGTGCTACTTCTTGACACAGCTTCACACAATGGCAAATGTATTCTTAATAAAATTATAGAATTTTTACGGCTTGTTGATGGCATTCAATAAGAATGAAATGATGAATTTTAAAAAAGAATATTAATATAACATTTTAAATAAAAGAATAAAATAGAATATAAGTCCCTAGCTATAAGTCCCTAGTTATATGTGAATCTGTGTGTGGGGAGTATAAAAATATTAAAAATATTTTTTTTAAGAGATATCATGTGAACTGTTGATTAAAATTAAGCACGCGCACATCTCTAGCTCGAATGGCGCACAAACACAATGTACATTGAACTTGCAGCCTATCGCATTCTGCTGAGCCATCAGCAACCAATTCATATAGTATAGGAATGAGAAAAAAGACTCCCTTTAAAATTAAAATGTTGCCCCTGCGCTCAAGAAATATTTCGCAACATATTCAATAAATTTTATCTATGTTATCTATGCAGCAAAATCGTCAAGTGTGCACTTGAGAAACTCATTTTTCCTGTTTTCAAGGATTGTGCGCTGCTTGTTGAGATAAAGATGAGGAAGAAGACGTTGCAAGAGTACCGTAGGGTTTTTCACGCGATTTTCGGTTACGTTTTTATGCTTTGTTACCTTTTTATACATTTTTTCCTTTTTTGTTTTGTTTTCGTCACGTTTTTTGTTATGCGATCAGCGATAATAAAAATGCACATTGTTTTCCTTCGTTTCCTTCGTTCGAGCTGCTTTTCCACCCTTCAAATCAGCCGCAGGAAATGCACGCGCCGGATGTCGTTAAAATGGCGACCGGTTTAGCTTTTAATATTGTTTTTCTTTTCGTTTCCATCGCATGTCAGCATTTTTGTTTGGGGCATGTGTGAACTTACCTGTAACATAATCAAAGAATATATTAAGATTGATTAGAATATATTTACAGAGGGAGGGCATAAAATTCAAAATATTGCATATGAGAAAATTACGAAGTTTAAGTTAACAAAAGCTGTTGTTTTATAAAAATTAGATTTCTTGTTATTACGATAACAAGCCGTTACATAAATTCTTATAATAATATATAATTTAGTATACTTTAAAAATTAAAATTTTAATATTAGTTAGGTTTTATGTTTTGAATTTTATTATTTTTCCTTTTCATGCTATATTAAAATCATAAATATATTCAATTATGCTTAAGTTAGATATAATTGAATAGTTGTTTTTTTATTTAAATGTTTTTTTGGTTTAAGAATAAATCAGAAGTTTGTTTTAAGTTTTATAAAAATGTTTTCCTCTCCTTTCACTGACATCCCACCTATACAAGCGGCTAGAGAGCTTCGACAGCTCGTTAGCAAACAGCTTCGACAGTTGGTACATTGACCTATCCCAAAATAAATGTGTCCAAAAAGTGCTAAGTATCACAAGCAAAAAAAAAATATATATATATATATAAAAATTTGGTCAGTGGCACATTGCATGTTGTGGGCTCTACGAAACGAACTTTTATTGACACAACAGATTAACAACTAATGAGCTGGACGACAATGAACGGTATTGCTTCTTATTTATTTGTTTATTTGTCGGGGGAAGTCGTCAACAATTGCCGCTTGTTAGGCATAATAAGAAAGACCAGCTATTTAGAAAGTGCCGTAAATTAAATACCCTCACAGCATAAATATTATCAATTAAACTAAAACTATATGATATGCTTCGTTATAAAAATAAATTCATTTTATAATGATTCTTAATCTGATATTTTTCTATATAATATAGAAGTCCGTTTCTGACAAATAGATTTGTATACAAAAAATATATGATATAGTGGTATGTAACTTCGGTCTATATATTGCCTGAAATAAAAATATGCATCTATGTTAGTTTACACTTTATATTATACTCTCACAGAACGTATATTGCAATGCATTTGATGTTGGGAACAAAATCCCCATTACCTAAGTAAGGGTATCACGTTGCTAGCTTAATAACTTTATTTTTACTTTTTTCTCTTTAGAAAGAGAGACCCGAAAAAAATCTTTAAGTAAATTATGCCTGAGAGCCGTAGAGCTAATAAAAACAAACTTTCCAGTCAGTTGGTAAATGCGAGTTCGTCTGTTCAGTTTGCTGGCTTTAAGTCTGTGTTTACAAAGCAACGTATCCTTAAAACAAAGTACGCCATAAAAAAAAAAAATGCTGCAGCTGATTTGGCTGCTGTTTATTTGTCAGTCAGGTGATTATCCTTGATCAACATTAAGGTATCTGGGTAGTATATATATGAGAATTGCTCCAGTTTCGTCTAATGTTCTTTCCTCTTGCCCAGTTTGTTTGTGGCACACTGCAGCAAAGCGAGTAGAGGCCAAATCAATGGGCAGATTTAGACATGAATTCGAGAAGGGGGCGGATTCCATTTACTCGTATGCTGATTACAGTGCACAGCAGGTCGATGCAGACAACAATCAATTGCGGGTGGAGCAGCAAGAGGATGAGGTAAAAGAGGAGGAGCAAAAACAGCAGCAAAGACCCGCAGTGCAAGTAAAAGTGACAAATGAAGTGGAAAGTGCCATGATGAGGGCAACAGTTGCAAGTGATGAAGAACGACTGCAGCTTAATGGAAACGGGCAGAGCCAGAACGGGCCTGGCATACAAATTGTAAAGCTGTCAAACCAGAGAGGCAGAGGGAGTGGCAAAGGGGCGCTTTTAATGAGCCCCGACACGCTGCCAATATCGGAAATGCATAATTTTGACAACAACACGGCCAACGTTGGCCAAATGGTTGGCGACGAGCAGCTATTGCGATTGCAGGACTACAATTTACTGTACAATGCCGAACGGCAGACATACTTTCAGCTGCACTCGTGCAATGTGCGTGGCACTACAAATCGTATGCCGCCCCACTCATCGAACGGTAATCGGCTGCTGCAGCAAGTTGTTGGGAACACGCTAAGTGCCGCCTTCGGCCTGAATGCGAATGAGGTAAAGGACACCACGTTGGATTTGACCACGCAAACGGTAAAACTCTACGATGCCGCCTCGCTGCGACAATCGCGGTTCAATCCATTCAATCCCACGCGGTAAGTTCTGCATGATTCATTTCACATGCAAAATGTGTGTGGCATGTTTTGCTTTAGGCTCTGCTGCCAATTGAGCGGATGATTAACATGGTCTTCACTATCACTTTACATGCTAACACCTCTTCGTACCACGCTATATTTTATTTATCACTAAGGCTTATATCTCATAAAATATTTATTATTTATTCTTTGCATACTTTTCCTCCTTCAGAGTGTTAATTTATCTTATTCTTATTCATTAAAACATCGGTCTCAAAAAGGCGCCAACTTCAAATTGTTTGCAGTTTTTTATAAACAAAATTTTTAACTTTGTCTGAGTTTTTAAGAAATTCAATTTAGCGTCTAAATTGTGTACACATAATAAAAATATTTCTAGATACCAGAAATGTCGTCTAAATTTGATATTTTTTGTCATTGTTTCAAGCTTTCATATAACAAAAAGATTCTTTCCTCTAAAAATAAACCAACCTATTATAGTTATAATAATAATAAGATAAGCGATCCTTCACTGTAAGAATCAAATAATATACTTTGCATCTGCTTAGTTTTCACCGCTGAAAGTTTTCACTTTTGTTTTTAGACCAAGGGCCTCCTCTCTACCAATATATATTATACTTTTTAAATACGAAATTTAATACTTGAATTCTAGTTCTTTCTAAAATTGACTTCATATTTCTTGAACAGTATATACGATATGCTGTTTTTCTATAGGTATATCTATAAAGTAGAATGTTATACCCTTTCCCCAATAGGCACAAATTATTCTCACCCAACATAAACGAACCAAATGTAACCATCTGCACTCATTTCCCTCTCCCCAGCATCATCATACACGGGTGGCTGGGCAATGCACATGCCAATGTGTACAGCTACTTGGTGCCCGCCTACATGAATTTGGACGGTGGCAACTACAACGTCTTTACCGTTGACTGGGGACGTGGCGCCATTGCCGACTATATAACAGCCAGCTATAGGGTGAAGCCGGTGGGTCAGGTGCTGGCAAAGTTTTTGGACTTTCTGCACCAGGAGGCGGGCATGCGGTACGAGGATCTGCAGTTGATTGGCTTCAGCATGGGCGCCCATGTGGCCGGTCTGGCCTCCAAGCACGTGCAGACGGGACGTGTACGCGTGATACGCGCCTTGGATCCAGCTCTGCCCTTTTTCCGCTACGCACAGAAGCGGGAGCGTCTCAGCCGCGAGGATGCCGACTATGTTGAGGTGCTGCACACGAGCGTTGGCAGCTATGGATTTGATCGCCCGCTGGGCCATGTGGATTTCTATGCCAACTGGGGCAGCCAGCAGCCGGGCTGCTTCTGGCACGAGTGCAGCCACTGGCGCGCATTTGCGCTTTTCCAGGAGAGCCTGTTGACAGCACCTGAGGGCGCTGTTGCGTTCGAGGCCAATGGCTGCCAGCCCGAAGAATGGCAGCAGTTGACACGCTACAAACGCTGCCCACAACCGACGGGGAACCGCCTGCATATGGGCGGCGATCTGGGCGCTTTAACCATGGAGCAACTGAGGCAACGCGCGGGCGTTTATTATTTCGAAACACGGGCGAAAGCACCCTACGATATGGGGACAACTATGTAAAGGACGCATTGAAGCTATGCGCGGAAAAATATGAAGAAAAATACAAAAATAATAATAACATTTTAATTGCTACAGTCGGTTGCAAGCGACTGAATAATACTCTATAATAAGAGTTAAAAAACACTAGTTTTTCAATCATTTTTGGTTGGGTCTCAACTGTAAGCACAGCAATGGTAATGGCAGATATTATAGATTTATTACTCTATATAAATCGATTACTTTAGCTTTTTGCGATTTGCTATAAAAACATGACGCTGGGAATGTAAAGTTCTTAAATTCTCATTTTGCACAAAATACAAATATACTCTTCAACACTTAGTGAACAGTGTAGTACAAAAACAGAAAAAAAAAAATAGCAACAAGCACAACAACAACATAATGAGCAAATGTGCAGCGCGCATTTTTATTTCTAATTAGTAAGTGCATTTGTGTGTGCGAATGCATGTGTGTATGAATTTCAGTGTGTGTGTGTGTGCATTTCTAAAAGCTGAGCTGCAAAATTAAAAAATGCTGCCATGTGTAAAATGCTTTTCATGCCAGTCACAAACATAGCAAAACAACAACAACAAAAATACAACTAGCATCGAGCATGTGAGAAATAAAAACCAAAAACCAGCAAAGCAGTTTGCGCCGTCATTTTGTGTGTACAATAAAAAATACTAGCAAACATATTCGATATGCTCCTAAAAGCACGCCACAGTAAATTAAGTAATTGCATAGATTTTTCCAGTTTTATATAACGATTTTCAAAAATTTTACAAGGTTCTTAACGCACAGCTTTTGAGATTTTCAATAATATAATTTTAAAATTTGCAATTGAGCTTAATTAACTTTAAGTTAAGTTCTTATACTGTTATTTAGTTCAGTTTACGTCTCCATTAGTTAATTGTATAAACACATTTCATTTTAAAACTCTAATTTATCTGCTCAAAGTGTAGTAAATGTTTGTTTAACTTCACATGTTGATGTTTAAATTTTGTCTTTTTCATTTGCTTAACATCTTCTTTGGATTTGATCGATATTTCAGGATTATATTACAATAATTACAACGTCAAATCAGAAACATATTTACGTGCTATCGTCTTAAGCTGATTACTTGTCAAATAGATATTTGACTTTATCGCCAAATTACATAATAAATTCCTATTAAATAGATTCATTAAAGGTTAAATCAAAATCTCACAAGCACTTAAAGTCATGCCAAATTAAACTGGACAGCATGTTATGAAATGATCATCAGAGAAATTTTTAATACAACACCCTTTGTTTATGAATCTCATCTAAAGGTCGATTGTTTAAAAGTTACTGCCAGAAACTGTCACTGATACAGAAAGCGCACACACACCTACGCACACACATACACCGTGCGATGAACAACTGGCGCAGCCGTCGGGCAGCCACAAATTATGAGATTCTTCATAATTTGTAGCCTGCTTTTTGGCGCGGGACCTACATAAATTACACATAAAGAGACACACAGACACACACACACTGTTAAACGAAGACAAAGGACTGCAATGTGTGCAAGCGGTTAGACTGCTCTATGCTAACAAGTAGAAGAGCAATGAAAGTGAACAACTAGAATTTACCCTGTAAGCAGGTTAAAATGCGTAAAAAATTACTTTTGAGCGAGAGAGTGAGAGAAAGAGGGACAGAGATAGTAAATATATCAAAAAGGTTTGGTCTGCATATACAATTTTCTGGCACTAGTTTTAAGAATCTCCTACATCTCAACATATTTACGTACATATATTCAAAACATTACATAATATATACCCGATTTTGGCGCCACACCCTACTCTAAACATCCAGTGTCTGTTTAACCAACACTTTTGTGCATGCATATTGCATGCTGCCTAGTTGTAGGCGCAGAGCGCATAAATTAAAGATGGCGACGTTGCACGCTGAACGCTGCATGTTGGCCAAGTTAACGATTTGGCACAGCAACGCATTCTGCTTTAATTGGCCTAGAGTGTGTGTGTTTAGCTGCTGCGGCCAAATTGTTGTAAATACTTTTCGAGGGGGCACCCGAAAAATGGCGCATGGCTGCCATTAATGTGATTTCTTTCCACATCATTTGAGTGAGCCGACAGCAATCCCAATTGGAACGTGAGCAATGAGAAATGACGTGCGCAAATATTTGCCAAAGCAAACGAATATTTTTTTGGCTTTTGTTTTTACAGCCCAGAAATGTAGGCAGCATATTTTTTGATACGACCCTAGCTGCAAAACTCTGCTTTGACTTTCTTCTAATTTCTCCCTTGAGCATTGTAAAATATTTGTCGAAATACTTTTGTGTAAAAATATATAAGCACAAAAAATAAAAAAACCAAAGCTGTCGTCTGCCCTCAGATTAGAGAATGTTACACAGTTTTGAGGTCAGTGGCAGTGAGCGTAACGTGCAACAAATTGTATATAAATTATATTTTATAAAGTAACACAACTTTTGTTTTTATGCATTTATTATAATAACAATTTTTTTTTCTGTACTTGCCTGCCGAGTTAGGCACTTGAAAATTGTCACAATGGAGTTTCTCTAAGCTCTGAAGTTGGCTGCCTCGCAGTTGGACAGTTGCCGTCGGCTATGAGAACAGGGGGTGGGTTGATGCGGGGTACGTAGGTTTTCTATTTATGGGATAAGTTTTGTGCGGCTGCGGGAATTAAGTGCTTGAATATAATTTTGTGGAGTTTCTGACATTTTTAAACTAATTAAAAATGTGTTAGTTTCTATTTTGAAATCCGCCCATGATTAAACCAGATGATAATTTTGCGAATTCAATTAATTATAATAAAAGTTGTTTTAATATTTTATTTTAATAATCGAGTGCAGTTAATAATTTGTTCAATTCGGTCGGCAAATTTACACAAAATGTTGAATTATAGAATCTTATATGTATAATATATTTGGCCATGCCTAAGCATTAAGCCTTAATTGTGCATTAAAATTTGAATATCATGTGAAAATTTTGCCGTAAGTACACCAACATTTGTTTCTGACAGGTAAGTTTGATTCTCAGTTCGAAATTGTAGTCTTTTGAATGTATTATAAAATGTTTAACATTAATTGAATGGAATTTGTAAACTATTTATTGCTTTGTTGCAACACTCTCTCAATTAAGTCACACAATTAATGCTTGTAAGGAAGTATTTAATTGGATTTCAGTCTTTTATCAAGTTTAGCTTACCACAGCATGGATTCTAAGTAGTTCATGTTTTTGTCAGCTGTATTCTGTTGTCAACGCAAGTCAAGGCAGTCTTTTTGATGCTGACACACACACACACACGCACACACTCGAATCAGTTTTGAAACAAACTCAATTTGCGTGCAAGTTTTGGTAGCAAAATTTTCACTGGGTAAAACATAAATTGCAGTCGCTATTGTTGTAGATGTTGCAAGTGGCAAGTGGCAAAGAACGAAATTTGTGGCAGCCCGTGGTAAACCCGTCACTGTTGCACGTTGTGCGCTGCAAACCAAACTGAATGCGGCAGACAACAAAAAAAATGCACGCGCTAATTTGTTGGCCAAGACGTTGGGCAGAGGGGTAAGCAGCGTGGGGAGGTGGTTTAGCCCAGGCAGTGAAAGACAGTCGTCAGTTGGAAGCCCTTCAAATGTGCTGCCGCCCGCCCCAGTCAAAGAGTTGATTTAGCTACTAAACTGCAGAGAACCGAGAACTGTAGAACTGGAACTGAGCACTCAGAAATGCACTGCAAAGCTGCACTGAACTGTGCTCAGACAATACATTCCTAATTCCTGACAGCCTGAACCATCCCTTTCTGCCCGCCAGAAGTAGCTGGCATGCCCTTTTGGGTATTTTTGTTTTTCTATTGTATTTTTTTTTTGTTGGTTGCTAGCACAGTCACAACTTGTCATAAAGTGTCGCGTCGCGCGCTTCCGTTACCTGCACCCCTCTACCAGCACAGCCCCACCATACCACGCCCCCTCCCCGACCTACTTCCTTCCTCGAGTGTCAGTGGTGCTTCCTGCTGATGGTGCGTGCTTAGCCCGCAATGGCTTCCGGCACACGCACTGTCAACATTTCAGTTTGTTGCCGCACAAAAAGTGCACATTACTCGAAAGCGCTTTGTCGGCTTTGGATGCACTTACACTCGTGCGTTCTCCCTCTCACTATCTCCTACTATCGCTGCCCGATTCTGCCGCAGTCTGTAATAAGCATAAGGATTACATTTTTCAACAGCTTTTGAGTGCCCTGCCCTGAGCCTAGTGAAAACAAGCACAAAGAGCAAAACTGTCAATGCCATCGACAAAAAGATATGAGAGAGATTAAGCGAGGGGAACAGAGTAATAGAGAGATAGAGAAAGAAAGAAAGAGAAAGAGCATGTGTAGGGCAAGGTAAAGAAAAAATGCCTGCAATTCTTGTTTGTTGACCTGCAGCAAACATAGGAAAAAAAAAACGTTGAAATACTCGACTAGATTATTCCTTGGAATTAGTTCGAAAGTAGCCTCATACATACAATATATTCACGTATACATAAATATATATTCAGATAACATTGCAATTAACGAAATATTGAGAATTTAAAACAAACACTTTTTTTTAAATTTTAAGCTATTATTTATCGATATTTTTGTTATTTATAATTCCATTTTTTTCAACTTTACCCTCTTTACGATTAAAGGGCATAAAAACCAATAATGCAACGAAAGTTAAACAAAGTGCAGGCTAACATGAGTGTGAGTGTATATGTGTGGGTGTTTGTGTGTGTGCGTGTGCAATACCCTGTGTAGCATGTGGGGATGCCTGGCAAACAGATAAAAACTAGCAGCAGGTGGTAACCAAAATATACATACCGTTGGCCAATACAAAAGCAGCAGCAGGGCGTCCATTGAACACGTTCAAAGGTGACACTGCATGTGGTTGGGCCAAAACGGACGATTATTTAATTTTAAGCTGCGCAGGTAACAAAAGAAAACCACATGACCTTAAAGAGCTTGCCTTAAAAATGATAGAAATTGGGCAACACCACTAGAAATGACATAATTCGAACAAAAGCAATCTAATTTCGAATAGACAACGAATAGTCAAGGAAGGCACTTGGGCTTAATTTCAATGTAAGACTCGTAAAATCAACGCAGACACTCAAACATTTATTTGGCAAGGGAGGTGTAGATTTGGCTGGAAGTGTTGGTTGGCTGAAAACTAGCTGAAGCTACGTCAACTGAAGCCGTACGACGACGAAAAAGTTTCAGTTTTTGCGCAAACAAATTGGATTATTCGATTACGTGTTTGTACCAGCGAACAGGTATACAAAAGCGAGGGTAGCGGGCGTAGAGAGTAGGTGATGGGGTGAGTCGGGGTCTGAGACGTTGACGCTGGCAATTTTCTAAAGCGGCCAAGGGAACAAGTTTTAAGAGCACCAAGGGACTGGTGCAGCAGTGGGTAACTCGGGTTGCAGGTTCAATTTCACAAAAAAAAAAACCTTTTCTTTGGCTTTGAATCTGATTTATGTGGATTTTGTTTGCCAATTGGCAAATGTTTGAAGCAGAGAATGAAGAAGACCGAAAACTGCAAAAACTTGAATGGTGATTTGATATTGTACGTTTGACAAACGGTGCACTTTAGAGCTGAAAATTATTGAACGGTTTTTCCAATAATTGAGAACAAAATTGAAGGGATAATTCGAAGGTGGGTTTAAAATAAGATACACACTAATTAAATATGATATTCACAGGTATGTTTAGAGAAAACACTTAAGAAATGAAGATGCAATCCAGAAAAGTAAGTAAGAAATTGATAGGTTTTATCAAAAAGTAGGTCGAAACAGGACAAAATTGTGCATCTTTTCAATGTAAAAAAAATATATGTTGTGTTAAATTAAACTAATTAAAACACCACCATTTTAAAAGTTGTACTAAAAAATATACAAGTAGAACACTAAAGCTGTGCTTTTTGATATTAGCAAATCTATAATTAATATACAATAATAATAGTTAATTATTTACAAAACCTATGGATTAATTTGTAAATAACAACGACTTTTTTTAACGCGTGAAACATAAATTTAACAACAGTTGACAATCCTTACACACACATCAGCGAACTGAAAGATCCAATTTCAAACTAATCCAATCTAATGCACTACTTCTTGATTGTCAATCTAAAACTGTTGATAAAAAGCTCTTGCCAATCGCAACGCCCACACAAAGTAATTTTTATTGCAAGCTAATTGACTAATTGAGTCAATTGCCACGGATAAAATGACAAGGAGTGAGTGAAAAATGGTTAAAGAGATGGAAACAACGTGGAACGGGGCAAGCTAAATTGGCAAGGCAACGCTTGTTGTCCGTCGGGCGTGATAAAATAAGAGCAGCAACAACAAGCATAAGTTACCTTGTGGCAGCTGTGGACAACAGTTACCTTTTTGCACAGACAAATTAAAAGTCAATATGCAGTGGACACACTCAAACACACACATAGGGGTGTATAATGGTTGGCAACACAATTTATTGTTAGAAGCTGGTTAGAATTTGTTAGAAAATTGTTTTTGGTTTCGTTTTGGAACTGTGCAGCTGCAGCTGTAGCTGGGCGGTTTCTTTGGTCTCTAATTGATTTATATATATATTAAACTGTAGATATAGATATATCAGCATAGATATATCAACACTTTTATTCGTTTAGTATGTGTCGAAGTGCAGGTGCTGGACGAGCAAAATTTATTTATTGGATTCGCCCGCAGTTGCCAAGTGCACAAGGCACAGCTGCTGTATGTGGCAATGGTGCGTATGAGTTATTTTTAATTTATATTTAAGTAATCCAAAGCGACGTCTAAGGTCATTGAGCAAATATGCCAAGCCCTTGACTTGATTGAAATTTGCCAGGCTCTTTTTATTTTTATTTTTTTTATTCATATGTATGTATATATATATGTATACATATACATTTTTTTGGGTTCTTTAGCTTGGGTTGGTTTGGCCTCAGCCATAGCTGTGGCACGGTCCTAATGAGTTGGGGGCAGCCCGCAGCACAGACCAAAACAAACAAGCAAACATGCAAGGCGTTAAAGTAAAGTGTGAAGCAAAGTAGCCAGAACGAAGAAGCGAAAAAGGGATTGGGATTGGGGTTGAGGTGGTTTCGTTTGGTTTGGTTCTTGATAGGGTCAGAGTACGTTAAACATGTGCTAGTTATGCACAATCGATATATACTTAAGGGCCAAAGTGTGCAAGCGTTTTTGCTGACTGGCATACAATTAACCCTTTACGTGCCAATTGCTAAATAAATTAGTAAGCATGTGTGTGTGTGTGTGTGCGCGCGCGTTTAGGTTGATTGAAAAACTCAACTCTTCGGGCTTTGGCAACAACAACAAAGTCCGCTCAAGAAATCAACTTCAACGGGTATTTCCCTTCCATGCGCCGTTTGTTGGCATTTTAATTGACATTGCTGTGCCTCAAGTGAGGCCATTAAAAAGTTAACTTTAAGGCAATCTGGCAACGCCTCAAGTTAAGCCATAGGCTTTTGCTTAGCTATTTGGCCAATCAGCAAATGCAGTGCTGCCCTACGTATACGTAATTTAATTAAGTTTATGTTCGCCCTTGCTGCCTTTGTATTGTGCTTTTAATGAGGTAAGGCAAATAAAATGCGCATACGCCATGTGCAACGTGGCGAATTTCATGACAGCTGCCATTTATGGCTCTTGCTATCGAGTGTGAGCGAGATGGATGTGAATCTAATTTATGTTCAGGAATCAAATTTGTTTTTAAGGAATTACTTTCAAGCGGCCTTAGGAAGTTATAAGAAATGCAAAAGAAATGTCAATAAATTATGAATGTAGCGTTATTATATTTGAGAAGAAGTAGTTGCAGATTTGCTTCCAAATTCAATTTATTTTAATGCTGAAGTAATTTTTGCACTGTAAATGAAAACGTAGGTCACAGAGGTCATAAAGCCTTAAGTAAACTCTTTGTACACAACGCAACTGCTTCAATTGTTTCGATAGAATTTTGTGAGCTATGCGTGCTTCACCAGCAACAGTTTCTAATTCAGGTTAGGGGAACTTTTAAAGTTAACTTTTACAAATCATAAAATTGTACTTCTGGCAAACAACCTTGTAGAATTAATTGTATACCAGAGTTCAGTTATTCTTGGAACTTTCGCAATTAAACCAAAAGCAGTTAATTATAAATGTAACTCGTTCAAAGAAATCAATTGTGAAATTGTATTAAAGGTTTGCTATTCGATACTAGTGCAGAGCGTCAATTGGTTTTGTTTCTTGAATTATAAAATCGTTCAATTCATTTCAATTGAACAAACAGGAAAAAATCCCATAACAGTTCAAACAGAATATCATTTAGTTCTCTCTCTCTCTCTCATGCAGAACCTCAAATAGACAGACATACCATTCACATTTCGTATGATACGAATTGCATGCAAATGCGCAAGGAATAAAAAAGGAAGAATAAAAAAATGAAAGAAGAGTGGCGAATGAAGGAATCTGCACACATGCCATAACAGAAATTGAAGTGCTCTACATTATAATTCATTGCACAAGCAATATGATTTTTTCGGTTCCAAGCTGTAATCGTCCGAGAACTCAAGCCGTATGCGAGCCAACAACTTTTAACAATGACATTCACTTTTTGGCCAGTCATCAAAGCCCCTTCTCCCCTGTCCCATTTAAGCCGCCACACATATGGCAAGCACTGCGAGTTGCATATGCCATGTGTCCAAGTCTGCATCAGTTTCAGTTACAGAGTCGGAGTCTCCGTTCCAGTTCCAGAGTGAATAGTTGGCTCTGTTGCGGGCTCCAGGAAGGGGAGCAAATGCTCTACCGCAATTTTGCCGTTTGTTGGCATTTCTGTCGCATAGTTTTCTTTTTTCTGGTTCTTTTTTTTTTACCACCCGCCCTCACTGGGTTGCTTTTATTTACTTAAATTGTAAGGCATGAGTTTGTATTTCATTTCAGTGCACGCTCAAGAGCGCAAAGGACACACATACACATGCACGACAAAAATTAAGCAATTTCAGCAGAAGGTTTTTTGTCCACTTTCTTTTATATGTAAATTATTTTTTTTAAGCACTTTTTATTGGCGCTTTACAGTTTAAACTAATTGCTTAATTGTTCAAAGCCAAATGGTTATTTAAGTGCTGTGTTAAACCTTTTAAATATTTATACGTTATTAAAAAAAAAACAAAAAAGAACGGGACACCAAAATTTTTGGGCAAATTTTGGGAAAGTTTTGCTAAACAAAAATATATATAAATACTTTTAGAGCAACACTTGTATTAAAACCCGTATATTATATAAATACTTTATAGCATACATCTTTCCACACAAAACTTTATTTTTACCTATTTCAATGAGGAGGTTTTAAAATAAAAACAAACACAAACTCCTAACGATCCAACTAACCACTTGAACTAAAGCCAAACTCAGTAGCTCGTTTTTACTTTCATCTCTTGCCTTGAAGCTCGCAAACTCGTTAATATGCCAATTACGAAACCGCATGAGCTGCCAAAAAATAAAATAAACAAATAAAAATAACTCTGAAAAATAAAAAGAACTTCAAGCTAAAGTTCAAGTAGACGCTCATCAGAAATTTTATGAGACTTTCTGAATAAAAAACATAAAAATTAAAAAGACCAAAGTGTTTGCACGTATTATTAAAGCAGTTAAATTTCATATAACAAAATTTCTTATTATTTACGGTTTGAAAACAGGACGACAACAAAATTAAAATGTTTTTTTTTCTCTTTTTTTTGATTTGATAAATTTTAATGCACTCTTTGAGGAGGTAAAAGCAGGACAAGAAAAAATTATAAAAGCAAAAACTGTTGGCACGAGCGCAACTTTTGCCACAGAGCATTACGAAAATTAAATGAAAAATAATCTTAAATACATAACGTATACGACACGTTGCCAATGCTCAGGTTTGCTTTTCCCCTATTTAGCTGTGTGCCTTTGGCACCACTTGAAACGAGTTTTTGTTAAGCCTTAAAGAGAATTAATGCGAATTTAAAAAAAAAGAAAAAATGAGTAGGGAAGAAGAAGAAGTTACTTCTTCTAATGTACTTATATAAATCCCGAAAAGGCTTTAAGTATATGTTGCTTGTTACCTGTTTGCAAAGTTTTCAAGTTCTTACCCCATATAAACAGCAGTGGGATTCAGCTTATTAATAGATACTAACCTGTAAAGAGAGAAAGGAATACGAGTGGAATAAAATGCGATTATAATGAAGGGATAACATATACTAAATGAAGACTAATTATCTGAGAGAAAACAGCTATAAATAACTACAACAATAACATTACGAGGAGATGTTCAATTTACTATTCTATAGAACTTTCATAAACAGCTTAGTTTGCTTGATAATGCAGAAAATTGCATTTCGCGGAAATGGAGGACTGGGCAAGGTTGGGAGCAGATGCTGGATTTGTTGCTATTAAGAGCATAATACACACTGAAAGCAGAGCGAAAGTAGAGCGCAGTTCCGTATAATTCTGTGCTGCTGAGTGTATAAGAAAGAGCATCGCAAAGAAATCAGCTATAGCATCTGAGGCAAATGAAAAGCGGAAGTTTAAGTGTCATCAGCGTGACAGGGGGGATTAAAAGGGAACGACAGAGGGTGGGAAGAAATTCAACTTAAATTTTCCAGTGGGTGGCTTGTTTTTACCAACAACATGAACGCTGTTTTTAATGACTAGCATTTGAGTAAAAGCGTGTAATTCGAAAGGTGTTTTCTTACAGCTGGCAGAGTTGCCACACTTTATAGGTTTATGTTGTTCAACACTGGCAAGTTTTCGACTAAACTAATTTAAAAAGTTGAAATGGACTTTTGAACTAGTTGTTCCTGATGCACAACTGTTGCTCTCTCTCTCTTTATCTCGCCCTCTCTATATTTCTTTTACTGATTACGTGTTTGTCTGTAGCTTAGCACCGTAGCAAAAAGTTAAATTTACAGCTCAGGCAACAGTTCTACAAGTATTAACGCTCAACTTTTTTTCTGACTTATTCAAGACTTTCGTCACACATTCGCATATCAAACTCGAGTTGCAAGCCTTGATCAGAAAACAACATATGGCCAAAAGGAGACGCACGTGCTGCCACGAGTAGCTTTGGGCACTCACAAAATTTGATTTCTAGTAGCAACAGTTCGTTTCTCTTTTGCACTTTTTTTCCAAAAACTTTTTCAAGCACCAAGATGGAAAGATGAATGAAGGGAGGGGGATAAATAATATAGGGACACGCTGTGCACACTTCGTGCCCACTGGCAGAGTATTTCTCGACTCGTTGCATGTGTCGGGATGTAGTTAAGTAAACAGACAAACACAGTGTTTCATATTTATATGCTCCCAGGCTGATCGTTCAATCGTTTAAAGGCCTTTGTATGACAATATAATTGAAATGAAAAAAGTAAAATATTATTTTTATTTTATTTTTGTGTGTATCCTAACATATACACTATGTAATGTTTTGTAGTTCGCTGATTAATTTGGTCTTCGTTACAACAGCACAAATCTTATGTTCAATTATATAGAAAGTAAAGTGAATTGTCACGGCAACAAGTTATTGTAAAGGGTGTGCTAGTTTCGGCTAGAACTTGACCAATTTTGCGTTATATGCTTGTCGTCTTTCTCATGTGATGAGTTTTTGTGGCAAAAGGAACGCTTAAGGATACTTGTGCAAGATTTATGACGTGTTAGTTTTTTTTTCTTATTTCTTTTTTTTGTGAGTGGAGTTTTGCCACAGAGCTTGCAACATAGCCACATAGCGCCAACCCTCTTGCACATGCATATGCATGTTTAAGCGAGGACATGCAATTTTTGTTCCTCTGGCAAATGGTGCTCATTTTTTAATGAGCGCCCCGGAAATGTGTCTGTGTGTGTGTGTGTGTGTGTATGTGTGTGTATGGGTGCGTGGGCGTTCTTTTGATTTATGAACAGCGTGGCGCAACTGACGTTTCGCGTTGGAGTCTGTGCGAGGAAAAGGACATTGGTTTGATTATGAAGAGTGCCGTGCACAAAATTATTTTTAATGTGACGAACGTATATGAAGTATCCCCGCAGCCTGCCTGCCCTACCCAGCGGACATATTTACTCATTGATACTGTAAGCGCTGTATTTACGCATCGCACACGCGTCCATTAATCAAGCAATTTATCAAACATGTCATTTGCCAGTAACAGCAACAGCAAATCCTCGGGGAATGTGTAGAGGGTGGAAAAGAGCGGAAAGTGAGATATTTTGGATTTGATCGTCATTTGTAGTGTGCCGCCTCTTTATTGACAAACCAGAAATGCGAGCAACTTGCAAGTGATATCCCCAAATCGAGGTGACACTTTGAAGCATCGATGTACCATGGGCAGCGTTAAATATTTTTGGGAAATTCTCAAAAGAACTGAGTGAAAATCGAGGCGAATATCGATTATTTTAATGTCCTAACGTTCTCTTCAAACTTTCATTTATATATAAAGCTAACTTATAGTTTAGCTACGAGCTTTTTTTTGAAATATAATATATACATTTTTATACATTTCAAGAAATTCACAATTTGTAATAAACATTTGTTGACATTTGTTGTAATAAACTCAATAAGCCTTACATAAATTTTTTGGGGATTTTTAACCTTTAAAGTCACCACTCAACGTTTTTGAGCGTTTATTGATTTTTATGTTTTATTTATATATAATATTTTTTCGCACTATCTGTAGTAATTTATGTCACAAAAATTAAAATTTTGCCCATAGTGCGCAGTCATCCAGGAAGTTAACTAAATTGACTGATTTCTCGCACTGAATGTGAGCGAGTGCGTGTATAGTTTCGATTTATATCAATGTTGTGTTACTGTTTCCTTTGGTGAGCATCAACCACAGTTCTGGGTCATGTCAAAATCGAAAGACTTGTCAATCAGCTTGAGTAGCTTTATAAGTGTATGTGTGTGTGTTTGCCTTGTAATGCAAAACGAGCATTAGTCAATTATGTGCTGCCTTAAAAGCCATACAAATGCAAACAAGTGCGGCCTTTAGCTTGGCTTAGCTCTTAAGGCAACGCTTGAGGGCTGTCCTGAGCCTCAGCATAAAAGTATGCTACAATCTTTGTATGCACACAAAAAAAAAACACACTACAAACGCATGCATATATAAGCAGCTAAAGGCTCATAGTTCAAGAGAGACAGAAAGAGGCAAGGAGCTCTAAAGAGGTTAATAACTGTAGACATTGCCAGGCAGAGCTTGAAATTGAGCAGGCGAAACTGAAACTTACGTTTGCACTCTTATTTTGTTCGCTCGCGAGTGTGAGTGTATGTATTGTATCAAATTCTTGAAAATGGGCGTGTGGGGAACATAAGTTATCGTGGGTAGTTTCCGTTGCTCATTTGTTTAAGTTGCTGTTTTCAGAAAAAAACATTTTATATGTTTCGAGTAACTATTCCTGAATTAATGTACTTTATTTAGGCACTGGATTTTTAGACCAGTGTTAGTAAGCACTTTAAATGTTTTTTGCCATTTCCAACATTTGCATATGGGCTTATTAATCAAATATTTACCAACATCGATAAATATTGCCAAATACATTAGGACATTAACAGGGAAAAAATTAATTAATTATGTACAGTATATAATTGTATAGATATATGTATTTTCGGTTCACAAATCTTATAAGATTCTATAAATAGGATTTTTGTTTTTATTATTCTTTTTAAACCATTTTTTTATTTTTGTTTAAGTTCATTATTCTAACCAAAAAATCATCAAAAGCATGTTTAATTTTTATATTATTCATATTTACTGCGCAACATTCTCATCTTCATTTGCATGTTATTCCAGTTTGTGTATACATATTAAAGCATTCTTTAGGTTGAGCTTTCGGAAAAGAGACTTGCACACATCCTATTTCGGGCATTTATGCATGCATCCTGTGTCAAGGAGTTGCATACACACATTTACTCACATACTTTTACGTAATTTACATGTGTGTCAAAGCCAAAAGGATGTGCAAAAACATGCTGCCATACTTACGAGCGCACACTTCCTTAAATAATAGCTACATTGTTTATGGTTTTATGAAGCATCTTACTTTTTTTCGCCACTGACACGGCTTAAGCGCATAATTGAATTTTTATGACTTGTCAAAGCCAAAAAGAGCCAAAACAACAACAAGAAATGTAATAAAATTCTCATAATGCTGGAGGAGGTTCAAAGGCCAGGTGCCGCTTAGTGCAACTTTTTATAAGCTGTTATAATCGAAGTTTTTGGTTTTCGGATTTGCCGAACAGTCGCTTTATTACCTTCAAACATGCGACAACTGTTAGGCCTATCAAATATATGAATAGCAACCAATTTCTATTTCCTTTTCTATTTCTGAGCTGGGCTGGTTTTACGTAGAACTAAGTCCGTCTAGTCATCGTATATCCCCATGGTAAAACAAAAACCCACGCAAATCTACGCCAAAGTCATTTCCGTGCAATAAAAGTCTGGCGCATTTTGCAATTTGCCTTAGCAGCTGGGCGTCAACGTGGGCGTGGCGAGTGCAATGAACCAGCCTGTAAAAACTCGTATATATACCGAAAAAAGTTTTTTGTAACATGTTTGGGAGGTTTTGCGCCTAAAAGTATACATAGAACAGGGACGGCTGATAAGCAACCGACATAACAGACATAACAATTGTACAACTTACAGCCTTTTGCTGTCTTTTGTTGCAGCACAATAACAGGCACTGCCTGATGTTAAATAGCCTGTACCCAAAAACATCATAGGGTTTATTCAGTTCTCCAGCATATTTTAGATGTGTATTTTAAATATATCCATACATGTTCGACTATTAGGAAGTAACATAGTCGTATCTATTCGAATAGAATTTTTATATATAAAATTTTTTTTAAGTGCATGGTATTTGGCTATCGAGCATAAATTGCATACAAGCAAACCATTTACACATGTTAGCAACTGATACCCCCGTAAAGCTTGTCCAAATATATATATATCTATATATATATATATATATATGCTATACATATGCACCTCTTAAAAATTGAGAATAACAAAAGCTTATTACGTTGTTTTTGTTGTTGCTTTACATTTTGTTCGTCTATGCAGTGTGTTTGTGTGTGTGTTTTGCTTTCAGCGTTCTGTTTTCAAGTGCTCATATGTTTGTGTTCGTGTGCCTGTGTGTAAGTGTGTATGTGTGTATGTAATGTGCGTTTCATTTGTCTGTTTTGTGCGGCTACTTTAATATTTATACAACCTTTCGCAATACCCTGTAAACTGGAAAACTCGGTAAGCAATAAAAGTACGGTCAAGAATTAAATTTTCTGCGTATCTGTCCGATGTAATTACTATTAACAGGAGATTCAAAAACTTAAATAAATAATCCAAACTTAAAATTTGATTAACTTTATTGTAATAGTTAATATTATATAATTGATAATTGATATTAAGAATAAATATATGTTAATAACAACTTGCTATTTTTTTTTTATAAAGTATTTTATTAAAATTTTTATGATTTATTATTTATTATTCCAGGGTATTTTAAATTAATCACACAACTGACTCTCTTAGCTCTTAATTTCTTTGCTATTTTATCTGCTGACAGCTGCAGCCACTCTCTTTGCTTTCTGCCATTTAACGTTTTCTTTTTGAAGCGCTTTCAAATTTTTTTTTGCATTTTTAATTAGCTAAAGTTCAAATTTTAATGACAATCTTGTTTTGGGCCCGCTAAACTGACCAAAGACGCAAACAGCTTGAATCATTCTAAAGTTGGGCGCACTTGGTCGCTCAGCCGTTGAATTGAGCTCGGGCCCCGAATGACTGTTAATTTTCCTAACTTAATTAACTTCAAGAGCTGCGCCCATCCTCTTATCCCTCCACCATGAGGCTATAATTTATTTAGGAAATTTTTTTAATATTACGTGCTTTTTCGTGAAGAAAACGAACTTGGAACATTTACTTTAAATGCAGTGAAAAAAAAGTCGAATATGGAAAGATATTGTAGATAGAAAAGATTCCCTACCTAAAAGACTTTTCTAAATAAATGTTGTGTTTATTTTAGAGCGTTTTGGAATTTTCAGGTTGCCCTATTTTCATATGAACGAATTAAAAACATGAATTTTTTGGTCCTAGAAATTTAAAATATCTCATATTTATAGCCACAGGGTATTTTCAATTTAGATAAACATAATTAATAATTCGTATGCACATGAAAAAAATATGCTAATGCAGTTTTCAGATTTTGTAATTAAAAAACGTAAATTATTAATTTAAATCAAGGGAACGGCGAATAGACGGTGCAAAGTAGCGATGTGGGAGGCGGGATGGCAAATAAAAATTGTGTAAACGTGGCTATTTATATAACATGAAGCTCCGGACTGCAAACAGTGTATGGGGAGTGTTAAGTGAAATCTAAACGGATGCTTCAGTTATACAATACAGAGAATGAGAGAAAGGGGTGTGAAGCTACGGATTTTAGCTGCCACGCTGTGCTTGTGGCTGTGGGACGAGCTTAACAAAAGTTTAATTGAATTTCTGTCAACTAAAAAAAGGCGTTGACTGACGTAAAATGGTCCACACACTTAACATATAGTATATATAAATGGTAGGGGGTGGTCTTATAAAATTCAATTGGATTATGGTTATAACTTGTTACGAACGTAACTGAATATATTAATACAATTTAAAGCTTTCAATATGGTCTGCTAAAGTGTTGCCATAATCCGTTATCTGTGGCAAGCAATTGTCTAAAGCGCCACATTCACGAGCACACATCCACATCGAAGCCACAAACATTTGGTGTATCCATACAAATTGTGGATATGCCGCAGAGATACGTTGCGTGCATGGCAAGTAATATATATACTCTTCGAATGTGTGTGGGTGTGATTGGGTGTGTGTCCATGTGTATCTGTGTGCTATGCAAATTTATTCATAGTTTCCGCTTTTTGACTCATTATCATTGACTCCCCATCGATGTGCAGCGACTGTGTCTGACATATATACTTATATATATATATCGATTGGTATCAGTTACCCGTATCTATTAGATACATTATCTTTAACTCTTGGCTTTGGCTATGCATAATTTAAGAAGTTTGTGCACGTTTAGCGCATACGTTGGCCTTTAGCTGTGGTGGTTTCCAAAGGCATTCCATGTGGAAAAATTCAATTTATTTAGGTTATTTAAATGTGCGAGAATGCCTAAAATAATTGAAGTAAGTTTTTTTTTTTAATATTAATTAATTTAATTTCTGATGTGTAACAAAATTTAACAAAATTTACTCGATTTGCAAAAATAAAACAAGGTGCGGTGCTGGGGGTGGCTCAGAATGGGATTCTTCGAAATTTTGTACTGATCTTTAAAGGAGGGGACCAGTTATCTTCCCCTTTGGTAATTTTAGCTTTAAAACTGTGGAAAATTTAGAAATTTCTGGTGGGGCGGGGCAAAAATTGAGTGGAAATAGTACAGTCTTAAATCTTTCCTAACAAAAACCGACTTAAAAATTCAACCGGAAAAAGTAAACAATGCTTTAAAAATAAGGAATATTGGTTTAATGTAAGCGCATTAATTATAAGTATCGCTTAATTATATAGCTTAAGCTGAAGGAAATCAACTTGGCGCGGTCCCACCCGCTTGCTAACTCTCCACCTCTGGGCCGTTTGAATTGTGAATTGTGTGTCTGGTTGAACATTTTCAAATAGATAAACGCATTTAAATTGCTAGGAAGTGTAAACTTTGCCACCAGCAGCAAAATCATGACCAAAATTTATGTTGACAACGCGTGCAGTGGGCAAAGCGCCAGTTTGCCAAAAGGGAAGGAGATGGCGGGTGCGAGGGTTGGCATGCAAGCGCTGCGGGTGGGCTACAAACAAAAAAAAAAAGAAAATGAAATGAAATGTCCAACAGCCTTAAAAGCAACAAAAACTGACTACAGCTGCAGCAAGTGCCATGGCGCTTATTAATGGGTCATGTGTGCGCTGTAAAGTTTGACCAAAAACTAAAGTTGGCCTTTTCGCTACTGTTGTTGTTGTCTCTGCAGTGCTTTAAACTTTTCCAGCAAAAGTTGTAAACGAAAAGTTAGTCCAACTCGCATAATAACTCGATACCCGCTAGGGGCACGCCCTCAACCTAACTCAAGAGGTGAGAAAAGCGTGGTGGATACGGCTGCCATTGTATGCGTTTGTTAGTTCATTTTTGGTAATTTCCCTGGCACGAAATTATGAGACGCACATTTGCATATTTTTCAGCTAACAACAACAACTGTAAATTGAAAGCGTGTTACAGAAATTTGCATAAAACACTTTTCGCTAAAGGCGCTACAAATGCATAAATCATCATCATCATCATCATCATCATATCGTCACAATCAACAATAATCTCATGGCTCCTCGCTTAGTCAATCGAATGGACAATAGAGCTGAGCACGTGTCGTGTTGACAGCGCGATTACACAGGAATGCAACTTGACTTTACGACCAAAACCTGGTTGTACACGATTTAAAAAATTTTTAATACAAATTGACACGACAACAGCATTTAACACGAATTAGCACGATTTTGAAGTAAATTTTACACTACTCAACATGACTTAGCGTCTTCACAACATGGCCAAACAGCATTAAACATGACTTAAGAACGACCTAACACGTCTTTGATACAACCCGACATGAACCAACTTTGAACCAATCATCCTTTGACACAGTCTAGAGCAGCTCAACACTACTTAACATGACTGTAATCCAACTAAAACACAATCTAACATAATCTCAAAGGACATAACATGACAGCAAACAAATTTATAATCACTGCATATACATTTAACACGACCTAACACACGAATCTAACAAAGCACTAAAGGACTTAATACGATTTCAACACGATTTGAAATCGATGTAACACGATACCAACACGACTTTTCATCTAGTTCTTTTTCCATGTTTAACTTAGCACCAAAAACAAAAAAAAAAACACGACAAACGCTCACCTCTGGCCAGCGTGTCACACACGGCGTATGCGTCATAAATGTCAAATGTGCCTTTCGGTTTTGGGTGCTGCGGCAAGTTGCCTCGTTTCAAATCACAATTTCGCGTGTGTTGTTGTAGTAAAATTTTTGGCATTCATGTCAAGCATCACAATTGAAAATTCAATGTGTTTGTAATTGCCAAAAATGGACGTTGGATTTTGGCCCTACAGGGATTTGGCTTATAAATTCCGTTTTGTGCCGTGCAAGGAAATTGAGTATACGCAATGTTGCATCACTGCCATTTGGCAATTGTGAGCTGTGAAGGAAATTAAGTGGCTGCTGATTGTGAATGGCAAAAAGTGAGTTAATGATGGGGAGGGGGAACAATAGCACTCAATGGTCTGTAGCTTATATTGATTAATAGACCTTGAATAAGTACTTTTTCCAACTTTGCGAGGAACTGAAAGATCCTTAGGAGAATTAAGATTTGCAAAGTTCAAGTTAGCAACTACATAAACATTGGGCTATTAATTTATATTAGCTAATGCCAAGAAGAAAATCAGTTCCATCCGTTGGGCATTAAAGCAAACGAAGAAGACTTGCGGAACTAAACAGAGCGTAATATATTTGTTTTTTTTCCAGTTGTTAGCTATGATTGTTGTTTACTTTGGCAGAGAGTAATTCGTTTGGGGGACTTTGCTTTTTATGCAAAACTTATATAAGATTATATAATATAATATATTCTAAATATATGTTTATTTTATTAATTGATGGAATTGCCAACTCATTTTTAATTAACAGTAATGATATAAAAAGATGTAATTTTAAAATGTATTTTTTTAAATTACGATAGAACATGTATACCCTCTGTCACTGTCAAAAGATAAAAAACAGATTACAAATCGTTTTAACCCAAAATGCAGTCAAGTGCGTAAATACAGACAACTATGCAAATAAAAAGCAAAAATTGGGACTGCCTTTTCCACAAAAAAAGAAAAAAACGTTAACAAAAGAAGTCAAACTAAGGTTCGGGACTGTCGTTGACCTGGCGTGTAATTAAAGCTGGTTCCAAACCGAAATTTAGTCAGCGCCGGAAGTTGCTACAGAAAAAAAAAAACAAAAAGCCATCCTTGTCAGTAACAAAACACATCCCGTGGCGGGGACGTGAGTGGGCGCAATAGGTTTTTGTTCAGTAGCGGAAAATTCAAAGTGCCAGACACAAAAGCCCCGAAAAACAAGAGCTCAAAACTGAGCAAAAAGTGGTAGGCTTTAATTGTACGCCAAAACGGGTGACAATAATTGGAACAACTGGGCAAAAAACGCGTTGGTTTTTGGAATATGTGTCAATCCTAGAGTTTTGGGCAGCTGCAGCTGCAAAGGGGACAAATAAAATCGCTTTCGCCACCATATCGCCATTAAAAGAAGCTTAAAATATTTGAGAGATTGTGGTTACAAATACGAATTTTTGTTGCTTTTTTTTGTTTGCAAAGGTAAAATAGTTAGCTTCTTCTTTAGAAACCTGAATTAATTTCCAAAATAAAATGTTAATTCATTTCATCATTTGGCCACATAAATATTACATTAAATTACTTATTTATATATTTAACGACAAAGCAAGGCTTGAAATTAAAATTAAAATTGTTTGTTTTAAAAAAAAAAAAAAAAAAATGGACGAAAGACAATGTGTTCACTGGTTGGGTATGCAATTTATTTTTATATCTCGACAAATTTTGGAGAAAACAGTGCTGGGAACATGTGACCTGCCACCGCATAGCAAGCTTTTGTTACCTGTTTTCTATTGTTGCTATTGTTTCGAAATCGCTGCATTTTCATGTAGTCTACTTTTTGGCACAGCTGCTGCAGCCATCGCCACAACAGCAACAACAATGGTTACAACTACAAGAACGTCATATAAATAGCAAAGCAATTAAATTGCACTTTTGTCGCTGTCAGTTTTCAGTGTTTCGCTTTTCTCGTTCTGCCGCCGCAGTTGTTTGCGTGTTTTACAACATTTTGTTAAGCCTGCAATTTTAGCACCTCAGCAGCAGCAGCAACAACAATTGATCGCTGGCATTTCTTGGCATTGTTTTGTTTTTTTTTTTAATCGCTGAATATGTGGCAAATGTGGCAGCTGCACGCATTCTGCGCAACTCGGCAAAGGCTGAGCGGCGTTGGCTTAGTTTGTGTCCTTGCTAATACATTGCATGAAAATTTGCATGCAATTTAAAACGCACGCCCACAACAAAAGCAACAACAACAACAACACCGACAACGATAGGGATAACAATAACACACTTGACAACAACAATCCAACAAGCGTTTAACATATTTATAGTTGTACTTGTTGTTGCCGCATTTTAAATAACAAACAACAAAATATGTTTATAATTACATATTAGAGGATAAAATAGTGCGCATGCCACAAAGTGTACGTGTGTGCGTGGGCGAGTCTTGCGTGTCTATGTGTGTGTTAGTTCTGTGCAGTCATGGCTTGCTGCAAGTCGGTGTGTGTGTGTGTATGTGTGTATGCACCGTTTGGCGCCTTTCTGTAATTGATGTTGTTATCGCTCCTCCCTTTTTTATGAAATGGAATATGTGCTCTAAACTGTTGTCATTATCGCCGATTGCTTGAGCGATTATTCAATTATATATGTGGGTGCGTGTGATGTAGTAGTTTTAATTAAACATTAATTTTCTTTCTTTCAGCTCTTCCTATTATATAAAGCTCTCAATTTCCTAGAAATCGCAGATTTGGCTTGCAGGTAAATATTTGAAAGCGTGTTCACGAAACCAAAACTAAATTCGTTTGAAATTGAAAATCGATTTTGGCTTTAGCTTTTGGCAGTTGCGGCAGCAGCAACCGCAACACAAGTGCAACATTTATTTGCGACGTCAACAAGCTAAAGTTTCTACCAGTGACAGACATAGAAAAATTATTCTGTGCAGTAACAAGAAATAGTTGCAACATTGGAAATGTTGGGCTTAAATATTCGTCGAATATAATATTTTATCATTAAATGCATTCCAAACGGCATTTTGAATAACACCTTGGAAATTTAACAATCCGAATGTGCTTCTTGACCAACAACACCAACAATAACATGTAACATCAAATAATCAAGTGTATGGTTAAGACACACCCATATACACTCTCTAATACACACACACATTCCCACATATTGCACGCACAACATCCATAAACACGTACCGCACATTTATGAAACATTAAAACGTCTTTTTGGATTGAAACATAGCGCGTTGCGTTCTAATCTCCTCCTTTAGAAATCTTTACTCCTTGACCTGTTGCTTGTTGTACGCCTTGTATGTCTAACAAATTGCGTGTGTTTGTGTGTGGCAATAAAATTATAACAGTAACAACAACATACTCTGTAATTGCAATCTGGCACAGCAGCAGGCCACACCACAAGATGTCCCGCCGGCAACAAAAAGGAGGAGCCATTACCAAACGCATTTTCAAATGCGTTTAGCTGCTCGTTGGTTTTATTGGCCACAAATGCACACAACTAACTCCACTAATCGTAAATGTTGTTGTCATTTAAGAAGATTTTGGCTCAAAGCAAACACTCCGTATGTGTAATATGAATGCGAAACTGGGAAAACGCATCGACTCTAAGGCACAGTAAGTGGCCATCAGCAATTTGATAATTGCCCCATTCAGCATTGCTTGGGACACACAGAAACAATTTTACACTTGTTATTATTTAGATTAGAATATTCAGTCCTTGCAACATAAATAGTATTTAACAGTAATTGGCAGATTTATTTCAAAGTATTCCAGCCTGCTATCAACTAACTGGAATTTAAACAAATAACATTTACGAAGTTACAAACTCTTTTAGCAAAGAATTTTTAAAAGTAATCCAAAAGTAGGCAACAATTTACGACAAATATTAAATTTTTCGAAACAGCGATTATTTAAAATATTTGCAATTTAAAATATAAGTTTTATACGCAACAAATTAAATTAAAACAATTAAATTCAATTCGCTTAAGGTGAAAAGCTTCAAAATATATTACTATTATTACTTAATTATAAGTACAATTTGGCATTATTATATAAATATTTAATCGCTAACAAATAGGGTTCAAGACAAGGGCTAAAGAACAACATCTAAGACAAAACTAGCTAAAAAAACATCACGAAAAAAATATCTATTCAGATTTGGATTTAATGTAGTTAGATGTTAGGTTATGTATATAAGTAAAGAGTATTCGATAATTGTGTTGGGCGAGCAGCTTTAGAGCTTACCTTGTGGCTGTCAGGCAGGCAAACGCTTTAATTGGTGTCTGAAACCTGCAATATACAAAAAAAACCAGAAAAGAAAATGTCGCCACTGGTATAAAAAATTTTCAATTGCTCTCTTTGTGTTTTATTGTCATTTTCAAACTTTTACTTTTTTGTTGGGATATTTGATATTTGGTTTTCATATTGATTGGCGAAAATTGTTGCAATTTACTTTTTGGTTATGGGGTGATTTAGGAGCACATGTTATTTCTGTCTATATATATAAATATATATGCGAAAAACTACGTTTTGGGTTGCACATTTGCTATGCATAGTATATGTATGTATGTGGGATAGGTGTGTATGTATGGTGTACAGTTTATGTATGTGTATACAAGAACAATATAAAATGAATTTTTAATTTTTGTATGGCCGACCACTTGTTTTAGATGCTTTTCCAATTTATATAAAAATAAATTTCGTGTTATTGATTTGGGCATTTATTGCATTATTATTTGAAAACGGCATTTATATTAAATTTACAAAATGCACAAATATATACATTTGTTAGGTAGTTTTAAAACTTTTGTATGGGTATATACAATGGTTAAGAGACAAATACGCACAGTGAAAGAACGTTTGCCAAGTGGAGCATTTGGTTTAGTCAAGATTTTCAATTTGTTAAAATAATAAGACAATTTTTCGAAAACTTTATATATTATATATTTGGCTAAAATAAAAATTATTTTGTGCACTCCACTTAGACCAGCGTTTCCAAATATTTCCAATACCAAAACGCTTAAGCGCTCCCCTATAAATAGTTATGTACTACCACACATAAAAACAGTACAGCCTGTACACACAGTGTACACATAACAACAGGGACAACTACATGTTAAGCTATAAATATAAAATACTGAGAATTCGATATGTTAAAAATGTTGGTGTAAAATGCAAACATGTTTGTGGCCAGCGGAAAAACAATTAAATTTAATTAATTAATTACAAACCAAACCAAATTTACGTATAGTAAAAATTATAATTATAAAGCAAACACACACGCAATAAAGTGAGGTGTTCAAACGCAAAAAAAACACCAATTTTTTTTAATTAAATACATAAATGTTAGCCACATAGATTTACAGGATTAATTATACAGGCCCTCTCAATTCTTTGCTTATTTACGCGCATAAATTATACTATAAATTTTGCATAATTTATGTACATTTTTCAATTGACATTTTTATTTGTAGTAATTTATGCTTGCATACTTTTTGGAGCGCCACACACAAGCGGTATGGAATATGGGTGAACACACAGTAGCTGAAACTAGATTACATGGATACATACGATATATAGCTACACAGCCCCTATTAAAAAATTATGCCATATATTATTTAAATGAGCTGCTTACAATTAACATTTATAGACAACAACACCAACAACAGACATAATAAATTCAATAGCTAGAAAAAGGACAACACAACAAAAGCAATGACAAGGATTTAACGAATTATAAATATATATATATTGGATATTAGTTTGTTTCTATTTATTTTATTATTTATCTAAATGACATGATTTGCCGTGACAATTAGAATAAATGATAACAAGCCACTCGGCGTATGGATGGTATGCGTGATATTGTTTGCACTTAAACACAAGCGTACTTATAATTATATGCCAATTGTTGGTAGCTTATTACTGACACATCAATTGTGTGCTAAATAAATTTTCGTATTAATTTCTCAATTATCTAGTTAGTTTTAAAGCAGCAGTTGGAAACTGAAAATGATATGTGAATTAAGTTAATTTGTTTCGATAATGTGAGATTTATAAAAACTTAACTGCCAAAATAATGTATAATTTTAGTATTAATTTCCTAGTTAGTCACTTTAACAGGATTGTTATATGGTAAAAGGACATTAGTTTTAGGTAATAGCATGTTGCCGAATTAATGTTAACAAGAGACAAACTATGTTAACTTACAATCAGAACTGAAAGAATTTAAAATTCTCCTAATTTATTTTGTTAAAATCATTCAAAATAAATTTTAATATGTTTACTTGATGTATTCAGTCCCAACTATTGTTCTCACATTAAACTATACCTTTTATTAGAATATGCTTTTGGACTCTTATGCCACCTTTTATAGTAAATCTGAGTTTTGTTTCGTTAACTTGATTTTAAATATGGTGAATAATCGCAGCCGAAGTAGTCACCGATTCTGTTAGTTATAACTATGTTAATAAAAATGTTAATGTTATTTTTATGTAATATATGTAATATACAAGTTTCTCAAATCCTTCTCTAAGAAATATAACTTGCATCCCGTGTTGAGTGACACACATTTAAGACCTTTTTATCCTACTTTCGCCACGAACCTTAACTGTCAGCTCTTTAAAGCGGCCACACTTTTGGCACCTTTTCAGATGACAGTCGCATGCATCTTCTAGCCTAATTATTCTTATCTGAGGCTGAAAGCCCCGTTAGCTACCAAGCTCGACGGGAAAACAAATCCGTGACACCAAAATGTCAACAAGCAGCACTCGAGCCGACAACTGAAAAGGCTAATGAGTGGTATAAAGGGGCGGACGGGGTGGCGCATGAGGCGGAAAACGCCTGCGGTAAATTCGTAATTAGGAGCATAAATTGCACTCATGAATTCGTACATTACGAAAATCAAGCAAGTGAAAAATTTATGAATACATATTCATATGGTATTCAAGTCAGAAATATGTTTTTGCGCATTTTCCCTGCCCAAGCTAATTATAAGAAAAATATGATTAGTTTAATACTTTAATAAATTAATATACATCCACCGATTGCATAACCGATAAGATAAATAAAAGAAGATTACAACAACTTTTGCTGGCTGGCATCAGCTTTGGCATTTGCATTTCAATTTGGCGCAAATGATTCGAATCTTCATGCCTAAATGCGGATATAAAATGTTTGGCAAATTGTCAAACAAAAAGCATTTTTAATTTCCTGCCATAAATTGTTTATGCAAATAAAATACATAATAGAATATTTGCCTCTCCTTCCAAACCAGCTGCTTCGATTTGTGGCCATAGATAAAAATAAAATGCTGTGTAAGGGGGTTTGTTTTGGGTGGTTAGGGTATACACATGGTTATTGTTTTTTTTTTTTTTAATCAAAAGTCGAGTTAAAATGTGACTATCACGAAAAAACAAAAACTACAGTAAATACAGTTTACAAATGCTGCGGATGAATGAGGAGTTGTTATATAAATAGAATTTCGATAATATAAATACGATAACGTTAAATGCACAAATATTAAATATAGCATGGTAGAAAGAAAGTAGCTACTATTTATTTACGAATTTCAACTGATCCCAAATGTATTTTTGCTGTCGACCAGAGTTGTCGCTTACCTGCAAGAAAATTAAATTAAAAGCATTTCATTAATATAAAAAATCTATTTACAATTTTATTAACTTTTTTAAAACCCATCAATTAAATTTAATCAGAAAAAATGGGGAAAACTTTTTGTTTTTTATTTGCTTGGCATTTATTTGCGCATTCTCCAATTAAAATGTATATTTGTGTGAGTGTGTGTGTGTATTTTTATCGCACAATTGTTGCGGTCTCTCTGACAGTTGGCATTAAAAAGGTACGCAATGCTTTTAATCGATTTAAGCGTTAAGTGAGAAAGGCCTTGACTCCAGCGGCTACTCAAAACGTTGCATGAAATTGTTAGTGAAATGTTTTGTCGACTACAGAAAATGCAGAATGTTACAGTATTTCCAGTTCAATATGTGTTCGATTTTTTTTTAAACACAAAAAGTTTTAACAAATTTACTATAATTTTCGAGTTTTAATTAATTTTAATAATATTTTTAAAAGTTTTCATTTGTTTTCATATCGGATGGAAACTATAATTTATAAATTTAATAATAGATGCAAATCAAGAACAAGTTTAAACAAAATTAAAATCTTTTTTGGTTTAACATTGAACTCAATGAAATTAAGGAATTTCTCAACAAACATTTAGTTATTCATATAAATGCACATTTATATATTATTTATATCTTGGTGCTATTTGACAATTCTTTCGGCTCTATCCGTATAAGCCGAGACCGCAGCAGATTTTTGCATTGTCAGTTTTGTGTTTCAGTAAGCTTAACGCACAAATCTGACACAGAGTTGAACAGAATGAACTGTACATATATTTAAATATATATATATATATACATATAGACCATATAAATATGCAAGTAAACGAGTGTATATTCGAGTAAACCCATGAATGACGAATTGTAGCTAACAGCATTCGTACTTGTGGGGCTTTAGCCTACGATTTTGTTGTGTTGTTGTTGTCTCTTTTGCTGCCTGCCTCTGAGGTTGACTGGTTACGCGGTTATTGTTGTTGTAATTGTTGTTATTGTTATTATTATAGCTACCATAAACTGCATTTTAATTGCATGCATTCGCTTTGTTATTTCAGTTCGCATTGCTTGTTGCCGCAGTTAACCTTGAGGGCCCGCCCCACATAAATCGTCGGCTTGAAAAAAAAAACAAAAAAAATATCTGCGCTTGCCGTCAATCCCATGAAGTTACATATATGCATATAGATATGCGCATAAGAATAAATATATATCATTTATACTTTTTCCATTTGTCGACAAAAATGCAAATGTAATATTTATAATTAAGTACGAAAAGCGAAGACTGTTCGACTTGGTATTTTTCTGTGTTTGGTTATGTTTAAGTTAGTCTACACTTCCTGCACTGAAAAAAAATAATACAAGAAATTGTAAAATAATTTTCAAGTCGGTAATAATATAACAAAGTAGTTGTATTTTAACTATGTTTTTATAAGTCAGAAATTTCTTATAAATTATTTTTTTTTTTCCTGTTAAAATGTATATTTTACTATGACCAAAAACATTAAAATTAATCCAGTAATTTATTGAGTATTAACTTAATCTATTGATTATTAATTATATTATTTATATTGAATGTCCAATCGTTTGATTTTTTATCTTAAACTCAACTCAATTAAATTAAATATTTTTCTCATCATAGTTAATTTACCTGTTTTAACCCGGTTCGTTTAAATAACATGTTTAACACTCGATGCATACATAATTTGTGTTGCCAGCTTTTCCATCGATTTTGTGCAGTTTAACGAGGACACACGATTGTTAACAGCAGTTTTATGGATATCATTTAATATGCGTTAATTATGCCATTTATGGGCACCCGAAAACATGTCGCATGTCGAGACATATGCGTTAAATTGCTGTCGTTAACAGGTCTCATCAATTTTTAAATGCTGCGGCGGCGTCCGCAAATTGACATATGGCTATTAAAATGCAGAACTTTACATTTTGCACCCAACTGTCAAAGGCAATAACTATTGACAACGATTAAAAAGAAAAAGTCAATGACCTCAAGTTGGCCTACTACATACTTTAAACATTTATCTTTGCCTATAGCTGCAATTAGAGTTGACAGCAAGAAAGTATCGGGTTAACGTCTATTCAATTCTAACACAACTGCCATAAAATGGACGAAACTCAGGACAAGACCAAAATGTAGAACGGTAAAAACAATAAAAACTGAATTCTTGAGCGAAAAGTTTCAAATTGTTGTGTATAGAGGAGGACAGTTTGTGAATTTATTTGTATTCTCTGTTTTTGTTTTTGTTTTACTTTGAAGCTAAAGCGAAAAACAGAAATTGATAGAAATTGGTTCAATTTGTATGTAAATTTGTAAAAAGTTTGATTTTAATGGATAAGATGTGCAAATTGAGTGATACAAGCGTCAGCTCCGAGTGTATGAAAACGAATTTAAAAGCATATCTTAGTTGGTTATTTAGTTAAAGCTTGAAAATAGTCAATAAATTATGCAAACAGCAAAGTTTACAGAGATTATAAAAAGCACCAAGGAATACTAAACAGGGTTATAAGATAGATATGTTGCTCAAGTGATACATTGAACATTCAGATACACAAAAAATATAATGCATTTCTCTACAAACAGCCACATATCTGGTGCGCAAGAAAGGAAACAAACATAAATTAATATAATTTTTTATATTTTTTAGTATAATGAAATATTTGTAATGAAAGACTAAGAAAAAGTGTTTCTTTTAAAGTTCAGGAACAAAGAACCGACCCGAAAAGAAAATACACAAGCACCCACACACACCGCATTGTCACTTTACTGGCAAGCTAAAAAGTGATACGAACTATCTTTTTGGCAAGTATAAAATTGCATGCTGTTGGTAATGTTGTTGGTGTATTATGAGCAATACGGGAATCCTGTCAGTACGAATACCGAAAAAAATGCAAAGAACACGACTAGTAACAAATACAACAAAAGCTAGCATATCGCACAATACACAACAATAACAAATAGCAAATAATCGAAATCGTAATAGAAATTGGACTTATCGCAGAAACAGCCACACAAGAAACGTGTCTGTATAAGTATGTGCACATATACATATATAGATATGTCTGTATATATGTGTGTGTTTGGGTGTAGTCTACTTTTGTGCCACGCTTTCATGCTGTCCTTTTTTGTGCGCACCAAATTGTTCCAATGCCGAAATCTTACAAATATGTAGAAAATAGTTTCAGCTGCCGTGTATATATACAGATTTTGACAAGGTATAGAAAAATTTAAATACTGGATATGTTGATAGATGCTAACGGGTGTATTTTGAAATACATGCTGAGATATCGCATAGAGATTTAGCGTAAAATATTTAACTACTTTTGAAAGTAATCAAATAATATACAATTTATTTAATATGTTCTTATATATTAATGCATTACGGATAGTTAAAAAAAATAAAAATAATATTTAAAATAACTATATTTAAATATATAACAAATTATGAAAAAACAAAATATATAAAATGGAAAAAATAACAAAATAAAAACTTTAGTGAATATATAAATAAATAAAAATATATAAACAAATAAAATACAACGATAAGTAGCCTCTGCTCCTTCTCAACCTTAAAGAACAGGGAATGCGATAGTCGTTCCTTTAGCTTAGAAATATTCATTTCAGTTTTTGGGACGCAAAAACGGAAATGGAGGTTGTATAAGTATGTGTTAGTTGGTAGATGTGCGTGTGTGTGTGAGCGAGTGTGTTTAAGCGGGTGTGCGATATGCGAGGCGTAACGAATTCCCGCTGTGAGCTTGTGTTGTTGTTGTTGTTGTTTTTGTTGCTGGGTGTTTCGTCTAGAGAAGCAGCGAAATGGCAGCTCAAGTACAAAAAGTTGGCGAGACTCAACCGCAGGCATTGGATAACAGTGTGAAAGAGAACAGAGAATATGGGGGGCGCCCTCGAGTCGAAGGACGAGCACAGCTTGAAGCGGGTGGCTGGTAACTTTTTAGCTATTAGTATGGCACACACACACTCGCATAGGAAAGGGTTACAAACACCCAAACACACGCACACACACACAATAAACAGGGAGCCGCATTTTCGTTTACTGTAAATATAATATTTTATTGTACAATAAATACAAAAATGGCGCGCTACTTCGCCTTGGCCAGAAAAAAGGATTCATAACATGAAATTGCTTTTCATGATGGCACAAAAGAAGCCCAAAAAACATACACACACACATAAATGCACACTCACACATGACTGGGCTTATATAGGGGCCAAAAGGGTGCTTGTTATTCTTACTGCTGTTGCCGTTGTTACTTTTTAGGCGCTGCTCTTGTTAGCCTTTCGTGGGCATGTATCCATGTTAATGGTTAGATATGTCTGCATAGAAATAACATTTCATAACTATTTCATTTCGTAACAAGCACGAACTGCTGCCATTGAGTAGCCGAAAATATGAATACCCTAGACCTTACCCAATTATTTGATAAAGTAATCAATTTTAACTGAAATGTTGTTTATACATGAGTATAAAGTGATATTTGACTATTACTGATTTTGATATATGTTGTCCAAAATATTAAAAGCATATTATTATGTTAAATTCTGTCAAGATATAAAAGATATTTTTTTCCGAACCGCTAATTTGTTTTTATGTTTGATATTATGTTCCGATCATGACTCACGAAATATATATTTATATATGTATATAATTTATAATTATACCAAAAGTTATGGTAATAGTGAAATAACTAATGTTACAAATTTTGTTACAAATTGATAGCACCCAATTGCTAGAGTATTTAATGAGAATGTGTTTTCATTAGATTGTGACTTAGATATGAGCTAAGCTGCCCCCTCAAGTTAGACGTAATGAGAAATATGAGAATGCGCCCCACATAAAATAACGGCCATAGAATATATAGTTGGGGTCAATTAGGCTAGAGGGAAGCCAAAGATGTTAGTGGGAAACCTTATTTTCAGCTAACGAAAATGTGAAACAGATTCCTATTAATAAAGACTAGCTGCAATAAAAGTATGTACAAAAAATATAATAATATGCTATGTTTATTTGTATTGCTATAAATAAGAAGGCCTATACTATATTTTGAACGAAAGTTCCTTTAAATAATTTTAAATCAAACCTAAAGAACAAATATATTTTCTTCGAATTATAACATTTTTATTTAACGCTGGTATATATAGTATATATTTCAAGTTTCAAGTCTATAATTCAGTTCATAGGGATAAATGGATAAGCTCCATAACTCGTTTAACTTTACAATTAAAAGCTTTTCACAAAAATATTTTTAGATGTATTCTTATACTATATAAGAATTCACAATTGCTGACGTTGGTAAATGTGTTCATATTTATTTATTTATTTACTTTCCCTGATTGCTCGCTTCTAAAAACAAAATTCAGGTCAAAATCAAAATTTTTGCCGCCGGCTGCTTGTGTCAAATTTTGGGCATAAACAAAACGTGTTAAAATTTGTAAATATTTGCAAACATGCCAAAAGGCGTCCGAGGCGGTTTATAGAAATACCAAAAGCGTATATATAAGAAAGATCAAATGCGAAGAAAATATGTTGAAATAAATTAAATTTTTATGCAAGAAATTTATCAAATTACTGAGCTATAGAACCGGAGAGCTGTCGGAGAACACTTAGGGGGATAAATATAAACAAATATGTTATGAAATCATATATGAAGCAAATGGAAATGTGTCTTAAAAAAGAAAGGAAAAATTATATTCGTCAATTATGAGGAACGCTTTTAACGTATTGTTAAAAGACCGACGAACAAATTTAATAAAATTTAGTGATGTTTTTTTTTATTTTAGCAAAAAGATTTTTGGTTACACATATAAAACTCATTCTAGTACTTAAAGAAAATAAAAAAATGTGCGTTTCGTTATTTATGTTTATTTTATAATGTAGTACATATTAAAAATTTCCTTTGAACCACCTTTTTATTTCGGCTAAAGTTCAAACTGCGAAAATAATACTATTTGATTTCCGTTAAAAACTTTTCTATAAGTACATTTTGATGCAACTGTCTTGTGTGTGTGTGTGTGTGTGTCTTTTACAGTGAACACCAACTTTCATTTTCATTGGCAGTCATGTGAATAACTTTTTTATTCGTTTCACATCAAAGTGACAACAACGACAGCTGCAAGAAAAAGTGTTTGAAAAAAATCAACAACTGCTCCATTTTTATTTTAGCCGTAACGCTCTTTTGGACTTGAGAAAAAAGTGATTGTTGTTGCTGTTACTATTGTTGTTGCACAGTTAACTAAATGGCAATAATAACATTTTGCTGTTTTAATGAACGATTTGCGGTTGTCATTGTTTTTGTTATTGCTGCAACACTTTTTAATTTTATGAGTCTTCAACACTTTTAATTAATATCGTTACACACAAATGCTCACACAAACAAAGACGCTTACACACACACATAAACACACACAGAGCAGCAGCTCGTTGAGAGCATTAATTGAAATTTAATTACGCTTGTGCAACAGAAGATCACGGCCCCTTAAGAGTGGGAGTGGGAGTGGGAAGGGGGCAAAGCCAATGAAGCGCTATGAGCATAAACAACAAATTGTTTGATTGTGGCAAAATTTGAAAGCATGTACAATCGGACAGATTGATTTATGTTAGGCTTTCAAATATTAACCGGCTTTGAAAAGTGTGAAACAAGAATTCAGTAAATTTTTAAAATGGTTTTTTGACATTAAAACTGTGTGCAATTTTCTGATAATTTACAAAAAAATCATATGGTCAACAATTAGTCAGTTAACCAGTTAGTGAGAATGGATAGACCTAAAATACATTTTTTTATAAACTCCGTGGCAATAGATAATAGTTCAACGAGATATTTCAACTCAGATGACAACTTGAAGTGAACTCTTGGCTACGACTTACTCCGTCCTTCTCGCGTCTCCCCCACTCTCCCATACTAGCTATTTTTCATACGCTTTGATGCGCACAACGCTTGGCGCTTGGTGCCTCGCTGACGCATCTTTCCGGCCTTGTGTACACGCGTTTTTTTACCTGCCCGTTGGCCCATTGACTTGGCTTGGTTGGCACCCCAGCACCAACTGTGTGGCATGAGTGTGATTTATGGCACATATATTATGCGAATCTGTTGATACCCTTTGCCGAGCATTGGGGGCAATTGAGGAGGATGATCTCATAACACACTGAACCCGAATATCCAAGTTTCTCTCTAGGCAATTATTCATAACTCAATTCAGTTGAATTAAAATGAGTTTCGCTTTACTTTGATTTCAAGCGAACAGTGCAGAAAACAGCTGCTTAGAGAATATGCTCATTAATTTGGAACTTAGATGTGAATAACTAGATTTGTGTGACGGACATGTGTGGCATTTTTTATACAGTTTAAATACAAATTTTTGCTATCGGTGTAAGTCGCCTTAAAAGCAACACATGAAATATATTTGCAGATATTTATTGGAGATAAAGATAAATAAATAATAAAGATAAATGAAAACATAAATCCACCAATTAACATCTGTTCTAAAAATTGTACATAACTAACTGATTTACTTCATCTCCTTATCTGCTAATTGCGACAGCCTACTTTAAGAATTGCATTTATTTATACAGAGCTTTGGGATTTAATCTCTTCAGAGTCTACCGAGTGCGACATAAATTAGAGCCTAGTATTTTATTTTATTTTATTTTTCTTATGTATCTTTTCTCGCTTTTATATTTGCAGACTTAACGAATGACTCTTGAAGTAATTTTTCACTGCCTTGGCATTTACATTGGGTCATATATGCTAGCAGTATGCAATTATGTGCCCAAAGTGCTGGCACTAAAGACTGCGCTCAAGCAAATAGGAGCAAGCACTGGAGAAAAAGAAGCAACAAAAAACATACACAGACATATAGTGAAAAAGGGAAGCCAAGCAGACGATGACGACGATGTTGAAAAAACAGCAGTAGCCAAAGCAGAGCAAATGCACTAAGCAAAGACCAGACCCAGCCTGAACTCCACATCGTAATGCATATCCGTCCAGGGTATACAAACTGTGGTCGCTTCACCTTGAACTCGGCAAGTGAACTGTCGACTGGCGGGACTGGACTGAAGAGAAGAGCTGCGAAGTTGTGTTTGCCTGGATGTGAGTCGCGCGTGTGTGTGAGAAGAGAAGTCGACATACAGAGAAACAGGTAAGCAGCAGCAACAACAGCAACAGCAGCAGCCGCAGCGGCAACAACCGCAACTGCACACGTTTGCTTCGCATGCCCCGCCGGCATGCCACGGCTTCTTCTGGCCAACTGGCAGCCTGTTTGAGTCGTTTCCTTTTAACAAAAAGTGAAAAAAAAGTTAGTGCGTGGTTCTTTCTTCTTTTTTTATTATATGCTGCTCGGCCCTGCCTTTAACAGGTTTTCATTTAAAGTTGGCAAAAGCCACTTGCGGAAATTGTGTGCGCCTTTGGATTTCACTTGTCAAGGTTGAAGTGGCAGCAAGAGCAGCAGCAGCATGCGACTCACTTGGTCCCGACCCAGTTAAGAAAAGCCTGCTAAACCTTCAGACGACATCGCATGACGAATTGAGTTTTGTGTTGTTGTTTTTTTTAGTTCTATAATTATGACACACATTTTGACATTGAGGTAACAGTTTAAATTTCAGTAATTAAATTAAAAAATAAATAAAGATGTTACACAACTTGCAGCTAAACAAAAACAACTTTAAAACTTTACAAAATTGATAACATACAATCTTAATTTTCGAATTTTGGAAGCATATTATTTAATATATTAAGGAAATATATATATATATACATACTTCTGATTAATGATTAATACCTATTAGTAATAATTTGCTGATACAGGGTATAGCAAAATATCCAGTTCATAAAAGATTGTATGTATATTAAGCCAAAAGCCAATGACATTAAGATGCATGTGTAATTTATTGTTATATATGTAAACTTTTTTATATGTACAATGCATTTATTATAACACTTTCGCATATGTGTCATATGAGGTGTTAAATGACTCTAAGGGAGAATTTTGTCAACATTTAAATTAATTGCACTGAAAATTCGTGCGTCCATTTAAATGAAATTCGATGACAATTTGGCATTTGGCTTTTAACTGCACTTAAATGTTTATGGCTTCATCAATCTCCCACTCCTGCTAAAATATCTGTGTGTATTGTAGGTGTGTGTGTGTGTGTCTCAATGTGCACTTAATTGCATTTAATTTGCCATAAAAGTGTTTGCCTTAATGCATGCCAAAAGGGTTTTTAGCTCGAATTGAAAACGTGCAGCGCATCCACAAAATATAAATTTGTCGGCCACGTCAGGCGACAGAAACAACAACATCAAAATACAACTTGAGACATGTCGCATACATTTTTTTAAAGAGTCATCTAGTTGGGGGTTCAAGCAACAAGCCAATTTGCTTGGCAGCAGCTGTTCCGAACATGTTTATCACAATTTATTTATTTTATTTATTTTCATATTTACATTTAATTTATTTATATATATTTTTTGACAAGGCTTTACACTCGTTATTTGCATAGGGATTTATGATATACGATATACACATATATCTATATTGGATGAAAAAAAAATTGCACGATTGACATTCATATGCGCTAAGTAGCTCGAACTTGAAGTTGAATAACCCAAAAAACAAAATACAAATTGAATGAATGCAATTCAATGGAAATCCGCTGTTTGTTTTACAGTCTGAATCATGATGAATGGATCCGATAAACTTATGTATTTACATTGCATGTCGCTTACGAGAGTAGTGTGTTACCTTCATTTTGAGTGGATTATTTTGACTTTTACAAAATAAACTCCCAAAAGGCTTAAACAGCAGTCATGGTAAAAATCATACGAAATGGCAATCACAACAGGATTTATAGAAATAAACTTAATTAAGGTAAATATATTAAGAAACGAGAAATTCAAAGGAGCATAATACAAAGATAAAAATGAATATATAAAAGTTTGGACACTCTGTAATTTATTACATTTAAAGAAGACTTAAAAGTTTTTCCATACCGTACCTTATATGGGTTAATATAAAAGTACACATTTGTATAGGTCTAAATACAGTGTTCTATTTTGAGCAACATTTTTTAAAACAGTTCAACTAAATGCGTTCCTAAACAGTCCATATATATCTAAGGAATGCTGATATTTGAAGATCCGAAAAAAAAGTATTCACATTTCGCAAGTGGAAAAATGCATTAGGCAGCTAAGCTACTGCAAAATGTTCTCGAATTTCTCCCTTTGTCAGGCTTTTGTTTTATGCATATTTTCATTTTCGATGTGTTGAAATATGCATTTGCATCGAGAAGTAGCTACGAGCGCTTTGTAGGCATCATTCAGCATCATCATTACAATCACCATTATAATCATCATCGTCATCATACTCTATTGTTCCATAGTTGTTGTTGCTCTTGTTGTTGCTGTTGATGTTACTGTTACTGTTGGTTGGCTTTTGAGCGCCATAATTGGAAACATGCATATTCCCCATTGTGTGCCAAAGTAGAAGCAGCAGTATAAACCGTTTGCGCCGGGTTGGGTGGGAGATGATGATTGCAAAGCAAACAATGCCAAGTCAGTGCCAGTGGCAACAACAGCAACAAAAGCTGCTGCTCTCCTTCCCTACCCTTCCCAACCCTCTACTAAAGCCAAATAGCCAACAAACAGAACCCCCGAACGCCTCAAAAGGCCTAAAAGCCATTGTATAAATGTTGTGCGCACCATTTGGCAAACATTTTTATTATCATGCAACACATAGTATAAAAGTGGAAAAAGAGGCGGCGGCGACGGGTACCGCGAGTGTGGATCAGACGCAATTTGTTGCCATAGCTAATATTGCACTAAAGATTATTAGCAATGCAACAGCAACAACAACAACAACAATATATGTGTCATTCAACAGACAGTTAAAGATACAAATATTAAAAAAAAAACAACAAGAGCGAACAGATTTTTAAATGCTTTTCCAAATGTAGTATTCCAAATTTCGAAATGAGGTAATAAGTAGACTAAATAAGGCAATTCTCTTGGCAATTAAATCCAAAAGAAAAAATATATTTTTCTAATGTTTCTGTATTGGATAAATTGTTGTTATATTACTTTAAACTAATCGAAGCTTGAAAAAATGAATTTTTAAATGTTGAAAATTTAAAAAGTTGCATCGCTTCACCGAGTCAAGTTAACATCGACAATGTAAGACAGTCAAGCATGGCTATATCGACTCAGCTCATTGTCTGTGTCAAGAAAAATAAACGTAAATCTCATGAGTACGTCCCTATTCGTGACAAATTTATAATACCCACTGCAGTAAAAACAGCTAGGTTTTATTTTTTTGTAATTTCCTTAAAAGCATAAAAACGATTTGCCAGGCAGCAGCCAGCAGCTTGTTTTGTTGAAGAAGCAAAAATTGTCAATCTCTTGGTAAATGCGGAACAGATGCGACCAAATCGCACATTAAATCGCAGCTTGCAATTGCTGTTCGTTGTTTTCGCTTTTGTTGCAGCAGCCATTGATTCGCCAAATATGGTGAACGTGCAACAGCAACAACAACAGTCAAATAGCGACATGCAACATTATGTAATCTAACGTTTTTTCTTTCGCTTTTAACAGTTTTTTATTTCATTTTTTCGCTCAAATGCGTTTTCAATGTTATAATTTATGAAAACTGTAAAACGGTTGGTCAAAATGTTGCAATGTTTTTATCAATTTTGTTGTAAATTTTTTTTTTTTTTAGATTTCATAAATAATGCATTGGGTTGCAGCTCATAAATGTTTAATAGATGCCATACCCCATAAATGCAGTTTTTGAATAAAAATAAAATTGTAACTGCAATTCACTGGTGAATTTGTGATTGAAACATTGAAACTTTGATTTATTGAATACAGTTATGAATAATTTAAGTTGAATTGTTATCAATTTGCATATGGTGGTATATGTAAACATATTTATTTAATCGAATATTCATTAATTCGCCAACTTTTAAAGATAAATTAAAATCGAAATTAATTTTTTACAATTTTTATGTAATATAAAATTTGACGACGTAAATCGTTTAACAAATTTTTCCTCGTCATAAGTTCTAAAAGCAGTTCTCAGCTTTTATACTGTTTCATATTGGTTGCCGTTCTGCTGCATTTAACAATAAAAGCAGCGGGAATCAATATAAGGTATACAGTATACACCTTCTTTTCAATAACCTGTTTTAGCTTCACGTGGCTGCATATCCTGAACAATAAAATGTTTTTTTATCATTTAAAAAAACTGGCCAAGAACATTCCAACACAAAATGCTGATCCTTACGCACGACTCAAAGCTGAGAGGGGGCAAACAAAAAAATCGGAAGTCGTTTATTTTCTAAAGCTGACATAACAATGAGAATGGGCCTTCAATTATATGGGTAGCAGAAACGAGTAAAGAAGAAGAGGGATAAGCCCCACCACATTTTTAAATATACAAGCCACCCCCACTAGTCAGATATGTTTTCATTATGCCATTTCGTCAGTTTGGCATTTGGTCTCTTTTTTTTTTACTTCCTGCTCGCCGCGATAGTTGTTATCTAATTTAGCTTAAAAGGAGTAAGCGAGGAAAAAGGCAAGACTCAGTCAGGCAACAACTTTTGGCTTTCTTTGGCCTTTCTGTTTGTTTTCAGCCAACATGGCGTTTTAAATATTTCCGGCTACATTTTACAGCCGACTGCAGCTGTCATTGTTTGCAGCTCTTTCAACTATTTGCAGTCATTAATTATGTGAAATGTGTTTTAATATTGCTTTTGCGGCATAAGGATATATATGTAGTGTAACTACAGCATCTCAATTTGCCTAATGGGTTTTTGCCATAGAAATTTGTAACAACTAAAGCGGGTCAGCGGAAAGGCTTTTAAAAAAAATTCATATATACTATAATGCAGTTGAGTTCAAAATAATAATTAACCCACATAATCAAAAGACTATATACAATAACAATAACAACAACAACAACAATAACAATTCGGTTTACGGTAACGTATTGCTTAGGTACATTAACCTCCCACTTTTCATGCGAATACCAAAGTCAAAACAAATGCCGAAAAAATTAAAAGCGAAACTTGCAATATCTGAGTCATTCGCACGATATTGTGCGACACATACATACATATATTGCCATACATATAAATATATGTATATATATATACATACACCTTTAAATAAACCAACTCTTCGTATATCAACTTTTTTTGTTTGCGCTGTAATTTATTGAACTAAAAGGTATGCGGAGGAGCTCCCATTAATGCTTATAATTTTGGCATGCACGAACAAAAATAAGAAAGGAAAAAAAACCTGACCAGTTCACAGCCAGTTCAAGCCTGGTTTTTTTCGGTTTTCGTTACCTTATTTGTTTGATATTACAAAAAGGCGGCTCCAATGGCTTTGAAAAAACGTCATCGTCTCATCAGCCAAGCGTCATGCATTCAAAAACTTCAATTTTTTGTGCATTATAAATTAAAAGCTTTGAATATTATTTAAATGTTGTTTTATCTTTCCTTTTTTTGGTAATATTTTAGGCATGACTAAGAGTGAGAGATTTGAATTAAATTTAAAAATGCCTATAAAACACATAACTAAAATTAACGTCCTACAATCAAAAAAGGCATTTTTCACATACCGGTTAGCTATGCTATTTATAAGTTTGAAGAAGAAAAAATAAGTTCATTAGTTTCTGCTCAGTAATTTTTGAACACAACTTATATTTAGTTTGGCCAAATTTAATTTTAAATTAACAACCAAGTTTTAGTTTAGATTTTTATTTTAGTATGCCGTCCAAAGTACTTCCTGTGTTATAAATGTTAATGCACAATAATTTTCTAGTAAAATATGTAAATCAGTTCCGGTATTATATTGTAACCTCGTAAGATGAGGCGCCATTGTTACAACTGTACAATAAATGTTATTACAATTTTTATGGATCGTTATAAAGTAAACGCGAAAAAGTCAAGTCATTCAAATTTTGTAGTAGCTCTGCAGTTGGGCATTAATGTTATTACGATATACTTGTGCATGAATTGCAACTGCCTGTTGACTTCAAATTGCCAACAATATTGAGATAATGAACCTCACAAATCGCATACGGAAGCCAAGAAAAAACGAAAAGACTAAAAAAGAAAGTGCATTAAAAAAGTTTGTTGCACAATGTTAATGGTCAGAAAAAAAAGTAATATATAAAATTATGAATGAGTAGATGAATAGATCTTGTTTTTATAAATGCTCCACAAACATGATAAACTGTGTGAATAAATAGCGTCAACAATGTCTTACCCCAAATAGGGGAGCATTTTAGACATTTATCATTTGACTTCGACTTTAACTTGTTGTTAAAATTATCGACTAAACACAAAAGCGTATTATAACGTGTTTAAACTCATTGTGAGGCAAATTAGTCGCACAAGAAAAATATATACTCAGATACACACATATACATTCATATATATACATGGCATGGATCTGATTTGGAATTGTATTTCTTTTATGTAGCCCAAATCATCAGCTACTTCATTTCATGCCACACACTTCTTCGTAGTAAACCTAATATTAATGCTCAAATTATGCAAATATCGCATTAAGATTTGTTTTCTGTTGTTGCTTTCCTTATTTTTTCAAAAAAGGAGAAAAAATTCTATGTGACATGGTTGGAAGGCTTAATAAATTCAAAGAGAAACGAATTTTTGATATGTGTAATAAGCTAGCGGCTGTCAGATATGCAAAAAAATGCAATTAATAAATTGATATTGGATAAATTAGCTAACAATTCTAAAAACTAGCGATGAATATCTGTAATAGTATATAGAAGCTTTTAATATCCATCAGTGGCACATACAAGTGATCGATAACTTGAATAATTTTAAGATTTTACACCTATTCAAATCTAACGACAACAAAAGAAACGGTTACTGATGCGAATATATCCACCGATGACACTCATTTACAAATGAATTCATAATTTTAATTAAGATTGAAAGCGTTAATCCGAATAATGACATTAAAACCGATTGAACATTAAAAAACATCGACGCACAATCTAAAAAAATCGATAGTTAACTCTCTTGTGGTTAGTGGTATTGGACACCGGTGTTACGAATGGCGCCAATTAACCCAATTAACTTGATATATGCATAGCATGCATATTTAATTTAGCTCGATAGATTCCCGCCCAGACGCTGTTTATAAATATTTTAAAGTGTGCATAAAATTAACATAAATTATGCTTCGATTTTGCCTATTACAGGTGCGTGTGGTCGCTTGCTATTGTTGCTGTTTTTTTGTCTTTGGTGGAGCGCTGGTGTTGAGACTTGACAAATAATGGTTTATATACATACATAAGATTTTTCATATATATATGGAGTGTTGGCATTTTACGCGACTTGATTGAAAGATTACGCAAATTAATGCCAGCCACAAGATGAGAAAATATTGGATACGCTAATTATTTCCTTGGGGCTAAAAGTTACGGCTGTGGCTGCTGGAAAAACACTTAATTAATTTGGGAATAAACAAAGCAAAGCCGTTACAGACAGCGTCTAATTAGCCCGGCATATTGTTGTTATAATCAAAGTCTATAACAATGTAAATATCAATGATGCATCGGTTAAGTACGGGTTCAGAGTGCATATTTCAAATAAATTTACAGTAGAAGAACATGGCAAACGCTTCAGAGAGGCAGGAAATGCAACTCAGTGGAACTTGTTTAAGATACAATGCGAATAAATGATGTGTATTGAACCAGTTCATGTAGCAGACTAATCAAGATGCTTGTTAGATATAATCAAAGCCGTCATTGTTAAGTTTTTTTTTTAGAGCAGAGCATTATATTTGCATTCTCAATAGAGTGTCAGGGAAGAAAAAATGGCTTAGACTGTTAGAGTGAAATCTACATTGGTGCTCAATACTCGGAGACAGTTCAGCTGTTTTGGGTTTTTTTATAGAATAGAAAGCTTAAAGATTTTAAATTTAAAAAAAATTGTACTTATTGAAAATGACAACTTTAAAACATTTTATTACAACCAAAACCAAAAAACCACCGACATTTTCAATCTAACAACCACAACTGGGTCACCTATCTTGGCATTTTCAAACATTCCACAGCAACATTCTCTACCCTCTAAAGTTCATCTAGAAATGGTTATGATATAGGACAAAGGATGGGCTGGATTGGGACACTGCGCGTAAGTCAAGTTCTCGACGTAAGCACCTGATGATGAAGTTGGCAACAGACGAGTATGTTGGCAATGCGTTTTATTGCTCTCACTTGGCTGCAAATCGCAAAAAAAATTCACAGTTTTCACTGCAGCTAAAAAGCACATATATAGCCATATATGCATATGGAAGTAAAAGGAATCTAAGCGTGGTCCTAAAAAATTTTTTATATTTTCCTTTTTTTGCAGCTCGGTTAAGAGCCAAGTTATGCGTGCATTTTTTAAGCGCCTCCACATAGCCCAAACTGATGATAAATGCATCCCTAGTGACTGACAGACGTGGCCGTGTTGTGGCATGCAGCAGGCAGCAGGTGTGTGACGGTGGGTGTGGGAGCGCACCTGCAGTATTCGGTGCCAATTGCAGTTGACTTTTATTTTATATGGTATATGTTGCGGCAGCCTAACTGCATTTGGCAGTGTGCTTCACTTGCCACAAAAGCCTTCAATTTTTCCAAGCCATAAACAACTGGCGAGGATTGAATGAAAGGCCGAAGGGGCCAAGGCTGGCCCACCTGCAAGTTTTTCACATTATTTGTTTACCATAAAAGATTTATGCACATTTTCTAAAACTATGTAAACCGTTGAAGCGTATCTTTAATTTGTTTTGTACAAAACGCTAGCAACATATAGAAATTTGTTTCGTGTTTTTAAAATTTTTCGTTGACGGCAACAGAAAAAAAAACATCGGGACTGTATATTTTTTACGCGCACTTGCCCAAGATTTATATACACATGTCATTAGTTTATGAGAGAGTTCCCGCACTCTTAAGATCCCCATGTCGACTGTGGGTTAACCATGAAAATTGATTGCGGCCAGCAGCTGGTTAAATTTTTTGTTGTACTTTTCTTCTCTTTTCTAGTTTTTTTCTCATGTTTTGCCGGAAGCATGTATGTGTTTAAAATTTTCTTTACTTTTCAATATACTTTTGCGTACATGCAGCTTAATATATCAAAAGAAATTGGAAGGGGCGCAACTAAAAGTAGAGCACGCTTTTCTCAAAACTACTAACGAAAACAACAACATCTCGTTGATGTATGACAATGCGTTGCTTAAATTAGTTTATTGTTGTCCGAAGAGCTGTCAAATGTCAACAGTCGCCCCACCCCACCACGAACCACAGAGCCTTGCCCCTCTCATCGACGCTCTCAAATCTTTTTGTCTGTTAATAAATCAACACGAACAAAAATATCTATTTTTATCATCTTGAATTTGAAATACTCTTAAAATAAGTTATATTTAAAAATGTACAAACTATAAAAAATTGTTTGTCTCTCTGTTAAATTCTCATGTATTTATATTAATATTTAATTTGTGAATGTTTTATTATATTTGAAAAAATTGCTAAATTCGACCAAAACGTTTTTGGTAAATAAGGACGCAATTTTTTTTGAAAAAATTACAATTTTATCACAACACTTAAAAAATGTATTTCAACTCAACCTTAGGTAACCTAAAGCGGCTTATAAAATCAAAAGCTTTGCAATTTTACCAGCTGCCTTTCCTGAGGACATTCCTGAAATGCATTTCTTTGACAGCAAACAGCACAACATGCCACACACAAACTATAAACTGTGTATAAATAAGAAAGATATAGAACATATAAGCAAACAGCTTATTTTTCTATTTGCAATACGGTACACAGAATATTACGTAGATATATACACACAGCCGCTAGCTACGGTAAAGGTTTCACCGAAATTGGAGGCGTAATCCTGTTTCTTCATTTAAGCAATTAAGCGGCTTACAAACAGTTACATGAACATAAAACTAAGGCACACACACACACACCCACACACACACATACACATGGTTGCAATCGGGAGTTGGGTGCGGGAAGCACGTTGCATATGGGCATAAATTAAATGCAAAAGTCAGAGTGCATGCAATTGAATCGAGCTGTTTACTATCTGGGTGTGCGATGTGAAATGTGTGTGGAGTGTGTGCAAGCACTGCAAATTACTTGCCTGAGATGATGATGAAGTATACGAACTGTGGGTCTATGCATGAGGTTAAGTGTGGGTTATAAGATTTTTGAATAATACAAAGAGTTAAACTAAAGAAGTGTTTGCTTCATCTTTTGGTATTATTGAAAATCAGACACATTTAAGTTGCACAAATATGATATTATACTAAATAATAAATAAAGATAATCAGAAGTCAAAGGTCACATTTTCTTATTGTGGTAGTCCGAAATTTAAATTACTGATTCTTTTTTCTTTTTTTAACCTACTTTTGGACACGCAACTCGTGACCCAGCGAAAGACTTCGCACTTAAAAAGATATCAAAGTGGAGTCTGCAGACCCTCAACTGCTCCATGATGCGGTCGATTAAATATCGAAATGCTTCCGCATGCTTGCATTATTATCAACATCATCATCAGAGATGTAGATATATATATACAAGTTCCACAACAAAATATTCATAAAATGCTGGGGAAATTAATAATTAAAGCGTTTCAGTTTGCATTGCAACTTGGCTATGTACCGACCGCCCAGGGCGAGTCCAGAGCATACCAAACCAAACCAATTCAATTGAGTTGAATTGGAATCGAAAGCGCAGCCAATATAAAAGGCGGCCATTCAGAAAGAAAGAAAAACAAAAGAGAGAGGGAGAGAAATAAAAAAACGGATTGTGAATTGAAAGCAAAAGTGCAAAAGATGCCCCACAAGAAATCCATTCAAAAATGCTTGATGATGCCAATGATAGAAGATGATGAATATGGTGTGCTGTTTGGGCTCTGATCTCACGCTCAATCAAATTGTGTCTCACAATTGTCTTCCGGGAAACACAGAGCGTACCAATTAATGTGGAAAAATATTATTAATAACGGTTATGGGTTATAGAAATGATGTGACAGGCATGAACACTCACGCGCACACATATTTTCAGTTCAATGTAATTAATTTTTATAAATATTATTTTTACGAAATTCTTTCAAGTTTCAGGCAGCTGCAGCTGTCAGAAACTTACAACGAAAGAAAAACGAGTTGTAAGGGTGAGCGTCCAAGTGGAGTTTGATAAATGCTTTTAATTTTGAAATGTTTATACCCTGTAACTTCTGAACAAAGCATATAGTTTTTAAATGAAATTTATAGCTTTGTGCTTTGCTTGTGTGTTTTTTCTACGATTGTGAATATCTGTAAAAAATGCAATTAAAATAGCAGGGTATCTAATGCTAGTGGTACTTATTTTATTTGACCCGCTGAAACTCAGTTTACACACTTATATTTTGTTTATTTACTTGACAAATAGTTTTTAAAAAGTACTTCCCAATTTGAGAGCGAAAAACTCGAATATGTAACAAGTTTTATGAAATGATAAATGTAACCTTCAAGAGATCAACAGTTTATCTAAGACAACAACCTACGCATTAAATCTTCGGATTATTTGATCGAAAATCACTTTAAGCTAATTAACAAAAACAAAAAGCGACAATTGCTGCTGAATATGTTTGTTCCCAGCTTCTATTCGATATGAATTTATTTAAAGGGAGTCATAAAATGGACAGATCAGATCGGACAAAGACCAAAAGAAACCAGCATATGTTAAAAGCATTTGCTGCAAACAGACCCACGAATGAGCAACTACTTTATCGTCTTATAAATATTCATAAGACTCGCGACTGTCCGCCATATTGGGCCATAAAACTCACCGCAAGTAGTGCTCATATCTTAGCCATGCCAAACCGGCTAACCTTGTGACGCACACATACAGGGAATCGAAATGTGTTAGTTACGTTTTGATTTTATTTGTTTTTAAATTTTTGACACTTTTACTTTCCGAGTGTGCGCACTCAATATGCTATAATTGCTCGCTAAAAGTATTTGAGAAACCTGATTAATTAGGTTTTATTTTCTAGATTAGCCAACAAGCCGTGCAGTTAAATTTCTACATAAATTTATTGATTTTATGGGGCAAGAAATTCACAAGGAAACTAAAACCATTCCAGTTTTATAATACTCTGTAGCAACTAAATAATATCGAAGCTATGAAAACTAACAATAACAGAATATTTAATCTAGAGTTGATAGCATAAATATACATTCAAAATTTGTGGAGAAGAAATTTTACATAAGTTTATATTACATATTATTACTATGCCAAATATGATAAATATAATCGAATATTCGAATCAAATCGATTGTGTATACAGGGTAACTTGAAACCGTTCATTTTAATTTTTTTCCGTAGTCGTCTTACTTGTATAATGATCATGCCTGATATAGTTTTTATTAGCGTACTCTTACCTGAAATTAGATGAAGAAAAAACGAAATTAGCTTATAAGTTTATTAGGAGAGCATTTTAAATGGAATTCTTAACATCAAAATTTTTAATTATACTGCATTTATTGGCAAAAATACATTAAAACAGTTCATACCAAATTATAACAATAAATAAACGAAGTAATTTTTGCATTGACCTAGCGAAACCCTAATTTAATGGTCTTAATAATTAAACCTTAAACAAACAGTTAAAAAGGTGACTACTAAAACATTTGATAAGCTGTTTTAAATTAAAGCTTGTTTGTCTTGTATATTAAAAATTCCGAAATGCCGGTAAGAAAATACAAACACAAATAAAAACTGGCTAATCTTTAGATGCGCTACCTATAAAAACTAGATAAAGAAAGATTAAAACACAAAAGCTGCATAATTAAAGATTAAAGATAATATAAAATGCTAAATCAGACAAAATTTACTGAAATGGGTATGGGTATAATATTCCATATGTACATATCTAGCTACCGGTTTTACACAATATAGACGCGGGCGTATCAAATTGAGGGCACACCAAATTGCAAATCAATAAATTTGTGTAAAGTTTCACGTGCGGCATTTTCAATTAAAATGTCAACTATTAGAGTAGCTCATTAATTACACATTCTACGCCAATTTGGCCATTTATTAAATACCCATAGCCAGGCTTCAACCCATACTATTATATGGCATACCATTAGTAAATCTACACCATATATATGTGTGAACTAAACGACTGCGCATTTTGCACCCATAACTCAGTGTCTATATTTATGGGATTATATATTAGTGTGTATGCATGTGTGTGTATGTGTATGTGTGTTTTTCTATTTCCTAAACACAACAACTATTATCAACAGCTGGCTTTGAAAACGCGACATTGTGGGCGTCAATAACAGCAGCACTCAGAATCAATTAACGCGCCGTTAAACTGGATATTTAAAAAAAATTAAATCTGGGTTAAAATATTTTTTTATATTCTTTTGTTGGTTTGACAAATTAAATTAAAACAGGTGCAGTGCGATATAAATTAAGGTATTTTGGGTCCAACTTTCTTCGAAATCTATGAACTATAGATGAGATATTATGTAGTTATTGATTAGCGACTTATTTAGAGAAAAATTAATAGATTATTTTGGTGCCATATTTTGTTATGTTATTATTATTAGATGAAGCGTATTTTCTGTGAAGTTGTCTTAAAATTTCAAATTTTTGAACTACATCGTTTTCAGATAGGCTACAGCTACCTTTAAACGATTAGTTATGCACAATATCGAAGATCTATTATGGATATTATACAAATATACTTAAAAGTTGAATAATCTCGAACTTTATTGACTTTTTATAGTTATTAGGCAAACCTCTCAAAAATTGGTTACTAAACAGATCTCCAACAACAACATATATAAATATTTATAAATAATATATGTATATGCCCCACGAGCCGAGCCAATTTGTTGAGTTTTTTATTATGGCATAATATTTTTGTTGAGTTCAATACTTTGTTTTTTATATGCAAAGCCGTTACTAAGTCGCCAATAGAAGCTGCTATTATGAATAATGCTACATAAATTAAGCAATTTAACTTATTTCAACTGATTTTTTATTGAAACGCCAAAACAGATTATGAAATAATGCAAAGTGATTAGCTTCTGAGTGTAGAACAACGAAACTGACCTGAAGTTATATTTGAATATTTAAATTGCTCTGTTTTTAATTTTTTTGTAATTTTTTTTTAATTTCCTCTTTTGCAATATTAACACGAAACAGTTGATAAATGGGATTTTGTTGGCAACAAACATGGAGCGAAATATTTTGAATTTTAATGGTTTGGCTAACTAACCGCATTTCAATTAAATAATCAAAGTCAATCAAGCGAATCAAACCAGATTATACCTCTATAAGTATGTGGATTTAAAATGTGGGCGGCCATGCCAATGGGATTACAGAATGGAAGGCGGCCTGGATTTTTATACGTGCATGTTTACGCGAATTTACTTATTTAGAAATGTGTTGTTGTTCTCAGAGAAAACATTTACATTCAGGCGGTTGTATCATTTAATAAATAAATCAATATTTATTTATTTACTTTTGAATTCTATTTATCACCCAAAAATCAAAAATACGAGTCACCTTTCAATAGTCTGCAAAGAAATTTCGTATGTAGTAATAATAAATATAACAAAATTTAAATAAAAGTGCAACCAATTATATATAGAATACATAAATCACTACCTTTGTATACCCTAGAATTATCACATAACCGTAAATTTTTTCGATTTTTTTAAAACTAACTACGAATTTACTCTTGTCCTAAATTTCCACTGAAATAAACTTTTTATCACAATTATTCTTATAGGTAACAACTTTTGCATTCTTGAGAAACTGTAAAACACCTTTAAAGTCATGAGTTTAGTTTATTATGTAGAGCATCTTCCAGTCCAACACTTCGTCCCAAATCTACATTTTCTTTTTGCTATTCACAACTTTGTTGAAAACTTTTGAAACGCCCAACTTGTAAACTATTCAAAACAGCATTTAATATGAAAATGAGCAAAGATTTCATCAACGTAACTAAAAGTCGAACTGTAACAGTTTCAATTGTGTTGTGGTAAACAATTAAAATAGGTTTAAGTGCGGCGAACATGAGAAAAGGTCTTCGGCCGTATTATCACTGTAGTACAGATCTCTTATCTTGAACTCACACTTAACTTACGCACTTAAAATGGGCAATCGAATGAATTATAGTTGAAGTACAGCCCATGTCTAAGTCAAGTGTCCACACCAAATATACATACATATATAGGCGCATTTGTGTAATTCCACTTAAATCTCAACACGTCTACAAAGATAACTATTCGCTGACCAAACAAACGTCCAAGTCAAACATAAAGTTCAGATTTCAAAAACCACAAATATTCAAGTGTAAACAATAAATAATAATTATTTCGGTGCGTAATTGAAGTCCAAAGTTGGTAAAGTTGCCTTTTTATTTCGTATTACTGTCTTCCATGACTGGTTCCGCCTAGCACGCAACTCATTTCGAGAGCTGTCAAATTCGCTGTCAAAAAAATTGTTTTTATAGGTAGCAGCCCAATAAAACAACCAAGAAACGAGTCGGAAGGTATGATGAGCGATTAGTAGACTAAGATATATCCTGTATTTGTATTTTTGATACTTTCAAACAAAGTGTACAAACTAGTTTTAAGTTGATAGCTTTCAATTTTTTTAATCTGGTTGAATTTTTTGATTTCATTGAATTTTTTATATTTTTAGAATTAGTTTTCATATGTTAAAATAATAAACAAATAAAAAAACATCTTCAACATACCCTTTTTGAAATGAATTACCTGTATAAGGTATTTAAAACGAAAACCTTTTTTAAAAAAAACTTGCCCAAAAGCGGACAGAGATAATTTATAGTTACATTTTGGGCTAAATGTTGGTAATGTTCTAATTACGTGGGCGCGTGTCACATTTTGGTGGATTTATCGCAACGCTCAAATCAGAAATCGCCAGTATTTATGGTACTACCGATTGTTGTAGCTGTCTGAGAATGATTTTGTTTTATTTTTATTTATTTATTTTTTTTTTGTGTGTTAGAGCGAGGGGCGCCCTATACAGAGCCGGTAACATGTCGTTTGATTAGTGTGCGTGCGGGGAATGTATAATTATTTTGTAGCCTACACCACCCCGATCACAGTCTGTGCGTTAAATGGGTGTTGTGGTTAGATAATTGAATGACCAGACAAAGGTGAATCAGTGGTTCTCATTCATTTAGCATAAATGCAGGTGGTCTCAAATATGCCTAATTGCTTAGGAGAGGCGCATATTCATAAATCGATAATCAATTGTTAAGGAAAGCCTTATAAAAAAAATGATCAACCAATTATTTCACATTTATTCAAGCCGACAGACGTGTTGTAAGAAGACGCTTTTTTTATATTATAAACGTAGATTGCTGATTAGCTAAACACTTTTAGGATATATGTATAAGTATATATCTACATATAATCCATAATACAAAACCTGCCCCATTTCCATATATTTTATATATAAAGTAACTTTTTTCCAAGTTGTTCCTCTATAAATAACTCTCACGTGGCTGACACGCAACACAAATCAGCACCAAACAGAAATGTGAAACTCATAATTCAGCAGAAACTCGGCAACTTCATCCATGCATCTCTAGTATCTCTTGCTAACTAAAAATACAACAAAAAAAAAAAAACACTCGCACACAATGGAATATTTGAGCAAAAGCTATTTCCATGTAAATCTGTAAGTGACGACAGCTGCTGCAAAAATAAAAGTGAAATTTAAAGCACGCCTTAGATTACACGCTACAATTTCACGACCAAAAAAACAAAACAAAATAGTTGAAAAAAAAAAACAAAAGTAATTTACAGCTGGCAGCAATTGAGAAACTGTGAAACCACAGAAAAGCGGGCGAAATCTTTTAAGTTGAGGTGTGCGATGCCATTGTCTCAACGAATTTTCACTCGAACAACACTTGCAACGAAATGTGGCAAAAAGAAGGAGGAGTGTTGGCGGCATTAAATTCCTTACTGCCAGTCAACTTCTCATTGCCTGCAAACAGAGACATTTAGGCGACAATCAAAAGCGGCTTAGAAGAACATTTGGGATTATTCATAGGCAGAATAAAACGTATAAATTGCAGGTTGCATGTTGAATGTTGCAGCTCGCAAGTTCTTTTGCCAGCACTGAGGCAACGCCTGCATTAAAGCTAATTTAAGCTGTCACAGCTGCATGAAAAATGGCCAAAATGCTTTGGCAAAGATGCTGCTGCAAAAACGTTTATCATGATCATTGCTCATTCAATTGCCGCAAATGCCAAACTGCCAGCCAAATTCAAGCTATTGAACATTATATTCCATTCTTGCCTCTTTCTGTTTTTGTTTATTATATTTTATCGTGGCATGCACTTTGGCGGCTGCCAATCAGCTAAAAACAAAAACAGCTTTAAATTGTCAGCAAACAAACAGACATTTGAACAAGTATTTAATATAAAAAGTTTTCTTATACTTTAAGAAAATATGATTTGAGTTTTAAAAATAAAATAAAACATGTTTTTTATTTTAATGTAGAATTTAGTCTTTCCTATAATCAAAATGGCATTCATAGGGGATATCGGTTCAGTTTTGATAGTTTTATGGCATTTCAAAGAGTCGAAAGAGTATTTAGGTATCCTATTATTATTTTTCATCTGGCGCTCGAAGAACTAATAAAACATAGCACAGAAAATTAGCATAACAAAGCTAACGAATGCAGAGCTCTTGATGAGCTAATGGATAGTATCATTTTTTGATAGTTTTGTTAGTTCAAATTAAATTTGGTATCTAATTTAAAGTAAAGCAAAATTAAAAACGACAAAAAAAAAGCATTTATTTATGAGCGCTGAACTTGATATTGAAAAATAATAAAAGATTAAATCAATCAAAGTGTTGGCAGGCTAGCGCAAAGACAACGCAAAACAATTAACATGAAATGTGAACGCGACATAAAAAACAAAACTGAAAAGCAACTTTGGAATTTTAAACAAGTTCTGCTCTTGTTGTTGGTTTTGCCGAAGGTAAAAAAACCAAAAAAAAAATAATACACCAACTGGCAGCTAAAAAGCAAACAGCAAATATGTAAGAGAAATGCCGACAAAACGAGAATTGTGCGCAGAGCATCCGAGTTTTCAAGTGGTTTCATGTTGGCACGTAAACAAATCCATACTCATAAATTTAAAAAAAAAATTATTTCAATAAAAACGTATTGCACTAATTGATAGTTGAGGGTTTTTTTTTGTGTTAGGTACTAGCAGAAAAAAGTATAACAAAAAGGAAAAAACATTTTGTACAAAACAATATTCAAACGTATGCAGCAAATCAATTAGTTTATGAGGTCAAGGTTGAAAAACATCTGAATGCAAAATGGTCAAACAGTAGCACGATATATTTGGGTTAAAATATTGAAATAAAATATAAATGTGGCCGTATGTGAAGCTGATATTCAAAGGATTTACGGTATAAGTCAAAAGGTAATTTAAAAAACTTGTCTAAAGCAGTGTTCAAAATGGTTAAAATATATATATTTATACATCGCCCGATTGCAAGTGAGAACAATTTTAGAATTACTTTAATACAGAAAACATTTTTTCAGTCAATAAAATTAAAAATCTTCTATATATATAATGTTTTGTAAGTTTATTATTTATGTATGCTAATTTACTATATTGGGCATTTTTAAATCTTTAATTTTCTGGCCACATATTATATATGCAGTGCATTTTCCACAAAAAGTGTACCCATGCACACAAAATTTGCATAAACAAAATGCCTGACACGCCGCCAAACAAACTGTCAAATTAAATGATATAAAATAAAAATAAAAGCCACAATACCGACACACACCACCACACACCCATTTAACGCCATAAACTGCAATGTGGGTTGTCGAAAAATGTCACAACAGCAACAACGACAGGAACAACATCAAAAATAAAAACTCCCTCCAGCTGTCAGGTGAAACGAGGCTTTAAGGCTAGATTCGAGTCAATACACAAAACAGACTTTGGGGTTCGGTTCTCTGCTCATGGAGTGTGCCAAAATGCCGCCAGGCATTGAAATTTAAATGCACAACGCATAGTTCACCAAAATGGAAAAGAAATATACACAGTCACACAGACATTAACAAATACATGTGTCTATGTATGTATACAAAATGAGTAAGCACATGTACGCAGGAAGCATTTGGCACACACAGGAAGTCAGACAGCAGGCCAGTGAGGCATGACGAAACGGAGAGGGTCGACAGGAAAAGAGCTCCCTTGTGCACTGAACAAAGAGAAAACATAGGCGGACTTGAAAAAAGTTGAAATGTTATAAAATGTAAGTTTAAAAAACAAATCTATAGTTTAAAGTTTTACATCTAAAAAAAAAACAAATTATTTTACATATCGTCGTAAATAAAAACTGTTAAAATGTTAAATTAAAAAAAAAAAGAAGCAAAATGAACATGATAAATATTGTGTTCTTGGATAAAGTAGATAAAAAATAAAAAAAATTTTAATTTTATTTTTAAATCTTTTTTCCCATGGTATTTCTCTCAGTGCATTCACCTTTTTCTGCATGTAAAACAGGTAACTTGGCAACGTGGCGTATTAGTAATGTAATTTTAACCCAAAAACCGAACCCATATTATCATATTTTAGCCAAATGCAAATGAGCCATTTTCCGAAATAAAATTTATATGCCCATTTGTATTTATCTGGGAAATTTTATAACAGAATCAATCAAATGGAAATGCCAACAAAATGGCAACATCAGCAGACCAACAGCACTTTCAATGAGTATTATGGTTAAAAGCACAGGTAAATTGGCAAAAAAAAAAAAACGAAGAACATGTTATTTACGTTTATGTTGTTAAGCGGCCCCAAAAAGTATACGCTGGTAATTTCAAAGATGTTTATACACACACAAACACATATACTTGAAGCCATAAGTTTTAATTATAAAGCCGGCAAGGGAGAAATGGAGCATTTACAAGACAAAAGTGTGGTGGGTGTACGCCAGGCAAATCCTCACTAAGCAGCCTAAGTAAGTACCACATAATACCCGATGTGTACTTTTAGCACGCAGGTAGCTGCTTAGAATCCAGCCCACTGCCAGGCGCTGCCCTTCTCGTGGCTTTTGTTTTTGGTATGTCCCCAAAGATGCTGGCTCAAGTGGCGAATACCTGAGGTAGTCCCTGCTCCCCCTCTCCTCCATCAAGTTAAATACATCAGCTGGCTATAGCCTCCGATCAGTTTAATGCAGCAGCTGACGTAAGTATCAAAACAAAAGCCGAATTCTCAGCATAGGCTTATGCCAAAACTTTCGTCACAACCAATAATAAAAGGCATAAAAAGACCAAAGAAAAACAAGTAAGAACATTGCAGTCGGGCCATACCGACTGCGTTATACTTCGTTCACTTTCTTAAATAATAAATTCCATAGCTTCCATATATCAAGTCCCCATAACATTGTCAAAAGTTAACCGATTTTCACGTTTGATGGCATTTTGTTCATGATTTGTCCTTTATATTGAATCTACATTCAAAATAGATTCATTTTTGAAAATAACATTTTTTTGAATTTTTTGGTCAATAAAGCATGTACTCCCCCTTGTAAATTTTGGAAAAAAATATTTTCAAAATTTAGAATTAATTTATAGTTTTAATCGATTTTATTTATCACAATTAGCATAAAAAACAACATTGAAAGTGATTTTGGAGGGGTCAAATTTTTGGTCAAAAATCATCCCAAAATCTACGTAAATTTTGACATGTAAAGTTGTCAGATTCCATAGCTCCCATATATAAAACCCCTATAACTTTGTCAAAAGTTAACCGACTTTTACGTTTGATGGCATTTTGTTCATGATTTGTCCTATATATTGACTCTACATTCAAAATATATTCATTTTCGAAAATCACATTTTTTTGAATTTTTGGTCAAAAAAGCATGTACTCCCCCCTTGTGAATTTTGGAAAAAAATATTTTTTCAAAATTTAGAATTGCGAATTTATAGTTTAAATCGATTTTATTTATCACAATTAGCATAAAAAACAACAGTGAAAGTGATTTTGGGGGGGTCAAATTTTTGGTCAAAAATCATCCCAAAATCTACGTAAGCCTGACATGTAAAGTTGTCAGATTCGCATAGCTCCCATATATCAAACCCCTATAACTTCGTCAAAAGTTAACCGATTTTCACGTTTGATGGCATTTTGATCATGATTTGTCCTATATTTTGATTCTACATTCAAAATATATTCATTTTCGAAAATAACATTTTTTTGAATTTTTTGGTCAAAAAGCATGTACTCCCCCCTTGTGAATTTTGGAAAAAAATATTTTTTCAAAATTTAGAATTGCGAGTTTATAGTCTTAATCGATTTTATTTATCACAATTAGCAGCAAAAACAACATTGAAAGTGATTTTGAGGGGGTCAAATTTTTGGTCAAAAATCATCCCAAAATCTACGTAGATTCTTGACATGTAAAGTTGTCAGATTCCATAGCTCCCATATATCAAACCCCTATAACTTCGTCAAAAGTTAACCGATTTTCACGTTTGATGGCATTTTGATCATGATTTGTCCTATATATTGATTCTACATTCAAAACATATTCATTTTCGAAAATAACATTTTTTTTAATTTTTTGGTCAAAAAAGCATGATACATCCCCCCTTGTGAATTTTGGAAAAAAATATTTTTTCAAAATTTAGAATTGCGAATTTATAGCTTTAATCGATTTTATTTGTCACAATTAGCATAAAAAACAACATTGAAAGTGATTTTGAGGGGGTCAAATTTTTGGTCAAAAATCATCCCAAAATCTACGTAAATTTTGACATGTAAAGTTGTCAGATTCCATAGCTCCCATATATAAAACCCCTATAACTTTGTCAAAAGTTAACCGATTTTCACGTTTGATGGCATTTTTGATCATGATTTGTCCTATATTTTGATTCTACATTCAAAATATATTCATTTTCGAAAATAACATTTTTTGAATTTTTTGGTCAAAAAAGCATGTACTCCCCACTTGTGAATTTTGGAAAAAAATATTTTTCAAAATTTAGAATTGCGAGTTTATAGTCTTAATCGATTTTATTTATCACAATTAGCATAAAAAACAACATTGAAAGTGATTTTGGGGAGGTCAAATTTTGGTCAAAAATCATCATCCCAAAATCTACGTAAATTTTGACATGTAAAGTTGTCAGATTCCATAGCTCCCATATATCAAACCCCTATAACTTCGTCAAAAGTTAACCGATTTTCACGTTTGATGGCATTTTGATCATGATTTGTCCTATATATTGATTCTACATTCAAAACATATTCATTTTTCGAAAATAACATTTTTTTTAATTTTTTGGTCAAAAAAGCATGTACTCCCCCTTGTGAATTTTGGAAAAAAATATTTTTCAAAATTTAGAATTGCGAATTTATAGCTTTAATCGATTTTATTTGTCACAATTAGCATAAAAAACAACATTGAAAGTGATTTTGAGGGGGTCAAATTTTTGGTCAAAAATCATCCCAAAATCTACGTAAATTTTGACATGTAAAGTTGTCAGATTCCATAGCTCCCATATATCAAACCCCTATAACTTTGTCAAAAGTTAACCGATTTTGACGTTTGATGGCATTTTGATCATGATTTGTCCAATATTTTGATTCTACATTCAAAATATATTCATTCATTTCGAAAATAACATTTTTTGAATTTTTTGGTTAAAAAAGCATGTACTCCCCCTTGTGAATTTTGGAAAAAAATATTTTTTCAAAATTTAGAATTACGAATTTATAGTTTTAATCGATTTTATTTGTCACAATTAGCATAAAAAACAACATTGAAAGTGATTTTGGGGGGTCAAATTTTTGGTCAAAAACCATGCCAAAATCGACAAAAATTTTGACATGTAAAGTTCTTAGATTCCATAGCTCCCATATATCAAACCCCCATAACATTGTCAAAAGTTAACCGATTTTCAAGTTTGATGGCGTTTTGTTCATGATTTGTCCTATATATTGAATCTACATTCAAAATAGATTCATTTTCGAAAATAACATTTTTTGAATTTTTTTGTCAAAAAGCATGTACTTTCTTGTGAATTTTGGAAAAAAATATTTTTTCAAGATAGCGCCGAAAAAAGTTGCGTTCATCCGGACGGACAGACGGAAAGCATGACGGGCAAACCCAATATACTAGTTTCACTTCGTGAACGAGTATAATGAAAAAAATGAAAGCAAAACAACCAAGGAAATCAAAAACCGAAAACTAGCGATTCAAGAACAACAACCATTACTACAGTTAGAGTTCCGTTTTATGATGTTGATGCTGATGTTAGACGTTGGCTAAATATGAACAAAACAGACAACGCCTGTGACGCCAATAAGTCTGGACCTGTCACACCAAAGTAGTCGCAAATTTATTTGTTTGTCTACAGCAGCGGACTCTAGGAGAATAAAACCCGGCGGGACAAAACAGGAAACAGAGCTACAACAGTAGTTAAGATACCCTAAAAAAAAATTAAGTTACTGAAATTGAAAATTAACTTAAAACTTAAATTAACTTTTATTAAATATAAAAAAAGTTTTGTAAATTATTTTCTATACAGTCTATAAAAAAGGTTTAAGGTTCACATCAAGTTCCTATAGGTCGAGAAAAAATTCCATTCATGTTTAGCTTTTCTGGGTCTTTCATATCTGAAAACGTAACCAAATAAAACTCAATTTTATTTTAGTACAAATCTTTGAAATGAGTGGAAAAATATAAACTTTAACCGTCAGCTATTAGAAATCGATTTCAAAGTGTAAACGCCATCATTGAAATATATTCAAAACAATTTTATTTTGTAAATATGGTTCAGCTGTAGAATTAGGTATTAATAACAAGTTCGTAAACACAAAACTTTGCAAGCCACACAAAAAACGTGTGATACCCGAGGATATTGGAAAAGAAATAACAAGTATCAAAATACAGAAAGGGACAGAGAGAGCAAAGCAACCCTCCTCGCGGCGATGACAGGCAACGCACACGCAATTCCTATACGAAATACTCGCAAACACACACGCATATACACACTTAAATACTTATACAGGGTGCCTTTGCTGCTATCAAACGCCGGGATTACCTTAAAGGTTTTTTGGCGACTTTGGTTTGCTTTTGCGCATTCTATTCGTAACAGTTGCCGCGTGGTATATTTATGGGATTAATGGCGGGACCGCGCCTAAATGTATGCCTGCTAATTTTTATTCAAATTTATTTTTTTTCGGTATTTTTTTTATTTTTATTTTGTTTTGTTGGGTTCTTGGGATTCTCGTGCGCAATAAAAATTAATGGGCTCGTCTGTGTTTGACGTTGATTTTAGTTTGCTTCCTACTTCTACATCTTTTTCTCTCTCTTCCACTTTTTTTGGCTGCCTGACTTTTATGGCAGCGGGACTCTTGACTTTTATGTTGAGTTATTGGCATAGATAAGTAGTAAGTAGATGGATACGCTACTGTCAGCAGTTTGAAGGTTAAACGGTCGACCCATTTGGTTAACAATCACATTAATTGCTATTGTGCTACACAGTTCCCAAGATATAAGCCCGTGAAACTTGGTCAAAACTGGGCGTTTGCCTTCTGTAAACATGAGTTCACAGACGAAGAAATCACGCACAAACTGCTCGTTTCGGGGTCCAAAACAAATCAATCAATGACCCAAGGGCTGGGCGAAACAAACTTGCCCAACGCCTTTTATGTGTCCTGGCAGAAGCACCTCAAGTAAAGTTGAAATACTCTGCACCCTTTTTTCCCCCCACTCGCAGAGGTGGTGGGTAAATCTCCATTTTAACCTGCTTATTATTGAATATTATTTTGGTAGCTCAGGCAGGCTACGTGCTTCAATTTAATGGCTGCCAGAAAGGAAACATAAACCCTAGTTGACGGCCTGCTCTAGTGGCTAAGTTATAGTGCGGCAAATACTCTCAAGGTTTGGCAATGCTTGGAAATGAAGTTTGTGCTATGAAACTGTAAATGTTGTAGAGAGTATAACGCATGTTGAATATGAATTAGTTTCGTAAGGTAATGAAAAAGTGATTGAATTTAGCTGGAGTTACGTTAAGTTTTTGAACATTTTATTTGAGAAATATCCATTTGAATTTTATTGCGCTTCTTTTGCAAGACACGCAACAAATTAGAAACTAAAAGTTATTCTTGTAAAAAGCTATTTAGACCCATATAGATCCTATATATAGCTAAAGCACTAATCTTAACTTTTAATTTTTCCACAGAAACCCAAACATATATATTATTAGTAGAGCATTTGATCCACACACTGACTCTAGTTATTAACATTTTTATTTGTTTCGTTATTTATTTGACATAAAAAAGCAAAAGGAGACCCAAAAACGCAGACCGTGAGTACGGCACAAACGTTTTATGGCTTGTTTATTGCTGGGCCTACAATCCACAATTTCGCCTCTCCGCTCCGTTCACTTAACTTTTAGACAGGATACTTTTATGTGCATTAACTATGTTAAATCAACAAACTATTGTTATTTGTTGGCTTTTATGACCTTTTTTTGATTATTTATGATAGCGAATCGTATCGTTTTCCTGTTTTACTGCAGCCCACATATGCCTCAATATGTGCTGTTGGTTTTTTCGCCTTAACAGCGCCTTTCAAAGGTTCCATAGGTTACAAAAAATTTCGAGTGTCCTTGCAAAACTGCAAAATCCATATCAAAATTGAAAAGCGTCAAGCGCTCCACACGCGAGACCCAAAGTGAAAGCAAAAAGTTTTGTGCAACTGCAACGCAGATAGAAACCGAAAAATATCAAGAAAAAAAAACTAGAAAAACTAAAAAAACTCATTAAACTGAACAGCAAAATTGTGGCACATGATGTGTGGGCGTCAAGACGACCTCGAGATTCAAAGAAACCCAAGCAAATCAGACCGCAGACCCATTTCAAACGAACCAAACTTCAGCTCTTGAGTGCTTGAGCTGTTGAGAGCTGAGTAGAAATCCATTTCAAAGTACTTTACAACAATGAAAAATTGCTGCTTTGCGAGTTGTCTGCCTCACCCCAAAATGCAGTCTCATAGGCGGTGTCTAGTAATACTTGCTGTTGCTGCTGCAAGTGGCGCTGCTCAAGTTTGCCGCATTTTGGAAGCAACAATTTTCTGTCGTGGCATAGATTTGGTGAATATATGTTGCATGCAGCGTGGGAAATAGCTTACGAGACTTGCATGAGCATAAAGTGCATATGATCAAATTCAAATCAGTCTCTAGTATTAAGTAAAAATTTATAGTCTCAAAATTCTGATAGAAATACGAAACTAAAATGTAGCCTTGAATTATTTTGAAACTTGTTCTTCTAATACAAAATTTAACAAGCAACTGCCTTCGTTTAAAATAGGACCAACAATTTGTCAAAAAGGAGGTCATAATAATGTTCATTTCTGCATAAACAAATAAAGAAATTTGTATGGAACGTCGATGTTGTATTAAGCTTTTTAGAAATATTTGTAATTAAAAAAAGTTTATGAATTAAAAATAAAAATAAAATAAAACTACATTCCTAATTTACACTAATTGCAACAAGCTATAATAACCAAATAAGCATATCAATAACAATTTTATACTCGAATTTAGGAAATCAAGGCAGCTTGAGCCTATTGTCAACATATAAACTCTATCAACAAGCTGGTTTTACAGTTTACAACTTCAAAGCAAAATCTTCTGCCAAATACCGCTTAACTTTAATTATCACTTCTGTTTTACCATAAATATCCATGGTAAAGATCGTTTTTTATTTATTTGTTTTTTATTTGCAGTCTCTTTCAAGCCCGTCAAAATGATATATTAACACATTGATGGGGCATTTGAGTTTGTCAAACATAAATACCAGATAGGCGCATACTTTTTTATTTCTTTTGACATTTACTTTTTAGTGATATATGCGCCAGTCAGGCGAGTTAGTTTATCAAGTAATAATGATCGCAACAGAGCGTGTGGAAGCCTCAACAGTTTACACCTTAAATTGTTTGCCAAACGGCTTAAAAAAATATATATATATATATAAATATATATATCTGTAAATTCGTGAAGAGACGCTGATGATGATGACCATCAGCTGTCAACGGTTCTGTCCCGAACTGTCGGGCTGTGTAAATATTTGCCAGCTGCGCAATTGCAGCATAACTAAAAAAAATATTCAACAAAAAAATAAAAATAAATAAATAAAAAATAAAACATATTCATAAAGCCCACATATTGGTCAGACTGAAAAGGTATTCAACCTTTGCGACAGGCAGACGGACCGCCTTTGTGTAGGTGGCGTTCGGTGTTTGCCAAGCCGTTAAAATGCCATTTTCATGGGCTACACCACACGAAAAGGTCATGCAGGAAAAATAAAAACGAACAAATTCGAAAAATAAAAGAGAAAAAACGTTCCTTGGTTTGCCCTTCTTTCTGAAGTATTCAAGTGCTTGGTTGCTAACGAGACCTAAGTTAACCAACTTCAACATTAATTTCAAACTCTAATTCCAGCTCTTTGGTCTATAATTTTTTAATGACATTTTTATATTAATAAATGCGTTAAGTTAAAGAGTTTATTTAAGTTTAATATCTCTAAGAGCGCAGCATAGCCGAACCCCCATTTCTTGAAAACTATTGGTGTCGCCTACGCTTACAAAATTTGACACTTAGGCAGCTTTTGCCCAGCGGCAAAGCAACAAGAACAACAACAGTTTTCGTGGGAGTTCGACAAAAAAAAACTTTAAGTTTAAAAATTTTGTTGAGAAAAACGGCATTTGGTGTGAAGTTGTTTCTTCTTTTTGTTTCAAGTTAATGAAATGACCTACATAGCACATAATGAATCAAGTTTATTAATGGCTCAAGCCCATATCAGGCTTGAGAATTATGTTGTACACTTTAGAATTTATGATATTGCAGTTAAGCTTGCAAAACTGAGAAATTATTAAAACAAACAAGAGACGGTTGAATACAAAATAATAAATAAACCAAGGCCTCACTTAATTTTATTAGCTTGCAATTTTTAAAGGATTTTTTTTAATATTGAAAAAATTTAAATCTAAAAAGTTAAACAAATAGGGAATAAAAGAGTTAATGAGCTCTTCATCAATAATGAAAAACTGTCAAATAATCATATCTTGATTAAACATTATGTAAAATATTGCTCCTCAAGAGAATCTTAAGTCAAAACCAATAATCACAGATGATGATATATAAACGTGTTTATGCCACGCGTCGTTTGTACAACGTTATTGGCACAACTTTGCTTATACGTAATGCGACCTTAATCGATATTGGCAGCATACATAAGACAACCTGGCTGGTAGGCGCAACGAACATACCTGCAATGAAAACAGAAAATAAATACGAAAATTAATTAAGCGTTTCAATGCGGTGGGGCTTTCGAATGCGACGCACTCTGCTAAATTAACTGTCTGCTGAGCATCGAACGACACGAGAACTGAATCCAACTGAAGTGAACTGAACGATGCCGCGGCGGAGTCGAGTTGGTTCATTCAATCCATTTGACTCTTGTGCCAGTTGCGTCAAAAGTGCCAACTGCCAAAATGGCAATAGTCAAGAGTCAGGCTAAGTGCTTGAAAATTTTGGATACCAATCAAACGTTATGCAAATGCGAATTGACCAAATGCAACAGCAACAGCAGCAACTGGCAGCAGCTGCTGCATTTCTCAACTGCACTACGAACCGCATTTCCATTTAGCTTGGTTTCTACTGCGGCTGCTGCTGATGAAGCTGCTGCTGCTGCTGCTGCTGTTCACTCATCAAAGTTGCATAGATCCTCTGGCCGAGATTTGGCAAGTGTCTGGACAAACAAATTGTAATTGATGTACATATATACAAGCAATAACTTTCTCAGACTGCCAAAGCTGGCACATCAATTTAATTACAAGTTTTGCATCTAAAAGCTTTATAAATAAATAAATTTTGCTTAAATTTGTATATAAAGGATGAGTGTAACACCAACAAAGATACAGCAAAATACTAGGAGAATCAGTTATTTTTTTGTTATCCTAATTTTCTTTTTATAAGTTTTCTATTATTAATTTAAAAGATGCTATTTATTTCATGTTCCTATATATTCTTGATTACCTTTACAAACTGAAACAATTTCTTCAAACAGTCAAAGGGTTACCGCAAAGGGCATTCGAGTGCCTGTTTGATGACATTTTAATGGCGTAACCCCCACTCTCCTCTAAGTTCGGCAACCTTTTTTTCTATATTTTTGTTGCTATTACTGTTGGCATTGCTATTACCCAAAGCCAAGGCGTTCGCTTGGGACATTTAGCTGATTGAGTTCTGCCTCTTGCCCTTCTGCTACTTGCTCTTCTTCTTCTGCTGCTTCTGCTTATTCTTCTTCTTGACTTTGCTGAGCTTTGCATATTTAATTAAAATTGTAATTGATTTTGTGTTATGCAAAAAGCAGGCCACAACAGCAACAAAAACAACAACAAGAGCAGCAACATTGAAAGTCGCCAAAAAGTCTGTTTTTAATTTCATGCTGTGTGGCAGCGTCTGTGTCCCAATGTGCCTCATAATTTTTGTGGGCTGTGGCACAGTTTTCTAATTTGACTGCAGGCAGTATAGCCACAATTTTATGGCAACTCAGGTGAGATTTGTTGCTGTTGGCCTCGTTGCGCCCCAAAGAAATAAGGAGAAAACAACAAACAAGATAAATATATATATATTTGCTATATTAAGTATATAAGACCTTACGTCAAAGTTGCTTTGCATATTGATGGTATAACGCGCCGCAGTCTCATAAGCCTTAAAGCAAATCCTAAAGCCTGCTATATTTTCCACGTTGCGATTGATTTTGTCGCGCTAAAATACACCTTCTCACTTTTCCAAATTTTTCCACTCACATGCAAAATGTAACGTATACGCCCCTTTGGCATTTGTCCCGTAGTTTTTTTTTTGTTGACTCAACGTGAAAATCAATTTTCATATTGCTGTCAAAAGCAGGCTTTACCCTTTTCTTTTAGGCCGCGTGGGTTTAAAGAGAACACACAAAAATAGCAATTCGTTTGCGCTTTTAGGCATTTAGTCCAGTCACGATTTGTGATTTTTCCACTCGAAACGTTTTCTATTATTAATTATGAAGTTTTCAGTTGCAGCCGGGCAAGAAAGCAGTTGATTAAACTAGTTTCTCAAGTATTTTTTTTTTTGTTTTGCCCAAAACCCTAACTTATTTAACTTCAGGCAAAATTAGTTAAATCATAAATCTTCACAATTAATCTGTGAAGACCTAAATAAGTTTTATCTACAATCAGAGATCCAAACCATTTCACTTAGCTGAGTCTTCATACTCCCCAAATATGGGGAGTGAACACCCATTAAATGATGCTTTAAAAACCACACACAGAAGGCCAAAAAGCAAACTCAAAACTTAAATAACCAAAAAAAAAAAAAACAACAATTTAACAATTTGGCACAGAAAACAAAAAAAATGTTACTATAACATGAGAATTATTAGCAAATAATAAATGGCAAAAACATTTTGAAAACATTTAACATTGTGTTTTATTATAGTTTTAGTATTTAACAAATTATATTTATATTAGTCAACATTTTTGTTTTAGTTGAAGGTTACCTTTCGTATGTGTGTTTTTTGTGGGTGTGTCATCTCAGTGAAGGTCTTTTGTTTTAGTAAAAAAAAATTCCTAAACTATTTATTTTTAATACATGACAACTGAACAACTCTATGAAAAGGAAAAAAAATGTCCTCAATAAAAGAAATCAAAGCTGAAGGCAATATTTTATCAAGGTTTTAGCCTAAGAAAACAGTTGTAAAGATATTTACTATATAAATATATTAATCATAAAGAATTTTAGTTTTATTAGTATTTCAGATCTGGGCTGCTTGGTTTATACTGACTATTTAACTGTTAGAGAGGTAATATATAAAAATCGAAAAATTTATTTCTTAAATAACCATTTTTTCCATACTTATTATATTTATTTTTAGCACGAAACTTTTAATGGATTTATGAACCATATGCTTTATAAACGGGTTTTTAAAACATTATTTTAGACAAAATATTTAAATTATCTTAATTAAAATAAATAAAAAAAAAAATAAGAAATAAAAAAATCCAGCTTATGGGCTACTGTGAATTTCTCGGTCTATAAACAACAAATGTAATAAACTCCCACACATGCGTCCACTTTTCAGGAAATGAAAGTCAGCTTTATGTTTATAAATATATATATTCAGACTGTAGCAATAATTTATTTAATTCACCATTATTTTAAACCAAATAAAGACAATGCATGACAAATAAACAAAACCCATTTACAGCAGGCCAGTTTATGTGCCATTCTTTTATTTCTTTCACTTCTTTTTTTTATTGTTTTTTATGTAACTGTATAATGAAAATGAAGCGTTTCGCAGATTTGCAGCTGGTTTTAATTTTCTTTTTCAGTCGCTGCGTTACTGCATAAAAATTAATAGAGCCATTTTATGAACTGTTGTGATAAAATTAAAACTGATTTCTTTTGTCATTAAGAGTAAACAATTAAGTGTAAAACAATTAAATGGAAAATATGTAAATTACTATGTAAAAAAATCACCTAAAGTTGTATATGATATATTTAAGTTAAATTGGCATGTAAATAACTTTCAATCGCAGCTAACCACATGTCAAACCTTTCAAGATCTCTGACTTGGGGTCTAACAACAACAATGACAAGAATAGCAATTGAGAGCATTTTTTCTCTTTTTTTTTGTGTCTTTACTCTATACACATTTGGTTTTTAATTTTGCGCTCGTAAATCGAAATGAAAACGAAACGAAATGAGAGCCAAGAGCCAGAAACCGGTTAAATGACGCCCAACCAAGCAGTCTGGTGCAGGCAACAACAGCATTAAAGTCAGGCCAAAAGCAAAGCTAAACCAAACCCAGCCAAACAAACCCAGCCAAAGTAAAGCAAAACCAGAGCCAACTTTAGTCGTATAATGCCTGAACCAACGACCGGAGATATAGATAAAAATCAACTCCAACGCTGTGGCAGACAACAACAGCAACAACAAACTCAACGGACACGTTTTGTGGCAACCCGCCGCCAGCAGCCGGTAAAAAACAAAAAAAAAAAGCACATATATATACAAGTAGAAGTTTGACTTACTGAAAGAGCGAGAGAACTGAAAAACCTGAAATTGTAACGCAATCAATGCGAAAAACCAGAGTAGAGCTGCGCACAGTGGGCGTGACAGACGCCTAGTGTGCTGAAAATGAAAATCAACAGACAGTACCACAGCTGTTGTTGTTGTTGTTGTTTTTGTTGTTGCAAAAGACCGTAGCGCAGTTCCGAACAGACAGTTATAAGTTTCATAGAAATGTACGTACCATGGCGTTATTTTTTTTATTCAACCGACCACACGCATTTGGCGGATTACATTTTATTCACACTCCCAGTCCAAAGCTAGGGGGTGGCGGTTGGGCGGATTATACCTGACTGTGGGGAGGTCGATAGACACAAGTCACGCTGCTGCTGCTGCTGCTGCTGCTGCAACTGTCGATATGTCGGAAATTGTCAAGCACGCGGATATGCTGGCAGTTTTGGCGTCACGTAATTTCGCATAAAAATATTTTTTCGTGATATTTTCAACCCTCAGCACAGATAGACTTCAAGCAAAAGTAAAACAAATTTAAAATATATGTAATATAAAAAAAACAGGGCTTTCTTTGTACGCCTTAGTTCCCAAAATCAAATAGATTTATGATTATAATATTTAAAATGAGCTCTTAATATTTTTTTTTTATAAAAGGGACTGCTTATCCTATATTATAAAATAAATATCAAATATAAAATAATTTGTGAATAAAATGATTTGAACAGTGCTTTCTTATAAATAAGTATTTGAAAAATTCATATTTTTACTAAGTACAAAATAAAGTTACGTTAGAAAAAACAAAAATATTTTTTTAATGGACCCATTTAAAAATGTATTGAAACAAATTTTAAATATAAAGATGAAAGAAAATTAACTTGAACAAAAATTAGGAAAATGTTTGGCTATTCTTTGGACGCCGTGTTTTTTCACGCTAACTGAGTTTTTGGCAAGGTTTTATGCCGACAGTTACCAATTTCTTTGTTTATAGCCGCAACACGTGTTTTCATTTAAATATATACACGCACAGACTGCACTAGGGAGAAGCAGAGGGCGGGGCACAACGAGGGAAGCCCTCCTCTCGCCTTTTATGTGTATGTTAATGAAATGATAATAGCCTAAGAGAGCACGAGGGGACAGAGACGCTCTTCGAGTGGCGCATTCTGTGTAAGGCAGCAGCTCTAATTAAAGTCGGTACAGAAATGAAAGCAGCTGACCAAGTAGTAGTAGAAGTTGAAGAAGAAGAGGAAGAAATGTCGGCTGAAACAGCAGGCAGACAATTCTCAAGGCTCCCATTGGGGAGCCATCAAATTTGATGGTAGAAAAAGTAATTGCAAGCGCAAACAGAATTAAGAAAATGTCTATTGTTGTGTAAATTTGCGCTATATAAGAGAATCAGAAGACAGTGAGAGTATAGCATTAGCTAGAGAGGTCTTGTTTAAGTATTTTATTTCACACAAATACTAGGTAAGTATTTTTATTGGATTGCCTATTGGGTAAATAATTTTAGCTCTACTTAGGTTCTTAACTATTGCAAAAGTCGTTTTCAAGTTTAACCTAACAATTCCTAAACAATTTCACTTAAAGTTTGCCATAGTTAAGATGATTCCGTTCATATTTTAAGTCTAATTTCTTCTAAGAACGTTTCTTTTAAATAACCACTGTATATTTCTGTGTGATAAAGAAAATTAAATTTTCTTTCGCTTTTAATGCAGATCAAGGAATATATACATATAATATTTTTTTGTTGTAATTTTATACTGGTACACGAAATGACATATTCAAGGTAATAAATGAGTGTATCATATGCTTAATTCATAATATTTATGTCTGCACTTTTCAATCTAATCAAAACATACCATATCACTCTGTTTATTTGCACTTTATTAAGTATATTATCTTATATTTTATCATAACACTAACGTGTACTTCTATAAACCAGTTAGGTTTTAAGTCGAGTGTTTGGCCCAATAAGCTTAACATTTAGCGTGTCTTAGTGGGTTTCGTGTTAGCCAGCTTTGTGGAGCATTGTTTAATGTCGTGTGTATTCAATGCATTTTTCACTTTCACACACCAGCACACACACGCACACACACACACACTGGCACAGAGAGCTGGCAAACTTGTTTGGAGCATAACAGTCCTCCTGGATGCCAACGAGTTGGCAGCTGGCAACTGGCAGCTGCTGTTGCTGCTGCTGCTGCAGTACACTGCACAACAAAAAATAAAGCCACATTTGGGTGCTGGAGCTAATTATTTAGCAATTATGTGAAAGTGAAACTTGTTGAGTGTTTGTTGTTGGTGCTCCTGTTGCTTTTGCTGCGGTTTCATAGTTTAATTGGATGCTGGCGCGAAAAACTTTGTGTCTCATATTGTGTCAGTGAAATTTTAAGCGGTTGCCCATTAGCAGATAAATGTGGGTGCATTATGGACTACGGCACAACAGTGGTTGCATGAGAGGTGAAGAGGGGAACTACGTGTCATCGATGACCAAAAGCAGCTGCCACCAAATTGTCAAATATTTATGCAATTTTATGAATTGGAGCCGAACTAATTGCATTTGCAGCATTGCTGCAACATTTGCTGCCTTTGGCAAACTTGGCTAAAATCCACTTGATTTATGCGATATTTATCAATGATTCGCAGCAAATAAAATATTGCACTGTGCCAATGAAGCATTTCACATGAAGGCGATTTCCGAATTCGACATTATTCACACCCAAAATCGGCGCGACGGATTTCAATTTTTTTATATGTTTAATATACAAGAAAATATTACAACAAAGGTACAAAATCTCAAGTTTGCTTAAGTCGAGAGTGGACGACTAGGAGGTACCCTGTAACATGTGTCCAACATATATTCGTTTATAAATATTGAATAATTTTTGTATTCAATACCTTCGGATAAAGTATTCTGGTATTTATTGTTTTTATTATCAAAATTAATTTTTTATTATATATAAATTATGGGGATGTCCCCATCCTTACATTTATACAACTACAATATACCCTTATTGTTATCAATTTGTATATATGGTAGAATGTTAAAAAAAAAAATATTTTAACCGCAAAAGACAATCAACCAAATTCTATTGTCCATAGGCTAGCCAAAAATATATAAAAATCAAAAAGCAACTGAAAAACTGGTTTTTACTTACAGCTCTTTGTGTGCATTGTGTGCGCTGTGTTTTATGGAGCATGGCAAAGGGAGAGCGCTGTTGTGCCGCTGTAGGAGAAGTGGCTCCAAAGAGCGGGTGGCTTTAAGTGCGGGTACTTACGCGGCAACATGAAATAATCCACAAATTTTGCTATGCTTTGATTTACAGTGCTTCGGGCTCGGGCAATTGGTATTGCATAATGCTTAAGAAGATTTCAATTATGATTAGAGAACACGCCAAGCCCCAGAAACGAGACTTTATAGTTTATGGGCTTTACTTGAATGGAGCTAAAGTGCAAGGAGCTATATCTAATGGCAAAATAATCAAAGTAAGCATTAGCCTTTACAAAATTTCTAGACAACTCTAAAACTTACAAATTAACAGGATTTTTCTGCATAGGTAATCTACTAAACACATTTTAAATTATCTCTCGCAGACTATTGTATGTCAAAAAAAAAAACTGTAATAAGATTGTAAAGTGTTAGTGTATAAGTACTCTAAAAATCCATCATATATAATTATTCCCTATATAAAAATTGTTTGAATATTGAATATTTCCCATAAATTGCATATAGTTAACAGCTAACGCCCTTCTCTACACTTCGCATAAACTGACCTTAGACCATAAACTCACGCTAACACACACACACACACACACTATGGCAAGTTCAGGGTCAATTTTTGTGATATACATTTAACTTTCGTAAATCTACAAATTGACGCAGCAGCAAACAATTATTTAAAAGAAAAAAACAGACTATTGTACAAAATAAATCGAACTGAAAAGCTGAACGAGTTGTTTTTTATGGAACAACGCCGGAAATTCACAAAAAGCAACTTTGCCAGCGGCCGGTTGTCACTTATTTATGCATCCGGTCGGTTGCAGGCCATCCGACAAAACAAAAAAATATATATATAACTATGTATATAAATATATGTATATGTCAAACTACAAGCTACATATTAAAAAAATACAACGGAGATAAAGCAAAAATTAAGATAATATGACACCACTGAAATAGTGGTCTTGACTGGAGTAGCAAAAGTTTTGAAAGAAAAATTCCAAAAAAGCGCTTTTGTCGAAGTGTTTTTTGGTATTTGTATATTCTTTCCCATATTCTACACGTCCACATACTATTTTTGACGGGTAATCTTTAAGTGTAAAAACTAAAAACTATTTGCATAGAATTTGTGATAACGTCGAAACGTTTCCAATGTATTTGATTCATTAATAAGACGATCTCTGCGAATATTGTCAAAAGTTAGATATTGGTTCATTTACCAATTCGAATTGTAAAAAATTTTAAGGTCGGTCTAATTCTCATAACATAACATTTATAGTTATAGGTAGTTTGTATCTATACACTCAAATAAATGGGGAAGAAAAAGTTGGAGCAGCGCCTCTTTTTGCCCTTCTCATAATTAATGTTATTTTGGAATGTTTTTACATAAGACAGCTAGCTCCTCTTCGTATACAAGTGTTTAGACTGTATATGAAACAAATTACTGTTAATAGAACCCACTGAAAAACTGACTATCCCCGCCCTCTCGCCGTGCAATCAAGAATAAAGGCAAAATGTAGATTTCTAAAGGTATATAAAAATATAGTAAACGCTTTGCAACTGTCATGCAATATACCTTGGCAGGCAGTTGACAGTTGGCTGCTAAGGTTTTTTTATCCACGAGATACATTTCTGTAGATATAGATATTTAACATATCATATTTGTTGGCAGCAATTTCTTGCGGTCTTCGAGTTGCATTTGTTGAATGGGTGTTGCGCTTGGGCTTGGCCATTGCATGTTTATCGAATGTTTTTACGGTTGTTTAGATACTCAATTTGTATATAATGCCCGACAACGCTAGACGTGAAGTCTATACCGCCCCATCTGAAACGTGGCGACTTTGGGTCGCCTTACGCCCAAGTTCGTGATACTTGATTACAACTTATCTATGAAATGAGAAATGTGTTCTGAGTTCATTGCATTTGACATGCCAACCAAGCAGCCAGGCAATCAAGCGAAGCTGTTTTTCTGTGGCCTACAAAAAAAAAATAAAATAAAATAAAAACCTAGAAAGTCAATTTCGTCTGCTCTTGCTGCCAATGATGGACAATTTTTGTTATCTACTATTTTAGTATTTCAGCTGTACTGTGCTCTGTCTGCTCCCATGTGGGTGGAAAATGTTTCTTAAGTACTCTGGGATAGTCAATACTTTAGTGGCTTGACAAACATTGAGTGGCTTACTTGAACAAAACTTGACTGCTCCGAGCGATATCCCAGATTAAAGTGACAATGGAGGATCTATATACAATATTGGGCAGTTGTTAGTGGATAAAAAAAAAAAACATGTTAAGGAATTAAAAGTTGACAGCATTGCGAGTAAGTTTTATTATTTTTTTGAGTACGATGAACACGATTAAAGTGACAAAGAAATATCTACGTTTCTGAAATAGGCAGCTGTCAGCGTTTTAAGCCAATTTGGCTCAGAATAAATTAGAGATAGAAATTTGACTAATATTTAGTGAATTGTGAAATGTTATTGAATGATCAAAGTGAACAATCAATCGGTGATCAATCAGTTTCCGCATGTCAAGAAATAATATGTAACAGCGAAAATAGGAATAAGCGTAATTAAAGTGACCATGAAGTCAAAATGCAAAATTCACAGAAAAAAATTGTAAACCCACATGCTAGAAAGATAGGTAGAATATTAAACAAGTGCCCTTGTTAAATAAAGTCAAAATTACTGATCAAAGTGACAAATAGTCAGAAAAATTTAACAACATTTTATCGAGAAATTTTCTTAAAGTAAACATTAGAGTTTCATGCAATATTTTAATGTCTTCTCTCTTTTCAGCTGCCTCTTTTTACAAATCTGACTCAATTGATTTTTGGTCTTTGCAGCAGCTTGAATCACATTTGTCAATTAAAATACAAATAGCTTAAAACATTTTGAGAAATTAACATCAAAATAATTGCATCTATGTATCAGGCGGCTGGCATCAAAGACATCAAGCTTGGGCGCAGTCAGCCTTCAAGCGAGATACATTTTTAGATACAGATACACATACAAGCGCATGGAAACTATTTACGCTTATGACAAAATTAAATGCCATAAAATTTGTGTAGTTGGCAAACTTTTTGCACAGCTTTTAGCACCAACCTAAGCCAAAAAAAAAAAACAAAAATCAAATGGCGTAGGTAACAAATCACACAAGCAGAGGCTGCCAAAAATAAAAGTTCATCGCGCAATTAATAACAAATATGAGAAATAATATAAATAACCAAAATAAATATGTAAAAAAAATTAATGCAAATAAATATATTTTTAAAAACATATTTACAAAAAGTGACCAAAAATAAACATATAATAGTAAACTCATTAAAAATAAGCCAAATAAGAAATATCGAATTATAAATTTTAAACTTAATGATTATCAAAAAGCTGTACAAATAATTATTACCTAAATGAAGAAATTAAATGATTCCTGAACGTTTAAGAACTAATAATTTGAAAACAAATAAGAGCCAACAATTATATAAATAATTCGAGCAAGAATAAAATATGTTGCCAAATAAAGAGTAAAAATACAAAGTGCTGTTAAAACTACTTTTAGGAACGAGTGCACTCTACGAGATCTTTGAGACGCTTTTGCGCTTATAATTGATACTAGGAAACCGGTCTGTTCTAAGCTGAGAGAAAATTGAGATATTTAACGCGTAATTATCAGTGCTTGAATGTGCGACGTATAAAGCGGGTTTTATATAAGCCGCAAATGGGGTCAAAGTATTGCATATGCCAGACGACGACGGCACACAGTTGTTAGACAATGACAGCGAAGAGGAACTTGGAGTGGGGTGGAGTGGGAGGAGCACGAAGACTCACAAATGCCAATCAATTGATTTCATTGTCTTCAATTTATAACCTATCGATAATATAAATTCCTGACTGTCGCTGGCTCTATACAAAGTCGTTGCTCAAACAATCTACAAGAGCAGAGTTATGATAAATAAAGAATGTATATATATTATATATGTGTATAATATATTATGTTACGGTATATATACATTCATATTTATGCATACACTGCTTTGCACTTGACATTAATTAAATGAAATTGTTTTGTCACAGTTTCATTTGCTGTTTGCCGCAAAGTCAAGAGTTGTTTTTGCTGTTCAGTGGGTGTCAGATGGCCAGGAGAGGGAGGGAAAGTAAACCTTAAAGATTTCTAATTTATTACATTTACTGAGTATAAGAAAAAGTTTCGTACAAAAAGAAAAAAGTCGTTAAACTGAACAATTTTTTTCTATCGTAGTAGAAAAATTTTATAATATCTTAAGTGCAAATCATATTAAACATCAAACTTAAAGTTATTTATTTATTTTTTTTTTATTTTCTTTTGTTTTTTATATTATATAGTTGAGCCAATATGCATAATTACAAGTAAGTAACTGTAATTAATTTTTTTCGTATGTCCCTGGGTAAGCTCAGAAGGCAAACACTGTAAGACAATTTCATTTTAGCCCCTAAACTTGTACACAAGCTCGAATCCACTTGAATCCCCGTTCGGTTAAACAAAGCTTTGTTTATTTGCAAGTATTTAATTACCATAAACGAAGACTTTGCTGAAACCTAAACTCAGATTTTAAGGAAAACGAAATATTCTTTTGTTTGTTTTTTCAATTGAATTTCAATAGCAAAGACTTTGGCTTCTCAGTCTACCACGCATTGTTTATTTTGTTTACTTATGTCGCAATTGGTTTGGCTTTCTACATTCCCCCTTTACTATATTTTATATGTAGTATGTGCAAGTTGAAGTACATAGAGAGAATATAAAGAGAATTCCCATACTTTCAAGTCCATATGGAAATTTGAATTCAAATGCAGTGTTAAAAGCAGCTTTAACATAAAGACACTCCCTATATATGTACAAATATATATGTATGCATAAGTTTATATATTCTTCTCTTTCTCTCTAAATTGAAAATTGAATACTTCCATTCTCAAGTGCATAAAAATTATAAACATACGTTCGTTTGATTTACGCACTCGAATCGCATCCACACACAAAGATATATATTAAGAAATAAAAAATATGGGAAGGGGTTCATACGATTTTAAAATGCCAACGGAAATGTGCAAATACGTTGAGCATGACAGTTTTCAAGATTTTTATCGCCGGGCCAAGCAGGCCAATAAATATGAAAAAAGAAATTAAAAAGCAATTACAAGTCCACTTCAATGTAGCGCAACATTTTACACTATGTATTGGATGTCTTTAAATTTAGAATATATGGTGAGAAACATTTATTTTGATTTTGTTTATGAATGACTTGTTAATAAGAAATAAATTATAATTATAAAACCTAGTTTTCAAAGAATAGAAATTTTCTCGGTGGATGGGATAGACAACAGGTATAAGATATTATCAAAATCCAAATCATTTATAATTTGTACATCTATAAATTTTTAATATTTTTTAACATTGTAGATGGTATACAATTAAATTAGACTAATTTAATTTTTTTAAAAAACATAATTCATAAACATGAAATAAAATTCAAATATGAAAACTAGTTTTTTTCATCACTGTTATAAATATAAGATACTAGGGTGATCTTATGCTCTATAGTTAAGCAAAAAAGATAATTGCTTAATAATTTAATATATTTAATAGTTTAACTGGCGAGATATGTGGTTATAAAGGATATAAAAGAAATATATAATTAAACTTTATTTTTGGATTTCCAAGAGTAGATTACGCCAACACATAAGCCCAAAAATATTGCCGGTACTTAAACTGGGGCAATCGCTTGATATATAAATATGTATACTTCGGTTTTTTTTATTTGGGCCGCTTGTCGTTGTCAATTTTGTTAAATGTTTTGAGCAATATTAGCAAAGATTTAGCGACAAATATCTTTTATGTGCCAAAACAAATTTGCAAGAATTCTCATGTATGAAATAATATTTTTATTTATGCTGTTTCTTTCTGCCCCTTTCTATAATACGAAAATGAAATAACATGTGTAAATTAATCAAACACATTTTGAACTGCTCAAATTTTTAGGTGGCAGATATGGACCAATCCTTTTTATACCCTGAACCCATTGAAAATGGGTAAAAAGGGTATAATGGTTTTGTGCAAATGTATGTAACAGACAGAAGGAAGCATCTCCGACCCCATAAAGTATATATATTCTTGATCAGCATCACTAGCCGAGTCGATTTAGCCATGTCCGTCTGTCTGTCTGTCTGTCTGTCCGTCTGTATGAACGCGTCGATTTCAGAGACTACAAAAGCTAGAAAGCTGATCTTGGTCTCAATCGGTTTGTATATACCATACGCAGATCAAGTTTATTTCAAAACATCGATAACTCTTTCCGTTTTCTTATTATCGATATTTATCGCTTTTTTGACTCGGTTTTTTAAGCATAACTCCCAAACTATAAAAGCTAGAGCCACCAAATTTATTTTTTTATGTTCGCGTAAAACATCGAAGAATTTAAGCCCTTCAGGTTTTGGATACCTCCCCCAATCGCCCCCAATATCGATAAAACCAAAAAAACACAAATCAAATACTACACACGTGCAAATTGGTTTGTACATACATATCGATGATCTGAATAAGTCCTGAAAATTTCATAACGATCGTACATTTAGTTTACGAGCAAATCAAGAATCTATTTTCAGTAGTGGGGCAAAGCGCAGCTGCTTGGCAATTTCTGTGTACATGTGCACGCATACATATGCACGTCCAGAAAGTCTTGCGTTTTCCTAGGAATTTTTTAGGCAACGGTTAAATTGAATTTTAACACAACGAAGTGAAGTAAGAGCGTGGTCCAGTGGGTAAGAGTTGTGCCGCGTAACGCGGAGGTCCGGGTTCGAATTCAGCGATGGTATGGTAGAGCAATGATGAATTGTTTTATTTTTTATTTATTTATAATTATTATTTTTATTAATTTGTATCGTTTTAATGACAACTGCAAAATTTTCGTTTTCCTCGACTTTTTGCGATGGTTAAGTAATGTTATATCGTTCGCGAAAAATGTGGTAGTGTGGTGCAGTTGGTAAGAGTCGTGCATCTTAAGACGGGGAGACCGAGTTCAAGCCCCGGCTGCGGAACATTTCTTTTTCCGTTGGTAATTGTTTTTTTTTTTATTATTATTTTTAATAGGATCCATACTCATCAACTGCCGAGAGTGTGTGTGTATGTGTTCATTTCTGGGTTCAGGGTATCTACTAGTCGGGCGGTCCCGACTAGAGCAATCTCACTTGTTTTTATTATACATTTAAAATGAATAACATTGATTAATAGGCCCGGGAATTAAAAATGTTGGAAAAGTAATACCAACTAAAATGACCGCAATTGTTGGCCCACGCAAAGCCGCCGCCATGCTAAATGAAGCCATCATGGGGGCAACTTCCTTTCCCCGACTCTTGGCCCGCAATCCCCTTAAGAAACTGGCGCGTAATGAGCGCTTCTCATTAATTGTAGCTGGTATTTTATTTATTTTTTATTGTCTAAAATTTTCTGTGGCTCGCTTGTAAATAAGTTTGGCCCATTGCGCATTTAGTTCATTAACCTCTCAACTACAATTGTTGTAAATTTACGTGTTGTTATTGTACGTCTATTGTTGTTGTTGTTGGCTCCCTCGCTTCGCTCATTGTTGCCGCTAGAAAGCTGTGCGCCAGTTGTTGGCCTAACAAACTAATAAAAAAAAAAAAAATAAATGCTGCCATGCTCTGATATGCCAATTAAAGTGCGACCAGCAGCTACCCAGGGAGAAGTAGCTGTGCCTGGCCCGGCCCGGCTCGGCCTGTCTTGGCTCGGTTCAAGTTGTATTGGCGCCCTGTGTGGGGGCGTGCTTTCTTTTATAACGGGGGAAAACCCCTTGAAGCTGACTTGTGGGATAATAGCGTAATGTGTGGCAATTATTTAAAATTAGTTATAAGAGCAGCTTGCTATGAAAAAGATTGTTGTACTTTTAAATGTGCGGATGGACGTATATAGTCGAATATTCTTTTCCATCTTGGTAAGCTGATGCCTCAGCTATTTCGGTTGTTTACTAAAAAACGCTTGAGTATATACTAAGAACACAACAGAGTACACACAATTTGTCATATATTAATTTTACAAATATTTTACAATTATGGCTTCAATTAAAATAGTTTCACTCTATGTAAAAATACAATGCATAAACGCTGAAAATGTAATATATATGTAAATATGTATATGTATATATGTATGTTTATAAAATATATATATAAATATTTTGTTAGTTTCAGCTTTTTGTTTTGTTTTTCCAGCAAGTTTTTCGCCCCTTGGCTTCACACAAAACATGATTACGCCGCTTATGAACAATTTATACACAACGATAAAAACAAAGAAAACAAAAACCAATTTGTGCCATCAAATTGAATCACATGCAGCTCATTAGGCCGAATACAATATTGATAAGGGGTCTCAATTGGCCAACAAGTTTATCGTTGAAAATTTGTTTTTTTTTTTTGTGAGTGGTTGCATGAAGCTATCAAAATAATTTTTAGCCAAAATGTTGTGTGTACACGCACACGCACACGCACACACACACACATTGTTGACTCAATATTTGAAGCAGAATTAGTGTACGTACTAAAGGTATCCCTGTGTTATCTGTCCTGCTCTCGCACTCTATCTATCTCCCGCACATGTAGCTGCACTTCACTTTGGCATTTCAATTAAACTGCACAACGTACGCAAACGCCCCCACACACTCATCCTCTCTGACTCCCCGCTCTCTCTCACAATGGAGAATTGCGTCTGATGCATTTTGCCAAGTAATTGAAATACGCCTACATCACGAGGCTTTGACAGTAGCTAAAAGTAAAACTTTTACAATTTTATCAAACAAAAAAAGTGAATGCATATAAACAAAAAAATATTTTGTGGACTGAACCCAGAGTTGAAGATCCAAAAGACACTTCAAATGTGACTTAACAGATAATCACGACAAAACCCACACAAAAAGCCTGTCATATATGGAACAAAAGAGAGGGCGATAAGCGAGACAGGTATAGTAATGTGTTGCATATGTGACCAGAAATGGGAATAGGTTAAAACTTAACTTATTATACGCTTCTGCTGCCAACTTCAATACAGCTCAAATGACTCAGTTTCTGGTCAAGAAAAGAACCACTTGAGGCACGTAATTGAACGCATGTTCTTATATATATACGTAGGTATTATATATCAGCACATTGGCATACAAGTCAAGGAACTTTTAAGCTGCTTTTTGAAATCAAAAAAAAAAAAAAACTAAACAAAAAATAAAAAGAAAAACAATTTTGTGGCTGGTCAATTAGTTGCGGTTTTTTAAAAAAAATCGAACCAAAACAGAGCAGAATGTATGAAGAATTACAGTTAGGGCGAGTGAAAGAAACCTACCTGTGTGAGTAGCGAACACAAAATAATACAATAAAAACTTTAAAAAAAAAATAGATGGATTGAACTCTAACAATATGTAAAATAAAAAAGATTTACTGTAGTCAAACTTTGGGCCAGAATTAGGTTAAGTGAGAGTCGTCTGAATAAACTGGACTAAAAACTCCGTCGTTTTCTCTAAACATCTATAGCTTTGTAGAACATATAGTATTAATCCAAAAACACCCATAATAAATTTCATTGCCATCAAGAAACATAAAAAACACAAAACAAATTAATACAAGCAACTGTGGCGCCCGAGCAGGGATCATTATGAAGAGATAAATAAATCATGAATGGTTGGGGTTAAATTAACAACTAATTCTTAAACGTTTATCATTTTATCTAAATGTTGCTTTAAATTAAGCACTTGTATTTAAAACGAACACGAATTTTTAAATGGCGACCGAGAAGGAACAAATTTGTATGTATGAAAACGGAAAGAAAACCATAAATATAAAGCCCAAATCGAAGCTTAAGTCAAAAAAATACGAATGCCAAAAAGCTTTCAATGACACCTCTTTAAAATACATGTAAATAGCTTGTAAGTACAGCCACAAAAATAATAATAACCCCAAAAATAACACAATGAGAATCAGCAAAGTTCTTCAAAAGAAAAGCCACAAAAAACATGTACCAATATACAAATATAATACAAAATACATATATAAATATATATATTTACTTGCGAGTAGGTGTCCCAGCCACCTTTTATAAGCTTTGCCCCTGTAGCTGTCACTCAAACGCCCCCTAGCGCACAAATCCACAAACACAATGCCTTATGAATAATCATACGGCATCTCAATGTAAATCTGACAAACTGAGCAAAAAACTACGGCTATCACCGAGTACCCAAAAAACATAACAAAAGTAAAAACGATAAAAACAGAACAAAGATGAAATACTCTTAAAAACTATTTGCATATATTAATACTATGCTTCAGCCAAAGAATTTTTATTCAACAGTTATATTTCTTATACTAAAAATTATGAGAAAAATGTTAAAGAACACAAATTTTACGTACAATAATTCCTTTCTTAACTAATTATTTCTATGGAAGATAAAAGTCTCCTTCCACACGAAATAATTAGAATGCCATCTGCTGAGTATAAAAAAAATAAAAGTCGAAAATCTTATGGGTAGTAGCTTAATTACGGCACGTTTATGCTCTTCTCCCCTCTCCTCCCAGCCACCACATGACAACAGCAGAGCGTGGGGATAGAGAAGCTGACACTTGACATATTATTATTTGAAATTCATAAAAATTGTAACACTGGGGCACTTTTGAGCGCTTGTCAACAACTGCTGTTGGGAGCCAACAGCAGCAGCACCTGGCGAAAATGTGGCTAATTTTACCTGCGCGTATTTTGGCATAAAATTGTGAAATATATGTAAATAATTTATAGACATTCACTTTGGGGAATTGTGTGCACTAAAAATAACAAATTAGCCAAGATATTCAAGTTATCAATTCCCAAATTGATCTAAAAGCCAAGTTTATAGTCAATGTATATAGGCCAAGTCTATGTGTATCAGACTCTGCTCTTTCGGCACGTGTGTTAATTTGAAAACGGAACGCACCAAACACATTGATTTAATTTATACAATAGCAAGGAGCAGGCAGTGGGAGAGGGTAGGGTAGCACCTTGATTAATATGCGTGCTGGCAATATATTATTATTGTCGTCTCCCTAGCTCTCTCCCCCCAGACAAGACACGCGCATAAATAATTACAGCTAAAACATTTAAGCGGATGAATTTGTCTAGTTGGATGCTAATTAATGCGGAAGTTTTGATTTGATTTGCTGCACTCCTTTGAGACGCATGATTGAAAGTTTAATTAGTTTTGAAGTGCACTTGACTTGATGTGTTGCCCTGCATTTAAAACAGCTCTAGAAATACAAATAGAATATATATATATACAATATATACAAATATATATTTTACGAATACAATTGTTACTAGCGATTGTACAAAAAATATTAAATAGGCAACTAAATCCAATCATCAAATTGCGCAAATATATATTTTAAACCATTTTCAATATTAATATATTCAACTTTAAAAATTATCATAATATATTTTAAGCTTTAGATTAATCCAAGGGGCGCAAAATAATGAAAAAATAAAAAAAAAATTAATAAATCAATGTAAATGTCAATTAAGCTTTGGATTCAAGATTCCTATAAGTTTATAGCATTTGTTTAAATTATCTTTTAAGTTGCTATATTAATAAATATAAAAAACATCAAATTTTATAATCGCAATAATGTAACTTGAATCTGAAAATTCGACTATCTCCTGATTCAAACCGTTTTTACCAATTTTAAATATATCTTTATGCTGGTTAACGCTTAAATCTATAACTCAATAATATTTTTTTTGGTTTCTATCTACTTCTTTAATGATTCCAGATTTCTCGAAAAACGACAAAACCACTGAAAGCAATCTCCACCAGCAATCTGTGCTTTCTGTTAAAAAGCTCTCTCTACTATTATTCTTTGGGACTTTGCCTTGAATAAATACCAATTTATTTTTACCATAACATTGTTTTTCTTATTTAAATGAAAATTATCAGCACGACACTTGGCGCAATGAGCAACAACGGCGGATATGAAGTATTATGTATTATTGTTTTTTGGTGCGAAGAACCTCAAGAAATAATGAAAGAAAGGAGAAAAAAATATGCTGTTAGCAGCCGCCGAACATAGACAAAGCGCTGATTGGATTTAAAGTGACAGTAATAAATGACAAGGAAGGCGTGTTTCATTTATAAATACGAAAATACGCAACACCCAACACTTTTAGGGAGGAGAGGGGGACCAAACTAATGCTCTAAGAACTGGGTGAACTTGCACTAGAAGGAAGCATACCCAAAAATATTGAAAATATCCGTCGGACTCTCGGGCCAAGTAAACAGACATCGTCGCCACATTTCAGCGCTGACACTGACAAGTCAAACAAATTGCAGGGTCCGGGGGTGACGCGTGCGGCTGTTAGCGGGGGAAGGGGGCTGGGCACCATTCATCGTTCGAGTTTAATTTTATTTTTTTAATTTTTATTTTATTTTTTTTCGCTTACGCGGCGCGCTGATATTTTATTTTTATTTTTTGTTTATGGTTGTTATTTTCATTTTCTTATTTCTTCTATTTTGTTTTTTTTTTCTGTGCATTATGTCAGTGTCAGTGTTATGCAGCGGTCGCTGTAATATGCACACAACTAAAAGAGGTCGCCTTCAATTACCCTGTACTTGCCAACTTTTCTTTGAATTTTCCGTTAAAAAAGAACGTCAAAATTTTGGGTTTTTTAAGCTTAAATTTTTCGGAAGAAAAAACTATATATTACAACAAATTTAAACGGAAAAAACTAATATTTGAAATTATTATTAAAATTCATTTTTTCAATTCAACCACAAAAACTAATTAACACACGTACTAATCTACCTCTTTGCCTAGTCATTAAAAAGGGTACCATGTATAATAATAATAATGGAAGATGTACATTGTATTTTTGGCATGTACAATTCTTGAGGCTGCAATCTCTGGGGTCTACTCTTGTATTTAATTGTGCCGCAGCGACACATTAATGTGCGCGTAATTAGCTTAATTACGATTTTAATTATTTTGTCAGTGCCACGCACTGAAAAAAAAAATAGTAAGCAAAATAAATGTGACTTGAAGAAACTATTGAAAATGCTTTTATTATTATTATTAGCATAGCTTTGAATATAAAAAACTAGTCTTGACACATTCGATCTTTTTCTCGATCAAACAGTGTGAAAAGCAACATGCGAAATAATTATTATGAAATATAATTAATAAAAATACTAATTGACAAGCAAACGAAAAAACTTTAAACTCTTAATTGCCTGGCGCCAGACGGTCGTTAAACGTTAAACATTGTATGAATGCAAATATTTATATATATGCCATATAAAGCAAGTCAGTGAGATTTAAACTTAAATACTTTAGCTTCAGGTTGGCCAAATCCACTGTTTACACTCTCACTTTGACCTAAATGGCCATTATAAACGTCACTTGCCACAAGTGCCAGGGCATTAATAATCCAAGCTTATCCGCCCACAAGTACTTATTTACAGAGCTCTGTAGTACAATTCCACAAGGACAGTGATTTGAAAATATTTTATATTCTTTTTTACAGAATACTAGGCAAAAAAAAATTTCAACAATCGAAGCATTGATATCACGATATCTTTTGATTTTAAATAGTTCCTTCACGATATCTTTTGATATCTGATTGATATTCAGAATTTCAACATTTGTAATATAAATATTTGCTTCAATATAGTTTAAAAACATAGCGGAATTACACTGATTAAAATTAAACTAAAACATTCGAAGCTCACAAAGTTTCCTTAATAAAAGCAATTGTAATGCCTTTTTGTCAAATCTTTTGCGCTTTCTAACCACTGTCGAGATCAAATGAATATTAATACGATATCTTCAAACAAAAAAAAAAAAAAAATATAAAAATAAAACAAAGGCAGCACTAACAAATGGATGCAATTTGCGGAAGTAACTTATGAAAGTTATAGGTTAATGTCGCAGCTATCTCCGCCTGCCTCTGATACTGAGTATCTGATGAAAAATTTAAAAGCGAGCGGCAACCAAAATAATTTTCATAAATATGCCACTGAGGAAAATTGGGAGAGCCAAAAAACAAAAAGAAAAAAGCAAAATCAGATGGTCCAGTCGAGTTTGCCCGTCTAGCAGATACCCTTTACTTATATATATTTTAAATAGTGAAGGATTAATAAAGGGGAAATTTCATTTCCTAATAATGGTAATAAATATTAAAACATTAGACTAGCAAACCCTGCGATTAAATAACTTTTATATATTTTTTATATTGACCTTTCAAAAATGCTGGGTGAAAGAGGTTTTACTTTATTTTAGTGTCATGTTACAATTTTTAAAATACTAATATAGCTTTTTAAATTTTTTTTTGAATGGGTACAGGGTATAAGAAAATCAGAAAAAACGCGCGACGGCAAACCACAAAGCGCATTAACGCTTAAATGGCCTTGAGACCAAACCAACTTCATGTGGTTGTTGTTGTCGCTTGAGCAATTTTTTTTTTTTTTGTATTTGGGAATAGCTTTTGGGTCTTACCTTAGATTTGGCACAGCTGCGGCAGCAGCGGCCGCCACTTGCAGAGGCGGCGGCACGTTGTATGGAAATGGCAACTTGGCCGCAACGGCTGGATTCTCGAATAGCATTCTGTAGCCGTTTATTGTTGGTTTGCTGTTGTAGCTGATATTATAGTAAATTTTGGCTGGTTTCTTCTTTTTATTCCGGAGTGGGGATTGGTGCAAGCACAAAAACCCTATTTCTTTGAACTTTTGCGTGTTAACTTTTTTCACGTTCTTTTTTTACTGTTTGCTTAAGTATTTTATGACTCTATTTTATTTTTATTATGTTCGCACAGATTTTTGTTAAGTTATGCACATTTTTTGTAAACCCTTCAATTGGTCAACACTCTAAATATTTAAAAAAATATATAATTATTAAAAAAATGTATGAACTGTTAAATTGTTTTTAAACAATAAGAAAAAGTTTTAAAGTTTTTAAAGAGATATATATGCCATTATGGCATATTTATATGTTGTTCAAGTTTTTATATTATTTTTCCTTTTTAATTTTGCTATTTTTCAACAATCTAATTTCTGTAATTTTGTTATTACTTATATATTAGTTTAACCCTATTTTTAATGTTTCTTTTATAGTTAATTTATTTTCTAAAATTATTTGCAACCTTTTGAACGTCAAAGTCCTAAACACGAACTAAAATCAAAGCACATGTTTTCTTTTACTACTCTAACAGAATCTCATTTTTTGCGTCTTCAGTTTCTTTTGCGTTTTTTTTTTTTTGTTTCAATCGTTTCCCCAAAGCATATTTCGTTGCTCTCCCAAGCGGCGGTGGCGACGGCGATTGTCAAAACTCAGCCCGTTAAAAGCATCATCAACTAGTTTTGTTTTAATTTCTTAGTTCACTGTTCTTATTGTTGTTGTGGCTGCTCCACTGCTTTTCTGGTTCTTTTTCTTTTTGCTATGCTTTTACTTTCGTTTGTATGTTTGCTGCTAGCTTCTGATTCTGGTGTTGCTCTTTGCGTCGCATTCGCTTGACATTGCCGGCTTTTTTGACGCATACAGCGGCGAATTGCGGTTTTAAGTGTGTGCGTGTGTTGTGCTTTAAAATGCTGATAAAAATGTTGCCTTTGTATGCGGCTGCTTTTGCTGTTATTGCGTTTTGATAAACACACATACAACATACAAAAATACAAATATATTTGTATTTGTATTAATTAATATCTTACTATATCGCACGTTCTTGACTTTCGGCTACGCTATTTCTCCAAAAAGTTATTATAATAGAGGCTGGTTTAAATTTTATTTTCATAAATTAAATCGATTGGCGTGCATAAAAACAGAAAAGCAAACACACACACCAAAGCAAAGACTCAAAGCAATATTTTTGCGACGTCATTGAATTCGCCGCATACAATTGTATGCGTATGCGTGTGTATATGTGTGCATGCTTGATGCCTTTTGCCAAACTAACCAAAAAAATAAAGCGAACAGCAGCTTACGCGTCTTTCGGTCTCCCCACTTATATATATACATATATTTGAGTCACTCACTCACACACACACACACAAAGACTCGCCTGAAAGAAACGACGCGGAACGCGGCGCGGCTAACGACAATATAACGACAGCGCTTACGACAAAACGCCAAGACTTAGAGAGAGGTCCGCACAGCACAAGGAACTTTTGTCAACTGAAACGAAAGGAGCGCTCAAGCGCTGACCAAAGCAATGAGAGCGGCGCAAAGTTCGCAAGTTAACTCACGTAACACGCACTCTCTCTCTCACTGATGACATGCCAGGACAAGCGTGTGGTGGAGCAGCACTAAGCAAGAAAGGGAGAGAGCATAAACAAATTCGCCGCTTCGCCTTACTCAGACGGCTGCTGTATGCTGTATGCAACACATGCGGCCATGTGCAACGTGAGACGATGACGAAGACACGGATGCCGCGCCACCCCTCTCCCTTCCTAAGAGCGCCGAACAACCCACGTAATCATTTCCGACGTATGCAGTTGTATAAAAAAGAAAAAAAACAATAGGCCTGCGGATAAGCAGTAAGCAGAGTAAGTGAGACGGACGACTACCCGCCCGCGTCTTTGTTCTCGCATTAAGAGCTTTCTTTGTTTTTCTCGTATTTCTTCTGGCGCTGCTGTTTTAAGCTCAGCTTTGGATTTGCTGTCGCTTTTGTTGTTGACTTTATTTTTGCTTTAATGCAACAACAACAAAAATAATTGTTTAATTTATTAATGCGTTTCAAAGTCTCGCACACACACACACACACGCATAGTCTTTAGTCTATTGCCGTCTTCATGTTGATTTATGTGAATTTTCATAAAAAGTTTATTTAAGCTACGCATCACGCGTGCTCTTGAATTTTATTTTAATTCGTGTCTTTGTTTTTTTTTTGTTTTTTTGTTTGCCTCCTAATTTAATTTTCGCTTTTAGGCGCAGATAATCTGAATTTGGTCCACGCGCAATCCATGAAAACTTATAAGAAGCTCAGCATTATTTGCGCTGAAAGCGCCAAAGACCGTTACTTATAAAATCTTTGCTGGTTTGGCAAACTGTTGCAGCGCACATTCCCCCATGTTTCTTGGATAATTTATCACATGTTTTTTTTTTGTATTTTTATTTCGTAGAATTTTTACGCCGCAGCCCCGCGTATTCAATTACAGCACACAAAAAACACACTCGTTTCTTAGAATTGTATTTTGTTTGCTGATCCTTCTTCTGCTATGACGACTGTCTTTTCTTATCGCAAAACATGCACAAAAAGATTTCGTTCAGAAAGAAGCCACAAAAGAATGAATAGCAAATATATGTATGCTTAATACACACATTGCATGTAAATGTAAATGTAATTTGTAATGTTTCAGCTAATTGAATTTTTTTTAAAATACTCAAAAATTGTATTAAGTTTTTATGATTTTTTGTCTCGTTTGTTTAACAGTATATTTAAACAAGTATATTTAAAAATATTATATATTTTTAAAATTTCGTTTTTGATGTTTTTTGTTAGAATTTGAAACGTTAATATCGCTTCTTTTAATTAATAGCACTTCTCTTTCTTTCCAATTACAATTCAACAAATTAGCAACAATAACATCAACATTTGTTGCAATTGTTGTGTATTTGTTGTTGTAACTTGCACTTTAAACATGATAGACAAAAGCTGGAGGATTTACTTTTAAACCTTCGCCCCAAAATGCAAACAAAATAAAATTTTTGTTTGTTTTTAATTTGTCGCTTTTTGAGCCTTTAACGACGCTTTAGCTAGCGCTTGCAGAACTTTATGTGAGCCGACCACAAAAGAAACGACAATAACGACGACGACGACGCGCAGAGTAACGAAAACAACTGTAAACGACGTAGACGAGTTGACAACGACGACGCACAAAATCCTCCGTACGCTGAACTTGACGTTGTAACAGTCGCAACCTAACTGACAACTGCCAGCAAGCATGGCATTCAATTTGCCTGACAAAGCCATTACTCTCTTGCGGCAAGCATAAAAATCAAAACAAGAGAGCTAAAACATATGATGTCGCTCTCGGTGCAAGCGAGCGAGCGAGCGCAAGAGATACTGGGATCGCCATGTGTCGACCATTGCTGCTCTCCCGCTCCAACCACCCACAAGTCGCTGCGATTCGCTCGCAGAGTGCGCCGGAGAGCATTTGTTTGTTTTGCTTTGTGTATGCGGCGAATTCGCTCAAAAAACGCCAATTGGATAATGCGGTGTGAGATGGCGCCACAATTTTGCTTGGCGTCTATGTTGCCAGCTCGCTTGCACTTACATACAATGCAATCAATGCCCACAGTTTTATACGTTTCCGTTCTTGTTGTTGTTTGTGGTGTGGATAATAAAATGTGTGTGGGACTTATATCGGGACATTGTATAAGATGTTGGCAATAACGTATAAGTATTGGTAATATTTAGGGATATTTTTTGGTTTTAGTTGAAAACTTAATTAAGCTTTTAAATTTTTTTAATTAATAAATAACAACAATTTCAGAACATACACGCAAAATTTAAAAACATTTTACGCGCTAATCAAAACAACTTTTCAGACATGGCTTGGGTGAATTACAACGCCTGACATCAAAGGCCCCTTTTTTGCTTTCGTTACAATTTTTATTTTACAAATTATTATTTTTTTTTTTTGATTTCTTTATAAAGTTTACAAAAACGAGCAACAAGCGCGGCCCCAACCAACGATTTCTTCAGCAGATAAGCACAGCTGACGGCTAAAGAGTTTTTTCGCTCTCGTTCTCTCTTTCAATTGTATACGTATTGTTGCCAACATTCAGCGAAAAAAAAAATAAAATAAACGGAAAACGGAACATAAGAAACTTGTTTGCTGCGCCTGAAGCATCGAATAAGACCCAAAAAAAAGAAAAAAAATTAGACTCAAGAATGTCAGCACAGCAACAGCAACAACAACTGCACAAGTAACAGTTGTGGCACAGACGCAGGGTGCGGGAGTGTGACCGAAGAAGACAGGTCAAAGGAGCAGACGAGACACGCCTCTGCCGCCGTTTCGCCCTCTCTCGTCTATTAAGCAGCAATAAATTTGCCGACTTCGCCGTCTTCGATTAGCCTATGGAATGGGTGAATGTGGAACGGCAAGGCGAATGGGAAACGAATTGGGAATGGGGCACGTATTGCAGCCAAGGTAAAAACACTCGACAAATTTATAACAAAAAGCGCAGCTAACACTAAAATCTCTGCCAGCAAATTGGGTCATAAAAGTAATTAGTGAAATCTGTTCAAACTATATATAATGTTGCGGCCGATGTTGTTGTTGCATTTGCTTTTGGACGGCTTTTAATTGGCTACCGAACAGCTCATGAAACTGGCAATTTGGGCGCCACAGTTTTGTCTGGCAATCGACAGGGTGATTTAAGGCGCCTTTTCCATTGAACACCGGAAACGGGGCAAAGGGGGTAAACAGGGTGCGTGCAGAGTACAAAGACACAGCTGTAAGAAGGTACTGTGCGGGGGGAATACTCACAGCTGTGAGCTTTAACCAGCCAAAGTTTCGGTTATTAGTCTATTAATTAAATAGCCATAAACTTAAATCACGTTTTATTACTGGCAAAACCAGGGCTGCAAAGTGGGCTGTAAAAAATTTGGGTTAGGGAAGTGACTTTATTAAATTCTTTAACTGTTAATCGCCACATAGTTGTTATTTATATAATTCGAAAGTATTAAAAAAATATTATTACTATTATTATTATTAATAATTTTTAAATATAAATTATATAAAATTATACATTTTTTTTGGTTTTTTGTATTCAATTATTATTAATGATTATTTTATTTAATTGCAATAAAATTTCTGTAAATTTTATTTAACATCTCAAAAAAATGTAATTAAAAGGTTCAATAGTTTATTTACATTAAAATTTGTATATGGATTCCCAATAAATCATGCTACTAGTATAACAACAAAATTTATATAAATATATATAAATATATGTGTTATATATTATTACCAGCCCACTTTACCTTTTAAGCCTTGTTTTATGAAACCTTCTATGGAACTGACATGGCTCGCAGTCATTTGTTTACATGTCCTTCGCATTTGTGGCTGTTGCTGTTGCTGTTCCTGTTGCTGCTGCTGTCAACGTTGATGTTCAGTGTTTGTGATGGGCGCATAACAATTAGCCAAGGCTTAGAGGCTGGTTGCGGCTTCAACTGCAGCCAAGAACAGCTGTTGTATGGCAGATATCAGACACATGTGTTGTCATATCCAAAGGAATGTGGGTGTTGTTGCTGCAACCCCAGACGGCCTGCGTAATGAGTACCGAAAGAGTATCGAAGTTACTGACCCTTAAGCTTTGTTAATTTATTTAAATGCATGCATAAATTTAAAGTACATCTTAAAAAGATTTATATTTGTTCAAATTTCTATATAAATTAAATATAGTTATTACCTGACGTCTAAATTTTCAATGTTGCATAGTGTGTATAAGACATCAAATTTTCAAAAAAAAAACTAGTCTAGCAACTCCATCTTATTTGATATTTATATAGAAAGTTGCTGAAATTATGGTAACCCCACGAACATAATTATTTACATCCAACCCCACCCAAAATTATGGATCCTTAAAACAAGCGTTATATCATCAATCAGTGCACAAATTTGCATTTTCTTGCTTGCCTATTTTCAGATATGCCCACCTCACTTATGACTGGATACATGAACATATATGTATATATATTTGTAGGTGTGTTCGTGTGGGTGTGTAGGGAAGTATGCTCGAGCATCTGTCGTTGTCAGCGCATCAACGCGCTTCATCAGTGCGCTGATATGTAAATCTCATAAATCATGCACACCTGTCCTCGATGGCAGCACTGGCGACAGGCTACTGCCAGAAACAGGACGAGCTGCCAGACGGACGGACAGCAGGCCAGCCGCACCAACAGCGGTCGGTCAGTTGATGGGTGTGTGTGTGTTTGTGTGTGTGTGGTCAAGTCAGCGGGGCGTGTATTACGTTGTCTTTGCTTCAAAAAATTTGAGGTTGAAAAAAAAAGGGGGCACGCGACGCATTGCAAATTGATTAGCCACGTGTAGCAACTGATTTCTGACTAACAGCTAACAAAGTGTGTACACATCGCTTGCTCGTGGGCACAAACAAAAGGGAAAAAAGTATTCAATACAGATATTGTTCGGCAATAAGTAGAAGAAATTACAGTTACAAATTGGATTCAATTTAGGTGCCACAAAGTACAGCTGCCTGCATAGTAATCCAATACGGTAATCAGGCAGGATTGCCCGACTATCGTATCGTATCGCTTTAACTTGAGCTGCTTAGCTCTTACCGGCTTTTAGCGTTGCTGTGACAAACTCAACTTAATCAGTGCAAATAAAAGCCTGAATTTGTACCCAAAATGGAAAAAATTTTAATAATTATTAAAGAAAATAATAAAAATAAAAATTCCCAGGTTTGCCTGGTGGGTTTGAACCACCATCTTTGCTTTATTTGCACAACTCTTACATACTGCACCACTCTATCATTCCGTTTATTTGTGATATAACTCAACTTAACCATTGCAATCATTCATGTATGTATGTGTGCGCATGAACACAGAAATTGCTTGTGGTTTAGCCAAGCTTGCTCCCAAACTAAAAGATTCTGTTTATATTTTGGGTGATTGCCGAAGGTATCCAAAATCTGAAACCTTCACATTCTGCGTATATTTTGCGCAAAAATATTAAGACAACTTTGATACTTTTAATAATATAATTGATAATAAAAAATATTATAAAATATAATGAAACAAACAAATATTAATTATATAGGATTATCGATAACGTCTCCAATTTTTTCTTAACTATTAGTTATCAGAAATAGCCAGTAATAAAATGTATATCAATATACAATATAATTAAATGTTGAAGATTAAAAATTTGGTTATTGAAAAACACTACTGAAATCAAATATTCTAACAATTTTTGAACACACAATATATTATATACCTAAATAAATAAAATAATAATATCTGTTACCAGTTCTCGCTAGCATTCCAAAAAATATGATAAATAAATTACTTTGTAACAGGTCCTTTCAGTCCTGCTGCAATCTTCAAGAGCAATAAACTATTCAAATCGAACAGGTTGCGCCATGAATACATTCAACTATTCGATGGCAATAAATGTCAAGCACAGAAATGGCATCAGGCTATTTTCTTTTTGTGCTTAGCAGCTGCTCATAATTATAAGCCAGGCTCTCACTAATTGCTTGGCCACCGCACCTGCTGCCTGCCAAGCAGAGAGCTTAACTGGTTCTGGTTCTCTATATTCGTTTTTTTTGGTAACTGCCTCAGTTGCGGCCTAGAGGACGTTTAACAGAAAAAACCACAAATTTACATAAATATGCCACAAATCATAGCTAGCGCATACGGCAACTGTCGCCCAAAAAGGTCGAAAATCCAGTATGCCATCTCCGTCCCGCCCTAACGGTATCGCTATCTCTGTCGCTAGGTGTGTGGTCAGTGGTTTGTGTGACAGACGAGGCGGTCGCTATTAAAAATGCATGAAAAGCACAAGTTAATTTTTTATCCACACTTTCAGTGCAATTAAAAGTTACCAAAAAAAAAACAACAACAACAAAACGTACTATAAAAAATACCATAAAAATACCATGCAATATTTATGTGCGCCATATGTCCTAGGCGTATTTATGCGACTGTATCTATAGATTTTGATCCTCTATATATTCATACGCCAGCAAGGGGTATATCGGTTTAAACATGAAAGGCGCAAAGATTTAAAAAAGTTAAATTTGTATATCATATTAAAAAAAAAATATTGCAGAAAAAAGTACAATATACATATTAAATATGTGAGTTAAAAATACTAAAATACTAACTTATTATAAGTTTTTAAATAATTTAAAAAAAAACTATCATAACTAAAATTTAAGATTACAAAATTAAGAAATTCATTAAAATTTGATTTCGGAAATAGGGTTTACAGTTTAAGTAATTAAAAAACAATTTTTTAATTAAGATGCAAATTTGTTAATGTAAGCTTTAGTATTTCTGTTAAACTCTATCATGTAGTTTGCAAGTTATAAGAATTTGTAAATACATTTCTTTAACTGGTAATTTTTTGCCAAAAGCATAACCAATTAGTAAGAGTGCTACATAGTCGGCATCTCTTGAAGTAATATTTTTTATTTTTTTCTTCTCATGGTTGTTTAACGCACGCTGCATAATAATAAAACTGTAACCCCCATGGAGTCCAGCGAACACTTAAATTCACATCCTCCGACGTCATCATTGTTATGGCTGGACGTGCCACAAATCGCCCCAGGCCCTGCCACCGCCCTCCCTTTTAGTACAGTCCCTCTGCTGCAATGTTTGTCATTAGCAAATGTTGCCTCTTGTACTTACTACCAATTGTTGTTGTTGTTATTGTTGTTGTTACTGTTGTTGTGGGTGCCTCGAGCTTGTTTCGTTTGCCAGACGCAAAATTTGTGACTGCGACAGTTTTTGGTATAAACATTCCCCCGTGTGCACTCCATGCCTCCGCACCTTTGTAATTTGCAAACGCATCATTTGCGCATTTTATGTAGGTGCAACACAACATAACAACAGCATGCTGTTGCATGAATGAATGCTGCAACACGACCACAAACTGCGGCTGGACACCACCAGCTGTCACAGTGAAAGCTCCAAAAAGGGATGAGCTGCAATAATGAGAAGCAACTGCTCCAAACTTCCAGGCAAGAGTTTGTCCAGAATGAGAACCAAATAACAAGCCCCTTCAAAAGTTGACAAAAGTTGAATAAAACTCAACTTTTGTCAAATATGTACTATGCTTTTTAGTGACAGATGAAACGTAAGATAAGTAAGAACATTGCAGTCGGGCGATACCGACTGCGTTATACTCGTTCACGTTCTTAAATAAAAGATTCCATAACTCCCATATATCAAACCCCCATAACTTTGTCAAAAGTGAACCGATTTTCACGTTTGATGGCATTTTGTTCATGATTTGTCCTATATTTTTATTCTACATTCAAAATATATTCATTTTCGAAAATAACATTTTTTTGAATTTTTTGGTCAAAAAAGCATGTACTCCCCCTTGTGAATTTTGGAAAAAAATATTTTTTCAAAATTTAGAATTGCAAATTTTTAGCTTTAATCGATTTTATTTGTCACAATTAGCATAAAAAACAACATTGAAAGTGATTTTGGGGGGTCAAATTTTTGGTCAAAAATCATCCCAAAATCTACGTAAATTTTGACATGTAAAGTTGTCAGATTCCATAGCTCCCATATATCAAACCCCCATAACTTTGTCAAAAGTGAACCGATTTTCACGTTTGATGGCATTTTGATCATGATTTGTCCTATATTTTGATTCTACATTCAAAATATATTCATTTTCGAAAATAACATTTTTTTGAATTTTTTGGTCAAAAAATCATGTGCTCCCCCCTTGTGAATTTTGGAAAAAAATATTTTTTCAAAATTTAGAATTACGAATTTATAGTTTTAATCGATTTTATTTGTCACAATTAGCATAAAAAACAACATTGAAAGTGATTTTGGGGGGGTCAAATTTTTGGTCAAAAATCATCCCAAAATCTACGTAAATTTTGACATGTAAAGTTGTCAGATTCCATAGCTCCCATATATCAAACCCCCATAACTTTGTCAAAAGTGAACCGATTTTCACGTTTGATGGCATTTTGATCATGATTTGTCCTATATTTTGATTCTACATTCAAAATATATTCATTTTCGAAAATAACATTTTTTTGAATTTTTTGGTCAAAAAATCATGTGCTCCCCCCTTGTGAATTTTGGAAAAAAATATTTTTTCAAAATTTAGAATTGCGAATTTATAGCTTTAATCGATTTTATTTGTCACAATTAGCATAAAAAACAACATTGAAAGTGATTTTGGGGGGTCAAATTTTTGGTCAAAAATCATCCCAAAATCTACGTAAATTTTGACATGTAAAGTTGTCAGATTCCATAGCTCCCATATATCAAACCCCCATAACTTTGTCAAAAGTTAACCGATTTTCACGTTTGATGGCATTTTGATCATGATTTGTCCTATATTTTGATTCTACATTCAAAATATATTCATTTTCGAAAATAACATTTTTTTGAATTTTTTGGTCAAAAAATGGCATGTACTCCCCCCTTGTGAATTTTGGAAAAAAATATTTTTTCAAAATTTAGAATTGCGAATTTATAGCTTTAATCGATTTTATTTGTCACAATTAGCATAAAAAACAACATTGAAAGTGATTTTGGGGGGTCAAATTTTTGGTCAAAAATCATCCCAAAATCTACGTAAATTTTGACATGTAAAGTTGTCAGATTCCATAGCTCCCATATATCAAACCCCCATAACTTTGTCAAAAGTTAACCGATTTTCACGTTTGATGGCATTTTGATCATGATTTGTCCTATATTTTGATTCTACATTCAAAATATATTCATTTTCGAAAATAACATTTTTTTGAATTTTTTGGTCAAAAAAGCATGTACTCCCCCTTGTGAATTTTGGAAAAAAATATTTTTTCAAAATTTAGAATTGCAGAATTTATAGCTTTAATCGATTTTATTTGTCACAATTAGCATAAAAAACAACATTGAAAGTGATTTTGGGGGGTCAAATTTTTGGTAAAAAATCATCCCAAAATCTACGTAAATTTTGACATGTAAAGTTGTCAGATTCCATAGCTCCCATATATCAAACCCCCATAACTTTGTCAAAAGTGAACCGATTTTCACGTTTGATGGCATTTTGATCATGATTTGTCCTATATTTTGATTCTACATTCAAAATATATTCATTTTCGAAAATAACATTTTTTTGAATTTTTTGGTCAAAAAAGCATGTACTCCCCCCTTGTGAATTTTGGAAAAAAATATTTTTTCAAAATTTAGAATTGCGAATTTATAGCTTTAATCGATTTTATTTGTCACAATTAGCATAAAAAACAACATTGAAAGTGATTTTGGGGGGTCAAATTTTTGGTCAAAAATCATCCCAAAATCTACGTAAATTTTGACATGTAAAGTTGTCAGATTCCATAGCTCCCATATATCAAACCCCCATAACTTTGTCAAAAGTTAACCGATTTTCACGTTTGATGTCATTTTAGTTTGATGGCATTTTGATCAGATTTGTCCTATATTTTGATTCTACATTCAAAATATATTCATTTTCGAAAATAACATTTTTTTGAATTTTTTGGTCAAAAAATCATGTGCTCCATTGCTCCCTTGTGAATTTTGGAAAAAAATATTTTTTCAAAATTTAGAATTGCAAATTTATAGTTTTAATCGATTTTATTTGTCACAATTAGCATAAAAAACAACATTGAAAGTGATTTTGGGGGGTCAAATTTTTGGTCAAAAATCATCCCAAAATCTACGTAAATTTTGACATGTAAAGTTGTCAGATTCCATAGCTCCCATATATCAAACCCCCATAACTTTGTCAAAAGTTAACCGATTTTCACGTTTGATGGCATTTTGATCATGATTTGTCCTATATTTTGATTCTACATTCAAAATATATTCATTTTCGAAAATAACATTTTTTTGAATTTTTTGGTCAAAAAATCATGTGCTCCCCATTTGTGGATTTTTGAATTTTGAAAAAAATATTTTTTCAAAATTTAGAATTACGAATTTATAGTTTTAATCGATTTTATTTGTCACAATTAGCATAAAAAACAACATTGAAAGTGATTTTGGGGGGTCAAATTTTTGGTCAAAAATCATCCCAAAATCTACGTAAATTTTGACATGTAAAGTTGTCAGATTCCATAGCTCCCATATATAAAACCCCCATAACTTTGTCAAAAGTTAACCGATTTTCACGTTTGATGGCATTTTGATCATGATTTGTCCTATATTTTGATTCTACATTCAAAATATATTCATTTTCGAAAATAACATTTTTTTGAATTTTTTGGTCAAAAAAGCATGTACTCCCCCTTGTGAATTTTGGAAAAAAATATTTTTTCAAAATTTAGAATTACGAATTTATAGTTTTAATCGATTTTATTTGTCACAATTAGCATAAAAAACAACATTGAAAGTGATTTTGGGGGGTCAAATTTTTGGTCAAAAATCATCCCAAAATCTACGTAAATTTTGACATGTAAAGTTGTCAGATTCCATAGCTCCCATATATAAAACCCCTATAACTTTGTCAAAAGTTAACCGATTTTCACGTTTGATGGCATTTTGATCATGATTTGTCCTATATTTTTATTCTACATTCAAAATATATTCATTTTCGAAAATAACATTTTTTTGAATTTTTTGGTCAAAAAAGCATGTACTCCCCCTTGTGAATTTTGGAAAAAAATATTTTTTCAAAATTTAGAATTGCAAATTTATAGCTTTAATCGATTTTATTTGTCAAAATTAGCATAAAAAACAACATTGAAAGTGATTTTGGGGGGGTCAAATTTTTGGTCAAAAATCATCCCAAAATCTACGTAAATTTTGACATGTAAAGTTGTCAGATTCCATAGCTCCCATATATCAAACCCCCATAACTTTGTCAAAAGTGAACCGATTTTCACGTTTGATGGCATTTTGATCATAATTTGTCCTATATTTTGATTCTACATTCAAAATATATTCATTTTCGAAAATAAACATTTTTTTGAATTTTTTGGTCAAAAAATCATGTGCTCCCCCCCCCCCCCCCCCTTGTGAATTTTGGAAAAAAATATTTTTCAAAATTTAGAATTACGAATTTATAGTTTTAATCGATTTTATTTGTCACAATTAGCATAAAAAACAACATTGAAAGTGATTTTGGGGGGTCAAATTTTTGGTCAAAAATCATCCCAAAATCTACGTAAATTTTGACATGTAAAGTTGTCAGATTCCATAGCTCCCATATATCAAACCCCCATAACTTTGTCAAAAGTGAACCGATTTTCACGTTTGATGGCATTTTGATCATGATTTGTCCTATATTTTGATTCTACATTCAAAATATATTCATTTTCGAAAATAACATTTTTTTGAATTTTTTGGTCAAAAAATCATGTGTTCCCCCCTTGTGAATTTTGGAAAAAAATATTTTTTCAAAATTTAGAATTACGAATTTATAGTTTTAATCGATTTTATTTGTCACAATTAGCATAAAAAACAACGAAAGTGATTTGGGGGGTCAAATTTTTGGTCAAAAATCATCCCAAAATCTACGTAAATTTTGACATGTAAAGTTGTCAGATTCCATAGCTCCCATATATAAAACCCTATAACTTTGTTAAAAGTTAACCGATTTTCACGTTTGATGGCATTTTGATCATGATTTGTCCTATATTTTTATTCTACATTCAAAATATATTCATTTTCGAAAATAACATTTTTTTGAATTTTTTGGTCAAAAAATCATGTGCTCCCCTTGTGAATTTTGGAAAAAAATATTTTTTCAAAATTTAGAATCGCGAATTTATAGCTTTAATCGATTTTATTTGTCACAATTAGCATAAAAAACAACATTGAAAGTGATTTTGGGGTGTCAAATTTTTGGTCAAAAATCATCCCAAAATCTACGTAAATTTTGACATGTAAAGTTGTCAGATTCCATAGCTCCCATATATCAAACCCCCATAACTTTGTCAAAAGTGAACCGATTTTCACGTTTGATGGCATTTTGATCTGATCATGATTTGTCCTATATTTTGATTCTACATTCAAAATATATTCATTTTCGAAAATAACATTTTTTTGAATTTTTTGGTCAGAAAAGCATGCACTCATGTACTCAATTGATTTTATTTTTCACATGATATATGCGGGGGCGGAAGAGGGCGTGGCTGGGAATTCTTTTACCGATCTTCAAAGGAGCTGACCAGTTATCTACCTCCCAAATTTGGTGACTATAGCTTTAAAACTGTTTGTGATATAGATATTCGCGTTTTGTGGGGGCAGGTGGGGGGAGTGGGGGTACTGGCCGCAAATATTTTTCCGTGAATTCTGGGGGAGCTTCCCAAAACATTTTACTTAAATAATCTACAAGACAAATCATGACTAAAAAGCCATCCAAATGAATATAATGACAACCACAATTGATAAATTATATAAAATTTGCATCTCTCAATTTTTAAAACATTTTTAATTCCTTAATAGGTATGATAATGATTTTTTTTTTAATTATAATAATTTTTAATTTCAAAAATGTCTTTATTTTAAATACAATAAGATCCAACATATAAATCGGCTTACTTTTGTCAATGTTATGGAAAAAATGAATACAGAACGTTTAATATTAAATGTTTTTTATCTCTTTATTATTTATTGAATTATTTAAGTGGTTTTGTACAGTTTTTTGTAACAAACAATTGAAAATGAATGAATGCATTTTTATCGGTTTACAAATATATGCATACTGTTCATAAATTATTGAAGTAAAGAGGGAACAGAGTAAAAAATTCAGGTATATATAAATGTAATAAATAAGCCTGAAAAACATATAAAGAACAAAATGAAGACCTGTCGAAGCTGACACACATATTTGTGCCTCCACCCACAACATTCCAATAAGGACCCCCTGAACAACACTACCCCTAACCAGCAACACTTTAATTGTTTTTTTTTCCTTTCTGAAAATAAACATTTCAACAACTCTTTTTGGCGAGCAAATAAAATTACGCGGTTCTCTTCAACGCGTAAGATATGTGGCGAAAAGTATTCAATGTGACAGCCAGCAAATTGTTGTTTGTTACACACACACACATACACGCACGTAAATGCATATGTAGTAAAACAGGCTGTCGACAAATATGTCGTCTTTTAATTAAACTGTAATTTTTATTCTGTTGCAGTTTTAATTTGACATTTTTGTAATTTTTTTCCACACTTATTTCGACTGCTAAGCGGGTGCCATAATGAGTATGTAAATTACTGTAAAGTTATGCCCTCAATTTGGACCGAAGTCTGTCGTTACATTCGGCTCTTTGGCAACTGTTTTATGAGCGCATAAAGTTCCCAGCCACATGAGACTCACGAGCGACACTCATTATAGGAACTGCAAACTTTGGATATAGCCTCATAGATTTACGGAATAAGTGGCAAGTGGAAATGTGTTGCATGAACAGTAGGCGCAGCTGTTGGCCACTTTCAAATACTACCCAAATAATAAACTCCACAAGTTTAAAAACAAATACGGTTTTTTCTTAACGAAAATCAGCGAAAAAAATATGAAATGAATGTGGCGGATAAAATGTTTTCAAAGCGCAGTCGAAGCCTTTTATACACTTATAGTGGCTTATAGATCCTTGTAAGTATTATTATTCTTTATAAATATTAAAAATCTAAAGAATCCTGAATGAGGAAATTTCTTTAAATTATTTGTTTTGTATCTCCTAAAATATACTCTATAAACAATATCACAACTAAGTCATTTAAGGTATGGATAGCATCGATGTTTATCGATGTTAAAGTAGTTAATCGATAGTTAAAATAACACCTTAAATAGAAGACTGTATATATTTTACTTTTAAACTGTATCAAGTAAAAACTTTCTGCGTTGGTAAAAATATGCTCAAAATTAGGTAAATTAATTTTATGGATTTTAGCGCTAACTATCAAAATCTACTCGATTTCGTAGAACAATTAGACTTTATTAATTCTTTTAAAAAATCTTAACCCAATATTTATAAAGTTTTCTTAGCAAAAAAAAAGCTTTATAGCTTTCTTATGGATTACAGACATGTTGATAAAATCAAAATATCCACAGCAAAGGGTATGCAAATACTGCGTTAAGCAGCATCATTTGTTGGTATTATTTGTCGTTTGCTTATCAACGCACTTCCGCATCATTAAATAATTTTATCATTTACATTATTTTCACTTTCTAAGCAGACACACAGTGCCTCACAAAGTTGGTCGCACGGAGTTCGAGGGGTGGTTAACTTGCGGCTTTCCGGATGGTCGGCGAAAACTGATTTTGACTCGACTAATTTGTAATTTATGCAACTTTTTGTGGTCTCACAAAGAAAAATACATAGAAGATAAATAAGATGGGAAAATCTTATTTTAATTAACTGCACAAAACTTAAGAAAAAGTTTTAAAATTTACCAACGAAAATTTAATGCTTAAGCATAATCTAAATGAGAAGAGAAAACTCATGATAAGAGAATTATGTTTCAAATAAAAAAAGAATGTAAAGAATCGCATTAGGTGAGTTCCAATAAAATGAAGAAAGAGAAACTTAAAGATAGATGGATAATAAAATCTTTAAATACCTGACTTCGTCCAACATTAAATTATATTCCTGATGTGTAAGATCCAGATATAAAAGCGTCTGTTGCCTAGAATACAAATGTAAGACATTTAGATGCGACCACATTTATTTCTATAAGTATTTTTTGTGCTTTGTATAATAAATTAAAAATCTTTTTCCTGCTCACTTCCAAGTGCATTTCAAAGCCATTAAAGTTGTTCAGCCTGCCACTTGATAAAAAAAGACGTATAAAAAAAAAACAAAAAAATTAAAATGGAATGTAAATGCCGAAAGACATGAGAAGAGCATGGCAGGCAACAAACGATAATGAGGACACATAACAACAACAACAACAATGGGAGTGCTTTTAAAAGAACAAACTCGACGGACAGCTGTCCTGTAAGATTCGGTTAGGTAGGTTTCAGAATTTATCTACTTCTTTTTCTAGAAGCGTTTTATACAAAAATACAAAAATATGTTTTAAGTATTATACAAAGTTTAATAATGTTAACAATATGAAATTTATGAAAACTAAAAACAAAAATAATATCAATATGTTTCATTCAAATTTGAACCTTAAAAATGTTTATCATTTTTTTTAAATATATTTTTTGTTTTTTATAAAGTAAGTAGAGTTTCAAAATTAAACTGAACTAAAAATTATTATTAAGTATAACAAGCCAACTCTCACTTCAGTTTTTCTTTTGAAACTCACAAATTGATTACACCCTGTGTGAAGCTATAGGAACAGGGTATTACAACAACAGCATTACTTTTAGCTACAATGATAATGTTGCTAGCTGTTGATGACAACTGCAGCAGCAGCAGCAGCAGCAGTGGCAGTTGCAACATCCAGCAACAACAAATGACGGAAATCAGCCAGTGAATGCAGGCCCAAGCCAAGTCCCTTCCAACCTCCCTCCCTCTTCTCGGTCAAGTCAAGCAACCCTTTTTTTGCGCGCGGCAAGTCCTTGGTTACAACGGGACAACTCTAAACGCTGCCGCTGCTCATTTTCGCTACTAAATAAGACAGCTTCCAACCCCGCAGTGCCAAGTGCTGCCAACATTTTGACGGTTTTTTTTATAATTTTTTTTAGACATAATTTGTTGGCTCAAAAAGCGCTGCTGCAAAAAATATGCAGCTTGCATTTAGACTGAAAATGTCAGCCTCTATTTTTTAGCAGTTACCTCTTTTTCTTTATTTCACATATTAAAGCGCTGCTATTGGACAAAACGCGTAGAAAGAAAAATACAAACACTTTAGTAAATTGCTTTTATTTGGGTTTGCACTCGTTTTTATTCTTGGCCACATACGCACGATTTAATCCCAATTCCCAACATTTTCGGGCTAAAGTCGTGGCTCAGTCAAGTGAAATGTCAGCCACTCAAAAAATGTGTGCGGCCTGGCATGACAAATCTACCTAACAACAAAAACAATGGCAACACAACAAACAGCCAAAACAACAATGCGAACTTAGTTTATTTGAGATTTAACGATTCGGAAACAAACACACAGACGACAAATTATTTGGCCATCAAGCGCAGAAGTTTACACGCCAAACGAGGGCGACGGCAATTGGGTGGGGGTAGTTGTTGAAAAATTATTAATTTTCACAAAAGTCAACAGCACACACACACACAGACACACGCACACGTTGTGAAAAACTGTCATGTTTATGCACATGAGTAAACAGCATCAACAGCTAACAAAAATTGCATAGCATACTTTTCAGGGTGTGCGTCGCAGTTTGTGTGTGGCCGAAAGCAAAACCATAACAAATTTATGAGTAATTGCTAACAGCACGGCCAACACGACGAAAAATATAAGTACGTGAAAATAAATGGGGCAAGCGCTCTAACTAAGTGAATGCAACTCTGACAGATTATTTTTCTTGAGACTCTGGAGAATTCGTTGTGAATTATTCCTTCAAAAAGTTTAGATCTGGGCATAATTAATGTAGAGTATATATATATTTAAACAATCAAGAAGCACTCTAATGTTCCAAGAGGGCTCTGTACTCGATGAGTATTTGCTCCTCCTGCTCCAGCGGCAAGTCCAAATAGTCCTGTTCATTTTCGGGTATGTCCTCATTGAAACGCTTATATGCGCTGTATGATTCCATTTCGTTTTTGGCCTTACTTAGTATCGATTGGACCAGCGCCAGTTTGCTGGGTGTTATGCTAGACAGGTTGGTGTGGGACTGATCTGTGGCGGAGGCGGAGGAGGAGGAGGAGGAGGAGGCTGCACCGTCAGTCGCCTGTTTGCTCAGTGTGGACATAAGCTTGATCACGGTGCGCAATTCGCTTTCGTTGGCCAAACTCTTGAGCAGAAAGTCAATGGCGCGATCCAGATCGTTGTGTGTGGTTTCTAGAGCGGCTCGTGCGGCGGGCATCTTGAAGCCCAGTTCGTGCAGAGTATAGAGCATTTGCTCGTCGGCTACCGGGGGAGCGGGCAGATTGCGGCGCAGCTCGTCGGCATGGGACTGCAGCAGGTCCAGGCTGCGCGACAAATCGTTCTTGGTGCGACGCAGTGCCTCGACGACCAGCGAACGCTCGAACCCGAGATCCATTAAACGACAAACGCTGCGCGGATGCACCCAATCCTGATCGCCGGTGCCCACCTGCATCTGCGCCAGCCGGCGACCCAGCTCCCTTTCCGAGTCCGAGGTGAGACGTGCCGCCTGAACGCGCTGACGTCGCTGCTGGATAAACTGCACCGCCTGCTCCACGTTGCCGTTGCTGGAGCGCAGCGCCAGACGCGCATCGCCGCTACTGAAACCCATTTCAAGCAGCACCTCCAGCTGCTCGGTGTTCACCTTCAGCTCGGCCAAAGCTGTGCCCGCTTGCTGCAGACGCGCCCGCGCCTCATCCCGTCGATTCTGATGGAACAGTATGACGCCCTGGAGCAACTGCAGTCGCATAATTAGCGCACGCTCCGGACAGCTAAAGCCCTTCAGTGCATACAGTCGGCTATAGTTCTCGCCGTAGCTGCGCCGAAAGATGCGCTCACAGATATCGAGGCGACGCTGTGCATCCGGCAATTGGGTGATGTTCTTCAAGCACAAATAACACCAGACAATGTCTAGATTGAGCAGCGCATAGTTGTCCACAGATTCGAGAAACTTGGAATCGCAACCGTTGAACTTCTCGTCGGCGTCGAGGAAGAGCAACAGGGCCTCATCATAATGCTCCCGACGCATTGCTGCGCGCGCCTTCTCGCACAGGCCCATGCCCAGGAGGAGGGCACGATTCTCGTTGGGCGGCAAGAACATGGCGTTGCCATCCTGATCCTCCAGCTCGACAAAACGATGACTCGAATCGATCACCATTTCAACATCCCGCTGTATCTGGCGAATGCGCTCGTACAGCGCCTCCCCATCCGCATCCGGCTGACCGACAATGACCAACAGCTGCTGATTGTTTTTGAGGCCCTGCTCTTGCAGGGTCGCCTGCGGCGTCACCATCCGTCCAGCCGAGATGCACTTCACGTGATTCGCCTCGGTTACCTGCAGCGCGTCGGCGATTTTACGCTGCAGTTGGACGCCCAGCTCGCCGAGCGCACAGTTCACCTCCAGCGTCTGCGCCATGCCGCCGTGGCTGTCCACACAGCGCACGTGGAACGTGGCGAGGCCCGTCTCGTTGAACTGGCGACGGGCGGCCAGTTTGCGCAGGGAGTGCTGCTGCAGTTCGAGCAGCGTACCTTTGCAGCTCGCCGCACAGATGGGCAACTCACGGCTCAGCTCCTGGGCGAGCAGCTCCACGGCCGAATCGCTGCTGCCCACATTCTCGATGTAGTAGGGTGGCTCCCACAACTTGACGCCGCGCTCTTGGAGGCGGGCACGCAACTGAATCAGATTATTCTCAGTTTCAGACATTTTATTTCTTTTCAAGTTGTTGTTTTTTTTTTTTTTGACAAGCGTAAATCCCAATTAAAACTAATCAGATTTTAATTTATATAAAAAATTTAAAAGTAACGTTGACAATTTGCTGCAAGGATACTGAGTTAAGGATAAGATACACAGGAATTTACAAAGGAAAACTGACTAAGATTCAAGGGCATTAAGAATATATTCCATTTTAATTTGTACAAAACAATATTTAAAAAAATATCAAAATTATACAATTAAAAAAACTTTTATAAAAAGCAAGGAATATGCAATATGTATAAAAATTTTTACACATATATTTTTTTATTATATATCATTTTTTTCCATTTAAAGCATCGATGCGCTGTCAGGAAATATGATAAACACCACCCAACAATAAATGGTAAATATTCATACGGAACTTTTTAATTGATTTAAAACCAATTTAAAATATTTATATGGCAAATTGATTGCAAGCAATAACAAACAATAAAATAAATAAATAAATAAATAAATCACTGCATAATAAGTTCCAAAATTAAGCTTTGAGCCAAATTAAAAATAAACTGTCAGGGAACGACTTGAAAGAAAAGGTTTAACCTTAAGCGGACACAAGGGAAATTTAAAATTGTAAATGCACTAGAATTTGCGATTCAATAAAATTTACTGAAGAAAAATTTGTTATTTTAAAGTGCAGAGCATAAATTCGGAGCTGAGCTCTCGGCATTCAACATGTTGTAACGAATTACCGAGCAACAAATCTCTAATTTTGTTGGCCTTGTGCACAGCCAATTATCGCTGCGAAAATTCACTCAGCGAAAAGCGAGAAAAAGCATTGGAAAAGAGGCCGAATAAGGTCTTAACGAGCACAAGACGCGACGACAAATTAAAAGCGATAAACCACAGACAAAACTCGCCCTACCAAACACAATCAAGCGAAATACACTAGTCCAGGCTAAGACAGGCATGGGGGAGTGGCAGTTGGGGCGAAAAAATGTCATTGTCAGCTTAACGCAGGCGACTTTGTTTGGTCCTTTTTGTGTGGGCTGTGTGTGCGGAACAATGTGGGTAATAAATGTTATGTGCGGTTAAGGGTTAATAACTGCAACAAAGGCGCCACAAAAAGTAAGAAGTAAAGCCCGACAAGGCCAAGACATTTTATAGATACTACAATACATGCACTCTCAGAAAATTAAAGCGAGAATTTTGTACTTCAATTGAAAATTTCATTTTTTTTTTTAATTTTGAACGGATTTCGCGCGGTTCTAAGCAATAGATTAAAAATATGCATGGAATTGCCAAATACAAACTTTAAATACATACTTAATTAAGAAAAGATTAATGTGTAGTTTTTTTAAGTATCGGATTTCTGAACAAAACTATTTTGTCCCATTTTTTGTAACATTAAAGAGCACATTTTAAAGATTTAAATTGAAGAGCACACACGATTTTATTTGTATTTCAACTAAACCAGAATTAAGCACCTCGCTTTTCTCCAAGTGTAACCACGCAGTCCCCCCAACAGCTGACGCCCAAAGTGTGGCTGCTAATGAAAAGTGCCGCGGCTTATTGTGTGTCGCCAAAAATATCTGTTCGGAATAAGTTTACGCCTTTTGGCTCTCGGCTGTCCTGTTTCTAACTGTCCTGTGTCGTCTTCTTCTTTTCCTGCTTCTGCTTTGTGGTGTGAATAAATGGATGAATCTTTAACGCAATTGCTGTCCATGATGAAGTGGCCACAATGTTTGCCAGTTGATGCGCGTGTGTATATTAGACAAGGGTCTCTCTGTGTGTGTGTGTATGTGTGTGTGTAGGAAATTTGTTGTTTGGCATGTGCCGGCTGTGTGTAGCTATTTAATTGTTTGCCGTCGCTGTGCACTTCCACTCAATATTGAAATTAATGCGGGGAGATCCTTCAGTCTTCGACTTAATCAAATAAATATTCAAGCTTGATCAAATGCTGCTCTGAATTATTAAGCTGATTTAATATCGACCAGTTTGAATCATGGTTTTGAGTGCTCTTGTATATATTTATCTTAAGTATATATTAGAATACATAGAAAATATAACCAAATATTTGTAAAAAGAAATTTGTTTTGGATAGCATTTGGCATTTAAATCAAATATAATTTTTGCTCAACATTTTTTAAGCGAGTTATCAATACAAATTTATCAATTAAAGGATGAAGAAAAAAAACCCATATTATAATGTAAAGATTTTTGTTTAAGTTTTTAGAAAAGCCAAATTATTTATATTTTTTCTTCGTATTTCTTACTTTTCAACAAGAGATTAAATTGTAATATTTGAAACCAGAAGATTTTTCGTCATCTCATAATCTTATATATCTCATGGTAGGCAAAGGCTAAAAATTCCCATTGTCAAATTATTAACAAATTATTTGGTATAAATCTTTTCTTCTAGCTAAAATCAGATGCCACTGATGGTTGATTGTTTTTTTTTATCATAAATATATAATTTAAAAAATTACGTATTTTTGATAAATTGATTTATTGCTGCTTATGCATTGAATATTTATAAAATGCAGTACTCTATTTCATTTCTGTTCAAATTAGTGTTCCATTTTAATATATTCCATTTAACACATATGTATATTGTTTTCATTCTACTTGTACTTAGCACATTTTAAAGCGTTCCATTTCAGAAAATTGGAATAGTAGCGCATGACTTTTTACTCTCCTTGCGGCATATGTTGTCCCCGCTACCCTCGGTTAGATTGTGCACTGCAAATGACACAAGTTAAATGTCGACTAAGTGTTACTGACAGCCATGCTGCATCGAAGACATCCAGCTGGCCGGCAGGGGGCGCAACCCACCCCCAGGGCAACTAGCTTTGACTCGACTCAAGTCGACTCGACTTGACTTGACTCAAGTTGTCGTCAGAAGTATACTTGTTGTTAGCCTGTAAATAAAATCAGTGCCTTGTAGCGCCAAAGTTGGCAAAGTTTCGATGCACTAACTGACTTGTCGTCCCCGGCAGTGGCATTAAACTAAAGTGAACAACATCCTGCCGCTCCACCCACCTGGACACACATCCTTCATGGAGCGACACAAAGTTGACAACCGACAAATCACATTCTGGTACATTATATTAATGAAATGATTTGACGATGTGGTCCCAGAAAGCACCACCCTCATCCCTCAAATAGAGGTCATGCTCCGGAGATCTCGTTCGAAACTTAAAATGTGACAACGTTTTCAAGACCATAAATATGCGCAAATCACCAACAGCAACAACAACCACACCACGCATAACAATAGCCACAGACACCGCGATGATGCGACCAATTGTGGGTCATTAATCTTTCAAAACAAATGCGCTTCAATGTGTTTGACAGCGGGGGAAAAAAAAAATGCAACAACAAGGACAAGAACTGCCTGGAAACGGTGTGGCTAAACAACCATATAAATACCTTGTAAGCCAGGCTATACGAAAAATTGATTTTTTTTTTTGGTAGACAATAAACAAAAAATTGTTAATTTGATATATCAATATATATCAATAAAAATATAGAAAACAGCAACAATTTAATAAAATTGTCTGAAAAATAAAAAAAAAACATAAAAAAACCTTAGAACATTTTAATACAACATAAGTAAATCTGATTTAAAATTTTACTGTGACTTGGATTTCGTTAAATTAAAAAAATTGTATTTATATACATATATTTTAATTTAAATATGTTTTTAGATTTGTTTTATATGTAACTTAGAATATTAAGTTACTATAAAAAATAATAACTGTTAACATAATGTGGAAAATTCACTTTGACACAAGTAGCAAAAAATAAAATAAAATTTCTTATTACATAAATTTATATAAATATGAATTAAAGTTTTTATAATTGATGTTATTTATTGTATATTGTATATAATTTTTGATATTTTATCACAGTTACAAAACCAGCTTTCATAGAAAATATACCCTGTACTTTGCAGCGCAGTCAAATCATCGACAATAGACTGAACCAAGTGTAAAAAAAGAGCATTCACTTCTCTTTCTGTCAGAGACAACTAACGTCAATAGGAGAGAGCCATTTACAAGCTGAGCGAAGTATTCAACGCGTCTGGCTTTGATGGCCATGCAGCGGCGACATATTACTTCCTTATTTGTGGGCCGTTCATACGACCTTTGACTGTAGCAGTGGGGCACCCAAGCCAACCCCTAAAGAACACCCCAGTGCCACAAACACCCACACACATACACACACCCAAGCACACACACCGTGCAACTTTCAACCGCCCAAAAACTGAAACATTCAGCCAGCAATTTCAGCTCAAAATTATGCTTTTAACAACGAAGATGTGTATTGTGTGTTGTTGTTGCTGTGTGTGTGTTCCTGGCAAACATACGCGTTAAAACAATGACTGGACGCAAACATTTTGCGCTGACAGCGAGCCAAACATCCGCCAGATAAAAATGCTCCACAATTTCAAATTTGATTGAATCAACGCAATTCGTGGATTCACGGACGATGGGTGGTACTGCGGATGGTGGTGCTATCCAGGCTGATGACGCTTTGTCATTGTGCGAGGAACTCGGTTGGACAGCGATGTTGCCTGGCGCGAGACAGCAGTCGCTGCTGGGATGATAATGATAAGCGTATAAAACCATTAAGTGATTCCACTTAAACGAGCACGTTAGGATAAATGTGACTCCGACGGTTACGCTACTTTTTTTGTCTCTTTATTTTTTGCAGCTATTCGTTGTCTGCTTTTAGGCGTTGTCGATTTAAAAGGTGCACGAATTGGAACAGATTTGCAAAATGCGAAAGACAATGGAAATAATTTGTGAAAAAAGAGACACCTGTACTTATATAAAATTTATAACTTAACAGTTATATCTTCCACAAATTACTTCACAAATAAGTTGAACTGAGGGACACAAAGGGCAAAAAACTACTTAAAGTCAAACTTAAACACATTTTTTGTTGTCAACTTTGATAGGTAGATAAGAAATGCAAACCAATTTACACATCCAATTTAATGGTAATCTTTATACAAATTGCACACTTATTTTACCCACTGTCATTGCTGCTAATTGAATAACACTGAGCTACATAAAGAAAAAGCGAAAGTATAACGAAACCATTAAAAAGAAAGAAAAAAACAGAAAACAACAACATTTCCTTGCAAGCTCGAACCTGGAGCAGCTGGAATCCATGTGACCAACTAGAGGCGTGCACACGACAAGCCGCACCAAATGGACGAAACCGGAGGAGCCGCTGTCGCTGCTGCTCAAACCGCTGTACTGTTCAAACCGTTAACAGTCCCCCAGCGTTGGGCGTTCCACGTTAAATGGCCAACAAGGTGACAATGCAGATATAATGCGATATGCGCGCCAGACAAAACGACAAACGTGCCCGGGTCCAATGATGATGATGAGAACGATTGGTGATTCGCAATTGATAATGCTTAATGCGAACTGTCGCAGTCAACTTCAATGACTGATAAATGACGGGGGGCAGTAAGCAAGCAAGTAAGAAAAAAACACAAAGGAATAAAAACAACACAAAAATTGTGGTACCAGCGGCTTATCTCTGAACTTTACGCACAATATAGCACGCATCTGACTGGCAATGTTAAATGATGTCGACGGGACGCACATAGTTAATGGCAATTTTTTATAAATCTGAAAGAAGACTGGATGGATAAGCAGGACGAGAAGCCAAAAATGCGCGACAAAGCATAATTGCAAACATTATGACAAAATTCTTGAAAAAATTCCATACTACCAATAATAAATAATTTTAATAAGAATATCCTCTTCTTTTCAAATCAAATACTATTTATATAAATAAAAATCTCTCTATGATAGTTTAGTCTTATATTTTTTACATTTTCAGATGAAACAAAAAATATATAACCAATAATTTTTTTTTAGATCAGCTCAATTCAATCTAAATATACATATTATTTAATGTTCCATCAAATTATGAGCTCCCATAAATTTGTATAATATAAACCAATTTCAAAGGTTTAATCAGAATTCAGTTCTTAGATTTATTTGGGATTTTTTCTCAAAATATTTGACTTGCCATCAAAATCAAATTTTAAGCACTGTAAAATCAGTGTTGAACTACAAGCGACCAACACATGTAAAAGTTAATGGAAAATTAGTTCAAAATAGTGGGCAAACATGAATCAGAGCCCCGCCCCTGCCGAAAACACAAGTGTCATAACACTGCGCTGCAATCCAAGGTTTGGCTACGGCGACGCCCGCATCCTTGGCGCAAGTTTTTGTTGACATTTGTTAATTGTCAGCTGGAGGTTTTTCGGTTAGCAAACATGCAGTTGGCCAAAAGCCAACACGGTCAACATGATAAATCGGTGAAGAAAAAACAAAAAATTAAACGGAAAAGAATAGGCGAAATGGTAACAATTTAATTAACTTTTTGGTACGTAATTTACGCTGGCACTTAAAGTACTTTTGGATGTCGCCCTTTTGTTGTTCTGGCTTTTGACTTGTTTTTACCTTTCGTGTTTTTGTTGCCAGCAATTGTTGCTGTTGCTCTTGCTGCTGCTGCTAATTACGCAAATGTTTTAACTTTAAAATGGCGTCGCCATTTCACGCGCTCTGCGTGTGAAATTTACAACGACAACTACTGTTGCCCCCAACTAGACACCCTATTCGACGCCTTCTAGCCACACCCACTAACTTTGCACTTTGTTTTGTCTGTTTAACTTTTATTCATAGCTCGCTGACTTTTGCTGATTGTGCAGGAGTGGAAAGAACGCTGCCAACTGCAACAAACTCGTTGCTGTTGGATGCAACCTCTACATTCACAGCCCCCTTTCCCCCTCTTAACCTTTGTGACATGCACTTGCAATTTATTTCTATATATTTGTTAGTTTTAAAAAATTAAAATTTGTACTCAGCGCAAGGCTATGTAAATGGGCGCATCCAAAATATGTCATGTGCAACAGTGCGTATGCGTGTTTACCAAATGTTTACCTGTAATGAGCATGCGGTTTCATAAGTCTAATGATGTTGGCAGATAGTTTTCATCTATATATACGCCTGAAAACTGCAGATTTTATATTTGAAATGAAATCTTTTGAGAGCAGTCAGCATAATTGATTTTGTTGCATTAATTTGATTTCGTTTTATTTTAGGAATAGAAGGAATGTAATTAAGAAAAATAATTATTTTATAAATATGTATATACATTATTTTTAAAATATGTTTAAGCTCTGATTTATAACTTAAATGCATGTCAGCTTTTGTACAATTTTCCATTCCGTGCCATATTTGAACCTTCGCACCTGCCAAGCAAATTTTTTCTCAAAAATGCATTTTCTAGCAAAGTCACAAAACACAAAGCTAAGACCTGGACTTAGATTTATATACACACACTCAGATACCCACACACACACACACACTCACACGTTTACATGTGGCAGCTGCTGTCAGTCAATTTCCATTAAGTCAACACCTTATTGAATTTTATTGTAAATTGAAAAAACCAACTGAAAACTGCAAAATGGCCAAGAAACAAAGGCACACGAATATATACTTATTTTTTCTTTTCAGCTCATAAAGTGAGATTTGGAAAGCAAATTGAACGCCAACAGCTGGGCTACTACCTATATATAACTATAGAGGCTTGTATAGGGACTTGGGGGCAAATGATGCAGTAAATTTTTGTAATTAATTTGCATAACTGGCCAACGATTGTGTAATTTGTACATGTCACATAAATTATCGCGCAATGGAAATAGTTTTCAAATATGCAGACAGCCGCACAGGGTGTTTAGGGTACGCAACTATCGATAAATTATAAAGGCGTTGACAACGCAACGTAACTCCCCTACCCCGCCCAAAACACAGACAAACAAACAGGAAACAGCAACTGACTAATTTTTTGCCCACTCCATTTTAGGTGCTGCGCAAGGACCGCAAATTTTATGCACGTTATAAATCACGACGACGACGACGACGACGACTGCGAAAATGTTCACATTAATTGTTGCAACGTCATTTTCGGGCCTATTGTGTCGGGTAGTTCGGTTGGGTCGCACTCGGCAGAGGCTAATAAAAGGCGTTCGGTCTATGTGTGCTCCAGACGCCTTTGTGTCACGTGGCAATTTCGCAAAAGGAATTCCAACAATGTAGACGTTTTTACAACAGTTTGGGGCCAGCGGCAACGGTAGCAGCAACAGCAAATAAAAAAAATGTAAAAAAACTCTCAACTATATTTTTTTCAATGTACTTTGGCGCCTAGGCAAATGTGTTTGGAGACGGTGGCAATGAAACATGACTGTTTAGTGCCTGGATTTGGGATTTGTCGAAGGCGCGCAAACAATGCCAACAAAGCCCGCCGCGGCTGGGTAATTTTCATAATTTTACATTTGAGACTCCGCAGCGCGGACAGATGAAAGGAAACGTCCGTCGCTGTTTGTGCTTTAAACGCGATGAACTTTACTTCCGTTACGTTATTTGGATACATATTTAAAGCATCACACAAACATGAAAATCGGCACAGTTTTTACAAAATCATGGGTGTTTGAAATATGATTCCTATGAGTCCGAGAGCTTTACATGTCAACATTTTTCTAAATTTTGGCATGATTTTTGACAAAAAATTTGACCCCCTCAGAATATGGTTAAATGACTTTTTTTACACTATTTGTGCCCAGTAAAATCGATTTTAAATGCAAACTCGCAATTTTAAATTTAAAAAAAAATTTTTTTGAAAATAAACAAGGGGGGACTACATGCTTTTTTCCAAAAAAAATCATAAAAATTATTTTTTCAAAAATGCATCGATTTTAAACGTACAATCAATGTTAATGAAAAATCATGACCAGAATGTCATGTTGTATCGACATGTTATCGAATTGCTAAGCTCCCCGTGGGCGTGGCACAAACATGTTAACAGTTCGTACGAAGATGATACTACAAGCATAGTCATGTCCTAACCTTTAATAGCGCCGACAGCGAGATCTTTTTATTTTTTAATTTGATAACAGATACCTATTATCTGGAACATACAAAAGCAGAGGCTTCAAAACTTTTACCGTTATTATGTAAAATTAGCTATTACCTACAAATGTTTGTAGAAAATGTAGCTCTTTTGATGTTGTAAACATAACAATTAAGTTTAAAAGTATGTACCCAGAATTTTGTAATAAATTAATAAGACTAAAATAATAAATATTTTTATTAATATATGATCACAATAAGGTCAAAAGTACAAATGCTTGTATCTGTAAGTTGTTTGCTAGTTCACTTCCAATAAGTGCTTAGTTCGAGCGAATCTATGCAGAGCGATTCATTCGATGCAACACTGTTACGCATTACTTGAAAGCTACACATACACATGTAAATGCAAATACTCAGAATTCGCAATGTGTGTGTGTGTGCGTGTTTGTTTGTGGTAGGAGGCGCACATAAAATGCAGGCAAAAACACTCGAAACGCAAAAGTTGTGCACAAAGCCAAAAACAGCAAAAGGGCGTCGTTAATATTTCAAAAGCAGAAACAGCCAAACAAAACAGAAGAGAAATGCTTAAAGCACACATACAAAATAACACGCACAGCAAAAGCAAACCGACAAATTACAATAAGAGCAGCAGCAACAACAAAAACACTTTAGACAATTGCACGTGTCCATACTTGACTTGGGAAAATATTAAAAGGCATATTTGTCGCTTGGTCAGCAGCAAGACAATAGACGAAACAGGATACAAGAGCAACAGCCGCAAATGAGACAATCGGAAGATGCACGTAGAACGTAATTTATGGCCAGAGCCAATGTGAGGTTAGGTTACATACGGCTTGACCGTCGTACGCACATCTGCAAAAAGCTGTTCGTGTAATGTGTCTGTGCGTTCATTTGGGCTTAGGGGTTGGGGGGCCTGCAAATTAATTGTTGACAACTGAGCTGCTTGCTTGGGGTTCAAATGTCCATTTATCACCTTAGCTTGGTCAAAGTTCAAAGGATGTGCTCAATTTCTTACATGCACTTCAATTAGCTGTTTAAAGCTGCTTGCACTTACCGTTCGCTTTGCTCATGTTCACATTTTATTTCAATTATGCTCTTATACGGCTCCATTTTTTGATTATTTGCACAAGTTTTAAAAATTGCCCGCACATCAACGAAGAAGAAGCCTACCACAGAACTGAGAGTGCTGCCACATCGTTATAATACGATGACCGAGCTGCCAGATTTAAGCTGTGGCAAAGCAATTTGTGGTCACACTGTAAAACAGCTGCAGTTAAATTTACCGCCAAAATAAATTCAAAAATCTTTAATTTGATTTGGAATTTATGGTAAATCAGTTATAGGTAATGCCAAATCGCTGTAAAAGGATTCAGGTTAAATTTCAGGCAATGCGATTTGCCGCCAAACTAAATTCAAAAATGATTTAAGTTGCGTTTTTTTTAATTTGTTCACATAATACGTACATGAAGAATTTTAAATATGTCAGATCGATTTAAATACCTTTTTAATTTCTGGGGAAACAGTCTTAGCTAATACCAACACCTAAACGAGTATATTTTTTAATAATTGTCAACAACCACTCAACGCTTCAACGGAAACGGTGGCACCCAGCCACCAAACGCCCGCTCCAGCTCCTCGGCGACAGCCAGGCAGAGGCGATCGTTGTTCTTACTGGCCACCACCTGAATGCCCAGCGGCATGCCCCGTCCATCCAGGCCCATAGGTACCTGGGTCACCGGCAGGCGCAGCACATTGAACAGGCTAAAGTAACTGAAATCCATGAACTTGACCAGCGGATAGTAGTGGAAGGGCGCCGTGCGCGGTGAGCTGTGAAAGAAGAGCACCCCATTATCGCCCAGCAGCTCCTGCAGTGCCGATTTGCACTGCTTGGTGGCCTCCCGGATGAGTGTCGCCTTCTCCTTGGGCAGAAGGCTGTCGAGCAGCGAGTAAATGGACGCCATGCTGTATTCGCTTTGGCCCAACAGCTTCTTGAACAGCTCCACAAAGGGATTGAGCGTAGCTCCGTTGCCCAGCAACTGATTGAAATTGGAAGGCTCCTGGGTCATCCAGTAGCGCCACATTTTGCCCGTCAGCTGCGTCTGCGGCAGCTTGGCCAGACGCACCTCCTGTCCGCTGAGCGACTCAAAGTGCTTGCGCACATTGTACATGATGCGCTCCGTTTCCCGATTGACGGGATTACACTGGCGCATCCCAAGGGTCGGCACGTAAAAGTAGCGCAGACCCTTCACATCCACTGTCTGGTCCAGCTTGAGAACGCCTCTGGCACTCGGCTCGATTAGCACCTTCATAATCGGCAGCAAATCGCCGGCATGGCGCGACATGGGACCCACACAGACCATTGTCTCCAGCTCCTTGCCGGTGCGAAAGGTGCAGCCAGCTGTGTTGATGACGCCGGTGGTGGGCTTGTGCCCGAAGATGCCGCAATTGAAGGCCGGTATACGTATGGAGCCGCCAATATCTGTGCCCAGGCCAAAGCCGGTGCAACAGGCGCTAATCAGAGCACCCTCGCCGCCGGAGGAGCCGCCCACCGAGCGACGCAGATCGTACGGATTGTTGCTGCCGCCAATCAGCATATTGCGCGATTCCATCCACTTGTTCACCTCCGGCACATTGCTGGTGGCTATGATAATGGCACCGCTCTCCCTCATCAGGCGCACACACTCCGCATCCTCCTCGGCGCGCACATCCTTGCGTGCCAGCAATCCCAGCGTGTGGCGCTTGCCAGCCACAGCAGTGCTGTCCTTTGTGGTGAACGGCACGCCCAAAAACGGCAGACGCTCCAGCTGCTCCGCACTGTACTCACCCGCCGCCAGCTTCGCATCCACATCGCGAGCCTGCTGCAGCGCCTCCTCAAAGGGTCCATCGACGACGGCATTCAGATCTCGATTCGCAATCTCGATCCGTTCGTAATAGGCCTTAACGATGTCGTAACTTTTCAGCTGACGTTTGCGTATTTGCGCTGCCAACTCAACGGCGCTCTTGGCCAATATCGACTCTTGCTCCACACTGGGCGGAGTTGCAACACGTTTGTGGGGCCCCAGATACCAACCGAGGGCAAACTCCAGCACTCGGTCGCTCAGGATGTGCACCAGCGTGAGCAGGGCTTCCAGTAAATTTTGCCATGCGGTCATATCGAATGCTCCTATCTTGAACTAATCAACTTGTGTCTTTATCGCTTTCAGCTATCTTAATTGACTAGATTTTAAAAGCAAAAGTGGTTTTCGTTTTGTCACCGTACGAGGTGCGAGCTGGCGTTGCCACCCGCTTGAATAATAAGGCAAAGCTCTGGCCAAGCGGGGAAGGAAAAGCTTTGCTTTAACAACGGCACGACAGCCGCTGTGGAGGGGCTAACACGCTACAGCTGCATGATGACTGTGCAAGAAAACGCTTTGACTTTGTATTTACTCATAGAGTAAAAAATGGAAACGAGCTTTAACTACCGTTGCAAAAAATGTATTTTTATTTTTATTCATTTGCAAATTTATCATCGAAACAATAACAAAACTCTGGAAAGAAGAACAGTGGTTTGTCTTCCTTTGTTTTTATGCAATGTGCCTTATTGGCGACGATAAAATATTTTTACTGAAACGTTGTGAGCGAAACGCCATCTCTTTTTTTATTTTACTCAATAGGTTCTTATCAAAGACAGCACTAAGATGGGTTTATATATTGCCTTTGTTCTTATCGTGTGCGTGAGGCTTAAAATGATTTAACGCTTTGATTGATAACGCTTTTTCCGTTAAACATTTTTTGAAACAAACTCTGTAACAAAACTATTTTATATATATATTTGTTTATATTACATTTATATTTGTATTTTGGCATGCATTTTAAACAAAAAAAACATTTGTTTGCAATAATTTAAAAATGTTTTGTCATGATTTCTTTTATAAATTTTTTCTACATTTTCAATATATTGACAATCGAAAAATAAAGTTTTTGCTGTTTTGGGTAACCAGACTGCACACCGTTTATTAATTTAAGAAAAAACATATTTTACATTTATTTTTCAAAATTTAACATTTCGATTTCATGTATTTAGTTTACTGTATTTGTAACAATTAGCATAAAAAACAAAATTTAAACAAATTCTGAGGGGTCAAATTCTTTTTCTCAAAAAGCATGTTAAAATTAAAAGCTGTCGGCTTTATAACATAACATAACTTTTTTTAAACTACAATTAACATTTTTTTATATATTTTTTTGTAAAAAGAACAATTTTATAAAAATTTGGTTAAAAACCATGCCAAAATTGACAAACATTTTGATACAATAGGATTCATAGCTCTAATAATTCAGGCACCCATTTTTCAAAACTGAACTGAAAACTGAACTGAACCATCATATATGGCATTTTAGTTATAATTTGCTCTACAGATTGATTTTGCATTGTATGCGCACAAATAACGTGAACGAGTATTGTTCTGTCGGCTACACCCGAGCGCAACGGTCTTACCGTTCCACCGCATGACATGCTGATTTAAATAAATACGCATCTTGTCAAGTCGCAACGTGCAAGGGCCACTACTTTGAGCACGAAACATGCCACCACCAACAGCCCAGCAACAACAACAAAATTAAATATCGACCCGCCGCAGCTGTGAGTGGTAGTTGCTTTACCGTCGCGCTGCTAAAGCGTCGCCAATTCGCTGTCACAGTGCCTGTATCGAATTTTCGTATGTAAAACCCAAACGATTTTAAAAATAGAAAGTCGAACTCATTTTAATGCAAATATGCGTTTAACTTAAAACTGTTTAAGCTGTGCGAAATTGTTTTAAAGCATTGAAGATGCAAATACCAAGAGCTGTTTTTTTGCATACATATTTATGTGTGTGTGTGTGTTGTCTTAGTAGTGTGTGTGTCAGAGAGTGTGGGTGTGCGTGTATCTGAGAAACGCAGCAACTGTTTAAATTGCATATTATAATAAATTGCCACTCAAGGAACTGCACCTAGCGTGCAGTTGCTTAGATCGACGAAATATTAGCTCTTGATGATCGTTAACTACAATTTATTTGCGTAGCGTGTTTACGTTTGTTTTGTTGTCGCCTTCAAAATCGCCGCTCAATTTTCAGTATGTGTCGTAAGTCGCTTGGTAAACAAACGATTTCATACAAAAGTAAATGTTAGTATTGCCTGGTTACAGTTACAAGCTGGTACGTTTTGCTGACTGATACGCAGTTTAACTTGTGCAACTGTTTAAAAACAATTTCTGAGTAAAAGTGACAACTGAAGCTTAAATTTCTTGCCTGATTTTTATCAAGCGAAATTTCTGAGGTGCATACGTGAATGAAGTGCACACTGTGTGCATTAGTGTTTAGTTAACAGCTCTCGAAATCACCGCTAAATTAAGTTCATCTCATAGATAAACAATTCTAGACGCAATATAAACTCAACTTTAACTGGTAAAATTATTAGCTATTATTCATTACTAGCCAGTATGCAGCTCAAGCAAAATTCTTATGCAATAAAACCTTTCAAAATGGTATAATAATAATAAAAATATTTATATATGAATAGTTGGCAATTTTCAAACACTTTTTAATGTAGATTTTTTTACATATATTATATTTTATATATATATATATATTATATATTTTTTTTTATTTTAGTTTTTCTCTTTTAAAAATATTATTTGAATCGCTTTCAATTTTTAAATAATTTTGTATGTCGCATATCAAACACCCCATGAAATTGGTCTAAATCATTAATTTTGATTAAAATTTAGTTTTATAATCTACAAGCGATAATATCAGCTAATATCAATATCAGGCAAATTTAGCCTGCTTGAAGCTTGACCAAACAAATTAAATAAGTTATATAAATATAAATATAAATAAATCAGAAATAAAGTTTATTAAAATTAGATTTGGATATTTATTGCTTGGTTTATATTAAAGCAAAACGGATGAGCTGCATACCCAGCTAGGTGCACAACGCTACTGTCTCCAATTGATAACAGCAATCACTTTGTTGCTGTTTCTTTCACACGTGATAGGCCATTAAGTTATTACTTGAGTGCGTTGAATTGTTGTCGACGCGATTGCCCGCTGATTAAACGTAAGCCGGTGGGCATGACTATCTTGAAACCGGGCCGATAACAAATAGTAAACGGAATCTTTTATTATTTTGAAGGCGTGCGCCAGCTGTGCGTCGGCTGTTCTCATTTGGCCGGCAAATCATTCGACAAACAGATCGTAGCAGACACACTAGTATAGTTATATTTCTGATAAAAAAATATATATATATATATATATATCCATACACATATATTTATTATAGGTTAAAACTGTCTAAAGTGCCATGGAAATGAAGTCAGCCAACAGCCAGAAAACAGAAACGGCCGCCTCCGGTGGTGAATCATCCGCTGGGGCCACGGCTGCCGATTATATGCGACAGTTTGAGAATATTATAGCGCCGGGTAATGAGGCCTCCATGACCAGAGAGTTCAAGCCGCAGGTGGCCTATGAATTTGAACGGTACTTAAATCCCCAAAAACTGAAACAGCACGTGCTGCGCAGCGAAAAGCTGCGCGCTCTTTTGGAGCACTATGCGAGGGAGACGAAACAGCCTCTGAAGCAGCTGGAGCAACAGGCTCGGGCGATTATCGATGAAATCGGCTTGGACAGGAATATGGCAATAATACGTTGGTGTGGCATTGCCATAACGGCCATTGGCAAACGGATTTGCGATGGCTTCTATGTCAATTCGGCCAGCATGGCCAACGTGCGCAAGGACATGGGCCATTGTCCGGTGCTATATTTGCCCAGTCATCGCAGCTACATGGACTTTATACTAATGAGTTATATTTGCTACTACTATGATATCGAAATACCGGGCATTGCAGCGGGCATGGGTGAGTCACAAACTGGAACTTGTTACATTGTGCCAGTTGAACTCATTCTTGTTTTTCAATCCCCCCACAGACTTTCACTCGATGTTCGGCATGGGCACCATGCTGCGCAAAACGGGCGCCTTCTTTATGCGTCGCACCTTCTCAAACGATGAGCTCTATTGGGACATCTTTCGCGAGTATATGTACGCTCTGGTGGCCAACTATCATATAGGCGTCGAGTTCTTTATCGAAGGCACACGTTCCCGCAACTTCAAAGCGCTGGTGCCCAAGGTGGGCCTGTTGTCGATGGCACTGTTGCCATATTTTACCGGCGAGGTGCCGGATGTGATGATTGTGCCCGTTAGCGTTGCCTATGAGCGTGTGCTGGAGGAGCAGCTGTTTGTCTATGAGCTGCTGGGCGTGCCGAAGCCCAAGGAGTCTACCAAGGGCTTCTTCAAGGCTCTCAAAATTATCGACGAACGCTTCGGGAAAATGTTTTTGGACTTTGGTGCACCCATTTCGGTGCGCGAATTCTTTGGCCACGACAGCACACAGCGGATACAACGCGCCGGTCTCAGTGGACCGCTGCAGAAGCTCAATCGCCAGGAGATTGAGCTGGTCAAGCAGCTGGCCAACGAGATCATCTACCAGCAGCAGCGTCGCATCGTGATCAGCACTTTCAATCTGTTGAGTCTGTATTATGCCAGCCAGCTGTACGGAGAGCGCAGCGTCAATCTGGACGAGCTGGCGAGCGGCATACTCCATCTGAAGCGCATGTTCGAACAGTTGGGTGCCCACGTCAGCACCACCTCGCGCAACATCAAGGCAGACGTCATCGATACCGTCGAGATACACGGCAACATTTTGCAATTTCGCTCAGGTCGACTGCAATTCACGCCGCTGGCCGCTGACCAGCTGGCGGCCCAGATCGATGTACGTCGCCTGAAGGCGCACGCGCTCTGCCCGCAAACGATGGCGGTGGCGGTGCCGATGCTGGCGCTGCAGTTGTACATAAATCCGTGCATGTTTTGGCTGGCGCGACCCGCCTACCTGCTGCTCGCTGCGCTCAAGGAACAGCGCCGTCAGCAGAATCTCGACAGCGTGGGCACGTACGATGATACGCTGGCGGCGCTGCACAACCACGTGAGCAGCATGGACGCGCTGTTCCAGCATGAGTTCATCATCGAATCGAATCGCGAGGCGGCCGAATTTGAGACGCATTTGCAGCTGCTGCTGGACGAAGGTGCGGTCCAGCTGCACGAGCACACGGGCCGGATCAGTGTGCGGGACAATGAGTGCTCCCGAGTTATATTGGCCGCCTTGGCGCCCTTTCTCTGCCTCTACTATCAGCTGGCGGTGACGTTGCGACAGGTGAGTGAATTGACGACCATACCATATATGGAGTACTTAATAACATTTTGAATCTGGCCCCTGTAGATGTCCGGCGAGTTCAGTGCCAAGGAGCTGCTGGTGCGCGTCCAGCAGCATGTGGAGCAGCTGCTACAGCAGCCGGGCGGGGCGGCTGCACACGTGCATCCCTATTGCCTTGCTCTGGACAATCTGAATATTGCCATCTATGCGCTGATACAGTCGGGCTATCTGCACAAGGTCCGCGACACGGGCATGATGAGTATTGTGACGGCAACGCCGATGAAGTGCCTGCGCCAGCTGGAACTGCAGCTGCTCGAGTATTGTCAGCTAATGCCGTTCGCTCAGTACTCGACAGCGGCCAACCAGCAGGCCCAAACGCATATGGCCAAGTTATAACTGACAAACGGCAAGCGGTCGGCCAACATAACGATGAACGCCGCATTGGCAACGTCCTCAAAACAGCATAGTACAATATCAGAACTCATTCAATTCATTGTCGGCCTGCTCAAGAATTGTCGCATCATTTGCATTCTGTTTGTTTTTGTTCTCGTGGCGCCACTTTGGCAATTACTACTGTGGCTTATTACGACCATGTGCTCAGCCGCGTAGTCTGTGTGTGTGCGTGTGTGTGAGTGTGGTATGGGGTGTGATGCAGGGAAAGAATGTGATCTGTGTATAAGGAGGATATATTTTCTTAGTCATTAGGTATTTTACAATAATTGATATTTTGATTTGTTGCCAAAGAATTTTTGAGTCAATTTGATGCGACAAATACGTTTTTATATGGATCATGGTAGCTGAGGGTGGTTATTTTTTCTTGTTTTGTAAAGCTAGAGATCCCAACGACATTTGTTAGTAGTACATAAATAGATATTCCTATTTAAAGTTCAAATATATTTAATGTGAACTTGTTTTATTTAAACTATTTAGCTACCATTAAGAATTTTAAGCATTCCTCGTAAACTGCACAAGAAATCCCTGTAAAATGAATTTATTGCATTCTTTTTGTTACATTTTTTTTGTAACTTTTCAATAGATTTTTAAGGTATTTTCAAGTATATGTCCAATGGCTGCATGGAGTTTTATTTTGATAAAACAAATGTCAAGCTTTAGCTTTTAATGATTATATATAAATACAACGTTTTGTTTCGCGAGCAAAACAAAGCTCGTTACATACAAAAAAAAATGAAAGTACTTTTAACTTAGTTTAATAAAGTGAGGTAAACGTTGATTTACATAGCCATGTTGTTCTGTTAGTGTAAATATGTTAATAACATCGCCATAATAGGCTTACATTTTATGTTTGTAATATCACTTTAAAATGTTTAATATTACAACACAAAATTAAAAGTACTTTTATCTCATTTTCCAATATCCTGAACGAAACAATATTTAAAGTTCGATTTTAAAAATGATTTTTGGCCAGCATTTGACATATAGAATATATTGTTTTAGATCGGTGTCAAAAAACAACTGGAAATCTTTTTTAGTGTGTAGAACAACGTATTTTTAAAGCTGAAAGCGGTGGAATTGGAAAACTCTTTAAATGGCTGATTTAAACAACTATATAAGAGCACTTCACTAGATGGGTATTGTAAATGAATATAAACGTCGGGATACTAAAGCTAATGCGACGTTTCTTATGTTTTTTGGCCCATATGTTCAATTCCCAAGCTTATTTTGAAATACAAGAATAAAAGTGCCAATTTGAGAGCACCATGAAATTTAAATAAGCAAATTAATTCTAGTTACTGGAGTCGTTTTAGAAGACTTATTATATAAGCATATAGATCGATATATTCTCAATATTTTTATAAAGTATATAAACGGGAGTTTCTCAGAATGGAGGGAAACTGCAGCACACACGAGTCTAGCAACAAATAGTGCAATATTTTGTTTTTGTTGTAAACGTGTTTTAAAACATATTTGTAGCTAATTTTATATAAATGTATACTATTGAAACCGAACACCAACACACTAATTTATACACTATTAACAGCAAAAATCAAATATATTAAATTGGTGCCAGTTGCGCCCTTAACAAACAAAGAAAGAAAAACGCAAATAAAAAACTAAACTAAAATTAACATTTATATATTGCAATGTTGGGCAAGAGAGGGGTCGGGGGGTGTTTAGCAAAACTCGCGTTTGAACTGCTCCAGAGTGCGCTGACTGATGACCACACGCATGAGGATCTTCTCGGGATTCAGATCATCTGCTCGGCTATTTACAACAGCGGCATTCTTATAGAGCCAGGCCATTTCAGGTCCACCGCTGGGCACACGCACCTGCAGCTGGCGGCGTCCGGTGACGGCCAGTATCTGCCGCTCCACATCCTTGAGCAGCGACTCCAGGCCAGTCTGAGCACGTGCCGAAATTAAATGGCCCACAGACGAATTCTCCTGCTGGGCAATAGCTGCCAATTGGGCATTGGGTTTTACCAAATCGCATTTGTTGTAAACATTGATGATGGGCGGCAATTGGCTAGCACTGGCATCGCCGCCGGCCACGTTAAAGGCCAGGGAGCGCAGCGTGGACTCGACATGGGCGCGCTGTGCAGCGTGACAAGGATGCGATAGATCCTGCACATGTATGATAATATCCTGCAAAACCAAAAATGTAAGAATTACGCAGATTACGCAATTAAACCACAACAAACCGCCAGCATCGCATCCTCCAGCGTGGCCACGAAACACTCGAACAAGCCCGTGGGCAAATCGGACATAAAGCCCACCGTGTCCATATAGATGATCTGCAGATTGCAGGGCAACGTGCCCGCATGCGCCGTTACATCGAGCGTAGCGAACAGTTGGTTGCGCGGTTGCAGCGCCACATCGTCCCTGGTGAGCGCTTTAATCAGCGAGGTCTTCCCAGAGTTGGTGTAGCCAACGACAGCAGCAGTGGGAAAATTCTGCTGCTTCCGATTCTGGCGCAAAAGCTGCCGCTGACGGCGCACTCCCTCCAGCTCGGCGCGCAGCTTGCGCTCCCTGGTGCGCAATATCTCCTTCTGCAGATCGCTCAACGAGTAGCCCTGGCGGCGCGTTTGCGTGGTGTTCGCATCCTTGGCCTGCCCCCATATATACGGCAGCTCCGCCAACGCCACCTGCAGACGGGCCTCAGCGCTGGTCGCATGCAGTCGCAGGATTTGTATGACCACCGAGTAGCGATCCAGCACCGGCAACCTGAATTCCGCCTCCAGAAACTGTTTCTGTGCAAAGGTCAGCGAACCTTTGCTCACAAACAGGCAGGTGACCTCTCGCTCTTGCTGCAAATCAGAAACGAACTTCTTTAGCTCCGCCAGCTTGCCGCTGCCAAAGAGCGTCTTCCGCTCCAGACTCTCCAATGGCACTTTTAGAGCACGGGCCACTTGCCAGTTGGGCAGCGAGCGAATGAGCGCTGTCGCCTCAACCAGTTGATCGTCGGGCTTCACATCGTCGGGCGTTGTGCGCTTGGCTGCCCACTTTACATAGGGTTGCAAAATGAAGACGTTCTGGGCGGCAATCACATCCCTGCTGATGCGCATAGCACCGCCGGCCACCTCATCATAGGCGCTAAGTATGCATGGAAATGGTTAATTAGGCATTTTGAATAACTGAAAGAACTACGACCCACCGATCGTTCAAGAAACGCATATCGCTGGCACCAACTACTGTGTGGCTGCCCTGCTCCAACGCCTGCTCCTGCTGTGACGTCTGTATTTGTGCCTCATAGAAACTCTTACGATTTCGAATACCCTTCACTCCCTGATGTTGTGTGTACTTGAAGCGTGCCAGGATTCTACCAGGTGCTGGACATAGCTGGGCAGAACAGGCGAAGCGCAGCACCGTATACAGGGACTTCATGACTTAAACTATCTATATGTATTTACTGTAACAAATTTGGCGAATTAATAAGTTTCCTCTTGCAGCACCGTATGCTTATTTTCAAAGGCCATCCAAGCCGCTTGACACGATTTGGTGCGTGTACTTGTGGTCTGATATGCCACGCTCGTGGCTACCAAGGAGGATAACAATATGTTGTACTTTGGGGGATAACGTATTTTTCGTTGCACAGCCTTTTGTACAAAATATGTGCCCGCAAACCCTAAAAAAACGAATAAATATTATGCAATTGTTTTGACAACTATGGAATTGCCCACCTAAACAAAATGAAGCCAGGCCTGTGAAGAGCGCACGTGTCATGCAGTCCAAGTAGCCGTCGAAGCCGGGATGTTTATCGCGCTGTTGTTCCTTCAATCGCCTAATGTCGTTCATAATAATTAACTATTTGCACATTAATACAAATATATGGAAATAAAAGCTGCAAGCCGGCTGTGTTAATGTTGTGCATCAGTTTCGATGGGCTGCACTGTGTTCGTGGCCGATCTGGCAACTTCACACGCCCGCTCTGAAGCAGTGCGTACACGATGAAACTCTTATTTGCAAGTTCATCATAATACGCAAATCTTTATAACATACAGTTCAAATGGAATTATCCGGACCTCTGTTAACGAGTATGCTAAGTGGTTGATAGCATATGTATCTGCTTGTAGGTGCACGTTTTATTAAAAAAAAATACAATACATGTATATATATATGATCTCTTATGAGCCCGGTTTTTGATTTTCGAGTATGACGAAAAATCGATGTTCTACTGCTTTAATAAAACTAATAAATATAAAAATCTTGACAGCGCTTTTGTTTTGTTTATAGACACATACAATTCAATCGAGCTAGCTGTGTATTTGATTGGCCGCACTTTTGACCATTAGCATCAAACAGTCTGGCAACGACGTGACATTTAGTTGTTGTTTGTGGCGTTTTCCCAAAATTTTGCTGCAAAATGGATGTGGAGAAGATATGTCGCACTTGTTTAAGCCTCGCGGGTCCATTTTTGTCCATTTACGACGGTGAAGCCGGCAGCTGTTTGGTCGATATGCTCCGCGAGTTCACTAGGACTAAGGTAAGCTAAGAAAATGCCAGATAACGACCCCCAAAACTCAAGCCCCACTTCAATTTACAGCCGCGTCGCGAAGATAATATGCCAGCCAGGGTCTGCCTGAGCTGCATCAGCGAAATCAATCACTGCTACTCATTCAAGCTCAAATGCGAGAACTCGAACCGCACGCTGCGTCAGCTGCTGCCCAATGCGCTGCCCGAAGAGCCCGGTCAACTGACAACAGCAAAGCCCACAGTGGCCACGGCCGAGAGATCAGTGCAAACCAATTCGGTGACAACTGTCACAACTGAGGCGCAGACAGATGTGCTGGCCACAGCAGATTCCAGCCTGGAGCAGCCAGTAGTGGCAGAGGACACACAGGAAGAGGCGGAGGACGAGGAGGAGGAAGAATATGATTATGAATTTACCGAAGAACAGGAGCCTGAATTGGCACCGTCCAAGGCCAGCGCCGAGAACATAATACTGCATGTGGAAAAAGACAACATTAAGTTCGAAACGGAAATGGTGTATAACAAATCCACAGGCGAGCTGGTCGAGCAGCCGGTGGAGACCGCTGTCAAGCAGAAGCAGTACAAATATCGTCTTGTCAGCAATGGCAACGGTGACACATACATTGCCCCAGAGCCGGCTACAACCGCGCTGACCACACGTAAGTGCGCCACAAAACTGTCCAAGGCAGAGGAGCAGCAACAGCCTGAGTCGCAATCAACGTCCAAGCAGCAGCAGCAGCAGCAACCAAAGCCCGGCAACTTGAATGGAACTTCCGCAGGCGAATCGGATGAGCTGAAGGCCAAGTTTCACTGTGATCGCTGCAATGCGGGCTTTGCACTGGAGAAATCTCTGATCATACATCGGCGTCAGAAGGGTTGCACCCATCGCAACTTCAAGTGCAACGAATGCGAGCGGGTATTCGTATCAATGGATCACTTGACCGAGCACCAGGCCACCCACGGGACGTACATCTGCCAGGAGTGCAGCTTGCGCTGCGAGTCCATGGAGCAGCTGAGCAGGCATATGGTACAGACGCACAAGCGCAATCTGCGCAACCAGTGTAATGTGTGTCATAAGGGTAGGTGGTGAATCAGAAGGTATATCACACTTTAAGCTTACTTTCTTTTTTTATTTGGTCCAGTATTCACCATGTTGTCCACGCTGCGGGATCACATGCGCATCCACACAGGCGAAAAGCCATTTGTGTGCAATGTCTGCGGCAAGGGATTCACACAGAAGGCGAATCTGCGTCAGCACAAGATGCGTCACTCGGATATTAAGCGCTTCAAGTGCGAGCGGTGCGCTCATTCTTTTGTAACCAAAGCGGAGCTGACATCCCATGCGCGCACCCACACAGGCGTCAAGCCGTATCAGTGTGACGTCTGCGCCTCCAGATTCACCACCAGCTGCTCTTTGGCTAAGCACAAGCGCAAGCACACCGGCGAACGGCCCTATGCCTGTGATCTCTGTCCCATGCGCTTCACAGCGCTCAACGTCCTGAAGAATCACCGACGCACCCACACGGGTGAACGACCCTACGTTTGTCCCTTCTGCTCGAAGAGCTTTACTCAACGCGGCGACTGCCAGATGCATCAGCGCACCCATCAGGGCGATAAGATCTACATTTGTCCCGTCTGCAGTGAGGAGTTTAAGACAATGAACGATATGCGTGCGCATCTGACGATACACGAACAGGACGATAAGCGGCTGGTGCATTTCACCCTGCTAAGCAACAAGGAGAACGGCAATGCGGCGTTGGAGGAGGCCGACGAGGAATCAGACGCAACGGACATGCTGTAGTTGCCGGCAACAGGTGTGGGACTTTAGAAATATTTGCTAGAATTTAAGTTGGGATATTCCATAGAGCTGAGAAATCATCGACTGGCCTGACAATATCGATAGTTGGCATAAGGTGTACCGAATGCAAAATTTCGGCGACCCCATGCATGACAGCTAAAAAAACGGATCGATTATTTAAGCTCATATAAACATTGAAAGTCAAATAATTATCGTTAGTTCGAGCTGTCAATCGTTATCGAAGAGCAAGGACGGTCAGTTCATAAAGCAAGCTTAATAGACTTCGATGCGAAGCTCCTGTTATCGATCCTAGACTTGAATTCACTATATGAGCTTATGCCAAATATTGAACTCCTGCTAAAAAAAAATTGATTAAGCTGTCAACATTAGCACAAAAGAGTTTTGATAGTTTTAACTGTCGATTGTTATCAATTTTATATTGGCCTCGATACATAGCTGCTGTTATCGATCATTGGCCTAAATTGGTTATATGGAGAATCTGTAAGTCAGAGCTAAGAAGAGGCGTTCCTACCGTCAGTATCGATAGTTGTCGTAAGGGGTATTAAGAAGTAAAAAACGATCGATTGCTTGAGATTCATCAAAGTTATCGATATGCACAATTAGAGGCTCATTACAAATTGATTTATATTAAATGTACACGGTTTAAAAAAACTGGCAGAGTACTGATCGATAACAAGTTGGCTCTGTTATCGATAATTTGGCGATAGTTCGATTGTTTTTCAGCTCATTAAATTATGAAAGCTTTTTTTTTGTAGAATTTCCTTAGTCTTTAATTTTAGCTTACATCCGTAGTTATTAAAATGCTTATGAATCGATATATGCACATGCTCGTCTAGTAGAACTGTCCGTATTGCGCCGGCTGCTGCAGCGCCGATGTGGACGCTTCCGGCGCGGCGGCAACAACGGGCAGATTGAGTGAGGCACCGCTGGTCACTGGCGGATCGCCGTGAAACCAATTGACCAGCTCATGGTGCGCACTCTGCACGCATTTGCGTTGATCGGCAATCAGGTTCTCTGAGTATTTCACATGGTTGGCATACGCCTCCTTTTCGTGTTGCACATCCTTGGACATTCGATGCAGATCCTTGAGTATCGCCGAGCCCCATAACTGCACGTGGATATCAGGTATTTTGCTGGCCAATTGCATCGCTGGCGTTACCATATTCATGCTCTCCTTGGAGTTGCCGATGCTGAGGAAGACATGTGAGAGGAGCACCAAGGAACAGCTGGTCAGGCGATTCAAATCCTCCGCATTAGCCATTTTCAGCGTTTCGCGAAGGAATCGTCTGTGCAAAAAAGTGTTTTAACGAATGATGAAATCTCGTTAATTTTTGAATGGGTTTCTCTACTCACTTGGCCTCGTGGAAGCTGTTCTTGTGGAACGCATGCAATCCCTGAACATAGTAGAAGCCGCCCATTAGCGCCTGGCTGCTGTACGTGTGGGTATTCTCCGTGGACACCGCGTCGAGTATTTGCTTGAGGTCCGCATCACGTTTGGTGCGCAGATAAATGATGGCCAAATTGAGATTGGCAAAGAGTTTGAGATCCCGTTCGGTCGTCTCGTTTACGCATACCAGGAACTGCCGTTCCGCATGCTCAAAGAAGCTCGTGGACATGGAATACAAACCGATAAGGCAATGCAGCTGAGCCGAATGGCGCTTGAGCAGGTTGCGATGCGGCGCCGCTAGACAGACATCGCGGGCAGCGGCTATTTCGCGTATGGCCAACTCACGATTGCCCATAACCATGCGGCACATGACAATGTGCTCCAGCAGGATGACCTTAAAAACGGATAATATGGATTTGTCTTCTTGCATTTTCAGTTTCTCAATTTGCGTGAGCGCCTTTTCCGTATATTTTTGTGCCTTGTCCATGTAGCCGGCCATCATGGAGTGTGAAACAGTGACCAGATAGACGAGCACATACAGCTGCTCTTTGGGCAGCCAGACAAACATCTCCAGTGGATTGGCACCAAAGATCATCTCATCGGTGGGCCAGTTAGGCGCCATAATGGTCTGTATGGACATTTGCAGCTGCTTCAAGCTGGGCTTCACCGTTTTGACCTGCCCCAGGGCCAGATAATAGCACACTTGTAGCACCAAAAAGAATACCTTGAGATACTCCTTCTGGTGGGGATTGGGTATGTTATTGTCTATGATCTGACCTGCCGAATTGAGCAGGGCCAGCACATCGTTTGTTTTTCGTTCAATCATTAGGATCATTGCGCGCGAGAGCAAAAATAGCACCTTCAGATATGTGGCGCCCGCCTCCTCGGCCGATTCGGCGCCGACGGCCAACAGATCGCTTGCCAGCGAATATTCACGATCGTTGGCATGGATCTGGGATAGCTGCAGTAGCAGCTTACAATGCCAATAGACATTGTTCTGTGACAGTTCCACGGCACGCCGCAGCATCGCTTTTGCCAGCGAACTCTGCTCTGTTTGCAGATGCAGCTGGGCCAGCAGCGAGGCTGTGTCGAACCTGACATCATCGAAATTCATTAGCTGCTCTGAGATGTTCCACGCCTGCTCCAGATGCTGGCGCGCCAAATCTATGTTACACGTGTACGCCATTAGCACTTGGCCCATTTGCAGGTGTGTGCGCGCCTCTACCTGAAAGCAATTAAATTAATTAATTAATTGACGTCTAAATAATTTGAATTTGTTGGTGACTTTCACTTGAACTTACCTTGGAAGGCGGCTGAAAGGTGAAGAGCGCCTGTAAACATTGTATGCACTTTTTGATATTTGGCGGCTGTGAGGTACGAAAGTATTCGGCGAGACCGAGTAGCGATATATAGCAGGCATCTTGTGATGCTGCTGTGGTGTTGACTACACTCATTGCGCTCAATTGCTGCAAATCGGCTTAGTTTTGTTTATCGCGTAATTTTGTAGCTTTTGTTGTTGCTGCGTGGGTCAATGTGGTGGTTAAACAGTGTTAGTAAGCATTATGGCGCAGCGTTGCTCTTTGTGCTATCGATAAGCTGTGGCGGCGTAACAATAAAATAAATATGGGTTTTCTCAAAAATTAAAAAATAATAAACATTAACTTATTGGTAACAAAAAAAATTTTTTTTAATTGTTTTGGGTATTTAAATATATATATATTAAAATATTTATCTTTAAATGGAATGCCAGTAATTTTAACGTATCCTAATTTATGTTATCGATAGCAAATGTCTGTGAATTCATTTCTCTCTATCTCTCTCTCTCTCTCTCAATTGTGATCTCGTCATATCAAAACCAAAAAAATATTACTGGAGCCGCGCTTTGCACTCAGTTCAGTACAAAGCTTTAAGCGGCTAAGTTAAGACGTGTTTTGTGTGTGCACAAATCAATTAATAAAGCTTATCAAGTAAAGAAAAAAGGTAATCCTTAACGATCCCATCACAATTGTTGAATAAGTCATTAGTGCTATGATTTTGCAATTTTTGCTATTTATAATTGCACAATGTGTTTATTTCTTTGTGTCTGCTCCAAAAAAAGTGATTTCAAATATATATTGTATTGTTGCGCACGCAAACACAATTTTCGCTATCGTTATTCCAAATAAGTATAATGTTATAATAATAAGTATTTTTCCATGATAATATTTCTTGGAATATGGCTTCATTACTTCTTGTTTTATTCGGAAATCAGAAAGTTCCCATTAAAGTTCATTATGAGTTCAATTCCATAAAAAATGTATACATAATAAAATCTAATCAGCTAAAAATATGTACTTATATTATAACTTGAGCCGACCTCACTTATCATTTTGAGAGAATTCTACAAAATTAAATTCTACAGAATCCAATTCATACAATACTTCATCTGTTTATTGTTTCGCTATTGACAATAATTACTTGTAATGTACGGACAAAGATCATGCATATGCACGTTTAATACTTTACGTCAACTTCAGTTGGAAATTCCCTAAAACAAGTTGTTATTGTTGTTTGCCTTTTTTTTTTTGTTAGTGTGGGCAGCGCAGGCGCAAATGAAGGCGACTGTGTTGGTAAATTGCGTGCAAAACTTAAACATAAATGCGGTCGAAAGCAGAAGTGAGTGAGAGAGAGGGAAAGAAACCAATTACAAAATCGCCAATACAGGGTCAAAAAAGAGCGCGTAAGCGTTGAAATGTTAACAATTTATGAATCACGTATATTTAAAGTGCACACAACTGCTTGCGTGTGTTTGTGTGCATAGTAAACCAGTTTTAAAAATGTTAATTTTGGGTTTTTTTATGTCCAATACAAAACAACGGCAATCACGCAACTGTGACGTCGCGCAGTCAGCTGCGAAAGCCGACTAAAAAAAAAAAGTTAACGACAAAGTCGCTCTTTTTTATGCTCAGCTGAATGCAAAAACAAAAACATGCTTTGTTGTTGCGAGTGCAGACAAACTGATAAACTTTCACTTTTTGCCATCAGCTCGCGAGTAAAACGATATGTTGCAATTGGTTAAAGTTGTGATCAACGATATATTAGCCGAATGTTTTGGGAGCTACGCTGAAATGAATCAGCTTTAAAGGAATTTTTAATGACGAACAAGCTTGCCGGCTTTGAGATTTTTGCATACATTAATTGCACACAAACACAATAAAATGGGCAAACGATCTTCATGCTTGACGAATACTAAATCGTATTGATTAAATCACGTTTTTCCCATGCTCAAATAAACCTTAGGTGACTGGCAGAATTTGGCAGGTACTTTATCTGCATGGTAAATATTTGCAATGGGCCTGCATTTAAGTACCAATACTTTTCAAATTCAATTAACTAGTGGATATCTTATTATATTATAATGTATTAATAATAATTTCATTTATATACCCTGAACTCACTTTAAATGGGTAAAAAGGTAATGCAAAAAAAGGGGGAACTCCGAACCCATAATTGCCAAGTCGATTTAGTTTGTTCGTCCGTCCATCTATATAAACGATATCGATCTCGATCTCTAGTGAGTTAAACTTTTCGAATATAAACTCAGTTTATTGCAAACCAAAAAATACCAATACAAATCTACAATATTTACTTAATTTATAACCTTTTGGAAGCGTATGAGAATAAGAGACACAAGTTTATAAGAAAAATTTAAACAAAATCGGTTAAGAAACAAATTGGAGACATTTGTATGCATTTGCACACATACATTTGCATTTTAAGTGTGCTCATTAAGAAGTGTTCAGGGTATATCCAAGTCGACTCACCTCAAGTAGCATTCTTATTTTTTACAGGTGTGTATTAGAAAAAATGTATGTGGTAAATGTTATATTATAATATATTGGATATATATCATGTCAACTCAGCTCTCTCTACATTTCATAAATTCAATAATGATTATAGTAATGACACATTGCAAGGGCGTGACACTGAATGTCATTCACTTAGTGTTTGCCGGAGATTTGCCCACTTGAGTTAGCCACATTGAAGGTCAATCACTCAAATCTCAATCTTAACTCGGTATATTTGCAGAGAATGAAGGTGTGTCTTTCGTTGGTGCTGCTTTTGCCGGCACTGTTGAGCGCCGAGCTATGCGGAATAGCAACATCTCCGAACATGGGCTCCAAGTCCACAAGTTCCAAATTGTATAGTGGCCAGCAAGGGTTCTCGGTGGCCATGCTGGATGCCATACGCAAGGCGACCCCAAATGAGAACGTATTTTTCTCACCATACAGTACATACCATGCGCTCTTGTTGGCTTACTTTGGAGCCTCGGGCGAGACGGAGCAGGAGCTGACCAAGGCACTGCGTTTAGAATGGGCACCCTCAAAGGAGGTTGTCCGTAGCGCCTATCGCATCGAGAAGAAACAGCGAGAGAAACGAGCCGAGGAAATGCCATTGACGTTCTCCTCTGCGGATCGTTTGTATTTCTCTGATCAGGTAAAGTTGGCCAACTGTTTGGACAGTCGTCTGCACGACGAAATTGTCCAACTGAATATCAGGGATAATGTGGAGCAGACACGTCAGGAGATCAATGCCTGGATTGCCAATATCACACACGATGAAATTAAGGACATGCTTTCCGCCGGCGACATCGATTCAAGGACACAGCTGGTTCTCGCCAATGCGGCATATTTCAAGGGCCAATGGTCCAGTCGCTTCAAAACGGAAAATACTCAGCAGATGCCGTTTTATACATCCAGCGATAAGTATTCGTTTGTCCCGATGATGAAGCAGAAGGGCAATTTCTTGCTGCATCCGGACGAACGCCTAGGCGCCCATGTGCTGCAGCTGCCGTATCGCACATCCACGAAGGAGGACGAAGAGGATGATATTTCCATGGTGATCATATTGCCACCATTTAACAATGATGCTCTGGAACAGGTTCTGTCCAAGCTAAACAGTGAAACGTTGACGGCCGCACTAAGGGAAGCCTCGCCGCGTGAAATTGAGGTGTCGTTGCCCAAGTTTGAGTTTGAGCAGCGTTTGGAGCTCATTCCGGTAAGTGCCTAGACACATTCTAATTCGAGGGATAGATAATATATCTAAACTTGTATGCCTTATAGATTTTGCGTGAAATGGGCGTCAGCAAGATCTTCGATAGCGGCGCCACCTTCGCCGATTTCAGCACCGAGCAGAACATCAACTTCGGCGATGCCAAGCACGTGGCCAAGATCAAGGTCGATGAGGAGGGCAGCACCGCAGCGGCAGCCACCGTCTTGGTCAGCTTCCGTTCGGCCCGTCCCATTGAGCCAACCAAATTCGAATGCAATCATCCTTTCGTATTTCTGATCTATGATCAGAAGTCCAATGCTGTTCTATTTACGGGCATCTACCGTGATCCCAAGACAATGAAGTAAATCCAACACTTTAAAAATTGTGTCAATATACCGTGTGCTGTGTGCGTGAGTGTGTGAAACTTGTAATAATTCTAACAATCCTTAACCAAATTGTGACTCGAATTATTGCAATTATCTACGACATTTAATTGTATTTGTGACATTAATAAATTATATTAATATGTATGAACAATGACATTTGCGATTTCCAACGATTCGCTGTATTCCTTTTGAGTATACTCAGTTATTTTAATCTATAGTGTTCACTGATATTGCGTAAATCGTTTCAAATTCTTGTTACGACTTATCTAAGCAATTGGGCAACTGAAAAAAACGAAGCAGCCTAGTTACGTTGGTAGCTTTGAGATCGATCTATCGAATCCCATACATTATAATTTAAAATGATGTAGAAGTTTAACATTTTTAAGCTTTTATCGAAACTATTAGTTTTCATTGGTGTACACAACGCAGCATAACATAGGCAATAAAAATGTTATCATCTTTACAACTTTTTATTTTACTCTGTTAATTAACATATCGCATAAAATTCCATTTTATCCCATTTAGTCAGCCTGACTAATAACTTTTATTTATTTGAAAAAAAACCCATTTTATGTAAAAACTTTCATTTAGTTTTGCTCTTTCACTAATTTCTTTATAAAAACAAGATTGCGTTAATTATCAATATACAGAATGCATTTTTTCTTTTAAGTAAACATTGCTAAATAAATATACAATTGGCATTTCAAATGAGCTACTTAAGAGGAGCTTAGGCAACCTAGTTAACAAGCATGTGTATATACAAAAGGAAACAAAAAAAATACTTTAATACTTAAAGAAAACAAGAATATAGTTTGAATACTTTAACAGCGTTTAGGCCGAAACATTGACAAATATATAGATTTTTTTTTTGGCAACTAAATTTGAATGTCATGGCTGAAGCGAAAAGCACTGAAGGCACTTTGGGTTAGGAAGCGGCGCCTTATCCTACCCGCTCTTTTTCTCCATCTCTTTTTATAAAGTGCAAGAATTTACATATTGAATATAATTTTAGTAGATATTGCCTGATACTCCTCAAAAACTACAGCTAATATTCATCATATTTCTCTTTGTGTGTGTGTGGGTGTGTGGGGGTCATCAACAAACAACAGGCAAGTTTTTCAATCAATATCAGATTAGTTGATTTACAGATCATCTGGTGGCATGGCCACTGCATAGATGGCAAAGCCAATAAATACAATGCCACCGACAATGGTCACAGTGCGCACCGAAATTTTAGATGCCACCAGACGACCGCCAATCACAGCCAGGCCAGTGCAAATGCAATGGCCAATAATGCCGCCAACGATAACGCCGTAAATGTCCTAAAAATGTAAATGAAAATGTCGTATAAGTACTTTTACAGTTTGTAACTTGTTCAAAGCACCCACCTTGCTGGCAGCTAGAATAATAGTTGTCAACTGGGAGCGATCGCCCCATTCGGCAAGGAAGGTCATTGTAAAGGCCTGGGCAAATATGCGCATGGTGAAGTAGGTGGCGCCGCGACGTTGCACCTTGCTGCGTCTGCCGCTCTCCGGATCTTTCACAAGCGCAGCATTAACATCACGATCCAGCTGGAAGTTAAATGAAAAGTCAATGTTAAAACGCAGATCAAGACACATACTTTATTTAGTTAGCTGTCTGCAACTGAATGAGGCGCATGTGTGCAAAGTAAAACAAGGGGAAACAACAAAAAAAAAGGAACTTGCACGAGTTATAGAAAATAATTTTTTTTTTTGAATATACATATATTAAAGAAAAATGTAGCACAAACGATCACTTCAAAACGAAACATTTTTAGGCAAAGGGACAAAAGAGAGTACGACACATGCATATATTTGTGAAGTTATGTGTCAGTGCGTGCTTTGGAACGTTGTGGGAATGACATAACCTAAATGTAAATATGTGGAAATGAAATATGACAAAAAATAAACAAAAACAACAACCGTTAACCGCTTGAACCGTCGTATGTGTTAATATTAAAATGTTATAAAAAAATTATAAAAAAAATGTTATAGAAAATTATAACAAAAAAGTATCTGTTTAATGACTGTGGCAAGTGTGTGTGTGTGTGTGTGTGTATAATTGTTTTTGTTTGTTTAAAAAGCATGTGAAACGTAGATGAAACAACAGTGTGTGTTAACGTTGTTGCTTGATCTCTAACCCGTGCTTTATGCGCGCCCTCCTCGCTGTCAACGCTCCCATTCAAGCTATGCATGCTATCGTGTCCAGCAAGGGGGGCACGCGGCTCAGCCGCATCCACATGGCCAGCATCGGAATCGGTTTCAACGGAAGCATTAGAATTGTTGTTGTTGTTGTTGTTCTTGATACGGGGGCTATCACAATGGGTTTGTTCCGTCTGGCTCGATGAGGCGATCGATGCCGAGTGCGCCGGACTGGCTTGGAACGTTGCCATTTTCAGCTGTTCCACCACCCGCCCGCCATCCTTGAGCAGCACCTCGGTGTTGTGATAGTCCACATCGTTGCCAGTTTTATCACAGCTCGTTTGCTTAGTATTAGTTGAGTTATTGGTGGTATTGTTATTATTGTTGTTGTTGTAGCTATTGGATGCCGGCTTGCGCTGGCGATGCTGCATCTCGGTGCCATTGCTGGCGTTTGCCTTGTTGGCCACAACGCTGACACTGTGGTCATGTATCAGCGCCGGTTCTCTGGCATCCTCCTTGTCCGAATTGCTATTCTTACGCTTCGCATCGGCGTCGTCGTATTTGCGTGTCGCTTTCCGCAATAGCTGTCAGTTTAACACATTTAACGAGGGGGATTTTTTTTTATATTTTTTTTTGTTGTGTGTATTACGTTTGAAGTCACGTTTGACACAAGTTTATTGATCAATTTTTGGTTTGTAAAGAAAGAATAATTAAATTTGATATTAGCTAAAGTTTGTATACAAATCACAGACAAATTTTTTGTTTTGTTTGCTGATTAACAATTGTTTCTGGTAAATTTGTTTTGCGGTTAAGCAGTATTTTAATTTTGTGGTTTTTATATTAATTCTTTTTTTTTTATACTCCTTACACTTCATGGCGCAGACGTGCAATTAGTCACATAGGCGTATGTGTGTGTGGGTTTTTTAACATAGATATATATATAGATATATATATGTAAAAATAAAATTAAAAGTAAATTAATATATCAAAAAACTTGGCGCGTTAAAAGCGCTTTAAAAACAAAATAAATAAAAAAGCTGCGTGTGTATGTATGATCGATTAAACTAAACAAATCGATTTTTCCTATTTAAAAACGAATTGAGTGTGTTTCGTTGCCAGCGTTTAAATAGAAATCTTTTTGTTAGGCATATTAAAATTAATTGAGATTCAGTAAGTCGTACAAATTAGCAAGCAATTTAGCTCTAATTATAGTACGAAACGTGTTTATGAGAAGTTTTAGGGTTCGTATTCCATTAGTTATGAAATATATACATTTAAAATGTTTGTTTTGTTGTAGTTTGGTGAGAGAGAGGGAGAGAGAGATAGAGCAAAATGAGTTAAGACTACAAATAACAAGTATGTGTACTAGAAAACTGAAACTTTTAACAGGCAAATCATGTCAACTAGCAAATGAAGTGATCGCCTTGTTATTTACTTGTTGTCAATAAAAAATTAAAAATATTGTTTAGAATTATGTACAACCATTTAAGCGTAGCTATTAACAAAAGCGCAGATTAACAAAATATTGTCAACTAATAGCAAGCAGTGATTAAAGGGAAAAGTTTTTGTTTGATTTGCTACAACTACGACTAAAACATGTACAAACTACAAAACTGGATCATTTTGGATCATCTAAATTGTACTCACCTCATCTTCACGCTTACGCAAATCGCTTTGAACTTCTTCCAGCTCCTCTTGGGCATCGGTTGGTTTCATTTTGTAAGCATCATACAACATTTTTAAACCAAATATTAAAAATAATGCAGTTGATATATAATACGTGTAAATCTGCCGAATAAAAAAATTAACCCAATTAAAAAAAGATCTATTTCTAGTTAATATCAATATCAATATATATATACCTTAGGAATAAAGTTTGCTGCCAAGCCAAATACGCATGAGAGAACCGTCATAAGGGCCAAGGCGGCAATAGCACCGCCAAAGATAATCAAACGCGGGTGGCGCATGGCCATTATGGCAGCAATAAAGAAAGTCTTATCGCCTAACTCTGTTAACAATATAACAGAGATCGATGCGGTGAACGCATCGAGAAATGAGCCCTTTGTCTTTGTCTCCCGTTCCACTTCCGCTGTTTTCTCTTGTATTCCATCCGATTCCGTTTGCAAGTTCGCTATCGCCTGATGTTCCACATTCTGTAAATAGCATTCGATTTGATACGATTTAATAAATTAAAACCAAAATCGAGTTGCAGTTCATTTACCTTCTGCAAGTCGGCAATAATAGCAGCATTCTCATCTTCATCTGCATTCAATTCAGCGGCGCAGATGGTGGAAAATGTGAGCACCACCATTAACGCCATTGCCATGTGCCATTTGGCTGAACGTTTCAGGTAAACATTATGCCTGGTCGTTTGCCAGAAATATGATTGATTTTGTGACATCCTTGTCGCTGTCTATGTATATTTTTGTATGTGCTCTGCTTCTGTTAGTGTTGCATCCGTGTTTAACTATAGATGTGATTAAACGTGTCCGTTTCGTCCGGCTGACTGCAAAGAAATAAAGTGCTCAAGTTGAAACGCTGTTCACACAGAACAATTTAATATGTATGTATGTACATAGTGATCCACACAGCAAATCGGGCAACAAGTGGTGTATTTGTACATGGCAAATACAGCGGTATCAGGTCTGCGTTTAACAAGCAAATCTGGCGAGACAAACCTTCGAATAACAGCCATCAACAACTATGCTGTCTAGATAAGCTCACAGACTGCGTCAACTTAGTTCAGATATGGTCAGCCGCAGCACAGTACTCAGCATTAAGGTAAAAACGACATTTTAGCTACCCAAAAAAATTATATATACATTTGTATAAAATACATGCAACATGTATATTTGGCCAATCGTTCGTGCCTACGTCAGCAACTTCTGGCCAAACTATTGATTAGATAAAAATAAATGCTAGAAACTGGCAAATATTTGTAAACACGAAATGGGATTACTCTGCTGTTATTTAAGTGCAGCTGAGCTTTTAGTGTAAACATAATCATGTTTAAAAAACTCGTGTAAATATATTCATTGATATATTTTTATTTAATTGAAGTTATTTAAGTAAAAAGTTACGTTTAATCCATGTTAATATCACCTAATTTACGGGCAATTTCTCCAAAGTATTAATTAATTTATGTTATTAATATTGCGTATCTCAACATTTGACTGTTAATTCTGTTAACAGTTGACAAGTTTACATTAGTTAACATTTTAAGTAACATGTAGTTAAATTTTTAATCAGCTTGCTTTTAATATATTTGTATAACTGCTCTATCGGACAAACAACTTAACAAAGTTCATACTACCCTTATGTGGTTAGGGCATACGAAACCACTCAGAACGCAATACGTGACCACTTGCCAACATTCTAAAAATCTTATATCTGCGTGTAGAGATATAGTATAAGAAAATATGTGTTTGGGCTATATTTAGTTGTCAATGTAAGTGAACACGCGCGTAAACTTAAGCTTATATTCCCTATCACACATAAACTTAAAACCCTTTGATATAACATTTAATTTGCTTACAAGTTGGTAGATAACTTTATCACATTAGCATTTGTGTTCAAGTGTGCATATAACCAGATTTATATTAATTTATGTGAAACGCGGTTGCACTACTGGGTCTAATAATTCATATTTATATTAGTAGTCTTAAATATTTTACATCATGGGAATCGTTCACTTTTACAAAAGTCGCTCGATAAGTACTGCGATTCTAAATTTTTTTTTCTTCTTATATATTACTTTACTCTTTTTTTTTGTTTTTTACCAAAAAATGCATTTTTTTCTTAAAAGTCTTGTTTTTGCTGAAGAACTATTCAAGTAAGTCTCAAGTAATTCAATAATTATTGTTATCTTTTCAATAATTTCACAATTGTAAGCTATTTATCTCTTTTGCTTTGTTTCATTCTCCAGTTCTGTTTATTGTGAGTATTTTTATTTAAACAAAAACCCCAGAATTTTTTTTTTTATATTTAATTTCAGCTTATTCATAATAATGACTACTGATTATGAATTCTCTTCATTTTGCTGTGAATTTTATTCCCTGTGCTTCCCATTTGTTTTGCACAATTATCGCATTCGTGGCAAGTAGTGCTCACTTTTATTGGGTTGCTGTCCGTCCGCCTGCCGTCAGATAAAGTGTAAAAATATTTGGGCTAACGGTCAAATTTGTTCACCCATGACACAAACCGTTGTTATATAATAAGGGTTAGGTGACTAGATAATTTAACTTCGATTATCTCTAACACGCACAGTCTTTTTGTTATCGGTATTTTATACTTGTTTATAAAAATTATTAATCTCGTTATTATTACACTGTGACCGAGTATGCACTGTCGGCTAGACCCGACTGTAACGTTCTCACATGTTATCTTTTTTTTTTGTACTGCCACAAGTTAAATATTTGCATTAAAAATAAAAGATTAATGGACGCACTTGACAAGATTCGCAAAAGACGCAATTAAAAGTGTGACAGGATTTTTTCTGTTTAACGTTAAACGGTAAATAAGCATGTTTGACTGGATGACTTTGTTGTTGTTGTTGACAATGCTACGGCAAACGTAAAATGTAAAACGTAAAAAGATTATTCACGAAACGCAGCAAAGACGTGTAAAACAAACAACGTCAACAGCAACGATATTAATATATGTACATACATATAAATTAGACAAGAATTTATATTACTTATATAATTGAAAAAAAAGTGCTCTAGTGGGAAGCGCCAGGCTACGGAATACCCAGCAGCCAACTACTACCGGCTCCAATAAAATCGAGCTTCTTTTCATTTCACACATAGACACTCATATTTTAAGCTGAGCACTTTATTTAGCAGTTGTGATGTGTAAAAAACTTCAAAGTTCATTGTTTTTTTTTAAATTTATTTATTTGTTTAATTTTGGGAATAACAAGGTATCCAAAGAGAAAAATAATCTAGACCTGTGTATTGCGTGATTGTTATAGTCTCTGGGTTAAGCTAGATTTTTATACATCTAAATCGACTCGGCTAGTGATGCTGATCAAAATTATATATATTTTGTTACATCGATTAGCACAAACCAATATACTCTTTTTTTATACATTTTCAATTGGTTTAGGGTATAATACATATAGTAATAAATGAAAGGCAAGTGAGTAGCCGACCGAACGACCGACAAATCAATTGACCGTTTCACTGCGTACGTTTCGTTTGTTAATTATACCCTGTAACAGTGGGTGGGTGAAGTAGGTGAACACGAGGAAAAACTTAGTTAATAAATATCGATTATGTGAACGAAAGTTTCGTTTATCTTTGTTTACGGTATATTAAAGCACACTCACAAGATCAAGTCGCTTAATCGTTTATTTATACAATTTTTTCTTTAAACGGGTATTAATTGCAGCACTAACAACATAAACAATTATCAGATATGATGTTACTCGCATATTTGTATACATTTCTATTTGCAGACATTGATTATCATTTGTTTTCCAATATATATTAAAATTAATAATATATTCATTCGATCATTTTTTTCAACTGTCTATTTTTATGCGCAAAAGGAAAGCAATTAATTGTGCTGTGTTGGCCATTCTTTATAGCTAAAATTGAACACAATTGTTTGTGTGGAAACTGTATTGGCATATATACACATGCTAACGCAGCATATTGCATGAATGTAAAAAACGTTAAATTTTATTTTGTTTATAATTTGTATTTGTATTATTAATTAGCTAACAGCTAGCTTTTTTTGAACGTTTTAACTTTTTTTGCAACACTTGTGGCATCACTGACACTGCGGCGCTGACGATAGCAAATTTGAGCGCTTGATTTACAGCATAATTACGCAAATTTCGAGCACACACACATTTATCGCTGGACAAGTAAGTTTATTGCTATTAATACACAACTTAATTGTAGGTAATTATAATTAAATTAATATGTTATTAAGCGTACCAACGCAAATAACTGCCTTACGTCGCCAGAATTCTTTTTTATTAGTGATGGTAGATAATCGATAGAAAAATATACCATTGTTTTTGTATGTTGATGTGCTCAACATGAGCAATAATGCGTTAACGCAAAAAGAGAACGTGCATTTTTTGAATTACGGACAAAGACTGAGTAATGTTATATCACAAATAACATATAATAATATATGGGACATTTAGAACAAAAACAAAAATGTCCCATGTATCTGTTATTTGGTTAGTAGTTACAATTTATGTTTAATATAGATAAGTTGGAAACGAGGGTTTTATGCTGTAACAATTGATAAATATATAGGATAAGTAAGATAAGAGCTTCACTAGCAACTTATACATTGACTTGCGTTGCAAGTTTTCTATTTACACATGTTTGTCTTATCTTATCTGGATTTCGGATCAAATTAAATTCACTTTGTTTAAGTGCTTCCTTTAGACTATAGTTTATTCATATGAAATTTTTTAATATTTTAACATTGAAATGGAACGCAAACCAAACTTGGTTTATTTAAACAAATACATAAAAGCATATACAAAAATAAATAGTTGTAAATGTAAATAGTTCCTTAGTAGAAATAGGCGTAATACCATCTAAATGTGTTTGGTTTAGGGTTTTGGAATATTTTGTTCGTATTCAGAGCGATTGTTTTGCGCTGTTCAACATGGAATATTGAATGGGATTGTTCTGGTTTTGCGATCATCGATGTTATTCTTCACCCACTTTGACATTGGCGGCTTCCTTCACAGCACGATCCTCTCTGGAGCATTTGCGTATTATGCTATTGAAGTACTTGTGCAGGCCGTAGGCAAACATCCGCACCGGTCCAATGACCATGGCATGCAGCAGATTTGTAAAGAAGCCATCCCAAGGCATCAGACCGCCGCCCAGCATGGTCAGAATCCAGCTCTCAGCGCCCACTGTGGATATAAAGTTGCCTTTCTGCAATGGAGCCGGTTAGTGCTGATGAACTATGATATTTGTCACGACAGGAGCTTACCAGCGCATCCTTAAGTATTGCCTTGGCCATGACCTCGGGCTCGAGTAGCCCACCGCTGCCGGATATGATTTTGGTTTCACGTGGCTTCGACTTCTCCTCCTGCTCAAAACCTGGTGTATTTGTGTCGCAGGGTAGCGCCAATGTCACCGATACACCATGCACCCGGGACTCCATGGCAATCGTCTCGGCCATGGCGCGCAGAGCATACTTGCTGGATGAATAGGGACCGTAGCCGTAGATGCCAAACATGGCCGCCTGCGAGGAGGTGAGCACAATGATGCCATCGCCGGCCTTCTTCATTTTGGGCAGCACATAGCGAGTGCAGTTGAAGCTGCCAAAGAAGTTGACATCCATCAGCTTGTGTACGTCCGCAACGGAGACCTCCTCGAAGAGGCCGCAGATGGCCATGCCGGCGCAGTTGATCAGCGCATAGATGTTGCCCACGTTCGATTCCAGATCGCTCAGCACACGAGCCACCTGCTCGTAATCGCCGCCAATGTCCAGGCTGCGCCACTGAAACCTCTGTTCCGGTCGCTGGCGAACGACCTCCATTAGTGCCACGGCGCCACCTGTGTGTGTGGCATGCAACATGCAGGGGGAGAGTTGCTTAGCAATTGCAGTGAAAACTGTTAGCGCCGGTTTTTCCGGTTTTCCACATACCCAACATTTTCTCATCGCGTGCTATGACAGTCACATTAGCTCCTTTCATGGCGCACTCCACGGCGAGGCAGAGGCCGATGCCCTTGGAGCCGCCGGTAATCACCACGTGACGGCCCAAAATGCTTTTGGGTCGCTTGCCCATGACGAATATGTATATCAGTATGTGTGTCAAAATCGCGATACCCAGACAAAAACCAACTTCCCAGGTCAGCTCCATGGTTTGTTGTGCGGCTGATATGGAGAGGAGCGATAAGTGTACTGGTGCAATATCGATATTTGCAGAAAAATCGATGTTACTTACGTTTCTGCAATGTTGCCAGACTGAAGGAAAAAAGTCACCAAATTATTTTGAATATTTTATATTCATAAAAAAATTTTGAAAAATTATGTATTATAATTTTTAAATTAAAAAAATTAAAAAAAACTCATTAAGAATTTTTAAATTATATAGCCTCATTTGGCTTAAATAATTCGTATTTTTTTCATTAATATAATGCTTTGGCATGATTTCTATGGAACAAAATTTTTTTTATCAGACGCTGATTAAATTCAAAACTAAGCTTGAAGACAAGCCTTTGGTTCAAATTTTGATCCGCAAAATCCACAATTTATTTTCTGAAATTGCAGCATTAAAAAAATAAATAATAATAATAATAATAACATAAATAACAGTTAATATTACTAACAATATCAATAGTTTTATTAATATAATGCGTTTTATATCTTTGTGACGCCTCTGCCTCTGTTAAACATATGTTTGCATAAAAAATTCTATGCAACTTTCCAGTGAGCGCGCTGCCAACAGCTGCCCGAAGACGCTGCTCCCTGTGCGCTGCACAACTTCCAAGCGCTGCGTCAACTCCAACGCCGACGCTTTGGTTTCACTTAACAACAGACAACACACATTCGCATGAACGCTGGGAGGCTTAACGGCGATTTTCAACCACTTTTCGTCCGTCGCGACTTTGCCGATGACAGTTGGCAGCGCACTTTCAGCTCAGTCGTGTACGTAACGTCGTCGAGTTACAAACGTTAGCGGTAAAACGTTCAATTAAATTTGGTCCAATAGTAGCAGCAGTAGCAGCAGCAGCAGCAGCGGTAGCAGCAGCGGCAGCAGCAGCGGCAGCAACGTTGCATTGAAAGATAAAATTGAAACGTGTGTTTAGTGTTAAGTAAATTTTGTAGTGCAATCCCAAGTTAACGGCAAATGTTGCGCTTCGCTGGCTGCTAATAGCAAATTAGTGGAGCAACAACAAAAAAAAGCAGCGCAGCGTAAAGCGGCAAAATGTATTGCATACCACACGGCTGTCATGAAAAATAGATATCGATTTGCTGGCCTAACGGCATGTAGGATAGCGTGGGGGCATATAGCTATTTTTGTGGCTGCGCGAAATAATTTAATATCAAATTGCTAAACACACACACACGCATATACACACTAAGCACTGCGAACTTCATACTTGTAAATTATGCATTAATTGGCTCAATTGTGACATTTTGTAAGTGTGTGCTTAGGCGTATACAGCGCTGTGTGTGTGTGAATGTGTGTGTATGAGATCATCATTATAACGGCACTTGCCGTCGCCTGCTGGTATGCAATACTTGCTGTAACTCACGCTCCGTTTCTCCACATCTTCCTCCCACAGCTGCGCCCCTAGTCAAAAACAAAAGAATAGCGAAAGGAAAAATAAAATACAAACGCACTTTCTTCGCAACGCATTTACCAGGTGTGCGTGTGCGTACAGAGAGAGTGAGCAAGATAGCGAGCGAGAGAGAGAGAGTGAGAGAGAAAGAGCGAGCAAACGCCACGCGTGTGTCTTTGTGTATGTGTTAGTTGCGGTTGTTGCGTCTCAAAAGAATTACAACGAGCGAGTACAATTTGAGCGATAAAACACACAAAAATCTGTAAACGCGCGTGTGTTTATTTCATTTGTATTTTAATCATTGGGCTTAATAACAACAACAACAACATTTCCCTATGATTGGCTCATTCTGGAATCTGTGCAGAGCGTGCCCATCAATGCCGGTTGACAAGGTACATCAATAATATTCTATATTTAGATTAAACTTTATTACAGTCAACGCTTGTAAAACCAAAGCGCAAAGGTTACAAAAATAATTTTAATTAGGTTTTTTGCCAGCGTTGCTTTCTAGCAGATAAAATTAAAATTAAAACAATATATTTTACTTACATTTTAAGTAGGTGACTTCTTTTGAACCTTTTTATAGTTAAACTATTCATATTATTGATCAAAACGATTTTATTAAATTTGCCAAAATTTGATTTTTTTTGCAATAAAAATTGAAACATACTTAAAAAAAATAATTTTTTTTTTAAGACTTTATTCTTATTCTTATTAAATTATTTATTTATAAATACACCTTTTAAAATTAATTATTAAAAACATTATTTAAAAAGTAAGGAATCAATAAAAAATTATATTAATAATCAAAGCGATACAAAATCCTTTGAAAATAAGATTTGAATTGAACTGAATTGAATTGAAAATTTTATTTTTTACAAATAAAAATAATCTAAATAAAAAAGGAAAAACTGAGTTATGCAAGTTATAACTTGCAGTTTTTAACCCACTTTCATTGTATGGATTTTATTTATTTATTTTTATTCGTTTGAATCGCAGCGGAATCGTTTGATTTATGTGCGACATATTTTTATTTTTATTGCACACTCGACAGGCCAGACAAGTGAGGGGTGGATGCATTGAAGGGTGCATATAGAATGGGGGTGACTGAATTTATTACTTTACTCGAGAGGGTGTTGCACTGAGGGGATTATATCATGGGATCATGATGAAAATATTTTTGATTTAACGAAATTGCGGGCGAACAAACATAAATAAAATTAATTACGATTTTATGGTAATCCATTTTCATTATTACGCATTATTAAGATTTGAAAGCGTTTAATTCCGGGGTTATGTTAATATTATCACACCAATAATGTTTACAATTAAAAAAATTATACTGTTGATATATTTTAAAAATTAATTTGAATAAAATGATTATAACGGTTAAGCTTACTTGAATAAAATTAATTGATACAATCACATACAATTTGCATTAATGTATAAATTTTATTTTTAAGGCCTTATTATATTTATAAATTTTATTTATATTATTTTATTGACATTGAGATTAAAGAAGATTGAGAGAAGTACTTAACACAAATTTTTCTGAAAGCCAAACAGGATTTATTTATTTTGTTAAAAAAGGTAAATTTATTTATTTTTCATAATCCGTTTCCAAAGGTGAAAAATGGTTGAGAAAGTGTAACGAAAACTTTAGAATCGCACGACATTGTCTTGGCTTATATTAGAAAATATAGTTTTACTATCTTTTACGCCAAAGTTTTCCTCAAGTCAAAACAATTTTCCACGAATTTGAATTTATGCACACCATATATAATATTACCAGCCAAAATCCTTGGGAGTGTCATAAATCGGAGTTAGCCAAGTAAACATGCAATGCACAGCCAACAAAAAAAAAAAGAAGCAAGTAAATAGAATATAAAGTCAAAAAATAAAAATAATATAATAACAAATTCGCTGGCATGGAATAAATGAATGCACATTACGCCCGACACCAGACGCGTCAGTAAGCGGGACGGACATGGCCAAAAATCAATAGCCATATGGCAGTGTATGTGGCCTAAAGGAGAGTATACCCGGGGCACCGCTAGCTAGGGGCCGGCCGGGCAGAGCGACCCGGCACCGCGTCGACAGGCAACGACTACAAAAAGAAAACCGTCGCCTGGCTTTCCAGTTTCGATTGTACATGTAACGGAAGGGGACAACAGGGGGGAGTAACTTTGCAGAACAGCTGATTCATCAAATTTCGAGCACTGAAAAGTATGCAATGCTTTTCTTTTGCCGTCGCTTCCTGCTACAGCTGTTGGAAGTCTGAAAGAGAGAGACAGAGAGAGAAAAAGAGAGAGAAAAGAGAGAGAGAGATAGACGGGGAGAGTGCGCATGCGCAGCAAAGAGCGCGCTGCGAAGAGAACGAGAGCGAATTTGCGGCTTTTGCCGGCTTTTAATATCTTCAGTTGCTTTTGTTGTTGCTGTTGGCCATATGACGTGGAAAGGCAAATTGTCTTGCGGTATTACATCAGCGCAGCGCAGTCAAAACTTTTATTGCGCCACCTTCCATCTCCAGCGTCACTTTAATAGCAACAACAAAAACTTGCTCGACTGAGCCTGAGGCGCCAGTGCGGCGTTCTCCTGTCCGTCCTGGCCTGGCTTGACTAGTGGCTGGCCTTATCGATTCGCCTCACATCTTTTTACTGTACTTAGTCACTCTCTATATGTGGTAGTCAGCTGGCGACGCCCAGTGCAAATGCATTGCCCCTTATCTAATGTAAAATACACACACACACGCACATACACACACAGACATGCACACTTGTTGTTATTGTTGGCTGCACGTGTTCTTTGTGCCGATGTGTGCTCTATCAGCCCACATCATCAATATTCTGTTTGCGATACTGACCATTGTTTTGAGCCGAGCCTAGACTTTATTACCAAAGAGTATTTATTGCATGCTCGTTAACCTGCCTGAACTCTTTTGGGACATTTACCACACATGCTATACAAAATCTTGACTCTGTTGTTACAACTAGGTGACATGTTCGCTGTCAGCTTAAATAAGTTGCTGAGCTTAGCAGGTTGTTAAACATAAATGGATAGAAAAAGGTGTATAATTTAACTAAACCTATTTTCTATGTATTATTATACTTTTAATAGGGAACAAAGGCAAATAATGAGCACATTTTAAGTTAGAAAGGTGTAGAGTCCTTTATTGAACCGAAAAAAGGGTTCGAAAGTGAATCTCTTGCCTAGATTTCGATATAGAAATGTCTTAGCGGGAGGATATTACAGTAAGCCACAAAAATAATAAATAAATAAATAAATTATACACAATATTAAACAAAGAAAAATTTATAAATTTAACAAATATTTAAAAACAAATATATAAAAAAAATGACAAGATTTTTACCTTTAATTGCAATATATTGCATTAATACAATTTTTTATGTTTTAAATTTTGTCAGAAGTTCACTGAATTATTTTCCAAGAGTAAGCACGGAAAACACCAAAATTATTTCAATCCAGTTTCTTACCTTAATCGATATATTTATTTAATTTCACGTTTCAGTACAGTTCCAAAGCACGATTTTGCTAACAAATTGAAATCTTTTCATTTAAATTGACATTTCCGCAAAGTATTTCAATTCGCATTTCTATTGTGCATTTAAATCGCGTCAATCAAGCAGTTTGCACTACCATTGACCACAGAAATTTGCAATTTTCTCCTATACCACTATCCCTACCCCTTTGCTGTTCCCTAATCTTCAGCGAACGGTTCGCCCAAAGCCAAAAGGGAACCCAAAGACAATTGCACAAGAGCCAAAGCTCCAACCGCAGACAAAAACGAGAAACGGAAACGGAGAAATTCACTCCAATTGTGTGTGGCCAATCTCCATGGAGCACAGAGCACAGCTCAGCGTCGAGTGCATTACGAAACTTTTCTAATTATTTGTGGTCAGCTTTTCCAGAGTCTGAGGGTACTCAACCGAGTGATACACTTCTAAAGTTACAAGTGAAGTAAGCGTGAGATAAATTGTATCGGAAATGGAAATAGGTGTGAAACAAATTCTCTTTCATAGTTGAATAGGATGAATAAAATAAAAGATAGTTCAGTGAAACAGCGTTACCCAGTTAGGGTTTTCTTTTTTTCTTTCAGTTATAAGAATAAAAAGTATATTTTTTTTTTATATATTTCTATATATATTTCTTTCTTTCTTTTTGTCAAAAAGCATATTGTCTACAATTTGTCCTACAAGAAGTAAAAACCATTTATTAAATTGGGTTTGTTATTTTAAATGACACTTTTTTAATATTTTAATTAAATAGTAAAGTTGTACTCAATTAATTTTAATTTATATTTGTTGTTCCACATATGTTTTCACAGTTGCTTGTGTAATTTTCTTTAGAAAATAAAATTTAATTCCCAATTAAATATGCGCAGTCATGCACGGACTTGTACAGAAGCAAAAAACAATTTTTTTTTTGAATAAAAAAATATGTACAACTTATTTTTTTTGGTGACTTGGTAGAATTTCTACCGTGTAAAACTTTTATTTTGCTGATTGCCCTCACGTGGCCTCATGTCAACTGAATTTTTGACTGTTGGGTAGCAATTTTTATACCCTAACAGTATACATTATCCCTAGCTCGAGCGTAAACCATTTTATATCCCATTAATTTTTTATTTATTTATGTTCACATTCACATTCATTCATGTTACATTCAGAACAATCGCACAATAATTAAATACTTTTTGAAATGTTTGTAGTTTTTCTCTTACAACATTTAAAAAAAATGTTTAAATCAGTTTTTCAGGATCACATAAATTTAAAATCATATAAATTACAAAAAGTTACTTGAAGAGTATCCAATTTTCGGCATTTCTATAAACAAGTTCTATTATTTTTTGGGGTGTAACGATTTTTTGTTATGCCATTTAAATATTTGCATATTTTCCACTCAAATCGGGCAATTGCATGCAGACTGCATATAAAATTTTTACTATATAGATGAAGAAACTTACTCAGTTTATTTTCCGTTTATTTATTTTCTTTGAATTTGTCGCTTTTTAGGTGAGTTTTTCCGTTGATTTTGTGTAAATATATATTTATATATATTTTTTCATTCATTTTACGAGCTCTTTAATATTCGCTTAACTGCTTGGTTTTTACGATCGCAATCAGTGATAAAATTGTCTGTTATTTAGTAAAAACGAAGTTCGATTAAGAACACGGTGAGTTTGTTATAAACCATCTTTGAAATTCTTTTTTCGATAAGTTAATATTATTGAAATAATTAAGTACTATTAAAGAGAAAAAGGCGGAGTAGTTTTAACTGTCAGGTTTGTAAGATTACAAACATTATCAGATAAAATACATTTTGTATATCTATTTATAAACTGTAATTTATAGAAAATATATAAATATAAATATATTTATATACATTTATTTACCAGGTCCGTCGGGTGTTAATCCTTGACTTTGACTCTTTCTTTAAGCTCACGTTTTGTACTACAAAAACTAGAAATTAACTATGGACATGTGTTTAACTTACTGACTAGCATTTGTCGTGCTAATCAAAGTCAATCGCAATATTGATTTTTATGCCACTCATTAAAACTTACACGAATTCCCAGCGTAGTTTTGCTATAACACGAAATGTCTGTCAAAACTTTACCAACACACACGCACACCTGCAAAATCAACAGCAAAGTTAGGCGTTTAGAACTATACACGGAACTTTTTCCATTAAAATAGGGGTGCTCTGTTTTTTTTTGTCCTCAGCTAATGGGAATCATAAGCAATTGATTTTTGTAATAGAAAAAAATGCAAGTAATTTAATTACCTTTAATTTAATTGGAATCTCAAAAAGGCAGCGTAAAAATTCCGTTAGCATACGATGTGCTCAGGACCTATTCGCATATTACGTGAAGTCAATCTGACGTGGCGCATCCGTCAACATCCTGTCTCGTCTCGTGCCCGCTCGTCTAACGTATTTCATTTTCAATTTTCTGCCTCTGAACTAATGCAATTATAATAATTTCCGCACGTAAGTGAATGGATTAGAGGCCAGGTGTCCTTGCCAGCTGGATGGATCGCTGCAGCTCGTTGGGCCCCAACATAAGGCTACATTTGCCGCAGTTGGCTCCGAGTTGGCTGGCGACCAACTTGGCTGCCTGCTGTCAGCGTTGCTTATAGTCATTTTATGAGATATTTTAGGGCTTGGGCGAATTTGCAGTGCTGCAAAGTGCTGCTATGTGGCCTGAAAAGGGTTTGTGGCAACAGTTTGAGAGCTCTGAAATCAGGGTAAAGTGGAAAATTATCATGGCTACGTTGAAAGCTGAAATCAAGCTGTTTTGATATTTGTGAAAATTTGAATTTAATTTTACTTGAAGAAACTTGTTTGTAGCCAGTGTTGTTAGGCGTTTGAGGAGCTTACAGTTTTCTATTCATTGCATTAACTGCGCGGACTTAAGGGAGATATTTGTAACATCGCAATCTGTTTTATCGTTTGCGTCCTTATTTACCCCTGCTAATATATTCCAACATCCCCACTGCAAAAACGGTACTTATTGCTCTAAAATATTGTTCAGTTCGTGGCATATTACAAATCCATTAAGAACCCGTTGCAACAATTGCAGTACATGTTTTTTTTGACGGCAGTTGCCAACAGCGCGGTTCGTTCAATTGCCAAGTGAAAAATCTGTGAACATTACGTATACGCAAATAAGGTCATATATGCGAGTTACTCGCGCACAATGCCAAGTAGCCCCTCCCGCCTCCTCCTTCAGCGCTACCTGTCACTGTTCCATATGCCACTTAAATATTTTACGCTTTTGTATTGTTAAGCTAAAGCTACTTTTTTTGTGTTTTTTTTTTTACATTTCTAACGCATAAAAAATGCAAACGCAGTAGGGAAAAGGTTATATAATTTTGTACTTGTGCGATATATATGTATGATGGGTCTGTGTGTATATTTTGACAGAGCAAAGTGTAAAAAGTTACAATAACTCGGCATGAGCAGACACTTTAGAGCTCAGAACTCTAAGCGTTGCACATTTTACATTTCATTCAAGTTGTTATGTCTTTTTATTTTCTTATATATCACTTAACTGTAAATGCCAGCTAAGACTTAAAAGAGTATAAAATTTCGAACCAAGTTTGAGTAAGGGCTATGTTTAAAGGATACGTATATATACAAAAAAATGTATTAATGTAAAATTTAAAAAATAATAATGGAATGGATTTAACCTACAATGAAAAAAGTTCCTAAACAATTAAGCATACAGAAACAGAGTCTAATATAATGTCTTAAATTTAAAAGAGAATAAAATACGCTTTAAATTTCTGACTATTATGTTCGAGGATACTATATTCAAGGCTACAAAAATATAAGATTATGAAGATGTGTCTCGCAATTATTTATGCTACATAAGCACAACATAATAATACATATTATTATGACTTAATGTTGTTGTTGTTATTTGTCATTGCACTTTTGGCTATAGTTTCATGCGACTTTTGTTATTGTTACAGCGCACAATGCAGTACTGCGATTATTTGCTGCAGTTGTGTTTAGCCAGCGGCAACTACAAACGACTAGTTTGTGCTTAGATCCAACTTACCAAGTACATACATATATACAATATATAAAAATACTTGGGAGCAGTACAGTTCGTTGCCTGGCGATGGCAATTTGATACAAAGCAACGAAATGGAAATAGATATAAAGGCGAAATAAGCGCACACAATGGACAATTATTTACACAAGTATAAGTAGTATATATTTATATATATATATATATATATATATAGGATGTGTTTTATATGTATACACAAATTGTGTTGTGCACTCGTTTTTATTGTGCTTGTGTTGCATGGCCATTTGATGCTGCATTGTTTTAATGGCATTCAACCAGAGTTCTCAATTGCCGTCATTGAAGGATTTACCCATGGCTCAACTTGTTCAACTCGGTTTATGTTAAGCCAAGCTAAAGTTCGGTTGATTATGTAATGTGTAGAAATGTATAAACGAACACATATATGTTGTTCAGTACGTGCGTGTTAAGTTAAGTGAGGTTAAATAAGGTTGTGATAGGTTATGTTAGGTTGCGTTAAATAAGGCAAAGTTAGGTTATAATTGGGTGCCGTTGGCCAAATTTAGCTGAGGTTATGTAAGGAAAAGTAAGATTAGATTATCTAAAGTTTGGTCAGTTGAGGTGAAGTTATATTATGATATTTTAAGAAAGGTTTGAATGCAAATTTAAGATTTAATTTATTTTTAAAAACGCGAAAATTAGGAATTTTCTTAGCAAAGGTTTATACTTTACAAAGATGCTTACCTTAAATGTAAATGAAATGAATTGAATAAATAATAAATTTCCACATAATGAACGATTAAGGAATAAAAGTTAACGGCTTCACTATATACATAAATACATTTTATTTAAATTTTCATTAATTAAAGCACTTGCTTCTACAGAAGTTTACTTGCGCTTTGCGAGGTCCTTTACCATCAATTTTGTCTTCAGCTTTTCTTACACTTGTTAAACTTTGTTATTTATTCAAGCTAACGAGTATGCATAGTATATATTTAAGATGCTGCCATTTTCATTCACCACTTTTTTGTGGAATAAATTACCACTAAGTTGCCGCTTAATATACGCTTCCGATTGCGCATTTCCTGCATGGATGCAAACACCAGCCAAGAGTGCGTGAAAAGAAAACTTGAAAATCAATTTGAATGTACTTTTACACTGCAGTTTTTGCCGGATTGTGGATTGTGGCCCGAGCCACACCACATTGAAAATCTGCATTTGAATTGTAGTGCAATTTAAAGTTTTGTAACTGTCTTAAAAAAATCAACGAAGTTGTAAATTTATGCAAGAACCATACCATAGGTTCTTGCATAAATTTACAACTTCGTTGATTTGATTGAGGCATAAAATGGCTTGCATTAAAACTTACAAAAAAAAAAATTTTTGCAAACAAAAATAAAAAAACTCACAAATTATTTATTAAATAGTTAAATATATATAAAATGAACCTTAATTTTGTCGCACTCTTTTCAAGTTTTTTTGTCGCTTGTCAAAACAAAATTTACGTACAATTCGACCATTAATCAAATAAGCTAATACCATTATGGCAAAGCACATGCGAAGTTTTCTAGTGCGATTGCCCTTAGCTGACATATAAATCGTTTGTCAAAGCCAAAGTAACGCAACTTGGCCAAAACTTGTGCCAAGAAAAAAGAAAACACACAAAAAATACGTTTTCTTACACATTTTATTTATGATTTGCTATATAAAGTTAACTTTTCGCCTGGAACGATGCTGTTTTATAAATATTATGAAATTGGCATAAAGGGCGAAAACAAAGATGACTAAACACAAGACAAGGAAGCTGACAGAGCGGAGAAATGAAGAGAAGTTGAGTGAAAAAGAGAGTTAGCTAGCTTAAATGACGTCACTTGGAAGTATTTGTCCTTTTCTTTTTTCATTCGCTTTTGAGTCACTTACGTCAGCCGCTGTCAACTTTTCTTTTATATAAGCCATCTTATTGTCGGCCAACGAGCCGTATGCGTAATATAGGAATGCGCTTTAATTGCGCTCATACAAACATACAAATTGCAAACTGGGCAGGGTACTTTTATATTATATATATTTGGCAAATTATAGTCTGTACTTAAATTTTTAACACATTTAGAATTTAACAGAAATGCATTGTCTTATTAGTCTTCTTCATCGTCTTCAAGTAAATGACCCGCCTTCACTAGTTCAAGTTCCACTTTCAGCTGCCAGCTTTCGTCCATATGCACCTCCGGCGGCTTCAGGGCCGGCACCTCGACAAACTCTAGTTTAGGATCACCCACCAGAATGCGTGCTAGCCAGCGGAATGGCTTCTCAAAATTATAATTCGTTTTGGCCGATAAAGCAAAGTACTTGAAAAAAAGAGAGAAAAGTGAACAATTATCCAAAAATAATATATCTTTACAATTGTTGTAATTGTTGTACAAAAATGAGATTCTTATTAGTCTTCACAGTCTTTATCTAAGTTATACTTGGCTTACCGGCATATTCTTTTTACGATGAAAATCCATACCCTTTGGCCTGACTTTATGTTCCTTAATATCTACCTTATTGCCACACAGCACAATTGGTATTTTTCCACAGATGCGCATCAAGTCGCGATACCAATCGGGCACATTTTTATAGGTGGTTCGTGCGGTGACATCAAAGAAGATGATGGCACACTGCGCCTGAATATAGTAGCCTTCGCGCAGTCCGCCAAACTTTTCCTGTCCGGCCGTGTCCCAGACATAGAATCGGATCGGACCGCGAGTCGTGTAAAAAACCAACGGATGCACCTCCACGCCCATTGTGGCCAGATAACGCTTCTGAAACTCACCGGTCATGTGGCGTTTGACAAATGTTGATTTTCCAGTGCCTCCATCGCCGACTAACACCATCTTAAACGACGGCATATTATCACCTTCAGCCATGTCTTGAGAGAACAAAAGTGTGATTAAGAAATGTATAAAAATGTAAAAAACTTGTGCAACATAAAATATCAGAATTTATATAGAACACTTATTATTTGTGTTGACATACTAGTTCAACGTAAGCTGATTTTTATAAATGTACGAAATTTCAAATTACATCTGACTTGTATATAAAATACTACGTTGTATATTTTATACACATATAAAAAAAAATGGTAAAACGAACTTAAAAACATTTAAATATTTAATTTTATTTTATCATTTACAATTTATTTATTTTTTTTTAATAATTGATTATACAAGAGCTGTTGTAATATAGTTAGACTAAACACCAGATAATTGTCCAAAGCAATATGTTTTTGGATGACCCTGGGAAATACAGTAAAGCACTTATCCAGTTATTAAACTAAATATTATGTTTCAGCTTCGAAAACATAAGATACCTTAGATAAAACGCGTGCCATCGATCGCGTGCCATCGTTGTCGTTATGCACATGAGTGCACAACGCGAAGCAGACAAAGACTCACTCACACTCACATTCATTCACATTCACAAATGCACTCGAGAGGCAAATAAAAGAAAATAAAACGCAGCACTCGGCATAAAAGACTTCTGAAGGCCGCAGCAGAAAAGCTTCGAATATCATGATAATTGCTAAGTTTTGAATAACACTGGAATAATGCATAACAAGTGTATGTTGTTCAGACATAATCCGATTGATGCTGCTGCAGCCGCTGCAAGTGACACTGACAGTTGCACATCTGAAGTTTCTTCGGGGAGGGGCGGGGTGGGGCGGTTACGGACAGGAAAATGCAATTAAATGCAGCTGTTTGTTGTATAAGTTGTTGGTCATGATTTTTGTCGTTGCTGTAGCATAATTCAAATTTCATTTTGCGTTAAAATATGCGCATATAATGTTTCCCTGGGTTGTTTAGTGTTCTATGCGAAAGTTTTACGGGTTGTCTGGCATGCATTTTACACCGGAAGTGTTGTGCGTGTGTGTGCTAAAGTTTTCCCAAAGTTTCCTGTTTGGCTTGATGTCTAAAACTGTCAGCTTGAAACTTTCGGCCGTTGCAATTTAATAAATTACGTAAAGTGGGATTTAATTTGCAAATAATTTTGTAAAAACATATGAAAAGAAATAGAAGAATAATTTAAAATGGCGAGTTTGCACTTAAAATCGATTTTTTGGGCACAAATAGTGTAAAAAACATCATTTAACCAGATTTTGAGGTGGTCAAATATTTTGTCAAAAATCATGCCAAAATTGGAAAAAATTTTGATATGTTAAGCTCTCGGACCCATAGATATCATATTTCAAACACGAAATCAATTCTACATTTAAAATCGATGCATTTTTGCAAACAAATTTTTTTTGATATTTTTGGGAAAAAAGCATGTACTTTCCCCCTTATTCATTTTCGAAAATATTTTTTTTCCAATATTTAAATTGCGAGTTTGCATTTGAAATCGGTTTTACTGGGCATTAACACATTCAATAACACATCATTCTACATTTAACACTCCGTGCCGTTTAGAAAAATTTTTTTGAATTGCTTTTGAAAAAAAAACATTTAGCCTTTTTCACATTCGAAAATTTTTTTTCAAAATTTAAAATTTAATCGATCTTTATCGTTTTTAACTGAAAATAGCATTTTTGTGCTAAAAAATATATTTTCAAAAACAAAAGAAATAAAATATTTAGTTTTATAAGGTTCTATGCTTAAATCATAAAAACGGAACTTATAGTTTGTAAACTGAATCTGGCAACTTTTCAACTGTCTGCAGACAACTCTTTGATTACAGTAAAGAAATAAGTTGTTGACAGGTAAATTGCGCAACTTTCAGCAGTTGGAAAAATGTCAATGCACAGATACATAGACATACTCGGGATACACAAAGGACACACACTCAGAGAGGCAGCCATCAAGTCGAAACTCATTTGTGTGTGACCGCAAAACGAGGGACATTAAACTTTTAAGACGCTTTTATTGCACATGAGCTCAACTCCCGGACTCCGGACGGACATCTCTTGAGTTTTCAGTCAGTCTGCTGCGTCCTGTTCTATTCAATTTGTATCCTTTTTGGCTTGGTTTTGATTTGATGGCTTTGCATTGACATTGCCGTTGACGGCTGATTTATTGAAAAGGCCCAATGTCACAGCTTAGTCTACAGCTGGGGGCAATGTGGCGTATGCATAATATCCTTTGCATTCCAGAGTTCATTCACGTGCAACAACAATGGCACAAATTCCACATTGAATACATACGTGCTCCCTCTGCCAACTGCTTCGAGCACGTTTTGTTTTAACACCAGCAACATAAATGCCTTCAGCACTCCAGTCTTCTTACATGCAAAGTGCACTCAGAGGCCGGGTTTGTTTTAGAATTCAAACACACGTAAATAATTTCCTTTTGCTGTTCACAATTTGTCACTTGTTGTTGGTATCTGTTTTCCCAAGTTTAACATATGTGTAACGATTTTGCCGTTGCAGTTGGCTTAAGTTTTAAGTAAATGTGATTGTTTGTTGCACTGTTAATCCTTGATGTATTCTTCTTGTTGGACAAGGGTCCACAGTTGGTTATATAAAGGTTTTTCAAACGACTTTTTTTTGGTGTTCCTTAGATAAAATATATAAAATATAATATATATAGTATTTAAATATATTGCTTAACAATAATAATAGGAATCTGTATTTACTATCTTTATCTATGTTAGTAGTGTCTATTTCTGCCCCAACAATTGCAATTTGGCTGCAACTAATTTAATATTCTTTAAATTTCAACCACGGCTGCTGCTCGTTTTCCGTCTTCTGCAACCTAATCCATATTTATGGGTGCACACAAAATGAGCTTATTAAAATTAAACAAAACAGAAACACGACAACGAAGCGTGGTTGCTCTTTCAGGCATTTAATTGTCATTGATGTTTACAATTTGTGTAATTGTAAATTTTTTAAAATTAAATTGGATACAATTTATTTTAAAAATTATGATTATAATGCTAATGTGGTTATCGTGTGTTGGGTAGGAATTGCTTATTAAAATAAAAACCAGTAATATTTTAAAGACATTTTATTCATAAAGGAATAATAAGAACTAAGTATTTTATCTGGTAAACTAATTGTATTAACTATTAAAATATATTTAACAGAATCTTTAGGTATAATATACACTTAGCTTAGCAGTAGCTTAATTTAAAAAAATATGTACATAAATTCATGTTAATATTATTAAAATTCAAGCGTTTTCACCATGAGCTTTGAGTTATATATTATATACCAATTAGTAAAATTTTTATTACTTCCCTTAAAAGGTAAAAGAGAAATAACTATAATAAATTAAAAATATTACTGTGACCTGTCATATCAAATTTAATAGTTATAGAACCCAAGCTGAGCTATACAAAAATGTGGCCATGCAAATGAGCAGCATTATTTAATTAAATGAAGTTGGCCTCAATGACCGGCCACGTCGCGTCGTGGCTACCAAGCGGCTAATGTGCATTTGGTACATTGGGTCGCCATGGTAGCCTCATTAAGGGACGGCCACGACAACAGCTGGACAATTTATTAGCAGGTTCTTGCTGGTGGTGCAGTGGCTCCCCACCCGGTTACAAGTCAATCTGCGTTACAGTCAAGCTGAGGGCTCGTTGCTGTCATCTTAAAAGAGGGCACTTAAATTTAGGCAAACGAATAGCACCAGAAAAAACATATTCTGACACGTCTGGGGCCAAGTTAGGTAAATTAATTGCTGGTGCAGGCCAGGAACACACATACACACACGTATATATTTGGCATACACAAAGTCTGATTGTATTGCGCGGTTAGTTGAGCAATCGAGCAAACTAAACCGCACCAGCGGGCCAGAAGAACGCATTGTATGGGCCAACATGGCAGACAGTACGGCGGATCCCCCTTGCCAAAAAGGGGTGAGGTGCTCCGGCCAGATGTTTGTGTTTGGTTTGGTTTTTTGGTCTATGCCAGTGGAAACCATAAAAGCACCTATCCTCTGCAACCTGCACATGTACATGACGTTGTCTGCGCCAGACAAAATGGTGTCAAATGACAAAATGCACCGTAAACCAATAAAAAAAAACAACACAGAAGGGAGGAGGAAATGGCAGAGCTTGTAGCCAAACAAACACGTGGGCTGCCTGACCAGTTTTTAAGCGCACATATTTAAATTTAACTTTAAAGATAAAAAGGAACATATTCACTTTGTTTTCTTTGTTAAAATTATTATTTAAATCTAATACTATAAAATAACAAAAATATATTAAAAAAATATTATTAATTTTTGTTTTTTTATACAAAAATAATGAAGGATAAATAATTTGATTGTTGCAATTTTTTATTAAAATAATTTTAAATTGAAATAAAAAAGCATATAATAGAGTTACAAGCGTCATTAAATTTTTCTTTTATGCATAAAAGTTTGTTAAACTCCAAAATAAAATAGGTTTAAGCAAATATAAAAACATATTTGCTATTTATATATATATGAATTTATTTTTTAAATTTATGTTTTAAAAATTATTCAGGAATTGTTTCCTATAAATTTTCAATTCGTATTCTCACTAAAGCTTTGATATCTCACAAACTTATTGCGCCAACCAAGACAAAAGAAAACCCCTTGGACGATGAAATTTTATGCGCTTGTTTGTGCTTTATTTTCCGTGCATTTCACAACCACACAAAAAGCAATAGGAAAAGCCGCAGGCAGTCCGGCAGTCAGCCAGGCGATAACTGCAAGTGCTGAATTGCTTGGAGGTGTCCTTTGTTCGCATAAAACTTAAAAGTTCCCTTTGGGTAGATTAAACACGCACACAAAATTGTCTATATACACATAGTTTGTTTGCGGTTTTAGTTATCTAACACGTGTAGCTATGTGTTGGTTTAGAGGATTATGGCGCAGCGTAAACTGACGCCTGCAACTATGCTATGAAAATTATTGCACTAGATTTACCAAACACATAGCTGTACTTACATCTACTTGCGATAAATTTTGCGGTTCATGTTTTTGCTGTAAATTGGATATTTTATAGAACCAAGCATGGAGGTCAGCAGCATGAGTTATAATCCTGATAAAAGTGCTGACTATTAAAATGTTATGGTCAATAACAAATTGCAATGATCTCAGAGTTATTTTTTAGGGCAGCACTAAAAATTTTATACAAAACAAGTATTTTAGTAGCATTATTTGAATTACAAAAAACAAATGATTTAATGAATCATTTTTAATTGATTTATTATAATTTCATAAATAGAGTTTATAATTAATTTTTTTATATATGTATTTAACTGCACTGAACCATTAAGCCGTTATTTGCAAGCATAAATTGAATCAACTATCTTAATGAATAATCTCATATGCAAATGTTGCAAGCATATTGAGCCTGTTCAATCACTGTCTGCCTAAAGTCAAGTGCAATTTTAATTAATTTAATTAAGTGAGACGCGCACAGCGGGCGTCGGGCAGGTATCTGAGTGAAGTGCCTGTCACCAGGCTTATCGGGATTTTAATGTCAGAAGGACAACTGGGTGCTTTTCATCGAAAGCAAACCTAAAGAGAAATTTAAATATTTTATTCATTAGAAATTATGAACAAAGGGGTTTTCCGGCTGTTTTTGCTGTTATATTAAAATTTCAACTGCGTTTGCTGCTATAAAATGAATATACATTTTAGAGTTTAAGCAACAATTAAAGTTCAAATGTGAACAACCACAGAAAGATAAACACACGAAAACGCAAAATTAATTTTTAAAAAACTCATCCAACCACAAAAATATAAAATGTTTTTAAATATTTATACAAAAGCAAAAAAAATTAAGGAAAGCACATTTTATTGCGGTTTGCATTTTGAAGTTGCAATCAATTTGGCGCAACGCACATAAATCAGTTGGAAATTTATGTGAGACTACCGCATCCTGCTCCAAAATTGACATGATAAATGGCTGCAGCATAAAAAAAAAATTATTTTGCAATAAATAGGGGCAGGTGTTGCTGCCACGTGCCAACAGGCACTCAAACCCCGCACCGGAAAGACCATTTTTTTTGATGTTGTTGCAACCAACCCACTGTCAATTTAAATGACAAACGAACCTTGAGGCAAGCACACACCTTCAATTAATCTATTAATGTGAGCGCAGGTCGAGTTCATCGAGTTTCGGTTAAGCATCTATTTTTCAGGGGTGTTTTTCCCAACAGAAGCCCACGTTCAACTCCCTTGTGGTTAGTTGCTTGGAAAATTGTTTCCAAGTGTTATTTATTGTCTGTCGAATTAAAATTTAGTGAACTTTTCAATGACACTTTATCCGGGTTGTTCGAATACAGGTGTCCAACGAATGTCCAGACGCTTTTTAGAGGCTTGTCGGCAATTAGGTTAATTGCTGAGTGGATTCAAATTTGATTTAAGCTATTGACTTTTGGTTTAATAGGTGTGGTTGTACATTTAATTAACAGTAATAAATAACTAAGAACATAGGCAAGGAATATAAGTAGAAAAAGCTGACTGCGCATGTATCCTGTGGGCAGGGGCATGATATCCTAAGAACCCGTTATTTTTGCAATATTCTATATAAAACAGTCTTCAAGACTTATTACACAAAATAAAGATATAAAGTTTTATTTATTTTTTAAAATTATAATCAGACCGTAAAAAAATCCTGTATTTTAAATTCCTTGAAATTTATACGTTGGAAACTTGAAATTCAGAAGCGATCTCTGTCAAAAAAAAAAACAAATAAACAAATAAATTTCAATATATATAACTTATAAATTCATAAAACTAAAAGTATCGAATAATTTGCTAACGCCCATATCAAAGTTTTTCCCAGTTTTCCATTTATATGCGGTTCTGTGAATAATCATTAAATAATTATAGCATATTTTGTATTCAAGTCTTAATCCATTATCCATTAGGAAGCAGAACGAACTGCATAAATAATGTAAAAATAAATTTTGAAGTTGTCTCCGAAATTAATTGAGTGGCCTTTCTGGCAATCAGCAGAAATGCAACGATTAACTGTTTAGCGACGGGACCTACTTTAAAATTAAAATTAAACAGAGAAAGGACCTGACAGTTGCATAAGTAATGGCTCTTTAGTTGCCAAACTGGGTGAGCTGGCAATGTCCTTTGCTTTGCGTGCTGGTTGGTAATTATTTGTACCTTGGCAAAGCCACAAAATGGAAACGATAAAGGGACGTCGAGTAGCAATGCGCATTCCATAAGCAATGGCTAACACAGATACCGAAAGTACTCGTTGGCCAAGTAAACAAAAAAAAAAAAACAAAACCCAACTGACGCCATCATTAACTTTACTAACTGTCCAACTAACCGACTGTCTGTCTGCTTTTTTGCTCGTCAGTTTATTCTTGCAACACAATTCATAGCTACCTGTAACGTAATATAAACTTAAATGTCTTTTGTCCTTAGTTCTTATTGCAGTTGTGCTGCGCTTCAATCGATACAAAAATTACGAAACGCATTTCGGCCATAAAGCCAGGGCTGTAACGGCCGATAAATATATATTTTTGACTAGTTTCCACTTTTACCTCTTTATTTTTATTTTCTTCTTCTTTTGTTGCAATTATCGAATGCTTGAAAAAGCAGTAAAATAAGGACATTGTCGACAATTACCATTGCTGCATTGCAAATGCGACAACCACATTTGGCCATGCGCCCGAATTGCTACTTAAACTGTCAGAAAGCGCCAGCCCTGGCCTGACCCTGGTATACAAATATTTACATTTTCATTCGATTAAAATGTTTAGTTGAATGTGTACATGGTTATTTAATGTTTGTTTTAATTGCTTGTGGGCTGTGTGTTTGTCTAATTGTTTTTATTTTACATTCATCATTTTAATAGACATAATGAATTTAAAAGCCAAATATAATGATACTGAAAAAATAGTGGGTTCCGGTGAAATAATGCATATGCATTTTAGTATATGAAATTATCGTTTTGATGTTACATCGATTTAAATATTGCTTGCGCGGTTAGATATTTTATATAGTTTTGTTACGGTACTTTTTGATAAAAGTACAGGTAAAATATTAAAGTGAATGTATATATAAAAGTTGTGTATAAAAGTGGAGTATAGCAACATTGAACTTTGCTATTAAGAATATCTGCAGAACATATTATCAAAAGTGGAATAAATTTAAATGTTTGGAAATTAAAGATTTTTTCCTTAACAAAAAGCAGTTTTTTATTCAGGTTTTTTCAACAGCGTAAATTAAAAAATAAATATGATATAATTTGTTTATGCTTTTTCTTGCAATTTTGATTGGAGTACGAAAAAAGCCCTTTTCTGATTTTTATATTTTTCAGATTTTCCACCTTCAGGTTTATTTAACCAAATTCTTTTATTCTGAACGGCAATTCATATTTTTTATTCATATAAGTAACAATTTTATTCCATCTATTTACATATATTAAATCCAATTCAAGCTTTAATAATAATTAATGTTTAATTTTACTTTCTTGATTTTCAGCAGCTCCATTCCGAGTATAGGAGCACTTATCGTTGGCATGAATTTACGGGCAATTCGAGGCCGGAGGTTGTGCGTCGGGCGCCAGCGCCAAATCCAAGTCAATTTGTTGGTGCGTATTAAACCATTCCCAAGTCGTTTATTTATTTCAGCCTTTCTGCATTGTCCACTTATCTGGCATTGTCATGACGATTTATCGATTGCAATTTATTATCTATTCTATCGATTCGTCTTGTTTTGGGTCTCCCGCAGGTCCAACAAATGAGCCGCCATTGCCACGTCGAAAAAAATGCCCAGAATTAGCATATAAATCGCACGAGTTTATTATAGGATCCGAATATACAGATGCACGTCGAGATGCCAGTGCGCACCGTTCAGCGAGGGTGAGTACAAGAAATGCGACATGTATATGTAATATATATATATATATGTAGATATTAAAATCTACCATTCACCTTTGATTTGACCTTGCGAAATATAAGCACAAGGACAGTTGTTTTGCGCCAGATGTTAATCCAATTTCTTTTTCTTTTGGGGAATTTTATAGGTTTAATAACAAATAATACATTCTTTTATTGAATACATTAAATAAACAAAGATAAAAGAACAGTAATATAAATTAATAGGAAAATTTGTGCATTGCATTGTTTGATTAATATTACATTATTAAAGACTGTACAGGTTACCCTTGTACTCTACAATATAAAGAACGCATAGAATTAAACTAATTCTAAATATAGTAATAATAGAAAATACAACATTAAATAACCTAATAATAAGGATGCATTTTTATGTTCAAGCGTTCTCATAAAACTGTTATTTAATAAGCAGCCTCGTTAAAGTGTACAGCTGCATAAAAGCATTATAAATCTGTGTAGTTTTTCTAATGCAGTCACGTTCTATACTCATATTTAATGCTCATATATGAGCTGTTGAGAAATGTGTGAATGCAAAAAGTATAAAATAAAATTAATTCAACCACTTTGAATGTGTGCACATTTGTGGGTTCGCTAAAAATTGAGAAGCTGCCAGCATTAAAATTCATGCACTGTTGAAGCTTAAAGTGGAGCCTACAAGTAAAAAATAAAATAGAACGTGAAATAAAAGTTGGAAGCACTTTTTATTTATTTTTTTCATGCATAATGCGCATTTGATAAGCATACATGTAAAAAAATATATATATATATATTAACTATTTGCAGGCAGGCTGACTTTTTGCTTAGCATGACATTGGGGTTAATTCGTAAATGCAGAAATACGTGAGTGTGTGCAAATGTATGTGACTAAAAGCCATAGTTAGTGCGGTTTCTAATACCACATTCACAAAAGCCAAATGTGAAGGGAGGGTGAGTGGGGAATTGTCGTAATGGGCGGCTGTGCGGTTGGGCTTTTCTCTGCCAGCGCTAATTAAAAATGGGCACACATGTTGCACACACTACGACATCACCATATATATGTATACATTATGTGTATGTGTATGTGTATATTCTTTATTACACACCCTGACAATAAATAATTAATTGAGTTTCACTTGGGCGCCAGGCTTTGCTGCTGCTGTGATACCTGATCATGTGCGTCAGCGTGTCGTATGCGTAATATTAATGAGCTGCTAATTAACTCAAACACACACACGTTTTATGTCCCTCTATTTGCAGTCGGAGGAGCGCGGCACACCTTCGCGGCGCAGCAAATCGGAAGGACCACCCGTTGTGCCCAATGGGCGCGCCTATCCCATTGCAACGGAGGTTGATGGAACCACAAGTAAACAGGTACACAATTGTCAGTTAGATGCTGCACTTAAGCTCTTAATCATGAAAGATGATCAATCAATATTGTATAACCCATATATACGTATATGTATAATCTACTGATTTAATATGCGCCTGAAGTTATGCTACTTAAAATGTTCAAGATTTATTTAATGCATGTCTAGCTGAAAATAAATGCTTAATACCCAATGACAATAGCTGAGAGTCTAGGATAGATTTATGTGTATATAACAAATAACTTTTGATGAAAAAGGAAACTGTAAAAGAAAAATGATCTATATAAAAATAATTATATGAAGATTTTTGCTGTGCTATAAAAGCTTCAAGATAAATAAAACTGGCGAATTTGAAAGCATGTAGCAACTTTAAAAGACACCAAAAATTTGTGAATAATTTTTGTATGAGTATTAAATGTATAACAAATAAAGTGTACGAAAGTTGCCAACAAATTTTTATATTTACCGAAATTTATATAACTAGTTATAGCCTTTGAGAAATTTGAAAAACCTTTAAGGTGTATCGAAATAAAATTGACATCATATTAAATGTTTATTTATCTCAAAAAAATATCTTTAGATACATTTTTTTTTAAAAATATTGATCAATTACAAATTACAAATAAATAATTACAATAACCTTAAAATCCGCTCAGCAAAACAGCCAAAAGCTTCTATAGCTATTGTCACTGGGATCAAAACAGATTTTGTGCTCTAATATTTACAGTCTTATACTATAGAAGTCATTTAAGCTTAGCATAAATCCTTCTAAATTATCTGTATTTTAGTACTCTTCCTCTATACTCTGATCTGTATACTGTACATATGTATTTGGCTTCAATTTATTTATGTGTGTGTGAAAATTCGAGTCTAGGCAACGGCAACGCCCTATTTCAATTGCGACACGTTCTCAAAGTTGTCAGCCAACAAAATTGCTAACCAGCATGATTTTATGCCTTGTCATGTCGCCACATACAAAATAGAGAATACAGAATGTAAAAAAAGAGAAAAAACTATTGCCAATGCCGATTCGAGATAGTGCGCGATTCAGTGGACCGATGGACCAACCATTGGGAACCAAGAACCAAACGACGCGCAACAATTTCTATTCGTGTTTTTTTCATTGTCGCTGTCTAACGGTTCTCTGCCCCCTGCCCATGGCGCATCTACAGTTCTTCTATAATAGGCAATTTCTTTTCTATATGAGCGTGTGCATGTGTGTGTGTGTGTGTATTTATATGTATGTGGCACATGTCGTTACATTTGTAACTTGTTTCTGTCTCGCCATTGCAGCGATAGGAAATTTATGTAGTAACTGTGGTGTGTGTGTGTGTGTAAAAGTGCCATTGAATTGACTGTCAGAGCGTCAGTTAGTCACAGACATACACTCGACCTGAATGTAAATTTTTAATCTGCAAAACTCTTCAACATTTCCATAAGTTGCCTTTACCGCTCTTTATCGATTTCTTATACCCTATATATCTACGTTTATATATGGTTGATACCTGGTTGTATTATATTTGAGTATTAATTAGTTGTGTCTGTGATTTGTAGTGCATGTGTGTTAGGATTTTTATTAGACTTTTTCCTGATTAGTTTTGCTTGTCCTTCAATAAAGTTACAAGTTATTTAAAATTTACTCGATTCGCAGCGGATTTCTTTTAATAATATTTGGAACTGTTTAAGCATTTAAATTTGACTAACATCCCAAAAATAAAATTTTTTTTTCCAAATTTAAAAAATATTTTATTTATATTTAAAAGTAGATTTCTTTTAAAAATCTCCGGAATCGGTTAAATTTTGTCCAAGATATAAGCAAGATGAAAGAAATTTAAAAAATTTGTATTATTTAATAGTTTGCTATGACCATATTTTATCTACATTTATTATTGTAATTAATATTTTCATCGCTTTTATGTAAGCCTAATATGTTTTATGTAAATTTTAGGTATATACATATATTGAATACTTAGAATCAATTAGTGTTAAATATCAAAATTTACAAATTATACTTGTATTATGTGTATTTTTCTCTTTTTCTCTTCTTTTCTCCCTCTCTTTGTCTCTCGTTCTCGTTCTCTATAACTAACACGCTCTCTTTCTCTGTATTTTTCTACATGTTAACTGTGCTCTGATCGTCCTCATAACTAATCATAACTACCGCATACTAACCGAAAATAACTACTGATTAAATGCTAATCCTAATAATTGAATTGAATTGTGACTTATCTGAAATATATAAAAAAACACTCAATGCGTCAATGCAATTGCTCTCTCTCTCTCTCTCTCTTCTCTCTCTCTCGTTCTCGTTCTCTTTTTCTTTTCTTTTTGTCTCTCTCATTTGTTTGTTTGGTCTTCTCGTCTCTTGTGATTCTGCTCTTCTCTTTCGCAGGCGGGTGAGTCAAATGGCCTATTGAAAAAGACCATCACAAAATTGAGCACTGAGTATCGCCTGCAATTCGTTTGGCCGAATGTCCGACGCATTAAGGGCGCCGATTCGAACGTAACGACGACGGCGCGAGCCGCGGCCGGTGATTACCCAAGAAAGTCAATATCGTTGGGCGCGATCCGAACGGGTTATCAGCCGAGCCAGGCGACGCACGGTTACACACATCAATATCAAACGATAGGTGCCGGCTTGCCAACGGTGCATAAAAAACGTACAACAAATCAGAAAGAAGGTGCGACAGCAATATGTCGTCGCTAAGCATTTACATACTTATACCATAAAATACATATATATCCTATTAGCGCATAGTTTCTTTCAATATCTCGTATATATATGTACTTACTAAAAAACCAATACAAAAAAAAAAACAAAAAAAAAACAATTGAATCAAGTCCATCTTAACAAATAATTTACATTTGATTTAAAAACGTTGAGTTTTTTACTACGTACTAATCTTAAATAATAAAAAAAAATCGTATTTGAAACTAAATTTTATTAACTAACCTTTACTCAAAAGTAATTGTTGGGTGCGCAGTTTTTGAAGAACTCTACATATTTATCATTTGTTTATTTAAAAAAATAAAAATGCCGCTCACATTTGCTCGCGGCAGCATTGAGCTCAATTTTTCAAAAATATTAACTTAAATAATAATAATTTCATGCCTAATATTTTGATGCGTTGACTAGTGTTGGTAAATTACAAGTAGTTCAAATATTTCTCTTCACAACAATGCAAAAAATACAAACAAAAATGCTATAAATTTGCAAAATGTTGAATACAAATTTCAAAAAAATTACGATTATCAAGTTTTTTATGTACTCGTCGTCGTAAAATTTTGCTTTTCATCCAAAAATATCACTAGTTGTATATTAAATCCAACAATATATATCTATTAATAACGCATTTGCGTATTTACAATTTAAGCTTAAGTCACCCTTTATATAAACATTTTTAAGTAAAAATATTTTATTGATTTTAGTCCACAAATTTAAATAGGTACACACATATTTTTTAAGTTTTTAAGGCAATATTTTGTTTTAACGCTTTTAAAAATACTAAATCTTTGTTTTCAAGCAGTTAGCTATCTTTACTCTTTATCTCTCTCTTTGAAGTCTTAATATCTATTTTATATAGAACGAAATTATGCTAAATTCCCTTCTAAATGAAAAAAACACACACACAAGAATATCTTTATAGCAAAAATAAAAAAGCTGACGTAAGTGTTGAACTAAATTCATTTTTATTAGTTCTAAATAAAAAAAAAAGTAAAATAAAAATACAAAACCAACAGCAACAACAACTACATGGTAAATTACCTGACATATTCATTTCTTTTGATGCTTAGCCGTAAAATTCCATTGATCGATACTTAACTTAATCAGAAAACCAGAAATTGCTTTGGCTCACTATAAAAACAAGGATATTCGTGTCCAGGCCTGTCCCCATATCACGTATCAATGCAATTTTACGCAAATGATGAACTAGCTAAGTGTAGTCGGAGCATGCGGTCGCAGGTTGTGTGATATGTTGTATATTTTATATACCCTTTTTTTTTATTCGTTTTCTATTTATTTTTTATTTTTGTACGAGCGTAGGAGTTCCGTTGGCTTTAGTTACGTTGCATGCGTGAAACGACAAAATGGAATTAGCATCATGCATTATTCATCATTCATTATATCAGCATTTATCGTACATATTAAAAGGAACTATATTTCAGCTAGTTAAAAAAATGGTATTTAAATTAAAGAGAGAGGATATTTTTTCTAGTAAGTACCTAAGTACTTTAGAGCACGAACAGAATACATTTTAACTAACGTAAAAAATGTTTAACGCATTAATGCAGCTCAAAGTTTAAAAACTTAAAGCTCTTTAAATATTAAACCATTTTTTCACGATTTGTCATAATAATTTGTTTTATAAAAAAAATATTTTGATTCCCATATCCTTAGAAGTGGTTTAATTAAATTTATAAATACAAATGCGTTAAATATACGTCAGTTTTTTTAAATCGAATACTTTAGTTTTTAAATATGGTTATTACAAAATTAAAAAGAATAATTAAAAGGCAGCTTAAAAATAACTTTAAAAAAATCGACAAAAACATACCTTATTTATATACAGTTATTAGTATTTATATCATATTATTTTATTTTATTTTTTTTAAATGTTCAAGGAATACATTTTTTTTAAAGTAAACTTAGATAGGCCGGGTCAAAAACTAGTGTTATCAATCCCAAAAATAGCGTGAGTTTAATTATAATATTATTTTAAAAATATATATATTTTATTTTTATTTCATATATGTAAAATTAAAAAAAAAACACAGATACATTTAACATAACTCAAATTTACAGTTAAAGCCAAGAGCATAGGTAAGACAATCCAAAAACGTAAGCCAAAATCGAAATGTATACTCATTAAAAATTTACATAATTTATAAAGCTAATATACATATATATTTATTCTATGAATTGCAAGTGCAAAACGATCAAGTGGCTTCCATTGCAAAGCTTTTAAGTCTTGCCTTTAAACCTTGAGCTTGAGAAGCTTTTTTAGTGCAGCCTGAAAATTAATTGGCCGTAGTGCTTCAAAAAAAAAATAAAATAAAATAAAAAACAAAAACACAAATATTAATATTAAAACAACAATTTAAATAAAATATAACACTGCGCTGCATTGAAGTCGAAATGTTTATATTTTTGTATGTATATTAAAAAAAAATTGGTTCAAATTTCGTTCTATATTCCAAAAAGTGACCCAAACCCCTCACATATACCAAAAAACACCAAACACGCTTTAAAACATGCAAGCAAATTGATAAAAAAACCATATTTATTTATTTAATTAACTCAATGCTAAGCGAAGAAATATACAATTTTTTATATTTTCTGTTTGTTATTTTAATATGTTGAGAATTCAGAATTATGCGCTAGATTAGCCAGAACCTCCACTAACAACAACCACTAAAGATTCACAACCACCCACCAAGCCACCACGAACCAAGCGCCTATTTTCTGCTCATTTGATTTGCTGTATAAAGACTCACCCAATTCCTCGGTTGAAAGTTTATTTAGCGAGACACTTTTGCAAAGTTTAAACTATTCTTTTTGTTATCCTAATATACCTTTGTCCTTTAGTTAACACTTGAAGCCAATTAATATTTAATTACTCGAATATTTATTTTTCTTATCTTTATGTAAATGATGAAAGTCTGCAAAAGAAAAAAACAAAAATAAATCCGATTTAATTTTGTTTAACTTTAAATGGTACAGAATTGTTTAAATCTTTTATCTGTGTGCTTTCAGCTACACTACATGAGCTGGAGCCTTTGGTTAGCGATACGGAAGATAGAAAAACACATGAGAAGTATGATAACAATTTAATACACTTCCTTTTCGTTTTTGCTGTTTATCATTCGAAATTCAATTCTTAATATCAATTTCTCATATGCTCATGAGCTTCAAACATACCAGAGATGCCACCAATAAATACCATTCACCCCGAGAAAGGCCAGCCATCATCATAGACCCACCCAAAATCCATCCAAACAACAAATAATCCACATGCAAACGTGTCGCACCTGCCACTAACATTCATCTAAATATTATATATTTAACCAGTTTGGTTTTTGTGTCATAAATTCTAATTGCATATGTATTTCCACACAGACAAGTGAATTTTGCAGATCGCAAAATTGCGGCACGTCCGTTTTCGCAAACAATCGATCAGGAGCGTCTCAATCACTTTATTACGAAAAGGGAGAACTTTGGCTTTTCCGAGGGTGTTGTCAAGGATGCCTACAAACAGGGCCAGCTGGTGGCTATGAATGGCAGCGCACCGCCGCATTCGAAACCAAATTTGGATGTGTGGTTCAAGGAGATGGTCGAGCTTCGCAAGAAAGCCGGCGAATATAAGGTTAGTTAATGAAATAAAAGACTTATAAAACACTTTCTATGAGATTCACTAACTCATCAATTTTTTGCCTCTCAGAGTCGAGGCTGGGGCGTTGAAATCGATCCGGAGTTGTATAAGAAACAAAGGGATCTTTGGGATCAGGTTTCCAAGCGCAGCTCGCTATCGGCACTGTCGTTAGCATCCACTATGCACAGGTAAAAATCACAAGCCTAATTAATCTAATAGCAGCATTTAATTGAGTTAAACTTTATGCAGACCTATTACCAAGGAGGAAAAGGAGCAGGAAAATAATAAAAAATCAACGCCATTGCCACAAAAGCCACGAGTTCCTGGCCAAGCCTATTTGATTGATAATAAGGATGAGATTTCAGCACTGCCAGCACGTTTTAGCAATATACGCCATCACTTGGAGCGCACTACGGGTCCGGGTAAGCTATGAGGACACCCAACTAAAGTTAGGCGCGTGTCGTGACACGATGTTCTTGTCTCAGAGTTGTTCTATCCCCTAGCGTACTTTCGAGTCGCACTTAAAACGTTATGAGTATCAATAATATGTAGTATGACTACCTGAAAGAAGTGAGTAGTAATGAGTATCATTCAAAGAGTATTTAAAAAAATTTTATGATTGAAAAACATTAAAAATTATGCATTATAAAAGAGCTTCCTCTTAGGCATACCTTAAAATGGGTATGGGAGAGTATAAAGTATGATTATTATAATAATGAGTATATGTATAGCAAGCAATGATAACTACCGAGTAGTACTCAAAAATAACTCATTTCAGATAAATTAAATATGGCAGTCAACATTGGTTGTCTTATATTTAACCGACAAGCGCTTAACTATGTTTTCGAACAACATTTTCCTAATTCCATTACGATTTATTTAGCAGATGTCGAGGAAGGCGCTTTGTTGCCTTCACCCACGCGGGAGAAACTGATGCCAGCTATCACCAAACGTGAATCCGAATCTCAACGTGGCAGTCCCAAGAAGACTGCCCTCTCGCGTCATGGCTCGCCGCAGAAGGGCAGCCCCCAGAAGGGCAGCCCTAAGAAGGTCCTCAAAAGTGAGTAGAGTTGCCAACTATTTATCTAAAACTCTGACTGTAGCAAAAGGTCTACACATAACACTTTAATGGAAAATTTTATTATAAGTAACAGTTAATACATAGTTACACAAAGCACTTTCTAATGTTTACGAAACGATGAAGGTCACAATTGAACACGTCCAAAAAATAAGTATACACAACGTTAAACAAATTTTTTATTTTAAAAATTATTCACTTGTTTAACCAATAGTTTGCTTAACTGCTTAAAGTACTTGATTTGCTTTCTACTCAAAGGGTTTCCCGTTGGAAATTTTTGTTAAAAAGGAATTTTTAATCTATTCTCAAGTGCACTAAAAGAAATGTTTTGATTATGAGATTTGTGCACAACGAATTTTTTTAAATGTAGCTTGTTTTAAATTGAGGTTTTGTTTTTCGACAGAGTTTGTTTTTAGCGTATTTATTTTTTAAAATACTATTTGTTTCTTGTATAGAATGTCTGTACATATTTACATACAGCTTATATATAAAGATCTATGTTTTGGAGAGTGTCTTTAGTATTAAGGTAAATGTAACATAATGTTTATATAGCATTAAAAGCACAATCATTTTGTTCAGAATACTATAAATATCATTATTTCCGATAGGAAATGATGCAAGTTTATTTGAAGTGGACATTTTTTAATATATAGGCTAGGCTTCAACAGGGAATTTTTATATATTTCTGCATAGGTATTTATTTTCTTTGCTAAAAACTAATAAAAATAATAAAATAACTTAAATACAAAGCAGGAAATGAAAATAAGCTAGACTGTGTAAATTTAACAATCATTATCCACTTACAAGCTAATACATTTTAATCATGTATATAGTTGAAAATCGTACAAACCATCACTTTGTTCAGGCCCTAGTCAAATGATGGCTTTATAGGCTTAATGTATACTGCTACGTTAAATATGTGATAATGCAATATAGCTAGGAACCTTTAAGATCAATTATAGTAATTTGTAGTGCATTGTACAGAATTTGTATAAACACCATTAGACATATTTCACTCACATTCATACCTAAGAATAGTAATTTTATGCGAAATTGAAACATGAATCAAATGGTAATCAAAAAAAAAAAAAAATAAAAACAACTAAAACGAAATCTAAAAACCGTATCAAAACCAAAACCACATCTCTTCATCTTCATTTTGCGTGGTTCAGCACGCTCACAATCTGTGGGTCCCGGCGTCGCTGAGAATGAGTCACCCAAGCGTCAGTTACGCTCGGCGAGTCAAGCGCCTACGAGTCGTAAAAAGGCACCGACGACATCGGCCGGAACTGAACGTAAGCCACGCCCATGTAAGTAGCCAAATGATGCGCAAAACCACCCAACAAAAAAAAAAATTAATTAAATTAATTCACGTTTAATGCGTGTGATAGTTCATTGCCTTGTGTTTTATTTTAATTTGTATGTTAATTTACCTTAATTTACTCCTAGTTTGCATATATAAATATATCATTAGTTTATATTAGATTTGTTGAGATTTCGTTAGTCAGTTACCTTCATTTGCAATTATTTTACATATTAACTATAGTTTTAGTATTTAATCACACACCGCAAGTTTGTACGTTCTTTTCGAAACATACTTCAACTGAAAATTTACATAGTTCAGTGTCTAATAAATATAACAAAAAAAATATTTATTAATAAACAAATTTATATATATATATATTACATGTATAAAAATCTCAAAATCTCTGTTAGTTTAGTCTCTGGTCTTGCGGTTCATTTTTCGTATTTTGTTCTTAAGATTTTCTTTTCATTTCAAATTTAAGTTTTTTTTTTCTGTATTGAAGCGTTTGATTGGTAATTCGAATAAACATCTATAGTTTAGCATGTTGAGTGAACAATATACTAACAAAATTAAAAACATCATAAAAATGACATACCTTAACCTTAAAAATACTAAATGTTAATACCGAATTGTAAGTACGTAATACTAACAAAGTCAGTGTTGAACAATGATTAACAAGCATTCATTAAGTTGTGCGTGTTGTGACTTAACCCATATGATTTTAGTGCAGTTTATAAATATTTATCGTTTTCCAAACTGATCATAAATGTGTGTGCTAATAACAAGTGTTGTTCTTGGCTTAATGTATATGTGCAAATAATGTATCATATGTTAAACGTAATAATTATGCATATAATGACAACTTGGATCGCTTAACTTTGGCAAGCCAAATTTTTATACCCTTGCAGATAAAATCTTTAATCTAAAACATAATTATATTATACCTTTATCTTGGCATTATTCAGAGCTTAAACTTTTCTTTGTCAGAATAATATAAATTAAAAAATTAAAAATATATTTAAAAAGAACATAAAATGTATTGCCAAATTTAAATGAAAAGCGGTTTAAAAGCCTGTAAATGCAATGAAACTGGTTTTAAAAATTTTACCAACACTGCAAGGGCATAAAAAACGCACTTTTCAGCTAAAACTAGAGAAAATATGTTTTAAAATATACAAATTAGAGAATATTGTCTATACATTGCCCTAAGTGCTTGTTTTGACAAGGAGTAGGCAAAATATTTTTAATAAGCTTTTTATAAGACCTCAGTGAGAACACGAATTATAATCATAAGCTTCAGGGGACAGTAAATATTTAAGGTAGTTTTAAGATATGTACCAAGTTTGTGTTTAAATTTACTAACAATAAATTGTTTAATGGTTGCTTTAGCTAAGTAGACTAACCCATTTTGGTAACTCTCAACATAAACTAACAAAAAGATTTTAAAACGACGCGTTTTATCATTTTGATTTTGTTTTTTCATTTAGCTTAATGTTTTTAATATTTTAATATATATTATTGCCATTACATTTGTTGCATTATTAAATCGCCGTTTCTAAAATACAAATTTATAAAAACATTTAAAACAACAATTCATATTCAAATTTGTTTTTTCATGTGCCTTATGTTTTTGGTCTAAAAACTAAAAAAACATTCAAAAATCAAACTCGACGCAAAAATACCAAAAACCGTAAAAACAAAAACCAAAAAAAAAAAACATCCAAAACAAAAACTGCTTACGTTTTTATAGCCACCCTATCCACAACATTTCAATCCCGCATTAAAAGTAGTTCCCTACCACCGCCTAACGGTAAAGTAAATGCAGCGCCAACAACAGCAGCAACCGCAACAGCAGCAGCGACATCAGCAACAGCCGCCCGTACAGCATCAACATCCAATGCTAATCATGCTAATCAATCACATATTTCACAATGCAAGAGCTACAATAAAAGCAACAGCAATAACAAAGCAACGACAGCATCAGTAAAACAACAACCGAAACAACAACAACAGCAACAGCAAATGCGTAAGAAAGACAAAGATAGATCGAATATTAGTTGCATTAGTCAAGTTGGTGCTGGTAGCGGTAGTATAGCAAATAGTGCGAAGCATCAACAAAATAAACAAAAACAACAACAGCTACAACAACAACAACAACAACAGCAACCACAAAAACAGCAACAAATTCTAGCTGCTGCAACAACGGCAGCAACTGATACGGCAGCCACGTCAGCAACAACAACAACAACAACATCGGTTCCAACAGCAACAACAACAACAACGGCACCCACCCGACCTGCCACCATCAACATCAAACGCCTAACGGTACCAGGTCAGGATAGAAAATTGGCTGAAAGTGAGTAGAGTTTGTCCGAAAAACTTGAAAAAAAAAAAATACAAAAACAAAAAAAATTCTCTGCAATAAAAAAAAATTATTTGATACACCCATAAAAATCTTATCTTAAACGGAAATGCTGTAAAATGACATCTGATGCGCGAAATGTTTGTGTTGCAACTTTTGTAAACAAAAACAAAAAAAAAGCCTGAAATTAATTAACTATAAATAATTGAGCATTTTACACCTTGTCAAAAAACTGTGTTGTACACAAACTAGTGTTGAGTAATGAAATTATAATTATGATTTACGAATTGGCATATTGAAATTGGGCGGCACCTTTTTTTCTATGTTCTATCAGCCATGTGGAATCATGTGTGTGTGTTAGTTCATTGGTATTGAAACAGTATTTAAGTATTTTTGTTAGAAAATTGGCATAGTACTAGTATTTTGTTTGTGTCTCGTTATTCCACAGGGTTGTTCCAGTACATAAAATTCAAAATTCTCGTATTTGTTTAAAAGTTGTTAACCAAACCCAAAAATAAGCGTTACGTGTTAATTAATGTTAGTTGTTGTTGTAATCAATGTTTGTATATGTTGTCTTTCAGCCGTGTGTCCAAGTCAGCCCAAATATGGTTTTCACATATGCCTCATATCATTTGTAGTATTTTATTCCAATTTATTTTTGCCACAATTCTACTAGTTTTTCTTAATTGAACTTACTATGTGTTATGTGTTATATGTCTATAGTTTCTCAAGTAGTAAGCTTGTCTAGCAAATTAAATGATTATCTAAGTGTTTTGTTTTTAAGTTTTTATTAATAACTTTTCAACAAAACACTGAACATATACACTTATACAAAATGGGCTACGTTTACTAATATGTATGTTCCTGGAATAAAAACAAGAATATGAAATATATAATAAGAAAAAGTAAAAACTTCTTCATATGCATTATATATATATATATATATATATAGTTATATAGTTATTTTTCTTAACAATCGTAAGTTGGGTATTTCCATTTTTCATTCCAGTAGAGTTTTAGTAGTATTTTTTCAGAGTAAGTTTTATGGTAAAATATTATTAAGGTCAATCACATGGTTTAGTTGGGTCGGTAGATCAGATATCACATAATTTTTGGAAGTACCAGAAGTTAAAAAGTTAAATCTAAGAAATATACACTAGTAACAAACAAAAATAATAAGACAGTCAATAAAATCTAAAATGAAAGGTTCAAGTACCAACCGGGGAGTAATTATACACAATAAATGTGATCGATACACCGATGTATCGATACCTTTGCAAGCTGTCGTCGTTGCCTCTTAAACATTCACAAGCCTCTGTCAAACTAAACTGAAAACTGAAACATAAAAAAACAAGTTTTTTTTCCCACTCAAAACAGTTTTACTCCTTATTTTGATGCGAGCTCTATGTAGTCTTTATGTGAAATATTAATTTAATTGTAATTTTTGCCGCTTTTCTGTATAATATGTCTCTTGAATGTGGCATGCTCTTCTTCTGCTCTCTTGTGCGCTTTATAAATAAAAAAAAATATATATATAAAAAATGTTTTAATTTTTATTGAATTCAATTTTTTACTAACAAACTTGGTTGCCTCTTAAGCTTTTATGCTTAATACGTGCTTTATTTTACTAAGTTCAATTAAGTTTAAGTTACAAACTAAGTTTTCATTTTGTGTTTAAGAAAACAGAAATAAAGTTAAAAAGAATATTTCTATTTTAAGTTACAACTACTAACCTACTATATAAACTCGATTACAAAGTTTGCTTAAAGAAAGAAAAAAAAAACAAAAATCTCAACAGCTGCAACAGCCTTAAATACAAAAGAACATATAATGCGCGTTTAATAAAACTGTGATATAAATCAGTAAGACATTTACAATTTATTTTAAATTTTCTATAAATATTTTTAACGCCAACAGACGATGCCGAAGATGGCCGTGAGACCGCAATTTCAATTTCCAGCTGCAGTCCACAGCCAGTGCCCGAGGTGCCCGATGAGCCATTGGTTAAATCGCCACCGGAGCCCACAAGGGTTAAGTCGCCAGAGCAGATTATAATGCGTTCTCCCGATCCAGTCAACTGGACGGTGCCCTTGGACACTGGCAAGACATTTACCGTAACACAAAATGTCAAAGAGGGTAACGTGTATATAAAATAATTTGAAATTATCTCTATAATTATTGTGAATTCCGAATTGGCAGGCGAGAACTACAGCCGACCTCAAAGCGAGATAAAAGCGTCGACACCGGTGGAAAAGCCACCACCGCCACCACAATCGGCACCGCCACAATTAACCGAACAGGCTAAAATGGACGGTAAGCCTTTAAGCACGCTTCAATAAACGCAACTTCCATAAAATCCAACAATAAAATATGAAGTCGACATAAGAAAACAAAAACATGAAAACCAAAAAAAAAAAACCGCTTTTACAAATATTTATATATTAACTCGTATTTAAATATATGTATCTGTATATGTATATGTATGTATCGCTACTCACAACCATCATCAAAAAATCCAACCAAAAATCAATTCATCGTTAAGCAATCTTCAAAAAACAAATCGCAACACCAGCCAATGCCAATCTCAAAAATTAAGCGTAAATATAATGCAAGCAACTTTCCCCTCTCTCTCAGTATTAAGCCAATATTTCGCAAAAAAAAAAAAAATCGTTAAGCCAAAATGCGTAATTCCACATAGCGTATCAATACGTAGTACCTTTGCGTAACATAAAAAACACTATTTCCACAACTATTTCCCCCCCTCCACTGCCATCCACTGAACGTACCACATACACACAGCCTGGAAGACCAGCGGCAGCCCAACAACCAGCGCCGCCGCCGCTGTCTATGGCAAAACGCTGACGCCCACCCAGCCGGGCGGCGCGGTGCGCTGCGATGCCACCAAACAGCCGGAGCCGGCCATTTCGTCATCCTCGTCGACAGCGACTGCATCCACGGCGCGTTCCGCCGCCGCTGATGTGCTGGAGAAGGCACGTGACCGTTTCGATCGCTTCTGGGGCGGCAGCAGCAACAGCGCCACCAAAGAGGAGAGTGTCTAAAAACAACTCACGAAACAAAAAGAAACGAAAGGGTAGAACGTGTTTCAAGTGCAAAATGTATTTGGCAAAAAGCAATTAGCAAAAACTCAATTATTCAAAGATCGTTCAGATTTTTACACGTAAAAGGCGTCCAGCATGCAAAGGCCACATACTCTAAGCTGAAAAATCAGTGCTGCAATTCTATCAGCAGCTAGCTTCAATAATCGACGAACCGATATTTTCCCATATTTAAATTTTAATTTTTGAATATTCGAAAAATTATCGGCATGGCCAAAACTATCAAAAGAATCGCATGGAAACCGTTTTATCTATGCTATCGATACTGTCATTAATAGTTTTGCAGCACTATCCTATTTTGGCTAAGCTTAAAAAGAAAAAAAAAACTGAAGCCCCCAATGAAAATACTTTGATTAAATCTAAGGAAAATTGTACCCTATTCAAATTCCAATTACTTTCAAAGTGAGACTCCACATACGTAAAGTTTCCATTAGAAACATAAATAGGATTTCAGCTGAATTTAACTTAGATGATATATATTAGTCAAAGAAGTCAGATGTATTATGCCCAACAAATTTTTAATTTTCTGCGCAGCACGTGCAATATTCTCAAGAAAAAGTAAAACACTTACTTTCACTGCCTATAATCCCCCAAAAACGAAATGACAAGAATTTTGCAAAAACACACACACAAGCTGTTAAGAAAAAACGTTCCATATATTTCAACAGAATTAAAGAACTCGTATAATAGTAACATTAAAGCAAGGACATCATCACCGCAGAGACCCGTCCAACAAAAAAAGTGAACAACATAAAGAGAAATGTTTAAGGAAAACCAAAAATTTTTGTAATTTTCATTAAGCGAGAAGAATTAAAACAAAAAAAAACAAAAATACAGGAAAATCCAATGGCAAAATACTTAGCTGAGTATATTGGGTAATGCATAGGGTGATCGAAGCTGATCCGGCAAATAGAACAGAAACTTGAAAATAGATTTTGCACATGAACTACAAATACAACAAAAGTATATGATATAAATGGTATTTTAAGTAAATTTTTGGCAATGATGGTTATAACACACACACACGCAGACAGATACTAAGACACACACAGACACACACACACAAACACACACACAATTGTACTGTACAACACAAAAATGCGAAACATAATACGATAATTGAAATACGTTTACAATTTTGCGAAGCGTTCAGTTTGAAGGAACTGTGTAACTAGTTTTGCGACATACATTTAAATACATACTTATATGGCATTATGTAATAGATCTAAATAAAAGATGCGATTAAAGTGTTAGTAAAGAAAAAACGCTGTATGCTAACTTAACTAAAATGCTTCCCGAAAAAAACCACAAAATTTGTCAACACTGAGAAGTTATTTGCTTGGAACATGTAAAGCGTATTGATTTTATTTCTGAGTACAAAACAAATCATATTAAAATGCTTTAAATTAACAATAAATTTGCATAAACACTACAAGCGAATATTAAGTTGATGGTTTAAGTTTATACTTACTGTATAATTTCACAAATAAAAATTTAATGCTTAATATGTAGTATTTAAAAAACATTAAACTGAAGTTAAAATTTCACTACCCATAAGTTTGTGATTAACTTCAGTATTGAGCTTAATTGTTGCTTGCATATACATATTTTTATTAAAAAAAGACAAATACATAAATATACGAAAAAAAAAAACAAAGCTTCAGTGGTATTTATAAAACAGTTAAATATGTATTTTTATATGTTTTTCATTGAAAGGCTTGTCTGTTACTTGAAACTGTTGAGTTGAAAACTGAGTCTTATAGTTAAAAACAAAACTCCCCCAGTTACAAAACCCCATGTTATCCAGTGCCCCCAACACTCAAATAACACAACAAACAAACATTTGTTTATTATGCGCAATCTTTGAGATTTCAAAGCAATAAAAAACCAAACTTCAAAATGCATTAGTTAGACAACATTTAAAGCAAGAACTTAACTAAATATAGCCTTGATGAAATAGAAGAACTCAACAGATTAAGCACATACTCTCATACACACCTACACTCAAAACTCTCTTTATAATTACAGTTTGATATTACAAAAAGGCAAAAAGAAAGCAAAAAAAAAACCAAAACATTTGAAACTCATTTAGTTTTAACTATCGTACTTAACAAATTTTAGGAAACTTTAATATGAATATACTTAAGAACAAACTTGATATATAGCTTGTTTACGAAATAAAATGTATACAAATAAATCGAAAAATATTTATAAGAATACCACATATAGTACGATCTGATTGGTGTGCTCTATAGTGGTGTTCAAGCATATACGTTAAATGATAATTCCAAAATTTGCATATTTTTATTTGAGAATTGAGAAAAATAAAAATTTAAAAAATGTACTTTCACGCCAGAATGCGAACGCATTTTAAAAATAAAAACAACACAAGAAAACGCAATAAATATCTAAAGAAAACCAACTTTATAACTATTCAATAATTTTGCCCAATTGTCATACACAACAAAAAAAAGAAAACTAAGGCACACCAAATAGCCTTGCAAAGATTAAAAGAAGAACTTATAAAAGGACATAGAGCCATATGTACCAACTTAATAAAATACCTACAGAAAGTGTAACAGAAACTTATAAAAATAAAAGTAAAAAAAAAACAAGTGATGGTTTAAAAATAAAATTAAACAATTGTATGAATCAAATAAATGAAAGTTTTAAACAATGTTTGTGGTTTTACTTTTATCAAAACGGGCATGTTAATTTCTTTATCTACTTACTCTGAAGTTGTGAAAAAAAGGAAACAGCATTAAGTTTTTGTTTTGTGTTTTGTTTTATTATTTTTGCTGTTATTGAAATTTTCATCAAGAAAATGTTTGTCTATTATAATTTGCATATTATATCTGGGTTGTAGTGTTGCAAGATTGGGTTCTTTTAAAATATTTTTTTAATATAGATGTTAACAGTTTTAGAATATTGCATAGATTCACTTATTGTAGGCATTAGTATTCCTCAGGGATATTTTTTAAACTACTGCGGTTTTAGTTTAACGATCGATTGTTGTTCGTATAATTTTCAATTAAATTTTTATTTGATTTTATATATATTTTTTCATTTTATTATATTTCAATTTATTATTATTAATATTATATTTCTTTTATTTTCTGCATTTTCGAAAACATTAACATTAATTTATTTCGATTTGACTTGATTTATATTAAATTTAGTTTCAAAGGAGATTTTTTAGAAAGCTGTTATCACAGTATTGTTAAAATAAAATTAAAATGCATAAGATTAATATCAATAATGAAAATATGAAAAAATAGTAAACGTTTTTGAATCGAACGATAAAATTATATGATTTTTTTTAGATACAGTTTTGGTTATAAGTAACTTTTTGGTTTGTGTTTAAAGGTTTCTCGAAAATACATTTGTCAAAAAAATGCTTAAATTGTTTTTGAGTTAGTTTTGTGTTTAGATTGATTGTTATTGTTAATGCAGTTGAAACTTATTTACGTCTTAAATTAAAAAGTTACACATAAATAGAATGTTGCCTTGTTAGACGAAGGTTTATTATAAGCGTATATAGTTTCACAAAGATGTGTCAAACTTGTAGGGTTGATCGTGCTACATCAAAACAATGGAAGTTTGTGGCTCAAAGGTGGTTGTACAACAAATCAATCGAGTTGGTCTGGGCTCATTTATACTTCAATATCAAAAAATATACAATGTATAGACGTCGCTCAAGAGACTTGTTATATATATTTATATATTTATAGGTATAGGTATGACATACATTTTATCTATGTGACTTTTCAAAACACACTCAATTGGAGACAGCTTGAGCAATTTTGAAAGAAACGTAAGTAAATATATGTGCACGCTTCATGTATTTAAACGGTTGTGATTGATGGATGGCTTTACTCAAAAGACATTAACATATATGCAGCTATATATATATATACATACATATAGTAATATATGTATGGTATGTAGTATTCATTTGCTAATTGAAAATAGGTAACTATAAAAATTTAGCACAATTTCTTAAATATTAACAGCTAAGACAAAAGTTGTTACCACTTAATTAAACAAGTAAAAGGTATACCAAAAAAGTTCTGAAACACAATAATCTGTGCTCCATGCTAGCTAAATTTTGTTTTTTATCCAAATAAACAGGGTCGAGGCGCCCCGCACCAAGCCGAACCCTCATGCTTAAATTTAAACTTAGGTACTAAATTTAAATTAAATTTAAGTTTAAATAAATCATTTAAATTTTGCATTGTTTTGTTTTTTGGTAATACATAAAAAATGACACATTTTAACAGACTTTTCTTTGTTACCTATAATATTTGCATGTTTATTATAGAGGGGATTAGGGGAACATTTAAATTTAATAATATGTTAAGATTGTGTTTTTTTTGTGTATAGATGTCTTATAAGAGTTTTACAATTGTAAAATTGAAATTGCTTATAAATTTAGAATAATCTTTGAGTTGGGAGTTTTTTCCATTTTTGTTTTTTTAGTGAGGAGGTGTATAGTTTGGGGGATTTTACATTTTTGCTAAGCGTAAATTGAATTTCAAATTGTTCTTAAAGCTAGCTACGTTTTTTTTTGGTTTTTTCATGTGCCACTACGTTTAAATTCGTTTAACTGTCAATTAAATAATTTTGCATTTATATAAATATATAATTATATTTATATATGTGTAGGTACATATCCATGACATTCAGTTCGCTTACTTGATTAGAACATAAAATGATAAGTCTTATCAAACCATAGTTATTACATATATATATATGTATAGACATAGAGATATATATATATTTGTATATGTATACATATTAATATGTCTTGATGGAAAAATAAATTAGTTATTTCTAAATAAATATGTATATAGAGTTTGTTAATCGATTTCATTGGTTTTTCTTTTTGAGTACAGATAAATGTTTGTTTCGTTAGTTAAGCGTCTTGCAGCCCAAAATACAGAAAAATCTATGCAGTTTTTTCATCTTTAGCTAAGCTAATCTATAAATAGTGATTGTTGTATGCATTTTTCTCATATAAAATCAACATGCTAACACTAAACAGCCACGCCCCCCACTAAATAGCAGCAAAAGAAATTACCACTTACTTTCTATTTTTCGCAGACCTAACTTTGTACTACCCATTTGTTGGACAGAAACCATGCCTAATTCTCGCTTAGATCCTTGATGGCCTGAAGTATGCGTTTCACGTGACCCACTTTAACGACACCCAGATCCTTGAGATCACGTCTGCCCAGCGTGAGCAGCTCCTTGCCGCGTATGTCATTCTTAAGGAAGCTATCCACATATTCCGAAAGCTGCATCGTCTCCAGCCAGGTGACCACCTCGTTGACGCTCCAGTTATTGGCCGCCTCGCGGGTGTTATTGAGTGGCGGCTTAAACTGCTGTTGGCCGGCGGTGGAGCCGGACCGCAAACGTACCCAAAACGGACGCGATTTGCGCCGTCCATCGGACTGTGCGTAGAAATAGATAGCAAATATTTGTTAGCGAATCAAAGGAGTAGTCTGAATGGGTTCACTTTACCTCCTCATTGGGCGCCAGGACATTGAAGTAGGCGCGCAGTTTGCCATCGATGCACTTCTGCACGGAGCACTTCTTCAGCTCCATTTCCATGTTGGCCAGCGCTGCGCTTAGCTTCGTTTCCAGATCCTCGCGCAGTATCAGACTGTGTCCACGATCGCGCAGCAGTGTGCAGGCATCGTCATATAGCTGGCGGGACGAGTCAATCACCTCCACCAGCTGGGTGCGCAGCGAGGGACCCTCCAGGAGCTTGCCCTGCGGATGTATGGACTCCAGTGCCTCGCTGGCGCGACAGGCCACCTCATAGAGATCATGCTGCAGTGCTGGATGCGAGATGATCAAGAACTTGACCCATTTCACCAGCGAACTGACTGCCTCTATGAAATTCAAGAGCACATAACACTCGCGCTCCGATATGACCTCGTCGGTGGATTGGGCATGCTCGGAGGCTGTCGAGGAGGCATCGCGCTGTATGGAAATGCTATGCTGGCGCTGCTTCTCCTGCCAGCTCTTGAGCGACACCTCCAGGCTGCGATTGCGGCACAGCATCTGCACGCGATTCTTGTGCAGAATGCGTATCATGCCCGGTGGCTGCAGCCAGGCCTCCCCATCCACCTGAATGGGTATCTCCTCGTCGCCCAGTATGTTGATCTGAACGCTCTGGCACTGGGCGATGCGGTGGTGCTGCAAGTTGATCAAACGCGAGGCGGCCATTTGCACCGAGCCAAAGACGGCGACCACCTCGAGGACGCGATCATCGAAGCTGGGCGGCAGAAAGATGTCGTCCTTCTTGGTGCTGCTGCCCCAGAAATTGGTGCCGCCCATAAAGCTGGGTATGTTCAATATAACAATACCCTGTAGCTCCGGCAGCGGTATGCGCTGACCATCGCACTCCAGCTGCACGCGCTGCTCCAGATTCTTGCAGGTCTTCTGCAGCAGCTGCTTGGAGCCGAGCACCCCGTACCACATATAGTTGCGTGCACGGGAGCGGCACTTCTCCGGATGCTCCTCGCGCTTGTTGTGAAAGTCCAGCGAGATCTTGGCATCGATGCCAATGCCAAAGTAATTGTTCATCACGCACTTCTCATGGTAGCCAGCGAGCAGCGTTTCATCCGGATCCATCAGGGGGCTAACTGCAGCGCACAGGGTATCCGCATTGGCCAGCAGACACTTCGATATGAACCCAGTGCCGTTGGTTAAATCTGGAAGGGAGTTAAAGCAAATTTTGAGTGAGGTTCTAAGTATCTGAATGGAATGTGTATAAATTCATTAGTTAAAAATCTTGAAAACAAAATTAAAAATAACAGCAGATTCAATCAAAGCTATTAATTGAGTAATATTTTAGAGAGTTTTTCATTACGCATCATTCTTTTTAATATTTTAAATCTCATTCATTACTTCTTTAGTCTTCTTCCTAACTTCATTTTTAAAACTCTCTCCCCTTGAAAAATAGCTTATTATAGTTACAAAATTTTATCAAATACTTTATAAAATAAAAAATTTAATAGATATACAGATTTTGCTGGATGGAAGTGGATTTCTTATGAGAGACCGAAGTTTTTTCAATTTCCCACAACTCAGTTAATATGTTTTCACTTACTGGGCCAATTGGGCAAGCGAACTAGTGGATTTATGATGGGCAGCTTGCGATTGGTCTCCTCTGTGGGTGTCTTCTCTTTATCCTTGCCCGGCTTCTCATCCTTGTCGCCGGCATTGAAGTGTTCAAAGCCAAATAGAGAGGAGCCCATTAATAGGCTCGACTTGGAGCCCTTGAGCGTCTGTAGATTGGGCAGAGCTTCGTTCGGCTGCAATAAAAAGGCAACGATTAGATGTGGTTAGGATCGGTGAGGAGGTCGTGTCAAAGAGCAACTGGAAAGTCAGCACTAACTACGATACAAAGAAACATGTGGATGTGGCTGCGTGTGAGTGAGTGTTTGGAGTGTGTGCGTGGGTGTGCCAGTGTTGTGTAATATCGTACGCAGGGTTGAAATGTATAGAGCAGTTAGTTAGTTTTGAGAGAATTTGAGTGAGAGAGATAGCGCACTACTTGAAAATTAAAATCATAAATTAGTAGAAAGCAGATGCTTTACGTAGCAGTTGTTCGGAAATTGTTAAGTATTGGTTTACGATAGTTTATATGATTGGGTATTAAGCAATTCTACAGTTCAAGACGGCAACACGTGTGAAAATTAATAAATCATAAACTCAACTGACGCGAGTGCTGAAATCACAAACTGAAACTGAAGCTGACACTTCAACTGGCATTTTATACAGAGGATATTTTACAAGATTATATATCATTTATTGCACTTATAGAGTTATTCATTATATTGCTGGGGGTTACGGAATACACATCGAACGAACGAACGTTTGGAACGTTTGGAACGAACGCAGGAACTCGGTAGAAAGAAAGGACCCGACCTCTGGTTACGGGCTTACCAGCGGTATCAGAGGCCTAATTAGCGCCAGGGTTGCCAGGCGTATATCTGGTTCGGCGACCACAAAGAAACGCACACTGAACAGTCCATAGGTGCGTTTAGTGTTATATTTTTGGTTTTTCTTCTAAGAAAATGCATTTAGTAGTGTTTTAAGAATTTTCCAATAAAAAAGAAGACAAATCATGTGTAGTTTGTATTTTCTTATTTTCTTTTTAAAGATATATGTGATTAAAGATATATGTGAGTATGTATAAAGAATGATTAGAATGTGTGTGTTGAAAGCTTTTCAGTTTTGTAAAATAATAAAAAAATTCATACAAGTAGTTGACATAATTTTGAAATACGTACCAATTTATTTGTGCTTTGTAAAACATATATTGTATTTATATAAAAGTTGGTATACATATATATAATGTTTTATATATATAGTATCTATTTTAGTTTTATTTTGGTTGATTATGTAATGTTTTCCCTTTTTAAATTTGCTTTTAGCGTAAATTATATAAATTAAAAGATTCGAAATGATATATTTATGGTGCTATTTAATCGGCTAAGACTTGATTAACATTTCGCCAAAGTACCCTAATTTCTTAATAAAAAAATTATTAATTTTTTTTTAATAACAAAGAACACTTAAAAATGAAATTTTTGGCATTTGTTAAGTTTATATAAGAAAGTAAATTTGTAAGTTTTTCCCATGTGATTTGCATAAAACGTAGCAAAGGAGAAGTAAAGGAATACAAAATGAAACTCGTGTACACTTTAACAAAAAATTTGCAGCTGTACGAGCGTATTTCGACTTACAAAATTGTTGTAATATCGCGACTTAAAAAAAAATAAATAATTACCTAAAATCGCATTTGTGTGTAATTGGATTTCTGCATTCTGATTGCTCGGCTGACACATTTTGAATTTTTTTTTATAATTTCTTATTTTTTCTCACTAGCTGATGCAGTAGTGCCAACGTAAATCATATACTATATGTATATATTTATGTATATATATATATATATATATGATATATTGGGGGAACTGTTTGGGGCTCACTTACCTTGAAGAGGCTGCCACAGCTAATTCTACGACTAGCCGCTGGTGAACTGCTGAGGAAGCGCGCATGCTCCGGATCCAATGTTAGGAAATTTGGATTGAAACCGGAATGTCGACGATCTTTATCCTTGTCAAATTCGCGCACAGCTAAGCTGGGCGCATGACTTGAATGGCGTCGTATTTCCGAGGAGTTCAATGTGCGTACACCGAGCAGGCACGACTGTGCCGCCAGTATGGTCGATGATGAGGATGCTGTTGGTTTTATGGCATCACCGCGCAATGGTGTTGGCGGCCTTACAACAACACTTATCTGTGGATAGTTGGGATTTACATCATCAAAGGATTCTTTCTTACACGACTCATCAAAAGTAATGCGCTTTACATCTTGTCCATGGCCCGATTTCTTCGTGGGCGATGTCGATGAGGCCAATGCCGATTCAAGTGGTTTCGTTGTTGTTGTTGATGTGCTTGTTGTTGTTGTTGTGTTGCGTATTGTGCTGCTTTCAGCATCATGTATTTCTATTTTTATGGCTGATTCTGTAGACAATTCATCCAGCTCATCGCCAGTCGTAGTTGTCGTTGTTGTTAGATTTGAATACGCTCTAGTTTGGGTTGTATTTGTGGGCGTGTCCGCCTCTTCGTTGCTGTTGCTAATGTTGTTGTTGTTGCTATTGCATTCAAGCATTAGCTGCTGTTGAGATACGATTGTTGTTGTTGTAGTTGCTTTCAATTTCTTGAGTGAGATGCGCTTTTTGGCACGCTTCAGTTTAGAGAGTCGACAGGAGCAGGAGATATTTGTTTAAGATATATATATATATAGATATATATATGTATATATATTTGATTTCGGTTTCGGTTTTGGTTAGTTGGTTAGTCATGATTTGGATTTAGGTTTTGTTAAATGCACACAAAAAGAAAAGTTCGAAGAAAGAAGCAAATGGAGAGCAACAAAGATTTTTACCATAAGTGGCCACATTCGAGCACTTCCGATAAACAATAACATAGCTATAGCTCTATATATGTGTTTATATATATATATGCATTTACGTATATACAATTTACCTACTTTAAGCAAAGATCGACTATCGATCAATACATACCTTGAAACTCTGACGCGCTATATCGTTACCTTCCACGAACTGCGCCAGACTGCAGTAGCGCGGCGGCTCTCGCATCTTCTGATCATCGCAACGATTATCGATCTCAAAAACGATATTCTCGAAGCCAAATTGCTGCGGATTATCATCGCTGTCCATGCGCGCCAGTCGCGCCATCCGCGGCGGCGACGAATTGCGACGACGCGATTGCGTTTGGCTTTGGGTCAAAGCGCTCAAAGATTTCTTGCGCGGCGGCTTCGGCGGACCAACATGCTCCGAGCACAGCGTGGTGGTGTCATCGGTTATCGTATTATCCTGCAGTGCATTCGTTATATCATGGCCCAGCACAGAGCTAATGTCGTCCATGAGACTCTCGCCGGGCATCGCCTCCGTCTCGTCGCTCGTCTCGGGGCTGTCAATGTGCGTAAAGTTGCTGGCATCCAGGTTCTAGAGTGCAATAATGTTTTTAATTACATTTACTATACTCGTTCATGAACGTGAAAAGAGTCTATTGGGTGTGTGCAATGTTTCGCCTGCTATACGTCCGTAGCTACTAAATATATGGAATATATATACTCTTATATGCGCGCGTCATATAAAGTGTTAAAGAGTGCGAGGTAAGCCCTAAGTAAAACCGATATTAATTCTAAAGCGTCACCTTTTGTTCATAATGCAATGGATATTATAAAATATTAAAATAAATATCTAAAAAAAAATATATTTAAGATCATCATCAACATCTCTACCACAAGTTTTGTCTTTAATATTACTGAAACCATTTAAAATTTGTGCTCCGAGCTGAATTCAGGGTATTCCATAGTTGGGCACTGCTGTTTAGAGCACGCGTACTTGCTTCATTTAATTATTCATTTACCTGTAGTATATCGCCCAGGCTGTGACCCGGCTCGTGCTTGTCAAAGATCTCGGAGGCCACGCTGCATTCCTCATTGCTAATTGCGGATAGGACATCGCTTGCCTCGCCGCCCAGCTCCTCGGACGATGATTGTTCCTGTTGGTGTTAAAAAAGAAAATAATGCTTCAGTTTCATTTATTCGATTATTGGAGGACAATGCCGTACAGTGTTCGCCTGGGCATCGGTGTCAATGATTGTCAGGCTTGCGCTTTGATACACATTTTGGGAGTTGGGGGTTACGACAAGGCCGGGTACCTGCAGGTTGCAAGTGTGCACCAGGGCGCGTTGCGGTTGCACTGATTCGCATTTCTCATTGACGCTGACCTCATCTTTTTCGCAATCGATTTGACTTTTTGCTGCATTCTGCTCCTTATCCTTATCCCCGTCTTTGTCCTTGTCCTTTTCTTTGTCCTTGTCCAGCTCGCGGGTCATATAGAAGGTGCGTTCGAACACCTCAATGGGTCGATAGTTCGAAAGTGGATCGACAATCGGCTCGCTGGTCAGGATGGGCACACGCAGAAAGTCGACCTTGCGCTCGGTGGGCGTGGTATCGCCCCCATCGCTGCACGGCGACAGGCGATTGCCAGCATCGTCAATGTTGGCACCGCCACTGAGCGATAGGCGGCCAATGCGATAGATTGTCTCCCCGTTGGTGCCCTCCTCCATCTCCTGTATGACCTCCGGCACGCCCGAACTGCGACGGCTGTCCGCAAATTGACGCGGCGCCGGCAAATTGATGCTGTTAAAGAAATTCTCATCCACCGAATCGCGGCGCGTGTCCGGCAGCGGCGAGATGCAGGTCAGACGGGATGTTTCCATCGTCGGCGAGATAATATTGATGGGCGGTATTATCGGCAACGGCGAGCTGCAGGGCGTCGATTCGCCAGAGTTATTAACGGGTATCTTGAGCGCCTCAAACGGTGTTATCGAGAGCTTGCGCTGATACCTCTTGGGCCGACCCGGTTCGGAATGCTCGACCACATTGTAAATGGCCCGCTTAACGCTGTTCGCGCGGCACTGGAGCGCCTCTTTCTCACTGGAGCGCAGAGAGCGGCTGTTGCGGCGCTCCTTTGAATTTATGTGATCCTTTTCTGTTTTCTCAATCGAGATGTTGGGATTGCTAATGAAAGAAGTGGTTTGAAAACAAAATAATTAGTTTTGCTATTTCTTAAATAAATTTTAAAATCAGTATAAATTTATAAACCATAAACTCTATTATTTTATATATACATATATATGTTTATGCCTCTTAGTTAAGTGCTTGTTTCAGCCTGTTATTAAAACTTGGAGCTTTGGTGCTCAATTTTTAAAAACACTTCATAATATTATTTTTATTATTTTTGAAAACTTTTTTTTTAATTATTTTTTTTTATTTGAGTTGAACATGAGTATAAACCTAGCGAGCAGAATTTTTGATGTAACCTATTGTGGATTAGGCAAAGGGTAAATAAAATATATATAATAAAAAAATAAAAAATGTATTGGCTATGTACAATACATGTTATAATTATTTAAAAAAACAAAAAAATTAGAATTTTATTTACATAAGTCAATATGTAAATTAAAAAAATTTCAATACTATATCCTATATTATATCAGAAACTGTCATTTTTCAAAACAAATTTTATTTTTAAAGAAAAAGAAAACATGCGGTATTGCTTTCTTTGGAATCCTAAAAATAAAACATGCTTTGATAATACATAAAAAAATATATATTTGAATAAAGATTTAATATATTTAACGTTATAATTACATAATTGTCGAAATAATTACTTTTTCATTCGAGTTTTTGATTCCTGAAACTCATATCTAAGATAATATATAATTCCTTATATCTCTATCATATATGTATATCTATATTTCTAATAGATAAACCTATTAAATTCACTTTGTATAAGATATTATAAATGCCACACTTACAGAAAGGATGGACGGCCTGGCATCGACATGGAGGGAACACTGCGTGCTATCAGGCTGCGTATGGTGGCAACCAAATCGTCGCCACTGTGCGCGCCAATTTCCTCCTCCTGCAGGGCGTCCAGCAGCATTGTCAGCTTCTGCCTTAAAATGTCGCATTTGACGGTCAGCTGTTCGTCGTCCTTGTGATGCTCGCAGATGCGAAAGACCAGGTCGTCAATGGTGTCGCACAAGGTGCGCGTGGAGGCAATTAATGTTTGCGTATCGCTGGTTTCGACTATGAGCCGCAAATGTTGATTGGCCGCGGTGACCATGCCCGTTAGCATCGCCTCCTGTTCCGTGGTAATGGACATCTTTGGTATTTTGGGCACACTGATGGCCTTCTCGAAGACCATAATGCTCCAGCGATCCAGCATTTTGGTGCTGGCCGACTCATAGCGCTCTAGGATTTGCGGCAAATGCGTATCATCATCGCAGCTGGAACCCCAGCCCAAGACACGGGCCAGATCATTGCCGGTGCCCAAGGGCATGACAGCCACTTGGCATTGTTTCTAAATAAACGAAAAGAAGATTCGAACTAATCTTGTAAAAATGTTAGGATTAGATTAGTTGATAACTTACATGCATGTTGAAGCGATCAATCTCGCTGAGCACCCAGCCAACGGAGCCATCACCAGAGCACACGAGTATGCGGAATATTTCAAAGTGGCGAAATAGACGTAAGCCGAGACTGGGACCCGTTGAGATCAGATCGAAGACCTGAGCTGGGTTCAATAGCTGCTTGAAGCGACGCAAAAATTTGACGCCCTGATTGTCGCCAGACTTGGAGTTGACAAAGACGAGCAGAGGCGAGAAGTTACCCTTCGGACTGGCCACATCCCAGGCATCATCGGTGCTGATCGAATGCACACTGGTCGGCGGCACCACGGACAGCTTGGCGGGTCCAATCGGGCAGGCGATGGCCATTTGGGGTCGACAGGCCACATGCACCGTATCCCTGCACCAGAGGCAACGCCAATCCTGCAGACGCAACACCGAACCGCAGGTCTTCTTGCACACAGCACACACCGCCGACACGGGAAGGTTGCCCTCCATCCACTGATGGGGCATTATGATGCTGCCATCCGGCTGCTCAATAATATCCTTGCCCACCGTCGCCAGCGTTGTCCACTTACAATTGGCGATCGCCTTTGCCGCACAGCGTTTGTGCACCTTGCATTTGCACACCTCGCAGCTGAGACCGTGCGAGGTGACGCCGGAGAGCGCGTCCCGGCACACGTTGCAGTAGGTGGGTCGCGCATGGGAGGTGGCATACCAGTGATGATGATTCGAGAGTATATCGTGCTGATCAATCAGGAAGCTATCGCCACGCGGCCGCTGCAGCGCCGTTGCCGTCTTCAGAGAGCCCAGCCAATCCTCCATGTCGCGTCTGGACTCGGCGCACAGCACCAGCGAGCGGGTCGGTGTAATTAACTGCAAGGTGGAAATTAAATAATTGCCTGTTAAATATTTTAAGCTAATGGACAAACAAATAGCTGTTGTCAAATTAATGTCCCCAATGTCCCCCATTACCAAATTTGAGAGGTAGATAACGTTTCACCTCTTTTAAAGATCGGTACAAAAATATAGATCTTACATTTGAAACTACCATAAATTTTTCAAAAACATGTACCGGTATATTCATTTTCGAAAACAAATCTTTTTTAAAACTTCAAATTGCGAGTTTTCTTTTTTAATCAATAATCTACAAATCAACATTTAACCAGATTCTGAGGGGGTCAAATTTTTTGTCAAAAATCATGCCAAAATTGAGAAAAATGTTAACATGTAAAGCTCTTGGACCCATAGGTCTCATATTTCCAATACCCATAAATTTGTTAAAACTGAACCGATTTTCACGTTTGAGGGCATTCTGGCCATGATTTTTCATTTACATATATTCAAAATCGATGCATTTTTTAAAAAAAAAATTTTTTTCGATTTTTTTTTTGGAAAAAAGCATAAAATCGCAATAGAAAAAAAAACTACTTATAATTATTATACTTCTTAGAAAAAGAATTATTCCGAATTTAAGCCAACTCTATTTACAACTCTTGCACATAACTTATGGCTTACTTGGTTTATTCGCACAGTGTATAAGTGAGCACAAATGCTTATTAAAAGTATCTCACCCATTGTTCCCATTTCCATGTACAGACAAAAGATGTAACAGTTGGGCGACGCTATTCGAGGTCTGCTATTATTTGTGTAATCAAAGATGGGTTTATTAGTTTCTATGGCCTCATTAACATGCAAATAACTCTCATATTAATGTTAATATGCAAATGGGGCGCGCCGGCCACACCTCCAATATGGAATGTGCAAAACAATGCGCCAAGCCCATAACAAGAACAAATGCTTTTTGGTTGTAGTTCAATCCTTGGAAAGACCACCACCCATTCCTCCTTCGCGAACATAACGGTCGCTGTACGGTCATAATTAACGTACGACCTTCTCGGCATAACGGTAAAGGTAATGGTAATGCAAACTAAAGCACGTCGGCTACCTGATTATTATTTGTCTGTCATATTGCCTAATTTATGGCGTACATGTCCTTCATGTCGACATCCCTGCCGTATGGCAAAAACTTGTTGTGCTGTTTTGTGGTCAAGTTCATTCGTGTAATTGATGTCAGAAAGTTTTCCCTCTTTTTCTTTCACTCCTACATTTTTTCTTATTTTTTGTAATATTAAGTTAATGAGTTAACATGGCGTCTAGCCGAGGACCTTGGGCAAACCTTGAGCTATGAGCTGCTGTGGATAATGCGATGCCTGTCAGCAGGTTATATATTATTTTTATTGATGGCCCATTTAAGAAATGGGGTAGAGGAAGAGCGTACATGCAGTACGTACACTCAAAGAAAAATGTCGGTATTTAGATGGATGGCCTTCATAAATTTAAAATGTTCTTATGAATTAAAGAAAGGCCTCTTTGACCGGATAGTAACATAAATTCTATTGAATATTTTTACAAAATTATATAGATTTTGCGAATGCCAAAAGCTGAATAAAAACCTTTTTTCAATTCTTTAATTGAATTCAATCCAGATATTTACGCTTCAAGTAATTTTCATCTCGGCCTGACTCTGATTACATTTTTATATATATTCAACCAACAAAAAAAATGCATATACTGTGAGTACAACAATGTTCCAAGCTTTCAGCCATGACATGTAGGTACAGTTGACCCATTTAATGGTAGTTGACATACCAAACATGCCAATATTGTATCTGACACAATGTCCGAACCAAACAAGCATATAACAACAAAAGCAATAACACAGGAGTAAAAGGTTATGTCCACGTTAACACAATAATCTACTTGCACTGTCGCTCTGACAGCAACAGTGAAATAAGCCGGTGCCAGCCCAATGTCCGAGGACATCCAAGCTGATGACAAAAGTTAACAACAAATGGGCAGGCATTGGCCGACACAGTGGATGCTTATAGCAGGCCTGACTGCAAGTGAATTCAAGCATTGAAATTTGCCTCACAAGTGCATTCAGCTTGAAGAGCTTTACAGCCAGTGCGTCACAAGTTGGCCAATGAAAAATTGAAAATCAGAGAAGTCTGCAAAATCGCTTAATGGGATACATTCTTCATTCAAGTTTATCAGAGCAATAAAAAAATGCGATATAAAATTAATAAAAAATAATTATGATGATTTAACAATAATGACAATATTTAAAATAAACTAAAAATTATTTTAAAAATGCGTAACCATAATTTAAAATTATTTGTAGCGAGCGATAATATAAAAAATATATATGAAAAATAATTATCTAAAGTGAGCTAATTACAATAATTAATACATCGCTGGTCCTTTTTAAATCCTCATATCGTGCGTATTTAGTTTTCCGTCCATCACTGGCATTTTAAGCAGACAAGATAATGCAGGTATACAAATATTGCACAGCTAGCGAGGCAATTCAGTTCGAGAGCATCCCAGCCACAATTTAACCTCACTGTTAATTACATTTTAAACGCATTCATCAAACAGGAATTGGCAAATAGTTGCCTGCATTTGCTTTGTGTAGTTGCCGACTGTTTGCATAACGTTGCAATGTTTCAATTAATGCGACCAATGCCACAATCTAACCGCATCAACGGATATTTATTCTCAACCTCTGACCTTTTGTAGCTCAGCCCCGTGCCGTGCTTGTGGCATTTCCCATTCAATTAGTGCACAGTTGCACGTGCCTTCTGTTATGCCACCTGCCTGTGACACTTGCAACATGAATATGCTTTTAAGATTGGCTGGCACGTGCGGTTTCCTTGTCACTCACTCACTGGCTGCCTGCAACGCCCAAAACTCAACACCCAACTCCCAACACCCAATAGCACAGCATCTCAACCCATTTTAATGGATTTTAATGGGCGGGAATTGTTTGCTTTTTGGTAGTTGCCAAAAGTTGTGAGGACTGCAGAATGAATTGAATTACGTTCAAACTGCTGCAACTCGTGGTTTTCGACCAACACCACTCGCCTTTCACCTCTCGTTTGTTGCACTTTATTCCATTACCCCTTTTAATTTTCATTTCATTCTCAACTTTGCATTCGCACTTCAAGTGCGTTCCGATAGTGAAACCCATCGTTAACCTTGTTTTAATTATAACTTAAAGCAAACCGCTTTGAATATTGTTTAAGGCAACTGGCGATTCGTATTTTAATGCACGAAATTTATCCATAGGATATTTTATGATAAATAAATAAAATTTGGTTAAATATAAATAATAAACATAATAAACACATTTAATTATTTTAGAAATAACAGTATTTTAAAAGGAAAAACTATAAATAACAAAAAACTAAGCAATTAAAAAAAACTGTGTTAAAAATGTTGAAAATTCATTAAAATTTGCTTTTAAATTAGTCCAGGTTTAAGCTAGTTGTTAATCAATTTGATGAAACCTAATGCTTTTGTATAGCATATAGTGTTTCATATTTTAAGTGCGTTTTAATTGGAAAGCCTTTCTTCCATGAGGTGCACGCCCTGGCTACATAGGCACAATGCAGTCTTATTCCCTTTTGTTTGCTTTTCGCACTTTGCTGCGCTTTGTGCGTTGTCCTTGGTTGAATTGCTCGCATTTCAGAGACAAGAAGCAGAAATCCATTTTATACTCGATAGCACACGTTTCCAATAGCACGTTTTCTATTACAAAAAAATCTGCTAAAATGAGAACACTGCGGGTACAAACAAGCACATCTTAGGTGGCGTAAACAGCTGACGATAACTGTAATGCAGTTGAAGCTTTTTGAGATGAAGCGACGGGTTCTAAATCGAACATTTTCTTTAACGAGAATTCGTAGTGTAAGTGAAATGAAAATTAATTGAAAAAATAAATAAAAAAAGGATTAAAGTTGTTTAAATTGTGGCGTAGTGTTAAAATCATTTTTTAACTATCAGGTTTAAGTAAATATAAATTATTTGAATAATTTATTTAAGGTAAACTTTTTAATCATTTTATACCGCTTTAAAGTTAAGCAACATTTGCCAACATTGAAAACAACAACAAGTAAAAATCTGAAATCACATCTCGTATGATTTACAATTACCTTAATAATTTATGCATAAAGTTTGGAGAATTGCTGGCTTTTAATGAGTTTATTCGTAAATATTTCAGAGAATTTGTAATGCATTATTATGACAAGCAGTTAATGTGCAGAAAGTACTTTAAATAGCTTTAATGTATTTTGTACGATGTGATTTTTTATTCGTTGTGTATAAATTTTGTTACGAGGTCTTATGTTGAAATTTGAATGAAGAGCTCCTATGAAACCACTTAAACGTTTATCTAGTTCACAGTCTGAATCCATTTAAATTTCTTGAAAACTTATATTGCCATGCAATACTCCGGACATAATGATATTAGGTTTGCGTATATATTAAATATATATACATATCCCTTATGTGGTAGTAAACTGTATTTCGCTTCCGGCTGCAGACACAGGCCACAGAACACTCCAATCAAATAAGCAAACAAAAACATGGCTCAGGCACTGCTAGCTGCCAGAATTCATTAGAATGAAGACAAGAGAGTGTCGACGTTGGTTTTAGCTTTGGCTGTTTCGCATCATTTTGTCCAAATATATTCAGGAGTTGGAGAAGTCACAGCAGCAGCAGCGTCAACAGGAAGAGCAACAGCCGCATTAAGCATACGCCGCGTTGTCCCCTAACGTTCGGGCAGCTGCGCCTTAATGTGGGTGGGGGAAATAAAGCGAAATCATTTTGGAATACTTTGTCTCGCATCTGGGCATTTATGCGCATTTTCCCTGTATCTGTATCTCTCTCTGTGTATCCCCAAATGCACGCACACGTTTCCTGCATATATATAAATATATATGTATATATATATGTGTGTATGTGTGTATATATATTTTCATTAACATGCTGAGCCACCCAGCGCAATGTCGAAATTACTTTTGAAAATTTAATGGCCGCCGGCTATTTTGCCAACTGTGCATGAAGTTAACGTCCATACCAGATATAAATGTATATATATATATATACATATATACAAACATATTTACGACATATATACAACAAACTTTTTATGACGCAACTAAAGACGCTGTCATGTCAGCGAGGACGTACAACGAGGCGTATGTGTTACATGCATAAATATTTATAAGTTTTCGAAACTGAATGCTTACATTGCCGGCTTACGATTTTAAAAAGCAGAAATAAATTAATTTGAAAAGCTAAACTTGGGGCAAATATCAAAGAAAAGACCAAGTTTGGGCAAGTGGGCATATCAAAAGCCGTCATGTAAGTCCTTCGCAGTTTCAACAACGCTCTCGGGTGCCTTACAACATTTTTATGAGTTTCTGTGAAATTCCAAAGTTCACGGCCATATATATATGTGTGTGTGTGTGTGTGTGTGTGTCTTACCTGGTATCATGCTAAGCTCATAAAGTAATACCTAAAGAAAATGTCTTCGCCTCGTTTGCCATTATTGTTTCAAGTTTCAAGTTTACCAGTTGCTGTCGGAACCACAGTACAATTGCCTCAAACCAACTGTTAAGGGAACTAACAATCTTGCGCTTTGTGAGCAACATTTTTACTTGGAAATCACCATGTGAGCACTCATACATAAACATATCACATACATATGTGGGGGGCTATAAGGTGCTTGAACTTTGGCACATCGAAAATGAAATTTATGATATAATAAATTGAAATAATAAACATGCATTCGTATGTATAAACAGGAGAGATTTCACTTTTATAAGCTTACCAAGAAAAATATAAAATAATGTTATGAATGTTAAATGGAAATATTTGTATTTTTTCTTATTTAAAAAAATGTTTATTGGGCAAATATTTTAAAAGGCTTTTTATTGCATTGTATAAACTTTATATTTATTCAGTTAATTAAAAACAAGTTAATGAGTAAATAAATTAAAGTAGATCGAATCAAATCAAATCGAAAACTACAAAAAGCGAGGTTTAACTTAAATTTGTTTTTGAATTCAATTCATTTGTTTTTCTTGATTTATTTCATAACTTTTTAATTATTACGAAAATTTGTTTGTTCAAAATTATTTATTAGTCTAAAAGCTTATGGCAAAGTTGAAAGTTAGCATTCATGAACTGAATATCAAAACCTTTTTGGCAACTTTGAATGCCCGGTCTGCCCCCTGCGTCACTCTTCCTATTAGGCTAACAAATCTCCAAGCTTTGAGCTATTGTGTACAACTTTTGCACTGTTCACAGCAATGTAAAAAAGGCAACAGAAATTCCGGCCCCAAATTGGGCTCAGCTGTTGGAGAACGGTAAAACTGGCTTTGTTTTGGCCTCTTTTGCTAGTCACTTGATGCTTGCTTTTCTCATTTAATTTATTTGAATGGGATTATAATTATGGGCCGTCAGTTAAATAATGCCACGACATAATCTGGAATTTGTGTAAAGTACAAATAATTTATGTATTGCATAGATCTGTTGTATTCCAGGATATGATGATAATTGAGTATGTCAGATTTGAACTACTTGTACGTGTCTGTCAATCAGCAGTTAAAAGCAGTGGCAAAAGAAATTGTTTTTTTTTATGTCAAAAAAATATAATTTACATGCAGCACTTAAGGCGCAATTTTCAAGTACAAACACACATACAGACTCAATTCAAGTACGCGAATTTGTAAGAGTCAATCAAGTTGATTGATTGCCTTTCCACTCCAAATTGAGCAGGCGAGTGTGTGTGCCTGCCTATGGGGCTACATCAATTATGCAGTGCGCTGGCAAGCTGATGAGTAACAATATGACAATAACAATAACAACAACAGCGAGGCTGTTAATTGCGCCGCCGCACAACATGGCGTATGCGTAATGCGCAATATTTGTTATACTTCTAATTGAGCGGCAACAGCAAAAACATGCCAAAAAGTTGAAATAAACACAACATAAACAAAACACCAGCTGCCACTTTATAAGACAGGCAACCAAATAAAAAAACTTTCTGCTCTTTTAGGGCAAAACTCAAGCCTCGAAGTTTAGCTCAAGCGCTGTCAAAATTGACTTTTGTTAATTACGCGGCATTTGAATTTTATAAAAAAATGCAAAATGTTTGAAAACTTTTGGCAACATTTTCTAATTGGAATTAAGTTTCGCACGTATAGCTGTTTATGTTGCTGTTGTGTGTCAAATGTCAACGTCAGTCGTTAACATTTATTTAATTGTCTGCTGTTTGCTCTGATTGGGATTATGTTCGTGGAATTTTCATGAATTTTATCATTGGGCATAAAGTCAAACATGAAAATTATTGTCAATTTCTTGAAACGTCGTTTGAGCTTATTCAATCAGTGAACTGAGTGACACTTAAACTGTTATCCTTTATAACAAATTTAGTGTGTATTTGTGTAATAAAGCATCCCATTCGCATATATTCTTAATACAATTGAAGAAAAATAATTTTTGTTTCTTTTTTAGTTATAAATTTATAAGAGATTTATACAAATAAAACAGTTTAAACTTACAACGCTTAAAGATGAAAAACATGAATTGAATTTATAAGCTGATTATGGTACCTAAACATGAAAGAAGAATGAAACGTGTGTAACACAGCCATAACACGCACACATACACACACAAATTCAGACATGTGTTCATACAATGCGATTGCATTTAGGACAGCAAACAGCAAACATGGAGTCTTAAATCGTAATACTTAGAGTTTTATATATAAACGTCTCGCAATCAAAAACCACAAAGAGCTTGTTAACACTGTTCATACCTCATATTTATATACACCGCATGGATCTTTCAATAGAAAGGCGTTACTTGCAGACATTTATATACGTAATTGTAGTACATATATTTGTATACTTATGTATGTGTTTGTTTGCTGTTTACATGCCGCAAATGCGCGTTGAAGCGCTTTTAAACTCGTTCAAAATTTGTCTATGTATTTATTTTTTTGGGTATTTTTATTTTTTACCCGTTTAAGAAAACTAGTTTATTGGGTTTGTGCAATATCAGTCATTGAGTTTCCATTTTTTATTTTATCGATTTTACTGGACACAAATAGTGAAAAAACAAAGATTCTGAGGGGATCAAATTTTTTGTCAAAAATCATGCAAAATTTTTGATTTTATTTTTGGAAAAAAGCATGTAGTCCCCCTTATTCATTTTCGCCAAAATTATTTTTTTTAAATTTAAAATTACTGATTGGCATTTGCACTTGCAATCGACTTTGTAAAAACAGTGTAAACTTTTTTTTTTGTTTTGGAAGTTGACGCCGTTAATTAGGCGGTTATTGTTTGAACGAAATTTATACGTTTTTTATATAGCGCATGATTGTTTGTTGTTTTTATTTTTTTGTATGGATGTGGACATATGTTGTGTATCGAAAATGTTGTTAAAAACTTATTGAAATGTGGTGTGCGCAAATGGCACTTGGCTTGATTTTGTAATAGTTTTATATTTTTATATCTAGGTTGTAGTTATGGCTTAAGGAGGTCTTGGACTTGTAACCTCAGCTCAGACTGAAATCTTTGTAATTCCATTTACCACTAAAGTCCTTTTCTATCTGCATAGCATAGGTTATATAATTGCTAAGTATAAGTGTTGTATAGATATGCTTTAAACGCTTTTCTTTCTGACAGAAACTCGTAATATAATTTTATGGACTAAACTCGAGCAATTTAAAGAAATCTTGTGAGTCTCACCCCTCTCCAAAACATATCACACCTTTTTGTGTACCTTGAGGGGAAAATTTGCTACCGAAAAGCTTCTTTGCTATTCCGCTGATAAAAAATAATAAAAACCGCCTTAGCTAATATTATTTGCCAGCAAAGCGCGTGAACGCTTGCGGCTATATCCTGAGTGCGGGATGGTAAATTTATTATTAATATTGAAAATATATAAGTATGTGCTTATATGTACTTTTATAATGGCGCCTATGCACGCAACAAGCCGACAACAAGTGGAAAAGCCGAAAGCGAGTGGGATCAACTAGAACATACCATTTAGGCAGGTTTGGTTAATTTTCGCGAACATTTTTAAAAAATATTATAAAATGGTATCGCGTCAAGAAATATTTAAAATACAATTTAGCTTTATAACTTCTTTGATACTCCAGAATCAGTTTCCTAGCATAAGCTAAACATTTTTCAATTCACGAATATCTTTGTTTTTACAGAGTATTAAGTCAGCCTTATGCGTCTATACATTTAAATTGTATTTTCAAAAACCGGCAAATAAATGCGCTAATTTTGCGCATCAAAAGCTGCGCGTTCGTGTATAAAGAAATATAAATTTAAATATTTAGGCTTGATATGCCGCTTGGGCATAGGCTTATATATGTTCTAGATGCTTGCGCTGTATATATTACATACATATATATATTCAAGTATATAGGGAATGTGGCTGCTTATGCTAATTTGGCATGCAGACTGCGTCGAATGTAAACATTTTGCTTAGATTTCGCCCCTTTGTTTCAGCCAACTAATATCAATGGTATTTGTATAGCAATAAAAGGTCCCTTTTCAGCTGCTGCTTCTGTAATTGGGCATAAAGGGATAATGTTGAACTAGGGGTTGCTTATTCAGCTTCTGATTTACAATATTTGCATGAGGCCAGACAATGGCAAATAGGAAATGAGTTTCGTTATGTTATATTTGATAAGGCAGACGGCTCTAGAGACAGTCTATAGACTTAATTAAGTATGTGTGCGTGTCTATTGAGTTGTTTTATTTATTTACTCTCGTCTTTCATCTTTTAACACTTCATAGAATGTACATATCTAAACACCAGTAGAACTTAAATATTTTTTGGAGAATTTAACAAATGTGCCTTAAAGCCCTGGCAGCAACAGTTGGAACAGTAAAATTCTGACAATAATTAATTGCGTACACGAGTGGCAAATAAAATATCTACATAACAAGCTTGGCAAAAAGTTTGCACATTAAGGTTTTTATTACCATCCATAGTTAAATTGTATAATATAATGTGCAAAAATTTGTGTGCACGTGTCTGCTATAGAAAGTGCTTTACAGGTGTAATCAAATCGCTTCGCTACGAGCTTGAACTTAAATACATTCTGGTTCTTTAAATATTTTTTATAATATAAGTTATTGATTAATAATACATTATTATTTTACACAATTCAGGATTTGGACAATCTTACCTGAAAGCTGTGGTTTACGTTCTTAATGCTGCACTCAAAATAACACAATTCAGAAAGGTCAATCTCGTCGAACACATCGCACTGTAAATGACATAAATGATATAAATTAAATTTTTGTCTTCAAAATTTAAGAGTTGCGAGCTTAATCGATTATATTGTCACAATTTGCATTAAAAAACGCATTAAAACATATTCTGAGGGGGTAAAATTTTTTGTCAGGAATCATGTCAAAATTAACAAAAATGTTGTCATGAAAGGCTGTCGTATCCACAGATCCCATATTTTAAACTTCCATAAATTTGTCAAAGCTGAACCGATTTTCATGTTTGATGCCATTTTGTTGTTAGATACACATTAATGCAAACCAATTAATTCGCACAAATAATGACATGAATGTTTTGATTGTTATTACACTGTGAACTAGTATATAACAAAGTTCTTAATTGCTTGTATTTGTATTATAAATATTTCAAAAGGTAAGTATAATTCCAATGGATAAAATGCAAATAATATATATAGTTAAGTATTATTTAAGTACAGCAAGCAGAATGCTTGCTTGCTCGCTTGGTATAAAAAGTTGCTTCCTTTGTTTTGGTTGTTCTGTTTTGGCAACGAACGCCTGTGCAAATAGCCACATAAATGTTACTTGGCAACGTGCCAAACCAACTTTTTTTTTATTATTTTCTCTGCTGTACTTTGGTTTTCTTTTGCTTTCTGGACTTTGCTTTGTTGCTTAATGAAATACACAAAAGAGGAGCCAGCGGCAAATTGTTTGTTATTTTTTTTACGTTTTTTTGTTGCTGGCCTTGTTGGCTGAACGACGAGTTTATATGTATGTACACATATAAAAATATATATATATATCTTTATGAAGGGTACGCATACTTGGGAGTCCTTACGGAAATTGAAATGTTTCACACACAACACACGTCGGGCATATAAATGTGTATTTGCGTGGCAACAAAAGCGAAAAGCAACTCTTTCTTTTCAAATAATAGAGAAGTGTGACAATGGAAAAACTGAACTGAAGAACTTGTGCCAAGGTTGACATATACTCAAGCACTTCTGCAGCTTGTCGAAAATTGGTTTTCTTCAAAAAGTTTTCTTTGCGTTTCGCTTTCACCTCTTCAACAACTAAGTGGGAAAACACGCAAATAAACTTTCGCCTTGGTAGATATTCAATATTTGCCACTTCGATTAATATTTGAGTATTGTTTGCTTTTTAGTTTTATGTGTAAATTAAAGTTTTCGATTTGTTTATCTTGACTATTGGTTTTCACAGTTCTCGGCTTGCGCTGACAGTTTTGTGCATACCACAAATTGCATATTGCTCATACGCCCTGTGTCTGCGGTCGCAAAATGCCTTCAGCTCTCTAATGGCATTCGCTGGTAAAACGCACACAAACATTGCTCTGTCTGCCTGGCTTGTGGTATGTCTGTCCGTGTACGGCTTTTATATGAAGAGCATTTGAGTCGTTTGTTTTAACTTTTAAGCTACTGCGAGCCTGCGAGTTTTGCATTATTTATTTCCTTTGGTATTTTATTATACAAAATTGATGGAATTTTAAAGCATTTGTGACTTGCACACTAAATGCCTCTACATTTGTGAATATATTTACGAGCAGTAATTTCTGTTATGCTTTTCCGAAAATAAACTAATAAATGTGAAAACAAATGCACAACTAAGTTAATTAAAGGTGTTTGGCTCTGTTAGCAATAGGAAACTATTTTTCAATAAATGCTTGGAATGTTTTGTTATTTAAAATAATGCCTTACTGATTAAAACGTTGACTCAATTTATAAGGGTTTTGTAACCACTTTATCAAAGCTTTTGTTTTAAGCTTCATATTTTTGCCAGTAGCTTAATTATCTTTAATAAGCATACATTATTTATTAAAATACTTAAGTACTTTAAAAGTAAAACGTATTTTATAATTATTTTGAGATCCATTTTCCAATAATTCCCCGATTAATAATTAATAATAAATCGATTACAAACATTTAAACATAGAAATGCGCATACGCAATCTACATGGCTAAAACAAAGTACGTAGCAATAAATGGCAGTGAAAATGGATCCGCTAATGAAGCATAATTGATTGAAAACTCGGCAATCACTCAAACCGCAGATGAACGATATACCAAGAGGGGACAAAACACAGAAGCAGCTTAATCCAACAGAGTGAGCATTATAATAATTATATATATATATATGTGTGTGTCCACGGTTGCCTGTGTGTGTGTGTGTGTGCATGTAATGGATGGCTTGTTGCCAGCAATTCAGAGAATTGCACGTAAAATGCGAAGCAGCTAACGTCAGTGTCAGCCAAGCATCAGAAAGCGGTAAGGAGTTGCCTGCGTGAATCGTTAAACGGTAAAGATGTTGAGCGAAAAAATCCTTCAAAATCAGCAAGGATTTCGATTGCTTTCAACGTGCAATTTGAGGTGATGGCATACGAAGGGGGATCAGTATGGGAGCTCTTAATGGATGCGCCTGGACTGCTCGAGTTTGATTTTTCCGTTTTCTTTCGTTCAACGATTATAGCTTTAATTTCTGTTGGCATTTTTGTCCTGACAATTTCTCCATCATTTTGATAGCTGTTTGCCTGGACATAGCCTTGAGCCCGCACATTTTCCGCTTGAACAGTTAAATAAATCTTATGCCAGGTTTTGTTTTAGCCTCGCAGAAATTATAAGAAGGGTCCATGCCAAATATTCTTGTGTAAAAGTGTGTGTGTGTATGTGTTTGCAGCAGCTCTGGCTGAAGCGAAAAATGAACAAGAAATCAATATTTGAATAAATAAACGTAATTAAAAAGTAAATTAACTATTTAAGTATACCAGCTATAAGCACGAAAAGAAAATTTGAGTCAAAGATTTCGTTCTTTTGATACCCTGTAGCCTTCGAAAACGATTCGTAAGGATGTTGTAAATCCACATGCTTTTTATAAGCAGCTCACACGTGTATTTTAAATCGATAATCATGCAAATATCTTAATTTTCAAGCGTTAATAAAAGAAATAAAAGATATACAAAATGTATTGGCCAAGTATATTTATATAGGTTATGTAACCCTAACTTTCCCAGAGTACTTAAAACGAGATTGCCAATCGGGCTCCCATGTATCCTACGCAAATAAATGTATTATCAAGTTAAAGCTTAGTCTGTTTTTTTAAATCGATCAAAATGAAATGAAAAAAAGCCATTGATATGCATTATATCCTCCCCAGGGTATTTTCCAGTCAAACATTTTCCAATTATCTTATGATGCTTCTCGTTTTTTTTTTGTCTTTTACATTGGCTGATCCCTTTTTGACCTTTGGGAACTGGACATGTACTGGATGAAGGAAAGTTCTGGGGCATGGTTTGGGATTCGTGTTTGGCCATTTACTCGCAGGTCAATCACAAATACATTAAGCAAATTGGTACATTACATTTTCTTTTGCCTTTGGCCTAAGCCCTGGAGGTGAAAAACTTTGATTGCGTTATGCCGAGATTTCCCTCACGCCTCAACTGTGTGCTAAACTGCGAGGCATAATCATTAATTTGCGCACTCTTCGATGGTCAGTCAGCCACCTGGCGCAAGAAGCAGTAGACGAAGAAGATGAAGAAGTTTCCACTTATTTCTGGCCTTTTTTTTTGGTGTTGTTGCTGCGTCAATTTGTTTTTGCCACAGCTTGCAGAAAACTTTTTCTCATTCATATCAATTTCTTAGCATTACTTTTTGTGCCGCATTTTGCTCTTTTTTCTCTTTTTTTGGTTTAGTTTTTCTTTTTTGCGAAATCACTTAATGGCGGTTACATTTCGCCGCGAATTGCGCGTGGTTAATGCGAAGATAGGGGAAAGTAGAAAAATTGGCCGAGAACTTATTAGAATTTAGTAAAGGTAAGCAAAAGTGCTGACCAGCCAATTGAATACGAAAAACTAATTGAGCGTAATATATTCAAAGTGACACCTAATAAAAGAAATCTGCCAGGCACTAAATATTGATATTTAAATTAATCTGAACAAATATCTGAAAAAAATTACTAAAATGAAATAATTAAAAAGTACTGTTTCTTCAAATATCGCTTCTTTGTATTCGGCATCCATAGTAAAAATATTTTGTTCATATATAATTTTATCTTAAGTTCGTTTGTACAGAAAATATTTATGTATGTAGATGCAGTTTTAAATAAGTTTGTTGAAACTACAAATTTGTTTATATATAAATAAGTTATTATTTGTAATAGCTGAGCAAGTTTTTGTATTTTGGGCAAAAATTTTGGTAAATAAATTCTCTTACACAGCTTATCTCATCTTCCTGTTGAATAAATAACAAGCTACATTTGCAATTGAGTGACTACATTTTTAGACATTTAAAAATAAAACTTGTATTACCATTTTGCTAATCTGCTGTCCTTGAACTTTACTGCATGCTCACATTTGTATATAGTTTAACTGTGACATGACCGAGATAAACTCGTCAAGCAAAAAGTTCTTCTAAAAACTTTCTATTTTATATATTATTTTTTGCCAGCAAAAAGCAAAACAAAAAAAAAAAAAAGAATTCGGAAAAAAGTAATAAAAAAACATACTTGGAAATGACTTTTGCACTTTTCTTACTGCAAATTTTTTCTATTATTTTGCAATGGCTTGCATTGAAAGTTGAGAGCAGAACTTTGTGAGTGCTTTGGGAGAAACTAGACCAAAATCGTTCGACGGTTACATGTCACTTGTATAAGAAGAAGAAGGCAAATAAAAGTTGTACATTTGCGCACTAAGCCGCTTACAAATGGCCCAACAAAATTGAAAATTCAAAGTGGAAAATGGAAAATGCCATGACAACCCTTGGCAGCAGAAGTATAATCATCTCACGGGACGGCCAACAATTTCGGGTCTAATTTGTGGCAACTAGATAGCCCGCGTGGCTCAAACTGATTGAAGTCGGCAGGAACTGGTGTAAAGAGATTGGGGGAGGGTGGGTGTTGCAGGGGCCGTTTGCGTAGGCGTGTTACAATTCATTTGGCGTGTCGAAAATCGCGTGCCTAAGAATTGCTGGCATTTTAATGGCATTACATTATAATGGCCAACACTTAAGTGTGTTGCCCTCTAGTTAGTTATTAATGTGCCATAATATTTATGTTTACTTGTCGCACCCTGTTTTCGCCAGAGGCCCAACCCCACCCTGTTCACCATGTGTTTTCTGTGTAATCAATGTGCGTTAAATTTAAATACACAATATGCACAATTTGAATGACTGTGCAGTTGGTTAGCACCTTTTGAAATTATAATTAAAATTATAATATCTATAGCAAGGTGGGGAGACTCCTAAATGGCCGTAGGCATTCCGAAAGCAAGTGCGAGTTGCAAATTAAGTATTTAATGCCCAATTGGGTGGTTCGAAAGCGAATCTAAAAATATGAAAATCATTGAGTTTTGCATTATTGTCTATTTAATTATAAAAGCAAAAAAAAACTAAACCAGATTTGGAAAGGCCTGAAATAAATGCACATTAAATTAAAGTAAGCTGAAAATTAAATAGAAACCCTGTTTTAAAAATATTTCAATGATTCGAAATTGTATATAACCAGTAAATGGGTTGGCTGAAACAAATATTTTAATAAATTAAAAAAGGGAACAGCTAAAAAGGGCTAAAAAGATTAAATTTATTTCTGTGGGAATCAAAAGGAAAATGGTGAAAAAGGCTTAAATTAAATGAAATGTACAAAAATATGAAATTTATAAAACCCTTGGTACAGTTGGTACATTAATTGTTGGAATGAAAAATGGTGTGTGTTCTTTTAAGTGCTTTTAATTATTAAAAAACTTTATACTTTTTTTCGATTTTATATTTGTAAATTGAGATTAAAAAAAATGTGGCAAATTCAGTGAAAATTCATTCAATTCATTCACTCAAGAACTGTGTTGGGCCTATGGGCCCTCTAAAGCAATTCGTCACCCGCGGGCACATCTGCCAATTCACCCCTTGGGTGTGTGGACTTTAGGCTCTGTCTATTTTTCGGGTACACATTTGCCACATGCGACATTCAGGCAGCATTACTGACAGTAATTGGTATAAATGGAGGTGCCTTTTGTGCCGCAATGTTGCAAGTGTGGTAAGCGACAAATTGCTTTCTAGAGACAAATGCAGTACTAATGCGTCATATTAAGTATATTTCCGTAAATATCTCAACCAATCACATAATTTATGTATCTAACTATTTATAAGTTGATTCTTGTATAAATTTTGTGTCTGCCCTAAAAAGTATGCTACAAAATATGTAAATGCCTGCGACATAGCCTTTAGCTACACTTTGCATTGGCTTGGCTCAACATCTTCGCCCTGGCTCTGGCTCTGGCTCTTTGTCTGGTGAGCATTATGCGCGTCGAGTATGTGTATGCTCTTGTCTAGAGGACCATTCACATAAAGCTGGCGTACATTCAACTTTACCCTTTACGTTTAGGCTCACACGAAACAACATGTGTGGGTGTCTACATCTCAGTGAAAAAAATCCATAAATAACACTTAAGTGGTAGTAGCTAACAAAGAAATATGCTCTCGCCCCGCAAACGCGATGTTTTTTGCGTAAGCGCAGCCCTCTGGCCCAAAAAAAAAAAAACAACAACAGCAGGCGCTTTTAAGCCGTAGCGAGTGCTTTTAAGCCCAGCTTGATTGTGCCAAACTGTGTGACTCGAAGTGGCCTTGACAACCGCCGTTCCCCTCGTCTCCCGAAAAGCTACTTTGAAGTTACCATTTTGACGCCATTTGAATGAACTTTTTTTTACAAATTTTTTTTAATTAATTGTCAGAAGAACTTGAAATGTGTCTGAAGAACTTGAAATGTGTTTTCAATCACTAAAACCAAAAGTTGAGTTGGTCGATTGGACTAAATTTGATTGAAGCGTTAAAGCTATGGACAAAAAAAAGTAAAAAAAAATTTTTTTTTGAAGATTTAAATTTGCTTATAAAATATATATATTTGTTATATTATATTATATATTATTTCATTCAAATCATCATGCTCGTTTTAATTGGGAAATATTATCAAAATCTCTCATAACAAGCGATATTTCTCTTGTCGGGACCGCTCGATACCTTAAACACAGCATTTAACACATACATACAAACTCCCTTTAGGAGCATTGAGGTGGTCAATACAAAAAAAAGAATTAATTAAATATTTTCAATGCAAAAAAAAATAATAATAATTCCGCACCGTTGGTAACTTTCGCGGTATTTCAGCTTGCAAGCTTCAGCTGCACAACTCTCACCGTCTGCACCACTGGAGTCTGCCAGTTGCTTTGTTCAGATGAAATTCAACTTATTAATAAAAAAGCAAGGAAAACGGGTTTCTGCTGAACGCAAAATTCTTCATTGGTATGTGTGCACATGAACACAGAAATTAATTGTGCTTCCGCCAAATAGCCCCCATTCTGGAAACTAGACTCTTGATTTGCTCGTAAACTAAAAGTATAATCGCAATTTCCAGGGCTTTATTAAAGCACAAACCAATTCGCATATCTCATATTTTCATTATTAATTAAAAGCAGTTTCTTTTATGATATACGTACTTACATCTAATATGTACGTTTTCATAATGATCAAATGATGAATACAGATTTTTCTTTGGTTTTTATGGGTGAACCGTAATTTTGTGCTCTTATATTAAGCACAACAAATCGCATAAATAATGCCTATTTACGGCCACATAGCAAAGTAACCTTAATTACTTAATTTCATTCTCAGAATACGAATATATATTTATACAAAAAAAAGCTAGACACACACACATTCAAGCTTGCATCGTGATTTATGCAACATAATTTATGAGACTCATTTTGCGTGAGCTAAAAAGAAAAGCGGGTTCCCGTCGCATGACCACATTTTTCAAATAACATTTACTAAGCAGCGTCGGCGACGGCGACACAAAATACACATGACCTCGTTTTCCGTTTGATAAAATGATGTTTTAGCCGAACCCCAACCCAGCCCAGCCTGCGCAGCCTGATAAAAGCCAGAAAAGGATGCCGGAAATCCGGCCAGGAGCGATCAGGCCACAACGGCAACTGACAGCCAGCAGAAAACTTGGCCATGTTTGTGTCCAATTCACATACAGTCCCCTTCTCCCCTGCACAAGTAAAATACGTGTTTTTCACTGTCTGGCAAGTCTACATGGCGCTACCAGATGCCTAAAACATGCGCATTAATTTTGCATAAAGTTTTTGCATAGCTGGGCATTTGTAGGCCTGAAATTTGAGGCTGCACATTGTAAATTTAACATATACTTTGAAGGATTTTTCATCGCAAGGATTTTCATAAAGTACGCTGTCCTTCAGCAATCACAAAGTCATAGGTTATATACGCTTTACTAAATTACGAAAAAAGTTAAACAAAAGCCACATAGACACAAAAATCAGACACAAAAATAACTTAGTTTAGGAATATGTTGTTAAAGGAATATCGGTAGTGATCCAAAGACATATAAAAACAACAATTGATAAAATGTTTAGGTTCTTTGATAATTCAGAAAAACGGACAAATTATTCTTTTAATAAATATAACACAGATTAGCTAAAATTTAAGCTTTAGTTAATGAAAAGAGTGATAATAACTATTAAAGTTGAATAATTTTTTAAGATACTGCATACGCAAATCTGCCTAGACACATCGATTAACCTCACAAAAACCAATAAAACTCATTTTTGTTTTTATTACACATTTCTGTAGCTAAAGAGCTAAAGTCATAAAATCTTGTACATTTTTCGTGTAAGCCAACCATAAATCAACTTATTTTTTACTCTTGTACAAAGAGTCCTGCGCAAGCATAAGTCGTTAAAAGCTAATTAAACAAGATTCACCTATAAAGATCCTGCATGTATGCAAATTTGTACAGTTCACTTTAACATATTTTCTTCGATTAGCTGACTAAGCTGTAATCTATTTCTAGCTAATATCATAAAGGGCTGTTAAGCACTTTTTGTCTAGTGCTTGCTAACGTTGTCCTCAAAATTAATATTCATAAATGTCGTCTCATCAAAACTACATAAACCGTGAGGGCAAACAGAATCAGAGACAAATCCTTTAAAGCCTTCCAACTAATGGCTGAAAGCGGTAAGCAACACGCATCTTCTTAATGCGCATGAAAGATTTATATTTAACATAAAGCTGTGCATAAATTTTAGGGCCGCGTAACAGGCCACAACGTAAGAGACGTAACATTAACCTTAACGTAACACGTCAATTCGAGCGTCATTCGCCTTTAGCTGTCTCCCAACACGTTTGGGTCGAACGAGGGGGCGCGGAGTGTTAGCGTGGTGCCCAGGTCCTTAGTGCTTAGTTTGGCATTGAGTTCGTGCTGCGGTAAAAATGTGCGGGCTATGCAAACAGTCGAAACCATTTGAATTTTTCGAGGCCTAACCCGGATCAGTGAGGTGTTAATGATTACGCGTCCATTTAAGCTAGGCATGTGGCAAACTTTGCCAGGTGTTCTCTCTGTGTGGGAACTGTGTAAACTTTAGTTAAGCACTTCCACAATATTTATTATAAAAATTAAGTAATTTTCAATTGCTCATTCTCACGATGCCCAACTATCTATTATTGCAATTTAAAAATGTTAAATTTGCATTAAGTTTGGTATTCCGTGCTTTTTTTTAAGGTAAAACTATAACAATGAAAAAACGAAAAACACATTTGACAGTGTTTGTGTCTAAAGGACAGTTTAATTATATATCTAAAATAAACTTTAAAATAAGTTTTGGATGTAGAGAAACAATGTTCACTTTAGGATTTGCTAATACACTATATGCATCCTCCAAACTTTTACAGTCATGCGCCCTTTGTTATGTAAATTGGGTACAAAAACTATTTAATTGAGTTGTTGCAATAAATTTAATTTTGGTTTTCATGGTCAGCTCCAAAGAGGTTTTTCAGGTCCTACAATGAGCGTTGTTCAATTTTTGTTTGGCATGCAAATAATAAAAGTTTACAAGGTTAATTTTATAGTTTCTATTTCGTTTTTCTGCTTTATTTTGTGTTAAGTGCACTTTATTTTGTGATGCGACCTAAATGATTTTTATTGAATTTGTTTTGAATAGACGACGGCATTATAGAATAATCAAATACTTAAATTAAATTTAAATTTAAAAACGTAATGCCCTTAATATAAGTTGATGTGACACTTTAAATAAGATTAAACACAAATATAAAGCTGATCACATTTTCGCCAATAAAATTGCTGATTGATTTACGCAGCTTCAAAAGTTTTTTTTTGTTCCCATCCAACAACATTTACTTTAGTAAATAAATCAATTATAGCGCCCAGTCCCTTGAAAAGATGTCAACGAGCTTGTCAGTCCAGAGACTTTTACTAAATGGGCGTATAATTGAAAGTTGACCGTTGAACACTCTACAAATGCGTCACTCAACACCCATTTGGACAGTCAATGATTTAGACCCCCCCCTCCCCTCCCCCACTCACAAAAACTTGATTTTTTCTTGTTGTTGTTCGAGAGCTGAAAGCGCTCGTCTGTCAGCTTTGGGCACAGAAAAGGTTTCCATGGGCTCTTGAAACCGTTTTTGTCATTTCCCACTGCCTTATTACCTATCGAATATAAAACGCGAGAATAAAGGAACCTTTTGATAACTTATATACCATGAATTTGCCTTTTATTTAAAGTATTAGGCTAAACATTCGCTTGTCGCACGAGCGCCTCATTTGGCCCAGGTAAAATAAATACACAGTTATTTCAACCTTTTCTCCTTTTTTTTGCTTTTGTAAGTCAAAAGAAATTTCTGCTTCTTTGCGTTTTAAGCGTAAATTTTGCATTACTTAAAATTTCATCTTTTCTTTTAATCTTCTAAAAGTTTCAAATTAAGGAAAAGAGGAATTATATATAATTTAAAATATATTTTTTACTACATTACAACGAAAAAAAAACAATTGATAAATAATTTGCAAATTTAGAAAAACTTACCCGAATAATAACAATAAAAGTTAGTAAATAAATAATAATCTGTAAAAATATTCGTACTATAACAAATTGTTAAAGTTATAAGCAAGAAATTATTTTTAAAATAAATAATAAAAGCTTTATTGCAAATGCCTGTACAAAGGCTCTTGCAAACAAATCCAAACCTCAATTAAAATACATTTAAATACCAACAGATAGAAATATAAAGCAAGATGATTGCATAGTTTTCTCACAATAGAAGTAACTGCTGAAATTAACTGGCCAGACTTATTTCCTTTGTTCCAAGCCTCAATGAAGCCCGTAGCACTTTGCACAAAGGTAAATTTTAATTAGGAAATTCTGATACAGCCTTTTGGCCAGCCATTGTTATAGGCCACCATTTTGCTAAGCAATAGCTAAAGTAATGCAATTGTATATGTATGGGTGGACCAAGGTACAGTTTGGCAAATGAGATATATTAATACAATGGAGATATATTTATGAGAGTCGTAATAGAAAATTACGTTTCATTTGTGTCTGCGAATGCGTCACAATAAATTTAAGAGAATGACCTTGTGCTTTTGTCAGTCTGAATGATTGAGTTGTTGTGGGTGCGTATGTGTGTGGCTAGCTCTCGCCCCTGTTGGCCATTAATCAAGGTGATATGTCAATTTGGCCGCACATAACTGTCAATTAGAATGTCCAACGTTGTGTGCTTGCCGTGTTGAGTTTGGGTTGTATTTTTTTGGTTTTGCAACATACTTAAAGTGTGCTACAGAAATTGTACATGACCTTGAGTTTGTTGCAACTGATGTCGGCTGCTGCCACATGCCACAATTGCCACGGCCCATATTCACTTCCTGAATGCGGCTGCTCCTCCAACTGCATAATGCAGGCCCATTGAAAGAATGCCGCCTAGCGGCCGAGCGGCAGGTAGTGGCAGGTAGCGGAGAGCGGGCACTTCAATGGCCTGAAATTGCGCTGAATTCTTGGGTAACGAATTTCCATGTGGCTAGGCGCACTAATGACTTTTTGGGAGGAGTCTAAGCACTCAGCACACAATTCGAAAGAAACTCTTGAAATTCGACAAATTCTGCTTAAAGCTGAGCTTGAAACTTAAACATTTTTTTGCAGAACATGCTTTAAGTTGAAAGTCATGCTGCAAAATTGTTTTTTGAAATGTTAACCTTTGCCGCATTTATCCTATGGCGGATGTGTGTCGCACACACACACTCACACACATACGTATTCACATGTGTTGGCAACACTTCAACTGTCAACGTCAACCGTCAGCGTTTTTGTAGTACATTTAGTACGCTTGTTAGCCAAATATACCCTTGAGGCCATGCATGCATGTGAAATGGTTTTGCGGGTCCACTTCATAGACACACACACACACACACACACACAGGCACACACATACGTGCACACTTGCAGGCTGCACTTATTTAAGCAAAAAGTTATACAGAAATTCAACTCGGGCTCAAGTTGCGACTGATCTGCAGTTCATGTCTGTATATAATTTATAAAACTAATCCAAAGCTGTCCGGGGTGGTTGCTTTACTTGCTTGAGTGCTAGCATATTTGTAAACATTTATTTGTACACAAAACACGAAAGAAAAGCTATTTCAGAGTGCCGAAGAGTCTATACCCTTTATATAAATATCTTTAATTGCTTTAAAACTGTATATCGATCGATTTTTTCTATTCGGTTAAATAGTATTGTTAAAAAAAATGGAAGTCGAGTGCAGCATATATTTTCGATAAGCTCATATACGATATTTTTTAGCATCTTTGTATCGATCGGTGTTAACAGCGCTTTTTTCCAATACATCGATATTATGCGATATTATTCGATAATTATCAAGGCGATTTTCAATTCGGATGTAAAACATCTCTAATAATTTTAAAGTTTAATTTGGATATAGTGAAAAACAAAAATTGTTTACATAACTAAACTCCTTTCAAAGCTATGGCTATAGCTTATGAAATATTGAAATACAAAAAGAAGCAAAAAAAAAAAAAATGAGGGAGAGACTTTTATAGAATACACATCACTAGATAGACATACGTCTCTGCTGTAGATACTAAAGAAGAATATATAAATACTTGAACGGGTCGCAGACGTCTTCTCCTTAAATAATGCATTATATAAGGTATAAAATATAAGCTGCAATCAGAATGCAAATTGAAATAGCAAAATGTTGCATAATGTGCGTAATAGTTTATAAGCAACTCTTGTGAATCTGAATGACAAACACGTGCCATGTTATTGAAGTGCAGGAAATTTGTGTATAATTTTATAGTATTCAAGCACAAAATTATATAATAAATTGTATTCTTATTTCTTTGTACCTGTAAGCTACATTTCGCATTAAAAATTAAGCCTGAAGCTCCGAAATTCAACAGGACGTTGGGCCAAGTATGACAGAAAATCTTAACCGTTTCCAAGAACTTTCCTTTGTTTGAAATGGGAATTAAGAAAGCATTTATTTTGTTTTCATTTATTTGTATTTGTCCACTTAATTTTGAGAATAATTAAGTGCCACGTAAACACGAAAATCCTTAACTATTTCCAAGAATGCTGTCTTATTTCTTAAGTCCTGGCACCTGTGTGTTCGCACAGCATGAGTTTTGAACATGTTCTTTTGACATGCTTTAAATGACACAAATGAAACTCGATGTTAATATAACTAAAGACGAGGCTGCGTCTGATGCTAGGCTGAAGTTGTCAGACTCAAAGTTGTCATATGCTCAAATGTGATTGGCATCAGATAAATAATTGCGCACAATAAGCGTAACAAACGGACGCGAAGACACGCAAACAATGCAAAAACTTTGAGGGGCTGAGGGCTGCCAGCAATTTAATAGCCAAGCGAAATATTACGCATACCGCACGTTGACAACTGTCAATAACCGAATAAGTATACTTATATATGTATGTACAAAGATAAAGATACATATATATGTCATACTGAGACGCACACAGCTGTGGCTAAGCGAACGGTCAATTGCCCTGGGCACGCCCCCTGCTTAACCTACGCCCATGATTATATCTATGCGGACTTGGCCCCAACCACATCCTCGCCTTGTTAACGCTCAGGGCCCAACTAATCTGTCGTTTGTATGCAGCCCGCAACACAGTTCAATGCAAAGCAAAAGAAAATAGAAAAAAAACTGTGGAGAAAAGAACTTTGTTCCTTTTGCCAGGACAGGCGGAAGCATAAAGCGGGTAATGGTAGTTGTGTGTGTGTGGTTGTTGGTGTCCTATTCTCACGACAATGATGAGGACACTTGGATATATCTTGCTGTCAACATGCCCGCAGCTAAACTGAATAGAATACAATATTTTTCATACACTTGCTGAGGGTATAATAATTTAATAGCGGATTATTTGCCCCCATATCATCGATATTATAAAGTGTATTTTTGATCAGTTCCCTACATTTAAATAATTTTAGCATATATCGGAAAGTATCTTTTATGTCTGCAAGGGTATTCAATCTTCGCTGGTGCAAAGACAAATTCTCTATCTTGTTGCTTGAAATTAAATGTTGCTTAAAAGCAGCAATTATCTGATAATAAAATAAATAAAAAAGCAACATTTGAATAAATGTATGTTTATGCCATGAAATGTTAATAAGCATTTGCCACTCTCTTTCTCTCAAAATCTAGGGATTAAAAGTAGAATAATTGGAAAAGCGTTAATTGAGTTTTTAATGAATACCACGTCAAGCACACAATACAATAGTTTCCGTATGAGCTTGCATTTCAAATCATAGAAATGGAATACAAATATAAAAAATTGTTAAATAAAAACAAAGCAACCAGTCAGACGGAAAACGGAAAAATTGTTTTCAATGTCAGTTACGTGTGCATCACGGCAGCATCATCAAAGAACATATTTGTATGTTGATGCGGCCGTCGCAGTCAACACGTCACGTCGCTTTCAATGGCTGCAGAAATATAGAAATAAGATGGAACTGTCACAAACATATATCTACATGGATATTTGTAGTGCGGCACTCTCAAGGCTTTTTATTCGGTGCACGTGCAGCAAATAAACAAGTTCATTAAGAGAGTCAAGGGGGCGCACAGTTTAGGCCCAAATTATGCCCATGTTTGGCAGTGAAAGTTAATAAAGAGACAAGACCTATGCAAAACAGGGCCCAAACAACATGTGTTGTCAATGTTTATGCTGATTAAACTAGCGCCATCTGTTGGGTGGCTCGAAGTAAATGAGCTTGCTTTTATGATAAAAGCGTGGAGACACTTTATAAAGTCTACTATCTGTTTTTAGTAATATAATTTGACATTTTAGGCTACACAATAGATATTCTCAAACATAGTCTATGTAAATCTAGGCGAAGTACACTAATATACCTGGCTAAAAAAAACATTTTAGGCAGACCACAAACACAGTAAAAAAAACAGTGTAAAGGCAGATGTCATGACCCTACTCTATAGGCACTAATCGAACGATGTTTCGGGTCACATTCAAATTTTGTATTTAAATCTAGAAAACAAATTTTTATGTTTAATTTATGTGTGTTTTGTGTCCTATATAAACCCATATTGGCAAAAGTCCAAATTCCCAACCGAGTAGTAATAAAACTATGGTTCCAAATTCTAAAGTTGAAACTTAACTGATATTTTTATGGCATAACCTCTATATTACTTTCATATTACTTTGTATTTCTATAGATTTTGCACTCATTTGGCATACAAATATTTAGGTCAAGCTATAATAAAAGATACCCAGCAGTTAAATGCTCACTATTTGTAGGCTTTATTTGCAAAACATATTTAATACACAATAAAAAAAGTTTAACTGAGAAACATATGTTTTATGAAATGAAACAATTTGTTTACTTACAATTTGCACAAAACATAAACGAAAGCTACCGTTGAAATTGTACAATACGATATTTTACAAATGTGTGCCACATGTGGCTCGGCGCTTTTGTTTCAAATCAATGCGTCTACTGCCAACTGACCTGGCACCCACATCAAGGCTGTGCCATCGATTTTACCGAGACCAAAAAACAAGGCTCAAATCGGGACTGCTTCACTAGCAGATACCCTGATCGCTGCGGTCTATTTTTTACAATCATTCAAACCCTTTTGCATTCATATACATACTTGTATATGCATACATTCTTGATATTTTGTAGTTTCTGATATCGACAGACAGACAACCTGACGGACGGACAGTACTAAACATATGTACTTGACGGGGTCGGAGATGCTTGCTTCTGCCTGTAACATACATTTGCACAAAACCAGTATACCCTTTTTACCCATTGAAAATGGTATAAAAGAGGAAAAAATCAACAAAATGTTGAGCCTTTTTTGTGGCACGTGACTTTCGTGCCAGCGACCTCATGTGGCATTGTGGCACATAAATTAAGGCTGAAAGCCGAGGGTGAAAGTAGCCAAAAATTATACAACTCAGCTGTGACTTTGACTACGCAAAATGTATGCGCATATGTGTGCATACCCAATATATATATATATTTATATATATGCTCATAAATCAGGCAACTTGGCAATTTGTAAATTTGCAATTTGCTTGGCAAAATATTTGTAAGTTTTTCGTTTATTTAAATTCTTAAATAAATATTATCACACATATTTGCTATATGCAACATCAGCAAGTCAACTGCTTGACTTAGTTTTAAATTCACCCCCTTTGCCGCCCAGCCCCCTCTCTGCAAATAGTTGGTGCACTCACGGATGAGTGCCTACTGCTATTTATCCTTTTAGGCACGTTGCTCATACGCACTGTGCGACAGCCCTTCTGGGTGTGTGTATTCGTGTGTGTGCGCACGTCTATTTCGTTTGGCTTAGATCTTATGTAACGCAATTACGCCCTGGCTTATGCAATGAAAACAGCCGTAGTTTTAGGAATTTTGGTTGATGCAATTAGCGCCATTGACAAGTGATTACCCGTATTTTCATTTCGTTTATTCCCATTAGTTAAATAGTTGGAATTTGAAGATGAGCTTTTAGTTGCATGTAGTAAACATTACGTATTCGTAATTATATGACTAACCGTTTCTAAAAAATTAGTTGCTAATTGTATTTATATTTATATAACCAAATTAATGCATATTATGTTTATAGAGTTATTTAACAGCGTAAATATATGTTATGAACCTATTTGTGGTATAGTGTATTTATATATCTGTCACACAAACATACTTACTAAAAACCTTGTACTTTATTTTTTTTTCCACTTTCTCACATGAGTTTGATTGTTTTGCGGCTTGTGAATTGGTTTCAAACGTTAGCATTCTATATATGGCAAAATATACTATAATTTGACCTTTAGATCTTATTAAGACAAGCAGAAGCCATGTCAGTTTTTGGGTAGGTCTATGAAAATTTAATGCGCTGACTGCCAGCCAAACAACTTTGTTAAATTGCCATACAAGTTTTAGATGCAGTTTCTTATTTTAGTTTTTACATACAATGCCATATAATTACATTAATAAAACAAGTCGGGAGTTACCGACTGCATTGTACTTGCTCAAGGTCTTAATTATAATTGTTAGCTTTAAAATGATGGACTCTATCGAATTGCCACGCCCCCAATATCCCTTATGCGGGTACATACGAATATGAACGGGCAACCAGTTGAATACTGACCAAGAACACTATACTCTTTTCAATATGTGAGCGATTATAAAAATAAATAAAAAATATGGTATATGAACCAGAGATTAAAAATATTTATTTTAAATGTTTTTTGCTTTTATTTAATGGTATTTATTCTTTGATAAACACTTATCACGCTTTTATCCCATTGCAATATTGTATGAAAATTTAATGTGTATGAAAATACTCGTAATTTTGTTCTGTTGCAATTGACGTCATCGCTACCGTTAAAAAAGTTACCTCCCGATAAAACACGTTTGCATTTTAAATGCCAATTAGTCTCGTTGCGCACTTTACGTACATTTTCGGTCAATAGAATTTTTAATTTGTGATATTTCTGTTTGTTATGTGTAAAATTTCATATCATAATTGAATTAGTTTGGATTAATTGAAAGCCAAAAGCATAATTATTAAATTGATTGTTCATATATAGTTAGTTAAAAAAATGCTTTCATTACACTAAGGATGCAATAAAATTTTAGTAATCAATGTAAATAGTATTAAATGGAAACCATTGTTTGAATAATAATTGCAAAACAAACAAAAAAATTTTTAAATAAATAAAAAAGAAAAATATGTTTCATTTTCGTAACAAATAATAAATATTTGATATATAAAATATTTATAAATTTTTCGGACTGTAAAAAAATTCTTTAGTAATGACATAAGAATTTTTGTGTATCCAAATCACAGCCTCGTGTGTAATTTACTTATTTGGCTTTGGGGTTTTATTGTTTGTTTTTATTTGAAATGTGCAATTGCTTATTGCCATTGCAGGCTCGTTACGTGTATCCTGGTCAACGACTTTCAACTTGGGCTTAAGTCAAGTCTTTGCTTTATAGCACAAGGCGTGCAGGATAGCAATAAAAAAGGGACATCGCAGCAGCGCCAGGATGTATGTGTTGTTGTATGTAATTTTATTGGACATTATCTCGCCACGAGCCAAATTAGCTAACATGTTAAGAGACTGTTCTAAACACAAACACAAGTACATAAAGAGGAGCGGCCGTAAAATGAGCGCTTAATCGCTTTTTCAAAAAGAAAACAAAGCGGATGGGAAATAAGATTATAAAAATAAAACACCTGAGCAAAACTGAAACACAGATATGTTAATGGATATGGGACACTGTGCTTAGTGCCTATTGTGTGTGTACGTGTGTTTGTGCGGTGTCATTTAAATTTTTGCAGGCAGTGTAAACACAATAAACATGCGCAGGATAACATCATGCATGTGTCTGCTTGTGTGAGTTTGCTTGTGCTGGACAACAGGACAACAGAATAACAGCCAAGAGTGCTCTAGTGGAAAATGACAGACTTTAACATGCCCATTATCCAATTGCACTATGTGCAAAAATGTTTAATTTTGTTTAAGTTTAAATTTTTCTGATATTTGCTTGATCTGTGAGAAATGTAAATTATTAGTTAAAAGCCAAGACTTTTTAACAATGCAAGTTGTTCTCGAAAACTAAAAACTAAAGAAATTTGAATTTCTCTTAGTTTTTTGTAGTCAGGCAGAGAGACAAGGAAAGACGGATGTGGCAAAATCACCATCAGTTAATGCTGATGGTGAATTTTTACCACTTATGGGCTTGGGTACACATTTACACATTTCCACAAAATTATATTACCCTGGTTTTACTAATTGTTAATGCGTACAGGGTATACCAAGCTCTGCTGTCACCATTTAAGGCACGCAGTCTTTGCAGACACGCCAACACCAACAAAGACACACTCATTGCTTGTATAAGGGACATTATGTGCTAGTGTAGTCTATTATCAGGACACACAGGACATGCTACAAATGCAGAGCTTATTGTGTCGTCTTTCTGCGTTTCTCACCTGTGCCTCAAACACATGCCTCGTTTCTTTTTTGTCCAGATTTTTTTTCTTGTCACTTATCAGCTTCTCATCTTTGTAATTTACACTTGCTGCCACTTGCTGTGTTTTGTGTATTTGCTCTTTGCGTCATTTTCTCTTCGTTCGGTATGTGTGTGTGTGTGTGTGTGTGTGTGTGTGTGTGTGTGTGTGTGTGTGTGTGTGTGCATACAATTTCGGGTAATTATCTCGGTATAAATGTCACTTTAGCTGATTGTTTGGCAGCTCCCCAAACGGCCGCCCTTCATTTTGTCTACCACGCAAGCGTATCCTTAGTATCCTAACTAGACTCGCACTCTCTTTTCCCATCGCCATATCCCTTTCTGCCCCTCTTTATCAGTGCGTCTCGTTGTAATTAGCCACAAAGTGCTGCTGCTGCCATTTGGCATGAGCTAACGGTATGGACGACTACTGACAGACCAGACAGACACAAAAAGGTCAGTGCTCGAGCTCAGCGTTCAATTTATTAGGGTAACACTTAAGTATGTGCAAACCGTTTACCGTCTATCAAATAGTTTCATTTTTTCTGCTTTTTTTATTATTTGTGAAAGTGAACTTTTCCTTCTCTATCATTTTGATTAATGAAGATTTATTTTATTTCTATTTATTTTATACCAAGTAATGTAGTATGTACACATATAAACTGATACACGAATACGCGAAAAAATGAATTTCTTTGTAACTAATATTGTATTAAATTTTGTATAAAGAAATGATGCCCTCCTCTTAAGAAGAATTATTTTATTAAACATTTATTCTTTCATTTTCTATATCAATTGTTATATTAATTAAAAAAAAAAATAAAGAGAATTTACATTTAAGCATAAATTACCAAAACTTTTTTTTTTTAAAAAATATGCCAAAAATATGAATATTATTATTTAAATATATCAGTGTTTTAGTTTCTATAAGTTGTGTATTTTTTAAAACAAAGTTATTAAGATTTGAGATAAAATTTTTAAACGAATTATGGGAAATATCAATTCAATTTAAAAGCATCAACTGAACTTTAATAAAGCGAGACATTTTTGAGTGCACTAAGCTTCATTAATTAAATCAGTCAATTTAAACTTTTAACAAACCAAACCAAAAACCAAAAAGAAATATATATATATATATATATATATAAAGAGCCTTGCCTATGGAATGGATTCAGTTGAAAGTTTCAAAGGCATACCTTAAAGACCGTGACCCTAATACTGTAGCGTGGTAAATAGTTTAAACCATGAGCAACATTTCATAAGAATGTTATTTAAGTAGTTATAAAAATAATCTCCATTAGAACTTACCCAGAAATGGATAAAATCGGCTTTGCGGCGGCTGAAAGCCGTAAGCCAAGGATTTAGGTTGTTGCTTTAGTTTATGATTCGTAAAATGTTTTATTATTTTTATTTTCTGTTTTTAGGGCTTACATATTACATTTTGCACTAAAGAATGTGCCTTTCGCTGTCAATTTAACTGTTTTACACTGATTTTTTGTTTAGGGCACACATAAGATTTGGAAAGGACTTAAGTCAATTTGAAATTTGGAAACTTGAATACTTTTTTTTAAAGTTAAATCAATTTAATATTGCTTGTATTTTTTGTTTTATTTTTGTAAGAATTATAATTATTTTTTTTTAAAGTTTGTTTATTGTTTTTGCTTATAATATTTGAATTTTTGCTTTTGTTGTGACTGCTATTTCGGCTGTTCGTAGATTTTTGCTGTTCCACGTTGCTTTGTTGAGTTTGCACTGAACTCGTCTTCGGCGTGGCAGTTGCTTTTATTGGCCGCCAACGGAAACTCACCACAGAGAAGCTGGCTGAGCAGCAGCAGCAGCAGCGGCAGCGGCAGCGGCAGCTACTGCCCCCGACGTAGAACAGGGGTGTTGGAAGGATACAAATATTTACAGGTGCGCGCGACAGGCAGCGGGGTTGTTTGGGAGTACCGCAGAAAGCTTTCTCAGTTGAAGTGCTGCGCACTTGCAGAAAATGTCGTGTTACTCTTGACAAATTTTTTAACATTAAGTTAAGATTATATTATATTATTGGGTTTATCCGGAGTTGTTTAGAAAATGCCAAAATTTACTTTTAGCAAATACAAATTTTTTTATGTAAAATTCTTTATTTGGTGTATGATTTGTACAAATTGCATACGTAGCTTTAAACATAATTTTTTTCTCAGTTGTCGCCAAGTCCACATTATGTGGTATTATCATTGTCCAATAAAATAGCATAATTTTATGTTGTTTCTTCTCTATTTTTATGTTTTAAATTATTTCGTTATATTTTTTTGCTGCATAATGCATAGTATGGCAACGCTGTAAAAAAAGCTCGCACTCCTGGCTCTCTCAACAATAGCCGAGCTTTTACGTGTCAAAACAAAAACCCACATACACGCACACACACACACACATCGGCATAGAAACACGCACATGTTAACGCCGCCTGAGTTAGACTCGTTACAATTTACAACTGTGGTGAGTATACCAAATTTTGTTGTTGCTGCTGCTCCGGTCGCATGTCGCGTGCGAACTAGCTTAAGAAGAAGCAGACGAATGAGAAGCTGTAGTAAAAGCCGAAGAAGAAGCAGCAGCAACAATACAAACAAAAATTTGCGCTTTTACGACGGCAAACGCCATCGTCATCATCAACATGGACATCAACATCAGCATCATTGTCATCATTTGTGCGTTGCGTTCTTTGCATCTGTTTTGTCGGCTTTTTATCCCTTTTTGGGGTTCCTCCGTTTAGGCTTAGGCTCAGCCATGCATTTTTATTTTTTGTTTGTTTGGGTAGTTGTTCCCGCTTATTCCTAGCAACAAATTACCGAGCATTTAAGCCACTCGGCACTGTGGCAAGCACAACACAGCGTATGCGTAATTATAATTGAAATTTCGTGCCAACGTTTAATGAGTTTCTAAGTACTTGGCTCGCCTACTCCATCAACTGTTCCTGCTGGTTTCAAAAACTGTTTGCTACACGATATTAACTTCTTAATAAAGTGTCACCCCAAATCTATTTGTCGAGCATAAAAGTGTTTATCTTGTTGTTGCTTGTTTATCAAATTGTAAGTCCGATTAAAATGGGAAACACTTGTATTTAGCTGGGTTTGTAAGCTACACAAAGTTAGGATTTTAGTAGCAAATCTTAGTTACATTAAATAAAAGTTTTGGTTTTTGATTGAAACGTCTGATTAAAATCAAAAAAAACTTAAGAAGAATGTTTGTTAAAATAATTAGTTTGGGTAATTTAATTTTCACACAAAAATTCTGTTCGTTGTTGTAGAAATCGGTTTAATATATTCAGCTATGAGTAGATTTATATTTTCATTTAATGCTTTATAAATGGTTCCAAACACATTTTATAAAGTTCCAAATTAATTAATTAACAGGCATATAATATTATAATATTCGAGACGCAAGTGGATTATATTAAAGTTTTTTTATAACCGTATAGCTGACAGAATTTGAACACAGTTTAAGTTTAAGTTCAGATGTAGCAATTTAAATGATATTATATAAACGGTGTTTATCACTAGTCTGATAATCATAGTCAACGAACAAACAGAATCTACGCCTCATAGCTACTATTAATAGGATACATTTTCATGACAGACTCACACTCAAACTCTAGCTTTGCTGCGACAACGTACAACCAATCTGTGTAACAGTCAAGTCACATAATCCCATATATACAAAAATAATAATACGCATTTAAATTAGTGAACGTCAACTGCACAGTGTTCACATGACGTATGCGCAATTTTTTATTGCAGTCTCATAACGTAAATAGCGTTACACGCAATTGCATGACGCACTTCTCTTTGACATCAGCATTTGCTGCTATTTTCGGCTCAATGCAATTTGGAAATAATTCTTACAATGAATCCTTATGAACAGTTGTTGTTGTTGTTGTAAGATTTAATCAATTTGAAATCAGAAATACTCGCAGGAGCAGGTGATTCCGTTGAAAACTATGCGTCATATGAAGACTTATTGAGTCAGCTTGCCAGTTATAAATGTAGTTGACAATCAAAATAATGATTTTCTATTTAAATCACCTTTGAGCAGTTTTGCTTGATTTTGTATTCATTTGTGGAAATAGGTATTCTGAGAATGAAAGTTAATAAAGTGAATTCTGAAAATTCCACAGGAAAATGTTTGCTGTGGTGTTATAAAATTGTGATTCATTTTAAAAGTCTAACTGCGTAGTGAATTCCAAGAATCTTGCAAATATAAAGTAAAAATATCGATGGAGTATTTACATTTCTAAGTACTTAGATTGGTTATTAAACAACATATAAGATTTATTTTAGTTTTTGTTAGTAACGAAATTTTATAGGAATACTTCAAGATTTCTTGCAAGGATTAAAGTTATCTTACACGCAATTGAATTAAATATAAAGTAAATGTGGCCTTTTCCTAGAAAGTTATACACTAAAGGAACAATAATAAATTAAGAAATTATTTGCATCATTAATTATTTAATTATTTTATAATTTTTCTCTTGAAATTCTTAATCGTATTTCTTAGACAGCCCATTAAATCTGTCTTTCTGTTTATTTCAATTTTGACAAGTTATTTTCTGATGCCCAATTATTTTGCCAAGTCCTGTGGTCGGAAGTCATAACGCTGGCTCAAAACGCACCCAGTTGAAGCAATGCGCTTTAATGCCATTAGGCGTAGAGAAAGATGCAATATTGCATTGATGATCCTTTTCAACTTAATTCAACTGGTAAATGGTAACTGGATATTAGTATCAACTGGTGATTTGTCTTTTCGTTATGTTGATTAATGTCGTGGACAAACAAATTAACAATTAGGCGTCAATTCGACACATTGAAATTGAAGTCGCGTTTTGAGTCCTTTAATCAAATTGTTGGTCTAGTGTGTGCTGCCCATCGAAATTGTTTACGTCACTCATTTACTAAGGCCGGGGGAATATTGGGTCTTGTGGGTGGCGCATACTGATTAAATTAAATTGTACAACTTTTCTTATTGATGCACAGAGAGCGTTTGGTGACTGCACGCTATAAACTAATTTGGCTGGCAGACAGAGCATCTGTGCCCTGACATGGAACCAATCACGAATCCCGTTCCCCTTTACTGTACCTCCATGTTTTACCGTCTGCCATTGTTTGCTTTTAAGTCGCAGTAATTTTATTTGGTAAATATAGACTATGGCAATTTTATAGGTAACATAAAGCTGGCAAATGTGAAAGGTCGTCTGTGTGGAGACCGGTTCCAGAATCAATCAACATCAATGCCAGCAGCACATTTGGTGTCTCTTGCTAGATGTTCGGCTTGCAGTGCTTTCTAATTGCCAGGAAATCGCATCAGCCACAAATAACAAAATTTTAAGTGCCCCACTACCGGTAACTGGTGCGTTACGTATACGCTGCGTGGCCGCTGTTCAACTGGCAATTAGGCAACATTAATGTTAGTGCCACGTTGCAATTTGATTATAGTTCCATTGCTAAAAGCTACGTCCTGTTTCTATACCCTGAACAAAGAATGAGTAAACAAGGGTGTAATGGATTGATGAAAATGTATGTAACAGACAGAATGAAGTATCTCCATGCCCTCCTTTCCTTTTTTCGTTAAAAATTATTTATTATTATTATTTATTAGTTTTTATTTAATTTTTTATTTAATTTTTAATTTTTATTTTTGCAAATTTCTGTGTTCAGGGTGTTTCCTAGTCGGACAGTCCCGACTAGAGCATTCTCACTTGGGTCTCTCTCTATTTTTTCAAAGGACACGCTTGTGTTTTGACCTAGTTTGTTGCCAACGCAACCGGCTATATGAAGTTGAGTTTACAGTAAAAAAGAAGTTGGGTGTGGAAAATTTGTAAATACCTAATTAGCTCGCTAAAAGGCTGTACGAGTTGTATATGTGAAGTAAAGGTATTGAAAACTGGTTAACCACGTTTATAATAGACGAACATTATACTCAATTTAAGAAACGGATTGAAGAAATATATTTCTAGCTTAAGTCGAATTGAAAAATGTTTCGAAACAAGTATAAGACAGTACAAAACAGGCTTTAAACCTGTATACAAATATAAAACTTGTATGCAACTGGTAAACTAGTGCTACAGAAAAGGTACATCACATCTTTAAAACATTACTGTTTTAGTTCAAAACTGTTTAAAAGCAGCTTATATTCTGGTTGAGAGACGATAGAATGCAGCTTAATAACGAGATGAAAGCAGATTTAAGGCAGCTTTAAAAATAGTTTTACTCTGGTGAAAACTGGCATACATCTGCATCCTATAACAAATAATCACTTTAAGAAAAATCTTAATTTAAATGTAATTAATTCAAGTCAGCGTACTTTTGGAGCTGTGAACCCTTCAATTTGTCAAGCTTAATACTTATTCAAAAAGGATTTCACTATAAAATAAATAATATATGCATGGCTTACCTTGGCATCCTTGGCATAATACAAATGATTACGCTTTAAGCGAAAATAGCGACGACGCCAGCGCTGAAAGGACCAAGTGTGCTTCAGCAAATAGCCCTCCTTGATAATAGCCGCCTAGACATAAAGTAAAATACAAGAGAAAAATCAGAGTAAGTGCCAATAAAGTAAATGAGCACAAACACAAACAAAAAGAAAAGCCATGAAAAAATTATCACTCTATTAAATTTGCCAAGCAATTAGAAAGCAGCAGAATGTCATTGGCCAAGAATAATGAGTGCAGTGACAAGTAACCAGTCACAGGACATGCGGACACGCAGACACAGAACGCGTCGCTTGCAATTCTCAGCGGTGTGCCAACAATAATTGGCTGCAGGAAAACAAAAGGAGCTCTATGTGGCGACGATGTGGACAGCAATCAATTGTGCAAACAAAGGAAAATGACACACACACACACACACACACAAACTCGTTGACCAGGCTATTATTTGATTTTGCTGCAATTTGTGTTTGTTCGCTAAGTATGGAAGTGCGAATAAGCGTTAAGTAAATTCCGTTCACAGTTCACAATTGAGCTCAGTTCAACAATACTGACAAATAAATCAATTGCTTAGAAATTTGATGGCTCTTTGATGGCCATTTATGATACAAAATCAAAATGCAGTTTAATATTAAACTGGGTACAATTGAACCGGGCGAAAAAGCAATGCAATTGGCCATGGCCGACGGAAACTCAGGCAATTGCTCCAATAACAAAATCAAAATGCTGCACAATTTCATCTTTTTCTTTTTCATTTTTGCTTTTATCCTTTTTTCCTATTTTGAAGCGGAAACGGAAATGTTTGCGTAGCTGCATTTGATTTCTTGCTTGGCCTTGGGCGGCAAGTTGTTCAATTGCTTGACCTTATGGCTTTAACAAGTGGTTTGGCCATGAAGAGACTTGTGGATTATGAAAAGCTTATTTAAAAACAATTTTGAAAAGGTAAAAAATTTGTGGCTTTAAAAGTATTTTTTAGTTCCAGTATTTTTTTTAGTAATTTTAGTATTTTTAGTTATATATATATTTATCATATATTATATTATATTATTATATATTTATATTTATTAATATTTATTCAATTGATCAACATGATTGATCAATATGAATAATAGCACTACTTTCACAAAGAATTTATAACTTAAAAACCACACTTTCATAAAAAAAAGTTAAGTTCAATTATTATTTTACTTTACATTGCTATTAAATTATTTGTAAAGCACTTTTCAACTGCGCAACAGACAGAAAGTTTATCGAAGATAATTTGCAACAGCGCCCTTAACCAGCTTTGCAATTTGATTTTTATTGTTTTTATAGTTTAAATAGCTTAAAATTTGGTTAAAAGTTTTTGCCCTTGAAAAACTTATATTGTTTGCCCTGGAGGTGTTGGCAAACTTTTAAATTTCTTTTACATGTTCTCTCTTTTATGGCTGTTAAGTTTCAAATTGAATTTTTTACTTTCTTTTTAAACATATTAATCATTATCCTATCTTCACTACACACATTAGTTTTTATAATACCTTGGTGATGTTAAAAAATATCGATATATCGATATTAACAGCAGGAATTGGTTTTTGTTATATTTTATATCGATATCCTTTTTATTCGATTTATTGACGCATCGATAAAAATAATGCGAATTTTTAATAGGAAGTATAAAATGGAGTTTCCATTGGCTAATAAAAACATATAATGATCCATTTAAGGCCGCCAATATTGCTTATCTTTTGCTTTTTATTAAACCTATTTCTCCAGCGGTTTGTTTCATTTCTGCTGAAATATTGCTGTTATTTATGTACATACCTATTTTATATAAAATAAATGAAGTCCAATTATTATTCTCTCAAATCTCATTACCAGTTGTCAACCGGACTTAGTCATAACAGGGTTGAATGAACTCAAAAGTTATGCGGCCTTCGCCGCACTGAAACTGAAAAGTTAATATTAATGTAAACCTCATTTGCCCACTTTTGCTCTCTCTGCTTCCCTTTCACAGTCCACTGCCCACCCTCTTCTTCCGCTTTCTCTGGCCTAGCTTAGTTTAACTAAAAATCAAAGTTTTCCGGCTTTCGGTTCAGATCAGCTCACATCAATCAATCATTTTTCATTGGCCACACAGACAATGGCTATCATATATCCCAAATCAGCCAGCATATCACGTATACGAAAAACAAAAAAAAAAAAAACATCTAAGCGCAACGAGCCTCATGATGATAAACGTATTTGAAATTTTCGTTAGCCGGCTATTGATTTTTAGTTAATGTGGCCCTTCTTGGCCAAGTCAAATAAAAAAAGCCGGTCCAGGCCATAGATACACGGATAAACAGATACAATGAATTGTTGTTGTTGTTGCTGCTGTTTGCTTTTCCTGATACTCGCTTTTTGAGGGCGGCGTCACGCCCACACACGTAAACATAACGTAAACATTTCTACGCAACTTTGTCCGACTCGCTTTGATTATTTCAACTTACGCTTTGCTTCGTTATTTATTATAAGCACATGCTTTCACTGCGAATTTCTTTGGCTTACTGGACTTTTCTTTTATTTACGAACGGGCAGGACAAAACGTAACACTAAATTATATCCGACTGGAAATTATATATGAAATTGCTTTCACAGTCACGTGAGCCAAGGCGCAGCCAATTGACTGTGTAAATAGTCGTAAATATTTTAGACGGCGCCAAAGTTTCCTATGTAATCGCATACATAAATACACACACACACATATGTACATATGTAAACACATATATCTCGCGGCTGTGTCTGAGTGCCTTATGTGTATCTTAAAGATGCTGCGGCAAGTCCACAAGTGGCAGACACTGTGGCACAACAAGAACAAAGCTTTTTCGGAATCTCTGAAAAGTTGTTGTTTTTGTTGTTACTTTTTAAACGGTTGGCTGTGAATCACCGTCTGCGAGAGACGCAAGAGACGCAGCAAAAAGCGGGTCGAAGAAGAATTAAAATTCAGCTCAGTTTTTTTGGTGTTTATATGTGGGTAATTTATTAAGTTTCAATCGCAACTTTTAAGGACACATATTTTTGTTTGTCTTTTTTTTTTGGATTGTTAGCTTTCAACTTGCTGATAAGCATAAATAATATGTTTTTTTGCCATAGAAGTTTGAAGCTGGCTTAAAAATTTGATAATAAATATAAGAATGTTATTGTTAGCGGGTGGCTAAAGCTCAAACCTGCCAAAAAGCAACTTTGATGCAGTTGAAAATATTTTCCAAGCCGCTAAAACCTAACCTAACATTTACTTATTTATACTTCAAAACTAAGCTAGAAATCAGCTTTAATTCAAATTTAAGCCGATTGAAAGCAGTATTAAATTAAACAAAGTTCATTATATATCAGCTTTAATCCGGTTTATCCGGTTAAAATATCTTGACATTTATTTATTTAAATTTTAAAACTGGCCAATAACTGCTTTAAAACTTTTACAATTAGTTAATTCATTTAAATTATTAAAAAAAGAATGTGCAATGTGATCATGCTAACCTAATTAAAAACCCATTACTACTGCTCTCATTAAAGTATTCTAAACGCATTAAAAATATTTTTAATTGATTAAATTGGACATGTTATTGTACTTGTCAGGAAATGAATAAAGCTGGCTAATTAGTTTCTACCACCTGTAAGCCTGAAACCACGATTTTATTCAGTGGTTTTGTCCTTGCTATTCTCATGAATATACCTCTATAAACGAGTAAAACGTGTGTGAGTTGTTCTTTATATTTGAATTGCTTTTGCAATTGTTGTTGTTGAGTTTTTGGTGGCACACGCGACCAACAGGCATTAAGAATCTTTTGTTTAGCGTTGCTTATTGTTTTGCGGCTTGACATATGTTAAAGCCCTCAACCCATCCCGACGCCCCAGGACAAGCACTCACTCATTTCATTTAGTACGGAGCGTGGCCCGCTTATTGGGCACTTGACTGCAGCTTGTCACAATCAGACTAATGTGTTTTGTGGGTTTAAAACAGAAATGAAAACGAAATGGAAACAAATAGATTACCAATGTTACTTGCGAGGGAGCGAGGCCAAGTGATAAATGCGCTCAATTTCAATACAAATTGCGGTGGAAAAACAAGAAAATCTGCGAGCAATTGAAAGGGGGTTGCCATCGGGGAGTTATAATAAAACATTTTTTTTTATATTTATATATGTATGATTGTTATTATGCACGTTTGTTCGTATCCCAATTATTAATTATGGATATACTGTTCAGTTCAAGTGTAGCTATAAATATTTTTAATAGCAACTGGGTTGAAAAGCGAAGCCAACCCTTATTCGAAAGGCAATGTGCAACGATGCGTATGATTAACATAAAATGGTCATATTATTCATACAACGCGTTGTCCGCCTGACCCCCAAACGAATGGCACTGAATAAGAGAATAAAAAGAAAAATTATATATATAGATATATAGGGAAATAAAACGCTTGGTGGTTAAAAGGAACAACTTAATTAGGGCGCTCGCTTGGTTTCAAATGCTGCCCCTTTTGCATTTTCAGGTTTTCGCATTTCCAGCGGCTTTTATTTCTTTTATTTTAAGCTTTTGACTTTGCAACTATGGTAACTTTTAATTAAAATATATAAAGGCAAGATTTTTGCGCGTTTTTCTTGATGCATAAATTAATTTGCACTGGCTTTTGTTTGGCTTGCAATTATGTTTAACATTTATAACGATATATCTAAGCAATGAAATTAACCAATATCTTAAATACATGTTGGATTATAAATAATATACTTTCTTTTTAGTTATAAAAGTACATATTTACTAGAGATCCTTAATATATAATATGTTATTTTTGTTTTGGCCAAGTCTAAGCACAGTTCGCTGAAGTTGTTAGGCAGTCGAGTTGTTTTATGGATTATTTGACCCTTGACCCAAGCTCTCATAATTTGCTGGCAATGCAATACGAATGATGTTCGCGTTTCATATATCCCATAACAGTTGGAGCACGTTTGCTTATGCGCCCATTAAAATATTTACTAACCACTTGAACGCAGCAGCGACTGCGAGCTGACCTTTCGAGCTCAGCACAAATACAAACAGAAGCACTCCAAAGCAGCAATCCCTGTCCCTGCTACTAATCCCCCCGTACGTCAAAGTGCGTCTGCATGGCAGAGCATGTAACTTCCAGTCCAGAAACTTTTGCTGCTGACGTGCTTCAGTGCAGCGTCAAAGTCGCTACGCGACGCGAAGGCCACTACGGGATAACACGACAACAACAACAACAACAAAAACAGAAAGAACAATGTCAAAGGATGCTCACCAGATTGCTGCTGCGCTTGTTGTTGCTGGTGGACATGCGTCTGTGAAAGATGCGCGCCGGCTCCGTTTCAATTTCCGACTCCGACTCGGTCTCATCACCATCCCGGCTAATCGAAATGATCGGTATAATGGGCACCGGAGATACGCTGCCCGAACTGCAGGCGCTGCTCCGGCCGCTGCTCAGGCTGCGCTGTCGCGGACTCAAGCTGTCCACGTGCAGCGTGTTGGGTTTTAAGTTGGCCATTGTTCTTGCCGGACGCTTAACTTTCAGGCTGTTGTTGTTCTCGGAATGCTTTGTGCTGCCAATACTCTGGGCATGCTTCGGGGCGAGTCTTCTGCTGCACGCTTCACGTTTTTAAGCGTAAAACGCTCCTTTTTTTAGCTGTCACGTTGCGGCCCGTCTAGCGTTTTAGAGTTATATAAAAGAACCCTTTGTTGGATAGCCGCCAAATAGCCGCAGGTGGCCGTTTTAGCTGCTGCTGTTGCTGATTTCCATGCTGCGTTGCTTATGTAAAAATCCTACAATAAACAAGCACACACGCACACACACACAGACACGCAACACAGCAAAGTAACTCAGACACATACAGGCACAGATACGCAGCGAGACTTTCACATAGTAACAGACACGCCTTCCGTTTCCCTTTTCAACTGACAGTTATTATTTTAATTCAATTAGAATTTATTCAAAGCTAGTCTAAACAAAGTGTATAAATTTATACGCTTATTGCAATAACAATAAATTTAGCAAAAATACTGGCACACCAACTTGTCTATATACGTATAGCTGGTATATATATATTTGTATTATATATTTAATTAAGCAACACTAACTATCTTTTTTTTCTTGTTTTAGAATTGAAAAAGCCCTTAAACTAATGCACACTCATTTAGCTACACTTAGAAAAAACACTGGAAAATTCGTACACAAAAAGTTCACAGATACATTTATTATAATTGAAAAGTTATTGTTGTTTTTTATTTATTTTATTTTTAATAGAATGTACAAAAAGGTATAGAACGCTGCCGCTAGGAAATTATTGTTGAATTTTTGCTCGACAACAATTTGTGTTTCCGAGCTGATTTATTCCGCTACGATTTGCGAGCTGAGAGCTGTGTGCTGAGCCTGAGCCGCGCGGCGTACTAAACGATACCGCAACCCTCACTGCTGGCGGCCAGCGAGCGCCGCATAAGCTTTGGCATGATGGCGCGGGCAGCGGCCGTCGTTATCCTCGCAGGGCTGCCAGAGCTGTACAGCACGAAGCCTGTTAATGCGAGCAATTAATAAAAAAAATATAAAAGTTGGGATGATGAAACATTGAACATAAATGAATTTAAAATCCCATCTTATTAAAAAAGTAAAAGACAATGGTGGATTATTCATTTTAATATTTATTTTTGTAACATAATTGTATCTAAAACTTCTAGAGCATTAGACAACTCTACACCGTGAGAGCACAATAGCCTCAAATATGTTCCAACAAGTTTTTGTGCTCTCTGCCTTAGCCGCAACTTACTCGTAGACGGCAGGCCCCAGCCCCAGTTAAACTCTCCCATCGTTCGTCTGCTCTCTCTCTCTCTCTCTCTCTCTCTCTCTCTCTCTCTCTCTTATTTAGGCAAGTTAGAAGCTTTAAAAGCGGCCGCTTAAACGAAGCTCACATCCATGCAAATGAAGCGAGCAAAACAAAAACTCAAACGGAAAGCGTATGCAAAGCGTAGATGACAACAAAGTAAACAAAGTAAAACCAACAGGCCAGAGCGAGACAAAATCACAATGGCGGTGCGGACGTTGGGCGAATACATTTGGGGTAATCTTTTTTTTTTATTGTTCACTTTTTTCGGTGTTGCGCTTTGCGTTGGCATTCGTTATTTACATTGCTGTCGACTAGCCTATGCTCATTGCTTGTTGTTGTTGCTGCTGCTTTGAGAATTGCACATCCCGTCGGGCATTCCTCTTTACGCTTGGCTGCAATTCTGCAAGAAAGCTCACTTTAAATGTGCTTGTGTGTGTGCGCGCTGCCCAAGGCACATTTACTAAATTTTAAACGATGCCATATTTGTTTTTCATTTGTTGCGCACCATTTTTGAATGTTAAAAACAGGATAACCTTAAAATATATGAATTTTTTGTTTTTTTAAATACGGCAAAAAAGAATTGTGGCCTAACAGTTTGCTTTATGTAGCTGTGAGAGACCGTACATGCTTTTTCCAAAAATTGAAAAAAAATATTTTTTTTCAAAACTGCACGGAAAAATGTAGACTGAATGTTAATCAAAAATCATGACCAGAATGCCATCAAGCTTGAAAATCGGTTTAGTTTTGACAAATTTCTGCGTGTTTGAAATATGATACCTATGGATCCGAGAGCTTTACATCTCAAATTTTTCTTGATTTTGGCATTATTTTTTACAAAAAATTGGACACCCTCAGAATCTGGTTAAATGATGTTTTTTACACTATTTGTGCCCAGTAAAATCGATTAAAAATGCAAACTCGCAATTTGAAACAAACAAAAAAAATAAAAATAAAAATAGTAAAATCAATAATACATAGACTTCAAATGTAGAATCAATCTATAGGACAAATCATTTTGACAAAGCAATAAGAGTTTGAAATATGAAGTCTACCTTTATAATTGTGAAAAAAGTCACTATTTATCGATGTGCGCATTTAGTTGTTATCGATTTGAACTGCACCCCAAAATTTCAAACACTTTGTTACACACGAGTATACACCCAAAATTTCAAGTCTCTAGCTTTGACGAAAACATTTCACTTCATGAACGGGTATAAATATGTCCAAGAAAACTTGGCAATATTTCTAAAAGGGTTCTTATTCCAATTTTGGTTTAAAACTAATTTGTTGTTGTGTTGTTATACGTAGAATAGATTTTTTTTTGAAGATTAGATAGACATTAGCTAGTCGTGTCTACTCGGGACAGATTTGTGCCTCCAAAATACGAATACATGTTACTTATTTCTGATTTCCTCTGATCTTCTAATCCATCTGCCATGGGGTTTGTATAACTGTTGAATCTAAATCCAATTATTAATTAAGTTTATTTTTGTATAGATTTCATTAATTTTTCATAGAAAACATCACCAAGCATTTAGGAAGACATGACAAATGCGCAGGACTTGAATGCCCTCAGCTCCTTTGCGCTTTAGGGCGCCAATCGCTCGTAGACCCAACCATTCTCCCCGTTGTGCACCAGTTTCCCGTCGACTTCGGCGGCGACGCCGTCGCCACGTCGAAAGCGTATGCGGTCGTGCAGGCGATCCGTTTGTCCCTGCCAGAACTCGATGACGCTGGGCCGCACCAGGTAGCCACCCCAGTTGGGCAGCGGTACTTCGCCGTCAGGCCCCAGCTTGGCTTTGATGGCCGCCTCCACCTCGTCGAGGGAGCTGCGTGAAGCAATGCGCTGACTCTGCGGACTGGCGGCGGCACCGATTTGGCTCGCACGCGGCCGCTCATGGAAATACTTCAGCGACGCCTCGTGCGGTATCTTCTCGGCGACGCCCTCGATGCGCACGCTGCGACGCAGCGGCATCCAGTAGATGGTAATGGCCACATTGGGGTTGCATGCGATGTCGCCGGCCTTGCGACTGCCGTAGTTGGTAAAGAACGTAAAGCCCTCGGCGCTGGTCTCCTTGACGAGCACAAACCGATTTGAGGGTTTGCCAGCCGCATCCACTGTGGCCAAAGCGGCGGCATTTGGTTCGAGTATTTCCTTTGTTTTGAGCGCATCGTTCAGCCAGTCGCGGAATACGCAAAACGGATCCTTGATCTTAATGTTCTGCTCCAGAAAGGCATCTTTACGTTCATTGTACTTCATGCGCAGAGCTGGAAAATCAATAGATTTAATTTCTTTCCAAATTGTATGCGGCAAATCTGAAAACTCACCCGAGAGTTGCTCAATGGACACCGATTGGCTCATTTTGCGTACAATTTGCGGCAGTCTCACTGTGTTTTGAATTGTGCGTTAATTAATTGAAGTCAAATTTATTCAAGGCAACAGCCACGTACTTGTTGAAGGTCAAATTAAATAGTAAATCTAAAGTACTTTGTTTACAATGCCCAGCAAAATGAGATATGATAAAGCAATAAACAGCTGTTTACGCCGGCGACAGCGTTGCCAGCCTGTTGGTTTTTTTCAAATGTACTAAAAAATAACAAAAAACAACTAGACAGCCACTGTTGCCCAACGGTTGTGAACGCTTGCACTATAAGAATGCCACACATTTCGTATTTCTCTTTTTGTACATTTTCAAAACATTAAATACAGTTTAAAATGCTAGCATTGACAACTTGACAGCCCTGCATCACAGAGAGAGAGAGAGAGAGAGAGCAGAATTTGCACTGAGAGAGATTGGTGGGCATTGCTCTTTTTTTGCCGCTGTCGTGGCTTTCTCTCAGCTTTTGTCCTGCGCCCGCCTTGTGAACAAAGAACAGAACAAATTCAACACGAGTGGCAGCTGGACGTGTGCACAAGCAAAGCGTTAGATTGTGGAGCGCAAGCGAGAATTTATAGAGAAAGGCTAAAGCGGGGCATACACACAGATGCAGACACACATGCACACACACACATACATATACACTCAGAAGCATGCAAAATAAATTTGTAATACAAAAATAAGTTTGATTCCGTTAAAGCTTAAACTGCAAAGCCTAACTGAATAACAGTTATTAATAGTAACGGTTGTTGTTGCTGCCATCGTTGCTGTTGGTATTGTCTGTGCGTGCGTAGAAACGTTTTGCGATTGCTGTGCAACAACAAAGTAGGTTAAAAACGGACACGAGAGAAGCTTTTCGAAATTAATCTTTTGGAGGTCGCTCGCAAAAGCGTCTTCAGTTGTAAAAAAGCGTTGCAGACGTTGGCTGCATGTGTGTATGCGGCGGGGCAGAAGCAGTGAAAAAATGCAGTGCAGCAGCAAAAACAAAAACGAAGCAAAGCAAATGGCTTGATATGCAACTAAATATTTAACAATTGCAATTCAATTGAAAAACAACAACAAAGTAACCGAAAACGAACGTGATATTTTACAACTGTGGCCTGATTTTAGCACAGTAAAAACACACAGAAACACACACATAGATACACACACAGACACACAAAAACACACACACACACACGCTAACTATATAGCAATATATGCCCATTGAGTGCCTTATATCATTTGATAATAATCCACAAGGTGTCTACTATGCCGGACAAGAACTATCTGGTGTCGTTGATCTCAGCGTCGATGCCACCAAGCGCATTAAAGGTAAGCCGACTACCCAAACTCTAACATAACCTCAACTAGCCTATCCCAAGCTAATTCCGTTTTCCTTTAAATATGACTCACACGCGGCGTATGAGTAATGTGTTCACATTTAACACACATTTAAATTGTCGAAGGACACGCGTTGTTGTACTTATTAAATTCTATCTGCAAATGGCCAAAGCCCCAAACCCCTCCTGAAAACTGACCACCCAAATAATTGTCGCCATTTTGAATGTGCTATGCAATTAATTGTTGTTGTTGCTGTCGCCTGTCCCCGCCAAGTTGACCAGCTCGTTACCGTTGTTTGCCCGCTGCACAGTTAGATGTTTGCGTCTGTCTCGTTTTTTCTTCTCTTTTTTTTTTGTTGCGGTCGTTGCTGTTGTTTTTGTTGTTGGCATTTTCTGTGGCGTCTGCTTTGGCATGCCGCCATTTTTTATTTATCCATGAACTCGTTAAAGGCGTGGTAAGTGCAATTCATGTTTTGTTGTTGTTGCTGTCGCCGTTGTTGTAGATGATGACGATAAAGTTGTCCGTGTGCAGTGCATTTTAATTTTGTGGTAACATGCTTTGTCGCCTGACATTTTAGTTAATTCGTTGGAGGAAAGATTCAAGAGCACAAATGTAGGAAAATAATTTTCCTTGAAAATTTCATCTTTACCTAATATAATGCTTTGGATCGCCTATTCTCTATTTGAATTGGTTTAAAAATTCATAAGACGCGTCGAAACCGTGAACCGAAACAATGTCAATTTGTTTTGGGTTTGCAGCTATAATAAAAAATATAGTAAAAAAAAATTCTATACAATTTTTGTTTAATGAACAATAGTTAGTAATTTTTTTAATGCAGTTCAAATTTTTAGATTCGACTATATGGTTTTCTGAATTTATACATTCCACTTTCTTTATTCTTTACAGAGCTACATACCACTATTTAAATCAAAATCATACTATCTAAGCTTTCACAACCAACATAAACGTCAACCGCACATGTCCTTTATGGTAATTTACTCACATGTTCATATTCCTATAATCATCGTTTATTTTTTGTTTATTATTATTTGTGTTATATGTATATGTAATAATAATCATTAATTCTATTTTTTATATTTTTATATTCGCTTAAAGTTTATGTAGTGCATAATATTTAAAATATTTCGAATGCTCTTCTTTATTTGTCCTAATATATAACTAATAGCTTCGTATACACTCTTTGCAGGCATTCATGTCACCGTCAGCGGCTATGCCAAGATACGCTGGATAAAAAAGGGATATCCGCGGGACAGCGAACGCGCCATGTGCCGTGCCTATCGATCATATTTGTCATCGAGATCATATGTGCTTGGTTCGTGCGCGGGCAGCTCGTGCATCGATTGGCTCGCCGGTGAATATTCGTACACGTTTCATGTCATACTGCCCGACAATCTGCCCACATCCTTTGATGGCAAGTATGGCCAGATTCACTATGAGATTATAGCGACGATTGAACGATCGGGTCGCTATCCGAAAGTGTTCAAGCTGCCATTTACCGTGATACAACCGTTGGACCTGAACGCCGATGCCATATATAGGGTGAGTATTAGAATAATATTATAGATATATGTATAATTATTTACATATATATTTGGCAGGTGCCGTTGGAGATACTCGATCGCAAGCGTTTCTGGAGCTTTTGCTGCCCAACCGGGCCGCTGACTGTCAAATTTTCGACACCCTACTGCGGCTATGCGCCCGGCCAGAAGATCCACTTTGTGCTGTATGTCAACAACGAGTCATCGATCGATATAACCGAATGTGAGGTCAAGCTGAAACAGGAGGTTAGCTACGAATCGCATGATCCGCAGCACGAATATCGCTACGATAAGCATCTGATAGCTCTAAAGCAGTTTGGCAATGTGCTGCGCTGGTCGAGAAAGGTCTATAGGGGCTATTTGGATCTGCCCTCGATACCGCCGACATCGGTGAAGCCGACCTGCCCCATTAGCGTTAACTATTCAATTAAGATCATCGTGAATCCAACTGAATTCCATTGGAAACTTAAACTCAAAATACCGCTGACCATCGGCAGCATACCCATTATGGATGGGCCCGATGACCTGTTGCGCTTCAATCGCCAGCAGCAGCAGCATCAAGTAGTTAGCCAACTTTTACAAATGTCCACGCAGCAGAACCAAAGGCCGCGCCCCGATCAGCGCAGCCAACAAAGCAGTAGCAACAACAACAACAACAATCAGGCCTTGCAACGCTCGGGCGGAACACTGCCGGCCCAAACGAGTCCCTCAACAACGCCAACGACTGCCGCCCTGAGGCCTATGGTCTCCATGCCAGCGATATTAGTGACCAGTGATAGCGATAGTCCCCCAGATTATATACCCATGAGTAAGCAAAAAAAAGTTTTATATATTTTTAAAATAAAAAAGGCATAAAAAATGTATACTACATTTTCTAAAATATTTTTCTCACAGGAATTCTATATCAGATTGCTACTTTCGAGCTTTAACATATAATATTTAAAAATTGTTTAACTTAAAAAAATCTGTTTTATATATATTTAATATATTTTATATTATTATCATATTTCCAGTGCCGCCCTCGTATGAAGATGCCATGGCTCTAAGCGAAAAATTTAGTGATGATATCGAATTCCTGACAAATGTTAGCATGAGCAGCATTATGTCCGCTCAGGGCGATGTAACAAGTGAGCGTGAGCCCTTTAAACCGCGTTACCCGGTCTATTACGAATATGAGACACCGACCATACCGCCCGGTAGTGATGATTCTACTGAATCCGACACCTAAACCCAAATTGTTACAAAAAAAAAAACTGTTAAAAATATACACAAGAAAAAAAACAAAGCAAAGCAAAACAGATAATGCAAATTGAATGGCTGAGTGGCATTTTATTCAAATTAATTTCTTTTATTCCTTTCCATTCAAAGTAGTTAGATAAATTTTTACTATAAGCTTAATAACTGAAAAGTGTTGGGAGTAAAGACGATGCCTTATCAATATCCGATTGTTTTTATATTTCTGATAAAGAAACAGATTCTATGTACCTAATTAAAAATTTTACTTATTCTAAACGTCCGAATTATGTATAATGAATCAAAATATACAGTTTAGGGTTTTTATACAACCAAGTTATTTTAAAATCCCTTTCTCTAATATTCAACAATTTTTAGCTTTAAGAAATTTAAATGTTTGAATTTCGCTTAGCAAAAAGTTTTGATATAATCTTGTGAAAGGATTTTAAATTATTTTGGGTATAAATAAAGCCCTAATTTTATCATATCTGCTATAACATATATATGCCAAATCTGTTTGTTCTGCTTCCATCTTTACCAAATTCTAGGGTTGTTGTGTGCTCCGCTTTCGACATTTGTTAAACACTCTAAATCTTAACACTTTTCAGCGTGTATTGAATAAATTTTTATTCCTTAACATTTAATTTTAAAATTGCACGTCGTATATATAATTAAATTGTATGTTTATTGCGAAACTAGCTATAATCATATTTCAATAATAAGTATGTGTGCTGTGTTCTTTTTTATTCGTTAATACTTTTCTAAAAATATATTGAAAATATAAAAACCAAAATTATACCATATATTAAAATTAATGTAACTTGTGCTTAGCAACTAAGTTAAAAATATAATTTTAATTATATTATTTAATATCCAATGACGTTTGTCCTAGCTTTTATTCACATTAATTAATTAGTTTGCATTTTTCTGGAAAAACTTTCTTCTAGTTATAAGCCAAACCAAAGAGTTTAACAAAAATACTTAAACTGTAAATTTGTTCTCTTGTTACTGCTCCCCCACATAAAACTACATGCAACCTTTGACCGATTTCAACAACGTACAGAGACGCTCTACAGTGAATCCTCGAATACACAATTTCGCTTCGCAGTGCAGCAGGAAACAGTTTTGGCAACGGAGGAGAATGGATCAAATACCCCAGGCACTGCTAATTCTCTGAATTACGAAAAGAAATGATGGCTGCTTAAAAGAAGAATAACAACAAATTACATATTTAACCATAATCAAAAAATTAAATTTAAGCATTATGGCGCGCATATAGTTTCATAGTCTGATTTGAGAAAAAAATTCGATTACCAATTTTATAAATCATACAAAATATATATTTTTCAAAAGCAAATATCAAATATTCATGTAGTAGAATGCATAAATTAATCAAAATCTTTTGAAAAGATATACAGTACGTAAAACCTTCGCGTTTTCCCTATAAAACAACTCAAAAATATATTTTTTACAACAACTTTCTTTTATTTCTGTTCAGTTTTAACATTAAGCACACCTAAAATTTCCTACTAAAACAAACAATATAGTTTCAGAATTTCCTCTTCTTCTATTCCAATTTCCCAAAAAATAAAAATACGATACATACTATATAAAGTAATAAACGTAGCTAACGCGTACTTAGAAAAACTTTTAGGCTTAAGCAAAAATATATAACAATTTGCACAATTTTACCAACAAGAAACTTAACATTTTCAATGTTTATAACGTCTATTATAGAAAATTTACACTACACACACTAAAATTAGTCAAAGGACCTATATTTAAATATAAATTGACATTGATTTTATATCCAATCTTAACTTATAAATTGTAATTCTGAATATTATATTATATAGTATGGTATTTCTATAACATCATTATCATACTTATAAAAAGCATGGAATTTTAGTTATTATTATATCTACTTATACAATTATGATTATAAACTCGTGTATATTTCTCTTAATTTGTAACCAGTCTAACCAGTAATATTCTTAAGAAATACTCTGTCTTCAATTAATTAAAAATAAAACAAAAAAAGGAGCAATATATATATATACATATATATTATAAATATATATTATCATATGTATACCCAAAATGAAGTTGTTTTTTGGGACAAAAACGAAACTGATTTTATATGAGCTCAATGACTTGTTCGGACCGGATTTGGAACTTGTCATTGGTTGGGTAAGTAAGACACTTATTAAAAAAATTAAACAAAATAAATGTATAAACAATTATTAATTATTTTCGTTTTATGCATACTGACTTCAATTAAATAATGATGCAAAGAGAGATTATTGACATCGGTCGACTTACTAAAAAGTGGGGAATATATATGCCAATAAAAATACCCACTAAAAATGTGTTTTGGGTAGGGCATTATAAAATTTTTGCGTGTATGTGGGCAAACATTAAGCTGTAAATATTACGGTGTTTGTTACATTTGTCATTTAAAATTGTATTAGTGTACACCCTTTATAGCAAAAGATTGTTATTCACGTTCAACTTCTATTATTTGTTAAAAAAGTTCATCAATAAGTATATTTTAATTTAATATCTCTAAATTTATTGTTTTGTTTAATTTAAAATTTTTATTTCTATATTATCTATATAACTTTAGTAAAGTAGTAATAGATAGATTGCATACATCGTATACAAACATAAATATTTCAATATTTATACTTATTTTTTTGTGCAGGTTTTTGTTTGGCTTTTTTATTATAAATGCATTCATAAGTTTTATCTATATTTAGCTTCGCCTTCAGGTTCAACCAAACAATGCCTGCCCTTATAAGCGTTTTGGAACTCATTAAATTTTTTTTTATGTGGGTTAAAAATGTGGTTAAAAATATGCGAAAACTTTTCTCAAGGTTATAAATTTGCTTAAAGGAATTACAAAAATGTTAATAATATATTAAGTACTTATTAATTATTACTTATACATATGTATAAAATTATTAATATGTCAAGAAATTTCATTTTTTTTTTATCGTCATTTAAGAGAAATTAAAAAATGTATAATATTTTTTCTGTATCTGATTTTTGCTTGTATAAGTGACATATAACAAAATGTTAAAAAATTAAATTTCATCTTTTTTTTTTTATAATCAGTTGCAAGAAGTATCTTTGCGTTATTTACTGCTTAAGACTACTTACCAAATTTTTGCATGGAAATGTATGCAGCACTTGCAGCAAGTAGTCGTTTAGGAAATTCCTTTTTTTTTTGTGAAAAACAGGCGCAATACTATTAGAACCTGTTTGTTTAACCGCATTCAAGTTGGCAACGCAACAGGTTGTGTTACTATTAAAAGTCTAAGCCGGAGATGCGAGCTTATCGCCAGTGAAATAATGATAATAAAAAGAAAATAAACTTATTAATAAAACACAGTGGGCTTAGGAGCTGTCGTAAACTCAGATAAATTTTATATCATGGCAAGAACAAATTTCATAAACAATTGAAGCAAAGCAGTTGCCAAAGTTGTTTTTGTTGTTGCTATTATTGTTGTTGTCATCATTGGCGTTGTCGTTGTTCGAGTCGTTCGCGTTGTCAATCGCGCTCCGTCTGCTGAGCAGCTCGCACTTGAATTTTATCGCGTGCCGCATATAAGCTGGTGAATTTTTTTTTGTTATTTTCAAAAATACCCTATAATTGTGTGTAATAATGCACATCAATTGCCAATTTAATATGTCGCGCCCATCGGCGGTTTATTACACTGGCGAGCAAATTTCGGGCTCATTTGCATTGAGCGCCAGCAAAAAGCCGCTGCATGCGGAAGGTGAGTTTGAGTTAACAATTGCTAAATGGCTTTTTTGTGTTTACACAAAACTGATTTGATAACCACTAAAAAGCACTCAGCATCAGTTTGCTGGGCCGCAGCAGCATCCGCTGGCAAGAGGTAGATCGCAGCCTGCCACAAATCGAGCACAATGACAGCACAGCAGCATCCACTGAGCGATGCCACATCGACTTTGTGGCCGACAAGACGCACTTGGAGCAGACGCAACAGTTGTTGCGGGCATTCAACTTGCCGCCAGGCGACACGCAGCGCTGTAACTTTCGGTTTGATTTGCCCGGTGATTTGCCGGGCAGCTGCCGCTTGCCACTGGGCGCGACTAGCTACACGTTGCAAGTGACGCTGCAACGGCGTGGCAAGCACGACAAACATTTTCAGCAGCGTTTGTGCATTCGCAATCGCATCGAGCTTGTCGACTTGCAACCGGCCAGCTGCGCCAGTGCCACACTGCGCCTCGACTTGCCGCGCAGCGTCTTCGCGCCCGGGCAACGTGTTGCCTACCAACTGCAGGCCGCCTTGCCTGCCGCCTGTCGCACACGTCTCTGCCAAGCGGTCACCTATCACAGCCAACAGCCGCGGCCCAAGTGCAAACGCGTGCTAACCGTGCTGGACGAGAGCTTCCAACTGGCCGCCACACTGCATCTCCCGCTGACTGCGCCGATTATGAGCCATCTGCCTGGCGAGCCCATTGAGATCGCCTATTATTTAGAGACGCTCAGCGGCAGCAGCGAGCAGCCGCTGCGACTGCCCCTGCTGGTGGGCACCGTGGCGCCGCCTGTTGACGTCATCGAGAGCCCAATGGAGGGTCCAGTGCTGGGCTTTGTCAACTTTGGTAAGTGCCTAAGTTGCCTGACGCATAGTTAAACAGTGTTTCCATAAATTGCATACTCTACCAGTGAGCTTGATTGATATGTTACTCAATTTTCTACTCAGTTATATGTACATCATAATTTAATTGGATCTACATATGTGCTATAGACTACAAGCAATAGATTAATTTAGTGTGTATACAAAAAAATTTATTTTGACTTTACTTTGAAATTTAAAACTTCATAAAGAAGCACATAAGATCTTTATAAATGTATTATAATATTTATTGTAGGAAATTAATTATTTAATTAATCAATCTGAACAATCAATTAAATTAAATTAAAATTAAATTATAATTTTTTTAAAATATTAAGATAAGATCAACAGCAGATGAAAATTTAAAATTAAAAAATATGTTGTTATCATTAATGAAAAATTCGAAAAACTTCTAGAGAAAGAATGCATAATTTGATAAAAAAAGAGCATTTACGTTTCGACATTCGAATAACTCTTTTACTCTTATTTATTATGTTTTCCAGCTTTGTGTGAAAATGATGCATTGTTATCATCCATCAATCAGCTGCTGCCCCACAGCTGTTCCAGAGAACTGAACACCACAGGTTTAAGCAGGCACGGGGAACAGCTCAAATTGCTGCGGCGCCAGAAGAAACAATCGTACGTGCGCTTAGCTTTGCGCTATTTCCATAAGACTCTTCTACCCGCTAATTAACGGTATTGCGGTGTAGCTTGAAGTATCCAATTAATTTAAATAGGTACGTGCAGGTGGAAGGTTTGAAATATCTTTAAATGTTTGTGCAGTTATTGTTTTGTTGATTTTTTTTATTTTTGCAATTTTGCTGAATGAAATAAAATAGGAGGAATTCTTTCACTTAATAAAATAGAATGCATTTTTACTTTAGCTAGTTAATGGATTTTTTATTAAAATTACGTATCCAATTTGTTCAATATTTCATGAAGAACAAAAGTTTCAAAAATTTTTAAAAGACTAATAAATTAAATTTAATCAATTTTTCATATAAATTAAACATTTTAATAAAAAAATACTAATATATATAAAAAATTGCAAGTAATTGTAAGTATGTACTTACGTCAAAAACATAAGCCAAAAAATATATTTGCAACTTACAACATAAAAAACTAACAAGCAACTCTTTGTTTGATTTAAGAAAGTTTAAATTGTAATTGCTTTAAACGGTTCCTGTAATAAACACACCCAAGGCCCAAATCCATTTATAGTCCACGATATTGTTCCCTAATGAAATACCGAAGCCATATTGAAGGAACAGGTCAAGGCGAGCTCATAATTATCTACATGATAATTATCCGCAGCAAATTGAGTGAACAGAGGGCGCGTGGGCTATTCGAGAAACCCAAGCTACCACATCGCATACCCCGCAAAATGCTCGAGTGCCCAATGATGCTTTAAAATGTGCTTGCCACATTTTGTGGCAACAATAGAGCTGGCGAAATGGTTGAAGCTCATTTAAATCGAATATGTGTACGAGGTTTTGGGCTGCGTTTATTGCCGCCAAAAATATAAGTTGACAGTTTTGGCTTTGACTTTGCTTTGGGCCAGCAAATATAAAAAACATACGCAATAAAAGAAGAAGAAGAGGAATTCATGGAGCGACGCTGACCTCGCCGTTTGGGCCGTGGCGTCGCTATAGTTGCTGTTCTATTGTTGGTATACCCTTTCTAAACGGTATTGAGGAAGGCATCTGCGATCTTATAAAGCATTTAGCGAGACAGATCTGATACCAAATAGTATATGATAAACTAGATAAGCTGACTTGATAAAGCTTTCTCTGTATGTTTCTACACAAATAAGTCTCGCAGCTTTAAAATTATCTTTATAAAGCCTCGCATAAAAACGTATTTTTTTTGCCGACTAAATATAGATCGGATCACGGTAAAAGCGATCTTAATTATATAAACAATTTTTTTTTGTTTTTGGTGATTTCTCTGATATATCATTTTTTAACTTTTGTTATCGTAAAAATAAAATAAAAATTAAATAAATAAAAAATTAAAATAAAAGCATTTGTTTGCTTTTAAGTAAAGACATGAAAATCTATATAAATACAATTTATTGTTTTTGCAAAGTAATTTAATAATACTTAAAAATAATATATATATATATTTATGTTGAAAATGTATATACAATGGGACAACTCTTAAAAATTATAATATTTGATAGCTTTAAAATGCGTACAAAAATTTATATTTATTTATATGCAATAATTTATCTGATTAATAATGGTTTGAAAAATTTCAGTACTTGCAAGCATTGAATATGAAAAATCGGCTATGAATTAGGTAAAGAAAAATATTTGCATACACGGATAAATTTCTATATCCGATATATGTATGCTAGGGTATATAATATTTGGCATTTTGGAGATAACTTTTGCTTGGTGTTCAGTTTTTGGGCGTCGCACAAACAAAGAAACCGAAAGGGCCCAAGCTACAAACCGTTGCTCCATTTGGTAACGTTTTCTCTTTGAAATATTATACCAGAAGCAGACAGTAGACGGTTACACAGACGCACGGCGCCAGCTTATTGATTTGCGCCCGTCGCACGCCCCCTTACAACTACCCTTGGCAAAAACGAAAGCCGAGGCGGATGCTGTGCGCGCGTGCGAGCGAGAGGGCAATACTGAAACGCACAGACGCAGAACAAAGGAGTAGCTCAGTGCGCGTCTGGCTGTGGCAAAGTTCAGTTGAGTTTTGTTGTTCTGCCCTGTCCTGTCCTGTCCTGTTCCTTGTTTGCCTTATTTGTTTTGCGCTGTGATGTGAAGTGCTGTTAGCCATGCCCACCACCTGTGTTTTTCAACTGGATCGCCTGAATCCCGTCTACAACAGCGGCGAGTACATCAGCGGACGCATTCTGTTGCGAACGGACAAGGTGAAGCGTGTGAACGGTGGGTGTTGCTTGTCCGTCTCCCCCCACAATATGGGAGAGACCACTTTGAAGAGTGCTCAAATCAAACCTGATACTTTCCCCGTGCAGCTGTCTACGTGACCCTCGAGGGGGAGGCCAAGGTGCAGTGGTCGATGAGCGGCAAAACCGAGACATCCAACTATTCGGGCCATCAGCAGTACCTGCACACACGCACCAATGTCTTCGACAACTCCCTGTTCCGCGCCGGGGTGCATGTTTATGTGCTGACCCTGCGCATACCCCCCGACTGCCCCAGCACCTGCAAGGGGCCCTACGGCTACATTGGGTACAACATCTCGCTGACCATCGACAAGCCCTGGGGCTTCGATGAGGTCTTTCGCAAGCCCATTATGGTTGTGCAAACACTGGATCTGAACTATAATGCGGAGTTTGCGGTAGGTTTTCGATTTGCTCTGTGTGCAAAGTGACGTGGCAGGAAAACAATTATTATTTAAACGGTGCTTTAAATGTGTGGCAATGTTGTGTGCCAGTGTGGTGAAATATGGTATTAAATATTGAAACTTGAAAGAATGGGTTTGGGTATTAAATATAAAATTGAAAAAAATAAACGAAAACGCATTAGAAATTTAATATTTCAAAACATACTAAATATTAAAGTATAACAAATGATGTGAAGTGAATATAATTGAATAGTTATATTAAAAATTGCTTTTGAAATAAATTTTGTTTATGGAGAAACTCAGTTTTAACCGATCGAAGCTTATATAGTGATCGCTTTAAAAATATATCTTAAAATTGTTGAGATTAAATTAAATAGAATTAGCCAGTAAACAATGTAATATTTATAGTAAATATTAGGTGTTCACATATTCTTATTATAATTGTATCCTTTAATTCTATGCTTAATATTTCATCGTTTTTGTCATCAGCTGCCCGTCAAGGATGAGAACATCAAGTACCTCTGCCATTGGCCCTGCATCTCGGGGCCGATTAGCTCCAGCCTGGCGCTGCCCGCCTCTGGATTCACGCCACTGCAGGATGTGCCAATTAGTGTGGAGATTGACAACCAGTCACCGCACTACGATATCATTGGCCTGGAGATATCCATAAAGCAGCATTTTGTGTTCCTCTCGCGGAAGCCGGTCAAGCGCAATTTCTACACGAAGACGCTGTGCAAGGAGCTTATCGCGGATCGCACCTTGAGACTCTCCAAGCGGGTGTATGAGTCGAGCATTTGTGTGCCGATGGACACGCCCCGCTCCACGCTGAATCCCAACTATATTGTGTTCCTGCACTATACGCTGCAGGTGAAGCTGAAGACGGGCTGCTTCCACTACGATACGGATCTGTCGGTGCCCATCGTTGTCGGCACGACGCCGCTGCAGCACTTGCGCACGCAGCAGCAGGTGCGAAGCAGCACGACACCGGAGCGGCAGCGGCTGATCGAGCGGGTGCTGCCGCGACCCGCAACGGTGGAGGAGGAGGAGACGGTGCAGACGGCCGAAACTACCGCAGATGAGATGCGTCAGGCGCTGGAGGACGACGAGCCGCCGTCGTACGACAGTTGCTGTGAGTGTGCTGGCAATATGTTGCATGCCGCACAACATAACAATTTCCCTTCCTTCTCATCGCAGTGCCGCCTTCCTTTAGCTTCGCCACCTTGGCTGGCAGTCAGCAAACGCTGTCCAGTCAGCCGTCGGTCCAGCCGCGCATACACTTGCCCAAATTTCCGGGCTTTAGCACGTTTATCGGCACGGCGCCGGCGCATGAAGTGGCCGGCACGGAGGACTCCGGTCTGGACATGCATCACTATCGTTCCTATGGCTCACTGGACACGGATCACACGGGACACAGTCTGGATACCTTTGGTTCGCTTTGCGGTCCGCTGTCCGAGCAGGGCGAGATTGAGGAGGAGCAGCTGCAGGAGCAGGAGCAGGAAGAGCAGTCAGTGGCTGTGCTGGATGTGAGGGCCCAGGTGCATCAACAGCCAGCTCCGCTGCAGGCACAAGCGGAGCATCAATTCTAAATGCAAGTGTCTTAATTTAATCCATGGTGGTAATATATACGTAAGATCCAAATAGATTTTAAGTGTTCAGAGCTAGGTATTCAAAATATTTTTTAGAGTGTATCATTATCCGTCTTATTGGAAGCGCTCATAGCTCATATATTATTATACTTTACTGCCATCCACAAGTCCAAATATAAATCCAAGCGAACTTATTATGTGCCAAAAACGATTTTTAGCAGATTATTCCAAAGCTTTTTACATGAATATTTGCGATTATAATATAATCACTACTATATTATATATAAAAAAATATTTAAACTTAGATATATAGTTGTACCAAATTTTTCTAATCTAAGGCAAATGAGTTCATAATTGGACAATAAATATGTATACCAGAGTTAATGCATTGATTTTATTATATTTCCACAAAGTACATACTCAAAAACAGGTTATGCATTCTCCGATTTAAAGACTTTCATAAAAACATAAAACAAAATATTTTTTCTGCATCATCTCTTTTTGAAATAAACATCAATTCAGCGTTAAAATTTAATACATTTTTTTAAAATAAAAGCTATAATTTTTTTTTTTTGGGAATCATGTTCTAATCATGTTAATTTATTAATTTTTGTTACAAGTAATGTAAAATCTGAATTCCCAATTCTAACTGTCATCGCCTCGTCAAAACTACATCGGATCCCGAAAATTGCTGAGTTTTTGATAGAACATTTTTTAACGCTTTTCTGAAAAAATGAACAAATTTTTTTTTAAATAATAATCTTAAACTGATGGTTTTCATTAAATTAAATTGACCCTTCAAAATTGATTTTAGAGTGGTACATTTTTATGTTGAAAATCACTTTTATAATTTTCTCACAACTTTTACTCTCAGTGTACAGTAGTTTATAAGCATTTAAAACAAAAACAAAAATTTCTACATTTTAAAAAATTCAAAAAATGCTACAAAATGCTATTTGTAATTGTGGATTAATGAACTTAATGCGTTATATATGTAAGTACCATTAGGCATATTCATATATTTAAATGTATTCAGTTTTATTGCTTTGTTTTGATTCGCCTGAATGTATGCAACATTTGGCAACTTTTGCGTTTGGTTCACAGCTTAGTTAATTAAATTTGCCAAATGTTTGGGACAAGTGTGCGTGAAACAATAAGTGCTCGACGCTTGCACCCGCAGCAGGGCCACAGACCCGTTCGTACCGATTAGATAAAGACACTAATAACGGTCGACGAACATGAATATGGTCGATAAGGTCGCCATTTAATAGGCCAAACAAGTGACAACAATTCGGCAGACATCGCACGACAGTCGCACGGTAAAGAGTTCTGAAATGAGCCAATTTTGTGACATCCATTTGGAGCGGTCCAGTGGGGTCTATCATGCCGGCGAGACGGTCAATGGTTACATCTGCCTAACTCTGCCGGAGCGTGCCCTAATCAAAGGTAAGAAGCAATGACTCATACATAGACCCACTGATAGGCCGAGTGCGAAAGCATGAATCACGCGTCGAGCAGGCTAATCAAATATTTATTAGCCTAAAGAAATCAAAAGATAAGAAAATGCATTTTTATGTAGAGCCACAAACACGGAAAATTGGCAGACAAAGTCAAGCCTAAAAATTACCTGTTCGTGTCTCTTTGACTGTTACTATTATTTTTTTTGACATACTTCTTTTAGCCATTGCTTTGGAATCCAATGGCTATGCGAGCAGCTCGTGGCTAAAGCCACAAAAGCAAAAGAAACAAAAGTCAAAAGGGAAGCCACAGGCGGCCAAGCCGCCCTTAGTTTTTGGCCAGCGTGTGGACTACTTTGCCAAGGTGGATTACTTTGTGGGCTCGGAGGCAGCGCTGGCGCAGCTGATGGCCGCCGGCACCTATCGATATGAGTTCAGTGTGCAGCTGCCGCCGCATTGCCCCAGCAGCTACGAGGGCACACATGGACACATACGCTACACGTTGCAGCTGAATGTGCAACGCAGCGCGGATCTGCCCGTGGAGGCGTTTGCGACGCGTCACCTGCAGTTGGTGCAGTGCTGGGAGCAGCCAGCACAGCCTGGTCAACTGATGGCGCCGTGTGAGGTAAGCGCCGTGGAGCAGACGTCGTCGGTTAAGTTCTGGCAGCGACCGCTGCAGCTGCAGCTGGACATGCCACACAGTGGCTACGAGCCGGGCATGGGCATCTCGGTGCACGTGCGGTTGCACAATCAGCAGCAGCTGCCACTGAAGGCGATCGTTTATAAATTGAATCTGGTCAGCAGCTATGTGGGCCGGCAGCAGGACAAGCCCAAGCGGGTGGCCAGCCAGGTGGAGCGTCGCTATTTGGTCACCAGCAGCCATCAGCTGAGCTCGTGTCCGCGCAACGAGCTGCAATATTTTCAGCATCTGCAAACGTTGCAAGTGCCACAAACCCCGTCCACACTCAGCGCCAGCGACTGCGCCTGCCTGCAGCTCAGCTACGAGGTGGAGGTCTGTGTGCAGACCACAGCCTCCGATCGCTGCATTGTGGCCCGCCTGCCAGTCATCATATACCAGCCGAGGCCACGCCTGGAGCCCATCACGCACTCCCTGGGCGATCTGCGGGGCGTGGGCGTGCCGAGTGCGCCCAGTCAGACGCCCGATGTGGCCACTTTTGCCGGAACTGCGCCCAATCTAAGTGCCTCGATGAACTCGTTGGGTAAGCTTGAAATTTGATTTGATGAATTTCTGAGATTATTTTGCTATATTCACAACGACAGCTTCAAATTTCCGCGAGGCCGAGTTTATGGTGGCCACTAATCTGAACAAACACAAGCACGCCATGTCCGGGGAACAGCTCGATTTCAGACCACGTTATCTCTACTATGAAATGGAACATGCTGAAAAGTAGCTCTTAATATCTTATATATCTGTAATATATATTTTATATAAAATATTTTGTAAGTCCATAAGCTGTAGGTACTTGTATATCATTATTTTTTTTAAATATTTGTTTTGATTTGAAGTCACATATAAATATATATTTTTAAAATTTTATATAAAACTTACCTGAAAGCCGTTCAATTAAATTTTTTACAAAAAATTTTATTTTTAGAAATCTAAAAGACTATGCGCCCTAGGAATTAAAGCTGAATTAAGATATTCAAACGCAAATAACTTTTTTTTTTAATTTTCTGTGTAACACATACCTAAAATAAAGTTATTTTTGGTTACGTTTTTGTTTATGCTAGTTTTAATGGCATTTGAGACATAAAAATGTTTCTATAAATGCAAAAATTTACAAGATTAGCTATAATTCAATAAGAATTTGGTTACAGAGTCGAATATAGCGAGTTTATAAGAGCATAAAAATATAGAATATAAATTAGCATCGTGTCAAATATACAATCGAATACAAAAATGTACGCTTTACATCACCTTTACATAAATAGGAGAATAAAGCATTGAATATGAAAAAGAAGTGAAAGGGACGTGCAAATCATTATATTATTTAATACTAGCAAATATTAGTGTGTCCCGTTATATAAAACTAGCGCACTTCAGCGTGCCAAAAGTTGAAGCTCTATTGAGCGAACATCTATATTAACCACATACTCTAAGCACCATTTTATCACTGATAGATTTATAGTTTATTTATACATTACGATCGATATAACTTGAGATAGATTTGGAGTAGAGCTCCAGCTGCTTGCTTCAGAGAGATCTGAATTTATATAGTTTCTATGTTCGAGTCCTGGTCATATGAGTTATGTTTATAATAATGATAATATTTTTAACAGTAGTAAATAATGAGGTTGTCAAACATCTTAAAATCTGATATAATGTTCATAAGGTTTTTAAAATAGTATCTATAAACTTAAACTGTATGACTCGTATTTTATTGTGTGGGTGCACTCGGTGGATGAGGCAGTGACAATATCGGCACAGTTGGTGGTTCGTTCGGTGGAGCAGTGGGCGTGGCAAAGTTTGTATACATGGGATAGCGTGGCAAAAAATCGTCGGTGCGATTGTGCTCATTCACATCCGTATCCACAAACTTTTCGCCAATATTTGTGGCCGTCTCAAACGAAGGCGGCTCTGCAAGGGCAAAGTTATATTATAGTCAAGTAAATTCGATATTCATCCCAACTAATGGACAAGTACACACCGCAGTTGTCGTAGCTCGGCGGCAGATCGGCGGCTGCACCGGCTGGCGTATCCGGCGTCTGTGGTATCCAATTCGACACATTCGATTGATTCTCGGCACTCTGAGCCAGCGGTATGGTTCCAATGATAATGGGCATATCGATTTCGGAATCCGAGTGACAACCGCCGGTTTTGATGGTCATCTTAATCTGATAGGAAACGTTTATGATGTGATTATGCCGGGATGAGGGCGGCACGGGTGGTATAACCAGGCTGGCATTAATCAAGCGCTTAGACAAACGCCGTACACACTCCGCCTGATATTCCTTGCACAGGGTATTCTTATGTGTGCGTGTTTTATATTCGGGCGAACGAGCCTGGAACTTGTAGATCTGTATTAGGCTGAGTTCAATGCCTTCCAGGTCGTAGCCATGCGACTGATTATCCAACAAAAGGCTATAGTGTATTCTCTGGCCAGGCGCATACCCACCAAAGGGTATCGTTAGAGTTGAAATTACGGGTCCCGACGAACAGGGCCAGCAGCAAAAGTATTTGATGTCCTCATTCTTAATAGGTACCTGGGGCAAAAGAAAGTTATGCATTGTTTTTAGCTACTACGAAAATTTCGGCACACACCAGCATTTCCGGATACATGTTTAGATTGTAGGTCTGCAGCACGGTTAGCGGCTGCTTGAACTCGTTATTGAAACGCCAGGAACGGTCCACCACGAGCGACACCTCGTACGCTATCTTACCGTACCTCTCCACACACGAGGTCGGACACTCCAGCGGCAGGGGTATGCAGAATGTGTAGGTGTGTGTGCCCGGTGGCAGGTCGCCCTCGCCGAACACATTTGTGCGGGTGTCCAAATACGTTTCGCTGCCACGATAATGCTCTGTATAGTGCTCGGATTTGCCGTTAATGGTGCGCGTCCGACTTTCCTCCCAACGCACTTTCGCCTCGCCAACGAACCGTATATAGACGGCTATTAAAATAAAGAATGAAGGATATCTGTATAAAACATAATGCAACTAACTGTTGTTAAGCTTTGTCGCTGTTTTGCCGACTGCGTTTTATTTACATGGCACGCACAGTGGAACCGAGCTGTTTAAAATTTGATTATGTGCAAGTTCATTGAATCAGTAATCAGCTTTATTTAACTTGCAATTATCGCTCACTGTGCTGAGAAGCTTTTAAGAGATAAGAACTATGCTCTGACTAGCAGCACAGCATTAAAAACTTGTTTATCGCCTGTTCAGTTTTCTATTTAGATATTTTTATTTATTTATGGTGATGTCCGTTTTTGTTTAAAAAAAAATTAATAATAGATAAAGTAATGAATGGATGTGAGTTATTATTCACTTCATTATACCCATATATAATTTATGTAAAATATTTTTTTATAATTTATATAACACTATTAACAATTTGCAAATTTGATGCGGTGGTAAATCTATCAGTTAGGCATAACACATTTGACAGTGTTTCAGTGTTTACACATTGCATTACAAGTTGTCTAAACTGGTTTTTTATTAAGTCTCACTATATGTCACTGATTAACTCAATACAAAAAGAAAGAGATAATAAGCATAAGGCCAAGTACATATGTATGTATGTAGGCAGAGAACTTTTTTGAGATTACCATTGACAGACTTGTTGCTTGTTGTTTTCAGAACAATACGCCCATTAATTGTCTCGCCGCTATAGTATATCGGATTGGGCCGATCAAATTCGAAGACACAATTCGAAGGCATATTAAAAAGCCAATATCAATTATATGACGTTGTGTTAACACGCTCAAATGGTAATGTACAACTCATACATATATATTTTGTGTCAATAGAATTTAAAATATTAATGGAACAAAGCACGCGACACGAAAAAACCACAGCGCCGAACGCTCCAAACACAAATGAATTTAAAAATGCGCTAAAAACAAAACTGTTTGAGAGCAAGAGAGACCTGAACCAATGTGACATCATCAGTTGTGAGCGTCAAGAAACAAACAAAATCGAAAGCTCATCAAAATTCGTTCTCAGCGGCAGTGGCTGCGTTCGAAAGAGAGGGCAAGAGAGCGAGCGAGAGCTAGTATATGAAGAGAGAGAAAGAGAGCATGGGTGCCGCTGAGTGAGCGTGAAGCTTTGACGCTGCACGCTCCTTTAGAAGAACTCACCCATAAAATTTGTTAGTAAGTAGCTTTCAAGAATAAGCTGATGTAAACAAAATAGAAGATGTACTATTTGGGGTATTGGTCATCAATTGTTAAAACAAATGTTCTTTAATTTAAGGATCTATAGAACTAGAGGAAGGTTGTAGTAAAATTATTGATTAGTAAAGATAAGTTTGTTATATATAAAATATAAAATAATGTCAATATAAAAAATTGTCAATTTTGTTAAAAAAAAAATAAACATACTAGACTTCGAGCAAGCTATCTTGTTCATGATGAATAACCTTTTGAAATCCCAATTTAATGAAAAATCTCTTTAACGCATATTAACTTTAGTGAAACAGTTAACAATATTTTCTAGTTTTTCTGCATGAGTTGAGTTTTTTCCGGAAGACGGTTTTATATGGCTTGTTTATTTAATAAATATCTTTGTTGACGACACTTTATAAACAATCGCACTCGGGTATAACAGAATCGTGAACTGAATAATATAAATACTGCCAAGATAAGATATTGCATTCAGATAAGCGTTTAAATCTCTATGGGCGACTCCACGGGCTCTCTTTCCTCCACTCTTGACTCCTCTTTCGCCTGCTTCTCCTGACGTTGTTCGCTTCGACGTCGACGTCGGCGGCGTCGCTTCTGCGGCGGATTGGGCGCCGGACTCTGGAACGTGTCCACATCGAAGACAGGGTAGCGTGGTGTGAAGCGAGACGCCTCGCTGACCGTGTTGGCATCCGTGTCCGCTATGTCGGCAGTCATGAACATGGCCTGCTCGTAGGTGGGCGGCGCTGTAAAAGTATAAGAGAACTATGTTGAGAATGGAGGCTAGGTTGGATTCCTACTGGATGACCTACGCAAGTTTGGTCCTAGTTCCTCCTCGGTTTCGAGCTCGTCGTCACCATCCTCGGGCAGCTCGTAATCCTCCAGCTCCTCGGTTAGTTCATAGCTGGGATTGTTAATGCCCGAGGCCAGTTCCATGGCCCGGGCCGAGGTGCATGGCAAGTCTCGGGGCACGGCCGCAACTCCAAACGTTGTCGCCGGCCCAACGGTGGCCAGCGGCACATTGCCAATGGTGATGGGTATGACAACCCTTGGATTGGCCATCAGCCAGTTCATCACAGCCACAATGCGCACCTCGTAGGAGATGCGCACCACCTTGCTGAGGTGCTCGCATGTGGGCGCCGTCGCCGGTATGCGCAGCGACTCCGTATACGATTTCTGGGAATTGTTAGGCACTGGGCCGGCCTCACGCTTCGCCAGCATTATCTTCTCGGAGACGCTGCGCAGAGCGGGCGTGTCAGCCGTGTAGGTGGCGCGCAGGTACAGCATAATCATGAGCTTCTTGCAGTCGCTGCTGGAACTGTTGTTCACATCCGCATGGATGAGCATAAACTGTCCGGGCACATAGCCCTGCTGCTGCAGCGTCACCGTCATCTGGACCGGTTTGGTGTGCATAAAGCAAAAGTATTCCATGCCCTCGCTGCTGGCCGGTTCGTGCAGCAGTTTGTTCTCCTGGTTCAGATCGAGCAGCTTGAGCACGGTGAAGCCCACATTGGTGGTGCGATTGGAGGCACCGGGTCGTATGAACGTGACCTTGGCCAGGTAGCGTATGTGCCCGTAGATGCCCTCGAACGAGGACGGACAGTGACTGGGGATGGGGCAGGCAAACGTATATGTGTAGGTGCCCGCATCAATACTGAAAGTTTGACCCTGTTCCGAACCCATCAGATATGTTGTCGAGGCTATGTAATCCTCCCGGCCCATAAAGTGGTTTTTGCGTCCCGGTCGAATCCGATTTGTGGGCACCGTTCGGCCATGTTTTCGACGCCACTGAGTGCAGGCGTAGCCGCTGACTTGTAGCTTAATACCTGAAAAGGAGAACATATTTATGTAAAAGGTTAAAAGGTTGCACAGTGGATTTGTTTATGATGGCCAAAATAGGAAATAGTCAATTTCCTTTATTTATGGATATTTATTTCATTTGGAGTTAATGAATCGCACAATATATTTGTTCCGAGTTGTCAGCCAAGAATTAGATTTAAGCAAACATTTTATGGACATTAAAAAATGTTTATCCTTTCATTTAAAAACTAAAGATATCAAAAAATTTGTCCAAACACTTGAAAACATTTTTTAATAAGTTTTGTTTTAAGCTTTTGTGTTATTTTGTATAAAAATGTATTTCTTTCTTTTTAGTTATTTTCTTCCATCAAAATAATACTAAAAACTATTAATTTTAATTTAAAAACAAATATCTTAAATAATGAAATAATTCAACTTTTTATTAATTCATCAATAAAGAGTGATTCCCTAAAATTTCCAAACAAAATGTTACACACTTAAAAAATGACTAATAAAGTTTGGCATTTCCTGAACTAGCACATGTGTAGATCCCCCAGTAATAAAATAATATTTTTTGTGCCTTTTGTTATGGATCAATTATCATGCATTTTGTCTGTGTCTTTGGCAATTTACGAGTATAATGGGGCTTTGGTTGAATAGAAAAACACAGAATATAGCGGAGTCAAATAAATACAAACACAAAGTTCACCGATAAGATAACAGCCTGATAAATGGAGGCCTATCTAGAGCTGCCCACATACATATTTCATTAAATTTTTGTATAGTTAAAACAAAATCAAAATAGTTGTAAGCGACCCTGAAATAGTTCACTTACCTCGCAATTTTTTGCTTTTATTGAAATTAACTATCACCTTGCCAGTTACGACCTGGCCCGTAAAATAGGTGCCATGCTCATTTTGATCGAATGTAATCTGGCAATTATTGGCCATTTTTGTGGCGTCCTTTCAGCTAAAGTTTTCGGCTTTTGTTGTTTTTCGCCCGCGGCCAATGAACTAAAGTTGGTTTTCCGTACCCGCTCGCTGCTAAACGTTAACTGATCTAGTTTTCAGGCACTAACACGATATTTTGAGCACACAACAAATGCCAAGTGTTATCTTATCTAGAGAAAATATATATATTCACAGTAATCCCAGACGTGGGTGCGTACAAAACTCTGTCGAAAGTATTGCTGCATATTAGTGAGAGTTGATGACTAGGTGAGTCGAATTATTAAATCATTTTACAGATTTATGTTTGGTACAAAATATGCAAAATAAAGTTCTGTTTGGCAAAAAGTATTTAAAATATAATTTAAAATTTTTTAGTATATCTCTTGTATATATTCATCATATCATCTTCGTTTTCATATGACCTTCGCTTACAAATGTCAAATGTAACTTATTATTTTCGTCTTTTTTTTATAAATAAATACATAATACATAATTACCGTATAGATAAGATAAAACGTGTCAATTTTTGTTAGCTGACAAAATAAATACTGTTTTAAATTCAGTGCGACTTTTGCCAGCTCAGCGCAACGCAGACAAACTGGAGAAAGAGTTATAAAATTATTTATTGTCTATACCTTAAATAAATCTAGTCATGACTGTTAAATGCGAAATTCAGTTTAGAGACAATCCAATTGGTATTTATTATGCGGGTCAGATGATTTCTGGCAGTGTAGTTTTGAAAGCGGACAAACAAAAATTGGTCAAAGGTAAAAACATATCAATATAAATCCAATATACTTTTCCATTAATTAAAAATAAAAAATTAAATATTAAAAGAAAAAAAAATGTATTAAATTAAATATAGAAATAAAAGCTCTATACAGTAATCATGTGCTTTAAAAATAAAGGTTTTTATGATTCATATATATTTTTAGCTATCTATTATTATCTATTTCAATCGCAATTTATAAACCAACATTGGAAAAGTGTGCAACTAAAATTAAAAAAAAAATTAATTTTAAGACAGCATTACCTAAATATTAAAGTTAAATATGTTTAAATATTATTACAATTATTATAACGGATATTTAAAAATAATCTGAAAATATGAATTATTTATCATCTTAATATACCTAAGCACATCTGATGTATATTTATTTTTCTATATAGAAATTGTTTTAAAGATAAAGGGCTTTTCTGTAACATATTGGACGGAAGACACAACTGATGTGGATAATAAGACCACAGAAGAAAGCTACAGTGGACACGAGGAATATATTCGTTCCAAGGTCGAACTGTTGGCTGCTAAAGGAGAAAGTAAGTCCGCAAGAACTTAACTTATAAACTGATAAAGATACATATGTTCAATTACAGGTGTTGCCCTTGAGCCTGGCAGACATGTCTACAACTTCGTTTGTCAAATACCCGCAGTTTGTCCGTCGTCCTTTGAGGGCACCCACGGACGTGTGCGTTATATGGTAAATGTGAAGCTCATTAGGCCCTGGAAATTTGATCAGACCTTCTCGCGGCCTTTCACTGTATTAAAAGTCATGGATCTTAACCGGGAAGGACTTTTTTTGAGCGTAAGTTGGAAAATATATACTTCAAATGTTATTCAATTGAGCTTTTTTAGACACCTGCCCACTCGGAGGATCAGAAGATCTACAACTGCTGGCCCTGCCGCTCAGAGCCCCTTCGGCTGCAGCTGTCGCTGCCCCAGAGAGGCTTTGTCCCCGGCCAGACGATACCAGTGGGCGTACTGGTGGCCAACGATAGCCATATACGCGTGGAGCAAATCGAGGCCAGATTGATCATGATGGTGCTTTACTACAGTCAGTACAGCGTGGAGACGATCAGCGAGAAATTTATAGTCAGCAAAAAGGAGGGCGAAGGCGTCACTAAAAACAGCAAGAAAGAGTTCACCTTTGATCTGAATGTGCCCGCAACGCCGCCCACCTGCTTCGATTTGTGCCGCATCATACAGATCGCCTACCAAGTGGAGGTGGAGACCAAGGTCAAGGGCTGGCACATCAACGAACGGGTCCACATGCCTGTAACTATAGGCAATGTCCCGCTATCAAAGCAGCTGACACAACAGCCACGCCCAACGCCCGTTGTAGTGGAAGTTGTGGCACAGCAGCTGGACGAGAAAGCGCTGGTGCTGGTTGAGGATGGCGCAACGGTGCCCGCCTCCAGTCCCTGCGCTGCCGATGCTACCATACGTATGTCCAAAATATGCTTGAATTATTTCTTACCTTTTAATTTCCTTAATTTAGTGAATAATTCATTTATTACAGCCCCGCCCAGTTACGCAGAGGCCATACACATTCGCGCAGGTCCAGTGAAATCTTCCAAGTCAACATCCACTCAAAAGCCCAAAAAGGAAGAGTTCAATCCGTCGGCTACTCAGAATAAGGAAAACTGTGCCTTTACCCCTCTTTATGCTGTATTTAATATAAACCAACCAGTGGTAAATGGGAGTGGCAACAAGCCGGAGGATATCGATCGTAGTACCTGGTTCTAAATAAAAAAATCGTACTATTTTGTAATTAAATTTGTATAAAAAAAATTTAAGAAAAAGGTTTGGATTAAATTTTAAAGAAAAATTACTTTTATTTATTTATGCATTTTTTATGGTTTTGTTTAGGTTTATTTGAAAGCCAAGCTTAACTGACCTTTACCAAAGTCTCATTATTTGTTTATTTGAAGCTATTGTATATCATATCTTTGGTTTCGATTTACAGTTTTGTTAATGCAGCATTCAATTCAAATGTTTTTAAATTTATAGAACACAATAAAAAACCGATATAACCTATTGGTGCAATTAAATCAGATCAGATTTATGTACATACATATGTACATAAATAGAACGAAAAAAATTAACATATTTTTTTGATTTATTTGCGTACCTCAATATAATTTTCAAAATTTACCAGAAAAGTAAGCAAATTAAATTTAGTGCTGTGTACATTGCACTTCGCCAAGTGTATAATTTTCAATTGACACAATGATAAGATAAAAATTGTTGGCGAAAGAGTCGAAAAAATAAAATAATAACAAGAAGTTTGTTTCACTCTCAGTTCGTTCCAAACGGGCCAATTGAAAGGAATGTTTGGATTGCAATGGAACTTGCCAAACTTGTTGCGAGAAATAAATAGCGAACAAGGGGACTTTTAATCACAATCAAATCAGTTGTGTTTTGGATTCCGATTGCGACGAGTGCGTCTGCAGCTCAGCAACCAGTACTTACAGTCATAATTATCGCGTATACGGCCAGATAGTGCTCTTGTAATATCGCAGAATGGGTGTTACCTGCATAATTGATTTCGATAACAATCCCCATGGCACCTACTTTGCGGGTCAAGTGTTGACGGGCAAAGTTACCTTAAAACTGGATAAAGTGAAACTGGTCAAAGGTAAAAAATAAGGCAAAACGTTGAACACACGAATAATTTCGTGCGGAGTTTTTAAAGAAAAGCTTAGTGCCCAGTGTTCTTCCCCATGACTCATTCATATCTTATCAGTGTTCGGAGAAGCGTGCTAACTTGTGCTTATTGTAAATAATTTAGGGTAGACCAGGCAATAGAAGGTGATTCATTCGTTTGGCACTGTTTTAGCACGCGCTAATTTTGATGGCCGATCTTAGATAGTTTGTTGGCAAGCCCATATCATTTTTTTTTGGCATAAAGAAGGCTTATAAACTTATCGGACTTTCAAATACTTTGATAATTACAAGCTGTTAGGCATTTTATTTATTGCAAACCAATTTTAACTGCGCAATTAGTGTTAACGATTTCTAGATTGGAACTTATGGCTAAAAAAAGGTTTACAGCGTATTTAAATATTGCATTTAAAACCCAAAATTACATATGATTGCATCTATGATTTCAAAGGGGTTGAAATTATTGTAACGACAGATCCCAGGTTTCGGCGTATCTCCTAGTTGGTCAGTCCCGAGTGGAACCTTTTTACTTCTTTCCTTTAAAAATTTTTTATAAATATTAAAATTTATCACTTAAAGTGATACACACATATATGTTGTGTTAACTTAATGTTAACTGGTTAAACGTTAAAATATTGGATATTGAGTATTTTAATATTATTAAAATCAATCAAAGGTTTTTATACGTTCAAATCCCAAACTAATTGCATTTATGTTGCTCTTATCATATACTTTATAATAATAATTCATAAATTGTAATTAATTATTTTATTTTTATCTGTAACATCTTTTTATTCAGCTATTACATTAAACATAAATGGATTTGCCGAAACACACTGGACAGAATCGCAGGGCACTGGCAAGGATAGCAGCACCGACACTTTTTGGGGGCATGAGGACTATATAGCTTCCCAAACCTACCTGGCAGGTTCGAGCCAAAGCAGTAAGTGTATTAGACAATGCTTTCAAGGCTCAATAGTTAAAAAATATATTAATTAGCGCAACTCTCACTGGAGCCTGGCGTACACACCTATAATTTTAACTGTCAAATACCTGTGACCTGCCCCTCATCCATCGAGGGTAACTATGGCAGAGTGCGCTATATAATAAAGGTGGCGCTGGTCAGACCTTGGAAATTTGATCAGTTCTACACGCGTTGCTTTACAGTGCTTAAAATCATGGACCTTAACTATGACAGTCCACTTTTAAAGGTGAGTCTGAAATCTGATGGAGTATCAAATAGCTGTATATGATTGATTCATTTGACAGATGGGCGTCCAAGCAGAGACCCAAAAGACCTACTGTTGTTGGCCCTGCTCCTCGGCGCCGCTGCAGCTTCAAGTGTCGCTGCCCCAAACGGGCTATGTGCCCGGCCAGAGCATACCCGTGGGCCTGTTGGTCACCAACGATAGCCACATTCGTGTGGAGGTGCTGCAGGTGAAGCTGTCGATGATGGTCACCTACTACGCCACGCACGTGTCACGCACGCACTCCCGCGACGAGCGCAGTGTCGTCACTAAGTTGATCGGCGATCCGGTGCCCAATCATTGCAAGAAACAATTCACCTATTTCCTGCAAGTGCCCGCCACGCCACCCACCTGCTTCAATCTGTGCAAGATCATACAGATCGCCTACCAAGTGGAGGTGGAGGCCAAGGTGAAGGGCTGTCATCGCAACGAGGTGATCAGCTTACCCATCACCGTGGGCAGTATTCCTCTGGCGGAGCATCCGCAAATGCAGCCACGCACGCTCGAGGGTCAGCCACCACTCGGACTAGATGTTACGGCTTGGGAGATGGTATTGCGGCACCGCCTGTGGAAGGTAGCATGCCCTGGGCCGTTGATGGGAACATTCGTAAGTTCCTTCTCGATTCCAGCTATAATTCGCAATATAATCGTACTTCAATCTTTAGCACCACCCAATTACGAAGCGGCTCTGCATATGCGGGCTACGCCTGACGGAGTTAAGAAATGAGGCCACTGCACCACCGAATACGCTCAGGTTGGATGAACGGTTTTGTACCACTTTATCCCATATTTAATATACCAAGTCCCACGGCGCCTGCGGCTAGTAGCGATAAGAATGGATTGCCAAATGCGGACACAAATGCCGACAAAGGAACTTGGCTGTGAATGCAGAAAATGATTAAAGACACAATATACAGGCTATTACATATACCTAAGCATAATCTAGTCTTTATTACACAATTCAAAAACAAAACAAAAAATTGATATATACACATATTATAATAAAATGTAACATCACAATTTTTGTCAAAATCGCGAAAATTTTAAAGCTCAAATATTTTAATGGATATCGATTCTATAGACTTTTAAGAGTTTAATGAAAGATATTTTTCCCAAATCAGAATACAAATGGCCAAGATATAGTCATTACTCGGCCGTATCCGTGCAGATCAGGATGCAGGATTTTGTGATTTTGGCCAGTTTCCTTACGCTCTATGCGACTGAAATTTTACAGGTATCCAATTCTTAGATGCCCCAAAAATCTGCAAGGATATGGCCGAGTCCGCACATCCTTGGAAAACAAAATTTCAAACCAAATTGATTCCTAGATGACCTCCACATCTCTGGTAATTATACCAAAGGTATAGTCCTGGTGAACCTAAAGAGCTGCATCCTTGAAAAATGCTCAAGAATACGCGCAAGAAATATGTTTGCTTCTTTTTCAGCTGCCCCATCCCTTTCACACTTTTCCTCCAGAAACTGCTGCTGCTGTTGCGTTAAATTTAGCATTAAGGCGTTGAGTCTGTATTGTCTGAGTCTGAATTTTCATTAGAAATCTTGCACATCGGTGGCCCAAAAATGTTTCCTTAGAAGTATGTAATGAAATGTTGCACATTTTTAAATTTTTCTGTCCACCTGATTATGATTCTGATGATTATGTTCGCCTGCTGTTTTAGCTCGATTTTTAAGAGAATTTGCCAACCGACTACACAAAAATTGCCCAGAAAGATTCTCCAAGCAAGCTTATTGCAATACCTAAATATATTGCCTTATACTGTATTATATAAATATACTTAAAATTCGTTGAAATATTTACAAATGACTTAAATTCAACACGAACACCTGAAATCTTTTAGGTATTGCTTAAATAAATGCATACTTACTAATATTTTTCGTCGACACTTCAATGGCAGGCTCTTTACCAATCTGAAAATATACAAAATAAAACATGTAATGGCATTTTTTTACATAAGAAAAGCTTACATATGTATTTATTTGGATATCAACAGCTGATAATGAGCAAAGTGCATAAAATCTACTATAAAATAATAACAATAGAGATTATGATATGATAATGAAAATAACGATACAATTATGTAATGTAATTTAGGAAAATTTTGCATAATTCCTAAATTTATTTATGATAGGGCTAAAAAAAAATATAAAGATGGCAACGAATTTAAAACCGAAATGAAGAAGAAATTAAATATTTTGGAGAGTAATAAAATTAAAACCAAATTAAAAATGATTTCAATAATAACATATTTAAGGTTTGCTATCAATTGTTAAATTGGACTTCTAAGTTTATTTCAATGTAAAATATTATTTTACATCTGTTTTCATTGGTTTTTGTTATTATATGTTTAAGATATTAAGGCTCAAGCCTAAAGAAATTGTTCCTTATCTAGCAAATGTGTAAAAAAATTGCCAATTTTTAGATAGTAATATATGAACAGCTTTAAGTTTAATGCCAGTTTAAGTCAGTGGAAGATAGGCATTCAAAGGTTATTTGAAGTATGTTTAAAGTAACAAGAATATATTTTCCTAATCTTATGAATATATTCCTAATCGATTTGATGGAATTTTATGACAAGTAAATAGAATTCCACTACCCCGCAACAACGTCCGTTATTTCAGGGGCGACTCGCCCTTATCAGACCTTCAGCATAAACAGCATACTCATTGTCAAGGTTTGTCTACTTGCGTTAGATTGTAAGAAAATTTGGAGCATTTCTTGACTCTTATAAAATCCGATTTCATTCCATTTCGTGGAGCTTATACGAATTGTACCTAGTATATGGTAGTTACCAACGCTTTCCGGCTTCTTATCGCATTTTTAATTCAACTTGTGCGACAGCCGAGTCCACCAGCAGAACCGACCCACCGCGTTCCCAACTGGCACCTACTTAATTTAGTCGTAGTCCGTAGCCCATGCCAAATGCGTTGCCCTCGGACTTGATCGCGTTGTGGTTCGGGAATTTTTAGAATTCGTCATCGAGTGTGGGGTTTTCGGCAGCCGGAAAATGGTTGTTACGTGTGAAATAAGCTTCGATAATAACAGGCAAGGCATCTTCTATGCTGGCCAAATGGTGAGCGGTTGTGTGACCCTAAAGGCAGATAAGGTCAAGGAGGTGCAAGGTATATAACTAGAGTGCATATCGATATTCGCGTCAAAAAATAAAATACGCGCGATAACGATAGCTGTTATAATTAATGAATATATATATATGTTTATGACGACATTGAAGTTGATAGTAAAAACAATATTTTTTTTATTACTTTTTTTTTGTGTACAGGAATGCGAAATTCTGATAGATAAGAATTGCGTATAAATAAGCATGATGTTTTCAATCAAACATGCCCTGGACAAATATATTCCTCAAGTACAAATGCTCGCGTGAAATACTTGGCGACCTTCAAGAGCCTTAATTATTGCCAGCTATAACTTATAATCCTTACTTGTGCTTATCAAAGATATTTGCTAATTGTGGCCATAAACCAATTGGTGGCCCGCTCTTAAATGGGTCGATTTATTGTAACAAAAGATAAAAAATATACTTAATAGTTTTTAAGCCAACAGTTTCGCTTTACAGGCAGCTTATCACCTGTCTGTTTATAGGGCTCCTATCATTTCGTTCTATTCATATATCATATTTATCTTCACGATAGCTGCGCTAGTTAAAGTCGTGGGCTACTCTATAACCAAATGGAGCGAAAGGCGGCTGACAACAACAAAGCTATTCTCGGGCCGAGAAGATTATCTAGCATCGCAGACATATCTGCTTGGATCCGATCAAAGTAAGTACGCGAACAAGTATATGAAAATTTATAATGTTGAGCAAAGTTACAAAATTACAAAGTAAAAGAGTGTAGTCGACTGCGCAATACTCTTTCACATTAGCACATAGCTTAAAACGGTCGAAAATAGTATTTATTTATTATTTATATATATACATATATGTTTGTAATTTGTAATTTTTAAAGTGATCATCAGATTAAATTTTGTGATTTTAGCTATAAAATATATGCGAGTTTTTTTAGCCCAATTCCCAAGATAAATAGATTTGATCGATTTTCCAGTAAGCCTTCAATTTTAAAATAAGCCTTTTATTTTAAAATAAAAATTTCTTTGCGCGATCTTAAATAATCTGTCCGAAATTAAGCTTGAAAAACGTAGTCATATAAGTAAAGTTTATCGAATGTTCACGCCCCCAGAGAACATACCTAAAAATCTTATCAGTTCGTTTTACGCGAAAATACATAAGTATATTCAAGTGGCTAAGACAGACAGACGGACACTCCCTTCGCAAATTATCATTTATATATAGAGGAATATATATCAGTGAGTTGTTCTGTTAATAAATAATTTTATCATTTAGGCAATGATAGGCACACTATTCAGGCGGGTGTGCACACCTATAATTTTGCCTGCCAGCTGCCCTATCAGTGTCCCACATCCTTTGAGGGTCGCTACGGCTGCATACGCTACATAGTCAAAGTGCTGTTGTTGCGGCCCTGGAAATTTGATCAGGCCTATACGCATGGCATAACAGTACTGAAAATGATGGATCTAAACTCTGAAACGCCGCAGCTAAGAGTGAGTTATTTACTTAATCTTTAAAATGGGTCTAAATCAGGATGTTCACTTTTTGGATTAATGATTAGTTTTGATTACTATACACAAACTCCGATTAACATTTTGGTCTCTTAGTTAGCCGCACACAGTGAAAACTACAGGATATTCTCGTGCGGTCCGTGCAAGACGGCGCCGCTGAAAATGGAACTGAATCTGCCCCAGGCGGGCTACGTGCCCGGCCAGCGGATGCCCGTCACCGTGCTGGTCATCAACAACAGCGGTGTGGCCGTCTCCGAGTTGCGTTTGTCGTTGGTGATGCTCGTCCGGTATTTCAGTGTGACCCCGGAGCATTCTCGCGTGGATCGCATTGTGATAGCCAAGGCGAGGGGTGACTCCGTGCTGCGTCGCAGCACCCGTTCCCTGACCATTGACATGGTGGTGCCCAGCACGCCGCCCACTTGCCTCGACGTGTGTAATCTGATACAGATTGCCTACCAGCTGGAGGTGGAGGCGTTGATCAAGAGCCTGATGGAGCAACAGCTGATTACCATGCCCATCACCATTGGCACCTGGCCGCTGTCCACCAAATCTGCATCCGATGTGGTGCAGCAGCAGCCGCCCAGGCGCAGTGCTCGCTATGAGGCGCCGGCGGATGAGTTGCCCGTGCTGACAGCGCTGGAAAACGCTGCGACGCCAACTTCGCCGGATACAGGTGAGCTCTTCAGCAGTTTTTTACATTGCAATTCCTAATAGTAATCTTATACGTTTTTGGTAAAGCTCTGCCCACATATCAGGAGTCCGAGCACTTGCTGCGCGGCAACATTAACGAGGAGGAGCTTCACGCTTTCGGAGTCAACGAATTTGCGCCTTTATATCCTGTTTACAATATTCCGAGCCCATCAGCAGTTCTTTCGCCCAACAGCCGGAATATTGGCTTCATTAACCAAAGCTTTGAAAAGTGAGCTTTAACACGGCGAGGGGTTGTTGCTAAAGCTCGAGATGATGATTTTGTTAATAACGTAAACTAAGAATTGTTGGAATAAAATTGTGTCTGTATAACAGAATATGTATATTGTATAACAGTTCTACTAAAATTGGGGTTGGATAGTCGCTAAATGTGTTGCGTAAGGTTTTGTATAAACATTTTATGGGGGGTTGAGTTTGGGTTTGCAGATAAATGTAAGTATAACAGACTGTGTATAATGTATAACAATTCTACTAAAATTGGGTTTGGATATTCGCTAAATGCGTTGCGTAGGGTTTTGTATAAACATTTTATGGGGGGTTGAATTTGGGTTTCTAAGTATAACAGACTGTGTACATTGTATAACAGTTACACTACAATTGGGGTTGGATATTCGCTAAATGCGTTGCGTAAGGTTTTGTATAAACATTTTATAGGGGTTGACTTTGGGTTTGCAGATAAATGTAAGTATAAAAGATTGTGTATAATGTATTACAGTTATACTACAAGTGGGGTTGGATATTTGCTAAATGTGCATCTGTAAAACATATGACACTTGACGTTATGGCTATGGTCTAAATGTAAAAATGCTGGTTTTGTATAACAGTGCCCAACAAGAGTTTAGCACCGTATAACATATAATCGAGTATAACAAGATGCTATAAACGAATAGCATAAAAGTTACAATTTATCAGATTTGAACTAAAATTCGAATTATAGAATAACACTACTAACATACTTAGCATACAGGATAACTATAATATTCGCAGTATTTTTTATAAGACTTTCAAGAGTTTGTTATACTGGAAAGCGTACTGCTTGCACTTTAGAAAATTGTCCCAAAAATTGCTGCTAAGTTGAAGAAATAGATTCCACAGAGTTTTAACTGCTTGCAGATAATAATAAAATAAGATTTCACTAAATTCAAATAGGTAATTAAATAAATTGTTTTAAGATATTTTATTGAAAAAAATCATATAAAATATTTTACTGGCAATTGGTACAGTTAAATGTAAGCACATTTTTGTGTAGTGCTTATAGGACATTAATTTTTAATCATTCTCACATTTGTTATTTGTGGAAACTCTTTATTTTGCTAAGCAATTGCCGCATACTATTAAATGTCCGAACAAGGAGCGAGTATTAAGTCTTTGGCTTATGTACGATAACGAGCACGTCGCTTGTGGATTTAGTTTTAATCTGCCCAGACTACTCTGATATTATCAACGTGGGTTAACATGAAAGTCTCAACTAAGCCCCAGCCACGTACTAACTGTTCTGTGTGGGCGCCAACCGCAACCCCAACTCACCCCCATTTACATCCGGTTTCCACCGCAGCCCCCTCCATAAACAAAACGACAGCTCGCAACATGTTTAGTTTTTATTGCCACCTCAACTACGAGAAGGATTTATACTCAGTTGCGACGCGGTTTAATTGTCTTTTTTGTGTTTTTTGTATTGCGCTCAGTGGCAGCCACAAAGCTGATGCCCCGAACTAAAATGCAAATCCAAAATATAAAATGCTGCATGAGTTGTATACTTTTTGGAAAAAGTTATTCTCGGCTCTTTGAGATTAGAGAGGCAAGCATTTAAATGGCAGTTTGTGTTGGTGATATCAAAAATGCTCAACTAAACCCAAATGTTGAACAAATATCTATAAGCCCTAAAGAGAGGTACAACAAATAATTTTGTAATTAATAAATTCAAAAACGTATTAAACACTAATAAAATGCTAAAAATTGTTAAATAAATGGTGACCTAAGCTTTTTATCTCCTCTTTTAAAAATTTGGTTATACGTCACTTTATATAGAAAAAAAGCTCTCTCTCCCTATTATTTATTAATAGAAAGAAAATTAAAAAAGTGTGTTTTATTAAAAAAAAACGGTATTTATAATTCAAGCATACCCAATAAAATTGTACTATACCATAATTAAATAAAATGATACAAATATATACATTGGAAAATTTTAACCTATACCCCTGTGTGTGTAGTATAGGGTATATAGGAACCGTGCCTTGTTTTAATACTTTACTTTTTTGGAAATGTTCTAAATGCGCTCCTATTAATTGCTTGTATGTATTAGTTCAGCAATACATACGAGCAATTAAGAGGAGCGCATTTATATATTAGAACACGGAAGCGCTCTATAAAAACTTTTTGTAAAACTGCCTAAAAATTTTCACGAGTCTTTGTGTAATAAGTGTAAAAGTGCTTGAAGAAAACTGTAACTTTGTACTCAGGGTATCCACAAGTCGAGCATACTCTAAAACACTGTATTATTTTATTTTGTGAAGTAGGCTTGGCGTCCAATTAAATTTCATTCCAGGAAACTTTAATATAGCTGGTGTCAAGTGTTGCTGTGTGGCAACTCTGTCAGTTTCAAAGCCAAACGGCTTTAGTCACGTTACAGGCCTCGTTACAGCATTTAGTTTGGGCCAAATCCAGTTAGCCAAATATGCAGCTGTAATGGAAATGTACTCGTAGGCATTAAGTAATTTCCAAGCGGGGAAACCGACACTTGCCCAACACACGCACACGCACACACACGCACACACACGCACACACACGCAGGACAACACAATTCCTACTCGGAATCCAAGCTGTAAACGTTGTTTGAATCGGGTCCGAAATTCTACAGCTCTGTGCGTGTAAATAGCCAACATGATGGGAATTTGGCGGTAATTGGCATTCCGAATTGGCGTTTTAGGTTCCAAAGCGGGATAAACAAAAGGGGTGGCCGCTTTGCGGCTTGTTGCGGTTTCTCGTGGCACTTGCAACAAGCTACGCTGTTGTGCGGATTGTTGCAAGTTTCAGTTTGTGCAATAAAATGATGTTGATCGCCACTTATTTCCGTTAAGGGGTTGGAAGGATTTCTCGGTGCTTAATAAGACTATTTAGGGATACGTAAAAGAAGAAGGAAAATTGGTGTGCGTGCTGAGCAACATCTATTTAGTAGGTATTCCCATTTTTTTTTACTAATTTGTGCACAAATTTAATACAATAGAGTTAAAGCATGACACTACTATATAATGTATGCACTAAGTAATATTGAAGTACACCAAACATAAAAAACAATTCCATAAATTTGTTCTATCAATTGTATTATTTGCTACCAATTTATTTAATGCGTTACATAAGCTGATTATAATTTTTCAATTTGATTCTTTGATAATTTTTACAATATTAGCAGCTTAGCTAGAACTCAATAAGTATTTGTTTAGGGCCTAATCACCGTGTGAGATTTATATGTAATTCAATTAAAACTAATGTGATTTTGTTGAAAGATTTATTTGAATCTCTCGCATTCATTCAAGTGCTGGCAATTGATTAGCATACTTAAATTGCTTTTACTTTCTACTGATTCTAGATACACTCACAGCACACATTGCAAATGTCAGGTCATATGTGTTTGATAAACATGTTCAGGTTGACAAACAGCAACAACAACAACAACAACAACAACAACAACAACAACAACAACAACAACAGCAACAGTACAAGTACAAGTACCACAACAGTGAGAAAGTGTTTAACATATTCGATTTGTTACTGAAACGCAGCTTTTCCTTGTTTATCCATCTACTTTGCACCTTTGCGCCACAAAGCGAGCTACACAATTTTTTTTTGCAGCTCATTTTTTAACCTGGCCAGAAATTCACACGTGTTTATGCGGGTGTGGGCGTGTGAGTGGCTGTGTGTGTGTTAGTGCGGCTTTCACGGTTGTTTCTTTGCGTCCTTGTTGTTGTTATTTGCGCATTGTGTTTGCGGCTAAAACGCGTCTGGCAACAATCAGAAGTGAATTTGCTACCACTAACGAAACTCTCGAGTGTGCGCGTGTGTTGGCGAATGTGTGTGGGTGTGTATCAAGCAATAAAGATGAGTGGGCACTTGATGTTAGTGCGGCTGTTTTGACTTGCAAAGACGCTGACGTGTCTACAAGCCAAAGCAATTATCGATAAACAATTCAAACGTTGCCTCAATCAAGTCGAGCAAAACACAAAGAAAAAATTCTGCCTAAATACTCGACAGAAATGTCCTTGGTGTGGGCTGTGACACTATATCAATGCCAAGCTAGAGTCTCAATAACTGATACTGATGCTCACACAAAATACATCCCACCTAATCTCATTATAAACTCTGCTCTTAACACCCTCTAAAAACAGAAAACATAAAAGGATCTTTAACTTTTCTAATGGCAAAAAGTTGTCACGCGCGCGCAGCTAAAAACATCATTGTCACATCTGCCAAAAAAAAAAAAAAGAATAGAAAAATGAGTATATTAAAGTCTATTCTGATAAACTTAAATATACTCTGTCCTAATGTTTGAAAAATATTATTGCAAGAAAAATTTGTAATATCTTATATTACGTACAAATACAAGCCTGACATACCTAGTATGTATATTAAAAATCAGTCTTTATTTTGTTGATTTTTTGAGAAGTTTCCTGAAAAATAATTTTCGGTAACTTAAAAGAATTAAATATTTCGTTTTATATTTGGTAACAACCTAACCTTATTATGTTTCCCTTTGAACCCTTTTAAAAGATTACGGGGCATACACAAAAACAACAACAGAGTTAGCAAAAAGCACCAGCAAATTGCAGCTGGCAATGTTTAAGCTAACTGGCCCAAAACAAAAGTTTTGCGTCAACAACAAGCGCAGCGGTTGCCGTATGGGCGCTTTAAGCAACTTTACAGAGCCGCAAATGCACGCATCCTGCGAGTAAAAAATAAACAGCAAACAAACACGTAAGCAGATACGTAAAGGGTGCAATGCCAGTGGGGTTGGGGCGTGGCATGCGGCCGTCAGTTGGGAGCAGGCTATATTCAATTAAGTTCAGGTAGCACAGAGCAGACTCCCGTTGCACATGGCCAGCTAAAAAGTTTGACAGTCAGTCGAAGTCGAAGTCAAAGTTTATGGCAGACACAAAATCAATGCAGTGCACAGACCTCCGACCCCCTTCTCATCATCCGTTTAAGCTCATAGGTGCGCCACGATGTCGGCGGGCATTTTGCTAAAATTTCATAAATCAAAGTGGATGCGGGCTGTTGCACGTGCAGCGCCTTAAGTAACATACTCGCCATCTTTTGGGCCAGAGGGGAGTTGGCGGTGGTGAGGAGGGGATGGAGGGCGTGGCTTGGAATTCAACTTCAACTCACGCCACAGTAATTGCTTTATGCTATGAAGCGTGACGCGGTCAAGAACGCAACGTGAGGAAGCCATTTTTGATATTACATACTCCGACCACACACACTAGTCTGCACTCTTCTCCCCCCCGCACAAGCATCTCCCTATATAGACATCGCTGTTGGGCAACATGAAAATGTTAAAAAGTTTTATGATATTTTAGTTATTTGATGCGTTCGCCTGCTGAAGTTTGTTGCCCCCAAGTCCCCGAAAACATATTCCATGGAATACGTTGCTTGCAGTGCATTGATTTTCTAAATGGATAAAAGCATAGGAGTGAGTGCAACCTTTCTTTTTTACGATACTTGCCTTCTAGCTAAATTGAGTACAATTTTTGTGTGTAAATGTTTAAAAATTTATTATATACAAAATGCACTTATTGAATACTCTGCACAAAGTTTATATTTACTTTTTAATCTCATTACAAAGTTACATTGAATTTTTTATTATTTTTGAGCGTTTAAATTTTTAAGCACTAAATTATAATTAAAATGATTTTCAGTTGAGAAAATAACTTCAATGAATAAATAAAAGTCGGGTGTTACCGACAGTGCAATGCTCAATCACAACTAAATTTAAACATGTTGAGATTTAATTGTAATCTACTTGGGCATTGCATAGAACCAAAAGATTTTTTTATTTTATGTTATTTCTAATAAACAATTATGTTTTAGCTTAAACTGTAAATTGTTAAAGCCAATAAGTACTAAAAATCAATTATTAAATTGTTAATCATGTTTTGCTTAAATTAACACGCATATTCACACAAATTATATAAATCATTAAATTAAAATTTTTTTTTGCACATTTCAACAGTTTTTTGCTTTTAATTAGTTTTATTAAATTTGCAGCCCAAAGTTTTTTTTTATTTAAATATAGTAAGAGTGCGTGTGTGCGAGTTTTTTTGCATGTGTAATTTTCAAACACAAACACACACACACTTCCACCTGCCATTGCCAATTTTTGCTGCTGTCAAAGCATGTTAAAAAGTCATCCAACCTGGGGTCAACATCGAAACATTTATAATATCGCAAAATTGCATAGACAACACTAATAAATCATAACGCTGGCGGCACCAAAAACACAAAAATATGTATTTCGTAGGTCAACAAAAAATTTGCAATGCCTCAGCAACACAAGCGCAAATATCTTTATAAAGTGCAGCACACACACACAAACACACACACACAAACACACACACACACAAAACCCACTACATGGAACAACTGGTGGCAAAGCTAATAAGCAGTTTCTTTGAGCATTTTTCGCCACTGGCAAGCCACCACACTGTGTGTATTATATTTCATGACAGATTTATGGTAAAAAGAGAAAACATAAAGAAAAAAAAAAGAGAAAAAGATAGATATAAAAACCACAGACGATGTGCTGAAAGTGATGATATCAGGCAGGTGGCGAAAGTTTATTGCCCATACGAGTATGGCAATATAGCAGCCTCTGGCAGCATATGAGCTGGGATTCTAAAAAAAGGAGAATATTTAAAGAAAAAAAATAAAAGAACAGAGCAAAGCTGAGAGAACAGTTTGCGAAGCTGTCGCTCTAATTAATGGAAGACTTTGCCACACAGACGGGAGCACAAAGGAAATTTTGCTAATTAAAAACTGCAACGGCATTGCTTGAACTTCTTTGGCTGCTGGGCAAAGCATAAATTCTCTTTGCAGATTTCAACAGTACATTTATATATATATATATATAGAAAGAGAGTTATTTGTGCAGCTTGGCCATTTCTTGTGATTATTTTTAACAAGTTGGGCCATGTTGCATTCCTTGGGAGCAGCCACACAAATTGCTCGCGGCCTGCAAGTAATTGTCACTGCTTCGTTGCTTTGGATATGGAATTGGATTCGGATTTTGGACTTGGCTTTGGGTTTGGGTTTGGCTTTGGCTTTGGCTTTGGTGTCGCTCAACATCATTAAGTGTACATAATGGAATTGCTGTGATTTGTTTCGCCAGCTCGGGATTTATTATCTCACTCGGCATTTTCCAGCCGAAAAAATCGGCTTTATGTTACGCTTGCCTGATGACTGAGTGCAGCCAGACGACAACGAGGCTGAGGATGAGGATGAGGTTGAGAACTAGAACGAAAACGAGGACGACAGGACGGTGAACAGGAGACGGCTTGGCATCCTATCCATTTGCCCATAAACATTACAATGACAATCAAAGTCGCTTACACAAGGACATTTGTGAGAATTTATTGCGCTACGAGTGCGGCAATTGCAAAACTTTACGCATTTAATTTGTGCAAAATTTGCTTATGACTTAAAATTGAATTAACCTGATGAAAACTTTGTTGCCGGATAAATGTTCTCACATACGCTTTCGATTCAATTTCAACAGACTATTCATACCAATTAAACAAAGTCCTTTGTCTTATTATCATATGCTAAAGTTGTGTGGATATGTTTTGAATTAGGAATAACAATATTTAAAGATATAGCTCGAAATAGAAAATAATAGAAAATGTAAACATAAAATAAATGAGGTATATGAAAGAAGTTCTTATAACCAATTAGCTTCAACATGTTTCCACAATTTGAATAATTTTGTGTATTGAAATATGGAACATTTTGTGATATCGTGTGGAAATGAGTTTTTGAAACACAAATTTAACTGACAGCTGTAACATTAGGTCTTCAAACATCTCAACATTTGCATATAAACTTTCTCCTTTTGGAAAGTTTCTAAAGAAGTTTTGATGTCGCATATGCTTGAGATGATTGTAGGACTTCATTTTATTAAAATATGTTGGCTCGGACTTGAATAATGGCTGCAATAGTTGAAATTAATTGCTTGCACAACAACTGTACAAAGTCTTTGCAGCGCCTGAGCCTTGCTGGTTATGCCCCGGGCATTTCTCATGGCCGGCAAGGTGAATAGTTGCTATAGTTGTGTAATTTTCAAATAAATTAAATGTTGACCATGACAAAAAGCTGTCACAGAACCCGTTAAGTTTCCGGCTGAGTTGAGCAAATTGGTGTGATAATATCTTTTGTTTTCGGCCTAAACTGTAGACACATGAGCATTTGTGTCTGTCACATACAAAATGATATATATATCGAAAATAACTCTTAAGAAAAGGCCCAAATGTGATTTAAAGAGAAAACTTTTAAAAATATTTGTTAAAGTTACTTTATTATTCAACTCCACTTAACATAAACAAAAAAGATTAATCCGTAGATGCATTTTTTTCAACAATTTTTTAAAAGTATCTTAAATGAAACAGTTGCCACTTAATAATCATAATCCCTAGCATATTCTTGTTAATTTGTCTTTTACATATGACAATTTACATTTTAAGCCTAAAAGCATTAAATTTTTAATGCGTATTGTTTTAATTATGTTTTTTTTTTTTTTTGCTTGGCAATCGTGACATTTGCAAATGTGGTGAAAAGGGTTGGGTTTTTGTTTTTTTTTTGTAATTATTTGTGCGCACTGAATACAAAAGTAAAAATTTTAAATTTTAATGCCTGCTGCAAAACAAATGCAATCAATAGTGAAGTGCGCTTGTTTAAATATTAATTATTGAAGAGTGCAGAATATAAGAACACTTGAATGTAATTGAGTGCTAAAAATGTACAGTAAAAAGTTAATTAAAAGCAAACGATACATGCAGATATATATCTATATAAAAAAATATATATATTAATCGATCGAAAAGGATATCATGAACTTGGCCCTTTTATGAAACTGATGCCAATCAACAATGAAATTATGGCATAAACATAAATATTGTCCTATTTTTGTTGCTATTCTGGCTTTGGCAAATTAGCCACATTTTGCTGTATTTGCGGGGGCTGCGGGAAGTTGGGCTGAACTGCACTTAATATGTGCTACGTGTTGGAATCTATAAATAATGCTCAGCGAACTCGTGTCATAACATGGATTTGTTGATAATGTCAAACAGTTTGGCTGGCCTTTCATTACAACAAACTGTCATTTGGGCTTTGTTAGTCATGATAGGACTGTTGGCTAACAACAGTTGGCACAGTGCGGTTTGTTTGTTTAAAGTTCTAATTTGGCAAAAAAAAATTATAAAAGAAAGGACTGAAATTCGAATGTACAATTTGAGGGCATATAAGCTTAAGGGCTTTATGTTATTAGACTGGCTTGGAAATAAATTCATAGTTAGTTAGGGGTTTATTATAAGGAAAAATATTATTTCTGGATATTTCAGTTTGTTCTGTCTATTATTCAAAAAATTAAAGTTATCCCTTCCAACTTTAAACTTATCTTCTGTCCAAGTTAACAAGCAAGTTCACAATAAAAATCTGAAGTAAATTAACGTCAAACTAAACGGGATATTTATTGTGATAAATTTTCTATAAAGCAATTATAATTAACTGATTAATTTTTTTTTTTGGTATTAAAGCTACTTAAGGTCTCTTCAATATAAAAATATTGATGATATGTTCGCTAAATTTGAACTCTCGTTGAACTCAACCAGTATTCTTGGCTAACATTTGCGAATTTGAGTCTTGTTTGCTTTGTGGTATTTGTTTGTCTCAACAGACTCAATTCCAATGCCAAGTTCATAAATAGTTCATTGCATTGCCATTAGCCTGGCAGGCACTTAGGCGCACTCACACCCATTTATGGCATTTACTTGGCCGGCTCGTTGACCTAATGCGTGTTATTCATTAGCTGCAATTAGGGTTCGATTCAAGGGTTCAAGGTTGCTGCTGGCTGGTACCGTAAAGGGCAAATGTTGCCATTGCTATTGAACAGACATGTAGCACTTCATTAACGGGGAGCAGCTACCCTTTCCAAACTGCCGCAGGGCAAAATAATAATAATAATGTGGTCGTTTGCTTTCACTGGCTCACGTGCCGCGTTGGCGTTGTTAAATGCGTCCTTAATAGGCACAACATTTGTGGCAATGTTTTTGCAGCCCACAAACACACACGCACACATATATGCCATATGTCCTGACAGGCAGTCCTTTGCCACGCGCTTTGTAAGCGGCGCCTGATGATGGCTCATAATTACGTTACGTCTTGCATCTGCTGCTATTTGCCGTACGCTCATATGAAAAATCCAATGAACGGAAATTGTACATATAAATATATATAGCTGTAATCGGGATAACCTTTCATTTATTTCATTTTAGCCTTTATTGCAATCACATTAATGCTTCGTTCTTTAATAGGTGTTTGTTTGTCTGACTTTTCGTTAAGATTAAGTACAAAATCAATAAATTGTTTTTAAGCTGGAGGATAGTTCAATTAAACTGAGTACTAAAATTACAATATTTTTTACTTTACTTTTTGCAAAAGTATCAAATTTACGAATTTCAACTAGCTTCTTTATTTTGTACTTCGTCTTGAAGCTTTCACTATGCTGACAAAGTAAATCAATTATTCATTTAGGAATCATAATAAACATGCTATAATGTCAAAAATTTGAAAAATCAGTTTAATAAATTCACACAATATAAGTCATAGCAAAATTGTATATATATTTCTCTGTTGGCCATCGATATTCCTTTTGCTATCAAAATATGTCGTACGAATCATTAGTTTATCAAACTTCCAGAAAATTGGAAGATCAAAAGATCAATACCCATGCGAGTATTATTTCCCTGAACTATAATCAATCGAATTCTCGTAGGGAGTCGAATGTTTCAAATCGTAAAAAAAGTTTTCAAGGTTATGGCTTCATAAATTCCGCACCGTATTTAAGCCAAAACAAATTCAGTTTATTCGAACAAAGCATCAAAAATCCGACGTATAAGCAAGGTTTTGACTTGGACCAAGAAGAGTGGATATTGAAAAGAAGGGGACGCACAGATCACTACGACATGAGTACGCATCCCAGCTATACGATTAAGAATGTTGCTTAGTAAGTGTGTTAACATATCAGGTTGTATTAATGACTTCGAATGTGATACCACAGCAATCTTGAGTGCGAGCAGGCCTATATGCAGGCCAGGGATAAGTACAATGCACAGTTTCGCCGGGAAATGAAATTCTTTATTACGTCATCTCCTAGAGTAGCCGATCAGTACTTTACTAAAAAGTAGGTTGCACGTGGCTTTTTTTTACATTTTGTTAATCACATATTTATTTGCCGCTCTATTTCTTCAAGACTCTTATCGTACAGAACGATTTGGCCACCTCTGCATACGAAAACTGAACTGAACACATTTATCAAAAAGTTTTTCCAACTGACGCCGACTCAAAAGAAACGTGTAAATTATTTAATGAATACCGATTTATCTTTTATTTAGCAAATTATTCTTAAAAAGTACCAAACATAATTTAATTGCAAACCTAAATATGTTAGTAGTATAAGAATATATATAAGCATATAGTTTTTTTTAATACTAACATAAGTATATTTGCGATTAAGTATAAAGAATTGTTGTTAATTTTAATGAAATTTTAATTTTGTAAATTATTAAGTTAGCACAATTAAATGTATTTATTCAAAAAGGAAATACCAACACAAAAAATGGTGGCTTACTAACAAATACCCTTAGTATAAATAAGCTTTACAGTTGATCAAGCATCCCATGTGTATATGCTTCCAATGATAAACAATTTAGTTTTCTGTCTTAACTTAGTTATTATGTATCTTTTATTTAATTAAAAGGCAATTAAATTGTTCACTTGTAAACTTTTAAAAATTAAATTGAATTACACTTCACAAATATTTGTTCACTCACATTTTTACAACTTTCTATTGTTTTCACTTGTGTAGTCAATCATGAATAAATCCAAACAATGCATAAAATAAATTGTGCTTTGTTGCTGTGAAAATTATTATTTTATTGTTCTTTTCTCTTTTACAGTTGTTTTTTGTCACATAGAACGCTCTACCCCTTTCCCCTTTGTGTGTCTGTTCACGGGAAGTGTGCCATTTGTCAAATCATATTTTATAACTGGTTTAATGTTTGGGCAAAAGCCTGCAAATGGCCTTGTTAGATATTAATATATTTATTATTTGTGCTGTCGCCTATCAAAATAAACATTGTATTTTTTCTAACACATATTGACTGGATGCGAGCTTATATTTTAGTTTTTCATAAATATTTGTTTCATCCGAAATTCCATTTGATTGCATAGTTTTTGGGCTTGGCAATTGTTATACTCGTCCACGAAGTGAAACTAGTATATTGGGTTTGTGCAATGTCCGTCATGCTGTCCGTCTGTCCGTCCGGATGAACGCAACTTTTTTCGGCGCTATTGAAGATAGAGACTTGAAACTTTGGTAAATACTGGTAGTTATCCTCATCAGACAAAGTGTAAAGATTTTTGTGCCACGCCCACTGGGAGGCTGGCAATACGATAACATGTCGATACACCTCAAATCGCAAACCGATAAAAAGTGAATATTTCCCACAGTTTTAAAGATATTTGGTATGTAGATAGCTGGTGACCTTCCCAAAGGTTGCATCCTTTATATCCTGGTTACTCCCACTAGAACGCCCCCAAATATTGGAAATGCCTATATCTCCTACATTTATGAGCTAGACTCACCAAATTTTGGATAAATATTACTGGGAAGCACCCCCAGAATTCATAGGAAAATATTTTCGGCCAGTACCCCCACTCCCCCACCCGCCCCCACAAACCGCGAATATCTATATCTCAAACAGTTTTAAAGCTATATTTACCAAATTTGGAAGGTAGATAGCTGGTTAGCTCCTTTGAAGATCGGTAAAAACATGCCCGGCCACGTCCCCTTCCGCCACCGCAAATATCATGTGACAAATAAAATCGATTGAGTACATGAGTGCATGCTATTTTTATATATGGGAGCTATGGAATCTGACAACCTTACATGTCAAAATCTTTGTCGATTTTGGGATGATTTTTGACCAAAAATTTGACCCCCCCAAAAACACTTTCAATGTTGTTTTTTATGCTAATTGTGACAAATAAAATCGATTAAAGCTATAAATTCGCAATTCTAAATTTTGAAAAAATATTTTTTTCCAAAATTCACAAGGGGGGAGTACATGCTTTTTTGCCCAAAAAATTCAAAAAATGTTATTTTCGAAAATGAATATATTTGGAATGTAGAATCAAAATATAGGACAAGTCATGATCAAAATGCCATCAAACGTGAAAATCGGTTCACTTTTGACAAAGTTATAGGGGTTTTATATATGGGAGCTATGGAATCTGACAACTTTACATGTCAAAATTTACGTAGATTTTGGGATGATGTTTGACCAAAAATTTGACCCCCCAAAATCACTTTCAATGTTGTTTTTTATGCTAATTGTGATAAATAAAATCGATTAAAACTATAAATTCGCAACTCTAAATTTTGAAAAAATATTTTTTTCCCAAATTCACAAGGGGGAGTACATGCTTTTTTGACCAAAAAATTCAAAAAAATTTTATTTTCGAATATGAATATATTTTGAATGTGGAGTCAATATATAGGACAAATCATGATCAAAATGTCATCGAACGTGAAAATCGGTTCACTTTTGACCATGTTATGGGGGTTTGATATATGGGAGCTATGGAATCTGACAACTTTACATGTCAACATTTTTGTCGATTTTGGGATGGTTTTTGACAAAAAATTTGACCCTCTCAAAATCACTATTAATGTTGTTTTTTATGCTAATTGTGACAATTAAAATCGATTAAAACTATAAATTCGCAATTCTAAATTTTGAAAAAATATTTTTTTCCCAAATTCACAAGGGGGGAGTACATGCTTTTTTGACCAAAAAATTCAAAAAAATTTTATTTTCGAATATGAATATATTTTGAATGTGGAGTCAATATATAGGACAAATCATGATCAAAATGTCATCGAACGTGAAAATCGGTTCACTTTTGACCATGTTATGGGGGTTTGATATATGGGAGCTATGGAATCTGACAACTTTACATGTCAAAATTTTTGTCGATTTTGGGATGGTTTTTGACAAAAAATTTGACCCTCTCAAAATCACTATTAATGTTGTTTTTTATGCTAATTGTGACAATTAAAATCGATTAAAACTATAAATTCGCAATTCTAAATTTTGAAAAATATTTTTTCCGAAATTCACAAGGGGGAGTACATGCTTTTTTGACCAAAAATTCAAAAAAATTTTATTTTCGAAAATGAATATATTTTGAATGTGGAGTCAATATATAGGGCAAATCATGATCAAAATGCCATCAAACGTGAAAATCGGTTCATTTTTGACAAAGTTATAGGGGTTTGATATATGGGAGCTATGGAATCTTTTATTTGAGAACGTGAACGAGTATAACGCAGTCGGTATCGCCCGACTGCAATGTTCTTGTTTTTCATTTAAAATTAACGTTTGGAGCACAATAATACAATACAAATATACAACAATTTTAATATGCTTGCTAAAATTCAGCTAATGTATTATTTGTGACTCCAATCAGCCAAAAATGTGTAAGTACAAAAGTGAAATTTGTTGTACAAATGTGTAATTCAGCTTGTCGATTGATTGTGTTAAAGTGCACATTTTTTTGGTATAAAGAAAATATTTCATTGTAGTTAAATGATTAGATAATGATGAATGAATTATGAATATTTAATAAAAATATAAATAATTTCCTTTAAACAACTCTATTCATTAAATTTAACAGAAATGGATTTCTCAGCTAAAAAGGCAGCATTTAGCGAATTGCATACATTTTGAAAATGAGGGAAAATATTTTGATCTAAGAAACCTGCCATTAACACTGAACAAATTTCGCATGAAATTATTAGTCACTGCAAAAAACAAAACCAAAGTGTAGGAGATGGGGGAATATATTTAAAAACACTTTGCATGCTTGAACTCATTTTCACATCAGTCTATGAATATTTAAGCCAAGTAATGTGTTTCCTTAGGCAGGTAAATACTCTAGAGGTCAGCTGCGAATATGCAAAGCAAAATATTTGCGGTTTTCACACGCTCAAAATGCCGAGTGCTTGTTTTTTTTATTTTGTTTTTGAAAGTTTAATGCTAAGTACAACTAAATTTGAAGAGTTGCTTTTACAAAAAGTCAGCGAGGAGAAAGAAAAAAATCACAGTAGCCGCGGCCGTTATCCGCAACTTTGTGCAATAAATTATAATCTTCGCATGCTGAGCTTCAATATATATATATATATATATATATATGCGTACTACACCTGTACGCCAGATATTCAGCCGCTGGGCGATGGCGATGGCTCCGCCTGGTCATTTCCAGTTTTATGATACTTATGCAAAAAGAAACAAGTGAGATTGCTCTGGTCGGGACCGCCCGACTAGAAGATACCCTGAACCCAGAAATGAACACATACACACAAAATCTCGGCAGTTGATGAGTATAGAGCCTGTTAAAAATAAAAAATAAAATTTACTCATAATTACCAACAAAAAAATAAATACTCCACAAGCGGGAGTTGAACTCGGTACCTCCGTGATAAGATGCACAACTCTTACCAACTGCACCACAATACCGCATTTTTCGCGAATGATATAACATTACTTAAGGTCGCAAAAAGTCAAGGAAAACGAAAATTTTGCACTTGTCATTAAAACGATACAAATTAATAATAATTATATTTATGAATAACGAAAAAATAAACGATTTCAACATTACTCTACCATACCAGCTAATAGCTGAATTCGAACCCGGTCCTCCGCGTTATGAGGCACAACTCTTACCCACTGGACCACGCTCTTACTTCACTTCTTTGTGCTAAAACTCAATTTAACCGTTGCAAAAAAAATTCCTAGAAAAACGCAAGACAAATTTTGCATATGCATATGTATGCGTGCACATGTACACAGAAATTGCCAAGCAGCTGCGCTTTGCCCCCACTACTGAAAATAGATTCTTGATTTGCTCGTAAACTAAATGTACGATCGTTATGCAATTTTCAGGACTTATTCAGATCATCGAAATGTATCTACAAACCAATTTGCACGTGTGTAGTATTTGATTTACTTTGTTTTTTTGGTTTTATCAATATTGTGGGCGATTGGGGAGAGGTATCCAAAATCTGAAACATTCAAATTCTTCGTATGTTATACGCGAACATAAAAAATAAATTTGGTGGCTCTAGCTTTTATAGTTTGGAAGTTATGCTTAAAAAACCGAGTCAAAAAAGCGATAAATATCGATAATAAGAAAACGGAAGGAGTTATCGATGTTTTATCGATCTGCGTATGAATATAGCAGTATACGAACCGAATGAGACCAAGATCAGCTTTCTAGCTTTTGTAGTCTCTGAAATCGACGCGTTCATACAGACGGACGGACAGACGGACAGACGGACAGACGGACAGACAGACAGACGGACATGGCTAAATCGACTCGGCTAGTGATGCTGATCAAGAATATATATACTTTATGGGGTCGGAGATGCTTCCTTCTGCCTGTTACATACATTTGCACAAAACCATTATACCCTTTTTTACCCATTTTCAATGGGTTCAGGGTATAAAAAATGCGTATGCTGCATGGCTGCAAGGTGTGCGCCAATTTCCGGCGTGAGTGGGCACACATGAGTTTGGGCTACTTTTAAAATATTTAAAATGTTTGCCTAGCGGTTTCGTATATGTATACTTTTCGTTTTTATTTGAGCAGAAAACAGAGCATACGTTGCCAGCAGCACAGCGGCTAAATTGTTATTAATTGCGTTTGAAATGCGCGCGGCAGCCCTTCAACATTCGTTGAACCAAATTATTTAAGCATTTGCCCTGAAACAGTTTGCTAATCATTAGACCTACTCATGTGTGTGCTGCTTTTACAGTTTGTTAAGCCACATGCATAAAACAGCGGCGAGTTACAGCAACAGTAGTCGCAACACTGTCAAAGAGCTCCAGCAATGGGTTAATTAAAAAGCATTACTCATACGCCCTGTGCACATATGGGAATCCACATAAATGTAAAATTGCATTGGTATTTTCTAATAATGCTTTGATTAAATTAAAGCCACACTAGGAAACTGTTGCACGCATTTTTAAATACAGAATGATTTCTATTAATAATCAGGCGATATTAAATTATACTAATAAATGTATAAAAATTGTATTAATATATTAACGGCAAAATAAACCAATTTTTTTTATAATGTCATTTATCATTTAATTACGTTTTAAATTTATTTTATTGTTTCAAAAGTCCAAACAAAGATCGACTAAAATGAACATTTTATTAAATGGATTTTGAAATTATACGATTTCTTTCTTGAATAAAAGCCATTTGTTCTTTTATATTTACATTTATGTGTTCATTACATTTCCAACAATATAGATGACTAACAAGTTTAACTCTAGCATTCAGCTACTGTTGTTTTACTAACATATTGTCCGTCGATTTTCTATCGAGTTCCACCATCGCTCTATTCGCATAAATGTGCCGTAGATAAAATGAATGCGGTTAGTAAGTACGTGTTACATATTTAACAAACAGAATTCCTGTGCAATCATTGCCAGTCAGTGTTTTGAGATTCCTCGTTTTTATAGCATAATTCTTATCGCCTGCTTGTATAATACCCTGCAACCATAAAACGAGTGATCGGATAGAATGGTATTTATTAAACTTATGCAACAAAAGAAGTTGGGAAAAAACGCCTAAGAACATTTTATTCAATAAGTGCAAGTACACGTATTAAATTCCCTAATAATAATAATTATAATAATAATTAATTTGGAAGATCATAATACCCCATTTCTTCATTTATAAAAGTATTATAGAAAAAAATATAAAAATATTCAACATTATTAATATTTTGTATAGGGTTTCTTTAAGTCGAGCTATTTTATCTTTCACATATCCTTTTTTATTTTTGTTTATCCTCAAGTTTCTCCACTACAACTCTTCTGCTTGTGTATGTGTGTGTGTGTGTCTGTGTTTGTGTGTCCGTATCTGTTTGTTTGCGTCCTGGTCCTTTGGTCGTAACTTTCGCTCGGGGCACACAACACTCGAGTTTTGTGGCATTGCAAAATGCATTTTATACGCAATAAAAATACACTTGCCGAGCGGTTTTACAGCTCGCCCGTTTCTTTTGGCTGTCGCCTCTTTTAGCGCCGTTTTGCTACCATAATATTTCCCACTTATAAAATAAAACCAGAAGTCAGTGGGTTTTCTCTACGCTCTGCTATCGTTTGTTTGGCTGTGTTTGTTGTTTTTTTTTTTTTGTTTCTTTCAGGAAATTTAATGAGCTACTTAATGTTGTTATTCTGCGTTGCTGCAGTTCATTTTTTCTGTTTTTACGATTTTAACAAGTTGGTTGTTAAATAAATTTAAATTACGTTGTCCCAGGCGCCCTTAACTGCGCTCCGCCCAGTTCATTATGATGTTGCACAAAATAAAAAATAAAAAAAAACTTCAATTCATGGTTGCCTGTAAGCAAGCGTGCTGCCAATTTATTAACGCTGCGAACAAATACTTAATCATTTCAATAGCTCTCGTTTATTTTGCCGCGTTGAGTGCATAAAATTATTTATTTATTTCTGGGTGTGTTTTTTTAATATGAAAAATATGCGTGCTGAAAATTGCTGCATCATGTTGAATTTTCACCTTAGATTTGTTGTCTGCCAGATGACACATCATTTTGCAAGAGCCTTGAATTTAGAGGGGTTTTAGTAATTGATGACACTTTAAAAGGTTAGCTATTGATCAATTTAGAATAAATTCTAACAATGATTTCTAGACCGCCCAAAATGATTATCTAAATATTAAATAAGATTTTGGTGGAAAATGTTTTTTTTTAATCATATTTTTAAAATTAATAATTCGTTTTTATTGGCTTACAAGTCGTAAACCCATAAGTTTAATAATATTCATTATTATATAAATTGCTATAAATTAAAAATAAATAAAATTCTTTTTGTGTTTATTAGTTTAAGCATTATATACACTTTATAACTTTGCAGGCAATTAAAATTATGTCTGAATCAGAATCGTCCTTACCTTACTAACCGAAGAACCACTTTATTGTTACACTAACCGACTCCAGCATTTGTCTTTGGCCAAAGGCAGAATTACATTCAACGTTTGACTATAAAAAAACTTAATTTTTTCTGCAAGAAAAATCAGTGCATAAAATGCAAATAAAACTTAACAGAGCAGAACATTTCCATGCGCTTTTCATTTTGTTTCTTTTTTCTTTGTATATTTTAAGGCGCTTTTCTGCTTTGTTTTTTTGTGTTTGTTTTTGCTTTAGACAGGGTTTCATGACAATTCAGTTGTCTGGAATTCGTAACGCTCAATTTGTCAATGATTTATGTGTATTTCGAGCATCCTTTGCCTGATTCGGGCTTGATACGAGCTTAAAAACAAAAAAATAGTTGCTTTAATAGTTGACGCTGATAATAAGAATTGCCTATCTTCTATTATAGTAGAACTTTTAATTAAAAGCCACAGCTAGTTTAAATTATTTTGATCGCATTTTGTGGTGCTATTCTTATCTTGTGCTGTATTTAATTTAATTATGTTCGAAATTTCATACAGCAAACACGCAAATGCAACACATAATCAGCGGCACTAAAAATCGACTGGCAAGGGGAAAGAGGAAAATGCATGGACAATTGCGAAATGCAAATGAAAAATAAATAATAAGATTGTGCTGCACTGCAAAATGGGAATCGGCAAATGATGTGGCCACCGCTGCATCAACGGCAACAATCAGCAAATGCCATTGACAAACGAGGTCGGGGCCAAATCGCATTAAAGGTCCTGCAAATGCCCAGAAGCGGTAATCAAATGTGCAGCATATCCCCATCAGAAACACACACACAGAAAGGCACACTCTAACACACGCACACATGTGCACAACATTTGCCCAACTGTGTTCCCAGGTTTCAAATCGCAAATCAAGAGCTTGCCAAGTAGTGTGTGAAAGAAAATAGAATAAATTTATATATTTCAAATATAAGCAAAGTGTTAAAGCGATTATTTAATTTTGGTTTAAAACTAGTTTAAATTCAAATTCAATTTACTTTTTAAATATTTTTTAATATGTTTGAAATGGGCTAGCTTGAAAATGTTTTTCGATGGTAACAATATATCTGATAGTATTCAAAATCGTTTTAAAACAGAATTTAAAATACACTTTGTTTAAGCAATGTCTGGTTATTATCGAATCCACCCAAAATAAGTTCATATTTTTCAAAATTTAAAATTCAAATCGAAAATCGATACTCAAAACTTGTCGCGCTTTTTAGGCTGGTGCAAAAACGAAAATTGCGGCCAAAATCCACTTTGGCATTTTGACGGGCATTTGAATCCGTAAAGCGAGGCAAGAGACGAGTTTATTCAGGCCAAAGTCATAAATTGCACAAAAATCGGGATTTTGTCTTTTTGTGGGTATGAGGGGGGGATTGCATTGCTGCAGTTTGGGTATGCATGTTAAATGAAATTATTGCAGTTTTTTTTTGTATATATTTCTAACCGTCGCACATGGCGTATGCGTAACGGTCGCAGAATCCATCAATCAGCGCGCATAGAGTACGAGTCAGAGCCTCATTTTATGCCGTGATATATTCTTTTTCGGGACAGCACAACAAACAAATTGACTTAGATTTACGAGAGTGTGTGCTCGTTTGTGTGTCTCAGTTGACACAGTGGGCTGTAAAACAAACTTAAGCAAGATAAAGAGAGAGAAAGAAAGAGTTGAATAAAAAATTACTTGCGTTAGTTTATGAATTAGTCAATGATAACCCTAAAAACGTCATGTTGCCAACCTGCATAATTTGGCTGCTAAGCCTGTATTAAAGAGCTGGCTAAAGTAAACATTAAAGCCTTGTCCTATTTCAGGCTAATACATTTGAAATGAAAGGTCTGTGTGCAGTACTATCAATCAAAATCTTGGACAACTTTTACCGATGGTTTGCGGAAAGTACTTATGCTTATGCATACATGTGTGTTATATCTTATGTATTCATATATAATATTTATTCCCTGCAGTTGGTACTAATCTAAACGTATTTGCCAAACTTTGCCTGGCTGAAATTCCACAGTAAGCCAAGTGGATTACCAGGCAGGCTCGTTAACGCTGGCGGCTATTTTAAATGCTGCAAACACAACTCAATTACGGTACGTTGGAATCGCCAGCCCACCTTTCTCACCAGCTAGCCAATTCACTGGAGGCCATCACACAAATTTACACATGGCTCGGAGTGCGGGTTCGGGCCAATTGACGGCAGTCAGTCTACCCGGTGCAGGTGTAACAGTATTTTGGGAGTCAGCATTTTGGACTATTTGTGAGCCTGCGAGTATATACATATATATGTGTGTGTGTGTGTGTGTGTGTGTGTGTATGTGTATGTATGTGAGTGTCTGTGCGTGTTAATTACATTTGGCTTGCATTTGTGTAAAGTTGCCCAAAATTGAATTACAAGTTTTTGCAGCATTTAGGCAAAGTGTTTTGTTTTTTTTCCTTATTTTTCTTTGGCTGTTTTTATACCCTTTGCAGGGGGTATTTTAGACGAATTGCGAAATGTGTAACGCGTAGAAGGAACCTATTTTAACCTCTAAAAAAAACGACGATATAACGAAGCTCGCCAGGCTTAATGAAAAACTCATGAATCTTGAGGTATATTTATCTTTTAGTCAGATCCGACAACTATATCAGATAATAATGTTCAAAATTAGCTTTTGCTTAACTCAACACATTTAAATTTTTTATGCACACCGAATCGATTTTGAGGATGAGCGCACATCTTTTGTATTAAAACGCAAGAGCATTTAAAATTCGGCAGGCAAAAGTTAAATTTTTTTTGTGTTCGTCTTCGTTGTTGTTGTGATTGCTTTTGCTGGCCGATTTGGCCACACATGGCCCCTGCTGAACCCGAAAGTGCAAACTTTAAGGCGGACAGAGTTTTTGGCAACAGTTGCGCCAAGTTGTTGGCAACTGATAACTGAAACGCTTCAAACCAGCAGTTTTTCATCCACAATTTACAGTTTTTGCTGTTTTTTGCAAAATATTGCAGTTTAAATTTATTAAAAAGTATTTAAGGCATGGGAGCAAAAAAGGTAGTTATTTTAATTCTAAATTCACTGCAAGAAAAACAATAAAATATTTTTGTTACGTTACGAAAATGGTACGGTGATCACTTCGTAAGTAAATATAATTTTGTTTAGCTTAAATGATTCGAGTTCTTGGAAGTATATAAGTTTTTCATTAAATGTTTATATAAAACAACTGTGTGTGTCATTTGATTAAGCTCTTTAAAAAGAAAAAAACCACAAATATAATTGTAAAAATATATAAAAGGGAATGCCCTGCTAGTGAACATCTTGTGCTCTCTGCTTATGCCTTTGCTGTGCGACGCTATTGTTTTTTTGTTTTTTTTTTGCTTCCTTTGCCAATTCGTAATTTCATTTTGTGTTCTTTGGAAAGTCTTAAGTCCGCAGCCGGGCTCAAAGCCGCTAATGGAACTACTTATTTAATGTCCTAACTTTCATAATTAGTTGCGAGGCAACAACAAGAAAGTAGTCTCAAGTATTCTCGAACGCCAAGTGAACTCGCTGTGCAGCGGCGCCAATCAATGCCAAACTGTAAACCAATGCGCCCTTTACTCCACCCCCTTGCCGTTCGTGGCCCACGCTCGTACTTTACTAACCTTTGGAGCATTTCAGTTCATTGTGTAAGTCCAGTTTACCTCATTTGACTGCATTTCCTGCAGGCCTCATTAACCTTTTTCGTTCAGCCCATTCATTGTCTACTTTGTTGGGCATTGCCACGCCCACCTATTACGCAGCGCTAACAAACAATTTAATCGCGCCAACAGCAGCAGGAGATGCTCTCTGGACGCCAAGTGCAAATAATAGAAATTCATTGCCAAATTGCATAGAAAATCGTTGCAAGGACTTAGCGCCTTGGGCAACTTGGCAGCGTTTTCCCAAAGTAACTTTCTGAGGCAGCGTTTTAATTACCGCAAACGGCGGCAGTAAGCGCATTACGTAGACGCCGCGATGCAGCTGCTGATAAAATTGCATTTAATGCAAGTTAATTAAAATGCGTCGCCTTGTTTAAGTTTACCACTCTCGCCATCGCACTTAGCTCTTCACGCTTTAATTTAAATTTAACTTTTACAATAGGTGCATTGTCGCTTGTTGTTCACCGGATCTAATCAGGTCACGCACGTATTGCGCCCTCGATCCAGTCGATATAGTCCGACACACGGGTATAGACGCCCGGCCAGCCCTCCAGGCCGCAACGATTGCCAAACGAGACGACGCCCTCGAGGTACCACGCATTCTTGTACCGCATCAGCGGCCCACCCGAGTCACCGTCGCAGCTGTCGCGCGAGAATTCGCCGCCGGCGCACAGCTGCGAGCCGATCACACTAATTCGCCGCGAGGCGAATTTCTCTGCACAATAACTGGGATCCGCAACGGGCACATCCAGACGCTGCTTTATGTTGCTCTGACGACCTGCAAAGGTAATAAAAAGGGGTCAGAGGTGTAAGGTTTCTCTATGATCAGTACCTCTTTGATCGTGATTTGAGCTAAAGATTCGTTCTACTTTAAATATCTTTATAACAAATTTTACATAATAATCATAATCATAATCATAATGAATATTTTTGTGACACTTTAAGCAATATTTGACCTCTAAACTTGATCAGCTTTTAATTAATGCTGTTGCCTTTTCTTTTATAAAACAAGAAAACAACAAGAAACCATAAAACTGGGATATATTTTGGCTCTAAACTAACCACTGCAATTTAAAATTCTAGAAATTTAGGTTTATGAAAAAAAAAACTTACTTAAGAGCGTGCGACCCCAGCCGCTGACGACGAGCAGCTCCTTGTTGTTGATGGCCGATCGAACGGCGGGCAAGGGCAGACAAACCGGTTGAATGTACTCATTGAGCTCGACGGGTGCATTCAGACGTACGAGCGCAATGTCGTTATGTCGATCCCTGCTCTGTGCATCATAGCCCGGATGGACGACGGTCTCCTCGACGCCAATCTCGAGGACGGGCTTATTGCAGACGCCTTTCACACAATCCACTTCTTGGCTGAGATCATACTCACCCAGGCGTACTCGGGTGCTGTAATGCAATGTGATTCGAATATGTAATAAAGAATATATATATATTTATCTTGTTATATTACTCACAGTTGCCCCACTTCGGTTTCAATATCGCCCGTGACGCAGTGGGCAGCGGTCAAGACATAGCGATTGTTGATCAAGCTGCCGCCGCAGTTCAAAAGCAGCTGGCCGTCGCCTTATAAAGATCGGAAAAGATCGATTAATTATGGATAGTAACTTTTTATTTGTGTACATATATAGCTTGCTTAAGTTGTCATTATTAGGTAATAGTATTCTGGTTTATTATAAATAAAATAAAAACTATAAAAAACAAGTAAGACTGCTCCAGGCGACTCCAGCCCGACTATTGTTACACACACTGCTTGTGCTTGCACTGCTTGCGTCTGCACTGCTTGCGCGTGCGATTGCTGCTTGTAAAATTTGTTTGGTTTTCGGTGTTTTTTGGCCGATATTAATAAACATTTTTGCAAAACACTCTTTTAGTGTTGAATTATATAAAAATATTCATTTGAATATTGGTGTTTCTAATTCTCGTATTCTTTTATAAAAGAGCTTAAGATGGTTGTATATTTTAAATTTGATTCGAAAAGTCTCTGGCTTTTATAGTTGACGATATCGACCGTTTCGTACAGGCCGATATACATACAGACGGACAGGGCTTAATCGACTCGGCTTGTGATGCTGATCAAGCATAAACATAATTTATGGGCATGGAGATGCTTCCTTCTGTCTGTTGCATGCATGTGCGCAAAACAAAACTATTATAACATATATTATATATATATATATATATATATATATATATATATATATGGTTGCGATATTGCATATCAAAACCATTTTCGAATAAAAACAAATTTTATTCACCAAACTCAATCTAAATATGAGCACTTACGACTTCGATATTCCAGCAATGCCATCCACACGAACTCATCCAGTGCCGTATCGTTGCCATTGTAGATCCGATCGAGAAACGAGTTGGGTCCACAGGCGGGCGCACGGGGCAACAGGTTGTCACCCTGACCGCCACTGCCGTTATTAATGGGCGTGGTTGGTCTTCTTGTGGTCGTACTTGTTGTTGTTGCTTCTTGAGGGGGTGTTGTCTGGCGACCAACGAAGTTGGTATCTCGTGTACAGCACACATAAGGACTTCGGCCGAATCCGTTCTCGCACTGAGAGTTCCGCAGGAACAAACGCTCATCGCTGGTCAACAAGATCTTCTGCAGAACATTGATCAAAGGAGGGCATTCGTAGAGCGATACGCAGTAGCCGGATTTTTGATTGGGGTTGCGGCAACCTGTGAATTACACAACAGAGATTACATTAATAAAATGTTATTTTATTGGACATTTTTTTATTTTATTTAAATGCTATCCTTCGGCCTCGAATTTTAAGACTGTTTATGTCATTTTATTATTAAAATCAGTTTATCAAAAGCTGTAAAGAAAAATCTATTTCTGGATTTAACTCTGTTGTCAGGCTTTTCATAATTGCAAGAAAATGTATGTTTTAAATATTTGTTTTTATAAAATGTTAATATTTTAAAATTTAAAGTTTGATTCCTTCCCTAATGGAAGCGTGTGAAAAGATTAACAACAGAATGTTTTTAGTAATTAATATCACTTAATTTTAATACAAATATGCATCTTAATATAATTCAGGTGGGTTCATTGCCTTCAGTCAAATAATTAAAAGTGATTTCAAAGCCAACAAAAGATCGAAGTCTAAAGTGGCTTGAACGTCATTCAATCACTTTCTCAAAAACGCGGCGTCAAAGCGCGCACAGCACCCAATAATAATAAATTTTTGAAATTAAAGCTGATCTGTTGATAGCGGGAGACAAGCAAAAATATAGATGCGGAGATTGCGGCGTCAACAGGGCCATAGAGTCAAGTTTACAGCGAGTGAATCACATTAAACGCGTTAATTGCGCGCTTTATACTAACTATTTTGTGCGAGAACTGCGCTTTGCAACAGTGCAGCCACGAGCAATAATCCCAGATATCTATGTATTGAAATCATAGCGGGAAAAAACACAAGTGCAAAAGTGATTGTTCACACGCGATTCGTAGTATTATGTGAATAAGAAAAAGTCTACAGTTAATTTAGACACGCACACGACCCAACCTTGACGCGGTCACCACTCGAAAAGAACTGATCGCGATGACAGCTGTGACTGTTCTTTAAATAGCGTGAGAGCACATTGCGGCAACCAATCAGCATACGACCGCGTTGCTTACCTGCTCACAAAGCTCTCGTTTGTGTGAGCGCATTAAAGCGGCTCCCTGAACAGTGAGCGCAGGTTTCTGAGTGTGGGAGAGTGCGAGTGGAAGCTTCGCTGCAATATTAATGGTGAGCGTAATTCTGAGAGTTGAGCGTGCGTCTGAACTACAATGGAAGTGGAACTAGAGTGGGAGCAAGAGTGAGCCACTGGAATGAAGGTAAATATGGGAAACTAAAACGGAAGATTGACACCAATTTAGCTCAAGAGCAGCTTCTGCACTCAACTACATTTGATAGCTTGATCAGTAGTCAATAAAGATTTACATATATAGAGATATACAATATATACAAGATATACTTATAGTTGTAAAGTTATTTTGTGCTTTTACGTCATACATGTTATTTTCTGATATAATTCGATTAAGTGAAGTACGACTGAGTGTTCTTTGAAGAAGTCAGACTTTTGTGCTCTTTACTTCAATCTTACTAAAGCCGAAAGAGGCATTTGTAAGCCTTAGTAGGCTTATACTTAACAATACAAACAAAATATAGAGGTCATAAACAAAATGTTTAAGACATAAACATAAAAAAACAATCTCTACTTTTCTAAAGAATTATATACCATTTTGTATCGCAATGGAATCGGACAATAAAAAACGGGATTCCTCTCTGAAGACTGAAAGGCAATCTGTTTCGAACCGTGCAAAGACAATGTCTAAGCTTTTTAAGAGACAGTCGGCATTTCAGCAGCGTGCAACAGTTTTAACTGTGCCAAATGTTGATCCTAACAAATCCATGTGCAATTTCAATTCACGCTATGACTCCACTGTAACTAAACCCACCTACCATATGGAATCTCTCATAAATATGTCAGAAATTTTTAAATATAAAGCAAGCGATGATGCAGATGTTCTCAGTCGTTGTCCAAGCTATAGAAAATTCAGGATACCCTAGTAAGTACGTCCACATATCAGGCATTGAATCACTGCTGATATTGTCACTCTAGTGAAATGATATGCGCCAAACGGTATAGGGATTCAATGCAGACATACGAGGCCCAATTGGAGCATGAGATTCGGCAGAATATCGATTTTCAAGGAACTGCAGCAGATGCCTGCTATTTTGTACGGTGAGTGAAGAACTTATAACATAATTAAATATCAATGCATAACTTAAAATACGATTAGGTGCATGTCGTATACGACTTTTTGGCCGCCATTGCATCATATGAGCGAGGTAAATCATGTTGGCAAACACTTCTTTCAACTCACCGAACGGGAGAAATGGCGTCTACAGAATATTATGATGACCGATATTACATAAATGCGTTGCCATTTGCTAGTTGTCAAAATGCAGATAATAATAAAGAGAGCATCGCTAAAGCGCACGAATAATACAACTTATAACTCGCACTGCACAATTATGATTGGGTAAGGGCGGCATGTGGTGGAAGGTGGAAGGCGGGGCAATGAAATGGCATTATTAATGCTTATAACTCAAAACTGTTTTTTTGTATTTTTTTGTATTTGCTTGGAAGTTATTGAATACCGTAAAACTTTTTGAAAATTATTCCCCTAATACAAAAAGTAACTTATAATTATAGTAAATTATAATTATAAAAGCAAATAATACCAACATTTTTATGTATAATTTGATTCATTTTTCGTATGTTTGATATTCCAAGGAATTTAAATTTTAAACAGCAAAAATAATATATATAGAAAAACTGTTATTGAGTATCTGCAATAGAAACAATTTTTTTTTATAATACACATCTATATTTTTTGGGCAATTATTTTATCAGAAATTAATATGAATTTTTATATATAAACTTTACTTGCAGTTAATTGTTTTTGATTTATATATAAAACATATATTAAAAACAATTTGTTATATTTATAAATATTGAAATATATTACGTATAGTGCTATACCCACAAAACACAATTTAAGTACGTATAATATAGAGTAAAACTAATGCTATTGAGAATATTTACTGCAATTTGTTTAAAATTCCTAGACTGTATTTTAATACCCACCGCAAGTGTATAAGTAATGTCCTAACTTTGATAGAAACCTGGCTAAGTGCACACCTCAAAATGAAATAACTTATCTCTGTTTCTTAGAACCCATAAAGTGCTTGGCAACTGGGAGGCGGAGCAAAAACGAACTGCAAACTAAAAGAGTGAAACTTTTATGCAGCATCTTTCTGCATGCTGTGGTAGTTTGCCTTTTGCCTGTTGCCATCGAACCGAAGCCTGTCGAATCGGAGCAGTTGGCAGTTCCAACTGACACCACCAATCCACCTCACCACCGCCCGTGCTCACTGCTCTGCATAGTTTCAGCGCTTAGCCTGCACTTTGTCTGGCAAATCCCTAAAAAAAATTGACGAGTTACTCGGCTAGTTAGTTGCTGCTGTTGCTGCTGTTGCTGTTGCTGCTGTTGCTATTTTTGTGCTTTGCCTTTTGTCCGGCTATTCATAATTCTATGTCCGGCCTGGACGGGCTTAAAGCAAACACGTGACTCCACGGTTGGCCTTAGACTTGAGCCTAGCTGTGAGAGAGTTCTCTCCTCTCGCCTGACACTTTGTTGTTCCGCCTGTCGCTTGTAACGATGACATTTTTGCCATGTTTGCACCGCTCGAGGCGGGCAGCCGCAGCGGCTATTGTCCAGCTATGTTGCGCTTTGTTGTATACCCTGTACTCAGTTCCTGAAATGTGTGTAACATGCTAATGCCAGAACGTATATAGTTCTAAGGCATGTTTCTGCATGCATTAAAATTTTACTTTTTTTAGCTGCGATGATTTATTTGACTTTGAGGTGAGAGCTTAGCCAGGTTTTCTAACTTTGTTAAGACATTCACAACAAATTGTAATTGATGTCGCTCATAATGTATGGGATCTGTAAGGATACTCCCAAAGATATAAGTGAATAAAAAACATATATCCACCAAATTATTTATGTATGAACTCAAAAGTCACATGCATCAGTTTTCGACCATTTCCTTAATTTTTTCTATAATCGATAAATATCGATTTTCACCTTGAGCTTTTGCATACTTTCTGGGGAGCTAACTACAGGGTATTTGCCAGTCAGCACTGCTGTATAGAGTAGCCCCAAATGCTGTTGCTGTTGGTATTTGGTTGTCTTCGGTATCTTTTTGTTCCTGTGTGGGCTTAGGTCAGCGTTCTGCTCTTTCATAGCTGCATTCAGTGGCTTTCAGCACTCATGTCAGTTGTTTGCCGACACACCCGCACACACTGCGCAGCGCACCACCAACCACTCCTTTTTTTCTAATGCTGCTGCATTGTTTAATAATTTTCCTGCTTGGCCTAGGGCTTTGGTTTTCTCAGTCCTCCGGATGCGGCTCGGCAACGGTAAAACTTGTTGGCAATTTCTGCAGCTTGGCCAAAATTTAACAAAGCTGCCGCTGCTGCTGCCGCTGTTGCATGCTGCATGCTGCACGGCCAACTTTGCGCTGTGGCTGGACATAATGATGAAATTACAGCTGCTTTTAAAACTGATGATAGGTATCAGCAGCGTGTTAGCTAATTTGCGTGTCGGCTAACAGCACTTGCTCCAAAGTTTATCCAAAGTTTTAACGAAACTTTTTGTTATTTCTTTTTTCGGTTGCCACACCTACCAACGGCACCAGTTGAATTTAGTTATAAACTACTTTACAGCCCCAGTAGACAAACCCTTCTAATTTGAGTTTCTGCTTGAAGCAGTTGCCGCCTAAGTTTAACCCAACTGCTCTTCAACTGTCTTTTAATCAAATTATTTTGTGTAAAATAAATTGGCTTTTAATTATTATTTTTACACTCTCCTGTTACAATGTAAATTCTAATTGCTTTGTTTTCCAGCAAAATTTATAAGCAGAAGTCGTTGGAAAACCTTTTTGAGCATTTTTTCTAATTGGCAACGTTTTATTTGCTTTAATACCAATAGGAACACCCGCAAGCTGATTACCTTTCCCAAGCATATATAAAGAAGTTCAAAATAGACGAATATAATTTAGCTGTACATTATTCAATCGATTATTTCACACTGGAAGTACATTAAACACAATAAAAACTCATTTATTTAATTGAATTTCTTTGCAACTTTCACACAGCCAATTACACAGAAGCGCCATGGAAATAATCATGACCTTGAAAACAAAAATCTAAAGGCATAATTGTCAAATTTCTGTATGCGTATACGTATAACTTTTGACTGTCAACTTTGATGCCTGATAATTAAGTATGCCAGGCTGTTGTCAAAAGTTCGCGTGTCATTAGAAAAGAGTTGAAATATTTAAAAGCCACACAGCGGGCAAAGTTTTAATTAGTTAATTTCGTTTTAAGGCGGCAGAACTACAAAATCAGACACACCCATATTTTCACGCATGACAAAAGCAATGTTTACATTAAAAAGCAGAAGAGGCAAAATTTATAACTCAATTTGTTTACCATGTTTTTTAAAAATTGCACTTTTTCCGGTGTCGCATATAAATTGCGCGGATAACAAAAACATAAAAGAAAGAAAAACAACTGACAAAAATATTCAAATTAGCCCAAGGGACACACACTAACACACAGACACACACGCTTATCTAGCGACCTTTTAATTTGAATTTGACCAAAAGCGGCGACCGGCAAGCGAATTAATGAACTAAAAAGAATGCAACAAAAAACAACAAACCACTCAAACCACCGAGCGCCAAACACCGGAGCCACCGCAACTCCAGCAAACACATGTTCAATTAGGTAAATGCGCATTTGCTCGAACATTTTTATGGCACACGGTGCGTATGTGTAATTTGCAGCATGCATAACTCTCAAGCATGCAGCGTGCAATTTCATTAGTGTTGGGAAACGAAAAACATGACCACACGCTGGTGCCGCCCAACTCAGCCAGGTGCGGTGCTCAGTGCGAACACGCCCCTTTGCCACACGGCTATTTAAATATTATTTCAATTAGCCTTGCAGCGAGCGTATTTTCTTTGTCATTTTCTGGTTTATGAAAATGGGAGATAGAGAAACAAAGATGTTTTAAATTAAATGGAAACAAATGTTTCAGTGTGTTCGCTAAAGTGTGAATTTAGGTTTAAATATTATACTTGTGGTGCAATCTTTAATAAAGGTAAAGAAAATTTATTACAATTTTGGATAAAATAGATAAATACAAATAAATATTAAACACTGTTTTTGGACCTTACAACACTGAATTTTTAAATGAGGGAACTTAGATGAATATTACCCAAAAGAGTATTCCAGTTTCGATCTGTCCAGAAAATAACGTTCATCTTTGTAGGTAATTTGCGCAACTGAAAGTTTCTATAAAGTGTAATAATTTTGTGATATTTATTAGCCAACACTGCGACTGCATATGAATTTGTCTGTCGGGCAATTCGATTAGCATTAAGTTCGCAGAAACAGCAACAAAAACAATGGCTATTTTACACGGAGAACGTAATGAAAAGAGCAACTAAAAACCCATTAACCCACATTTATGCTCACTTTAATGCTTCTGACATGTGTGTGTGCGTGCGTGTGTGTGTGTATGTGAGTGTGCTACCAACAATAACAGTGGGCTGCCCACTTGCGTAGACTTGAAATGCATTCAGGGCCGCACAACCTTTTCATTTGCCAGCGCCAAATCCCCAAACAGCAAACAGCAAACGGTGACTAGGACACTAGTCAACACTAGGCAACAATAACGACGGCACACAAAACAAACAACAACAAAGCCTGCCAAATGTTGCATGTGGCACTCACACACACGTAACCAAAGCCAGTCTCAGCTTGCGCCACACAGCCTCTGTCGCATGCTTTATTAACATTTGTTGTGCCCGAGCGTCACAAGCGGCACTTGACTCTGCTTCCGTAGTGCGAGCAGTGCGGCAAGCCGCAGCCGACCCGTTCTGGCCGCGCAAGCAATAGCATGCCGTGCCGCTTGCACAGTTAAGAGCGCGTCTGCACAGGAGCGTCGCTTAAGAGAGAGCCGGAGAGCGAAAGCTCTGGTCGCCAGCCGAAGTTCACATCGGCTTGTGCGAGCAGCCTGGTGTGCTCAGTCTGCCTCGTCGTACCGAAGCGAGCGCTTGACACAGACGCACCTAAGTATGCAACACTTTTTTTTGGGCCAGCGGTATAATTTAAGCATTCTCAGGCGTATTTTTTGAAGTGTCGGAACGGAACTCAGTAGAAACTCAAAGTTGCATTTGCTCATTTGCTAGGGGCCGCTAGCGAAGCGTAAAATTGATAGTAAAAGCGGAAAGGAAGCTCAAAGGGAAGCTTCGCATAAATTCGGTCTATATAAAGACATTGACATAGTTTTGGACATAGTTTTCTTATATTTTCAATTTTTTTTTTTTTTGTTTTTGTTCTTCATTTCTAGGGGCAACGTCAATGGCCCGGCTCAAAGTTCGGGCACGCCCAAAGTTCTACATCAAAGTCGTTCAGGTGTGCTACGAAATGCGAAACTTTGTCTGCCAGCTGCAGTTGCACTTTTACGGTGGGGATTGTAAAATGGGGTTGTTGCAAAAACAAAAAAAAAACAAAAAAAAAATTCCTTGTATTTATTTTTATTGCTGTTCATTAGTTGGCAGTTGCCATAATTTCAATTTTATAGCCTTACCTGCATATTAAATTATGAGCGAATGAGCCAAAAGTTGCCGCTGCCTGGCTGCAAAATTGTGCAACTGCCAAAAGAAAAGTTTACTTTGTTTAATGAAAATTGTTTTTGATTGGCTTTGCAATTACCATTGTTGATGGTATAACAAAGTTGTACTGTTTGTTTGTATTTATAAGTTCATGCATTTTTGATGTAAACAACTATTAAGGATTTATTTCTGTCGATTGAAAAATCGATTAAAATATCTTTGAACTATTCTTATATTTAATTCAGCCATATGAAGTCAAATTTATTAACACAATTCATCATGTAAACATTTATGTTTTTGTGGTAATATTGGCTTTATGAAAAGGAAACTGTTGGAATTGCTCATCAATAATATTTCATCTTAATTAAATTTGCTAAAGGACATTTGGGCAAAGCCATGGAAATTATATCCACCCCTATTCAAAAGAGCAAAAATGCTCATATATGTGTTTTTCTTACGAAACCTGTTTGATTTCCAGGAAAATTGATACTGACATTTCGTATTTGATGCCTTTATTACTGAAGGCCATTAAGTCCAAAATATTGTTTCTGCATGCATTGAAATCTTGATAAATAAGGGCAACAATTTGTGGGAAAATAGAATCTAAGCCGCTTTGTGTAAACGATTTGCATGCGTGATGCGCAAAAGCTATTGATTTATTTAAATATTTATGCAAATAGTCAATGGCAAACAGTTGGTCCGAACATCAAAATTATATTAGAAAACATAAAGCATGCGCTTTGGTCCCTTTTAACAATATTTAACTTTGGTTGAATTATGTTTGTGGCTTTTTAATAGTTAAATTTATTAGATGTGTTTCGTGGCTATATTTTTCCACAGTTTACTTGTGGGTGTGTGTGAGAAATCTGTGGGATGTAATATTTTTTTATTCAAATTGTTTTCTTTTTTTTTTTGCCGGACTTGCAAACACGCAAATTCCCGAAGTCATAAATTTAACGCTTTGCGCCAAAAAGTAGACAACAGTTTTTGGTTGCCACGTGCAGTTTTTCGTTTTGGCTTCGTGACTTTGCCACATGCGTCGCCGGCGTTCGCATATGCATATGGAAGAAGCCAGAATTCAGAGCTGGAAACGGTGTTGAAACCCCAGCCTGGTTGCGGCTCCTGGGCAAAAGCAATTGCAGCATATTTAGCCGCTTGTTTTGAAAACTCTATTTAATTTTTGTGGGGCACGTGATTTCTCTTCTGTTGTTTTTTTGAATGCCTCACGTTTCGTTGCACTTTTGCTTCGCCCTTTCATTTGCCAACGCGTCGCATTTTTCAACTGGTTTTTTGCTTGGCTGCCTCGGCTGCTGTTCACTTGCGTGTCAGCTGCGGAGAGGCTACGAGAGCACGTGAAGAGGTAGGGGTGCGTCCAAACGATTTTCAGCATTTAATTTAAGTTACAGCACAAGCTGCAGAGATTTATTACTGACCCTTAACAAGACTATACAGCCAGCCAACCAGCCAGAGCTGCCTATACTTTCTGTTATTCCTTTGTTTCTTTATTCTGTGTTTTTTTTTTGTGTATTTTTTTCTTTCGTTTTGGCCCCCCAAACTGTAAAGCGAGACAGTAGACAATATGAGCGCCAGTGTCCTTTAGTTTTCCATTGAAAATTACACGGCAAGGATGCTGTCGAGTAAAGTGCTGCAATGAAAGCGAATTGTTCTTCACAGCGGTAAGCGTTGAACGTTGTGCAAGGCGCTTGGTTATACTGCAATTCAATTAAATAAATTGATCATTTTTTAAACAAAATACATAATATACACATAAAAACTAGCAGCTTGCAAAAATGAAATTTATACGTTCAAATTCAAGAAATAGTTTTTATTGTAACTTTATTTTCATTTTAATTGTGTTAATATATTTTACACATTTTATTTCACTTTACCACATTTTTTAATGCTTTAATATGATTTAAATTTAGTTTTGAGAGCGCCTTCAATTGTAAAAAACTTATTTAATTTACTTTCATATTTATTTATTTTAGTTTTTGCTCAACCAAATTTATTTATACAATTTCCGTTTTTGAATCTAGTTCTATGCACACTTCATGTACTTTTTATTTACCTTAGTTTTTCTTACCCAATACTTCATATCAGCAAGCATGAATAAACTATTTTCTCTAATATCGCACACTTGACCCAAACTTTTGCTATTCCCACCAATAAAGTGATGAGGAGAATCAGGGCGAAGTCGAACGATACGATCGCCTGACCAACTTACGCCCAGAGTTCTGTTCAATAAATTAAACCCAAACAATTCATTTGGTCGAAATGGAAGGCGTGTATGTGTGTGTATGTGTAAGTCTGTCTGTGTGGTGTCCGGCAACATGGCCACATATTGCTGCCACATGCCACAGTACGCAGCCCGTACATTTACCGAAGAGAGCTCTAACGCAGAACGCTACCAGGACCAATCGAGCGTCTGAGGCAATAAAGCAGAAAGCGACTTCTTAGTTTGCCTGCAGCTCAAGCGGAAACCACATAAATGCGGAAATGATAAAAATGCCTGCAAACATGTTGTCAAAGCGCTTGCGATAAATTGCAATGGCGTTCAGATACTACTTGGCCCCTGCACCCGCCGTCCACCTAACCCGTTACCCCATCGAGCCCCTGCGCCCACACACTGCTGCATTGAGACAATAAAATAATAATAAAAATAGAACAAAGTGGAGCGCCAACCAGGACAATAATGGGCACAAGGATGCGCCGACTATTCAATATATATGTGGATGGTTATGTATATATATTTATATATATATATATATATATTTTTTTTTTCATTTTTTCGATGGAGGCTACTCACATAAAGCCCTCTCGAAGCACAGTTCTAACGCCACCCTCACCTCACCCTGCGAATTTAATGAAATTGTTTTACACTCAATTGAGTTGGCCAACTATAAAAAAATCAAAGCAAAAAACAAAGAAAATGAAAAACAAAAACACAACAACAACATTATGTTGGCTAAAAAGGACAGCTAGCTAAATGGAAGTCAACATAACAGCATATCCTTTGCGTAATTTTCCATGGCCTTCATGTGCGAGACAGCAGCCCGACGTCAGTCGAAACTTATTTTTCTAAAATACAAAATGCTCGACGCGTTTATACGTCGTACATGAGAGTAAAAAATAGGGTATATGAACTGAGTATTTTGATTTATTAAAATGCCTATGATTAGTGCTTATTTCTGATTTCTGAAATATTTTATAATTGTATAATAAAAAAAATACATTAAAAAGTTGGCATCGCCTTTAAAGCCGTTTACTCTACCAGTTTATGTTTAAATGTCTTTTATGTAACATATTTTATTCAAATACAAATAAAATATAGAAAAGTATATTAGAGAAATAAAATTTTATTTTTAATTAATTTTAATTGAAATTTAATTCACTGCTAAAGTGACAAATTGACAAATTCAGCTTAAAAAGTTCACAGAAGTTCTTTTCTCTGCGCTTTTGCTCACTAGAATTTAGCGTCCCAGTTTATCTTTCGGCTTTCCTTCTATTCCCAGATGCGTGTCGTGAACTGTCGCCTTAAAATTAGCCACCCACAAAAACGTTGCAAACCAAACATTGAGCTTAGCTTTGACTTTTACGATTATGTTGTGTGTGTGTGTGGTGGGTGGGTGGTGCCGGAAGAAAGAGAGAACCGAGCGAGCTTGGCTATAAGCTGTTTCTATTACATTTGCTTATCTGCATGTGGCTGGCATGTGTGTGCGTGTGTGTTTGTGTGCTTGTGTGTGTTTGCGTATCTTTATTTCAGGGCCTGTAATGCAGTAATAATCATTTGTTCGTTAGTGAAATTACTGGGTTGACCTTGTTGTAACGTCTACTGAAATTGGTAAGATTACTTTGAATTGGTTTTTCGCACAACAAAAGGTACACACAATCACACACACTTGCACAACTCGATTGTGCTTTGAACTCATTTCACAAGGAAGTTATAAAGCGAAAATTACTTGTCCTACGCATTTATTTGAGGGCAGTCCTTCCAGCAAGGAGAAGGGGAGGTGGACAAAGTGGGTGCATCTATGAAAATTATAAACTTTTCGATAGGGCAAATTGAATTTGAGTGACATTTTGTGCTGCGATAAAAGTAAACAAATGTTTACAGCTCGTTCGTCTCTGGCGTTATTCCCGTCTTTTTGACAAAGGTCAACGAATATAAATCAAATATTTAGACGACATTCGTTTTATTCAAATTGAAAAGCCACTGATTCGCTGGGGCTTAGACTCCTTTCTGTGATGCTAAAATCCCAGAACCGAACAGGCAACAGACAGACAGACAGATGAATATCTATGGCGTCGATTGCATTACGCATACGACATGTTGCCAATAAAAATGCTTTGGCCACCCCAAAATGAAAAGTGATAAAGAGGCTCGGGCCCACAACACAATTTAGCTTGGCATCCAACAACTGGGACTCGACCAGATTAAAAAACAAAACATGAGTTGGGTTGCAAATAAATGTGCTTGAATTGAATGATTGCAATAACAGATAGCTGACTTCTAAGGCGTTGCCCATTAAGTCTCTGCATTTCTATCTGATATCTCAGTGGAGCCTGAACCCATTGTAAATACGACAAATGTCAAATTAATATCTTTATTAATTCGACAATAAATGCGGGCGTTGTCAAACTGCTGTGCAATAAAAAGAGTATTTTAAAGTACTTATTTATTAATATTATATTAATATTATATTATAAATTAATGTGTATTTTAGATAATATAAAATATAAGCTTTTGGACTAAAAGTAAATAAAATATGCAATAGCTCTTTAAGTATGTTTTTCACTTTACAGTTTAAACATATTTGATGTTATGACAATGAGAGATCGTCTGCTATAATATTTCCAAATGGAAACTCATTGAAAGCGACTTATGAGAAATGCACATTTTCCATTGCGTTTAAGGCTGAATAATCCGCTTAAGTGTGCCGCTATGTGTGTTAGTCCTACGAGCATTGCATCAATACGATAGAAATCCCTATTGATTTTCAACGCCGCATCCATTTCGCAGATGTGTGGCATTTGAGCGGATGTTAAATCGCTCCTTTTAATTGCTAAGACTCTTAACTGGCACCAAACGCTCAAATATTAAAACATTTGCAATTAAATGCCAGACTTTTAATTAAACAGATTAAGTGGCCATAAAAGTGGCCCAGCCAGTTGGCCCCGCCGTCGATTATGAGCTGATACTAAATTGAACATAAAATTTTTCGGCTAGAGTTAAGGATGTGAGAAGGCGTTTAAGTGCTCGTTAAGTGTATGCCCACGGCTTGGCTTGGCGTCGCTTGGAATACAGGACACACCAAGCTCACAACGAGGCTGTGTGCGCCACATAATCATAGCCCAAGGATTACAGCTTTCTGTATTTGCATCTTTTATTGCCGCAAAAAAATTAAAAATAAAACGAATATGAAAAAAACTGAATCATTGAAATGCTGAATGCAATTCTGCAGATGCCATCAATCTGTTACTGGCACAGGTTGTAAGGAAATGCAGGACTTGAATGCAGATTGAGCAGCAGCCAGCAAGTCGATGGGCACAACATGTTGAAATCCTGTTGAAATGCTACCTTAAATCACGTTATGAATGAGAAAATCTTAAGCCGCGTACGTGTGCATAGGACACACACAACAGGACATATGCAGGACCTGCAGAAAACGTTGCCAAGCCCGAAGAAAATTGGAAACGAAATGCAAACCCATTGTTGTCGTTGTTGCCTGAGGTTTGCTTTGAATTTTTACCATTTAACAGGATTATTTATTTTATTTTGTTATGCGCGGCAAACAGCTTGTATAAAGGATTTAACCAACTGTTCTGTGTGTGGCAGGCGCTGGTGTTGCCCCCAAAGAAAAGGATATACGTAGTTGGGTTTACATAAAAAAAGAGGGTCGCACAAAACGAAATACAGAAATTCAAAACTGGCAACAACAAAAGACTCCGCCAATATCAAATTCAAGCCGCACTTGTGCTCGCTAACAGGCGCCAAGGAAAGTGTTTGTCCAGATTATAACAGTGTCCCCAGATACCCACTTGCTGTGAATAGAACACTATGGATGGCCTCTCTAGAACAAAGGCATAAAAACAGAAAAAAGGCGCTTAGGATAATAAAATATTATTCAAGTGGGATTTGTATGCAACGGCAGCAGTAAAACGGCACAAAACTGAGGAGCGGCAAAACAAAAGCTCAAGTTTATGATGGTGAAAATGGAAAAACTTGAGAAAAAAGCGAAGAAAAACATTGATATAGGTATAATAAATACGATATAGACCTTTGACTGATTGTGCTTTAAGTGCTGATCTCCAATATTATAAATGAAAATAGCAAAATAGTTAAAGTAAATAATTTATTTCAAAGCGTTTGTTTTTTTAAACATCAAACATTAGTAATACATTCTTCTTTAGAAGAGAATAAAAGAAATCCGAATATCAATAAATACAACTATTTAATATATAATAATATCAGATTCCATTTTAAAGTTTGCAGGGCTTAATTTGAATTAAGCCGTACTTACATAGATATTGGATCCTTATTCAATTTGAGTTTCGCTTAAGTGAAATTACTTTATATCTTGTCATATGCTAATGGAAATGTGCTCAACCATAAGAGCCATAGAGAGGCGACTTCACGTTCAGTCGGCAACCTCATTAAAACTGCACTTTGTGCTTAATTAACATTGGACTGTCGTCATCAATAAGGAACTGCAGAACAATTGAAGCAGAAAATTAAATGCAATATATGCATGTATGTACGTGGCATGCAATATGTTCGGACACTTTAATATAATTAATACCAGCTCAAAGTAAAGCAATTGAGCGAGTCGGCGCTGCTACGTACATGGAAACAGCTAGCGCCTTGACAGACAGTCATTAAATTCTGCACAAGTCGCACAAGAATTAAGCAATAAAAAATTTAAATTTTGCAAACGTGCGCTGGAAAACAATGTATTTTTTGCTATTTTTACTTGTCATACCCTCTATGCGTAAGAGTAAAGAGAGGGTATGTACGTTCAAGGTTATAAAGTGTGTACATATTTTCTTTTAGCTTCGAAGCAGTGAAATTCAGAAATTTCGTATATAAAACATATATTTTGTTCCAAGCAAATAAAAAAAATATTAAAAATCTTTAAATAATATAAGAAAATTAAAACCTATTTAAAAAACTGTGCTATTTATTAAATTTCTGTGTACACGGTATGCAACAGTCGACCGTACTCGACTTAAGAATTCTTGTTTGTTATTACTTGCCTTTACGATTATTATTACTGCTGCAGCATTATGGACAGGATCAAACAACTCAAAGGAGCTGCTGCCGCCACTTCGGCTGTGGTTCTACCCTGCTTGTGCCTTGTGATGTTTATACGGTCTGTAGGACATGCGCTCAATGAGTTTCCACCTGTTTGTTACAGCTGACGTAAAGCATATAATAACGACTGTAATCGTGCCAGATGGAAATGACGTCAAACCGACGAACAAGTTGGTTTGAAGGACTCTGCCATAAATCCGCTGGACTACTCAAACGGTTCGAACTGCAATTATCAAGGCAGTTATAAATGTGATGTGCAGTATAATTCAATTTTTAATTGATTATTGTAGACATGAATTGATGGGTTTGTTAGTCTATAATGCACATTGAATAATTAAGTTCAACAAAGCCTTATTCATATAAATTTAATTGATTTAAAATAATTTTTAATTTTCAGTAAAGTATCAGAGTTAAAAAATTCGCTATTTTTGTGGACTGATTTGCTGTATTAATTTTTTTTTGTTTAACTTTTTACCGTTTTATTTTTCTTTTTAGTCCCACGTTCACCTTGATTTGTTTTATAGTTATTTATATCAATATTTTCCAATATTTTCCACTCCATTTTCAAATATTTAAAACATTTTAATAGTGTGGGGAGCAACTGCAACGGCAGACAAAAGAAGCCATAATGAAATAGTTAAAAATTGAGAAAGCTGACCGCTCACAGAAATGTCTGTCCGTATAGGACACCACCAAGAACCAAGAGCAACAACACAGAAACATACACAAAAGTACACATGGCATTCGCAATTGCGAAATTACTTTGGTTAACACCTGGAAATTGTTGCAAACAGTTGCAAGCAATCCTTGGAGCATATAAAATGCTGTTGCAACAACTAAAACAAGCTGCATAAGCACAACAAGTGTAACCATATCAGACAACAGACAAAAAATAAGGAAGCGAACAACAATGAAAATTAATTATTTTTTGTGTGAAAAAGGGGGGAAATGCGAAATGTGTGAAAACGAATAAGCAGAAAAAAGCGTAGTGAAGTGTGGACGACTGATGTATACGGAAATTGCGCTAGAGTTGCCTAACGTTTATTGTATAAATTTTCTGTGTGTGTGTGTGTGTGTGTGTGTGTGTGTGTATGTGTGTATAAAGGAGAGTGTGTGTAAGATTGCACTTGGCTTTCTCTGCTGACGATGGCAGCCAAAAGGGATCAACGGAGCCAACGCAGCTGGTGGTAGACGCCTTCCGGGAAACTCATGCATTTTTCAACAGTAGCAGCAGAATCAACAGCAACAATAACAGAAGCAGCAACAAAGTAACTGCAACAACATTGTGCAAAGGCAATGACAATGACAACAGCTTTACTGTTAATTGCAAGCAACGTGGCGCACATTTACCACGAACCTCCCCCTGCACCCACCCATCCGTACCCCTCAACCAACCACACGCAACACGAAAGTTTTGCCAGTGCGCAATTCTAATTTGCATAATTGAACGCTTTGAGATGGATTTGGCTTTAAAAGACTGCCCAGTCAGTTCAGAAATTGGTATATATTGCAAAAGATCAATTATAATAATCTTTAACTATTTTATCTGTGCTCCGGGAAAAGCTGTTCATTTACATAAATATTCGAGAGGCAGCTAGTCATTAGCATAGCTAATGCCGGACACTGAAACCTATCTGTATTCAGATCTCCATCTTCACCTGGAAAATTTGAATATGCCATATATCAGCATGCATTGAGCTGTCATTGTTCCATCTCTCAACTGACAGCATTGTAATGAAGTTTGACACTGGTTAATCGATAGCTGCGGCTGCTGTTGCTGATGCTGCTTCTGCTGCTGATGCTGCCTGCTCCAGCTGTTCGTGTACTGTTAACAACAATAAGGCCCGTTTAATTAACTTTAAAACGTGCGTTATAATTAACTTGATGCCACGTGCCAGGCCACCAACGTGTCAGAGCCCAATGAATGTAGCCAGATTTCAGAATTCAGATTCAGTTCAATGAACGTCTGATAAAAACTTTTATATTAAAAACTGTTACTTGATGCTTAATGTAAAAAAAGAAATGGACCTTGTTTTGTTGAGCTTTATATAATTTTTCTCTTAAAGCATTTAAGAAAAGCACTTTGTTGTTTGACAATATATAAATAAGGTATAAAAAAAATAAAGTAAATCATTATACTTACCATTTTTTTGGCAAGGCCTTCTTAAATATTTATGTTTGGGATGCAAATTTATAACAAAGCTTAATATAAGAAAAAAATATCACAATAAATTAAAATTCATTTGTCAATCATTTTCCTAAACACTTAGCAACTGGTCTATTTTTTGATTTACATTCCTTTTTTCAATTTGTTACTGTTATAATAAATAAAGCATGTAGAATTTTCCCGAAAGAATTTATTGAATTTTTGTGTCTTTATTTTCTTCTCAGTGCATATCTGAAGCCCCTTTAAAATGATTAAATACCGTTGCGTAATTTTCTTTTCGCTTGCTTCCTAATATACAAAAAAAACTGTACTTCTTTATATTTTTGGTGTTTCGCAAATTGAAACTGTCAATTCAATGCCATAATGCCGTAGGTATATCCATTAACTGAAATCGATTCTTTTTGTTATTTTTAAATTCGTTTTTGTTTTGCTTTCTTCAATTAAATTAAATCTGTGCGCCTGCTACGAATAAATATTCGATACGTCAGGCCATTAATCACGATCAATTTTTTCAATGCCGTGAATTTAAATCGAACAATGCATAATGCCAAACAATCAAAATATATATATTGTATCTATATGACCTCGGCACTTGCCAATTTATTTTTGTATCTGTGTATGTGTGTGTGGTGAATAAAAAAAATGTATATTACACGTACTTTAAAGTGCAAGGGCTGTGAAAATCAAATTTAAATTGAACAGTGCGAGCCAGAGGGGGTAGAAGGGGGCTTAGGGCTAAAAATTAAGGGCTGTCAAAAGGAAATCTGCACATATTGGTCATTAATAAAAGTATCTCTTTTTATCGAAACGCGCGTCAAGCAATACAAAATAAAATAAACAAATATTGATAAACAACAAAAAATGAATACAGTTCACAGTTGGTTGAAAAAGAGCATGCTATACAAATATGAAAATAAATAAAAGAAGAAAAAGAGTGTGTGAAAAGGCAACCTTAAAAGCCTCACAAATGGAACAGTTGGAGATGGCAGCGTGAACATAGCGTGAGTTACACACAATGTTTTATGAACTAAAAATAAAATAAATCTATGAAACAAGAAATAGTTCTTACAGTTCTAATTTGTAGAAAATATGTATAAGCTATGCTTAATGTAATCATTTTTGGAGATTTGGCAGTAATCTAATGGTGTATACTAAATATGACTGCGTTATATTTACATTTTCTGATAAATAAATTTGTTTTGCGTGACTCACGACTTTTGCATTGCCCAGTAGCAGCTCTTTGGAATATGTGTGCCAACCTCTCTCCATCAATTTATTTTGCTCTCCAGCTCACAACATTGCCATTCCTCACGCTCCAGACTGTATTTTATCTCTCTCACTCTGATAGCGTTAACGTGTGCGCGATTGCGAGTCAATTGTGTCGTTATTTATCAGTCAGCATAAATGCCGCTTTATGCGAGTGTGCGTTCGTTTATGTGAGAGTGTGTTGCAGTGTGTGTGTCGGAATGCCTGGCTGTCTATCTGTCTGTTTCTGTCTGAATATTGTTACATTGCAATGCATTGGCAGCAGCTATACCAACAATAATAGCCATTGCCAATGCATTGGCATATTTTTTGCTCTCGCCGTTTTGTGTTGCATGCTTTTAGGCGCATCCTTTGTGCAGGTGTAATAATAATATAACCACAATAAATAAAATATTTACGCGTTAGCCATTGACTGTTGTTCACTAAAGTAATATTTTTTGCCCTATCTCCCCTCTATCAATCTGCTGTCATTTTTTTGTTTTGTTGTTATATCAAAAGCACGGTAATTGCCGCCATTCTCTGTTGTTCATTAAATTGATTGTATACAATGATTTTCAATGCGGCTTTGCGGTTGCACTTTACAACTGGGCTGTTGATTACTTTTATATTGTGTCAAGTGTAATTTGCTTAAAACAGCATGAGCACAAAAATAAAAATTAATATCAAAGCAGGTAGCTAATAAACAAATTAAATCAACCTGACAATTTTGATATATGCAAATTTTTCGTATATTTTATGCAAAGTTAAACACATTTGTTAAACGTTTTAAATTTATATTAGAAGTCTTTCGGGAATCTTATTCAAGCCAAATACAGAAGCATATTTCGTATTTGCCACAAATTCGTCATTGAAATCTAAAGCAAATAGCAATTTTCATTAATTAAAATTATTTTCTATTATTATTAGAAATTTGAAGTAATTAAATGTGAATGTTTGTAGGGTGGAATTCAACCATATGACGATCATTAAAAGTATCTTATTCAAGTATGTCAAAATATTGTAAATTAAGCTGCTTTTAGAACGAAATAGCAATAGCTAAAATAATACAAGGACTTAAATTTTGTGCTTATTATGCTGCCATAATTATCTTCCTAGATACATTTCATTAAGTTGCACTTGCTATTGTTCATTATTGAAATACCTTTAATATAATAGTAATTCAAATGATTTTGAATATGCGAGCAACTCGATACATGCTATTCAGCTTGTGTGCTGTATGTGTAGTTAAAACCACTGGGGCGTATGAGTGATATGGCATGAAATTGATATACGTTACTCATACGTTATATCTGCCAGCAAGGAAAAAGATACATTTGCCTGTCTCCCAGACACAGTGCAAGTCTCTGTTTTGTGATGTGTTGTGCTCTGTGGGTGTGTAAAATGTGTAGCTATGCCAGCTGCAGCTTAATGATTTTTACACTGCTCTTGCACTTAAGTTGCAGTTTCGTCATCTCTTTTTCGGTTGCGCCGGGCGTTAATGGCAAACAGCAGTGACAACATCTGTCCCATATACACACACTTACAGACTCTCACACACCCAGTTACGCTCATTTGGCTGGCGGGCAACAAATTCCAAGTCATTAGTCGTTGTCCTGGTCGTCGACTGTGGCGTTGTGTTTGCATCATGAAAAAAGCAACGCAACTGAATTACAAGGGCTACAAAAAGCATTATTTACATATATGAGATTAGACCGACTACCATAAACTTAATTTTTTAAATAAATATTCCAAAATTCAATTTCTGTTCAAGTTTTTCTCTGTTTTAAATTGCAAACTTTGGCTTAGCATTGAAGTTACTCGTTGTTAGGCATCTATTTGAGTTTATACGCACATTGTTCAAATTTAAAGTGGCAAAGTAAATACCGCCAAACATATAAAGTAAACATACCAGTGGCTTTTTTAATTTTATCCACCCATAAATTATACTTATGCCAAAAAGTAGGCAAAAAATTTGTTAATATTATGGAGAATATATTTTTTGGAACTACTCTCACCTATCAAAATTTGCTTGGCATTGTCCAGGCAGTTCCTGTGTCGGTTGCTATAACAGCTGCGGAATTTAAAACATATTTCATAAGCCAAAAGCGACGAAAAAATGTTGGGCACTGACTGATGAATGTCTCGCTATCTGTATGTGTGTGTGTTCGTGTGCTTGAGTGTGTGGGTATGGGTGTGCCCCGACGAAAGCCGCCTGTCAACAGCTGGAGACGGCTGCCATTGCCAGTATCCGTATCCAAGCCGTCATCGTCGCCTGCCATTGCTCATCAGTGTCGTGTGCCTGGTCTCCCTCGTCCTTGAAGCTGCTGTTTGAATATATAGCGTTCTGTAGGTGAGGTAAAATTGTATGATATTCAGGCACTACGCGTCTCTGAAACTGAGCGGTATACGTAAAATTACAATTAAAATGCGCGCCTCAAATTAATTTTTGTCAGCTTAACTTGGTTTTGTGTCATAATATTCAGGGACATGATGGAATATGACAAAAAATTAAATACCAAACAGCTACTATTGTCTCGTAATTATAATTTAAGCAATTCAATGAAATTAAAAGTGCCTATAAGGCGTTATAATTTTGCAAGCCATGTTTATTTGAATAATATGAATAATGTACAACGCATATATGCCATCAATTTTTCTGCATTTCCGTCATAAATATTGTAGATTTCCCTTTTAAATATTATATAATTTACATTGATTTAATTGTGTGTTTGTTTTTTGAAATTGTACAAAATTGTGCCATTGTTCATTGTTTCAAACTCCTAAATAAACTTTGTCATCATTTAATTAAATGTTGCTCCCTTTCTGGTGTTTGTCTAACTCAACAATGCCTGCCACAATGAAGCAACTTGCACCACATTTTTTGTTCTGGCGGATGTACGCGGGGCTTCCATCAGCTTCGACCCTTTTTTAACTTGGGTCAACATGTGCGTGTGCATGTTTGTGTGTGGCTGCGCGAGTAAATATTTACATATGAGTGTTATCAAAAATGAAAAACCATTTTTGTAAAAAACAAAAACAAAAAACACAACAAAGCAGTCGCTGGTTACGACCTGGCCAAACTTTGTATGCAAATTAACCAAAATCAACCACAACAGTTGTGTTGCCTCCTTTTATTTGTGTTTTGCTTTTTATTTTCGTAAGACGGCAAGCCTCAAAGGTTTTCTTAACTGATGTATTGCAGGTGCTTTACTGTTATTATTTTTGTTTTGCAAATAATTCGTTGGATATGCAAATTGCAATTGAAGCTAGTGAAACCAATTTGATAATAACTTTCTCAATATTATTTTAGAATTTATATATTATAATTTAACTTTGTGCATATTTCATATTCTGTAGCAAATTTTTAGGAGTAAGCCTGTTCGGCACGTTTAAATAAATGTTTTATAAAGCTTCTATAATAGCTTTTACCAAGTATAAATATAATAAAAGATTCACAAAATTATATTGTACATTTAGTCTAATGAGGAAGAAGAGCCAAATATATTTCTTAATAAAAGTCAGTTGACTGTTAACGAAGCTCTGTGTACTTAAAACATATTTATATACATATATATATATCAAATGATTATCTATATTCGAAAATAGTATCAATCTGTTTGCCAGATATTTCTCAAACTTTGAATACGTAGCCAAAGCAAAATGTCTGAAAGAAACTCAAAGCATTTGTGGCCACTTGAGTTATTTTTTTTTTATAAAAAGTTTGAGTCATGAATTATTCATGAATACCGTAAGCTAAGCAGAATAAAAAAAAAACGGAAAAGTCTGTCAAAGATTGCGAAACATTGTTCATGTGGCTTAAAAGAGCAATTCAACTTGCCTGCTTATGTTATGGCTATAAGTATGAAAAATAGATTAAATAATGAAAAGTTTATAAAAACGATTAGCATACAATGCCAGGCACAGAGCAATTAAATAACAATGCATAATACGCAGATAATTGCCAAGAATTGCAAGAGTCGGTGCTAGATTAGACATTAAAACGCTTATTTTCCAGACATTCCGCAGCAAAAATGATATTTGAAACGAGATCAATTAGGCAGTTGGCCCACTATAAATAACCCAACTCTTAATGGCAGGCATTGCGTGTACCAAACACCTTTTAGCTTAGCCCATTTGCGATTCGCGGCCACGAATGAATTTATGAGTTTTACGGGCCATTATCGCTTTAATAATTTAGTTCGCTCGGCGTAAAGAGCAAAATAAACCAACCCAAGTGGCACATAGAGCAACGAGCATAAAAACAAAACAGAAAAAACGAAAAAAATGTGAAATTAATGGAAACAGGATTTATAAAGAAAATTGCAGGCAAATTGCGCCGAAAACGTCAGAAAAACGCCAGCCAACAAATGGCTACAAATGGGTGGTCTTTAGTGTGGTGCAAATGAACCACAATACAATTTAAATTACAATAAAAAGCATTTCATAATTTGAAAGATCCGCTTATGAATCGCTTCGCATGTTTAAATCCATGAAATGGCCGGCAAAAGCAAACGTGCAAAACTTGGGTCAAAGGATATGCACAGGATATTGACAAGCTTTTATGTCGTTAGCCTTGAAATTCGTTTCTGCCGCTACAAACAAGCAAGTATTTTTCCTGTATATTTTACTTTATTTTTCCTCTTCTGTTTTGTATTTTTTAATTAAAACTTCCCTTTTCCGCCGAACCGATTCAGGTGCGTGCAAACACGGACAACCGGCAAAAAGGATAACAGGCGTTTGGGTATGGACGATGCAAAAATTGACAAAAACGCGCTGCTGCTGCTAATTAAAAATTTGTGCTGTCAGTTTTAAAGACATCAGCAGCCTTGAAAAATTAATCGCGTTCTTAAATTGACTTCATCTTGTCTCGTTCTATTTTATTTGTTTTTTCTTTACTGTAGTTTAAATTATGTTATACAACACCCTGCAGCTATAAAATAGATAAAATTAAATTGTTTAAAGTTTTGTTAGAAAATATTATTATAATATTGCATGCCTTAAACTTTCATATCTTTTATATAATAAAAACTAGAATATATTAGGAAAATAAAAAAATGAGGATATAAAATACAAATGTTATATAATTTATGATTATAATAATAAATGTTTCAACAAAAATTTAATTAATTTAGAAGTGGTAAGTTACAGGGTACCCTCCAGCCAAGCACACCTAAATCAATTGTCTTTGTTTGAGCACCGTTTATATGGCTAAGCTCCAGAAATTAATTAAACGCTCGCTCCGGCAAGGTCATGCCGAAAATTGTTTTCTTTGGCGCTGGCTTAGAAGAAAATCAACAGCTATGCAGTGCTAGTTGGTAAAAACTACAAACGTGTTTTAAAAGTAGAAGTAAAACAAATTGTTAGGATTTTGTTGCTGGCTTTTAATAAAGTTTAAGCAAACGATGCGCATAAAATTAAACAATTAAGCAAAATGTTTTCGATACAGTTTTCTGTATGAAAGCCAATTAAATTTATAAAGGAACTAAGTGAATTAATTGTTTTTCTTTCATTGTTTTTTAAATTTCCTCTTTGCTGCAAAAAAATTAATAAGCTTTTAAAGATAAGTTTTTATATTTCCAAACCCATTAGTTGCCAAGAAAAGAGCCTTCGGCATAAGCCAAACCACTATCTATTAAAGATAAAACCCCATTAAATCAGCTTAAATCATTTTTATTGCTTAAGCCACAAGCGTAAAGCAAATCAATTTCAGGACATGCATGAAGTATCGAAACTGCCTGCCACGCCCACATCCTGTCAATGTTTTTACAGGACACAAAAAAAGAAGGAGCAAAAACGAGAGGGTAGACAGACATGCTAGGGGCCATAAATAAAGCGTTGTGGCCGTGCGTGCTGGTATATTTTTAATACAACAATTAAATGCAAATACCAAACGCAACAAGCAAAAAGCAAACTGCCGCCCCCATATCCTCCCACCCGAGGCGCATGCCAGGCAAATGTTGAAGGATGGCAGCCTCAGCAGTTGCAGGAACAACAATTCCCCAATTGGGCAGGCCATCAACAACTTTTTTTCAGATGCTAGCGCAAATATTTTTGAAGCTGGCAGAGCAGGATAAAAAACAGCAACAAGCAACAGCCTGACTGAATATATATGGACTATGGCCACGCCCCGAGCACAGCGTAGCAATTGGCAGAGTACAAAAAAATATTTAATGTATATATAGGCAAAAAAATAAAGGTTTTGTAACTTGTGAGGCGGGCTTGATGTGTGGGGTCTGGGGTCCAGCTCCATGTGGTTAAGCAACAAATTGGCTTACACAGGCGGAGGCATGAAATTCACTTTAATATAATTTCAATTATTTAAGTGCACGCATATTTTGTAATGCGCTTTATTGCCAATTTTCGTTTAACAAAGAAAACTTTAACGTTAAATGCCAGTTTCCCAGTTACCCATCAGATTTCACACACATTTACATATACAGTTCCTTCTTTTTGCTTGATCTGCTCTCTGGTGTCGATCGAGTTTAATATGAAACTGTGATGGGAAAATTGTGACAACATCGAAAGGAATTTTTACGACAGTAACTAATATTTTTCTAAACAAAAATCAAAGTGTTTAAAAAAATGAAATAAATTTGTTTCGACTTCAACTCAACTTTCTCTCCAAAAAATTAAAAAATAAATATATGTTAAATATGTGATTTGATATTTCTTTTTACAAATTAGATAGAACTAACTAACCTGAATGATTGTTCGTCCCAACTTTATTAAAGTCGGACAATACAATAAAAAACTATATTAAATTTATAGGGAAAAAAAGATTGTAATTTGAAACCTTAATGCATTTGTATGCATATTTACAGCGCCTATCTCTGTCAGTCAAAATCACAGTTTTGCGCTCATCGGTAGCCGTCAGTCACTGTCAGTGAAAATCCCAGATTTGTGCTCATCGCTATCTGACAGTTATTTTTCGCTACCCTCCCACATTTTTTTCTTCAATTTCTTTTTTGGTACTTTGCCAAATTGCGGTCAACCCAAACAGAAATATGCTTTATGTACTCTACTGGCCACCATTTCGGCATGCTGTGTAAACTTTGTTCAATGGGTTAACAAAAAAAAAATTATAAAAATAAGTGGCTAAATTTTGTTTTATTATTGGGAAGTTGAGCTAAAAGTAGATATTTTTTAATTATTTTTACTCGTTTCCCAAAACGCAATTAAGTTGACCCCCGCACCCCGTTCCCGGTCGCATTGGCTGCATACAAAAGCAATTCTTAATTGCTTGTGTTTAGTTTGATATTTCTGATTTATATGACCGCATTTGCTGCAGCCGAGCAATAATTTCGCCATGCGGCGTATTCCATTCGACTGTTGTGTGAATTGTTTGGATTTGGTACAATTCGATTCAAGTTGCCGCTTGGGCTTTCGATTTTCTTTATTTTTTTTCATTTTTGAAATGTGAACGTGACCAGGGAACTGTTATGGAGTGCTGCAAAGCAATTCGATTATTGTTCAAGTAACTGGAATTGAAATGGGCATTGCTTTCGAGCCATGACAGCCTTTCACATCAGCTAAAGAATATACTTAAGATAACACAGGAACGAGGGCAGAGAAATTAAACAAATTTTAAATTTTTGAGGAAGCACAAACACTTTAACTTTTTAGCACTGAATTGAGGTAGAATGATGCTTTTCGTCTCCAATTTTATTATATTCTATAATTGTATTGTTATAATGATGATAACAGATGAATTTAATTTTTGTTTCTCATTTTAATGTTTATTCTGTGTGAAGTCTCGGCGTCATAATTGTCAACCCTGACTTACTTTCATTTCGATATAACAAACATTCTTGCAAGCAGAAATCTGTTTAAAGTAAAGCTTGCATCAACAAACAAGGTTGGCCTTAAAAATACCCTGTGCGAACATTTTGCAACTATTTGCAAAGCTTATTTTGAGTTTTAGAAAAATAACCTGCAATATGAGTCATATTCAATGTTTGATGCTGAATTATATAGAAATTTTTAAAATATTTTGACTATTTATTAAAAATGTTTAAAACATTTATAAAAATAATTGCATTTTCATAATAAAATAAAAAACAAGTGAGATTGCTCTAGTCGGTACCTCCCGACTATTAGATACCCTGATCCCAGAACTGAACACTTACACACAAACTCTCGGCAGTTAATGAGTATTGAGCCTGTTAAAAATTACCAACGGATAAACAAGCTTCTCGTTTGAGTATGTGCCTTGCCGGAGAAGCACCGACTGCGTAATGCTTTGTTTGCAATATAAAAACAGGGAATCACGAAACGAAATCAGTCTTCTTGATTGTTGGCTAGGTGATTCCAAAATTCAAAGCCTAAACCAAGGCCTCTATTTTCAGAAATTGTCATCAGTAATAGCGACTCTGAGTGGCATTTCATGTGATATTGGGGTTTATTCGGTTTGTGGTGTCTTAAAACTTTATCAGATTTAACTTAGTGTCCACAATTATATATCCAAGTCATTTCTGGTATACTGAAATCTATATTCAAAAACGAACATTGCAGTCGGGCGATACCGACTGCGTTATACTCGTTCACGTTCTTAAATAAAAGATTCCATTGCTCCCATATATCAAACCCCCATAACTTTCTCAAAAGTAAACCGATTTACATGTTTGATGGCATTTTGATTATGATTTGTCCTATATATTGACTCCACATTCAAAATACATTCATTTTCGAAAATACAATTTTTTTGAAAATTTTGGTCAAAAAAGCCTGTACTCCCCTTGTGAATTTTGGAAAAAAATATTTTTCAAAATTTAGAATTGCGAGTTTATAGTTTTAATCGATTTTATTTATCACAATTAGCATAAAAAACAACATTGAAAGTGATTTTGGGGGGGTCAAATTTTTGGTCAAAAATCATCCCAAAATCTACGTAAATTTTGACATGTAAAGTTGTCAGATTCCATAGCTCCCATATATCAAACCCCTATAACTTTGTCAAAAGTTAACCGATTTTCACGTTTGATGGCATTTTGATCATGATTTGTCCTATATTTTGATTCTACATTCAAAATATATTCATTTTCGAAAATAACATTTTTTTGAATTTTTTGGTCAAAAAAGCATGTACTCCCCTTGTGAATTTTGGAAAAAAATATTTTTTCAAAATTTAGAATTGCGAATTTATAGCTTTAATCGATTTTATTTGTCACAATTAGCATAAAAAACAACATTGAAAGTGATTTTGGGGGGGTCAAATTTTTGGTCAATAATCATCCCAAAATCTACGTAAATTTTGACATGTAAAGTTGTCAGATTCCATAGCTCCCATATATAAAACCCCTATAACTTTGTCAAAAGTTAACCGATTTTCACGTTTGATGGCATTTTGATCATGATTTGTCCTATATTTTGATTCTACATTCAAAATATATTCATTTTCAAAAATAACATTTTTTTGAATTTTTTGGTCAAAAAAGCATGTACTCCCCCTTGTGAATTTTGGAAAAAAATATTTTTTAAAAATCTGGAATTTCGAATTTATAGTTTTAATCGTTCTACTGGGCGTAGGGGAGGTCACCAGCTATCTACATGCCAAATTTGGTGGCTCTATCTTTAAAACTGTGGGAAATATTCACTTTTTATCGATTTGCAATTTGAGGTGTATCGTATTGCCAGCCTTCTAGTGGGCGTGGCACAAAAATCTCAACTCTTTGTCTGAAAAGGATAACTACAAGTTTATATCCCAATTTTTAAGTCTCTTCAATAGCGCCGAAAAAAGTTGCGTTCATCCGGACGACAGACGGAAAGCATGACGGACATTGCACAAACCCAATGTACTAGTATCACTTCGTAAACGAGTATAATAAATACTCCACAACCGATAATAATCTATCCAACATTTTTTTGGATTTACTGTTTGCCATATGTGTATGGAATGGAATGAGAAGTGTTGCTTGCCACATTGCATATTTAATATTTCCTTTGCATCCTTTTAAGTCTCCGCTTGTGTAAATGTTAAATTAAATCAACAACAGAAGTCAACACACAGCGACCTTAAAAATTCGCCCCGGGCTGTGAAAGTGTAAATTGATTTCCATGTGGTTAATTAAAGCACATAGCATTAATAATTTAACATGAAATATATGTACATGGTATATTTATATAAGAAAGTTGGCAAATACTTGACGACTTTTAACCGCGACGGCCACCTATTCAATATCGTCCGCCTTCACCAGCTCCGCATTGGGATTGATCATCAGCAGTTGCTCGTTGTGCCGATGCACATTGTAGTGGAAAAAATATAGTTTACTGTACTCAAAGGTGGATATCATGATGGCACAGGCGGGCGCAACTTTGATGAGCCGCGGGGCGTAGCCGGCGAAGAGTCCGCGCAGCCCGAAGACACGATAAATGGTCGCCAGGCGGCTGTAGGTGGACTGCTTGTTCAGCTCCTTGCTGGGGGAGTCCGTGAAGATGAAGCGTTCGCCAAACTCGATCTGTTCATGGGTCTTGACCACATCGAAGGGACAGGTGACCAGAGCCGCAACCGAACCGGCCAGCACGCCCGCCACAAAGCTGAAGCCCACCGTGGGCTCTTCGTTGTGTTTGCTGAACGAGATCTTGAGGTACTCATAAACGGGCCAATAGATGCCCGAGAAGGGCACATCCCGCAGAATGGTGGGCGGCAAGCCTCGCCACAGGCCCGCGATCCCCTGCAGCGCGATCACATTCCGCACAAACTGCAGCACCTGGGCGTAGCTAAGCAGCTGCGACTGCATTTTGGTGCGCACCAGCTCGATGGGGCTGACAAAGGTAACGGCACAGATGCGCGCCGTCACGCCCGACAGCATGGGCACCAGGACCGGCAGGTTTTGGTTTGTCGGCCACGGGTCGCTTGGTGGCTTTTGAGCCAACGCCATGTGGCGCTGGTAGATGGCAATGTATTTGGCCTTGAACTGCTCGTAGGCCACGAAGTAGACAACGGTCGAGGGCAGCGCCGATACGAGCGTGGGACCCAGGCCCGACCACAGTGCGCCAATGCCCTCGTGGCGACTGATCTTGATCAGGGCGTCCAGTGTGCTGCGGAACTGCGGCTTAAGGGTATCGCCCATCGTGGCGTGCGAATGGGCGCCGAATCGGCACAAATGATCCATTAGACCATTGCAGTAAAGGAAGCACTTATTTGACTGTGACTGCTGCGATTGCATGCGGGTCTTGATCACGTCCAGCGGCGTCATGAAACAGGCCGTGATCATGGCCCCGGTGCACGCGGATGCCACCTGCTGCAGCGGACGGATCTGAAAGCGCGGATCGCTGAGCACCTTTTTGGACTTGGGTTTGTTCTGCTCGTCGTCGTCGCTTCCGTCGCTGCTCACATTGTGTCTGTCCCTTGGGTTCAGTAGCAGTGTTTCAAAAATGTCACCTTCTTCCTTCGGCATGACGTCGGCGTCGGCGTCAGCGTCGGCGTCGGCTCCTTTTCTTTTCCTGCTGCTGTTGTTGTTGATGTTATCGCTTGACAGTGAAACCGAATTACGAGTTTTTTAAATAAAATCAACATCGAACAAATATTTAGGTTACCAAATTTAAGCCGTTCCAGTGCTGCCAGCTGGCTCCGTTTGCCCAGTGAAAGTTGGCCTACACCAGGTGGCAACCTTACTATTTAATTCACTTGTAGGCGAATCTTTGAAGGCATGAGTGATATATAAAGCACTTACAATTTCCTGCTAATTTTTCCACTATTTTATTGAACACATTTCTAATTTTAAATAAAACTGGAATACTCTCTAAATAAATCCCTCATCTTTATTGCTAGGGTAATTATTTTTGACATCTCCTAGACAAGCTGGGGCATTTAATCATCGGCACAAAGTTGACACAACTTACTGTCACTAGTTGAGTTTTGTAATCTCTTTAACAACTCCCATCATCATTAGGAATAACAATTTGGCAATTTTGCCGCTCTTCTTCTTGTTGAAGTTTTATTTATTTTTTTATTTTTTTGGCAATTACCTTGCGAGTGCCTTTGGCTGCAATTTGCTCCAATTTGACTAAGCTTAAACTGAGAGCAAAAGCTGCCAAAAAGCATAACGAGGCAGCCAACTCAACTCAATGATGAGCAGAACAGCGACGCGTTGGATGGAAACCTGAACCCGCCTCAAAGTGCTACGACAAAGAATTCACAGAGACAACACATATATAGACCAGGGGAGAATATCTCGCTATCTGACTGCGTTTGTCTCATGCTTTGGCTCTGTTTCTAGGTGCTGGTTGCGACATGGGTGAAAAGGGGGCGTGTCACCCCGACTACATACAAAAGGCTATGTCAACTCTTGACGGCAAAATAATTGACATCAAAATGATGTGTATGGCTTTCTGGGTGACTGGCGCTGGAATAGAGCACGGCTTTGAACACTGCGGATCGTTAGTTTATTAACAAGAATGTAAAAGTTTGAATGGGGTACACAGTATCTATTAGATATACTTCAACTTAAATTTATTCATTAAAGCGTTCGAGTTTGAATACGGTTTGCATACGGAGGTAGCAAAATTGCTGAATTTATATATGCGGAATGATTTGCTTGAGTTTTTGTAAGAAGCGTGAGAAAGGCAACAGCTAAAGAAAAATCTTTCACAGGAAAATTTATGTTACTCTTAAAAATCTTATGTTGAATGTGCTTATGGAGCTGATTAAACTGAAAAAAATTTAACCACTTCAATAATAATAGTATTAAACAATGTTTTTGAACGCATGATTGTGAAAAAGCTTGTGTTACATATATAATTTTTAAATAAATAAAATTAAATATGATTTTTAAAGAAAAATGTTCGAATTGTTTTGCTGATTTTTCGATTACAAATAATAAAATAATCTTAAATGTTATTTATATATATATTCGTGTCGCAAAAACTTATAAAACTTATTTCAAAAAATTCTAGAAATCAATACAATCATTTTCACATACCAAAATAATACACCATAATTGAATCTCCAAATATTATACTTAAATAATATTCAATTAAATAATATTTCTGCTGGTTATTTATGCCACTGTTGTTGAGCGCACTTCCGTAGTTTGCTTATTGGATTTATCTATATTTATATCCAAATGGCTGTAAATATATATTACAACAACAAAGTGCTTGAACAATTTCATAACGTGTTCGTCAACTATTTATAATCCGTACCTATTCAGAGTGCACTCACAGCGAACCCTTCAGGCATGTTTAAGCCATGTAAAATATTGAAACTGACAAAACACGAGAAAAAGTGGAACGCAAACAACTACAGGGACAGCATGTAAAGCATATTGCAACACACACACACACACACACACACACACACTCATGCACATAGAGAGTAACGGTTGACAAAATATGGCGCTGATATGATTACGTTGTAAAAGACGAGCAGAAGGAGAAGTTTGTGGGGATATGCCGAAAAAACACTTAAATGGGCAGGCATATGTGAGTCTCTCTGAGCTATGCGAGGCGCTGCCGAAAGATGCCGAAACATGCACATGACACACTCACTGGCACACACACACTCACACACGGACACACACACGCGTGCACGCTGCAGACATTGTCTAACATTTATGAGTAACGTGGGGATATTCCGGGATTCGACACGTAGCTGCCGTGCGGCACGTAGTTAGTGCGATTGGTTGGTGAGGGGTGTTTTGGGTACGGGTGTGGAGCTGGTAATTGTGGTGTAAAACTGTGGAATAACAACACTTAGTTGGTAGCTAATACGAGCACGTGTCTGCTGTGTTGCACAACACTGGTGCGTTTATGACAAACCGTGTCCTCAAGGCTGAAAGCTGCACAGAAACCAATGCGATATCCAAGTGCCTACATATATGATCAACTACGTCTTCTTCTTCTGCTATAATTAAGGGCACTTAAATATTTGTGTTAACCCTGGCAACAGCTGTTGAGTGCATTTTGCAACTATTTCAAACATGTCAGAATAATCAGCTTATGCCAATGCGACCCTGTCGCAATTTAATGCATGCGTATTTTTATTTAATTTCTGTCGAAAATAAATTGAATGAAGCGGCATCGAAAATGTGCTCGGCAAATGTTGAAACATTGACGCATGCCACACGCCAATCGCCGCGCCGCAAGCCAATTGAAAGCCTCTGAACCGCCAATCCGTACGCCAAGCCAAAGAAAATTCACACACACATATGCCCGCACGCGCGTACACAGTAAAAAGTCAGTAGAGAACAAGTCAGAGTGCTCTAGTCGAGAATTTCCGACGAGGAGATACCCTACACCCAACTGCAAGATGTCGTTACAAACATTTAAGCGCTTCTACACTCATTACTGACCATTGATTCTGATCCAGAATATATACTAAATGGGCTCGAAGAAAGCCTTGTTCTGCCTGTCACATACATCAGAACAGAACCATTTTACCCTTTTTACCCATTTTCATTGGGTTCAGGGTATAAAAAGCCAGAGCAAGCCCGGTTTCAAGCCGAAAATGCTCTACCGCGCACCATTCACCGCACAATTCCATTACGTAAAGCAAACATCAGCTGGCGTTTGGCGTATGGATTCGTCGAGGATTCGCATTGAGATTGCTGCTGCTGCCGATGCCGCGGATAGCTGGGTGCTCGGGATGAGGAGGTCGAACTGCAAGGCTACCATCTCTCGATGCTAGTAAAAGCAGCACACTGAATATTGATGCGCATCGATTTCGACTTGAAACGGCGAAAAGTTCAAACCAACACACGCACTCGAACATGTTCACACGCGCACACTCAAACACACACTCTTTGTTTATAATAAAAACATTTTCAATTTCTTGTTGCTACACGAAGCCATTGAAGTTAACACTGGACAACAAAAGTCTATATAAACATATTTCACTTTTATTAATATAAATACAAAAAAGTATATATATAAATAAAACATAAATTGATTTAAAAAGAAGCAGACCGACAACAGCAAGCCATTAAAAAAGACAAATTTTTACATTTATATGATTATCTAATGATTATGTTATTTATACTTTTAATGAATAGTGGTCCATGAAGACATCGACACATTTGTTGCATGGTGTAAGAGCACTCAACTGGGTTAAAAGGCTGCAGTCAGACCAGCACAGACTGCGGTGGTGGCTGTCGAGCAATTTGTGTACGCTCATCGAGCATTTAAAACAATTGGTGCGAGCAATTATAAAATGGAGACACGAACCGAACTGGGTGAAAGGGACCGAAAACGGAGACGCCAACGCAATTCGCGCCAAATTAGCGACAAATGCGTGGCACACATTGCGGGGTGAGGGTGCTGCAACGACCCCAATTGCAAATTGCCTCAAGCATAGTTGAAAGTGGGGCACAACGTTGGCGACATCGTTGTCATCAGCTCCACAAGTTTAAGTTTGCAATAAGCAAATGGAACGTAAAACTCTGCAAGGCGCTGCAAAGTATGCTACAAATATAAATAAAGAACAAATAGCTGGATTCAAGTGGCTGTCAACGCGTCTCGTTTAGCATATTAACACACACATACACAAATGGTGCATGCCACGTGCCGGTGAACCGCAATATCATGGCGTTAATTGCTATTCGAAGGCAGTTAGTCTCGTGTAGTCATGAAGCCAGTCAGGCGGGAGACGACGTTGCCACATTGCTACGTTGCAGGCGGCGCATTTTGATGCCACCGCTGCCGCTCTTGCTGTTGCTGCTTCTAGTTCAAGTCACGTTTTATAAAGTTTCCTGGCCTTTGCTGTTCCGCCATTTACTGTTCAAGAATTCCCTTTTTATCTGTAATTCTGCTTTGGTTCCTGTGTTTTTTGTGCTTCTGCAGCAGAAAAATATAAAAAGTAAGTGCATGCAAGAAATAAGCCAAATGTGAATACAAATAAAAGTCATAAAAACTTCCACGTATACAAATAAATTATGCAGCTATATTCCTCTATATTATCTTGACTTGAAGATAAATTGCATAATTAAATTCGAATTCTAACTTTAATTTCTTTGTTTTTTTTTACATATTTCTTTTTTCTATAGAACAAAATATATTTTTGAGATATTTTATTATTAAACTTTTTTTTTAAATTTTATTTAGGCTAATTTTATTAAATTTTTTCTGCCTGATATTTTGTTAATTTAACAGAGTGTGTCATTTGTTTAATATTGATTATGTATTTTAGCAAAAAATTCCAAACATAAGCTTTAATTACTGTTCAAAGCAATTCAAATGCAATTTCGGAAAATGTTTTGTTTATATTCCACTTACAATAAACGTTGCAATTTTGCAGTCCATTGAACTTAAACCACAACACACAACCCAAACAAACAAATAATTATGCACATGAGTGCAAACTGAAATGTGCTCGAAATGTACTCCACAAACGAAAATTGGCTATAACAACAATAACTTAAGCGAAGTGATTATATTTAATTAATTCTATTTTTGTATTTTTTCAGCAAAATTATTTTGAAAATAATTCGAATACAAACCAAATAAATTTAACCACAAAACTAAGTTAAACTGATAATATCAACCGTCAACGACAGTGGATGTAATTTCAGCTTAATGAGGCTCACAGTTAAGTTGAATTTAAATTTATCTTTGAAATATTTGCACAAACGTTATTGATGTGAAAACTTGACTGTCCATGCCAAACACATAAATTATTGTGTTTGTGGCTTTTAGATTAAAGTTACTGTTTTAGGTACATTGTTGTAAATTTGCGAACTAAAATCTTTACGCATCAAAATATTTTCTATACAAATTAATAGTTGATATTTGACACATCAACAAAAACTGATCAAATTAAATTTTGTTTTATTTTACATAGAACAACACCTTATAAAATGAATTTATTATATGTGCAGAATATTCAAAGCTCTGAATTTAGCAATTTCTATAGGTGTCTGATATATTTACACTTTTAATTCTGCTGAAATAATATTTGGATTATATATTTAACCACATATTGTAAAAATGAATCAGCCCAACTAAAGGTATAACAAAAAATGAAATATGAAAACAGTAAATGTTAAATGTAGAATGTAATTTTATTTGCGCTTAACATTTTTTTTAATTTACATATACAAATACAGATTAAAACAATTATTTGGCTTTTAAATAATTTACCCATGTTTATTTAAAGTTATGTCGTTTTGTTTACTTGTGTTTACTGCCTATTAAATTATGAAAATTTTCATTAAAAAGTCAAACAATGCCCCAGTACAGCATTAATAAAAAATTATTTATTTATTAAATACAAGCCATCATCAAATAAAGTGAATACACGAGAAAGCATAATTTGCATATATGCCTTTGCTTGCTTTTTTTTTGTTTTTTTTTTTGCATTTTGCATATTTTGATTTTCGATTTTGCTTTGTTTCTGGTTTTGTATTCAAATAGGGTTGGGGGCTTGTCATGTTGTGGAATGTTTAACCAGTTTATTGCTGAATGATATTGAATTTAAATCATTGACCTTGTTGGTAGATTGTTGTATATCTTTGTGGATATATTTAAATAGCTTAATAATATTAATCTTATAATACTAATTATAAAGTGCATTAATTAGTCATGATGTGTTTAAGCCCAGTGTACAGAAATTCCAGAAAAATGTTATTGCATATGCATTTATTATAAGCAATTATAATTATTTACCTGCCTGTCGCATTAAATTAATGCAAATTTATTTCACATAATTTTTACTTAATTCTTTTTTCCCTTTCCGCTTACACTTTTTACTTAATACGATTAAATATTAAGCTGCAACAAATATTTACCATATTTTTTAAATTGCCTCTGGCCACAGGTTTTCAATTGAAATAGTTCCTTTTGCACACCACAAAAAATATTCGGAAAGCTGGCAACTATAAATCAAAACCTGGGCCAAAAATTGTTTTATGCTTGAATTTTGTCCGTCTCTAGGAAGTTTCAGTTATGCTTTCTGCTCTTGTCTTCTCACCTTTTTTGTTCGTATTTATTTGAAAGTTATTTTGCTCTGTTTTTATGTGTGGATAGCTAGCTAGAATTCCATTTTAATCTACCCCTGAGCTAACACTAATTTGTGGTTGTCAGCAAATTTTGGTAAATAATTTGTATATTTTTTTTTTTGTTGCAGTAACTTTGATTAGTTTGTGGCTGGCGGTTACATTTTAAACAACAATGTGATTTATGGTAAATGAGCGCTTTAAAATGACGAGAAATAAACCCAAAATAATTTGGAAAAATAATGAGATTAAAAAAATTACACATAAAGAAAATATTTGAAATTGTCGGGCAAACTATACAAAATCAAATATAATTCGATATACATTAAAGCCTGTTTTAAATTTATAATACCATATGTATGGACAATATATATAATAATTTATATTTCTATGAAAACAGTCTGCCTTAAATCAATAGTTTTTTTTTTGCCTTTTCCTGAAATTGCAAATTAATCATATATTATTATATAACTACAGCTGTAAATCATATTGATTATCCATTGAGACAGCACTACAGAGTCAAAGGCATGCATATAGAAAAAAAAATTGATTTACCAAAATGAAGTTAATTAAAAGCGTTTCGAAATTTTCCGACGTAAAGCGAAATTGCAAAGAATCCTTTAAAGTTCAACACAAATATAAAGTAAGACTGCTCATGTTACGTCTCACAGTGGCATTTCTTGACTGTAGCTATTCTTATCGTCATGTTGAGCCAAATTTAATTAACTAAATGCTTTAAACGCTTTTCACTCCATGATGTAGAAGACTAAACAACACACAAAGGCAAATACTCAAAAGGCAATAACCCACATGCTGAGGAAACTGCATAGCAAAGCCAAAATAAAAAAAAAGATGGAAGAAATGTGTGTTCAAATTGAGTGAAGAAAACGCTCAAAGCATTTGGAAATTGTGGCAAATTAACACAGAAGCGACCAGCAGGCAAATTCGTACAGCTGGAAATATAGGCATTCATATGTGAAACCACAGGATGTTTTATCCTTACTGTGCCACTCTTTGAAGTGCTAAAATGTGTCAATCCTTTCGACACTGCTTCGACAACTTCAAAGATAAGCTCAAAGCAATTCCATTTAATAGCTTTGTATAAGCAATTTATGTGCTTCCGTTATTGAGTACCCCTAATTTGTTCACAACTGGCGGCCTGCGGGGCCAGCTAATGAAGTATAAAAGACCTTAAAAAATTAGCGCAAAACAAATATTTATGGAAAAGTGAAAATATGAAAATGCGAAAGGGATTCGCCGCCTGCACCTTGACAACCAAACAATTCAATTGAGCATACAATTTAATTATAACTTTTGTACGCTCTGCGGTTGGTTCTGTTTACGGCAAGGATTTCAAATTACGAAGAAGAAAATAAAGCTCTTTTTTTTACTTGTCGGCCAAAGTTGTTGCCTGACAAGAAATTTGAATAAAAATACAAAACCCCCATAAAAAAATGTGGACACAATAACTCAATTCAGTGGAAAATCAAAAAGTAATGCGTCGCAAACGCAAAGGCCCCGGCCAAAAGGCAGTCACAAAACTTTATGTCAGCCAGAATAGAGTTAAGGCAACTGCTAAAGAACTATTTTGCGGTGACAAGTTTGATGTAACTCCCTGCGGCAGCAACTGCACAGAAAATCTAAAATATTTGAGATATTTGCAACTGTATAAATGTTGACATTGTTTGAGATGTTGCCATGACTTCAAATTAAGTTGGCAGCACCATGAAAACTCTGTGCTCTATATGTATTGCCAACAGCGGGGCTACATAAGCAGCGTCTGCTTGGGCCAAATTGCTGACACAAGAGTTTGCGCCAATTTGTTGCCAATGAAATTGCGTATTGTTTGGCTTCTTTGCCGATAACAATACGAGCAAACAGGTAAAGTTTTCTTTTTGTTGTGGCAATGAACAATTAGCCTAAGTAAATAGATAGCAATTATCTGTCTGATTATATGCTTATATTTTTGTGTGCTTATATTCGGGTTAATTGTTATTTACTTAGCTCATAAATTCTGCTTAATTATATAATTATATAAGTACGTGTTTGGTAATCTTAAAGCAATCAGTTTACCCCACTTTTTTTTTCTTAATACTTGTTGAGGATTTCGTTAAAAATAAAATCTGTTTGCTTCATCAACAGTTTTTCATTCTTGCGTTCTTTTACTTGTATCTTATTTCATTATTACTTGTACATATATTTAAATTATTTATAGCTATTTATTTCCATAGATTCTGTTGTATATTTTATATATCTTTGGGTAGGGATGTACCCTAAAAAATATGATTTTTATTTTCTATTCCTATTTTTTTTGAGTTGACCTATATTTTATTTTATCATATAATTTAAGTTTTATATTTGATATAAAAGGTTTACAATGAATATTTAATTTTGCTTGTTCTTATTGTATATTTATTATTCTTATGAAATTAAGTTCTCTATATTTTCCGTCTCCAATTTCTGTTAATTGTTGTCATTCTTTTTAAATTACATATATATAGTTTCTCAAGTTATTTATATCTTTGATGCCATGAATTCATGTTTAATTCAATTAAAATATCAGTCAAGATATTTATTGTCATATCTTTTACTTGAAAACCGTTTGTTTTTTTTTTTTTTTTATTAATTAACTAATTCAAATAATTTTTGTTAAGACTTCCCTGTAATTTTTTTAACTTTCTTTTCTTACAATTTCCCCCTCGAAACTTATATTTGAATTTTCATTAGCTATTTCGATATTCGTGCTCTCTAATTTTAATCAGAGCCCAAAACGAAACGAAACTTGCAGTTGCAGCAAAACTTTTGCCTACCAAAGCGACCACAAGCTGCAGCTCCTGGTTGGTAGCCGCCAATACTCGACTCCTCTGATGCAATCCGACCGCCAAGCCAAAGATAAACTTTCGACCAAAATGTATTATTAAATTTGCGCAAACACTAGAAAATTCCGAGCGGGTCGCCGCGCGTGAGTGGTTTCCATTGCAGTCAGAACCACAAGCCGTCAAAGGATTTGGCAGCACGGGCAGCACGGAATCTGTCGCCGACGCTGTTGCTGTCGCATTGCGGGGCACAGCGGGCTGTTCTGATGGTGTCAAATTGAGGACACCGCTGGGGGGTGCCTTCTATATATGGGTGGCAATGCTATGACCCGGCTGCTGCGGGCACTGCTGCAGTTCCGTTCGCACCGTGCCCGTCGAGGACGAGGACGAGGATGTCGTCGAGTTGCGCCAGGAGGCAGCCGAGGCGGACGAGGAATCACTTGAGATGGTGGAGTCTATGCGTGAATTTGATGCTGTTGTGGCACTTGCTGTCTGCTGCCTGTCAGGCGGTGGCAACTCCTGACGCTGCAATTGCGGTATGCGGCTGGGCGTGGCAGCTGCAGATGTGGGCGCCGCATCAGCTGCCGTTGACACTGGCTGTGCCTCAACTGGCGTTTGCAGCGGCCGCGGTATGAGCGATGTTCGTGAGGCGGACTTCGTTGGCTTCGCATAGACGTCACCGTTCGGCGCTGACCAGCTGCCGGGCGAGCTCGCGCCGGGCAGGGAACTGACGCTGGCGCTCGCCGCGATCGCATAGACGCATTCGGTGCGTTCACCCTGCGGCGGCGTCGCCTCGTGCGCCGGCGGCACCGACTCGAAGGACTGAAACGAGCCGCCGAGCGTGCTCGTGACGGCCTCCGCATCCATTGGGCGGCTGCTGGGCACGTGCTTAATTCGCTTAAGCGAGGCCGCCGGTGACTTGGGCACTATGGGACCCACAATTAAAGTGTTTTGCGTGATTTGTGGCTCACTCAGGTCATCCTCGCCGCAGTCGTGTGCCAGCATCAGCGGTGATGTGGTTATATTGCTGCTATCCCGACGCCGCCGGCGGCCCAGCGTGCTGCTGATGGTGCGCGGCGGGGGCATCGGTGCTGCAAAGTTCTGCGGCGGCAGCGAGTTGCGCTTGTTGCTGTGGCACGTGCGCAAATCGTGCACCGTCGGCAGCACCTTGGGATAGTTGCGCTGCCGCAGCAGCTCCAGCTGCTGGGCGGCGGTGAGAGGCTGCAGCACAAGGGCGTCCTCGTCGCGGCTGGTCACATTGATGTCCACATCGTCCGCGTGCACAAAGCTCGTGACCTGCTCGTCTGCGGCTAAAATCATGTCCACGGGATCCGAGTGCGAGTGGGCGTGGCTGTGCTGCTGCGGCCGCAATGTCGCCTCGCTGGGCTCTGTCAGCGCCGAGTGCTGGCGCTGCAGCAGCAGCTCATAGTGCATGCCCTCCTGCGTCTCGTGCATGTGCTGCGGCGTCAGCAAAGCGGCGTCGGCCACCTCAATGTCCTGGCAGATGATGAGGCGCCCATCCGTCTGGGTGACAGGCGGCGGGGCGGGCTGGTATTAAAACTGCCCGACTTGAGCAGCTTATGTGCGGCATTCGAATTTGCATTCGCATTGGGATGCTGTGCCGACATCCACTCGCACACCTTGGTGTGCGTGTCCACCGTGGAGCTGCTGAGCTGGCGCTGCATCGCGTAGCCGTTAACCGGCGAGCGCTGGCCCGTCTTGATGGCCTCGTAGGTATTGGACTTGCGCACCATGTCCAGGATGTAGCTATCGTCGCCGTCGCGCGATTTACTGCAGCGCTTCAGCTCATCGTCGTTGGCGCCATCGTAGCTGAGCATGTTGCCGCCCAGTTTCCGCTGCAGCGATGTTTGGCGCTTGCGGCGCTGGCGCACCAGGAACGTCGCGTAGATGGCCACGTTCAGCACTAGGAAAATGGCAATCAGCACGATGAGCAGCTGCAGCGTTGTCTCGGATTTGACAATGGGCTCGGCGGGCGTCGCTGGCGAAGCCGATGCGGCTCCATCCTCCCCATAGTCGCTGTTGTGGTGATGTGATGGTGGTGTTGCCATCTCCTCGCCGGATGTGGTCAGGCCCTCCTGCCTGTGCACATGGCCGAATGTGGGCGGGGCATTGTACATGTTCTCCGCAGCGGTCTCCAGCTGCTCGCTGCCCGCTGACGTTGGCTCCTGGAGCAGCCATTTGACCGTACGCACCGGATCGTCGGCGCCATTGTCACGCGCCCCGTATTTGCTCATGTGACCCGTAATCACCTCGTTTCCGGCCAGCTGCTGTTGGCCCTGCTCCTGTATCGCCGCAATTTGATTCAGCTCGTCCGGCAACTCTTTGTTCCAGAAATTCATGTAAATCTGACGGTATTTGTAGCCCACTGTCGGCGGTATTCCTGCCAGAGACCAAACAAATGCAAATCCAATTGCAACCAAAGCCCACGCATCAAAATGTGTTCGTTAGTTGGCACAGTTGGTATGGTTTGTGGTGTGAATGGTTTAGAATTCAAGGTATTTTAAAGTGAAGCTATCGTTATACTTACCTATGTTGAGATAGGCCTGTGCACGCTTATTAAACTCCGGCCAGTCCAAATCATAGCGATCCCACTCCAACAGATGCGAATTCAAAAATGTGCCCTTCCAAGGAGCCTTTGGGTTGCTAAAAGTGGTTTGCAAAAGGATACACAGTTAATAATACCGTGTAAAAAGTGAGCGGAATTTTATAGATATAATGTATCAAAAGCTAAAATATATATTATTCTATATAAATATTATTATATAAATATATATTAAATATTTTTAGTTCTTTGTTTTAGTTTTTAATAATCATGCAATATTTTTATTAATTTATAATAACTTGGTGGTGCACTCTAATAAATATGAAATATGACTGTGAGAAAATAGTCTAAAATAATATATGTTTATGCTCATTTCTTGGTTATTTATTTAAACAATTGTAATTAATGGAACAGCTGTAAAATTTGAACAACTTCCATCAGCAGTTAGCCTTATTCCTGATAATCTTCCGCAGTTCGAACTGTAACCAGTCTCCACTAAGCCTCATTTCCTGACGCCCTATTTTGCGCTTTGTACATTTCCTGCATTTTTTTTTTTAGCACTTTTTGCCTTTACATTAGCCCTTAACTCTCATGGTCATATGGCTAATGACCGCACCGACTGCGATGTGCAGATTTTGAAGTGAATTCCGAAAGGAAAAAAAAGGACTTGTAACGATCTCTGATTTCAGGTTTGATTGCCATTTTGCTGGGCAGTAGCCGCATTTCAACTAATAATATTTGCATTGGCCCGGTGGTTGTTGCCCTGCTTATAGCCGTTTTTGGCGTTGTTTTTGTAGCGCAATAATAATAAAAGCGGCAGTAAAAATTCTATTCATTTCACTGTCCAAGCGTTGCAGATTGCAAAACGTGCCGTAGCACAGCTCCGTGGGTATCGCATCCGCCATCCGCATCCGCATTCGCATTTGCATGCAGAGCTGCGACTCGTCGTGTTGATGGCTCAGCTACCCGACACCGTCCCTCCCTGCTGCCCTTGGACGGAAAGCCGTGCGGCGTTTCCAATCGCAAACTTTTACCAAATGCACTCTTCAATTCGCTTTGGCACAGACACTACTCACCCGGTCTTTACGAAGTTCGTCCAATATGCCATTACCGCCTCGGAAAGCAGCTTTTCCTGCACGGAATAACTGTGGCTGGGAAATGGGCCGGCCGGCGCCAGCGGCGCACCAAAAACGAACGCCAGCTCTTCGCCCATTATGCTGTGCGGGAGCTGAGCAATTGAAAGACATGAGAATAGAATGAATAAAATAGCCAGAGTTGGTAACAGCCCAAAATGAATACCCTCATGTAAAATAATTTTAAAAATAAAGTTATATTTAAAGTATAATAATGATAATAAAGTATACAAAATTAATTAATATGAACAGCTTTTGCGTTATAATTTTATTCAATGATAAATTATGCATGCAATGTGAAATTCGACACATTTCGAAAATTATGATTTTTGCGAAAAAGAAATCATTTACATAATTTATAAATTATTATCATAACTTCAATAAAAAACCTTAATTTTAAAATATTTTTGTTGGTAATTATTTTTTTTTGCCAGTTTTCATTTCAAAGTTAATGTACCCTTTGCACTGAAAAATTGCTGAATATATTTCAGCCATCAGATCAGCTTGCAATGTTTTCCAGCGGCTTTTGGCCAGTCAGCATCAATCTTTCTGGTTTTTCCTGCATAAATATTTGGCCAGTAAGTCAGGCAGTTAGACAGGCAAGCAGACAGACATAGAGAGGAGGGGCTCCGAAGTAACAACTGCAGTAAGTAGGTAGGTAATAAAGCCAACTTTTTACTGATACCATGAAAATTGTAACAAAGTCACAAAGCATTTTGCTTTGGGGCTCATAAAAATTGCTGTCGCCTTTTGTGGCTGCTGCTGCTGCTGTTTTTGTTGTTATTATTGTTGTCCTTTTTTGTGCGCATTTTGGCTCATTTTCAAGCTCGTTGGCAGCTTTTGGTGGCGTTTATGAATGATGAATGTCATTTTTGACTTTGCTTTTCTATTATTTTGATGAAATGCGCAAATATAGATGAAGTCTGCGTATTGGCTTAGACGAGTTTTTATGCCATTTTTAGGTTCAATAAACTTTTTATCTGAACGAAGACCAATTGTATGGACCATAAATACTTGTTTATGACCAGAATTGTTGCCATGTACACAGCATATGTTTATTCGAAAGACATTTGAGCTCAATAATAAAAAGATTCTTAAACAACAATTGACAAGATACAATTTCCGATAAATAAAAATGTTGTTGGTGTTCTTTAGTTTTAAAAAAATTAAATTTGAATATTTATTTTGCACAAATATTAATTGAAGCATTTAAAGAATATTCTGCCATAAATAATGATGAATAAAAAATACAATTACTAATTAATTGTCTGATTTTAAGTGCCGTATTATTATAAGTACTTAAATTAATTGTTTATATAAATGAAAATGAAAAACTGTTATTCGGCTTATTAAATCTCTTTTCACTACCTTCCTGTGAGAAATTATCATTAAAGTGGAAAACAAAAATATAAATGAAAAGGCGGAAATTCAATTTGAAATTAATGCGTTAATTTTGTTGTTTATGCTTTTGTTTGTACTGCGTGCTCCTTCGGGCTGCCTGTCCCACAGCCAAACGCCCACGTTTCACTTCCGTTTTCGCCTAAAGCCAGCGGAAGCAACAATTTGCCTAAGCGCCATTTGTCCTAATAAACCTCATGCAGTTGAGAGTAGAAAATTGCCAAAATTGTTTGCCAAATTTGCTTCAATGTAAACAACAGCAGGCGTGTCCCGACCATCCCCTACCCCCTGGGGGCAAGGTGGGCGGCTGTAATTTGTAACTCATCTTAATGGGCTTTTATATGCTTAAACTGACACGCCTACATGGGGCGGCTATCACAGCGATTGCAAGCCTGGGGCATCCAGGGGTATTCTGAAATTTGTAATTTTCTATTTCGTAATTAGAAATTTTGGGCAATTGGTTGAGTTTCGCTCAACTGTTCAAATCTTATTCTTGCCATGGACCCCACGAAGTATGCAACAATTTTAGCGTCACGCAAAGTAAGTTTTGTATTATTTGCCCAAGTCTTGAGTCACATTTCTTTTATGAATGCGGTCAACTACAAAAAGAAAAGTTTTTTCCTGCGTGACGCCAATAAAAATTTTAGTTCCTTTTTTATTATATTTATTTTCATGAATTTTGTTTCCTTCCTCTGAGAATTTATTTCGCATTCTTATCAAAAAAGGCAGCCCGATAGAGCTTGGACTAAACTTATAACAGACTAGGCAAAGTATAAAAAAGGACCGGGCAGGACATAGTTGAAATGCCTGGAATGATTGTGAGGGTGTGTGTAAAATATGTTGAATTTTATATGCAACAGCATATTAAATAATTTATAAATAAAAATTGTGCCTAAGTCAAATTTAGAGCCGGCTGGAGTTTATTAGCCAACATTTTTGTCATGTATATAAAAAACAGTGAAGATCTGTTGGCATAACATCGAATATCCCAAATCGATGTACAGGAATTTAATATATTTTCTCTCTAATTTTTCGGGTTACCAGCTAAAACTTTTCGTTTATGTAATACTTGAGTTTTACCAGTAATATTTAGCTGAAGCTGAAAGCCCATTTTGATTGCGTTTAAGAATTTCTTTTATTCGCATCATTTTCGCTCGTTTTAACAATTGCCTTGAGCCGCCTGCGTGTGCACTTCAGACTCGAGTAAGTGTCCCCCCACCACCAAAACTCATCTTGTCGTTGGACAAGTAGAGCTTCTTGGACGCCAGTTCCTCAGCTGCAAACATGCAAGACATGTGCCAAAAAGTTTTACAATATGCCCGCAGCTTTAGTCAGAGATAGTCGTGAGCGTGGGAGGGATGTTGGCCAAATAAGGGTGGGAGAGGTAGAGTCGCTCAGTCAGTTTGTCAGTTAACATTGGAGTGTGGACGTAGGCGGGTTCGCCTGTCAGGCAGTGAGTAGCATCAGTGATAGATGCTTAAGTATCAGCCTAGTAAAAAATAACTAAGAAAAGTGTAAGGGGGAAATGAATAAACAGTTAATACCCTGTATTCTATGCACAAGATAAATAAAATCTAAAAATAATTGATTAAAATATAAATAAAATATGCGAGTATTTTATATGAAAGCCCCCTAGTAAGGTCGGATGTATGAGAAGGGGCTTTTAGTAAAAAGGGAACTAAGTTCAAAAATGTTTTATAGAATTTAACCTTTTTTTATTTTCGGTATTAAGTGCATTTATACAGGATATGTATAAGTTAGAGAATTATTTTAAGCCTTCACATATCTGTACAGTATTAGCAAGTCGCAAACTTGGTCACAAGTGCAGAAGCGCAGTTTATGCAGAAATGTGCGCATTCAGTTGAGTTTTTGGTTTGGGCTCTGACAAAGCACAAGGCAAACGCCGCAAAAATGGCCAAATAAATAAAAATAAAATGTCTGGTCTAAAAAGAGAAAAATGTTGCGGCATTGTTAAAGCTAGCCTTATACAATTGTACATTTAAGTATACTTGTGCATGTGTGTATGTGTGCGTTTGGGCTTGTTTGTTTATTTGTCTGGCAACGCCCCCGCAGCACATGGGACCATGGAGAGCTGGCTGTCTTTCTGTCATAGCGATAATTTGTAGGCAAGCCAGTGCCTGCTTATCCTAAGGATCCTGTTCATGTTTATCTTGGCAACGTTTGGCTCTGCTTTTGGCATGAATTAAAGTGAATTTCATTTTTTTCATAATTTATTTGCAACTAATGCGCTTTGGCGCTTTGCGCTGATCGTCCTCGCATTTTTTCTCATATCAAACACATAAATATAAATGTCGCTAAAGCTATGGCACATGCTCTCATCTATTATTTAGCTACTTTTGCAAGAAGCTAAAAAAATAGACACATATAAAAACAAATAAACTAACTTTGTACCGAAAGTTTTACTCGTATTTAGCTCCTTAGTCGGGTATTCTTGTTACAAGTATTTTTATTTATTTATATATATTATTTTCTATGCTTTAATTGCCGACTATTAAAAAGTTGTTGCACTTTTCGCGCTGCCAACATTTACCACAAATTGTTGGCGCATTTTAAAAGCCAGTAGCCTGCATTACGACCCACTTGGTTGGAGTAGCCGCCATCTATTTTCATTTAGTTGGGGACTTAGGTGACTTGGTTCATGGTTTATTACCAACTTTGTGACCCCTCCCTCATGGGAAGCTGCGGTCATAAAAAACCGCTTAACGCCATAGCCAAGGCTAAACTTTCCACAAATATAATGTGAAATAATAACATTTTTGCTTTTGGTATTTTTATTTAGATTTTTATTTGTGTTCTTCCCATTCATTATTTCAGTTTCAGTTGTTTTGTCTCGGACTGCCCAACAGTTTGTCAAGTTTTGATGTCGGGTGTTTTCTTCCGGGTATTTAGGGTCGTATAATCGCATCACGAATTCTTTTGAGAATTGTCAAGTAATTTTATTTGCAAGTTTTAAATTTTCCATCTTATCCAATACTTTATATTCATTTTATTTGTATTTTTATATTTTAGGATTGTATTTTTATATATAATTAAATGTATCAAAAATTGTTACCATTTCGATACTGTTGAAAGTCTTAGTAAATTATATCACGTTCTTATTCAACTATATATATATATTTTTTTTTTAAACTTGTCTTTTTATTTTATTTGTGTGCATTTAAAAGTTATGTATTTAGTCAATTTTATATTGAATTGAGTTGTAATGTCCATTGTGTAATGCCCAATTGGATCTACTCGTAAATAGCCTCTTCAATCTATATTCAATTCGGAATGCTTATTCAATTTCCATTAATTTGAATCAAAGTGCTTCCATCCAGCAGTCAAGCCATCAAATTTGTTGTATACTACTCTATCAAATATCTGAGCCCACATCCTAATTACAAATCGATAGACACATTTAATCATAATATAGAGTCGCCGCCCTCTCAAGGCGATATCCAGAGCAACAGAAGCTATCTCCAAATGGCAATCAGTAACAAATCCATAAGCATGACAAAGCTATAAAAACTGGCGGCAACAGCCATAACAGCAGAGAGGACACACAGACCGACACACAGGACTCTGAGCAGAGACACAAATAACCAGACAAGTTAGTCAAGGCAACCAGGCAGTCAACCAGCCACCAGCCACCAACCACTCAACCAGTCAACCAGTGAAACCGCCTGCGGACCACAAAAAACAACAAACGTATCCCTGGTAAAGTGGTTCGCTGTCTACTTAGCGAGTTGGCTTCAAGTTAAAGTTGCGCGTTGTTGTTTTTGGCTGGACTCAAAGGCAGTTCATTGCCTTTATTACGATCGTTACGGGCCGCGGCCCGTACAGCTGCAAAGTTGTGAATTGTTTTGCTGAAAAGCCAAAACGGCAGGCAATGATGGAATGACCCAGCAGAGTGGAGCCACCCAGGGGCTGGTGCCAGTTGCAGGGTGAACGGGGATAAAGTAAAAGATGTTGTTTTTATTTTTGTTTTTTTTTTTTTGTACTGTCAGTACATGAAAACTCATTAAATGCACAACTCGTGCTATTTATATTTTTGGGAATATTGACCACAGCATTTAAATTAAATGCGCCGAGTAATTGGAATCACAATTTGACGGCTATTACAAAGCTATAACAAGGAGCAAATATTCCCATCTCCACCCTCTACCACATGCCACATAATATATGCATATACTTGTACTCACATTTGCATAGGGACCCGTTGCGCTATTATGGCCAAACACGTACATATAATTGCGTCGATTCACATCAGCATGGAACATTCCCGTTTGCAGCAAGGGCCCAACGACCCGGGCATCGGAGAGTATGTCGAGCACTACGTCGCGATGCTCCAAATTAGTGGCCTTTATCGGATTGTTGTACATGTCCTGGTATCTGTATGGGTTGACAAAGCGAAAAATTAAAAACACAAATTGAAAACAAAACCAAACGGTCGCCACACGGCGTATGCGTAACGTGTATTGTTAACATTTTTCGAATAGCGCTGACGCCGCCGTTGCTGGCACTCAGCGCTTAATTATGCGGTTTTCTTTTGTGTCAAATACGCATACGCTTGCCTGAAACGCTTGGGGGCACTTTTGGGTATGTTTCCAAGGAATTAAAAGTACTTATTGAATTGTTTTCAATCAAAGAACATGACAAAGAATTTTCATTGTTAAATAATTAAAAAATATTTTTTTAATGAGAAAAATAAAAGTATATAAATAAAATATATTATTTTTTTTAAGAAAATCCTTTACTGGCATATATGTGGGTAGTAACTTCTAAGTGTAATATATAAATAGATTTAAAAAAAATATATATATACATACATATATAAGAGTATACATATAAATATGACAAAAATTAATATATTCTTTAAACTTTGTTGTGTTTTGATGATATCAATATGTCTACATCTCGAAAATTTAATTAATAAAATAATTTTAATGAAAGTTTAAAAATAAATCAATATAAAATAAATAAAAATAAATATTTCAAATTATTAAAAATATCATTCAAGTGTCAAAAACACATGTCTACACATATTATACAACTGCCAACATAAATTTCCCCCATTGTTAAAAAAGTACTAAACATTTTTCTAAAAATATGATTTCTCATTACAAAGGGCCTTAAGTGAATTTTACGATTTGTCACAATTTCATTTGGCTTTGATTATTTGATGTATTTGCCAAAAAAGACTTTGAGTATGATTTATGTTGGGAGCTCATCAGCTATTCCGGCGGAGCGTGAAATTCTTATGGCCCAGCAGGATGCACACACACACACACACACACACACCCCGACACACACAAGAAGAAAAAACTACAACTTGTATTCAGGGTGTGCGCTCAATGGGTTCTCTGCACATGTCAAGCATAACACTTGTCCTTTTGCTAGCAGCTGCTCCAGCCAGGTGCAGGCAGGGATACGTAGAGGGTGTTGGGGGCACAAAGAAGGATTTAACCACACACACACACATACAAATGTATATATCTATATATATATACATATAAACATACATAGCAAATGCCTGTCAGGCGCGTATTTCAACATCTTCTGCTGCTGCTGCTTCCACTCTCTATTCCTTCTTCTTCTTCTTTTTGGCCTGGCCTAATGTACAAATAAATAGAGCCATATTTTCTACATTTTCGCACAGGTTTGCTTTTTGCCTTTTGGCCTGTGCGCCATGTTATGCATTTTATTGTCGGCTACTTAAGTTATGCGCTTTGACCTCGATACAGACAACAGGCAAGAGGCAGCCCCCCCTCCTCCCACCACATCCTCACCGCTGCGCTTGCCTGCGGGTGGTGTGGGTGTGTTGGTGGGGGGTGGCACTCATCATGAATGTATGGCCCAAGGTAAGAGTATATCAGTTGCTGTTGCTCTTGCGTTTTCGTTTTTCCCTCTTTCCCTCAGCTCTACCCGTTTGCTGTTGATTTTCCTTTAGAGCTGAAAGTCCTGCGGCAGGACGTGGGGCAAGGCACTTGCTGTCTCCGGAGACACATGTTTGTACACAGCTTCATGTTTTTTTATTGTTGCTCCTGCTGCGTATGTCAAGTGGCATAGTACGCGATATATTTATTTGCGGTTTCTATTATGTAATCTCACACACTTGAAAAAGCGCTTAGAGCATCTTCTGGTGTTGTTGCTGTTGCTCTCATTTCCAGCAGCGTCTATATACGTGTGTGCAATAAATAAAGTGAGGATGTCAAGTCTATGTTTACTTAAAAAAGTGCTCAAACAGCATTCTGGGCAAAAATTCTTCATCTAGATTTCCTTAAATTATTCAATATGCGCAACGAAGAGGAACATTGCAATCAGAAGCTGCCAGGATGCAGAAATTTTGTGTAAAAACAGCTTGGGATAATTTAAAAAGAGACCGACTTAAGACACATAAACAAAATATAGCCAGTTTGATCCATTTTCCTATATTTGGTTAATCCAAATTAGGAATATAATGTATGGTCTTTACTACTACTCTTTGCTTTGTAATAAAAATGTACGTTTAAACACAAACATTGCACAAACCAAATATAATGTTATATCCTCAATAAACAGATCATGTGAATAAAAATGTTAAAAAGAATTTCGCTTCTGTTTAATTAGAAAACTATAACTCGAACCACAATTTGCATTTCTGCTCTGTTAAAATTTCACCAAAAAACAAACCGTTTTCCGCAAAAACGCATCAGAAAACAAGAAAAACATTGCGGTCAGGCGTTACCGACTGCGTTATACGCGTTCATGCTTTTAAATATATTTTGTATTTCGGAAAGTTTTTTTTTATAGAAATTTGATGTTTTTTTTGTACCGATTCAATCTCTACCATTTGGGGTATCTACATAAAATGTTTGGGGACTCTAGCTATAAAATTGTGGATTAATTTTTGGGTTATTCTTTATCTGACGCGGGCACACACGAGTATACATCCAAAATTCAAAATTTCGCGCTTCTAGCTTTAACAGCGGTGAAAAAAATGAGTTCATACAAACATACGGACAGTAAGACGTACATCGCACAAACCTAATATAGTCTTTTCACTTTGTGAAAGAGTATAAATGGACAAAAGCAGATTTAATACGAAAACTCATGAAAAAGCAAATCGCATAAGCAAACCAAAGCAAATGTGTAATTAAAAGTTTTGTGGGGCAAATGCACAGAGAGCAAAAAAAAAGAAAAGAAAAGAAACAACTAGAATCCACAGCTGAAATCATATGTAAGCACTTTAGGGCCAAGCGAATGCAGCTTTAACTGTGCGAAAAGTTTGCCGAAAACCCAAGTCGGGCACGACAGTTTAATTTAATAAATACTGCTACACACTGCGTGCCGCAATGTTACGTATACGCACCGCAAAATGTGCCACAAAGGAGGCCAAACAAACGTTACCCAAACGCTCAACTCAAAAACTAACCGCAAAACACTTGAAACCCAAAACGCCAAACGCCTCCGGCAGGCGGCCAACAAAAATATGCAAACCAAACACTCGAAAGCATGCAATGAAAAATTAGATGGGATGGGGCAAGAAGTGGAAGATGCCACAACAAAAGCATACAACGTCATTTGGTTTTCATGCCACGCCCACAAAAAGAGACACAGTCAGAGGAAAACAGACAACCCGACAGACACCTTAACTGTCGGCGAGCTGAGCTGTCTGTGGCCATTCACACGGCACACACAACTGTATAAACACTAAGAAGAACACTATCCAACAAAACTGCAGCTGCAAATCTGAGCCAATTTTAAAGTCTGCTCCATAGCATTTTGTTTGACAGACCTGATATAATTTAAACAATGATTGAAGAACATCAATTTTTGCACAAATAATTTGGATAGCAGGCCGAAAAGCTCGTCATGATATGATATATGTCTGAGATAAAAAAAATTGTATACTTTATAATTATAATTTTTTAATTTAAACGCCAAAGCTTTTAGCAGCGATAAACATTTTTGAAATGAAGGTTATAGTCAACTGTGTTTTAAAGTTTATATATATATAGCGTGATATATCATATCAGTTACTGAAAACAAAGCAAAACAAGCAGCTAAGACAATTTGATTTAAAAAAATAATTGGTTATGCTGTAGGAGAGTGTAATGGAGCGTCTGTTTGCCGCAGAGCAGCAAGTTCCCATCCTCCACAGCCACTTTTACTGGCTGAGCATAAGCAATGCTCACATTTAATTTCCGAACAGCATGTGTGACACTTTAAATATTTCCGCACTCGAGAAGACATTTCGAGTGCTCGTAGGTGAGTGTGGCAGTGTGTTAGTGAGTGTGTGTGCGTGTGTGTCCGCGTGTGTGTGACAGTCAAGTTTTGGCTGACTGCAGCCATTTGTAGTGCCCTACATTTTGATAGTCATTGGCAGAGTCGTAATGAATTTGCTGAAGGGTTTTGCTAATGAAGTTGTGCAAATAAAATTCAATTTAATTTTAAATTGCATTAAATGAGAATCTGCACTCGGATACTTCGAGGATGCGCTCCTGCATCGTCGACGGTGTTAACACTTGACGTTCGCGTCGGATTACGCTTCAATGAACCTAAGTGAAAGTTGTTCGCTTTCAGTTGAGCTCCTAATTGTTCCTAAACTGAAGTGGATAAAAGTTTACAGGTCGCTCGAAATGATTAGAAAGAATATTTTCTTAATAGCTTATGGTAATTGTTAGTCCAATTTGTATGGGGAGGCACTTAATACGAGAAGTCTTTTAGTATTGTTATTATGTTAATTATATTTAAATTTTAATACAAAACACAAAAAAAAATTCATTTGTATATTGCATTGCATAAATAATTAGTTAAGATTAAATTAGTTAAAACTATGCTTCTTTAATAACAGATTTACCATCAGCTAAGGCATTTCCTAGTCCTATTTAGAGATTCATAATCTCAAAACAAGCTCAGCCACAAATATGCAGCCTTAATTAGCATACATTAACAAAGCCGAATCAGAGCTCCAGCCCCAAAATCAAATCCATTTAATCGTTCTCAAGCCACACACAACACACTCTCACACACATACATGCGCATGATATGGCAGCACTTCAAACATTTGCTTAAATAACTGGCTAAGCCAAAACGGGTTGTATCTCTGCCGGAGAACACTTTCGGGCGTTAATGTTTATGTTGGGGGCTAGGGTTAAAGGGGTGCTGCCAGGGGTTCGTAGACCCCACTTAACACGACTCATATGGCCGGGGCAACACGAGCCGCTGGCCCCATTAAGCGGGATGTGATGTCTGGCAGCACTAGAAGGCACAGTTTTAGCTAAATAGTGAACACAAGCCGCTGGGATTTCTCACAAATGAATGCGAAACGAAAAGAGCTGTCAGACTGAACAAAAAACTGTACATATATATATATTTGTACGTCTTCGTGTATGTGTGTCTGTGTGAGTATGTGTGTGTGTGTCGGTTGTTTGATACGCTAGAAAGCACACACATGACCCATAATGACACACTATCAAATAAATTATGTTTTTTAATTGCTTTGATGTTTTATTCTAATGCACTAACAGCTCTTTATGGAATTTACGTTTATTTTACACACATTGCAATCGTTTATTGTTACAATCCGCTGCTGCATTTCGGTAAGCCAGCCTCATGCAATATACATGTATATACTCATACTCATATATTACTCATACGCCAGCGTGCACCGCGACCATTTACCAAAATTGCCCCACCGCAGGCTGTGGCCGCTTTGTGTACAACGCTTACTGTTATTGCTGCTACTGTTGCTTTTTTTGTTTACATAGTCCACAAAATATGGACAAACGATTATGAATAACTGCTGTACAGTGAGCCACAGTGAGTACTGGGGTTGGGAGCTGCTGTGTTTGTCTGTGCGGGTGTCTGGTTGGAGTGTGTAAGATTGCTTTCGCATTTATGAGACCCCGAATGCAATAAGCATCATTTTATTACACTTCAGCACTTACACAGCACAACAAATTTGAGCAATTTACTTTAAATATAAAAAATATACAAATATATTAAGGAATTAAAATAAATTTAAACGAACTAAGATTTTTGCATTAAAGCCGCCAATCGTAAATACATAAGTAGATTAAAACAAAAAAAATAAAATAAACTTTTAGTAGCACTATCATGCTCACTGGTGTAATAAAAATAACACTCTGTTAAACTTCACGCAATTTCCCACTTGATGTGTACATATGTATCTGCATCCGCAACTGTAGATTGCCGGGTTAAACCGTAGCTGACAATCCTCGAGAATCCGCGCATTGCGTTCGCACTTCATGAATAAAATTTCGACATTAAAATTTTTGCCGTTCACAGATTTATAGAGCCAACAAACATTAATATAATACTCGCATCTATAGAACACATCTTTCACCTCCCCGCCTGCTGCTTGCACCCTCGCATGCTGCACTTTTATAACAACAACTATAATAAAAAAAATAACCAGAATTAACGTTGAACGTATGCATAACACGAGCAGTTGAGTGGTCGTTGGGGGGTTGGCTGTTAAAGGGGGTTGCAGCAGCAGCAACAGCAGCAGCAGCGACGGCGGCGGCAGCAGATTGAGTTTGAGCGCGTACACACAAGAGGCGTGTGGCAAAAAGCACGCATGTAATTTATGATGTTTCAGCGAGCAAACAACACGTTCCCCAGCAGCAACTGCAGAGCCGCTGCAACAGCCGAAAAACTTTCTGAAACATACAACATAGTCTGCACATATATACCAAAGAGCATCAGCTCCATCGAGTGACACTTATGCACATGGGATCGCACATACGAGAACAAACATCTATATGAGCAGAAAGTTATACAAGTTTACCAAATATGAAAAAAATTATACTATAATATATATTATATCCACGTTACGTTAAGAGATAGTATCTAAAAAAAATCATACCTTTTTTAAATATTATTCAATATTTGTACGTATGCTAAAGATCAATTACTGAATTTAAATAACGGATAAATACATCCATATTTTAAAATAGAAACTACTGAATTGTTATTGGTCTGAAAGATCGGTTGTGCCAATATAGCTGATATTAATCCAGATAAAAAAATATATTCATAAAATTAAACAAAAATTATCAAATAAACATAAAGATCAGACACAGATGACTGTTTCTTTAAATTAGAAAACTTGTTATTTATAATTTAATTAATTTTATAATTTTTTTAATAACAGCGGCTTTAAAATCCGCCTTAGAATAAACTTTAAGTAATTCTTTCAAATGATTTACAAATTCTTAGATGTTAAGAAGTAAGCTGAAACAATCAACCTAACCGTATAAACTACCCACGTATTTTACGTTGCACTCAAGAGCGAGAGATAAAAAGAGGTGAGAGAGAGAGAGAGAGAGAGCGAGTGATTTACTAAGAGCGTGGGCGTCAGTTGTTGGCAAACAATGTGCATATTTAGCCGACGCATTAAAGCCAAAACGCACAAAAAGGCAACGGCAGACAGTGGCGTTTAAAAGTTTATGTCCTCTTTGTATTGGGGACCCTTTTATCCGATCTGCTGCAGGCCAGACGCTGTGCACATAATGTATGCAACTTCCGGTAGCAGCCTGAGGACTATAAATTAACCAGCATACTCAGCTCCAGCTCGTCCGCTGTCATCATAACCCCAAGGCTCCAACAACAATCAGCAACAACAACAATCACAACAACAATAATAAAAGCAACATGAACGCAACGCAGACAGCAATTTCTTGTGGGATGGTCTGCATATTTTTTATAAATAATAATAATATTAAAATAAATAAGTTTATGCCATTAAGCGTCTGTTGGCCAGAAACGCCTGCAGCATTTGTCGCCATCAACCCCGTGACCCTGGACCCCTGTGACCCCGGGACCCCGGGACCCCAGGCCTTCAGATCCACAGCTGCTCAAAGCTGTTGCCTTATCTACGTGTCTGGCGGAGCATGTTTGGCAACACTGTGGCTACTATGGCCATGGCTATCTGGTAATTAAAGAGCTCTGCGTTGCCGTTGCGGTTTATAAATTGGCAAAATTAAAATGACAATAGAGCTGTCAGCGACACTTTGAGCTGGGTTGCTGCCTCCATTCGCCGCTGGCTCTTATTAAATTTACGTCCTGTCGCTTGGCTTTAAAATAAGCTGGGCATTTCTCGAAGCAATGCAACAGTTTATAAAACGCAGCAAACGCTGACAAGTTGTAACGTGGCAAATGTGATTTAACTTGTCCCAGTTTTTTTTTTTGTATTTATAGGCAAGAAACAACTTTATTTGTTGTTGTTATAAAAATTGAAATAAGCTGGTGAGTTTCATAAATTACTTCAGGTAAATAAAATAATATGAAGTTACTGTCAATATAAAATTTTATCTTATAATATAAAATAAAAAAAATAATGATTAAATTTAACTACTGACACAGCGCGTTTATTTCTTCTTTAATGCAGATAAAAAATCGTAAGTGTTGCAATAAAATAAATATTCAACAAGTCTTAATTTTAATAATTTGACATTACGTCAGCCCAAGAAAATCACGCGTAATTTTATTTAACTGTCGAAGAATTTCCAAAGAAACGCCTAAAACAAAAAATATTTCGATAGAAAAAAGTATATTTTTACTTAGAAGAGCTGAGCAGGCGGAAATTGAAAAAGAAATTGTTTCCCTTTGGATTGGGCTACTTCAATATATATATTTAATATATATCTCTGCCTGCTGAGGTAAGTGGCGCAATTTCTTGTCAACTTTTGTGCCTTTTTGCAGAGTCTTTTGCAACTTTGTGCATAATTTCTAACAATTTCACTTTGAGGCCCCACTTGAGTCGGTAGCCACTTGCAGTTCTTTTGTTCACCTTGGCTCAGTTTTATTTCATTTAAGCACATGCTCACACTAAAGGGTCAGGACTTGAGCATCCTCCACGCAGCGTATTTTGTGTCATTTTATCTGCGGCGCTGTCGCAAGTTTTCGGGGCAACATTTTAACTTCTAGGCTCTGCGCCACTTTCAACACTTTGCTTTATGGCACTTTTTGGCTCTATGGTTGTTTTTTTTCTCATTTTTTTTTTTCACTTTTGCCAGGCTTTGTCGATGACCTCGGCGCTTAGGCTAGTGGGCGGTGGGTTGGGTATCGTGTGTTCGTGTTTGGGTTTTGGGTCGGTTGTGCTGGCCCCTTTAGCCTGCTTTGGACATGTTCTCGTGCTGCATTTAATGGCTGGCCAGATACAGCTACAGATACAGGACACGGTGCGGGCGAGCCTTGTACAGGTACGATGCGATGTTTTGCAACACTGGTGCAGAGCTGCTCGGCGAGTCGAGTAACATCAAAAATCGCACAACAACAAGGGAGGGGGGGCGGATCACAAAGTCACAGTAGCTGCCACACCTAGGTCCCATGCCGCATGCTAATGAGTTTCAGAGCAATTGCCTCAAATTGTTTGGGGCCTGCCACATAGCACCTAAATTGGGCTGTCCACTTGCCGCTGTTGCCAGGTGAAGCAGGTCGTGTGTGGGTGTGTGTAGGTTTCTGGTCTAATTGCAGGCATGTTTGATTTACACTAGCCATGAAATTGTCCATTTCGGCATTACAGCGCATTTTGTCTTCTTCTTATAGTACTACTTCCACTTGTACGCTGGTCTCAAACGTAAATCCGACACACATTCGCCATGCCAACTCAGATTAATGGCCCATTGAAATGGTATAAGGGGGAGAGTAGAGACGAGCCGTTAGCCAAGAGGCATTTATTTAGTGGCTCGCATTCTCCTGTCTCCTTTCAGCTGCCCAATGAATTAAAGCATGTCTGAAGTATATAGTATTAAAACTATATATGAGCAGGTGTATGTGTGTGTGTGTATAAAGCTTTAGCAAAGCGAAATTTTCACTAAGCTACTTAGGCAATCGTGCGGCATATTGAAGTTGCAATCGTATTCAATTGATTCCACTTATCGAAACCAGCACTTGAGCTGTCACACTTGCAGATTGGACGTGTAACAATTTGTTGTTTGGGGTGTGTGTGGTATGTGTTTGTCTTTATTAGTTAATTATCAGACAATGCAATCAAATTGCTAGCAAATAATAGGTTCTAGTTACATTCCATTTCTCCTCTAAAATCAAATAATCTTCAAACGCAAATTTTCGATTAACCTAGGTTGATTTGACAATATTTTTACCTATAATTTATTTTAAGACTTTTCTGTTTATTTTATACCTATGCTTTTTAACAACATTTAAGTGTGTCTTTGCAGAACTTACTTGTTTTACTTTAAAGCTATTTTTCTACATTTACTTACACCAATTACGTATTTGGCTTTCTTAAATTTGAGCTATTTTTTGAATCTGTTTGTAAAGCTAAAATCCCAATAAAGAAAATCAATAATGCCCTCTCTCTCTATTTCTCTCGCTCCCTTTTTATAGCACTCATTTTCTCCCCTAAGCATGCAGTTGCATATCAGTGAGCATCTCCTGTAGCTCTCAGCGGCACTTATTGTCAGATGAACCGACCGCAAACAACAACTCAATTGATGCATTGAATGACATTTAAAAGTATTTTTATCAGAGTGACCCGTCGAATCCTTATGTCAATACCCCGGAACCATCCCCCCCCGCACTTGAAACAGTGATGCATTTCAAACGTGTTGTGCACATGAGACATGTGCAAGTTTTTCAGGCTGCGGGGGATTTCAGAATATTGTTAAAAACAGACAAAGTTCCTATCTAGGAGAATCAAGCGACTCGCTTTGTTGATGCTCTACAACTATACAGTAGCTCTCCAGCTGTCTTGTGTCCAGTTGTCTAGTTCAGTTGTCCGTCTGTCCATGCGTCATGTTGAGCTACGAAACAAAAAGTGCCGAGGCATTGCCTGCCGCTGTTGTTGTTGTTGTTGTTGTTGGGACTGCCATTTAATTCAATGACGGACAACAAAGCATTGCCACTGGGATGCAATGCAGCAGCTGTTCAGCTGCAGCTAGCGGGAATGAGTGTGCGAGTGTGTGTGTGTGTGTGTGTGTGTGTTGCAGGAAAGCCTCGCAAGCAGCGCCAGGCAGTTCCATACAAAACAATTTCCCTGGAGAGTTTCCATGTTCAGTTATTCGCATGTGAAAAAGCGCATCTGTTGTTGATTGTGTGAACTTCCTTTCAATCGTTTGTTTGTCGTTGTTTCTTCTTGTTTGTTGCAGTTGTTGTTATTGTTGCTGTTGGTGTTTCTTTTGGTTGCCATTGTTGCGGGTGTTATTGCTGTTATCCGCTACTGGCAACTGGCCTGCAGCTTTCAAACACTTTTTATACACAACCTCTTTTACACCCTTTTGAAAGCGCTTTTTCTACCAGGTTTTCAAGCTTCCATAAATTTTTTTGCATGGAATTTGAGCTGTTCTTTTACACTGTATTTAAAAATTGAAATATTCCAAAAAAAAAAATTGTCTGTTAGAAATAACTTTTAGGTACTTGCACTTGGCCTGGAGCTGACATTTGTTGACGTTTTCACAATCCGCTTATAACCGCTTTAAGAGCACCTCTAAACACAATTTTAATTGGTATTTTAAGCTTTGAGAACTAAACGAAAGTAACGGGTTACTTTAGAGAGCATTTTAAATTCGACTAGCTGCTAGTGTTCTGAAACACTTCTGCTGCATCACCATTTCCATGCCGTTTAGAGTCCTTGCCGTGCGTCTTCAGAAACAATTGCGCTCTTTTGTGCAAATAACTTTTTATATATAGTATAAAGTGTCGTTCTGACCAACCTCGACGCGTCTCTAAGGAATCCAATTCTACCAAGCACACACACAGACCCACACATATAAGGAATTGCAGCTGAAACGTTGACATTGCGAGGGCGTGGTCGGGGCCGTGGTGTTCGAATTTTGTGCATTGTGCTATTTATTTATTGCACACGGCACAAACAGGACTACACACAAAACTTGACTCGAGTCCTGCTGGCTGCTGGAAATAAGATAGTCACTGGCATTGTTTTGTCCCGCAAAGGAATGAAATGAACGGTATAATGAATGTGTGCACAAAAGCCGAAAGGGACTTGAACAGAGTCGCAGTAATAACTAACTTACTCTTGGCATAATTGTCTGGCCCGAGCCTCGCCCGTGGAGCCTATGGAACTTCTCTCACAGACTGATTATTATTTATGGCTGCATAAAAATATTTTTCTATTTTCGCTAGACTGCTGTATGTTTCAGTTTTGACACTAATTAGGCGCATGTTGTTAAAGAGCTGAGCATGGTACAAAAATAATAAAAATATATATCATAACATGCCAACTAATAAATTCAAAACATCCTACAAATATATTAATACTAAACTAAACGAATATAGAAATGGTATTATTAAGTCACAATCATAAACCTATTTTCTGAATTTCTGTTCCAGCGAAATTATAATTTTAATGCTCCTGATTCACAAATATAACATTATAAAAACTGTAGCATACTTTTTAGTGTTATTTCAAATTATTAAAATTGTGTTTTATTTAATTGTGAAAAAATAGATAGTGAATAAATATCCCAAACCATCTCACATTTAAATTATGTTATATAAATATATGTATGTGAACTAAAACGCATCTATACATGAATATCTCTAATACCATTTATTGCCTTATCCACCTATTAGAACTCAGCTGTATATCAAATGGAAATCCAATTTATTCACTCTATTTTTCCAATTTTCAGCTAGAATACACTGCGAATAAATTTTAATTTAAAGCAATGCTAATGCGCAGCGTTTTCTGACGTTAGCGCCGCGAAATTGCTGAGCCGCTTTGTAGGCTCCGGCGTCGCTAATCCTTGCCACTTAAAGCAAACAAATTGCCACATAAACAATTCTAATTGAGATGAACGATTCGGCTATGTATGTGTACACTTTGCAAAGTGTTAAATGCAAACCAACTTGTAACTTTAGCCGCCCGATAGCTTCCCCCACAACCGACGATGTCGGCTTGTATTTCATGCCATATCATAAAATAGCGCATAAATTTCACTTACTTTTTTAGCGTGGCAGCCAATGCCAAATCGGGGCGTACATCAAAGCGACTCTGCATATAGAAGCGCAATAAATTATCGCGTTCATTTTCACGTAATCCTTCCTCGAGTGCTAATGCGGCCAATGTATGATAGGATTCTGACTCCGTGATGCCGAATAATAAATCATAACTGCAAGAGACAGCAAATAGTACTATAAGAGAAAGCAGGAGAGTGAAATAGAGTAAGTAAGAAAGAGTGAGAGAGACAGGTTAGACTGAGATGGCAGCTATAGAGTTATTGCTTGCAGTAAATATGTGTGTAGTTAGGCGTGCATTACATTTATATATATGAAAAGTAATTTTTGACACTGCAAGAAATTATTGGAAAAATCAAACAACTAAATAAATAATACAAAAATATAAATTAATATTAACTTTGAACACTAAAATAATAATAAATATTCGCTGTAAACAACAGTGTTTTTTTGTGCATATTTTTTTATTTTAATAAAGTATATTCTTGCATTTTCCGAATTTGGCAAATGAAAGTTTAATTCAGTATGTACGAAAATACAATTACAACAAATTAAAACAAATCAAAATAAATTTAATTTGTTATTTTGAAAAACCTTTATTTTTAGTCATATTTAACAATCGCAAGAATAACAAATAAAGCAAAACTCTCAGTGCATCAATCGCTTACAGCAGACAAGCCCATGAAATTGCTATAAACGGCATTTAAAAGCACTAGAATAAAACGAGGTCCTGCGGCGTTACTTGTTACGCTGTCTGATAAATGGTGAGCGCCGCACGGCAATGAAAACTAACTTGGCTATCTGAATGTTGAATGGTAAAATGGTAATGGCCAGGCCATGAGGAGAGTGGTGTCAGGCACCACAAACAGCACCACTCAACTACATATTTTGTGTCCTGTTGCGCGCCTGATATCCTGCTGTAGTCTAACAAAGCACATGGCAAAGTTATTAGTGTCTGGGCAAGTTTTGCGCCCTGTCGATAAAACTAAATGCAAAGCTTGTTCAATGGCCAAGGAAGGGCGCTGACGGGGAGGCTTTCAGCATGCAACTAACCCGATAATTGTTGTCCTTGCTTACCGGTTTATTTATTTACCTCTTTGATCTATGGCCATTTCATTAAAGTGCTTCAAACTGAAATTCAAACCGACTCGCAAAATCGCAAAACTCTCAACGAAAAACGTGTGAGACGTGCTTCCATTTACTTTTGCCAAGTGTTCAGTTACCTGTCCGGTAGTTGGGGGCAGCACGCCCCAATCCACCCTCGCCCGCCTGCCCGTAAACCGTAATTAATGGGACTTCCTTTCAGCTATTATTCCATTTTTTTTTGCATGTAGCATCTTGTCGACGGCTAAAACACGTTCGACTTGCAAAAGGATAACAATTAAAATCCAATTAATCACGCATTTTATTCGATTATGCGGAGCATCCCAAAAGCAAATGGACACGTTCCACAATGTTCATTCGTTTCCGCAAAAAGTGGGACGAGAGAAGACGTAGCAGAGATAAAAGTTAGAGAGACAGAGAAACTCAGATAACAAAAGAAGCTGATAGGAGCACAAAAAATGCTGAAATGAACCCTTTTGTTAAGGCCTGAGTTATTACTTGTTGCCTGATTGATTGATGTGGATACATCACCAACTGGAACCCGCGCACCAACACAACTCGATATAATCGCAAATACTTGCTGAGCTTAAAATATTGGGCAGCCAACGTATCTTAAATCAATAAAGACGCAGAAATGGATTTCTTAAAGCTGAATGAATATTTTAAGAAGATGAGATGTTCCTTGGAATCAACAATAATAAAAGATTAGCTTATTTAATTAAGCTTGATATTGACACAAATGTTTTTAATGTATTACTTAAATATTATATTCTATGTCAATTTCTATATTTATTTAATTTATGTTTAAGTACAAAGTAAAGCCACAATTATACTATAAAAGTCGACCTCTAAGCTTTCCCCGTTATTAAAAAAAAAAAGAATAAAAAAGTAAAAAAGTTGAATAAACTTATAAAGCTTATAAATCTGCAGCTTACGTTTACTTAGCTGAAAAATTATTCAGAATTTACTTTACGATAAATCGCAAATATTTGTTAAAAATGATTAACGTGTCTGTGGCAACGAAATCTATGCTGTTAAAAATATATACCACTCCAAGCAGTTTGTTTAACTTTTTGTTTGACCTCTCGAGGGTCGAAGGCGAGACATTAAAACATGCCATTAAGTGGAGTGTTAACCTGCCCTTGAGGCCCCAACAGAGTGGCACTCGAGGTGCTATTCAGCTGATGATAGCCAATGGCTGCTCAATTCGCTTAAAATGCATACTTGGATTTCACGAGCGATTTGATTTTACCTGAGGGTTAAACATGCCACATGCCACATGCCACAACTACATGCCAAATGCCGAAATGTTGAAATGCCAAACATCTAATCAAGTAACGCAACAATAAATAAATAGTCCTTGGGTTATTTGGCAGGTTTCTTCGTTGGTCAGGTCTAAGGCAAATATCAGAAGCTGATGGAAAAGAACTGGCAAAGGGACGCAGAGAGAAAGAACTGTGACAGCAATTGCTTAACAAACCGGCTGAAATGCTCCGTATAATGCCCCATGACCTTGTATGGTTGATTTGGTATTACGTGTCCATCGACAATTGGACCCAATGATGTTGAAAATTGTTGAAACGATGTTGGTATGTGCAAGATATCCTGGTAGCTGCAAAGAGTAATAGAAAGCATCAGAGAAATTGCGTAAAAAGGTCATATAACTGGATGAATGAGTCACTGAGTGCGAGTGAATGCCGCTGGCATGGGCCAGTGAGTGCGAATGACCGACTGTCTGAATGCGCCGCCTGACAGCGGCTACTTTTCACTTTCATTTGAAATTTCTAATAAATTTTATGTGTGATTTGTTGCAGGACACGCACAGCGGCGCCTCCCAAAGCCGACTACTGAACGCAGCAAACACGTGCGCCACATAAAGATACACCCCAATAGATACACATATGGTCTGTAGGGGTATTTTGTTATTGAAGTGCTTAAGCACAGATGACAGTTAAAGGTTTTCTTTTTCTTTTTTTATTTTTGGAAAAATTAATAACTTTTAAACAACTACAAAGTAAATTAGAAAATATCAAAAGCAACCAGAAACCAACGATTTTTTGTTATAAAACAAAAATAACATGAATTTTTCCGCATTTTTGCATCAGTTTTTCTAGCCTTTCAGCTATTCCATTGCACAGTTTAAATTCATATGTATTATGTACATATATATCTATATATGTGTTGACTGCCCACCAATTCAGGAGGTAACTACACAATAAACTCCCTGCCAACCTTTTGCCAACTGAATATCATATGTGAAATACAATAAACACATATCAATATAAAAAATATATATGTATTAACATATACATACATATAAACCTATCAACTGGCTGCCTCAAAGTAAAATTCATTTTGTATTGCAGTTGCAGTAGCTGTTGGCAGCGATGTTGCTTGCAGCAGCTGCACAAACGCCCAGTCGATGCAACATTTCGCTGGCAAATGGTTCAACCGGGTACAATTTCTGTTATAGCTTGCATAAAAATTCAGATGCCAGAGCTCCACTCAGTGTGAGTACTTTGCAATTGGTACAAATTAAGAAAAAATCGAGCAAATATTCAATTGCCAGGCAGCAAATTTTTATCTCGCAAATGCAGACATAGTCGAAACATACTGTTTCCAAATGCTCGCCTAGGTGATACCCTACACGTAAATATTTCACTATTTGCGTATTAAAATTTGAAATAAATTTTTGCTTGTGAAATATTTTTTCTAAAATAAAAATTTTGTTTTTAAAAATTCCTAAAGTTAGGACACAATATGAAAGTGAAAACATAGTTATGAATTCAGTTTGGCCAGAGCTATATGGAATTGAATTATATACAATCAAATTCACCATGTTTATTGACACAAACTGTTTATTTTTTTCACTTTATCGCACAGTTCAGGGTAACAGGATATGCACCAAAAGAAAAAATGTGAAATATTGGATAGAGCAAAGGTCGAAATTCGGTTGGAATTCTTTTGCATTTGCACATTTGCAAAATCTCATTTGAAGTTGTAATGGCAAATGTGGTTTATCCAAGCATGAACGAAGAACCTCTTAATGAAAATGCGCTTGGCCAAATTAAAGTATTCCATGGAGAGATTTAATCAAGAGAGTGTGCTTTAAAATTTCTAGTGCAATGGTATTTTTAAAGTGGGGAGAAAAATATTTAATTAGTTCGTGTTATTAAATAGAAGTCCACTTAACGCTCGGTTAATAACGTAATTGCGGTCAGCTTCAACCGATATTATCTTAAGCCGTGTAAGCTGCCTTGCATGTGCAATGCCAACACCTATGCAACCACCCACACGCCCACACGGCACCCACCCAACAGAAAAGCATCGCAAACACTTTAAGACTCATCAACCGCAGGAGTGGTCTATACGGCTGCTGGTGGCGTTGTCAATTGCAGGACATGTTCCAGCACCGGTTGTGCTGTGGTCAACGCCGATTGCCTGTGGGCGTGGCTATCGACACATGACCAAGTTTATCGCCTTAACAGGCATTGTTTTCGTTCTCCCACATACTGCTCGACAATTTGCGGCTGCCTTAAAACAACCGTGCAACGCTCTGAGCTAAGCTCGAATTTTCTCCTTGTTGTTGTTCTTCGCTTAAAGCTTCAATTGAGTTTCAGCTACAGAGTGCAAACTTTCGGAGCGTGTCGTGTATGTGATTTATGATTTTCACACAGAAAATAGATCTCTTCCCCTCTCGCTCTTTTCCCTTCACTCTGTGTCTTACTTAGTTACTGGCGGTTCTTATTAGCTCCGTTCTGGCGCAAAACTGTCGCAAGTTCAACTGCAACTACGATTAACTTCTTGGATATAGTTGGCTTGCATATATATATCTGCCCAGTATACAGTGCTGTTCATTTCAATAGTGTCAAAAAAGGTCAAAAAATTAGCAACCTACAGAAGCAATGATATGTTTTTTTAATGTCTTAAAAAATATCTTTAAGTGTCATATTCAATTACAAAATTATAAACAAGACAAATCACAATTTTTAATTATGAAAAAATGTAATTGTTAAAATATGTCTATGTCGTTTTATATTTTATTTTAAAGTTGTCTTATTAAGTTAAATAGCATTAAGCCTAAAGCACAGTATAATTCCTTTAATATATCAATATTGTGTAGATCAAGTGCATATTTCACCTATTTTAACTGCATGTTAATTATAATTGCATAATTTGTATTGTTAAGCATAAATGCACAATAAAATTACCACAAATTAATATCAGAGTTGACAAATCGTGTACCTATTCAAGTGACTGTATATATGAAGCTATTGTATCATATAACAGAATATATATATATATATGTATATATTTTCACAGTTTTGTTCAGGCAACTTCGCATACAATGCACAAATTTGTCTGGCCAACTTTTGGGCAACACACTCCTTGAATACACACGCGTGTGTGTGTGCAAGTGTGTGTGGCATCCACGAAGATTGATGATTGTGCTTGTGTGCTGCATGCAGCTACTTAAACAGCTCGCACTCATGGTTGCTGTTGTTGTTGTTGTTGTGTTTTTCAGTTGTATGCACAAGCTGAAGCCGAACATTTATTTAGTCTGAAATCGACCTTGTTTTCAAGTATCTTTTGTCCTTGTTGTTGTCGTAGTTCATGCTTTCTATTTAATAAATTTTTAATATGCTTTGCTTTTTATTTTGACAATTAAGTGCGCTCAACGAACACAATGCAAACATTTGCGCGCGCTGGATTATTTTGCGGGCATGCCGGACGTATACTTTGTATGCATATTTCTTAATGCTTGCCCCGAATTTGTTTGAATTTCTCTTTTCCCCTTTTCCTTTGTTACATTTTTGTTTGCATTGTAGCCATTTTTAAGACGATTAAAAGCGCATCAAATGTAATTCTTTTATGAGTAATTCAAGTGAGAACTAAAAAAAATAAAATTCTTTTTTTATTTGCTATAAATTTGAAATACTTTAATGGAATTAAAGCATAGATGATTTAAATTAATAACAATATATACTTTTATTTAATGCTGGCCAAATTCATTTGCATATATTTGTGAATGTGTTTTGAGTAATGCAATTTGCATAAATTATTCATTTGTATTTTACCCTGCAATCAGCTAAACGAAATATTAGCACAGAGTTAACTGCAATGCAAATGCACTTGTAAATAAATAATTGTAAGGAAAATGAAATGCAAAATGCAAAATGCTCACTTCAAGGCAAACTGTAATTACCATTGTAATATTTAATAATTAAATCATGTATTTGCCAAGCTGCAACCAGTATGTAAATAAAGATCACAAGCCGAGTTCTGGGGGCAAATAAATTAAACATTGGAAATGAGCAAATCATTTGAATAACTGCAAGAAATCCTTTACAGCGTCGAGCATGATTAAATATTTAATACAATGTGTAGGTGCAAAACACAAAGGCACAAAAACACGCACACACAGACAACAGGGTATTTCTATCTGAGTGATTGTGTGTGCAGTACAAATGGGAATGTGGCCAAAATGTTTGCACATCTCGTTGCTGTTACCTGTTTGAGTTGAAGTCAGTGTGTGCGAGTGTGTGTGGTGTGTGTGTGTGTGTGGCATGTGTGGTGTGGCGCACATTTGCACAGTAATTCATACATAATTCATTGCATTCATTTAACACTCGCACATGCACTGCGCCCAGTTATTCACCCATTCACTCCTTTACTTCTTTATACAGTGGCACCCAGACGTAAATATACCCCAAAGCTTTTCTCATTCATTAACACATTTCCAACATTTGCTGTTAAGGTTGACATGCATTTTACAATCAGGATAACGGTGTCTAAGTTTTAATTAACATTGAATATTTTACATAATTTTAGTTATAATACCTTTATTTTAATCAAGTTTATTTATTATATTACTATAATTATATATTTGTATCTATTTATTTATGTATTTATTTTTTTTTTTAACTGATAGCACATTTATCAGACAATCTATCACACTAATTTAAATTAAGTAGGTACCTTAAGTAATAAAAGGATAATTTTTTTGTAACAATTCACCCATTTTATTATAAAAAATATAAATGATGAAAGGGTAAAATGATGAAGGGTAAATGATGAAAGGGTATACAGATACGGTTAGCCATATTTATAGAATTTTACCAGAGCCTTTTGCTCATTGCGAAGGAGGTGCACCGAGCTTTGGTTTGGGCGTAGAAGAACCCAACAGTTGCCAACTTACTGTGTCAATTTGTAGCACGCAAAAGAAAGCAAGCGGAAAGTACACACACTCACACACATACACATACAACACTTAAACGTACAAAAACATACACACACACACACAAAGTAACGACTGTTGCATTTCCATGTTTGCCTGGTATGAGTGTTGGGGTGTCTACAATTGTGTGTCAGCGTTCGTGTGTGAGTGTGTGTGCATGTGCTTGGCATAATTAACATAATTACTATTATTGTCCCGTTGTTGATTTTGTTTTACATACATTATTCTACTTCATGCTCTTTTATTTCGCTTTGTATGCAAATTGTTTTTTAGTTTTTAGTTTTCCTTTTCGCACATTATAATTATGTGTGTAAACAGGATATGAAGGATCTATGTATTTGTTTTTCGACTTTGCTAATGTGCTATTAAAATTGCAATATAACAGACAAGATAATAATGATTATATATTCAAATATTCAAATCTAAAAACAAAAGCCTGCAAATTTTTTGAATATTCATAAAATGTTTAATGAAATATAAACATTAATTACTAATATATAATACAAAAATTAGGATAATTATGTATACTAATTAAATATAATAATCTTATGTTTTTGTAATATGTGAATATATATTCAAAATCAAAATGGAATTGCAAATTCAACTCATATTTTGTAAATTATAAATAATTATGACTTTTATAAATATTAAAATATTCAAAAAGGTTAACAAATAATTTTGAATTGGTGAAGTGAAATAAAAAAGTCGGAGAACTAATTAATGCTCCATATATAGCTTAATACTGTCCAAAAAATTAAATATAATTGATGGTTATACTACATATATTTCTACGCACACAACAAAATCAGCTAACCCTAATCGTAAGTGATTTAAAAAAAATTTTAAAGCTTAGCAATAAAATATGCAAATAAAGCGTATAATTTATTGAGCCTGACACTTAATGGCCAGCTAAGTGGATGACCCCGACCCCGTCAGCTGCTGAAGAAGTGATACCCAAAACGTGATTAATTGAAAAGCAATTAACTGCGACCACCCACACCAGCCCAAATGGAAGCGTGCCACTTATTAGACGCGTGTTTTTGGGTGCCGCCGGGCATCGTGGACATGGCCATAAACGCGGACACGAGGGATTATAACTAATCGAGATGAGAAACAACGAGGCCCACGCCCGCGGCTCAAACCCACGCATGATTAGTTACGGTCAGCTAAGTAGGGAGCTGCCATGGAGGGCAGGCTGTGGCCGTGGCCGGGCTCTCTACGGCTCATTGAGAACGCGGCGCGACAAGCTCGTAAATTTATCGCAACATTAGGCAGAGCACAAAGGCCGCGTGGCAAATGAATCAAAGCACTGGAGTCGGCCAGCGTCCTTGCTGGCTATTTGCATCGGAAGACGCCAACGTAAATTAAATTAACGCATTCAGCGGCAAACAGGATAACATACAGGAATAGTAAACGGCATTAGCACGCATTGTGGTACGATTTAAATGGACACAGAGGTACCTTTATGTGTTGTAGCACTTGCCGCACTCGCACCACTCACAGCACTTAATAATTCAATAAGTTGATTGACTCACCGACGCTGACGCAGGCATTCAAGCAGAGCATCGTCCCCTTCGCGTTCACCCTGTGGACAGTCGAGGGCATTTGCTATTTGCATTGTCAAATGCAGCGACTGATTGCTGGCGGCCCAGTCGGACATGGCCGAGCCGGACATGAGTATGGCGCGATGAAATAGACCTGCAAAATCGCAATAAAATGCAATCATAATCAAATTGCCTTCAAGTGGAGGGGGGACGGCGGGGAATACTCACCCGATGCCACTGGAGATACCATTAGATAATTGACGCAGGCGGCGCCCGTGCTGTGGCCCATCAATGTGACGCGTGTATTATCGCCGCCAAAGAAGACAATGTTCTCCTTGATCCAGTGCAGGGCCGCAATCTGATCGAGCAGCGCATAGTTGGCCAGATTATGGGAATTGATGCCAGGCCGCATAAACCCTAAGGCGAGGCATCGTTTCGTATGATAAGCAATTAGCAGACTGTCCATTAAGCCCGGCCAAGCGCCATTACACTTACCCAGCACGCCCAGGCGATAGTTGACGGTGACCACAATGACCTCGCCATAGCTGGCCAGCACGGAACCGTCGTAGGCATTGCCACTGTTCCACTCAAAGGACTCGCCATGCAAATAAACAAGCACCGCACGGGGCTTCGTCTCCGTCATCGGTTCTAAAGGGGAGGCAGCGGTAGCTTCAGTTTGAAAGCAAACCAAATGCATCATTAACTTACCCGCGTGCGGCACATACAGATTCAGATATAAGCAATCCTCACTCTCTGTTTTCAGGTAGGGCATCAGTCGCATCAAATGCTTGTAGCGACCATGCGACATATTCACGCTGCTCGGCCCTGACAGATCCGGTAGTTTTTGTGGACAAACCGGCGGCAAATGACGCGCTATCTTCAGGCCCTGCCACGGTAGCGGTGCGCCTGCAAAGCAACGGTCGGGCAGAAGGTAAAAAAAGAGTGAAATTGGAATATTAGATAAGCTAAAACAAACTTTCATAAAGTACTCTTCCGCTGGCACTCGACACTGGTCGAGCACTGGCTCGCAGCAGGCCAGCACAGTGGGCACAGATGAAATTAAAAATTTGTGCAAATTTTTGTTATCATAGGATTATATTATATTATAATTAATATATATATAATTGTATAAGGACCCCTTTTTCAATTAATTTAGCATAAATGTATTTGTAAATAATAATATGTACTAAAACCAATGAAATGAATGTACTAAAACCAATGAAAGAAAAAATAAAATAAGAATGCATTATTTTTATTATTTTTCATCAAAGTATTTAAATTCGGACTCAGCTAAAATTGTTTTGAAATTTTGTCAACATTGACTAGATATAGCCCACTGTGTCTGTTAGAGCCATCACACTTGCTTATTTTTTTGCTCCTTCCACTTCCACTCTCTGGTTTGCCGCGGAGAAACGAGAATTCGATCGGTTTGCGTGCCATTTGGGAAGCACAAAGTCAATTTCGTATTTATGTAACACGGCCAACGGACACTTGGAAGCGCCGTAAACAAGTAGACAGCCACAATCAAACTCACACTCACACACATACATACACAAATTCACATTTAGTGGCACATGAACAGGACACTTCCTGCATGCGAGTGCAGCACCATTCAAAGAACACTCGGGACCCTGTGGCCAAGTTGACTGTGGTCGGGCTTTGGCATTTCAGTTAACGTCGCATCGCATGCGGATGGGACTTATGTGGGGCAATTGTAACCACGATTTGGTCAACTTAGTTTCGATTCCGTTGCATTGTTGCAGCAACGAGCGTGTTGCCACACAGCACAGCATGCCCCATGACACATTTCATGCGCCATCGACTGACACCCATTGGTTTGCCTTACCAAATTGCTACAAGTTGGCTTGAACAGCGGTTATTCGGTGACAATATTCGCCAGAGATTGCAGCCATTATGCAAATTTTGATTATGTGGTCAAGAGCGAAATTGTCAACCAACGTGAAATTTTGAATAAAGTTATTTTGAAGGCAACAAAACAAGTTCATGGAAACAAAGAATATAAGAGGGAATTAATTGACTAAAATATTGAAAATCGGCTAAAACCTGATCCTGTCCAAAGCCAATGTTTATGTAAAAATGTTATTCAAGGTTTATTTATATAATATGAACATTTAAAATTTTAATATAAATTATTACAAAAACAATTTTGGAAGAGAGCATACTAATAGACAAATTAATAGCTGTTTCAAAAATAAGTGAAATATGAGTTCTATGTGTAATAAGATATATAAATTGTTGGTTCAAAGCAAGCGTCTAGCAAATTTATTATATATATTTATATTCTTGTACTATAAAACAGAAGACCATTCAAAGTACACTAGACACCCAAGCAATTTAATAAATTCCCAAATAGTTCCTGCGCACAAAAACAAAAGAGACAAGTTTTTGCAGCATTTACACTTTGACATATTCGAGTCAAACGAAAATCATTTCGCTTGTCGAATGGTTCGCGTTATGGCGCTCATAAAACAAAGCGAAGGGAAAATCTCCACGCACATGGTCACATCTTTATATGTGCCGCATGGTAAGTACGAGTGGGGGTGATTGCAGGGTGGTGGGGAGGGCTCGTGCGGGACAATAGCGCGAATGCCGGCACACAAAGCGCGTCATGCGGTAGCGTTATTTGCATTTTGTTATTAATAAATTTCGTACAAGGCAAAAGGACGCGCTGCTAGTACATAAATAAACCCCTAACATGACTATAGAGAACCAGAGAGAGAGAGAGAGAGAGAGAGAGAGAGAGAGAGAGAGAGAGAGAGAGAGAGAGAGAGAGAGAGAGAGAGAGAGAGAGAGAGAGAGAGAGAGAGAGAGAGAGAGAGAGAGAGAGAGAGAGAAGCAAGACAGAGAGAAGAGCAAGACAAATACTAGGAAACAAAACGCAAAACAATTTTCGACGTGTTGTCGACAACTTTTTGTATTTGGCGAACACACACAAACTCTTTGTGTGTGTGTGTGTGTGCTGTGTGTGTTGTGAGTGTTTGGGAGTGTGTTTCTACTCTACACACATTACGCATACGCAAACGAATCTCATATTTGCATTGGCTTTGTATTTGCCTGGCGAAATTCAACGGCGGATTGTTGCAACAACGCGCCGCCATGTTTGCAACAACAACAGCAACGACAACTTCCGCTGACAAATATGGCGTCAGCGTTGCGCCTGTCGGCAGTCTTCCGTTATTGTTGCACTTGCCGCATGAATTGAGTGCGCGCCACTCAAGTGCTCAATAAACGCAACGCGGTGGCAAACACTCAAAACACACACCACACACACACACACACACACACACACACACACACACACACACACACACACACACACACACACACACACACACACACAAGCAGAGACGACAGACAAATACGATTCGTGACAAGCACTTTTGTCACGGCCTGTGGCTTTGGCTGCCTGGCAACAAATGTTGCACTAGCCAAGCCAAGCGCGCATGCCACATAAATTATTGTCCTTGACGCTGGCCGTGTCCTGTCTCGCCAACATACATATATGTAGTTAGAATTGTTAGCTGCTTTGCGGTTTTTACATTTATGTCCTGTCGCTTGCGGCTTGTAAGTCTGAACCGCCCATTCAATAGCCGGAAATAGTTTGGTCAATTCTCAAAGTTTACAATTCACAGTTTTCATGTTGGCATTCGGCATTTCAAATTCAACAAGCGCATAATTGGCAAATATTTACAATTTGCATGCACATAATTAGCATTTTCTTGCACTTTCCAGCACTAGGCAAACTCAATTATAAACAAACACAATGATACAATGATACAACATGTACCTGTAAAATGCCCAATATTCACAGCATATTTGTGGAGCAAATAAATGCTGAAATACCCAAAGCAACAACAACCATATTCATGCAGTAATAACTCTCTACGGAGTTTTCCACAACACAGTTTCCCCAGTGTGGCTTAGTTTACGTGTCAAGTTTCGGAAAAGCCTTATGCCAGGTGGAGCTCAAAGATAATTGCTTAAAATGCTGGCCAAATACCGAATTGGCCTGCAGCATGTTTTGGACATGGTCAAAACGTGTAGCCGGCATATGCTGCGTAATTTAGGTTTTGATTTTCGTTTCTGTTGTGCCCGTTTGCGGCCAGTGCTGCAAAGTGGCAAATTGCCATCATATTTGTGGCAAGTGTCAGTGTTGGTAGCCACAAATGTTATAAAAATAGCAAACAAAAAAAACTTTAAAGCGGCTAAAAATTCATATACCTTTTGCACAAAAAATATATATATATAAATATAACCGTGCTTAAAGGAATAGAAACAAAAACAAATCTATATAACCAGATAAAAAATAATATAATAATAATAAAAAAATAACAATTGCTAGCTTTTGGAAAATAAATATCCTTATAGTTTTAAATTATATATTTTTTTGTTGAGTTTTGTATTTTAAATAAATAAATATTAAATTATTAAATGTAAAGCTCAAATTAAACCCAACCTATACCTATACCTTTATATAACCTATATACGTTAGAAAAATTTTCTCATTTTATTTATTTTTTCGTAATATAATTTAAATGGGTTTTTTAACGATCAGCTACTTTAAGCTCAAATTTAACTCAACATATACATTTGTTTAACTTTATATTTTAATTTAAAAAAAATAGACAACCGTTAGATTAAATTCATTGTCATTTAAAATCATGCAGTATTTCAGTGTTGTAGTTCGCAACTTGCTTGTCAAAGCTTGCACACCCTTAAATTCAAAACAACTATTTTAGGCTTTAAAAGTGCTGAACTGTCATCACTAGCCCGAAGCTGTTGTTGTTACTCACCCGGGGGCATGAACCGTCTGTTGTCAATGGGCGCCTCCGCATAGGGCAGGCCCAAATACTGATCTACATCTCGCAGGCCGCTGGTCACCTGGAAGCGACGTGTGATGCCCATCAGGCGGCCCTGTTTGATTTGCAACTCCTTCGTGTACTGCAACTTGTCGGGCACCACATGACGACGTTCCGGATGATGTGTGCTTGTGCCGCTGCCACTGCTGGTATCGTTGTCATTAGTTGCTTTTGTTGTTGTTACCACTGTTGTTGCTGCAGTGGACTCTGACCCCTCGTTGGCAAACAGCTGGGCCATGCGCTCCTTAAAGCTGAGCTCCAAATTTTGAGCCTTGGCCTGCTTAAATGTCAGTTGTGCGATTGATTTGGTCATCAGTGTGGTGGCATCCGGTTGAGCTTGCGGGAATGCTGTTGTTGTTGTTATGTCCCCAATAACCGGAGGAGGCTCGGGCGGCGTTGCCATTGCGGTCTTCGTGGCATTTTCCAGCTCATTTCCTCCTGGTCTGGGACCAGTGCGGCCGTCCAACGACGTTGCAATTGATTTTTGCTTTGGTGGTGCAGCAGCTGCCACTGGCATGCCCCAAGTGGCTAGCCCGTGGCAACAATCAGCGCTTAATTGTTTCTGATTGCCGCCAACTGTCAACAAAATAAGCCAAAAAGCGCCCAAACAAAACTTCATGGCGCCAGCTTCCCTCGCGTATTTCCGTCGTTTCGTTCTTCGTCTTTTTATTTCCAATTTTCAATTTTAATTTTAATTTTAATTTTAGCCAAGCGCAAGTTTTCACATTACGTTTGCCTGCTGCGTTTGTCTTTTGTCGTGCCTTTTTCTTTGTTGTTAATTGCGTTTTATGCTCTGCCCAAATCGCCACATTTTCCTCTATTTTATTTACATGGATTCTCCTGCCGCCTTGAATAGTTCTCTCACTTTATTTACTTGAAATTTTTAGCATGCCTCCGCCGGCCCGTCTCTATTCGTGTTTACTGTACTTCTGGTCTTCCCTTTCAGCTCCAAGAAAAGTTTCATTCAGTTTTCTTTGTGCAAAGTGCGAGAAAAAAACAAAATAAATATATAAGAAACGGAATTGGACGAAACTCATAGTAGTAAACAATTTGTTGTTGCTTTTATTTTGGGCCAGCTGTGTTTTTCTGTTAGTTTTCTAGTGCTGTCTCTTTCATTGCAAATATTTACGTTTCGTCGTCTTTGCCTGCTAAACTTTTATTTGTCAAAGACATTAGAGATTGAAGATAAATTTCTGGAAATCGCATTTAGCAGCTTTAACACCAATTGTTATTATTTAATTTTCTAAAAATATCAATATATAGTTATTCATAAACACAATAAACAAATTTCTTTCTTATAAAATCATATTTTATTATGTTTTTTTTTTTAATCATTTTAAGGCATGTTCTTTGGATAAAGTTGTTTCTTTCGACTCTACATTGATGTAAATAATTTATATAAATATTTTTAAAGCCTTTAAAATTTATGCTATTGATTGCAAGTTTTTAAATATTATTATATTCTTAAATATTTCCTTTACTTGAATATTTCATATTTCTGAAATTAAAAATATTCTTCAATCATTTTGTCAGTTCACAACTAATAACAAGCACACAATTAAATTTTCCAAGCCCATCACTCAGTTTTTTTCTTCCACTTCACATTGACAAGGTTTTCCATCAAAGTGCTGTTTATTTTTTTTTCCAATTTTTTTCCGACAGTAGCCAATTATGTTGCCAGACGTTTGTGTCAGAGGCAATACTTAGAAACACACACTTTAAGGATTATCAAATCAATTGACTTTAATGATTCTTTGTAGACTTTCAACTTTGAGCAGTTCCAATGAATGATATAAGAGCTGTCATTAATACGGCTTTGTGCACAAATAGAAAGAACAGAAGATGTGTGTTCAATACATAGAACAAGCGTCCATCATTCAAGTTCCGACACATGCCAAATAAAATTTGAATGCTATTCGAAATTTTAGTGTCAGATTCACATTTTTCCGTAAAATAAACAAACACCAAAAATAGCAAATTTCCCATGACGATTAATCATAAAAATACCAATAAAAATTCAATTAGCTTCTTATGGGCATCAGTCTGCTCTACGCTTGGATGTGTGTATGTGTATGTGTGTGAAAAAGTGTCTTGTGTGTTGACACTAATGCCGATATATATGTATATATATATATATATAGGCATAACGGATGCATATAAAGCGAAACGCAAAAAAATGCCAAAATGTTTTATTGTATGAGCAAAAGAACTCAACACATAGAAGCATGCGAGTAACATGTGTGGTGTAGCTGGGAATGTGTGTGTGCGAGTGTGTATGGGTGTGGATGAGAGTGTTTGACTATTTATCAAAATAAACAGAACGCCGTGACGCTCTAAAAGCATTTTTTCACAACTAAAAACTCAATGAAAAAAGCAAAATTAGAGCAATATATAAAAATAAAGCTAGAAAACGGCGGAAAAACAAGAAAAGCCTAGTACATTTTTTTAGCCGCCTAAAGGAAATATGTGTTTAAACATTGTTAAATCAGTTAATTTATTTTTTTGTAGCCAACAGCAAGCATAAATCTATTTGCGTACTTTATATACTAACAACACTTCCGACTGCACTTAAAATAAGTTTGTTGAGAATAAAAAAAATGTGTCCCAAAATAAAATGTCATAAAAACAAAGAAGACAATACTGACTGAAATGTATTTTTTATTTATTGACTGCATTTGTAGTTATTTTCATCGCTGAAGCGCACAAATGTCCAGGTACATTAGCAGCAAACAAAAACTTGAATATATCGTATAGTCTTAATTTGGTATTAAAGTTTTTCCAGCACTTAAGAAGTCGAGAAAATAGTTTCGTATGAAAGAGACTCATAAATTTTATCTAACGCAGAGGCTAATTGAGTCAGCAGTGGCTAATGTTTGCTTTACGTTTTTCGGTACGTATGCTGGGTATTTATAGAGTGGTTCATTGAGCAGCAGCAGCAATGAAATGGAAAATCATCGCTATTTCTGTGCTACGAACAAAACCGATATCAGCTGTTAAGCACTGAGTGTATTCGGATTTGATCACCTAATTCACTTTCACTTAGTGAAAAACGAAACAGCATTTCGATAAAAATAACACAAATAAATAATAAATAAACGAGCTCTGCGCGAAATTTAAATAAAATGCACAACATTTAAAAATAAACTGCAAATGCGTTAAAATAAAAACCTAAAAACAAGACACAAAAATATCCACGGAATTTCGTTCGCTTACCAAAAGGAAATGACAAACAAAAAAGTAAAGTGAAAAAGAAAAGACAATGAAGAGAAACCGAAAATGCAGTCACGAGTTAAACTGGCAGAAACTGTCAGGAACTGGCAGCTGGCAAAAGGCGAAGACAAAGAACTCTTCGTATTGCAATTGGAATTTAAGTTAAGTAATGTGATTTGATTTGGATTACTTTGTCGCCGCCGCCACTGCTGCTACTGGTGCTGCTGGTGCTGGTGCCTGAGGTGGTGACTCTTGTTTCGATTCCGACGGAGCACTTCAGTCCGAGCAGTCAGAATAACAATTTGGAAAATGCTTTGTACTTTAACCAAACTGTTGATAAATGACTTGATGGGAATGGGTGTATTTAAAGTGATATTCTTGAGGTGTGAAGACATCACAGTTTACGACACTAAGAACACTTATAGCGATAAATTTGTGAATTATGACAGATAAACAACGTAATAAAACAAATCATAATCAGGAAATTCAAAATTGCTAAAGTTGTTTAGATTTGTATACAATATTGTAGCTGAATGCAACAATAAAACAGTGAAACCGTATAAAAAATATTTAAAACAAAATGTAAAAAAACCGAAAGAATATAAACTTCATAATAAAATGCATGCAAGCTTCATGAATAAACATGATGACCAACTTTTATCATAAATAAAAAGCGAAACAAATACGTTTCTGATTGCCACAATATGCTGCAGACACAGAGTATAAATGATACGCAGATGCATGCATGAATACATGTAAAAAATGAATATGTGTAAAAAAACTCGAAAAAAAAAATATTAATGATAAAAAATCTACCAGCAACGTCTACAAAATTCACAGTTGTCACACTCAAAACTCATTATATCCAAAAAAAATTCCAAAGAATGGAATAAATATTGAAAAAAGAGTGAGTTGCAGCGAATTTTATGTGCATTTTGTCAGAACGTCATAAATCATATGCTGCTCATAAAAGAAGCGACAAGCGGAGAAATTTTACTCGCATTTGTAATGCAAATGATGCCAAAGGGGTGGGGGCGCCTAGAACCCTGCAAGGGGATAAGTTGGTCTAAAAATTTGCATAATTAGCATAGAGACAGCGCATTGAAAGCTGTCACATTTGACATGCGCCGCAGCGATGCGTAGCGGGGAGGGGCGAGGTGAAAAGTTAAATATGTGAGACCCAAAAGAACGACAATAATAACAACAACAAATTATCTGCAACTAATTTTAGGCTGCTGCTTGGTAAGGAAGGGGATTCAGAAATTAGAAAAGCAAAATAAGATCGCAACAAAACGAAACGTATCTGTGCGAAATAAGTTCAACAAACCCCCAAAAAAAGATGCGCCGCAAAAATTATTTCGAATTATGCGATTTATTTTTGCGGGCCAAAATGTGTCGGCATGCAGCACCGCCCACCACCCAAGTGGGGCGCACACAGAAAAAAGTGGGCGTTCACGCAAGTAACAAATGCATAAATCTGGCCCATTATCATGTAAATTAAGTGAAGCATACACATATGCATACAATATTTTTAAATGCCCCGGCTCGAATCGGGCAACTATTTTAATGCAAAATTGTTTACACCAATGCAATAGATTCATATACATATATAAGTGTGTGTGTGTGTGTGTGTGTGTGAGGGCACGAATCTACTTTCAGAGATTAAATGGGGATTTGCAAGCATTATTAAGTGCATTGCCTTTCTAAATATTTACTAAGAACTTAATATGCAAACTAAACATTAAATTTGAGCCTTTTAAAGTATTTGTTGAAAAGTAAAAGCACTTGAATTTCCTCAATTGACTGACAGCTTAAATAAAGTCATTTAAATATTTAGTGCTTGCGATAATAATAGCACAATACTTATATAAATATATAAATAATCTAATAATACAAACAAATTATAAAGATTATAGAACTCAACACTATTCTAAATTCAGACCATTTAAAATTTAAATAATAATTGTGGTATCATCATGGTATTCCCCATTATATATTAGCACATATTGCACAATGAAAGAATTCTTCAATACCAATAAAGGACCAGCCATCATGTGTTAGCAAAGCTAATTTTTAAACAGGGCACATAAAACGGTTGAATGAAAATATTCAATTTTTTAATATATACACGACATACATTATATTTTCGATTCGAATTTTGAAGCGCCTGACGTCTGTTAATGTCCGCAATTTTCGTAGCTTTTGTTTATTTATTCGCAAGCTCTATAAGTATCTACGTGTGTATAATATTTATCTAGAAAACAATGCCATAAAAATTAAGTGAAAACATTCAGTTGATTTACGTTAAAGAGTAAAACGCATACAAAATATTAACAGATTTACACAGCATTTTCGCAAAATGAGTTTTTACTTTTTATCGATTATTTTTTGCGGCTTTCGCGAAATTATGCATTAATTAACGCAAATTTCAATAAAAGAGCTTCAGGTTTCGAGCAGCAATTGCAATATGCGAATTGTAAATATTTGCAATGCTCACAGATATTCGCACATTTTCTTTTTTGTTTTTATTAATTTTTGCAATAATTATACGCATTATCAATTTCTGGCAATTTGCATTTACCAATTTGCGCAATGGCTTTTCCGCTTGATTTGCTTATTATGACTTCGGGGCACTTTGATCTGAACGTTGAAATATTTGACAGACGCTTTGATCGCTCAGTTCTTGGCAATGATTAAATATTTTTCGTTTTTGTCACATAAATAAATAAATATTATAATTTTAGTTTCACAAATGGATTGCATAAATAATCTTCCGCTTTAGCCGTTCCATAAATGATATAGGCAATTTCACATAAGCATTTTCCTTTTTTATATTCACATTTTTATTTCTTTTTTTTTTTATTGTAGGGGTCTGACCCTACGTTTTGCACTTGGCGCGCGCGCGAGTTGGCGTTTGTTTTTGTCCCCCTTTTTCAACTTCTCGTTTATTTTTAGCCCGTGCAAAAGATGTATCTTGCAGATACTTTGCTTGCCGTAAGTATTGCCCAACAATTTTGTTCGAGAAGAAAACAGCTGCTGCACAAGCGGCACGATCGACGTTCAAGCGGCAACTGTTTAGTATATTTTCAGATAGCCTAGCATTTGTCATGCCTATCAGATCGTTCTCTTTGTGGCGCTCTTAGAATCTCTCTTCGATGAATGTACTCAAAGATATATTTTTGGTTGTTATTTCTAAGGTAAATCAACAAAAGAGCGCATTTTCTAGAAAGTAAATATTGGGCTCACTTAATATAGATCATTGTTTCCTTTTTTTATTATAAGTTCGTATATTGTATCTTTATAAAATTGCAATATCCTAAATTATTTTCAAGATTATTTTTATTCTTGTTTTTTATATTTTTACAAGTATTGTTCAGTTTTGCGCACAATCAAATATTTATTTTATTTTCTTTGGCATTTTGTCTGGTTCTACTCGCAAACATAAAAGACGACTCTTTTTGTTGACTTATTTGTATTGTCAAATGCTTTTATATATACACATTCAACTATCCCTTTATCTTAATCTATTTCCTGTCCATTTCCGGACACCCACAAATCCACATCAGCTCTATCTTTCAACTTGCGCCACCCTTTGGCACTCCTGTTCCTTGAGATTATTAATTACCTATGCAGTTTGATCAGTCACACGAATCCCCCAGCTATTTATCCGTTAAACCGCATGGGGCAAAGTCACTTTAAAGCTGCTTATCGGACACTTCCTGCCACAAATCTCTCACTTAGTCTAAGTGCACGTACGCTGCGTGCGCAATATGTGTGAACAATCCGAGTTAAAGTCTTAAATCAGCTTGGCTGCTGGCCAAGAATTTACCTTGCAACTAAAGTTTCCTCTGCTCTCTTGGAGTCCATGTTGCATCCCTGTTACCGGCAACAGCAGCCAACTGACTTGTTTGACTTCTTCATTGTGTGTGGTTGCCACTTTAACGCCACTGGGGCATGTGCAAAAACGTTTAAAGGTGATTGCCAACTCCCAAACAAACCTTTCAACCTTTTTGCGCTTCACACTTTCCCAACTTTATATATGAGTGTGTGTGTGTGTGTTTGTGTGTGTGGGTCTCATGTCAGTCACAGTATGCTGTGTTGCTCATACGCCACGTAAACTGACTGCCTACAAAAATGTAAAAAAAAAAGCAAAAACAATCTCGCCTCGTGTGGCCTTGGACCTTTTGCTGAATTGCTACAAGTTCAGCTTTTTTGGGCCTTCACTTTTGCTCGCATCGGCTTTATAAATTGATTTGCTCCCGCTCTGACATTTGGGAAAGTCGAGTAGCTAATTTACGACCATCAAAGTGCGCCAATAAATTTGGCTTTAATTGCAAGTTAATTAAAATTGAAGACCCTAACAAAAACGCCTCCTTGCCTGTGCCTGCATTACGTTTAAAAATATTCAATGGGTCACATCCAACAAGCCGAAACACACATTTTATTTATGGTCTAAAATACCAGAAAATGCATACATACGTATATATTTTTTATATACTATCTAAATAAACTATACTCAGTGTACACATTAATGACGGATAATTAAATTTGTTAATTTAGCAAATGCAAGCGAAGACTTAAAGCATTTAATCATTGCAGTAATATAAATTAAATTGTATTCAATTGGCATTTACAAACAATATATAATTGCTGAATGTACAAACCAGTATGTAATTAATTAGTTTCTGTAAAATATGAAATTTCCAACCCAATTGGTTAAATTTAAAATCCAATTTAGAATTTAATTATTAACTCATTTATGAATATTTCATAAATAAAATAGTTCTTAATTCCGGTTGTTCTCGGCTATTCTCAACGATAACTGTTTCTAATTATATTTTTCTATTTTTGAGAAGGCAATTTTTATTTATTAAAAATAAATATTTATACATAAATATTGATTGAAATTCAGCAAATCTGAGCTCAATTCATTTATTGCCATGTCAAAAATGTTGTTAGTGATGTGAATGTGTATGTGAATGTGAGTGTTTATGTGTTTTGATTTATGACGCAGTAGGTGCCAAAAAATGGTTTGAAAATACAAATTTGAATATTTCTCTTACAAATTTAATACAATTTTATTGGCATTTGAGTAGCAAATAGAAAGAAAATTATTTTGACTATAAAATTCCCAGTTTTATATAATAGTAAATATATTTTCCGATGTGCAAATAAAAATGTTAAAGCCAAAAACTAGTTGAGAGACTGCCAAATCAGCTTTCGGGTTAAATTGGCAGTAGTTTTAAATGTATTCAGGCACAAAACGGAAGGGGACATCAATAAATCCACATGAGCATATTATGACCTTTTTTTGTCGTAAGCCGTTTGGCATTTTTCATGTTCAATATTCGGGATCTCATTTAATAAAGAGATAGCTGACATTTTTATGACCCTTTCAATTTTGTGCTTCACTAATTCCTAGAAAAGCAATTTAAACAGCGGGGAATATGGAACGTGAGGTGAGGTGGGGGGTCAGTTGGCCGCGGGAGGATTACAATTTGCACCACAGTTACGACCTAATTAACTTCGATTTTTGCGCTGAAGGCATTTACATAATTGCATTTCGTTGCACATAATTTTTAAATGCAACGGGCACGCCCGCCGAGAAGATAAGCGGGAAAAGAGCTGGCCAGCGCAAAGTTGGAAATCAAGTTAAAAGTGAAAGTTGCAAAGAATAGTCCAGAAATTACAAGGCAAAGCAAAATGAACAAAAATCACAAAAAAGAGAAATAAATATGTAATTGTGTTTTTCTCCGCTCGACCAAGGGCTGTACGTATGGCATTACCGGATTCACAAGGCAAAAGGAAGGGTTAGAAAAACTACCGAGCAAGTCGAAGGATGCCACACGGTCCCAGGCGGCAGCCGACTCTAATTAAGCAATGCAATGGTCAACTTTCAAAATGAAAACTAAAAGAAAATGCAAGAAAATGTAGAAAAAATTGGCAAAAATTAGTAAAGAAAAAGATGTGACAAAAAAAACCTTCATAAAAGAGAGAAAAAATAGCAAAAAATGCATAAGAATTATTTCATTCAAGTGCAGCACGCAAAAGCAAAGTAATTTGCTGGTAATTTGCCAGAACTTAGACTTGTCTTTATGAATGCTCTTTAGTCGCTCTTAAGCTGTCTAATAAAACGTGGATTTTGCCCAAAAGTCTACCGTGCCCCCTCCCCAATAACTGCTCAAGTGTTTGTGCAGAGCTCGCCGCAAAGTGAAGTGCAAATAAATTAGACGTAAAAATTGCTAAGAAAAATGCTATAAAATGCTCACAGCTCAGCTCAAGTCGTTTATGTTTGGCCAAACTTGGCTTCTTGAGAAGACGAACAGCCTTTATTATTATTATTATTTATTTTTTTTTTTAGTTTTTTCTTTTTCTGTGTGAGAGGAATCTTAAATGAGTAGGTAAAACTAACTTAGTCTAACTTATTTTTTTGAAAAGTCCGTTTTTAAGAAAACTGAGTGTAATTCCTGTGCTCTCGTAGTTTTTAAATAAGTAAAAGTTTTTTCAGAAACTAAAAAAACCGTATAATAAATCAACAATTTCGGCTTTTTTCAATATTTGAATATTGTATTATTAGCTTCTATTCCAGCTAATCAATAAATCTACTCAAGTGTGCGATGTCTAGACTAACAGCTTTGCAGTTTGGTCCAAAAACTATTGTAAACAAATCGAGCAGAAAATAGAAAAGTCTGAAGCTGTTTGCCTGAATACATTTGAGTAAATCAATTTGGCTAACAATAGGTGGGGATACTTATTTTGCAGTAAGCGCCTGAGTGTCAACTAAGCCACTGAACCCCGCCCACTGCTTGTGGCTGACTGCAGTTAATCCTGCGGGCAGGAGGAGAACTTTAATCTGTCAGCATTTAAATAGAGAGACAGACGTTGCAGGATGTTCGCACTTGAACCTTACAGATGGAAGCGAATGCAAAGCTCAAAATAAATGACACTCATTTACACTTGTCGCCTGCCCGAGTTGCCCAAAAAGAAAGAGCAAAAAAAAGTGTATATGTATTAGATATAGTATACATACTTGTTAAATAAACAAAATTTACGCTGAAAGGAAACTAAACGACGACTAAATCAAAATGAGTTTAGAGTGCGAAGGGAAACCCCTTGAAAAAGTTTTTGGCACAGAGCCGCTTTAAGTGGGCGGCCGAGTGTCCTACAAAAGTTGCCTTGGCTGTGGCAAAATGAAACAAGGATGGAGAAGAAAAACACAGAGGACTGTCCACTTGTATTAAAGGAAAACGCTGCAGGCATTTTAAGTGTTGTTAATGCCGCTGCGGTTCAACTCGAAAGTTTTTTTTGTCCACCCAGCGCAAATGAAACAACTTTACACAATTTTTCAGTGCACGTGGCTAGCCACTGGTCCCTCGGTGGCGCACGATGCAGCCACCAGCCCCACTCTCGTTCAGTTTTATGCATTTACGCCCAGTCATAAAAAAATAAATCTCAAAACAAACCAAAGCAAAGTGCAAAACTTGCATCACATTTTGCCTACGCCTCGCTGTGCTGCGTTCGTGTTATCCTTCACGCCAGGAGCTCAGCCTGAACATCTAGATAGAAAAACAGTATCCAGCTATTCGGTCAGCTATCATTAAAAAAGTTAAATGGTTAAAACCTCCCTTGTAAAACTACGGCGGTTAGCTTTTTACGCTATACCTATTTTATATGTTTTTTTTATTTTAAAACATATAAAAAATATGGAACAAAAAAGTCAAACAAAATGTGCTCTATGAAAAAGAAACTAAAATAAATTTATATTAATATTTTTAAGCACAAATTTTATATTAATTCAAATTATATTATTTCACCAATGACAAACTTTTTTATTATAATTAATTTTTTAATTCATTCCCATTGGGCATAATTTGTTATAAAAATTGTTTTTATCCTTTTATTGTTTTCAGTTGTTTTTACAGGCATATATAAGTATAATATTTGCATCATAAATGCACAGAAACTATTTCATAGTTATTTAAGCGCTAGTTCCGCTTATTGAACTTGGTTCGATTTTGTTACATTTTTCTATTTTTTTATATACAATTTGTTTTTTATTTATAAGAAGATTTATTTAAATATTATCTTTACATTCAATATAAAAATAAAAACCATTTACATAATTAGAAATTTCCTATTTATACCCGCTAATAACTTGCTCTGATAAATAATAAATTTCTGGCACTCAGTAACAGTATTTACTCAACTGAATCACCCCGTTTGAATAAATTTCATTGATGAAAATTGTTTGCCAGTTGATGGTAAAAATATTTTACCTTCGCAATTGCTTTCCCTCTTGGCAATGGCATTGATAAATAATATTTAATGGCTTAGCACGTGGATTTGCATTTAATTAACCATTTTCTTATTACTTTGTGTGGATCATTTTTATTTTTGCATTGGAAATTCCTTTTGTGGGGTTAATTTCGGTAAGTTTTCAGTTGCGTCTGTTGCCAATTTCGCAAATTTCTTAATTATGCACTCAGCAGATAAAGAAGACAGTTGTCGAGATGAAATAAAATACTAAAAATTACCATAAAGGAACGCCAACGAAGTGCGTATCTGTTCCACATTAAATATGTCACATCCTGTTTCCTGCACACACACACACATAAACAGTCGTACAGACAGAGCCTTGGTGCAGCTTATCAGCGACAGGCTTCACTGCCACACAGGGGAAATGCTCAGCAGTTTTCCCCCACCCATTTTATATGTGCCCCTGTCCTTTTTTGCTGAAGCAGTGCACAGCTTGGGACTGTAAAAGCAATGCGCTTGCAACTGTAGAAAGACGGCAGAGCTAAAGGAGTTGACCCAATGCAGTGAAAAAAGCACAGCCCAAATGGGTTGGCGCTTTAATGAACCGATATAATGCTCTAATCCCAGAACAAGTCACTTCATATTAGATTCACTTTAAAAGTAAAAAGAAAAAACAAATAAATAATAACTTTTAAAAGAGTTAAAAGTAGAAGAAAACATCGATAACAGCCAATCATAACGATTTATAATTACTTACTTACTTAAAAATCGAACATGAGAGAAAGGAAAGCGTACAAAAATTGCTTGTATAGCAAAAAAATTAAAAACAAACTTTTGCATAAGTAAACAAGGCTACGATAATGAAATAAATAAATTCTGAATCTATTTAAAAAATATCCTAATACAAAAAAAAAAATGTTATAAGCAAAAACAAATTAATAAAAAAGCTTAGCGATATTTTAAAGAAACCAATTTAATTATACAAAAGTAACGAATAAAATAAAGCGACCAATTTAAAAAAAAAAATTAACTATAACAAATTATGATTTATTAATTGATGATATATTAAAAATTGTATGTATGCTTAAAAAAAAAAAAATTAAAATTAAATTTTATCTTTGTAATTCCGTAAAATATTTTTATAGTGTACACAAATTGCGACTACTGTGCTATAATTTTTTTTTTAGCTCATTGCTGTTGCTGTTGTTTCTCTTTTTATACATCGGAGTATTGTTGTCTTAATTGCTGTTCTTGTTGTTGCTGTTGTTGCTGTTTGGGTCTTTTGTTTTTATGTGTTTGTGTTCTTGTTGTAGGTGAGCACTTGCTGCCTGTGATTGTTGACGTGGCTGGCAAGCGCACACTTAAGTGCACTTGAGCGTTTTTAATTAAAACGCAATTTTTCAACAGGCGTCAACAGCAGCAGCATCAGCAACAACATCCACCGGGGAACTGCGCGGCTAACCAGGGGCCAGTTACAAAATCTGTTTCTTGGCAGGCACTAAAATATGCTGAGCTGTTGAATAAAATATGAACTGTCGGCCCAGAATTGTGGCATTAATAAATTGGCAAAAGCATTTGCATAAACTGCCTCATTTGGCAGCTATTGGCATCGAAATCAATGCAGGAAATGCAACCAACGGGGGCATCAATCATGTTGCCAAGTAATATGCAGAATACATCAACTGCTTGTCCCAGTCAATCAGAGCTGGCTCGTCAGACTTCAAGCTGCTGAGGGTCGCTTAGAGCGAATTTGTTTGTTTCAATGCAACATAATCAACGTCAACCCACAAGCAGCAGCAGCAGCAACAAGCGGCGGTTGGTGTTGCATGTGCCACAGCCCTTACAAATGCTTTGCAAACTAAGGTTATTTATACTCTGTCCCGCAGTGGCTGATGTCTTTGATGATGACGATGTTAATGAAGCTGGTGATGATGATGATGATGATGATGATGATGACAACAAGTGCACAACCCTTTGGCCTCGTCGCTGACTTTGCTACATGAAGCATTCGCATCTTGTCTTTGCCTTTAGCCCGAGGGCGGCTACGTGCCACACTCGATCTGAGCGAGCATGCCACATTGGCGCGCTGTAGCCTGCACTTGCCACGCGTGCCACCAAAATATATAAACAAAATACTCAACGTACGCGTAGATGAGCCGCGACTTGTTGTCGAACCGAAAGGGGGACTTACCGTATATTTGAGGGGGGTGCACCAAACACAACCTCAAGAAAAACAATTTTAGCGGCATTGCCAGGAGGGGAGTTCCCGTAACGACGTAATGATAAATACGTTGGTAGCTGAATCTATGGCTATAACGAGAAAGAATTCGAGCCAAAATACCGCGTAAGCCCTTTTCTTAATAAATTTTAGCTATTTATAGAACACTAAATGGCTTTAACACTACACTACATTATGCAAACTATTACCGTGGAATGCGTACGGAATATAAAAATGAACATTATTAAGACAAAATACACTACACGCCACACCAATAAACTGACTGATGAAAACTATCTATTTTAATTAAAGTATCAATTTTGAAGTGCATTCGTTATCTGGCAGCTGAGTAAACCAGGTCTACAACGATTTCAAAGCCAGTTACTTACCGCTAGGCTTAAGTTTCCCAATTTCCTTTACCAACACTGCATCGAAATCTATTAATTCATCAGTGTGGCCAATTTCCCATGAAATGTGATAATAATTGCATTTGCTCTTAGTTTATGGCATGACTAAAATATTCAGCACCACAATACCAAACACATGCATTCCGTTTCGTATTGCAAACGACAAATTAACAATAACTAATTGGAGGCTAATGACCAATAGAGCCTGTCACCAACAGCCCCCACATATCCTCGCCAAGTGTGCAGATGCCGAGCCAATATAACATATATAAATATATATATATCAAATACATACAGAGGAGCCGCAACAGCGACAAGCGGCCAGTTCAAAGACACTGTTGGCAGGGCGCCCAAGAGGCGGCCATTTCTCTGGCCAATATTGCCAAATATGGAAATAACATATACACTACAGTCATACATATTTTGGCATAATTAGCAGCCAAGCTGCAGGCGCCAGACTATAAACAAGCCCAGATTCAAACTGCAAAGAAACCCAGCTTAATTTCTAAATACCCTACATTAAGATAAATGCTGAAAATGTAAAGATAAGTAAGTGATATGTAAAATTAAATAATTAATATAATAAAATTTAAGAGAACTTATTTATAACAGATTACTTCCAAGTTAAAAAACTAAGAATATTTTAAAAAAAAAGTGTAGTTTTCAATATAAAAAGTGTTAAAACTTTTCAACTTAAATAATAATATATAATGAAAAAAAATTGTTAGCTACAACTTGAATACCCAACATAGAAGCGAATGTACTCTGCATATGTTTCTCAGCATATTGACGGGCATATGCATGGATGTGTATGTGCGTGTGCCTACACATAGATATAGCCAAGTTCCGACTGGCACATAGATTTGGCGACACGTCCTCGGGCAGACATAAACATGTTCGGCGCAAATGTGTGAATCATTTACGAGTGAGAAGAATGAAGGGCGAGAGAAGCGACTGAAGAAGCATTTTGCACGGAGGCAATTAGAAAATGATTTAGCGCAATTTGCGTGTGATTAAAAATGGCCCACGAGAGCATCAGAGAACTCTATTGAGTTGATGGCATAGTACAAACACGCCCCAAACAAGGCGCCTAATTGTAATGCCAGACGATGCAAATTAATAATGCAAATATCAAATAAATGCGGTACAGCAAATCTGTTGCCTACTTTGGTGCGTGCCAAGTGAAGTCATTTGTCGTTGGTGGCACCAACTGTTGTTGCTGGCCCACTCAAGCACCGTCACATAACTCAAGTGGCAGCCACTGATGCGCAGCTGAGTGGCAAGACAGTTAGCATACAGTTAGTTACACAAAGCGCTCAGCCTTTTTACTGTAACGCTGTTATAAATATGCATAGATATATATTTGTGTATAAATGTGTGTGAGTATCTGTATCTGTGTGTGTTCTGTCTGCCATTTTGTCGAGTGACAACCATTGGCGTCGCCATCGCATCAGTTGTAGTTGCCTAATGGCTGCTTTGCGGCTCAACTGCGGCATGCTGGAAAAGGAAGAGAGTGAGACGAGAACGGGAACCGACGCGGGACGCCGTAGACAGCCCTGAGGTATTTAGGGAACGGCAGCAAATTCGCTTGGAAATATTTTATGCAGTCGTCGACACGACCACGAATCTTGGTCAATGTTTAAAGATGCCTCTGCGGTTCCCCTTGAATCTCGTTGGGCTCTCGTGTCGAAAGCTTCAAGTGATATATTTGAATGGATAATTTATAAGCTTAAACATTGCGACGCCTTAAAGTCAAGGAAATAGATTTAAAGTACCTGAATTTATGTTGTCGACTTAACCGAGTTTTCTTAATAAATAATTCATGATTGATTGCGTAACAAAAATTTGTTATGCTCCTATGAGAAATATCCTTTAGTCAACTGCTCTCCCTTTTATTCATTCCTCTCGTTTCTCGTTTTTATCACCGCACGTTGATTGCACAAGCATGGCAAATGCACCGCTTCCTGTGTCGCATTTCACAAACGTGCCTCCACCTTTAACCCCCTCCTGCGCTTTGTCAAATTTGCATATGTATCGACAGAAAATTTTGCACAAAACAATAAGCAAAAATCATATGCAGTTTCTCGCGGCAATGGAGAGCTCTCAATTCAGAATTTATTGCCAATGTTGCGTTTTGGCCAAAACCAATTGAGCTGTTATTAAATTTGTGCACCGCATCCATCGCCGAACTCTTCGAATGTTGACTCAACTCTTCTAACTAAAATCCATTATAGTTATCCTACATATAGTTGGGGCCGGGTAAGTCCTTAGGCCAGCTCTAAATCAATCACTTAACTATTTCCTAGTACAGAGTAAAAAAAAATATTAAGAAAAAAACTGTGTTGAACAATTGTGCATGCGTATGCAAAAACAAATTAAACAAAAAACTCAAAAAAGGATGATCGCATAAAATTTGCATGGCAACATTCCGCACGTTTTACGTTTTGCTACCCCCGTAACCCAATGTCCTCCTCCATATATATTGTTTTTTTTTTATGTTTTGCGCCCCTTTCTAGAAATTTCTTCTTTGTTCCACATGTTTTTTTTTGTTGCCAAATATATATTTTTTATACAATTTTTCGGGCTCGCATTGTTTTTGCGTTTTATTTTATTTATTTATTTTTTCTTGCCTAGCTTTTGTTAAGCTTTAAAATGAACACCAAACATTTCGTTAACAATATCGTCGACGGTTCAGCCAAAATTGTTTACCCTTCAGCTTAGTCTGGCTGACAGATGCCCTTTGTCTGGGTTTATTCCCTTTTTGCAAGTTAAATATATTTTGCTAAAATTGTTTTTTTTTTATGAAATTGCCATTGGCATTGCTCTCTTCTTAAATGCATTTTCAATGAAGTGCAAACATTGCCTGAGACTGCACTTAATATTTGTTGTATTAGCTGCAACTGATTTGGTCTCAAATTATTAATTTAATTTTTATTATTTAATAATACCATACATTTTATTTTTCCATATACTTTTATAAATTTTTTATTTCTGTTGTTTACCTTGCAAATATATTTTATACAATAGCTTCCGGGTGCACAGCTAGCTTTCTAAATTTATATTTGAATAATTTTATTATTTATTTAACCACCGAAAACTATTCTGCAAATTGGATTTGTATTCAAAATATAAAATTCAAAACTTTAATGCCCCACACATGTTTGAGCACTGTAAAATTGCAAATTGATGTTGCACTCATTTATATAGTTCGATTTGTTATTGCTGCTAAAAATGCGGAATCGAGTGATTTTGTTTTGGTATCGATGCGAGGCAATGTGCAATTTGTAGCGAATTTTGCATTTATTAAAAATCATTGGAAATCATCAGGAATAAGTGCGCAACGAAGCGGGCTAAAAATAACGAAATAGGCAAATACCAAAAGGGTGAAAAACATGAGCAAAAAATTCAATATTAATGCACGCGAATAACCAATACACTAACAACAATTTTAAATTATGAAAATGAAATAAAGCTAAAAAGTTTGCTATGAAGCAGGTAAGATTATGCTAATGATATTACAAGGAGAGTGTGGGGGAGAGGCTCTGTCTATAGACAAGCTGCATGCCTAAGTGCTAATGCCACAGGCAAGAGCACAAAAAGAAAGTGAAAAAGAAGTGAAAAAAATGTTGTTTACCTTTTCGCGGCGACAAAATGAAATCAAAACACGCGCCGCGCCGTTCGCTTAGTTCAAACACCCCGGGCAGCTCCCCAAGTTGTTGTTATGACCTTACAGCATAGAGTTGCCAGCCCGACGCACAGTCAGCTCCAATCAGCTCCCCGCCTGGCCGCGCTCAGACCACCCTATTGGCTGCTGTTATGCTAAATTTAAAGCATGTTGCGGCTGAGATTAGAATAAAGATGCGGCGCATGTTGCGACATGTACACTGTTGCGACTGGGGTCTGCACCCCTACTATGCACATACATATATATATATATATATATATGTAAGACATATACATATATGTAAGACATCTGGCGTGGCATATCACACGCGTGCGCGCTTTAATTAGCTGCTGGGCGCAGGCGGCTGCTTGAGCGGGCAGCGGGGCAGACGCTGTTGCTTGCACATGTCAAATGCATTTCGTGAGCAAGTAATGTGCCAAATGCACACACACACACACACGCACACACATAGGGCGTGTGTTTGCTGTAAGTAAGTTGCTGTCCACCCAATAGTGCCCAGCAATTTGTTGCTGTTGTTGTGGTTGCGCTTATGTTTAGATTCTGGTCTTTCGGATTGTCGAAATGCTAAACCAAATGTTGATAATTTGAAATTGTTCATTGCCGCAGATACGGATGCAAATCGAACGCCCACAGCTCGGACCACAAATCAAACACAATTGCCCAAATGCCAAGTTCAAAATAGCGCAAACATTCACCGATTCGAGCAATTATTTCCGAAAATCGTTAGAGATGTTTAAATTAATAATTGGTTACTAAATTAATATAAAAAATTGTGATGTTCTTCAATTTTAATAATTATTATTTACTCATTATAAATAATTAAGTAAGTTAATTTTTTTGAATTTTAAAAAGTGTGTTCCTGAAGCAACGAGAAACTTAATCTTTTTAATTTCTTTTATACATTTTTTTAATATAATTTAATTTTCATTAATTACTTCAATGATTTTATTATTTTTTGATTAAATTTTCTGTGCGTCTCTAAAAAAATTTATCATACATTTCTTTTGTTTATAAAATTTTTGGTTATATTAAAAGTAAATTTATTTATGTTATTAATGGAACTGACTTCTGAAAATTAAATGTATGTTTAAATATATATCAGTAAGTAAAGTTTTTATATTTTTACTAAGGCATCCTTTCGTTTAATTTATTACCTATGCTAACCTTACAACACTGATTTCCCTTTAAAACTATCGATAAATAGCTTGGCAGTTGCATCTCTAATCTGCGAAACATCAATGTCTGCTGGCTGCCTGACACAATGATGGAGGAGTGTGGTGCAAATTAAATTTTTGTTAGGCAAACAGCTGCTGCAGTTGCACAGACACAAATGGATCTCATTGACCGCACACACGCACACTCAGACACACACACACACTCAGACACACACACACACTCAGACAGATAGCCGCAAGAAGCTGCAGCTGGTGTAGAGTTGAGCTCAGCTTGACGTCTGAAAATGCATTTCATTTGGATTTTTGGGTTTACGGATATTGCAGCTGGACCTCAAAGCCGATGCATTAATCAACATATTTTCGGTTGTGCCAAAAAGGTGCGGCATGTGCATAATTTGGTTATTGATGGCCCACAAATGAATATTATTCGAGTGCATTCAAGCTAAAGTGAGTGCCTAAAATTGAATCTCGTCTGCCATTTCCAATCGTTCATCGATTCATCGATAATCTGCTGATTATCTCTTAGTTCACACACTCATTTACACACACGCACAGACAGACTGCCTACCATTTCCGTTATCAGCTTTTTTTTGACATTGTGTTCTTGGCAGCAGACAGAAAAAAAAACGATGAGAAGGATTCTCAGAAGCCGCACAGGCTTATTGTAAAGCAGCCAAAATCAGAAACAGAATCAGAATCAGAAATCGCTGCCGGATCCGAGTTGCCGCTGTTGCAGTTTTGGCTTTGCCACAGCGTAGGTTAAATTGTCCGTGAAGGATTTATTTGCTGGAAATTATGATTTATAAGTTCAGCAGCCAGTTGCACTTACAGCTAACAGACAAACACACACGCACAGGCACACTCGCACACACACGCTTCAAATCAGTCGAGTCTCTCTCTGCGGATGCCTCCAGGCCAATATCTTTTATTGTTTCTAGCCATTGCCCTCGTTTCAGCAGTGGGTCACAGTTCACCGCAGTGTGGTGCTGCTCTTCCTTTTCGCCTGGATGGCTCGAGAAAAATGACTGGCATAAAACTAAAATTGAATTGAATTGAAATACGCCATGCTTTTAACTGCAGGTGAGGATAGCTCGCTTTTCGAGACTAAGCAAAAACTAGCTGAGAATGCAGCTCGTTTAAGTTGCACCTTCATAAATACCAGACAAAATATTTTTACAACACTGTAAGGAACAATGGAAAATGCTGCGAAAGCTTTTAATGACAATTTATAGAGCGATTCATTGCTGAAGAAATATTCGAATTCAGACAGGCATTAAAATACCTTATCTTTGTGAAAAACAAAACCACTTTTCGGAGCTAAGTGAAAACTTAGTATTATTCTTTAAATACATTGATTTCAATCCAAGTGAAATAATTCTCCCCAAATTTCGTATTCCACCTATCGTTAAAAATGGAAACTACAAGATTTTTCCCCAAATTTTTCAGAAACCAACAGGATAATTTAGCTTAAAGTTGTAAGCTTTTGTGCAAGTAAAAGGTTCGAGGCTTTTTCGTTAGGATTACGAGTTTTGGTTGAAGCCTTAGGAAAGTAAAAGCTACAATAGAAAAAACTTTTAGCCAAAATACTGTAATGAAAAACTTGAAGTTGATTAGTTTTTAAGAATACCTAAAGTTTTGTAAGCTCTAAATGTACGTTGGGGTTTCTGTCATGGATTAAAACAAATTTCCCTTCGTTGTATAGCTAACAGCTTTTGACACTTTTTCAACAAAAATAATACAGTAGCTGTCAAACCATTTAGCAAAAACTTAAACCACATGCATTAGAATATTATTATTACTCTATACTGTTAATTTTTTTTAATGTTAATAATCAAATAACAGAATAAGTACACGAGTTTCAAATATAATAGTCAAAAATTATGTTAATGAACCATATATAAATCAGAGTTTATAATTTTGTGTTCTATGTTATATATACCAAAGTTGTTATTTATTTAAATATAAATATAATAATATATAATATAATAATTTATATATATATATAATAATTTAATATTGGTAATAAAGCTTTGTGTCGATTTACATTTTTAAGGTTGTTGATAGAATACAATAATTTTGTGAAAATTAGTAACTTTAACCTAACCAAATTTACTCCCAAATTGTTAACACATTGTACCCACAGTCGCAATCATTTTCGAATGTGTTTAGTCAAGGGAAACAGGGGAATAAATATCTTTGTAAAAGTACCACCTCCCCTTGCTGCAATATACCGGGAAATGCTCTCTCGCACTGCTCCACAACGGGTGCTCTTCTCAGCAATGGCCAAGCGCCCACTGTGCTCTCAGCAAATGCGAAGCGTTAGTTCGCATAACGACCGTTTGGCGCTGGCGGTCGCAGTTTTCGCATTTGGCCGCTTCGTGTGCGGCTAACGGTATACCCGAAACGGGCTGAAACGAAGGGCTGAAATGTGGCAGCGCCTGTTTTTGGCTGCTTGAAGTGGCGAATTTTCGTGTCAGTTCACGTTCGATATTTGTGTTGTTTGGTAACGGCTAACGGGGCGCACGACAACGCAGCGTAACGGAACACGAGCGGAGCGTCGCGTCGCGATTTTTAAGCACTTTCACAACAATGTGTGCGCGTGTGTGAGGCGTGCGTGTGTGCGTGCGTACGTGTTTGTGTATGGGCCAAGGCATTTCCAGTTGTTGCATTAGCCAAAAACAACGCCCAAAAATAAAAATACACCAAATTTGACCACATAAAGGAACAACAACAACAAACGGAAATCAACAGTGACCGCAGCCAAGCTGAAGTGTGTGTACGAGTGTGCGTGTGTGCGTTTTTGTGTAGCATACGTCACAGGCGCCAATAAGTCCCAACTTGCAAAAGCGCTGCCTACTTTGCGGCGGCCGCAAAATAATAAATTAAATAAAAAGCAAGCCAGCAAAGGAAAAATAAATAAAAGGCAAGAAAATACAAATGAAAAATCTCACAAAAAAATTAAATGCTTTGTGTTTTTAGTGTTAAATTCAAGTGGAGTGCCAGACAGTGCTGAAAAACAGGCCAAGCCATAAATAAATAACTAGAACCGAAACAAACTAGAAACAGTGTGGTACAGCAGTATTCAGACAGGATTTTGTGACTTGAACACGTCTATAAAACGGTAATTGAGTCATAAATAATGTATAATTAAATTGTAAAGCACCCGAGAAACACTCGCTGGCTTTCTGTTGATCAATTCGCCACGCGGCATTTAACTTGAAAGCGATGCTCCGAATTTGGGATTTCGGTTTTGGTCATTTGATTCCTTGCTGGCACTTTGGCCTGCCCGCAAATCTCTCAGGCGTTAAGTCAATCTCAGTTGCGGGCTGATTGATTTGCCGCAGCTCCACCTGCTGCGGTGTTTTTGCCCGCCTGCCCCCAAGTTGCCGTCAATACATTTGGCAAATTGGCAATTTCTATATAGCCATTGTCATGTTTTGGGCCATTTGCCACACTGTTGATAAGCAGCAATAGTGCAATTAGCGCAAAACTTGCTGTCTGACCCACTCTGCAGTCATAAACTGTGCCAATCTTTGGCCCTGAAGTGTTTTGTGTGATACTTTGTTTTTCAGTCCGCACTTAAACTCTTGACATTCTATTTATTTGGGCCAACGATTGTGACATTTTTTAAGAGTTTTCGTTAATTTTTCAAGTGTGTGTTTTTTTTTTAAATAAGTTAAATTAATTTTAATCGTAAAATTATGCAGAACATTTATTAAAAAATCAGAGAAAATACTTGCTGAACAAATTCAACTTTTATTTCACTCTTCAAGATTTATATATAAAAATTTACCAGGAAACATAGTAAAACATTCCTTGAAATTTGAGTTGCTGTAAAGAGTCTAATAGCAAAGTTGAATTTTCTAACATTTTTTGTACTCGCCGAAAAGTTGAAAAACATTTGTAAATTAAATTTGTTTAAGCTGAAATATGAGTCTAAATACAACACGGAGTTTTCTGCAAGTGTTTTATTACCAAATATTTCAATTACAGAAAAATATAAAACAATAAAACACCTTTTGCTATGTTGACTGAATTTAATATGTAAATTTATTTAAATAGGTTCAGATTTAATTAAGACGGCTTAGTTTTTGACTGAATAGGTTCTTACTTATTATATTATTTTTATTTTTTTTTTTTTATGGTGATGTATTATTTTATTTATTTATGAAAATATAGTTTTAATACAGGCAGCACATTTTTAATGTACTCTGGATTAAATATTTGTTTGAATGACTTTTTAGAAAGTAAAACAAAGCTAACCAATTGACAGATTTGTAACTTTACCTGTTTCATATTGAATTAGTTGAAATATTTGGCACACCTGCTGTTTGCATTCATGGATATTTCGGCTCTCCAAAGAATATATTATTTATAATTTGAAAATGTGAATAATTTTTCATTTATTAAGCTATAGTGATGGTACATTTTTCGAATTGTTTACCATATTTGCTAAGCGTTTTTCAAGAATGAACAGCTTTTCATATAATATTTACTAATTTGTCTGCACACACACACACACACACATTTTCACCATAAAAACATCCATCAGGGGGCTCTCAGCCTGCCATTGTTCTGGGCTCTTGTGAATTCTTTCGACGTGACGCACTCGACTTTTAATTAAATATTTATTTTTATGCGAAAGTAATGTGGGGACATTAGCAGGCCATGGTGATAGGGCCACAGGATGTGGACCCCTTGGGCGATGACTATTGTAATTATTTGCCAGGGCGGAAGTGCTCAGTTCAGGCGTAGAGCCCTGGCTGCCCAACCGCTGCCTTCTTAGTCGCTGTGATTAATAATGCTTAATTGCAAGTATTTGGGTGGTCCAAGGAATTGGCAAGTGGAGCCCGCAGCGAGGCCTTACCGTACGGGAATTCTGCCAGTTGTACGTTTGATTGATTACAACATTTTGTCGCACTAATGCCCAGCGCAACAAGAGCGGCACTAAGCCTCTTGATAAGTTTTGCGTACACTTAACTTAACACTAAAGATTAGGAGCGCTTAACAGACAGTGAGAGAGAGAGAGAGAGAGGCAAAGGGGGTGAGGGTAGTTCGCGTAGCGCCGAGCGCTGAGATTGGCACTCAGCGTGCTTTGCCATCCTCCCAACTTGAAGGCTAATCAACAATTAATGAGCAATTAATATGCAATTTAGGGGCGTAACTTTCTTGGCCACTGTACGTGTGAATGCGTGTGTGTGTGCGTGTGTGTGTGTATTTGTGTGTGTACGCGTAATCAAGCGTGCTTTAAATGCATAAATTAATTCACGCACACAGCTGCGCATGTATGTGTTTGTCATGTATTAAGCATACGCCATGTGCGCGAAATAAACGGTACATGAAATAAGCATCGATCATTTGATCAACTCTGTAAATTAAATAAAGAAAAACAATTTATATGAAAGCTCAGCTTTAATTATTATTTAGCCAAGCGTGTCACATTAATTGAATAAAACCGCTTTTAATTGAATTACTACAACACATTTGCAGCCACTGTAAAATATGATTTGACGTTTACTACATATTGGTTTTTAAATTATTTGCATCAATTAAAGTCCATGTTTCGTATCCTTTCATGTTTTTCTCAATATCAATTTATTTTTAGAATAAGATGTATTTATATGAAATATTGAATTGGTTACTAAATGTGGCATAATACAATTAACAATTTTTTTGTTTGCAAATATTTTCTCACCGCATTTCAAACTTTTGGTAAACACTCCATTTGTTTGCACACTCAACGCAAAAAAAAGTGTATAAATAAAAATGCGCTTCATAAATTAATTTTTAATATTTTCCCAGCAAACTATAGCCAATATACACACAACCTTATAAAAATAAAAAAAACACGCGAAATGTGCGTTAAATCCGTTAAATATTTGAACGAATGAAAATACATAGTGAAAACTTTGCGCTTTTGGTGAACTGGCAAACAAATTAAAAAAACATTTGCATTTTATTTATTTATAACTTTTTTGAACAGAAATCCCGAAATATTATTATTATTATTATTTCAGCTGTGGTTAGGTTGAAGTTTAATACGCTGCCTCAATGATCGATTAAGGGGCCCAAGCACGTGCCGCTAAGCTCTAAATAATGGGAATCATAAATCACGGCAATTGGCCTTGTCAAAAGGCGAATATAATGGCTTATGCTGGAGCCACACGCAATACTTAACGTTTAAGCCATGTAGATTTATATCATCAAAAAATTAAATAGAGGACAATTATTTAAGCTAGCTGAAGTATAAACCAACAACCATAAGAAAATTAAGATATTAAAAAAAAAATAAAATAAAAATAAAATAATTTAAATCAAATTTTTTATTACAAATGTTCCAAAGTGTTTGCTCTAGGGTCCGAACCCTCATATAAGATCTTTTGTAGGAGCTCTTCAGAATTCTCTCTATTATACATCGAATACATTTTCAGTCAATTGCTAAAATATAATAATAGATATCGAGTTGCCCCCATTTCGGCTGCATAACAACCAACTGAAGCACGTAGACCCATTAAGAAATTCACTCGCTCAGCCACCAACAATTGTGCATAATTAAATGAAAAGTAAAATGCATTTTTGTGGCTCCCATTGAAGCAACTGACGCCGCTCTACAGGCTGTGCATTAATTCGATTGTTTTACGTGCTGGTGTTTTTTTAATGTTGTTCTTCTCTTGTATTTTTGTTTTTGTTTATGGGGCAATTAGCAAAGTTTTCTGGCTGGATGCATAAAAAGTGTAAAAAGCATTGCATACTTGCCGGCGCACAAACACAACCCAGCTCAAGTGTGGGTGTGGGTGTGCTGAGTGTGTAAAGTGCATGCTGCTTGTGCCATGTAATTGAATATTAATCATACGCCAGCGTGGACCATAACTCATACGACACGTTGGCCCCGGCAGGTAACGAGACTCGTTCAATGCCATTAAGCACTACAGCAAGAGAAAAAAAATAATGGAATTGCTGCTCAATATTTGTGTATGTCTATAGCTGTATGTGAGGCTGCAACATTTATGCATGCCACAGCAAACGCTTAAAAAACAAAGGGCTGCAACAACAACAGCAATGACAACTGCTCGTGTCACAGTGGCTGCTGGAAAAAGGCGTATGCACAGTGCAGAAGCGAGAAGGAGAGCGAAAGCTATAAATAAATTTGCTCATATTTCAGCACATGAACAATAATTAAATTCGTTTATATTGCACATGGGAACAGCTAACCATGCGCCTCCTTTTCCCTCCTCTCGCAACGCTTTACCTCGAAGCCGTTTGAAAAGTTGTTTTATTTTTTTTTGTTTCTCCGTTTTTCTCTGTTGACATTTATAATGGAAATGAATGCTGATGCTGCAGTTGTTGCGCTCACCCGCAACCATTTTTTCCGCCGCCCAATTAATTGTTTTTCTGCAGCCCAAAAAATGTTTTGCAGTTAAGGCAAAAATTATTACACCACACATATGAGTTGAGATTGTCTAGTTTATGGCATATGCTCTGCGTTTACTTATTTTATTATTTTTATTCGTAGATGAGCCCCCTGCCATATTGGAAATTAATTAAGGTCCCATTTGTGTGCTGCGTCGCTGTACTAATTCCATCATACATGATTCCATTTGTGACAGAGCTTATCAATAGCAGGCTTTATAAAGTTGTCTGTCATAAAAAGCCATTGCGGGTTTCAATTAATTTAAGTAAATATTTGAAAATTTAAATATGTGAAATTCATACATTTTTTAAATATTTCTATAAATAATAAATGGGTTGTTTCTTATACCATTGATAAGGTTTAGTTAGTTATTGTTTTATTTTGAATTTCTTAAGTTTTATAAAAGTACTATATTTGTTTTTAAAAATAATAAATGATATACACATTTTTTTAAAATTCTATAAGTAATTAAATGTTAATTGCCTTTAAAACGTTATCCCCTTTGTTTTATTGTGCACTTTACCAGCTGATTAATGGTTTGAATTTGGCAGCTTAAATCAGTGAAGCAAATTAAAGCGCTGCATTGCGAACGTATTGAATGCCTTGTAATTGAGAGCCATTGCCTTTGGTGTGCAGGCAGTGCCTGGGACTGCCAGGATATGCGGTCATAAATTGCATTGTGGCTGCCATTAAATGAGCAATTCTTTTGCCGCTGTTCCTGCTTCCGCAACGGCCTTGTGCGCATCTCGTTTGATTAAATTAAAAACCCACGCAAACACATGAGAAATGTTTTATTGTTAATTGTAAATATTAATACGACTGTGCCTTGGGTCTGGCAATCATCATCCTTTTTGCATTTTTTTTAAATTGAATTATAAAAAGCGCAGGCACATATTGATTTAAATGCTGCTATGAATTTAATTTCCCACCCGTTGCGTTCTTGCGTATTGCGCCACGCATTATGCGACATATGGCGGGCGGGCCGCATCGAAGTTTTAAATTTACATATATATTTTTGACAAGTTGTCGTGTCGCGCGCGACGCTTAGCGATAATAAAGCCGCCAAGTACTCGACGGCGTAGGCATAAGTCACAAAGGAATCATAAAATATCAATGCCAGAGCTTTGTCAGCTTCAATTTGTAACGTAGCACAATGCAAAATGTGAAACATGCTTGACAACTGTAAAAAACAATGTTGAAAATTCCCCGATGTTTTAAAGCCACAACATAGATGTTTAAGCCATATTGTAAAGGTTTTCAAAAATATTTGAAGCATTCTACACAATAGGTGGGCTGTAATAAATTTATAATTATTTTTTTTAATTATGTTATAATTTTTATAGTTATCGACAACAGCTATCGATAATATACATATTTGATGAGCCATCCCAAATATTTATAATGTTATTATTTTTTTTAAGCTTTCACACCGTTCCCGAATTTTAGATTTTATTATATAGATTTGCTTTTTGGGCACTGTTTCCAATGTGAATATTTAATTTTCTTCAATGTTAAGCACTCTCATTAAATTTTGTTTTGGAATATCTGTGCCCTACTTGCCTATAACAATTCCTTTAAGCGTACCATTTGGTTTAACTTCCTCGAAGCTGATTTGAAATATATACACACACACACACACATACACACAACACACACACACACACACACACACACACACACACACAAACTGACACAGTCGCACGCACACGCAGACACTAGCAGGATGTCGCGTCCTTTGGCACTCGTAAAGCCTTTAACCGTGCTTGTCTTCGTGTGGGGAAAACAATACGGATAATACGCTTGTGTGCCTACCAAGCATTTGTTTTTTATACCATTCCCAACCCTCCTGCGCAAGCATCCAGTTAAAGAATTTTAATTTTAGAAATGTCTTCAAGTGCTTGTGGCACCTTCGAGGCTGTAAGTAACTTTGTGACGAGTTAATATACAAATATTAAAATTCTGTCAAAGTAAGACAACTTCGAGGGTTGATTTAATTATGTGACTTGCTGGAATTATGATGTTCGACACACGCGACTTGATGAACTCTCGTTGGGGCCTAAAAATCTCATAAGTAAAAATTGGTTAATTAAGTCAAATTGTTTTGTATACTGTAAAACTGTTTGCTTTTATAATGAGAAATTGTTGAAATTTATAATATTAATGGAATACATATTTAATTATTTACAGATATTAATTTAGTTTAATAAAGCACACAATTATTCAATTAAAATCAATTAATTTGTCATTTAAAAATAATTATTTGTTATTGCTTAGTAAATGAAATCTTAATCTTGGTGTTTGTTTGCAAAACAAGTAAATAAACTTCTTTCGCTTTTTTACTGAAGGCAATTTTTATCGCAAATTGTTCGCCACATGCAAAACTCAGTGACTGTGACTAAAATCAGGAAACACATGACGTGCGGCCACGCCCAGGGCGCCCACCAAATGGCTCGTCAGGCTGAACAGGAAGCGCTTTTTAGAACTACACATTTGGCTTATTTATGGGCCCAGTCAAGTAAGAGACTTGCCGCACTTTCGCTTTCACTTTCACTTGTGCCACACAATGTGGCAACAAGAATAAAACTGATGACGACTGATGATATGCATGTGTAGCAGCAGCCAGCAGAAGATTGCTCAAGATAAATAGCAAAAGAAAAGGGAGAAGCGGTCGAAACAACAAGGGGCACTGTTCAATAGCCGTAGCATAAATGGCGGCACAATAGCTACACTTGATTTATGTTTATTATGTTGGCCTGCCAATATTGCGATCCTGGCCGAGAAGTGCTCGCCTGCCTTTCGGCTGCTTTATTATAAGACAATGGCGTTGACAGCAAAGAAATATGGCCATGTTGCAGAATGCCAAATGGCAATTAATACCAAATATCCCCACTTCACTTCCACTTCGCTCCACTTCACTCCACTCCACTCCACTCCACTCTCCCCTCTGAATGGGAGCTCTTTTCGCAGCTATTTAGCCAGCTATGCGGCATTCATTTGTGCATTCAATCATGCATTCAGTTATTCAGGCGCTTTGCATATTCGAGTGCTGCGCTACGCTTTTGTCTGTGCGACAACCTTGAAAAGCGCGACTATCTGCCCCCACCCGCTGGCCATGATTAATTGAAAATAAACTCAGTCGGCAACAATGAATAAGTACATCATCATCATCATCATCATCGGTATTATCATTCGGAGGCATTCAGTAAAAAAAGGCAAGAACTGTTGCCAACTATTAATATCCATTTGTGTAATGCCAAACAATGCGACTGCACACACAGAAGGGCAACGGGTGGACGGGGGGAAATGAAACTTTGCAGCCGCAGAGAACTCATGTGTGGCAATGATTCTCTCTGTCTGAATGGTTACTCGCATTGTTGCATTGTTGCACACGAATTTCCATAATTACGAAAAAACAACCTTTCTTCAACAGACTCTCAAATAGAAGCTCAACCTTGAATACGGCCTGGGGCCAACAAAAATTTAAAGCCGACAACGCGGCGTATGCAAAATTTTTATGCAAATACGCAAGGAATACACACACACACATTTACACATATACATGAATATATATATTTATACATATGCAAAGAGCGAACGGATCACCAAACAAACCCGAAACCATATCCGTATTCCGATGTTGCCTCTTTTTACAGCATCAATGATTTTCCTTCATTTTCTTTTGTTTATTTTTTTTTATTTTTTTATTTTGTGTGCGGCTTTGCTCTTTATAGTCGTCGGCGTCGGAGTGTGAAAATGCGAGCTTTAAATAAATTAAATGTAATATGTATAGCCGACTAAAAGGTCGGCGCTGAATATAGCATGAGCTGTGTGAAAGGCGTGATTTTCCATATTTTCAGCAAACATATCAAATCAGCTTTGTTCGTGAATATGTAAAAATTCCAATTGAAAATTTGTCAGCGGTTAAGTGAAGCCATTCGAAATAAGGTTATAGTTAGTTAATTAAATTTACGGAGATTTTAATAATAGTAGAAGTAAAAGTAAAATTCATTTTTGTAATTCCTATTTTTAAACATTTTTAATAACTGAGACCGTTTAAATCTTGAAAAAATTTAATTTTCAGAAATTAAGTTATTTATGTGTTTATTAAAAAAAAAAACTAAAAATAAATAATAATAAAATAATTAGAAACTTGAATTGTCAAAATTAAATCTTTAGTAAAAGTAAAAGATACGGAAACTTATGTCTTGGCATACTTAAAACAAATTGAATCGTTTTAATGTGTATGCTTGGGACCACTTGGGAACAAATACATATAGATTTAATTATTTAAGTACGTTCTACAGAATTATTTCCAACTTAAAGCTAATTTTGCATTTTGACTGAGCACCTCAACCGAGGCAACAAACTGTCGGCCAGCTGATGTTCATTGTCAAAAACGCATCAGGAGCAAAACCCACAAACATCAAAGGGGAGAGGCGATGGGGCAGCACACTGTGTTAATTTGTTTTTGCACTTGTTGTCTTTTGTTTTTGTGTCACGGTCAGCTGGCAAAAAGCAAAGGACAGACAAGCGTGATAGAGAAAAAGAGAAAGAGAGAGAGAGCCACAGAAAGCAGACGGCATGTCAATCAAGCTAACGCTATGACCAAAAAGAAACAGTCAGAATACAAAAAAAAAAAATGTAAATAGGAGAGGCCAAAAAAACTGTGAAGCTGAATGTCTTCATTTCAGAGTCACACACAGACAGCGACTGAAAGGGGGAGATAACGCATGAAAGAGGTTGCAGCGAACGAATTGTCAGGCCCGTGGGTTTGTGCTATGAAAACAAAATTAATGTCAGCTGGCGACCCCTTTCCTTACCCCTCACCGTTCGCCCGCCTGCCACTTGACAGCCAGCGTGTAACAGCTTTCTTTCATCAAAGCGAATTTAGTTTTTTTCTGACATTCTTTTTTTTCCTTTTTTTGGGTTTCCCTTTCTTTTTTTTCTCGACCTTGTTAATGACAAACAATATGCATAGTTTTTACAGCTGCCGCTGTTTCATCTGCCATTTTGTCTCACAAAATGGCCGCGCCGTGGGGCACGAGGCGCATTCACAACATCAGGCGGTACTCAGCAGGCGTGCCAGTAACCCCCCTCTCCCCTGCCCGACCTTGCCTCTGCTACTGCCCATTAAATGGTGCGCAATAAAAAACGAAGCACAGGCAGCGGCAACTCTGGCAACAGCGGCTACATAAATAGGAAAACATTATAAACAAAATATGTCCGAGTACGAGTCCGAGATGAGTCCGTGTTCGAGGGGTTTGCTGGGGGCGCTCGTAACCCCATTGCCTAGTTTGCGTACCCAGAACGCCAATGTCAACAAGCGCAAGAGGAGAGGACGGCGCGTCAGGGGATCAAGGGGTCCCTTTGCATTTTCCGTTCCGTTCTGTTTTTTTTTTTTATTTTTTTATGGCACACATTATGCAAAATTTGCGTTGCCAGTTTTTATTGGCGTAACAAAAATGTTTTTAATACGCAATGGTCTGGAACCGTCGTGATAAGCTTAAATTATATAAGCAACTCTCTGTCTCACTCTCGCGTCCATAATCATCTGTTTTCTGGCTTTATCTCTCTCTCTCTCTCTCTCTCTTTCTTTTTTATAGGCATTTGGCTTCTGTTGTTGTTGCTCTGCACTATTTGATGTCGGGAAATTTATCGTTAAATGTGGGTCAGTCTGAGGCTGTTGATTGAGTTCTGCTCGGGCACTGGCCACTTTTTCGGGGGGCTGCCAACGGAAATAAAGTTGTTGGCCAAAGTGGAAAATGTAGAAAACGAGAAAATACAAGTGAAAATTGTAAACATGCTGCAGCATCTTCTGTGTGTGTCTGTTTGTGTGATTTTGCCTAGCACGTGTTTTCCCCAACTTGTTTTCATTTGTTGGGGGAAAACGGAAAATAAAATACGCAAATGTGTTAAACATTTTAGGAAAATAGAAAAACAGCGCATAGGCTTCTTGACTGCACAATGCTGACAAATTAAATTCTGCACATGAAAAAGAAAGAGAATTGTATGAGGTGCAGATTGTAGCCTAAATAAACAATTTAAAATGAATCGAAAAATGTTTGGGATGTTGAAATGTTTCCTGGTTTCCAATTAGTATTCGTAATGCAATTTATTTATAGCTTCACAATTTAGTATATATATAACAAATATAATTCAATCTATCTCTTATAAATTGTCTCGACCTATACAGATACATGTTAGAAATAATATAATATACTGAATATGTCGCTTTGGCTTGAGTGCCAGCAATAAACTAAAACAAACTTTAATTTTTGAACGTATTCCTTCCGCACACAGATCTTCTTTATTTTCACTCTTGTCACGAATGGATTGCTTTGCATATTGCACTTTTAAAAATTAATAAGCTATTTAGCAGCTAACTACCTAATGAGAGAACATTCTCACATTCATGCCAATATCTCTAATCGAATTCGAGAATCGATTAAATAGAGTAACGTGCAAAGCTCTATAAATATGAAAACTGTCGAGAGTTTAAGAAACTTCACTTCATACTGAAGAACATATACACCACACACACACACACACACACACGCACCCACATGCACACAGCTAGAGCGTGGAACACAAAACTGTGCAAACAATAAACGCAATTAAATTTAGCATAGAACGTTTTGTCCCATTTCTCTGGTTAGTGCGTTGTGCCTTTACCGTAATTTCATTGCATTCAATTACATTTTGTGCAACAATAAAATCCTTGAACTTTTGCTACTGCCACTCGGCGGACTCTGTGGGCTCAGCAGCGCTCGTGCTGACCCACTTGAGAAATTGTTGAACGGCCCAGCACTTGAAAATGAGTCTCCAAGGAGCGCAAATGGCGTCACGAGTCCTTGTTTGCTGCCAGCGCAACTGCCGCTGTCGCTGCTGCTCTGCTGCGTGTCCTTCCTCTGCGCCATTTTATAATAATTGCAAGCGAGACACCGAAAAAATAATATATATATAAGTATAAATACGACCCTTAACAACAATATTTAAGACCAACACAATTTTTGCCTTTTGTATATTTTAGCTGGCGGGTGGCAATTTGATAAACGTGGGCGTGCCCCTAGTGGGCGTGTTTATGCCACATAGTAATTATGTAAGTGGTAAATTGAATGGGGCTACAAGTTTGAGTTTTCTCTCTTTGCTTTTCCTCAACTTGAGTGTAGCATTTGCTGTCGCCGAAAATTATAACGACTGCTGCTTTTGTCAACAGTAAAACTGATAAATGTAATAAAAATGTAAAAAAAATTTAAATTTCCAAATACAAAATAAGAACATCTATTAAATAATACTTGTATGAAAGGTTTTTTTATTAAAAGTAAATTTCTTTTTATTAAATTCAATATTTAAATACACAAATATTAAGAATATTATTCACAGTGATTATATCATAAATTTCAAATAAAAGGGATACGTTTTAGAAAAAAAATTGCGAAAATTGCAGGTTATATCAGTTTAAGTCCTTTTGGGGACTGAATTGACAAAAGAGTTAGGGCCACGTTCCAGCAGCTCTTGGCCAGCTTCATTAATTCAGGATGTGTTCGAGGCAGATAGGGTGGTCAGTGCGTGCAAGCATCTGGCATTAACGAGCGAGAGTGAGAATGTGTCTGTATACGTGGGTGTTGCAAGCGCCCGGGGCTAGACCCTCGCCGACCAAAGCAGACCGCAGAGCAGAGCACAGCAGGCGTTCGCCGGTTAGCACATGTAAAATGCCAAAAAACTTTGAAAAGGAGTCCAAAGTGCGATAGGAATCAGCTTGAAAAATGGAAGCGAGCAAAGCAAACAATGAGCCAACACACAACACCCAACACACACAAATATGTTGCACGCCCTACCCCCGGGGGCGTATACTTGATGTTAGTTTTGCTGTAGCTAGAACGTTTTACAGCATAAATTTTGACAGGCCGTGAGACATGGCAATTGCTTTGGGCCAACAACAGGAAACAGGTAATAAAAATGAAACGAAGACGGAGAATTTGAGACGCTAGAGGACGGCAGCGAATAGATCGTAAGCCGTAACAAATGTTGAGCCATGCGTCACTCATACGCCATGTAGGACCAGGTGCCATGTGGCAGGTGCCAGGTGCCAGGCGCCATGTTGTAGCTGACAGAGGCACGGCCGCCTGCTGTGTGGCATGTCATGTGTGTACTTGAAATGAATGTCCTCTAGTCAAATTGACAATATGTGAGCGGCAAAGTGTGAATGCGGCCGGCAGAAAAATTCAATAAAAACAAATTGATTGCTCCGACGGATTTGCGCTGACTAAAAGGAAGGTAAACAGCAGGCCAGGACGTGTCTTCCAGTTTTTATCAGCAGCTTTATGCTAAGTGGCACCTCAAAGATTGTCAGGGGCGACGAAATAACCACAGGCACAGCCCGGCACGTAAAACAGCTCAATGGCTGACGGCTTGGCAAGCAAATGAGCAGAACGCGTCGGCTTGTTAGCTGCCAGGATTAATGCCAGCTCATTTGTGCCTATGACAGCTAGATATCGACAGGCAGGCTGGCCAAATAGCGAATCCCAGCTAACCATCCTAGTTGGCTCGAACACGCAGCTGCCAGCCATAAACACATCCTGGAAATTCGACAGCCCGTTCGGCGCACTCATGCATAATTCCGTTTTGGCAAACATCTACTTCTTGGCTTCTTGCGTGGATTTATGGTTTGGTCTCCTTTGGGCTTTTGCCTTTTGGTCAAGCAGGCGGATTGTTGACTTTGGCGCGCGCATAAGACACATTAAACTCCTGTTTATGGCGCACATAAAAGTCAATTCCGTTTCTATTCCTTGAGCCTGACCCCAAAGGTGCGCCCAACACGCTCACAAATTATTTTTGCCAGTGCATTAAAAAATCATGCCCTGGTTGAACATTTATTCCTCAGTTTTAGTGCCTACATTTCGTAGCTTAAAACTTGATTCTGCTTCGGCTGTGGCTTAAAATTTAATATTTAATGGTAACCCTAGAGATTAAATAAGTGGCGGAGCAACAGCCAGGAGACGCAGAAGCCAATATAATCAGTCTGGAATATTCAAATTACCCTTTGAACAATGCGACAAAGTGGATACAAAAATTTAAATTAAAAAGAAAATTTATATAATAATAAAAAATGTATATAAAATCCAATATTCCTGTTAAAGTAAAATATATTAAGGTAAATTAATATGAGATAAAAATAGGTATTACGTATGCTTTGAATTTTATCCATAAGCCAATAATGTTTTTGATTTTGTTTTTATTTAAATAAATTGCACACGCGAATTTCTTATTAATTAAAATAAACAAATTCTTAATTTTTAAATAACGCATAACAGTATAAATTTTAAATCAGAACGGATTGAAATTTTTGTACATGAGTTGTAAACAAATCTAGCATACTTATTTACTTTCTGTATATCTTTTACATAATCTCGAAATCGTTATGCCACATTCTTCTTTTGTCATTTTTCTTTTTGCTGCCAGCTCAACGCTTCAGGGCTTTTCTATCCCATTTTCGACATTCGCTGCGCCGATAAGTATGCTAAGAGCTTTTGCCCAACGTCCCAGCGTCCTTGGCACGCTTCCAAAACCCGCACAGCATTGCCAGGCCACACAATTAGAAATCCCAGCGACACTTTAACCCAAAAATAAACCCAATTCACACACACACAAAAAGAGACACAGCCAGTGGCAACCATAAAAATCCAGGCAAACATTATTTAAATGCTCCCAAAAATATGCTACAAAAAGGGCAAAAACAAAAAAGCAAAAACAGGCGCAAAAAGCGTAAAACAAAAATCAAATAAATGGCAATTTAATATACTCAACATGCCATTTCATTGTTCTTGTATTTTTGTGCAAATGTTGTTGCTGCTGCGTTTTTGTTGTTTTTCAGTTGTTATTCGACTCAAATTGTTATTGAAACAACATAAATTTGCTTCTCGACGTGTGCTCGCCGTTACTTATTTGAATACAGCACACACAGCAAGAAAAACAATGCATGAAAAAACACAAAGACACACATATAAAAAAATAAAATAAAAAAAACAAATGTTCTGGATTTGACAGCTCATACCAAAGGGTTTTTCTCAAATAACACAAAATTAAATAAAATGAAAAACAAATGCGCAAAAATTTGCAGCCATATGAGAGTCGGGCGTGCTGTTGTATATATGTATGTATTTTTTATACCTTGTACCCAATGAAAAAAAAGTATATTGGCATTTGTGTTATTTTTGTAACAGCTAAATTTATTTTTACCCGCGTTAGATAATAGATAATTTTAATACTTTTATTGAATGCCTTGTTTAACAACAGTTGTAAGTATCGAAGTTTTCAGAGCTACTGTCTAGAGAGCACAGTTTTAGAGAATTTGAGCCTTAAACCCAGAATATTAAAGGCGCCCAAAATTTAGATTGTCAGAAACTAAATGGTTTCTTCTCAAAGTGTAAGATATATATTGCTGCGCACTCACAAGCCCCAATGCCAAATTCCATTTAGTTTATTTATACACGTTTTCACACTTAAAGCAGAGTATTGCACAGTCGGGAAGCAAAGATTAACATTGTTTGCTTTGTGTGCGTGTAAAATGTAATCGGTAAGCCAAGCAAAAATGAAATAAAAAATTTGAATGGAGCGATCGCAAATGCGATAACCGACAACAAAAACACGCGCATTCACACACGCACATGAAGCCTTGTCCGCTTCGGTATTGTATAGCATACTTATGAGCGTCATGGTGACGAGCAGCCAATTTGCTTTATTTAATTTTGGTCACTCGTAAATCAGTGCAATCAACGTGCGGCCCACACACAAAAGGCAAACACTGTAGCATCACATCAATGAACTGTCCCCCAATGCATCGGCCGACCCCTGCCCAATCAATTAACATCAATTAAGATGCGCAATGATGCGTTTGGAGCAGCTGCAGCAGCAGATGGAGTTCCAGCTGCGGGTCGCTGCAAATGGCTGACCCGCACCTTTTGTCTGAGCCACAGCGGCCACAGCTGTCGCACACCCACAGACACAGACACTGACACTTACACCCAAGCACATTATGACAAGGGCGCGTCGAAGTTGCATTTCCGTTATGTCAAAGTTTGCTGCCAGCTTGTCAGCTGCGCGTTGGCCCTGGCTGCTTGAGACCAAGTTTATTGCTGTCAAGTGGTAATGCAAATGATGTGTAATTAATTGCAAATTAGTAAATTTTGTTTGTGTGTGTGAGTGTGTGTGTAGCGTCTGTTGTCTCCGAACTGCCACTGCCATAGGCAAAACTTGCCGGAGCGCTGTGTCAAGTTTTTGCACAGTTAATGAGTTAAGCCAAACTAATTAGTTTCGACTGCGAAATGTTGCTACTGATTGCCGTCAAGCTAAATATTCCTTCAGCAGATTTGAATGCTAAATGCGTATTAAAGCAATCCGGGGCATCTACATATTCTGGGAAATTTGCTTTCTCGTAATCAGTGTTGAATTAAATTTCAATATCTTGATTCACTTTTACTGAATTTCCATTAAATCTTGGGCTCGAATGTAATGGTTAATTTGTATATATTATAATTGTTTTGAGAAAATTTACTTTAAAATTAACTCCTGATTAGGTTACTATTTCTTCCCACTCATTTCTTTCTCTAGAAACAGCCATAAATCTATAAAATAATAAAAGAAAGAATTGTTTCTTACTAGTTTCCGCAGCCTGACTACCCCTAATAAAACATTGAAGCCCAGCTGTCAGAGCTGCTGCCAAAACAAATATAACTCAATATGAGCCAAGCCTCAACCGACATAAAGTCATAAAAACAACAATAACTAGCAACAAAGGATATATAAAAGGATATATGGTATATTGGACAACGCGCCTAAAATGCGACATGCGTGCACAAAACGGGCCATGGCCGAATACATATACAAACACACACACACACACACGCACGTACACATTCTCGCACATCGATATCGACATGGAATACTTGCGCTTCAATGTAAACAATAATTTTGGAAATTTATTGCACAACTTGTGCATATCGCAATGAAATTTTACGCACTACTTGCTGCAGCCGGAAACTTTCGCAATAAGCCCCAAAAACTCGAATAAAACAAAGCAAATAGGGCCAAACCAGTGGGTCACATTTTACGATTCAACCCGTTCGACGTCTCTCTCAACGCAGCACTCGACCACAACAAAGTTATGTCTTTTGTCTGTACGTTAAGGACGCACCTCCTAACCCATCAATGCGAACGATACTTTTTATGTTCATACTTGTCACTAATTTTATCTACGCGAATACATAGCAAAAGGGATACATGGCTATAGAATGCCTTACGCACATTATAATTGAGAGATTTCACATTTTCTCTGACTCATAAATATCTATAATATTATTTGGTTCTAAAATTGTATGAATGCTTTCATGTATAACATTTATGTACTTTGCGTTGTTTGATGGATTTTTCGATAAAGTAGCCGAAAGTATTTTTAATAAAGCCCGATTTATGTTTCCCGCTGCGTTGGTTTTCATTTTAATTAAAATTGCTCCAAAATATTTCATTAGATGCAATTTTCACAAAACAGAGAACGGCTACCGAGCAAAGAGTAGCAGATGCAGTCCGCCTGATGTACACAACACAATTATGTGCAGTATAAAGGAGCAAATTGCCAAATTTTTAATAAAACTTTTATCTTGTGTTATTTTAAAAGTTTTATTAGTATTATTAAGCTCGTTGAATTGCAGAAAACACATAAGTATATATTTTCAGGTTTTCAAATATGCAAAAGATAGCCAATTTTGCCTAAAAATATAATTATCCATAAGATAGCCGATTCTTTTAAATAAAATATATATCATTTTTGTCAAGAGTGCTTTTATATTTAAAATTGATAAGATTGAAGAATAAAATTTGGTACACTTTCTAGTTAAATATTATAAGAGTGTTGACTTATCAAGTTTAAAACCTCTAAACCACTATATATAAAATAGTATTAGCAAAAATTGGCCTTTATGTATTGTCTGCCAATTAACTTGAGAAATTATTGTATACAATTATGCATATTTTATATATATATTTTTTTTCTTTACTCGAATTAGCGAACTTTTTTCGACTTACTTAATTGCTTCTTTTGGGTCGGTTGTCGGTTTTTCATAATTTCCACATTGTAACAGCTCAAAGCTGTAAAGATTTAACAGCCTGATCTAAATGATGGGCATGGTTCGAGGACAGGAAGCACATTTCATGTGTTTATGTTATGCGCGCTTAATGAAGCCGCAGGCATTTCAACTTGTCAGCCGCACAAAGTCACACGCCCACCGACCACGCAGACCACGCAGCGCTGAGCGTCCCAGTGGCAGCAGCTGTCAGGTTTATTAGCCAATTTAAGACACAGACTGCCGCACACTCTACCCAACAAACGGCCCAAAATAATGCGGGCACTTCAGATGTGGTGCGTTTTATGTGCTGCGATGAATTCTGGCGGCGCTTTTTCGGGCTGCCATTCGCTTAATGACTTAACCACCACATACAGAGCCAGGAAGAGATGATGACTGAGAGTGAGATGGGGCGCCTGCCACGCCCACAAAACTGCAACTACTTGGTAAGAGGTAGCGGCTTTGGTGCTCACCCTGGGCTTGCAGTTAAAACAGTGACAAGTACCGTTAAAGTGTGTTTGACTTTGGTTACAGTTTTTGCTTGTGTGTCCGTCCCAGTCCCTGTCTCTGTCTCTTTCTCTGTCTCCGTCTCCGTCTCTGTCTGGCTGACTGGGCATTAATTATACGACTCGTTGACCGCGCTATTAGTGCGACCATTTTAGCTGGCAAATGTACAAAACTTTGCCATACTTAACGCTTACTTGATGTGGCAACACTTGACTACGTCCGAACAATGCTACAAATCTCAGCTCAGTACAGATTTGAGGTTAGAACTGATTTTAGAAGGGATTTCTATTCAGGGGCTTTTGTGTATTATGCTCTATTAAATTTATTAAATTTTCTATTTACAGGTATGTTTGCTGCAATCGATGAACCGCTACTTCAAAAGGTTTTTATAATTTTCCAAATGAAATGTAATTAATTTAGCGTGAGAGAGAGAGAGATTGAAAATGATATAGCAGCTGACACCACAGTGCCTGCAAATATGTTGGTATAAAACCACAAAGCTTATCGGGCGCTTATATACTGCCAGCAGTTGTCAAATGCAAATTAGTCGGTCAACATAAAACGCATCCAACTATAGCCACATTTCATGCATGTCTTGCATTTAATACCCAACCCCCACACTTCACCGCCTAATTCACAGAGAGCTTGGCCAAGCATATTCCTATTGGATAATGCAAAATTTCAAAATTCAAAACCACAGCTGCTGCTGCTTTCAACTGCTTATTGCCAGCTTCCTGCGGTTTGCTGCCGCCTTTTGTTTAGCTCTGGAAATTCTACGCATTTGCTTATTAAGTGTGTGCTTACCCACTTTGACAGTATGGCATGTCCCGTCGCCCAGGACATTTGTTACGCTCTATTGACTGCTATGCCACAAAATTATTTCACAGAAGCTTCTCCTTGCTAAGAGCAATTGTAAGAACCAGAAAAGCTTCATACAATAAAAATAACTTAAACTTAAGGACTTTTCAATTGTACAAAGAACAACCTTATTTGAGCTTTTATTTTAATAGCTTTATTTCTAGCAATAAAACGAAACAAATTAGTAAAATTTAATAAAAGTTAAATAAAAGTTGTTAGTTAGTTAGCAGGTCTTATAGGTAAATCATAAATTATTGGTAAATAAATACTAAAGCACGATTTGTTGACAAAACTATTTCAATTTCATAAAATTATAAAAAAAACTATGCAACATTTATTAATTTGTATAATATTTATTGAATACATACAAATAATTCATTACATCATAAACTATAAAATTAAACATTTTTTGATAAACGATTTTTGAAAAGTAATTAATTGTAGTTCTATTGAAATCATTCGGCATGAAGCGTATTTACTTACTCTGGCAGACTATGCTGTTAATATTTGCTGTTCACTCAGCCACGCACATATATAGCATTTTGCATGTTGGCTGACAAAATATTTGTTTTGCTTAGTGCCTTGAAAGAAAGCTTTTTGCACTCGGGACCGCAAAGAAACTCGGTTATTCCATTATATAGATACGTTATATCATTTATTATTATTGAATAATTGAATACGCATAGAAAGGAACTGTGTCTGTGAGTATGCGTGTGTGTGTGTACACATATCCTATACATATTAATACATGTGTGCTGAAGCAGCTAAATTTATAATGCGATGCGGTTACCTTGGCTGCCATTTCAGTTGTGGCTAATGAGGCCGCCCGCCGCCTGTGGTGAGCCCGATCCCGCCCAGAACAGACGCCTTTGTTCAAATGTGCCGCACACCTGGTACTGCCAACCACTTGGGCATTGCTTATGCAGCGCTTTGGCCAAGTTAGCTTGGAAAAGATTCATTTCCATTAGAGTGCAGCTTTTTCGGCACTAACCAACAGACCGCAGGCGACTTGTAGCCCTTCCTTATAACTAACCATTGTAATAATTCATACCCAGCAGTAGCCTTAAGTATTAATGAACTTGCACACACTCATATATTTGTACACATAATTGAATATTTAAGTTGCATGTAAATGCGCTTATACCTCGCAGTGTGTGTGTGTGTGTGTGTGTGTGTTTTGGTGAGTGTATCTTTTAGTATGCTTTGTTATCGTAATTTTATGCACACAGCTGCTACTATTTATTTTCATTGCATTTGGATTACTCACATTGCTTCAGTTAATGAACTAAATTTTAAACTAATCTGAGCAGCTTATTAACTTATGATGTTATCATCAGAGCGATTTCCAATAGTTCTGCAAATATATTATGCCGTTTCATTTAACTAACTGGGTATTATAAAACTTTTGCCAACTGCAAATAGCTGCCATCAATATGTCATAATAGATCGAAAAGCAGCTTATAAACTTTTACTTGCGTTCAACTTGTGACGGACCCTCCAGGAAAAAGAAAGAAAGAAATATATCTGAGTCAGCTAAAACTAAGAGCTAATTGGATATTAAAATGCTAGTAGAAGCAAAAATGATATCATTATTAAGCGATGTCGATTTTTTAAATATTTCAAATCTGCCAGTCTTATCATATTTATTTTAATATCCTCTTAGATGGTATTATATTATTGTCATGATAACTGTATTCGACCCTATAAAGTCTATACATTTTCTTCATCAGCATCATCAAGTCAGTCCATATATCAGTGTCCGTCTGCTTGTCTCTCTCTGTTTCCATGCAAACTAATGCCTCCGTAGAATAAGTCATGAAATTAGGCTACTGTAAAACAGAAATGAATGAAAAACACAGTTAAATATAGATACATAAAACACATCTTAAAAAAGCCAAAATAAATTATGTAAGGCACCTAAAAAACTTTTCCTTTTTTTGAAACTCGTTTACGCATTGCAAAGAGTATATTGGTTTTGTGCAATGTCAATCTAGCTGTCCGTTTGTCCGTCTGTCCATATATTGAAGCTAGAGACTAGAAATTTTAAATATGTGCTCGTGTGTACCCGTGTCAGATAAAGTGTTATGGATTTTGCGCAACGGCCACTGGGGCGTGGCAAACCGATAGCACCCAAAACCGCAACACGATAAAGTCCACAATTTTCAAGCTAATGTCCTCCCCAACGGACTGCGACCATGATATCCCGGCCAGGAGCGTGGGCCCCCACCGCTCCCACAATTTTTAAGCTATGTGTGACTTTTGCCCGTTTTTTCATTTTTAAATCTGTTTTGTGTCAGAGCCCTGGCAGGCATTTGTAATAAGCAGCAGCAAAGCTATGCAAATTTTTTCGACGAGCCGAAAAAGTGTTAAATATTTATATACTTATGTATATATTTATATGCCGTGTGTACAGATGTGACAAGTATTACAATTTGAATGCTGATTCAAATGCGCAGCAACAACAGCTTTAGTTAGTTGATTAAATGGTTAAGTGGAGGTAGCAAATTCACTGGCTTCAAGCTGCACCAACTGCTCCACCTTGTGGTCAGGTAGGACCTGGTCTGGGCTGTTGTTGCTGCTGATGCTGTGCGTGCCGCACATGCAAATGCTATTAGGCTTCCAGCCAGGGGCGTGTCTGCGCCTTAATTATGCTGCAAACTTGCCTCGACGAATCTTGCCTGCGGACTGCGTCCATTCTGTGTGTGGCAATGTCAGTTTTAATCGTACGCTGTGCCCACAATTAGGTAAACTTGCTGCAGGTATTTTATGCACAAGTTGCCAGTGATAAGATCAACAGCAGAAAGCCCCTCAATAACCAACTCGCACCCACTATCTCCCTCCTATTGTCTCTATCTATCTCTCTCTTTTAGTTTCTCCCACTGCTGTTTGGCACATAATGAAACTTGATTTAGCTGACAGCAAAAAGTCACGTACAATGGTGCGTATTAGTAATCTTGTGCTAACTTAGTTAGCAAGCACTTGAGAGTATGCACAAGAAACTCGAAAAGGAAAGCAAAAACATGGCTACATAAATAAATATACACATGTATATGAAAAAAGTGAGTATATAACTGGGTACAATTGGAAATAAAATTGCTTACAAAAATAAACTTAAAGGCGAGATTCATCAAGCAATCCAACGAAAGTTTCCAAAAGCAAATTAATTATTTAAAAAACAAACCTATTTTCATTTTAGTGAATTTATCTAAATAAAAGTTGAATACAAAATCTGGATTAATATTGACATTTTAAACATGATTAAAAATCAAATAATAATAATAAATTAATTATTAACAATTAATAAATTAAATTGTGTGTAATATGTTATATTAAGTCAACATAAAGCCACTTTTGGGATTTTTTCATGAACATATTTAACCCAAACTTTGCTTCTCAACTCTAGGACATCTTACAAAAACCGTATAGCTTAAACGAAACCTTAAGAAAACCCACCCTCTAATGAGATTTAAGACAAGTTAAGATAAAGCGTCATTTGTTGTTCGTTTTCTATCAATTTACTTGTGGACCATACCATTTTTATGGGACTTAATAACACTGGACTCGGCCATAAAATCTTCATCCGTATAGACTTTATGAGTGAATACGTCCATTCATACTTACGAGTTGTGGCTGAGTGTTATCCTGCGACGGCTCTGTCACGTGAAATAATCCACTTGGATGCGTGAGTTTTTGCAAATGTAATTTATTTGTTGTTGTTGCTGTCTGGCGTAATTGCTACACGGTTTTCGAGCTAATAGAATTAGAACATAAACCGCTTTATTGTCGGACCACCAAACCTACACACACCCACTCCCAAACCCACGCCCACACATGTACACACCCTCGAGCACATACGAACTCATAACAAAGCGTTTTTATGACAGCTCAGCGGATTGGACGTCATGAAAATGTGACGCTTTGCCGAGTGTCCGCTATTAAACTCCGCAATTATTTTGCATGTGTGCGTGCTTGTGTGAATGCAAGGGAGAGAAAGAGGGGGCGTGGGTGCTTTTGCGCTGACCGCATAATAGAAAGCAAAACGTACACAAAATTACTGCCCAAGTTGACGCAGTGCAGGTGCCGTCATTTCACTGGGAAATTTTGCGGAAAAGCCGTTTTTTATGTTCGCCTCTTTTGACCATTTGCTAAAAATCTGTTTTATAGCAGCCGCAGCACACAAATTTCACAAAATAAAATATGATGTGTATTGCAGCTTCTATAACAAATTTATTAATATAAAAAAGGCAACCCCGTTGAATTTAATTTAAATTTTGTATAAAAATGCATAGATTTTCTTAAATTTATTAATTCGGGAGTACCAAATTAAAAATGTATATACGCTTGATTTAAACGAAATAAATTTAGAAAATTTAATTTATATAAATTTATTTTTCATAACAAATTTGCTAGTCAGTAATAGTAAATTTTCTTTCTAAATATTTTAATTTAATGTAATTTATAAAAAATAATTATTTTAATAAAATTTGGCTAATAAATTTAGTGTTCGAATTGAAAAATAATAATTTCCAATATTTTAGTGCATAAAGACAAAAGTTTATATCTGTTGCAAAACAAATGTATATAAAAATTTTTGAATTTTGGATTAATAAGGCTTTTGAGGTCTCATCAACTACTTTTAATTAAATATAAAGCTTCCCTATGAATTCCGAAGGTAGCATAATCGTGAATTACAATTTTTATGATATTTTATACCGCACAAATGGAAAAAATGTCAATAATTAAATATAGAATTATTAAAAATAGGAAAAACACCAACAAAAAACTAATTTATTGTTATTTAAAATTATTCAAGCGCTGCATTCCAAAAAAAGCACACAACAATTCATCAAATATACATGATGTACCTATATTTTTACATACTTTCTATATGTGTACCATCAAAAAACACACAGAGCCACAACAATTCATTATATGGGAAAATTTTACCTGAATGCATATACTTCATAGGCTATAAAAACTGTTTTTCATATGTTGTTAAACCGTGCCAAACACAGAGCTTACTTATCCACATATCAAATATTTTCATCCTGTTTTTTCGTTGGCATCACAATATGATCCCCGACAAATGCCGTTGACACACATATAAAAAGCAGCAACAACAGCAACAATTGTAACAATAGCAAGTTGTCGGAGTCTTTTGAGAGCACTTGGTTATGTAATCCCCGTCAATGGCATTGCGAAAATTAAGCAAAAAGCGAAAAATGGCAACATAAAAACCAGCCGAAAATGCGAACAAAACGGCTCGCAACACTAATAAAACTGGGAAAAATCCCGGCAACGCAACAAAGACGTGAGAAAACCAAGAAGAAAAAAAACAAAATATGCTGCAAATGCCTACCTAGTAACAGCCAGGGAAATCTGACGCCTCGGGGAATTAAAATCTCTATGGGGGGCAGGTTCGGAGCGTGTAATTATCGGACAAACTACAAACAATATAGGGGAAATGTGAGCTTAAAGTGAACCATTTGGCCAAAACAGGTGGCTGGATATATAATTTCAAATTGAAAAACCAGACTGCGCTGGTATATAAAAGGTATATTACACCACGCTACATGGCTTGGATTTTCACTTTTGTAGTCGGTGCTCGTAACTCTCAGCTTGTTAGCTTAAAAAACAGGATAAATCCTTTAAAATTAGAGTTTTGCCGCAAAAAATTGTTCCATGCAAATGCACTTGCTACACTATGCAACAAGAGTTGAGTGCTTAAAACAAAATATTGTTATAATTTAGAGCGCATTTTTTTTGTTTTTTTTTTTCTGAGGATTAACACAAAAAGTAAACGCATTGCAGTCTTCTTTGAATGTAGACTTGATTGAATTCTTTTTATCTTTTCGATCTTAAATTCATTTAAGCCAATAAAATAACTGTGTAAACTATGTTGTCTAATTTCAAGTCTTGAAAGCCAATATGCAGTTTTTCATGATGGTAGCAGGGTATATAAATATTTAATTTTGTGTCGCACAGTGTAGAACTGACACCCACACATAACTGTATCTAGAGCGTGAAAAATCACCGACACTTGTGCGCCTTTGGCTTGTTAGCCGGCAGCAGCAGCAGCTGTTGCCATTGTTGGGCAAACCTCGAGGCAAAGTCAGCGCCGTTCCAGCCCACAATTGAGCCACGTGATGCTGATGCCGATGCTGAAGCCGGCAACTGCACTAACAAGATTCGACATTTGAACGAGAGTAATCCATCAGCGGGTGGGCGAGTATCAAAATGGATTAAGAAGAAATGTGTGTTTTAACTTTGACATCAGTGGTATCGACAGGCGCAGCTTGGCATTGACTTTTGATACCCTGTGCTTTTGCAAGTTATGGCATATGCAACAAGTGAAAATTGGGGTAACAGCCCCTTTATTCAGGCAAAAAAAAATTATTTCTTATTATTGCATATGTAAAATTTTACATTTTATATTTGTGTTCTTGAAATTACTAATTATCGATAAATATCAAACAGAAGTTATTTCAAAAATGGAGTTTTAATGGAGAACAGGGCATCTTTTAATCGAGCATCTCTTGCAATCTCTTACGTTTTTCTTTTTTAATAGCATTTAATGTGCGGCATTTGCGTTTGGAACGCGGATGTGCGGATGTGTTTCATTTTTCACAATGGAATGAAAGTTCAATTATTTGATTTGACAGGCGACGCCAAGAGGCAGCAGGCAGCAGGCAGCAGGCTGCTGGCAGCTGGCAGTTGATGGCAGATTGTAGGCACTCAGTCACTTCGTGGGCGTGGCACATACCCAGATTTACACACAAACAAACTGGCAGCGCATATTTTATACAGAACACGACGTTGACTGCACAATTGAAGTGTAATTTATTAACCTTCCCATGCGAAATGAGTTGATTTTTTTTATTTATTCGCTCAGTAAATCGATAAACAAGGCACAAAACAGCGATGGAATAAGCAGAGTGTGAGGAAAGGAGGTGGCAACAGATAGAGAGAGAGATACAGATAGCAGAGAACAAAACTTTTACTCACGTTTTTTGCTTCCTGAAAGTGCTTTACAGTGTACGCATTTTTGACAAAAAAAAAAAAACCAACAAAATTATTCCATTTATTTATGGGTGTACCATTTTTTTTTTCTTTTTACTTCCAACAGATGGACATTTATAATTTAGATAGAAAAATAAAATGTTTCCTTTCGATAAATACGGTTTTTAAATTAATCAACTTTAGTTAGGAAAAACTAACGGTTTTTGTCAAATAACAACTTGGTTCCTCCCTTTTTAACCATTATTTAATTATTTATAAAATATTTATCAAAGCAAGCAGCGAAGAGCATGCATTAAAGACAAACAATTAAGCCAAACTCAAAATGTGATTAATTTTACCCCACTGTGGGTGCACACACACACACATACAGACACACAAATGTCGCAATCAAATGAGTTTGATGGCATCGGTTTTTGGTTAGAATTGCGATAAACCCCATAAACAGCATACTCAGCTGGCTTATATATTCCACAAATACATACACATACACATACGCACACACACACACCCACATTAATCTCAAAGCCAGCCCGGCAACCACACACTTAAACCACCTTTTACTGTATGTGGTGGTGCGCACAGTGGTGGCTGTGATGCTCCTCGCGCAGTTTACAACGCATTTTAATGAGTTTTCGTATTTGCTGGCTATAGACGGCCACGCCCATTGGCCCATCTGTGTGGGTTGTATAGCCAACCATAATTTGCTTTTGTTTGGCTTTCTAGTTGTTTGAATTTAACATCGTTGTTGTTGTTGTTGTGATTGCTGTAATGCGGTTTTTGGGCACTTTTTCGATTTTGTTTATTTTGTGGGCGATAAGTGGTTGTAGTTGTTGCCATTGTTGCAAAACATGCGCCAAATAAATATATAGACCTAATAAAAAACAGCTCTGAAAACTAAAAACAACTTTCCAATTGACAGTTGAATGGACCAAAATAGTGGCTACAAAAGCAAAACAGATAAATGAATTAAAACATACACAAAAGATAAAAAAAAAAGATGAATGCCACAGCTGAAATACTTTTTTTTTATAATTAACTATGTCTTTAAAGCAAATTAAATATATATTGAAAACAGTCCGATTTCGTGTAGTGTTGCTTAAAGCAAAAATATATATAAGCTTCTGACAAGATTAAAGTAGCTCGTGGTAAGCCATAGAAAATTGAATTCACTTTAATTGGAATAGAGAAATGTGTGGCATGGACTTAAAAGAGTTGCCACAAAGCCTATCTTCTGTAGCCGCAGGCTACCCACTTTGTGCAATTGTCATCACTAATTCAAATGGGGACTTAAGCAAATCAAAATCCTCCACCCCGAGCAATCGCTCTTTCCGACAATTGCCTGGCGTGAGAACCAATTTGTAACTATTAAATGCGCGCCAGAACATAAGTAAAACAAAGGCAAACAAAAACGTTGCCAACTTTTCTGATTCCGCCAGCTGTAAGTCCTGCGAATGTGGCAATCTTAGAAACTCAAACCTCTGACTCCTAACCTGAAGCCGAATACAAATTCGAATCTGAACCAAAAGCCCGACATTCCATAGTCAAGTTACTGTGCGCCGGGCGGGGCTGGGGCAAAAACGCATGCAGAAAAGTGAGCTACAAATTGCAGCACTTGTATCAAGATAAAGTCAAAATGAGGCAAAAAGTCAACGGCAGCCAGTTCGTGTGGCATGCTTCAAAGGAGCACAGAGCACAAACACACACACACACACACACACACACACACTGACATAAACGTATACACATGCACACACATATGCTGCATATAGCCCCCAAAACATTTGCATAGCTCAGGCCCAGGCTCAGGCTCAGGCTGAGCAGAAGGCAGCTGTGCGTCCCTTTCGCTATACCAAATGTCCCCTCTCCTTTTGACGTGTCTTTGTTTGGCTTTGTTTCGCTTTGCCCTCAGGTTCTTTTGCTCAGTTATATTGAAATGCTTGGATTTGAGTCGACAGTCGATACGGCACGTAGTGCTTAAAGACACTAAGAGCTAACTGCTGAATTCCTGACATAGTTAAGCCAAAGGCAATGCCAATGCATCAATAGCATTCGGATATTTTGAGATTTCTTTGACGAACGCTAACCGAAAACTTGAAAACTTTAGATGAGCAGAACTTAATTTCGACTCACAATAAAACCCATTTATTTACCATACGCAAGCGATTTTACCGAAAACCAATTGTGTAACAATTTCATTTAATTTAATTAATCTAACTATTTAATTATTCTACCGCTATATTTAATCTTAATATGTAGATATATTCCTCATAATTCACTTTTTGTTTTTTTCAGCTAAAGTTAAATATATTATGAAAAAAAAAATTTAAGCTCAAAACCAACCTGAAGTGTATACTTATTGTGAAAAGCGCAAATTAGCATAGCCGACATTAAACATGCATAAATTCTTAAAAAAATAGGGTGCCACAAAAAGGAAAGTTGTATGCGCGTTGCGTATACGTCGTGTTGTTTCCTTTTAGCTTGCTACGGCCAAAATGCTTGTTGGCTGTGAAACTAATTAAAATATGCACAACTTGCCAAAATACTTAAAAGCAAACCATGCACACACAAACACACACACAAACACACAAACTTATATCTCTGTGTTCAGGTGTTTGTTGTACGCCTGTTAAAAAAAAAAAAAAAAACGCAAGGTAAACGCAGCTTGAGCAGTTTTTTGCAATTTTCCACTCAACAGATTTGTTGCCGAGCCCGTTCCTGTCCGGATAAGCATAGCCCGCCGCTAGCGTTACTTAAACAACAACAAAACGGTTATATTTATGCGCTTATTTTGCACATACACGTACAAAAACATAGATCCAAAAATGTTCAGCTGCGTTGCCTTGGCAAAAATATAATTTATTTACCTCAACCTTCTTATACCCTGAACATACTGAAAATGGTTAAGTAAGGGTATAATGGTTTTGTGTAAATCGGAGAGAAGGAAGCGTTTTCGAATGAAATGAATTTCTTACTTTTCTCTAGAACTTAAAGAATTTATTGCAAAGATGGATTCATTAAGATCGATGAAGAGCCACAGAAGTTATTAATGAAAATGTGCGGTCGGTTTTTAACAAATTTTATACGCCAATTGCATTTAGTTCTTGTGATAGTTAAATTTTTTTCCACGGTAATGCTCTTGGCCAATAAGTTTGAGTATATGTTTGTATGTTTGAGTTTGGGGTATCTCATAGTCAGGCTTACTGCTTTCACTTATTCTTGTGCAACTTCTACTGGCACGTGGGTGAAATAATTGGTGCAGTCGTAGTTGCAGGTATATTCATGGAAGCCTAATGCTCGTCCTTAGCCCCGTAAAAAGCATCTACTTGTGGCCCATAGATTGGCTTGTGGAGAGTGGCTCAAGTGAAGCTACTGCCAGATTAATGGCGCTGACCTTGTTTTGCATACTATACGATTTTCTGCAAAACGAAATATTTAAAAATGCAAATACTATAAATATATATTTTAATTTAATTGACGTTCAAGGAAAATGCTTTGTAGATAAGAAAATATTTCTTTGTTATGCAAAGTATTTTATTTATTAAATGTTTTCAGAGCAGACAACCATAAATAGAAGATAATTTTTTGTTTGACTATTTTTACACTATTCTCCAACCAACATAATGAATTTGTATAGTATTCAACTTTCCTGATATAGTATTTTTCCTCCGAAACATACCCAGGAAAAAGTTCGCATGAATTTCTTTAATAACTAGAAAACAAATTTTTTTAATTGTTTTTGCTCGGCATAGCAAAAAGTTGAACGCCAATTTGTTGCACAAGTTTTTGGCTTTTACTATAATGCGCGCTATACCGTCTTTCTTAGCGCCCTCTCTTTCTTCGTCTTTGGCATGCACGCGGAGGCAAACAAGAAAATTAGTTCAAAAGTTTGGCAAAAACATCGCTCGAATTGTGCCTCGTCAATAAAGCTGAGCTGGCCAGGGAAAAAATGGTGCGCAAAATGTAAAACATGTTGATATAACTTTAGCTTTGTATGCGCAATTGAAAAAAAAAATTTTAAAAAATACTGAAAATAAATATATTTAAATATAAAATAAATATGAATTGGTACCGCCTGTATGTTCAAATGTTATGAACAAATATGGGGAAACAATTGAAGCAAAACGTGGTTGTAGTTGAAAAATGAATAGAAAATATTCAGCCAGGGACGAAAGTGAAAACAATATACTATTTTGTTTGTTGCAAAACTAAAGAAATAAAATGATAAAACAGCAATTGATAATAAATTTTGTGTAAGTTTACAATGTTAATTCGTGTCAGGTCAGGTTGTTTGATTTTAACTGCTATTAAGTTAATTTTAAGCATATCTTTAGTTGTACTAAGTCAAGTCCTTTAAAATTGTCTTAGCTCTTTTTGGATCGTGACACGAAATCAAGCACCAAATACGCTCAACTCTTCGTTGAAGCTTATATACATTTGCAGGCAGGAAATGGGAAGTAATTAAATTTTAAACGCAGCTGCCAACAGCCAATAATTTAATTGAATGTGGCAATTGAGCTGCCGCGCCGTTGGTTATTGGCTAGCCAGTAATTAAAGTCGAGCCAGCAGCACAACGTGAGAGAGGGATTGGGGGATTTTGTCGGGGGGCCTGCTCAAATTAAGCCAAAACATTTGAGCCAACTCTTGTCTATTCGTTTGCCCGCATCGCTTGCTGCTGTCAAACCAGCAGGCCACTTGACGCCTAATGACCAGTTTAATGGGTGGGCTTGAAGCTAGGATAAATTTTAGTCCACTCCGTGTCCCACACTCCATTTGAGTGGCGCGCGCGCGCCTTAATGTCCAGAACATTTGCCAGTGAAATGGCCTAAACAAAAGACGGGTGCCCGTCGATTACCTTTTTGGGGCCGTTAATTAAGTTTCGGGGGCCCCGGCAAAATGTTATGGCCAAGTTTTCTATTACCGAGTCGAGCACACGTACCTTAATGAGGCACGTAGGCGTATGAGTGACGCACAAATTGCCAGTCCCAAGTACGCTGGCAGCCCTGGCAACGTGTTCCACTCGCAAACGGGGCGTATGCGTAATTGCCGCAAGTGAAACTCGAGCTAAACAGACGCAAAGGCCTTCGACTTCAAAAGTAAGCTGAAACAATGCTCATATGCGACAAATTTGCAGGCCATCCGAGTGCGTGGCAACACCCTCATACACCGCATCTATTAATATTTTCGTTTTTTGCTTTTGGCTATTGTTGTTGTTGTTGTTGTAGACAACTTTCACTGGGGGGGACAACTTTTTGCACATAAGCTTCAAATTGTTGGATGAAATCGAAAATTGTTTACCAAGCGAAGCGCTTAGCTAAATGTCTTCCGTGCCAGTTCTCCAATTCTCCAGCTCAACCCCGCTAGGCGGAAGTACTTCATACGTGCATGTATATGTGTGTGTATTTGTTGTTGTGCTGAACCGAGGCAGGTGCAGCGCTTGTTTGGCCATAAAAAGCAACGACAAGTGCAAATGCTACAGAACCAGAAGCAATCGTTGATCCCCCCGCTCAACCCCCTCAACCCTTCACACACCCAGTCCCAGCTGTCGTTGCTGGTATTTACATGCAGACAATATGAAGCAGCCAGTATATGTTTATAACATCCGCAAATTGTTGAAGATAACAATTATTGTGCATTGAGAGCAAAGGCAAACAGTAGAGGCTGCTGCTGCCACAGAGCGAACGAGTATCGAGTCGTGTAGCTCTGTGTTGCCTGCTTGTTAGACTTGTGGCACAGTCGGAAATGGCAGTTTACGGAAACATCACACACACACACACACACACACACACACACACACACACACACACACACACACACACACACACACACACACACACACACAGTGAGAGAGAGAGACAGACAGCAAAGCCAAATAGCATGAAGATGTGCCATTAGATACCAGCTTTAGTTTTGCGGTTAAACACTTGAAAAAGTTGTAAATTTTGCAGCCATGACATGGCTTGGAGGGACACAAACAGAGCTTTTGGACCACAGAATTTCAGTGTGCTCAGGTGTCGCTCATTAAGGCAATAAAGCAGGTGTCCGGGGCGTGGTATGTTATTCTGCGCAGATTGAAATAATTCAATGTATAAGGCACAGGAGCAGCAATAAAGAAAGCTTTAACTTTTGGCAAAATCATTAATTAGATAAGAATAATAAAGGTAAAACAATTATACAAATTAACATATATATATATATATATATATATATATATATATCTATATCTATATATAAGGGAGATTTCAATACTTTTCCTATATTTTAAACGCAGAATCGAAAGCGAATACATGCTCCTTTAAAAAAAAAAAAATTTTTTTTCAAAAATGCATCGATTTTGAATGTACAATTAATTTTAATGAAAAATGATGACCATCAAACATTAAAATCGGTTCAGTTTTGACAAATTTATGGGTGTTTAAAATATGAGACCTATGAGTCTGAGAGCCGCACATGTCCAAATTTTTCTCAATTTTGACATGATTTTTTACCAAAAAATGTTGTTTTTTTTCACTATTCATTTTTTTCACTTGCCCAGTAAAGTCGATTAAAAATGCAAACTTGCAATTTTAAATTTTGAAAAAATTTTTTTTTAGAAAATGAACAAGGGGGGGGGGGGTACATTCTTTATTCATTTTCATAGCATATTACGAAGTTTTTTACCATAGTGACGATAAATTATCTAATTTGTTTAATTTAAAAAGTCATTAGCCTTATAAGCAATTATGTTTCTTTTTTTTCATACTTCAAGTAAATTAAAGAGGAGAGAAGTATGCTACAGTTTCAGTGCTTGTCAACAATTTCCAAAGAAGTTCGACACACAATAAGTGGTATGCCAAATCTATTTGTTTTTGATTTAGAGCCAACTACAAAGCTTTCCTTGGCTAGGTCTTACATAAGTCTATTAAGCCTTGACCCTTGATTGCTGTTTTAGATATTGTTCAGCCATTTCATAAGTCTTCATTTGCTTTTGCATATTTATATATTTATAAGACCATCATTGAGCAAACAAAATGCAAAAAAAACCATAAGAAAGGTCGCAGGCAAAAAGCAAAGTAACATTAGAAGGCATTTGGTATTAGCCAAGCGAGCAGAAACAAAGCCAAAACCGAAATTTGTGCGCCCAAAAAGACAGTCGGAATACACTTAAACCACACACAGACATCCACACACACACACACACTCACACACGAATACTCCAATAGCGGTGGAGGTGGGGTTGTCGTTGTCATATCGCAGCAACGCCCTCATTGAGTAAACATTGAGTCAACACTTCCGCTACGATAACATCAACATGGCGCCAACATTATGTACGGCCAAAAGCGACGGCCAAAATAGATAAACCAGCTGAGATAAGGACGCCCAAAGCGAGCGAGCGAGAAAGAGAGGGCGTACGAATGAGGCAAACCGAAATGCTTAGCTCTTGGCCAGCAATTTTTACCCAATAAATTATTTTATCTGCCAAGACAAAAGAAGCCCGCAGCAACAGCAGCAGTCGTCGCCATTGAATACCACGTGGCATAAAACCAAATTAGAGCCAGATCAGGATGCCGCGGCGACTGTTTATGAAAATGTCATTAAAATGTTCGGCAATAATAAGCCCCTCGCAGTCCCCTTACCATTCAGCTGAGACCTACAAAAAGCAAAAACTAAAATAAAACAAAGCCCACACAAAAGAAAATTAATTAAGAGATGGTGCTCGAGCGTTTGTGTGTGTATATGTGTGTTTGCCTCGGATATTGATATTCATTTGAAGTTGTGTTTGTTATTTTTCCTGATATACTATAGTCGTGTTTGCCCTGCAGATAGCTCGGTTGTAGTCGAAAATATTTATTGAGGTTCAAGGTTAAATGGTCACAACTTTGCCTTTAACTATTTAATAATTGAATGGAAATCGGCAATATTTTCATATTCCTCTTAGACCAAATTCATATTCACAAATAATTATTATAATTAATATGTTCAAAAGAAGAAATACTTCTGGTTGGACTATATAATATAGTATGGTTTAATACAAGAATAAATGAGAATAATATTTTCCACATATAATATTAAAATATAATTACAAAAAAGTCAACCGTTATCTACGTAAAAACCTAGTTCTTAAATTAATATTAACTAACCAAATAAAATTAAACACACTTTAAAGATTTTTAAAGTTTTTGAAAAGAGAATAGTAACAATAACAATATATTATAATATGCAACTTTGGAATCAATCGAATTTTTATCAAAATAAATGGTTGTTATTTAATATACAAGGGTAGTTTTAATTTTTTAATAATGGACGTTGTCATAGATTATAGGTAGGGTCTAAAATCTGTATAATCAAATGACTGCAATTGAATTGATTATTTTATATAGAAGGATAAATATGTAGGTAAGCGAATTTGCTTACCCAACGTTTGGTATACCCATCATCCAGTTTTTTTATTTCTTTGGGTGTTTGTAACGTTTCTAGGGTAGAATCCTCATTATTTTTTTGTTGTCTTTGCATGTTCTTTCGCCGACTCGTCACTCCACATTGTTAATTTGCGTTTCTCGTTCTGTTTCTCTTTCTCTGCCTATTTTATTGCACCATTCGGCTTTTATGTAATGTTGTAATGTTGCTTTAATATCATTATATCAGCATTCGCAGGCGACAGCCGGAGGCAAATGATTTTGTGTGATTCGTGTGGAGTTGCTTCACATAATGAATTCAATTTGTGCGCTGCCAAAAATTGCAAAAAGCGCAAGAAGAGACCGCAGAGAGAGAGGGAGAGAGAGACGCACACTGAGAAGGGGCGACTCTATATAAAAACTGTTGTTGGTGCTGGCCAAATTATTTGCCAATATTAAGCGATAATTTATTTCAGCATTTGCTTTTAAAATTTGTTAGCCGCGAGCGCACAATTTATGCCAGACACCCAGCACACAAGTACACACACAAGCACACACACACCCTCTCGTTTGAACATACACATGTAAAATCACAGGAAAATTAATTTTCGTTACATTCGCTTTGGCACAATCACAGGCTCAATTGTGCGCGAAATTTATTGCTCAGCTAATGTTTGGCCCAAGGATAAAATGTGTGCGCCTTCCCTATATAAGTTTTGCATAAATTATGCCCTGATACAAGACTCTGATTAAATTTGAATTGCACTTTACACAAAATTTATATGCAAAATGCGCATTTTAAGCAGCACAACTAATGAGTGCCAATTAAAGTCACTTGGCCAAGAAATTGCCGCATTGCAGTTGACTTAGCAACAAAATGACTAAAGGCCTTCGTGCAACGTTGTTAAATTTATAGTTAAGATTTTCAATTATCTCATAATATCAATTAATTTGATTTTGCATTCGACGAGCGTCGGAAATGAATATGGTTTTAGGAGATTTTAATGCACAACACTAATAAATTGTAATTAAGACTGCTGTATGGAACATTAACTTAAAAGCTGAGGCAATAAAATTTATGCGTAGCTGGCAAAATTGATGTTCGATGTGGAATCAGCTGTTTTACAAAATATTGTTTTTTTTTTAAATAGAAGTAAATAATTTTTCATAAATTTCAACTTTTAAATATATTTATGTATAGAAAGTAATTCATTATTTAATATTTTTATTTTGTTCATACATTTATAGTTTTTATAATGTATATACAAATATATATTGGTTTAAATAAAAAAAAATAATAAAAATAATTCCTAAATATAGATATTGCTAAACTTATCTAAAAAAAAAAACTATTGATGTATTTAAATATAGTGGGATTATAATTTTACCCTCTTGTTCTGCACTTTATATCCATGGGTTAAAAATTGCGCTAAGCCCTCGCTTGACAGACGCTCTTTTCCTTTATTCCGATGAGGGCGAAGCTGTTGTTGCTGTTGTCGCTGATGATTTTAATGCTTTGGCTGCTGTTGTGGGGCGCCATTGTTTTGCCGTTGACTACTTAAATATGAAAAGATGGCAGCGTGCTGAAAGCTGCAGATACCGCACAGCGCCGCCATTGCAGATGTCTTCTTGCAGTGCCGCCCAGAGCTCTGCCTTTTAATATACTCAAATATATATATATATATTTTTATATATGTATAGTATAAATAAATATAAGGCAGTAAGCGGCTCATGACTTTAAATAATACAAAAAAGAAAAAATATATGCAGAAATAAAAATTGAGAAAAATGAAGAAGAGGGAAAGAAATAATTATAAGCCATTGTTGGCTGGCAATATAATAAAAGAGAAGCAGAGAGTGGTGCGGGGGCTTCAACTGCGCTGATGCAGTCAACCCTTGAGCTCAAGTCAAGCTGCAGACACCATAAAAAGCGAAGCGCAGAGCGGAGAATGTTTAAGTAATTTTATCAAGCGTCTGTGACATGCAAAGTGCATTTAAACTAGTTATAAAGTCGCATTATTTGCCATCAAATTCAATGCTCGATGCAAAAGTTCTTTCCGTACTGCCCATCGCCCTCTCTGTATTTTTCTCTCTTGCAGTTTTCTTTACGCAAATTTCACAAATTTTTACATAAATCTGCATGAAAAATGACACGCTTCAGGGTTGGGTGGCAGAGTTTTTACACTCTTTGCTGTTATCAAGCATTTTCTTGACTCTGGGAAACTATAATTTTCCAGCAGCGCTTGCATTTGTTTTATGACATTTAAATTTTGCATGGAGCAGAGGGGCGGGGCTTGCATGTTTCAAATTATATAGTTATTGTTGTAGTTTTTGTCGAGAGAATCGGACAAATTTTTATTTGCTTGGCAAACGAAGCACAAAGTATTTGCTTTTATGTGTTCTTTGTGGTTAAGTTTTGTGGCTAAATAAATATTAAAATACAGTGAAATGCAAGTTAAATAAATTTAAGCTAGAGTCTAAACAATATTCTTGTTAGCATTTATATTACTTAAGTAACTTGGAATGTTGATAGGATTTAGCCAACTGTAAATGAATAAAACTGAACACAAGCTAATAAATATCTATGCTTGAAATTATTTAATAACAATTTCTACATAAGAAACACTTTAGACGCATCGTGAATTAAAGCCGGATTTTGCTTTATTAAAACGTAATCTCTTTTTCTCACAGCCTATTTCTCAAACAAAACCATAACAAAGGCTGTGGCCAGAAATATTTTCATTTTCATTTTCTTTTTTTTCATTTTGTTTCGGACTGCTTAACAATTTTCCCATACGCTGCACATTCCACACAATCTCATTCATGGATTTTCTGAGCCGCAAAGAAACTTGCTTATCCACGAAAACTGATTAAATTCTCTCACAAATATGTACATATCCATATTATGCTGGCTGTCTATCAATCGATATGAAGCAATTCAATTCTTGCTTTTGTGTGCGCCTTCACTAAGAAAAATAAATGGGGAAGATATATGAAATATAACGCATACGCAGCGTGAGCGCCGCAGTAACAACATGTTTAGTTTATCTTGTTTTGCTTTTATCAGTCCACATTAATATCTATGAGCGTGTGTGTGAACATGTGTGTATCTTTCTGTTTTGATAAATGCTCATTTTTGTTTTTGCTTTTGTTGCTGGTGTTGCTGTTGGCAGAGTTACCCTTCACGAATGCTCTACATAGTTTCTGCGTTTATGGCTGTTGCATTTTCGTTGCGGTTGCAACATTTTCAGGCGCTGTGGGCGTGTCACATTGTATCTGCATGCCAAACAATTCATAGCTGACTGCTGACTGTGGCAAAAACAAAAATGAATAATGCTCATGCAACGCATTTATTATACATATACATACATACATATACATATTTATTTGTGTGTTTGTTTGTGTTGCATGCAGAAAAGTTTCTGTCCAGATGGAAATGTTCAGAAACATTGTTTTTGTGTGTTCCAGAGACATTGTAGCTGTTACTCTCCGTCTGCTTAATCAAATATACATAAAAATCCGCTTTGAACTCTATCAGCAGACGCTGTGCCACATCTTTTAACCCCCCTTCACCTTCTAATTGCCACCGCCCGTGACTTTACTTAATTCAGTTGTGCTACTTAAGCAGTTTAATGCCACGTCGGCTTCGGCGGCCTCTAAAGACAAATTAATGACCCTCGGTCGCAGAGCCGGCACAATTGCGTTCACTCTAGTATCCTGTCTGGGTCCTGGCGCCTGAATTTATGGCTAAAAAGGCTTCGGGCAAGCGCGGAAATTGCAAAGGAATTGCGAGCCGCGTCGCCAAGCCACAATTACACGTATTTGTTGTTGTAGTTGTTGCTGCCAACTTTCATCTTGTCGCGCTGTGCGTTCTTATCGCGTTTTGATTTTTAATTAAAGCCCAAGTTAAATGTATTTTGCGAAATGGAATTTGGTTTATACGCACTTAAATTAGGCGCACAAACAAATGAATCCAATTATCTTATGGCCCGGCGCAGAAATTACATGGCCAAAACACAACGACTAACAAATTGATAAAGTCATTCCAAATGCGAAGGCGAATTCCAATGTGAATACGGGCGAAGAGCTCATACCTTACACACAAGTTGTTTTAAAACTTGAACTTTTTGACAACTTTTTGTTACATTTTCTTGATACGCCAAAAGTTTATCCGCATAGAATCACCAAAATAAATGCAAAAGCAACATTTTAAATATAAAATTTAACTGCCAAACTTGTTGCTTATGATTAAATAAAATATGCAGCGTAAACAAAATTTGGGCTAAATATATACACAAATGTACAGTTATTCTTCTACTACTTATTGTGCATCATTGTTTGAATTGTTTTTAAAAATATCAAAATGTATATATAAAATGAGCATGCAAATTAAAGAAAAATATTTGTTTATGTCAATTTAATTTTCTTTTTATTTTGATAAAAAGTTCCGCAAAATATTAAATGCAACGTTTTTTTAATTTTGTAAAATAGAAAACTCTGCTTAAAATTTAATAACAGTATTTTCTAAGCGGCTTACCTTCCTAAGCCACATTAAGGGAACTCTTCAACGCTGCCGCCACAGAATGCAAAAGCTGAACTGGCTACTCAGTTCCCACAGCTAACTGTTTCTAGCCCGCAAGCGAATTATATTCACAGTTTGCGTGGCTCCTATCTGGAGACTCGGCATCCAAATCTTGGGACTGGCAGCACCTTCGCACTAAAGAAGACTCCACAGATTCCAAAGCCGCTCACTGCGGAGGATAATTGGAGCTCCGCAATAGCGTTCTGCATAGGGACATAAAATAAGCTTGGATTGAAGACCAAATCAGGAGCTACAACCGTTCATACCAACAGCCTATCAGCCGGCTGAAAAAATGCCCATTCGGCCAATTAGTCTGATGAATTTGTATTAAAAAAATAAAACCTGGTGCTTGTTTTAGTTAATGATGCTTAATGTTCATAAGGCATCGACGCATGGCAAAAGAAACATATAATTAAAAAAAAAAGAAAGTATTTTCTGTCTGAATAAGTTCCTGAAAAAAAGTTTCAATGTTTAGCCTTATATGCACAGGCACGTCAGACACTTGAAAGCAACCACAAAATTGTCGTCCTAACTCATTTACAATAATCAAATAAGCTCACATCGCCTTCTGCCCCCTCTGAGAATGAGCGTGCAACAGTGCGTATGATTTACAATGTTTGCATGCTGTTACCAATGTGAGCGACAGACGAACATACAGAGAGCACAGGGAAGGCGAAATCTGATGTAATCTACCCCCAAACTGGGCCACGTACTTGATGATTTTATTTCTGTAGCTGTTACTACTTTTCTCCTTTCGGTGCTTGTTGTTGTTGCTTCTGATGAACAGTATTCAATGACTCTGTGAAAAGTAGCCCGGCATTTATTTACTTATGCGCCTACGCATTTAAATACCAAACTGTTTGCCTCGCAGCAACGAAAATTTATTCGTATTTGCATAAATAAATTAAAAAGCAACTTGTGCCATACCCCACAGCCAGGAAGGAAACAGCTCAATTTCCACACAAAAACAATTAATTCAACTAGTGTGGGCACTGCCTTTGGGGCGGCCTACTAAATACTGTGCTAATGATGTGCATAATAATTGGCTTATACTTGAGGTCGCTTTATAATTGAAAAGTTTGCGTTTCGCCTTAAGAAGATTCTCAATTGACTTGGTAATACTTATGAGCCTTTATTTAGAAATTAAAGACTGTCGCGGCTATCAAATTAGTTAGCAGGCGATTACAATATAATTATAAGACAGTATTACATAAATGCTATTTAATCAATAACAGTTTTTTTAATAAAAGACTACTTTTAGAATAAATTTTTTTAAAGAAGAATATAAAAAATAATAACAATAAACAAATAAACAAAATACAATAAAAATAAAAGTGCAACATATAACCGTATATCAAAAATAATTTATGAAAAGGGTATATTTCTTGTCGTATAGAGCACTTTATTAGTTGCGAGTGCTCATTACGAAATCCACGAGTCAAGTAAATTGTTTGCGCAAGGGGCGGCTACTTAATATGCATTTAAATGGCGCGTGCTTTGTGCGCGCCACTTAATTAATCATAGTTCAAGTATCATATAAACAGAACCCTAACGCATCATCCTTCTCATATTCTCTCTCTCTCTTTCTCCTTCGTCCTCTTTTGCAGACATGCGGCGGCAGCTGCTTGAGAAACGAACGACGGCAGCGTTGAGAACGTGAGAGCCTTGAAAAAATGTCCGCTTGCATGACAATTGTAGCGTGCAGGCATTCAGACAACGCAGCAGACAGCGCAGTTGAGCGCAGCGTACGTGAAGTGTGTGCTAAGAACTTGAGGCAGCAACAGCAACAACAGCAGTCTTTGCAAGGACACTAACCCACATGCAGCAGCAAAGAGCGCAAGGCTTAACACCTGCAACACGGCTCCAGAAAGCAGCAGCAGCAGCAGCAGCAGCAAAGGCAGAAGAGCAACGCACGGAATAGCTAAGTGAGTAGCCTAAAGTATACCAAAAAGCTGCCAAAACCAAAAATAACAGACAGGCCAAAGTACGTCAAGTTTGGCTATGAAATGCCATCAAGAGAATGACTCCGAGCGTACACCTAAAGAATGTTGAAAGCTTAGATAAAGGGAGTTTACGAAAATATCACGAGCAAAATGTATAAAAATTATTTGGCAAATATTAAAGAAAACCTTGTGTAGAACATTGTAAATTTCCCTACTTTACATAAAGGCCTGCAAAAAAATTGTAAAAGAATATTTTATATTTTCGATATTAAGGAGCAAGAAATTTACACATTTTCTTCGAAAATATATCCATAATATAATGCCTACTGCACTTTGTCCAGATTCAGTGGCTACGCCCATGAATATATCTTAATTGTGTTAAAGATATATGCTAGGGAAATAAAATCTAGAAAGCCCAGATTACAATAGAGGTACAAGAAAAACTGAGAATTGAGATTTTCAAGCATTCGTTTTCGAGCCATCTCAAAAATTTGATCCCATGACCCAATGCAATCCCCACTAGACACAACCTACATATTGGTAGCTATGCTTAAAGCCCCTCTTTGCCCGACTTAGCAACGACTGCTCTCCTGCATAGGCTTCATTCATCTGCTGCTGAGGGACTGCCTGACATGTCTGGCATATGCAAAATGCCAACTGCATGTCATTGTTGTGTTGTTGTTGTTGTTGTTGAGAACAACAACAAGGGCAAGGGCACTACAGCAAGTGCAAACAAGGTACTGCAACCTACCCAAAAAAAAAAAGAAGAAAGAACACACACACAAAAAAGCAGAAAAGAAAAGAATGGATGAAAGGGAAAGGAATAATGCATGACGCAAGAAAGAGAAAAGGCAAAGACAACGCCGTCAGCAAGTGAGCTGATTGGGGCTTGTGTAAAGAGCTACTTCTATGAGGACTTTCAAATGGCATTGCACACTCTTTGAGGTAGGATATTGTGGTGGGGAGAACCCACCCAAAATGCTCCAGGCGCACTCTGAGTAGCTCTCGTAGAACAGGGAGTGAGCGGAAAATGTTTGCTAGAATTTGCACAACATAAATTATAAAACAGAATATTAAATTTTATATATTAGATAAATATACATTTGTTTACTTTGAGTGAAGTGAAAGTGAATAAAATGGATTTTTTTTTATTAAATAAAATAATTATTAAATAAGCTTTTAAAGTTTTACTAAATTTGAATCAAGGTCTGATTATAATCAATGTATATTAGGGATTAGGATCAAGCCCTGCCCAGTTATTGATTTATTACTATTACTGCGTAATGTAGTAAATTTACAGAAATTTATAGAAAATTTAATGTTACTAGTAAAGTAAACATCATATAAAAAGAGGTGGAACTTAAAATATATATGAATATTTAATTCTTAATAATTATAACTTAAGCCCTTAAGTGTTTTCTGGGCAATGATAAAGGAGGGGTCAGAGAAACTGCTTTCAATAAAACGTGCCGAAAAAAATAAAATAACAATAATATTTGTATAAAAACATTTGAGAACCTGACCCATTAATATTGGTTATGTGTGCATCTCTGCTCTTTACAGTTTACTGCCAACAGAAAGGGAAATAAGTAAAAAAAAAAAACAAAAAAGGAGGAGAATCTGCGCGGAAATCCTTACAAAAAGTAAACCACAAGCAAGCGGTTAAAGCGTAAAAAAATAAGGTCACGCCACAAACAGTGTTGTTGCGGTCAATTATACGACAACAGCAACAGACAGCAACAAACAGCAACAAGCAACAACAAGTACTCGGGCGAAACCAACGACATTGCAACAACGCCATTTTGACCAATATTAATAATGGTAATGTTGCTGCAATTGAAGCGACAACTGCCGCTTGCAGCCGCAGCAACAGCAACAGCAACAAGCACAGGAAAAACAACAACACCAACCGTCACAAGAGCGAGAAGAAAACTTCGTGGCACTAAAGCTCAATTCCTGCTGCTGCCGCTGTTGCTGTTGCTGTTGTGCTGTGCGTGCCGCAGCAGCAGCGGCGCTGGCATCAGCTACAGTAGCTCGGCCAATCGCAGTGTGGCATCAGGCAACAGCGGCGGCCTCGTATTGATCGGCTCCAGCACCGCGACTGGCAGCACTAGCGCTACAGCGAATGTAGCCACAGCCAGCGCGGTGCCCTCATTATCGCTCACGTCATCATCCTCAGCAGCTGCCCCATCGTCGTCATCCTCAGCTTCGGTCTATGCCACATCCACTAGCAGCAGCAGCAGCAGCAGCAGTAGCAGCAGCAGCAGTTCATCATCTGCGACGTCTAGCAGCAACCGCAGCAGTCGACTAACTAGCAGCAACAGCAACAACAACAACAACAATAACAACAACAACAATAACAACATAAATCATGATCAATTACCCGCACAGCTCTCATCGCGCATAATACACACACGCAACGGCGCCATCTCGGGCGTAATTGTCCAATTAGATGGGCGGCATTTGGATCCGGTTGAGGCATATCGCGGCATACCCTACGCCTCGCCGCCCGTTGGCAATTTGCGTTTTATGCCACCCGTCTCCGCGGCCATGTGGTCGGGCGTCAAAAAGGCGGACAGGTAAGTCAAACCCAACAGCTCCGCTTCCTACATTTTTAATGGTGTGTGTGTGTGTGTGTGTGTGTGTGTGTGTGTGTGTGTGTGTGTGGATGTGTGTGCCCTGTCCAAGGCAATCGTCTTAAGAAAGTTCTTCGCATAAATTTCGAGCTGTCGGCTCTGTGTGTGATGGGTGTAAAGTTTATGAGCTAACGCGCTTTTATGTTAATTATACGACCCGTGTGTTGGCTAAACCACTACTTAGGGGCAAATAGCTGACACAGACATGGGCTGTGCCCCAAATTGTAATTAGGTATAAATTTAACTAAATACAATATTAAAAGCGGCGCATTTATTTAACTCCCCTTTAAAACTGTGCGTTTTTAACGCATCTGGGACAGGTTTATATATAGTTTTTAATAATTCTTGAATATGCTTAAATTCGTTCAAAGGCAATATACTGCTCTAAAAATTCACCAACAAAATTTTTATTTCTTAAATGTTATTAAAAATAGTTCAAAGCCAAATAAGCAAAGTTCCTCAGTAAAAAAAAACATTTCACACTATTGTGAAACTTTAGTTAAACAGCCTTGAAACTAATTTACAGCAGTTTCAATTAACTAAAAATAAATGTTGAACAAAGATTTCAGTCTAAAACCAGGTAAAATCCCCTCAATCCATAAATGTTTTACCAGAAATATAATCAACAATTCCAAGCAGATTGCAGTACTTAACTTATTTTCATTTTGCTGCTTGCTTACCCACTTTTTTAACGGGTCAAGAACTTGCTGTTCCTTTGAAAATCGTTACAAAAATCTGTCATTAGCTGCTGTTATTTACGCAATTGAAACTCTTTGGTATTTTCACGAACCCTCGTCTAACAAAGTTAATGTTGGGTTACAAAAAAAAACACAAAATTCAACCCCAATGCAAATGCTCTGTCAATTTAAATGTGTTAAGTCACTTCGCAGCAACTTGAGCCTGTCTGGCTCCGCAATACTGAAGCGGGTGCAATTTGAGTGTGCCCGAAAATACATAAAATGATCAAAATACCATAACTCAAGGAGCCACTCGAGAGGGTCGAGCGAGCAGCCGTTGCCCGGCAATTGTCACCTCAATTAACTTGGCTCATTGTCGAGTGCCCGGACAGAGGCTCAAGTACGAAAAAAGCAAAAATTAATACATAAATAAAATAAAAATACTACAGACTTGCAATAATAATAATAATACGCGTTGGCACAATAAGAAAGTCAGAGGTCAACTGACTCAATGGGGCTTCCGCTTGAAATGCTACACAAATTAAATATTTACGCTGCCGCCAGCCAACATCAGCTGCGACACTTGAGCAACAATAAAAGCAGCAACAACAGCAACGAGCCGTGGCGTCTAATTTACAAACGCTCCCAACTGGCAAATCATTATTCACAAAGATTCCCAGGACACCGTTGTCCTGCAGCCGCATTGTTTGCTTTGTAAAAGGGTGCCGGCAAAAGTTTGTATTCTTCGTTTCGCTACCTTTTTTTTTGGAGGAGTATACCCTAACAAAGGTTATTTATAGTTAAAAGTATTTGCAATTTTATAAAAAAAAGAAGTAATTAAAATATTATGAGAGAATCGAGCTATATCTATTCGCTCTGTCTGTCTTTCTTGTCACTCTCATCCTGTGTGATATCGGATTCTTTAGATTTAACAAATTTGATATATGTATAACATATATTATGTACAAATAATTATTTAAAAAGAATATGTATTGTTATGTTTCGGCGGGTTTATCCAAATATTTTTTGCTTTTGTTTTTTTTTTTAATTATTTTTGTTGGTTTCATTTTTTGCGGTCCACAAAAAAAAAATGATTCGACATTTTTACAAGTTAACTTTATACTGTTTATGCAAATTTTAATTTTATGTATTTCATTCCACTTTCTGAAAATGTAAGATTTTAATAAACTGTATGATTAACATTATTTAATATAAATCCGTTAGAGTATTTAAAAATGACCAGCCAAATTTTTTGTCAAGCTCTTGTCGTGTAAATTTTTGTTTGGATTTTACTTTTTTCAGCCTTCGTTTTTGCTGGCTAATGAAAAAAGGCAAAACAGGGAGCCAAAATCAGTGCCCTGCAAATAAATATAATTTTTCAAATTCTGTTGAGCCAAAGCTGATGAATGGCGTTGCCCCAAAACGGGCTGTGGCACCTGCTGCTACTGCCCCCGCTGCCCCCGACACACCCCTGTTTTTGATCCATGAAACTTTCGGCTGACATCATCGCAATTGTCAGGCAATCTCTGTTTGTCTGTCTGACTGTCGTTCTCTTTGTCAGCTCCCCGTCGTCATCTTTTACGGGCAAGTGTTTGGGGTACAGGCGGATGTGGTGGGGGTATGTTGGTATGGGGGGCGCGGCGTCTTTATTTGTCAAGCCGCATTGCTGTGGGCCCGTTGACAGCTTCGGGCTAGCAGGCCAATAAACTCCTTGAGTAATGTTCCACTGATTTTTCAGCACGTCAGCGTAATAAAGCTGTTTGGACCATCAACAGGCCAAGGGACAGCCAGACACTCACAGTTAGGCAGACAGACAGACAGACAGACAGACTTACAAGGTACAAAATATCATTAGCCAGCTTGATAGCCAAATGCGAAAGTGGATACATTTTACCAAATTTTGTGGTCCAGTCCTCCCGCAAATTCCTTGGATGGTACTTAAAGCTTATTAGCCGTGGTTAAAGTACGAAATGACTTGATGGAGAAATGCTTTTTGGAACATAATACGATGTTTATTTGTTTTTTAAGGATGCCATTGAGATTTTATTGAGAAAATTACTGCAAAGAACAAAAGATGCCCTTTGAAATTCTGAGAGATTCATTTAGGTATTTTAATATGATGATATTAAACAAAAAAAGTAACTGTTTTAATGCATTGAAGTCAAATAAACAAATGTTAATTAGAAGTTTCAAAATTAAAATTGGATGTGCAATGAGAAAAGAATATTGACTAAGTTTTTAAATTATATACTGTAATAATCCGGAATGAAATAAACACATTTGTTTTGTTAGAATGAAAATAAACTACATAGTGCTGTTATTTTAGCAATTTAAAATTCTCCCAAAATAATATTCAAATAATAAACGAAGTTTAGTATACCCTGATCGCATTAAAAATTTATAGAATTCATGGAATTCAATTTAGCCATTACCGTCCACCTGTTGATTTGATGATCTGTCTGTCTGTCACGCGTCAATCAACATTTTAATCTGAGTCTTTTGAGTTTAAAGTGACATATAAAAATTTAAATACCTTCAAATTATTTCCTTTGCTTTTTAACAGACAGTAGCTTTTACCTATGAAGTAACGCCTTGTTATTAGTTAGTTAGCTTTGGGCTCCTAAAGTTTAACTTTCTATATTTATAAATTTATTTACTTCTGTGTACCCTATTTCAATAACAAGCCGCCCTCAGTATACAACTCAAACCTTTATAGCTATAGCTTTGGCTTTGACAAGCCACGCGTGTTGCCACCAAAAGGGGCACACACAACGAACCAGAGCCCGACTCCATCCCCATTTCATCCTTTAATTTGCGCACCGTGCCATTGTTATTTTTGTTGTTGTTGTTGTTTTGCAACCACTTTTGCACTTTGGACGTCAGAAAGCTTTTGCTTTTAGCGCAAGGATTATGAAATACAAGCGGATTAACAGCGACAGACTGAGTCTTCCTGCGTCCTGAGTCCTGAGAGTGGAAGGAGAGGGTCCTTCCACTCTTCCCAAAACATAGGCAATGTGTACAAAATCGCAGTAAAGTGCGAGAGTTTTATGCATGACGCTTGAGCGTTCTAATAAAAAAGTAACGTGGGAAAAAAGCTGCTTGCGAAAAACTCCTGGTTACGATTTCCCCAATAAAAGCGCGTTAATGAGTGCTCCACTCGAAGCCTGACTGCACAGAGCGGCAGCGACAAGGGCAGAAAAATAAATTATAATAAAAAAATATAAATTTGTGCCCATCATTAAAAACGTTAATTCCAATTTGAGTCTCAAGTGCGGTGCGCGAGTCACCGCAGAAATAGGCAGGCTTAAGGGGTAAGTGTGGGTGGAAAACCACCGCCGTTTTGGGTGGTGGTGCTGCATAAATTGCTGTTGCCCAAGGTGGTTCGCGTCTTGTTGTTGTTGCGCTGTAAATGAAATTGCGAAAATTCATTTTAAATTGGATTTTATTTAATTTGACTGCGGCAGCAAAGCTTTATACGTGCTGAGCAGTTGTGTAGTAGGTGGGGGGAGGGCGTGGTGTCTGTGCAGGGCTGCCAATCTAATTTGTGAACAGGTAGCTGGCGAACGACTACGACGACGAGGAGACTTCTGCCCCGATGCCCACAGGTAAAATTAATCTATTTTGCTTGACGTGGCCGCAATGTCGCATATCATTTTCGGTATGGCCCCTTCCCCCAATGTCCCATCCCCATACCCATACTCTTACCCTGACCATCTTTCTTTCTATATAAATATCTTAGCGTTTTGGCGCATGCATTTTTCCGCTTGGATGAGATTATGCTTCTGTTTGATGTATTTAAGCCAAGTCAGGGCAACTGCTCTGAGTGCCTTGCCAAGACCCGTCCGTTGTCCTGGCTGTCTGGCCTGTCTGTCGCTGACTTCCGCCCGACTGTTGTTCAGCTTAACGTTTGTTTACGCCGCACAGTGCGTCCCGCATCCCGCACCAACCACCGACCCTTCGCGTCCCCTTCTATGATCTTTTGCCACCTGTCCACATACAGATTATGCGGGACCATGACCCTTCCCCCTTCACGTTTTGCGGCCTGCCAGAACGCCAAATTGCATGTGTCTTCATGTGCGTGTCCTGGCTGTGTCCTGTCTGTGTCCTGTTTGCTTCTGGCCGCGTGATTTATATGCATGACATGTTTTTTTTGTTTTGCCTGCGAAAACTAAAAATTGTTTGTTTTCCTTCGAGATTCAAATTTACGCTCCTGTTTGCTTGCGGAAAATGATAAGCGATAAGAGGCGATTCCATCAACAGAAAAGAAAATCATTTGTATGCCCAGAAAGAATATCCTGTCAAAAAAAACAATATCCATAATGCTTTTTAATACTAAGCACAGGGGCAATATGCAGATCGGGGAACTTCTAATAAATATATTAGATATGTAAGTTCACAAAAATATATAATACTGTTTAACAATTTTTTTTCCATGAGCATTTCTTTAATTAAATATTTTTTCTTTTTATAACTTAAAACTGAATTTCATTTTAGTTTTAAATATAGTTAAATTTAAGGGTTATTATTTCATTAAGCTATTTTATAAATGAATAAGTTAACTGAAATTAGAGTAAACCGTTCCGACCTAATTGAATACAATTATTAATTAGTACCAACAATCGTCCGTTTTCCGTCCATCATCGTCTTGAAATTCAAATCTGGAAGCCAAACTCGCCAGGTACAATTGGAAAAGCAAATTTAATGGGCTAAAATTATTCATAGTTTAAATATTTTGTGTTTTTTAATTACCTTTAAATAAATGAAAACATAACAATATTCTGAACAAAAATTGTTAATAGCCGTCTTCAATTCTGCCCAAGTTTAAGCAAAGATGCAGCTCTTTTATAGCTGAACTTCTACACTTTAACCTGAATTAGAGCTACGCGAACGGGAAGTAGTTGCTCCGAGATTAGCTCTCATAGCCATATTAAAAGCTGTGCAGAGTTGTCAGCTGGCATCCCGAAAATTTATCGATTGTAGTAAAAATCTGGAATAGCGACGCACTAGCACAAGCCACGCCCCCTTTTCTAGCTGAGGTGACCTCAATTGGCCCGCCCATTTTATTAGCGTAATTCCCATTACTCCTGCTCCGAGGGGGCAGCTTATCAGCGTAGCTCCAAGCGTTGATGGGTCTAGAAGCCGTGGACAGGGCCCGGAAAGGGGAATCACACAAAAGTCGCATAAACAAGATCGCTGCCACTTGAAAACTGAGAACATTTCCACGCTGCTGCGGGGCAGGAGTTAAGCGAGTGAGGAGCTGTGGTGGATAGCATTAAAAATGCAAAATGTGGCTTTTACGAGCTGTAGCTGGTGCTGAGAGTTGTACAGTGGGCGACGTGCGATGGGGGCGTGTCACCTGATATTTGGCAGCGAAAAAGTGGAAAAGTGGAAAAAGCAACAACAACTAGCACTCTCAATTGGCGCCATTCAAACTTTTCTCTTTCATTATTTTTAATATTTATTTCGTTTTACCAGGGCTGTCTTTTATCCCTGGCCAGGGTTGTCGTCCGCTTGCAACTTCCCTTGGCCATTAAACGGGCAACGGGCAAAATGAAGCCGAAAATTAAACTTTTACTACCTGCCTTATTGTTTAACCATAAAATTAATGATTATTATGGCAATCGCACGGCCACCACAAGCATCCATTAAAATGTTGGGGTCAAGGGGTCAAGCGGTCAGGGGTTCACTTCATGGTTATTTTGCCATTTCGGCGAGGCATTTCAAATATAATAAAAAAAATTAAATATACTTCGGCAGAATAACAAAAACCATTATAAAAGGATAAAAACAAAGCGAAAATGTTGCACGGAATTAAATAAAAAAAAATTCCCATTTCGCAATATCATTAATGTTAATGCTTTTTCATGGGTTCGGGTTCAGGTTCAGGTTCGACTTGACCATAATGTGTCCCAAACTCAATAGATATGTTGCCCGCACGAAAGGAAAATTCGCATTATGACAATCTGATATGGCCCAAAAGATGACCACTTGATGTATTGTGGCTTAAATGGGTAAAGGAAAATTTAATAAAACAGTTAACACAAGTATTATGCGGGCAAAGAAGAACATATTTCATAAAGTAAAATTCCCCTTTAAGACAAAAAGAAACTCCTAATGAGCGAACTTAAAAGAGCATTACTAAAAACACAAAAAATAGATCATATTGATAGATTTATAAAAAATAATAAAATTAATAAGAAATATAATAACAAAATTAAGTGAATTAAATATTGTAAAAAATAATAAAAGTATCATAAACATACTACTAAAAATAGGTAGTCGAATTCTTTAATGTTTTTATAAAAACAGTTTATTAGGTATTACTAAAAAGCTTTAATCAATAGCAACATGAAGCTAAGCTATATTTCCAAACGAAGCACACATCCCCACCAAAATTTATGCAGACAACATTTTCGAGATAAACACTTTCCAATGTGCAATTGGCCAACATATTGGGCGCAAACAGCTCGATTGGCTTGTTTGGGGCCTGGGGCCACTTAGTTTGATGCCTGTCACACGGCAGATTAAAAACAAATAATAGAACGAATTTGAACCGAGTTCAAGGCGCGCTCTTTCAGACATGAGGGGGTGTTCAGGGGGGACGTTGCCGTGCCAGTCATAAATGAGCACAAGGCCACCATGGCAAATGGCAAATGCAAAAGTTGATGTTGGCATTTGCATGACATGGCCAAAAATAGCAGTAAAATGCAGCAAGTGTTGCAAGAAGAGATGGAATGAATGAAAGGGAGATAGCTAGAGCGTAAAGGCAAAATCGAAAAGCAATTTCGCAAGCTAGCGAAATAAGCTTTTTAGCTAAAACGGCCAAAATAAATTAAAGCGCCAAAGTTTTTGGGCTCAAATCAAAAAGTTATTATGGCCCCAAGCTAAAATTGCGACTTTGATTCGACGTCGACGTGGCCAGCAAAGATTACACAATGCTAGCAAATTAATCTGTTTATAACGAATGACAACGGCCTAGCATAAAAATAAGCTCCCAGTGAAACCTTTTTAACAAACAACAACAAAAACAACAACAAGAAATGAAAAACTGTCACAGGCAGCAGAAAAACTTTTGCATTTAACCAACAACAAATTTCTCATCCAATTTTCTTCCACTTGCAGATTCAGTCCAGTCTGTCCGCAGCGACTGCCGGACATATACAACGAGACCGCAGCGCTGGAGCGCATGCCCAAGGGTCGTCTCGAGTATCTGAAGCGATTGCTGCCCTATCTGCAGAATCAATCAGAGGATTGTCTTTATCTAAATATTTATGTGCCCATACAAGGTGAGTGCTGGTGTGAGTCCAAGCGAGAGGTCTAACAAAACGGCCCAGCTAAGTATGCTATCACTTTTTGTCTCTTCTGTATTTTTTTTTTGTTTTTTTTTTGCTGAAACCAAGAAAAATGACGCATGGAAAGTTTCAGCCAGTCCCACCCAAGCCGCGCTGCCTAGGCATTTTTCAGTCTTGTTTATTTAGCACTTTGCAAGGCATTTGAATAAATTGGCAAGCGGTAAGCGGCACGAAAATGGTTGGGGTAACTTGTTTCAATTTTTCTTCGGCTTTGCCCCGCATCAAGCTTCGCCTAATCCCAGAGGCCAGCGGCGAGCATGTCAGAAAAGGGTCAGTTTTACCCAAAGTTTTCAGTTTTCCTTCTTCATTTTTTTCGTTATTTTATCTGGTTTTTGCGCGTACCTTTTGCTTGGCTCCCCTCTATCCAAATTGCGCAAATGGACAAATGTTTCGACATTTTTCAAACGCCAAAGAATTTGCTAAGCTGTTAGGCATGCAAAAAATAAAACCAAGCAGAAACAACTACACACAGAATGGTAAAAGAACCAACACAAAGTGGCCAAATTTATGCAAAAAAGTATAGACCATTGTCTGTCTGTCGGTCGGTCCCTGTGGATATTTCATCCATTTACGCCTCTGCCTGCTGATTATTTCCTTTTTTTGGCTTATGACAACAGTGGATTGAAGAGTGGATTTCTCAATAAATTTATAAAATAAGTGTCTGATATATAAAAAAAAAAACATTTTTTCGACTCTGGATTATTATTTGCATTTAAGCTGAGGTCTAAAGTAATTTTAATCTTTTGTTTTTTTATTATTGTTAGAGATTGTGAGAGAACTGCTAGAAATGTTTGTTATAAATACAAAAAAAAAGGTTAGACGTTATTATTATTATTCATTTTATTTTATTTTATTTTATTTATCATATCTTATTGTTTAATATTAACCAATTGTTCACCACTGTGGCTCCATTATTTCTATGTGAAATACATTTAATATGCGGATGGGGTCTTAAACATTAATGAGTCTCAAAAAAGTTGATCTGAGCTTGAGCGTTTTCATTTTATTTCTGAGCTTGTTTGAGCCATTTCAAGTGCCAGCAATCAGTCATAAACGAAACCAATTTGCCAAGCAGTCAGCAATTAGATTATAGAAACCAAAACGGAAACATCTTAAGGGCTACAGTTAACTAACTTGCCAAGACCATAAAAGAGCTCCCTCCCAGTTGCCTGGCTCAACGTCAGTCAATCATTTGATGCATCTGGCTGAGAGCTGCAATAGCCGGCTTTCGACATGGCTGTTAATTACATTTTGATTAAAGCGCAAAAGCAAAGGCAAAAAAGAAACACACAAAAAAAACAGCAGGTGTTTTGAAAGCATCGATCCTAATGGAAGCTATCAGCGGCAGCAACGGCAAAACACCTGCCTTGGCGAATCCTCGGCAAAGTGGAGTGCAAAGGCTTGTTATGGGAGCAGACGGATTGTCGGCAAATTCATTTGTCTAACGGCGCGTTAAGAGTAAAATTTAATACACAATTCAGCGGCAAGGCAACTATCTTCTCTCGCTGACAGCCTTCAGCCGCAGTTCACTCGTCCATCAGTCAGCCAGTCAGGCTGTCTAGCTGGCAGTCAGCTTAAGACAAGCGCCTTGATTTCGATGTCTGACAGCACTAAGAAATCAATTAACAGCCCGACGTTTTACTCACGCTTATTCTAAATAAATTTTAATAGAGTCTGAGAAGGAGTTTAAATTTTACTTCGTCAAAGCTGCGTGTAAATTACATGCTCGCCCCATAGTAGAGCTGTTGTACTCACATTATTGTTGACGCTGTGGCTATACCGTTACCTGTTTGCTCCTCGGTTACTGTTACCAGTCTACATGGTCAAAGACATTCAAAGTGCCTGGGCACTTAATTGCTCAACAACAATTTGCTACCAGACAAACTGTTCTGTGAAAAACTGACACGCTTAACAGTGCTCTCTCTCATTACAACGCTGTTGATACTCTGCTAGAAGAGCTCTGTAAAGCGCAGAATAAAGCCCGGTTTGATAGATCCTGCATACATTTCTTTTAAGCAAAGCGTATTTATTGTTGTACATAACATTTGCCATTGCTTTCTTTAAATATGTATTACCACTGTTTACCTTGTTTATTTGAATTAATTTCCCTAATTCCCTTTTTTGTGTTTACTTAAGACAAATTGCCAAAATTTAAGACAGAAACAAGGTGCCAAGCATTAAGTTAAGCATTAAGTTAAGCACAGCATTCGCTATGTTAAATTTATTTAAAAAAAAAAGCCCAATCTTGCGTGAACTGCAATTCCTGGAAATTTGTCTGTAAATGTTACCATTTCCGTTCAGCTTGACATATTAAAAACGAATTTGATTGCACGCAAACAGTGAACCAATTACCGATTTAACAAGCAAACTGAACAAGCTAACTTTGTTATACCCATAGGATTGTATATGTGTATATACAGTGGTTCACAGCTTATTTCAACCAGCTACTTAAAAAAAGTTTACTGGCCTATATAATCAAAACTATTGGAGATATCCAAAAAATTTAAACGCAGGTTGAAAGTGTGATGTTTCAACTAATAAAATAATAATTCATTTATTTTTTAAATATTTTTTTAATGTATAATAATAATTAATAACTAAGAAATGGCACAAATCGAACTCCACAGCTTATTTCAACCACTTATGTATGTATTTGCAATATGCGCTGTCTTCCAATTAAACGTCTTTCACGGCAGTTTAAAGCAGAAGTGAAAAAAGCCAAAAGATGCTAAAAAAATGTCATCGCATGATTTGAGCTGAGCATGAAAAATTAAAAAAAAGCTATATCCGTTGAAGTATGACAAAAAATATGTACATTTGTCTGTAATTTGTCTTCGATGCCACCCGTTTATATGCCGAAAGGGACTGCCCAAGTGTTTAGCGCCAAGGATCAGGTCCTGTCTTGAAGTGTCATCTCGTTCTGAATCGTTAGAATTTATGTGAAATTATGATAAATTGTTCAATGACTGTCAGGACCTGAGGCAAACGAAGGGTTTAAATTGGATTTGGTTTTTTTTTTTTTTTGTTTTGTTTTCTTTTCGTTTTTCTGTTTTTCTTTTTAATATGTGCACTTCAAGGACGACTAATTGAGCCTTGAGCGTTCTGCATGGCAACTGAGCGGGAAAATTAAATATTGTGCTGGAAAATTACATTATAAGAGACCATTAAAAACTGATTTGAATCTGAAAAAGGCAAATAACCCCTAGAAGGGTCAATGTCAATGCCAAGTGGCCATTCTTCAGTCTCCTTTATCAGCAACGAAGATTATAAATCTTAAAACGGTAGCCAATTTATAAATTTTTGACAGTTTAAGGACAATTGGCGCCGCAACAAAGCCAAAAATACTTAATGAGCCTGAGTGGGAGTTGTTAACGTGGACTTCGACGTGGGTATGCCTGTTTCGCCCTGGGGTTACCTTAAGCAGGCGCAAATAAATCATTATTTATTTGGCTGTCATGTCAAAATGAATTGCGAGATAAATTTACAAAGAAAAGAAAAGCAAGAAGAGAGCATAAAAAAATACAAAAAAATAATGCAAAGAAAAATCCCAACGCTTAATGTCAAAATTAATGAAACTTTTTACAGACGACGGTTGGCTATATGTTTATACTATACATAGATAAATTATATATATGTATATATATATATATATATATATATATATATATATATATATATGTGTGTATCTATGCAAAGTTAAAAGTATGCTTCTATGGCGCACACATGAGCACACCCCCACACAGACACACACGCACACTCACGTGGCAAGTTCTTAATAAATCTCTTGTGTCTTTTATGTAGCATACTTTTCCGGGCTGAGCGCTTGCCCGTACTGGGTCTTCGGACTGGTGTATGCAGCTAGTTTAATCTACTTGGACATGACAATAAAATTTATATCATCTTTCCTTTTCGCCTGCTTAGTGAAGTCCTTTCTCGCCTCTGTGGCTTTTATTTGCCTTCTGCCGTTTGCTTTCTCTTTTTTTTTATTTTATTCGCTGGCCTTTTTTTATGGTCTTGTTGTTGGCATTTCTTTTTTAAATCTTGGTCTTGTTCGCGCTGCCAGCTCAAAATAAAAATAAATAAATAAAACATAATAATAATAAAAAGCCGAAAATGCCACATTAAGCATGATTTGCCGCTTTTCAAGCCAAGCGTCCACTGGGCGTCCAATAACAGCCGCTTGGCGAGAGTCCTTCAGAAGCTTTTCTTTTGGTCAGCTTGTGGCCCCTTCCATCGTACTCTCTCTTTTTGGTTCTTTGTGTGTGTGATTCGTGTTCGGATTTCAAGTTTATCAGCTGTTTGCATTTTGCTCATATTTCGCGCTCAACTGACTTTTGGCCTGGCTGAGAAAAGCGAGCGCCAAAATAAATGAGCTGCCATTGTGCGGCACTTGGAGAGATTAATGTATTGTCATAATTTCTAATCTACAGCATTTCCATGCGATTAACATCTGCTGGCATCACTTAATGGCGCATTATCATAAGGCGCTGTGGCCAATAGCCGCCCCAATGAGATTTATGCGGTCATGACTTATGCATACGTGACCCTCGCGTCTGCAAGGCAATTGCAACGTTTTCCGACATTAGTAGGCCCCAAAATTATATCGACGTATATAAAAAGGATAATGCAATTTTGTCGGCTCGAATTTAATGCCCCTAACTACCACTCCAACCTCTAACCAAAACAAATCAATAAGCCAATCAAGTGCTGGCAATCAGTAAAGTTTCCGCGCGTGCCCACACAAAGCAAACAAATATTCATCATACGCATTGTGCGCCACCCCACCACATTAAATTGATATAAGCCCAACATAACTTGGCCCACATAAATGAAAAGAATTAAAGCTGCGGCCCAAAGTTTCACGAAGTGTTTCTGATGTTTTTCGTATAACAGGTTTTGACAGCTAAAACAAATAACATCTATTTTGCTTAACAGTTGAAGTCGTTTTTGGTTAGTCAATAATTGATCGATATTGATCGACATGTTGAAAAAGTGTTCTTTAAAGCTATAATATTTGTTTGCGATAATAGATGACTTCCATCCTAAAAATTAATCTTGAAATTAAGTTAAGTGCCTTTTAAAGTCTTAACATAATCTATATAATATATACTATAACATAATTAATATTACCCACTCAAACATAACCCAGATGAATCACATATTTTTCAATACCTTTTCAATTCCCTTCCATAAGTGCAACAAAATATTAAAACGAGTAAGCCAATAAATATGCATGTGAGATATTTTATTGCTCACTTTATGTGATTCTACAAAAAGCACACTCCAAAATCCCAGAGCAAACACGTGTTTTATATGGCAACACCATACAATATGAATAAAAGTGAGTGTGCCTGTGTGTGAGTTTGAGTATGTGATAGACAACACGCAATATAACCCCATGACGCTGGCGGAAACGGAAATAGATGCGCAGTCTGCGTGTTGTATGCGGAAATGAAAATGTTGGTCAAGAATAAACCAAAAAAAAATGTAACAGATTTTGAAACTGCGTTGCAAAAAAGACAAAGTCAACTGCAGCATAAAAAATAAAAATGTAAAACGAATCTGAACTAAACTTTTTACTTTGCCTGCAAACGAAACTTTGAAGTCAGATATTTCAGTTGGCCCAAGATTGTAGCAGTAGGGGCAAATGGAGGGGTGGAGTTTTCTTTAGATGCTGTCTGAGTTCATGCTCATTTGCCTGTGTGCAGACAATTGGCAAAGGACTCCGAGAAAAAGAAAAGAAAAAAACAAGTGAAATTTAAAATAACATTTATTACATTTTCGCTTTCCTCTAAACTTTGCCCAGGCAAGGAAAACTTCTTGTCCAGATTAAAGCAAATGGAAGTACATACTGAGCATATATATACTTAAATGTTACTCTTTAAGTATTGCAACATTTTGTAAATGGCTCAAAATAACAGTTAAACAAATTGATAATGAATATTTAATTTTCATCAATGCGGAATCTCAAATGCATTTTCAAATATGCTAATAACATAATAAATATTTGAGCTTACGCATAAAGTTTTTCATAAATTTTGCAACAAAAATTCAAGCCCTGCCCTGTAGCATTCATAAACAGAAAAGTTTTTAATTCTAAGCTAATTAAAAAGGCAATTTAAATGCAAACTAAATGTGAAATGCGCGTCCGAAAATTTCAACTTAATTAATAAATCGCTACGCTACGTGGTCGCAGGGGGTTGATGAGGTGGCGGGCGTTGCCAGAAGCTGTGTGCATTGGAAATGAAATGGTTTTAGACCGAAACATGCGCACATGCAACTATACGAATTGTTTAAGCAGCGGAATTAAACGACTCTGAGAATTCGTTTGTTTGGTTTGTTGCTTTAATATTTGCTTGAATTACTTTTCATTTATGTTCTTTAAATACCCTGTGACTATCAAAAGTGTGTCAAGGCATTTTCTCCTTTGTATTCTGAAAAGGATTAGTTAGAAATTTAAAAAATTAAAATATAAAAGATTTTTTTTTTCAACATACCTCAAGGTGGATGCTGAAAAGCACCTAGTTTGCTTTGTGCACTTGCCAGTTTTCATTAGCACGCTTTGCATTTAATTTTTTTGTACCATGAACTAAATAAAGAGAATTTATTATTTAAAAATGATTAGGCCAAAAAAGGCCAAGTGCATATTTGTGGGATTTTTAGCATCAATTTCAAAGGCTTACAAAAAAAACACACAATTTTCAATAAGCCTGCGAAAATGCCACAAATATATATTTTGGTTTTCTAGTTCTAAGTATTTTATATCTCTTAAATTCTGAGTCTTCAACAAGTCATAACGCATCCCGGAAAATTCGTTTTTGACTTGTCCTCACTCCACGCTTAGCTCTTGTTGGCCTTTTGTGCGTAACTGATTGTGTTTGCTGCTTGCGATTGCATATTCGGAGTAACATCGACAATAACAGCAATCCGGAAAACTACCAGCAAGTGCTGATGGAAGCCCATAAATACTCTGCGCACAGCACAAAAAATTGGGAAAGGGAAAGGGGAGAAAACTTTTGTCAACTTTGTATAACAAACGAAGCACTTGCACACATATTGACTTTAACTGTAAGCGTTTATATCGATTGTGTGCGTACAATATATATATATTTATATATATATATATAAGTGTGTGTGGGTGTGCATACGTCCGCTATCAATAAATCTACAATATATGTACATATTTGCAAAACGACCATAGCGAACATTTCCTACTATCGATTTGTAGTTGTTTATGAGAAAGATTTTCTGTGCGCTTAGCATTGACGTTATCTTTCTCTTTCTTTCCATACATCTGCGCAGATAACTGAGCAGAGTCTTATCAGCTCTGTTCCTTACTTTTATTTATGGCCATATATTCATTAAAATGCATTTACCTTTCGATTTTAGCTATTTTTTTTTACAAAAAGTACAAAAAGCCATAAGAACTTTGAAAATGATTTCTATCTAAAAAACATTTTCTTCATGGATAATAATTTGAATTCATTTTCAGAAGTAACTTGCACTTACCCATACTCAAAGTGTTTTTTTCTTCCTTGATACTTTTTATTTTTGTTTCCCCCTTTTTTTATATTACATTAAGCAAATATTATCAGTAAGCTAAAAATAAATGTCTTAAAAAGCAATAGAAATTGATAAATACATGAACCCTCCATGCTCCATCTTTAAAGGGTTCATAAAAATAGACACCGCTTTTTCATTTTACTTGAACATTTTTTAGTTTCCCTATTTTATGTAAATTTCCATATTCAATATTTGTAGAGAAAATTGCGTTTTAAAGCGCATGTTTTTATTTTCGAGGGCGGCCCATTGAATATGATATATTTTTTGTTTATATTTTACCCTCAAGCCACACCCACACACAAACACCGACTCAAACACTTGGCTTGTGTCTTATGGGGCACACACAGTTACGCAGACACTCGCAACGGCATGTCATAAAATATGCATCAAAAATTTGTCACACTCCAGCAAAATGGTCGAAAAGTTCACCTTCTCAATGGCCACTTGACCCAGAAAAGTGTACGTAGACTGCACACACTCATACACACACACATGTGCTGTAAGGACGAAGCATTGAATTTAAATTGCGCATTAAATGCGAACCAGGAGGCATGTCCTTTCATCCCATGATGACGCAGCCGTGCGGCCTTTTTCCAAGAAATTGATAAGTCAAAGTTCATAATTGGACGTGTCCCCAGCAAAATGTCGACGGTCCTTACAACTAAATTTAGCAGCTAAAAATGTATTTTCCCAGCATACCCAAAATATTATGCCCTACCCCAAAATAAACACAAACCACTGCCCCACACACTCAATAAGCCGCAATTAAGTGACGAAGTGGGTAAAATAAATGTGTGCAAATTGAAATGGAAAATGTGAAAAGCCGCAACAAATGCGAAGGAAAATAACATTGAAAATGGCCGCAGAAAAGCCGCTTTTATTTCCTGCACTTGGAACATTACCACACCAATACCAAGACACATCGACCCATGCTGGACACCCTGTACCCCTGTACCTGTACGGTTTGGGTGCACTTAGCATGTCTCAGCCTAATTACGGGGCGTTGCTGACTGCTATTTTGCATGCCACGTGTGCATTAAGCATACGCCCGGTGGCACGAATATCCAAAGGCATGTTGACTGAAAAAAGAAACAGCTAAAGGAAACAAACACAACATTAAGTGAGCAGTTAGGAAGCTATATTTCTCGCTAGTGCCCAGAGAAATTTCATAGATTGTTGCCGATTTCTTTCTTTCTTTGGAATCCAACTTATTAGCATTTGTAACAACACGCAGTTTTGTCCACAAGGTGCCTAATCTTTTGTTTAAACTTAACAAATCTCAGACTAAATAACTAATAAGTCAGTGTGATAAGCCCGAAAACTAACCATATATTATAAAGCGTACAATTTGTGCACAACATAAATTATAGGTAATATTTTACTGTACCTATGCAATAAATAACAACTTTGACACATTAAAATAAAAAATAATTTAGCTTTTCCCTTTTAACAATTAAATGAAGAATACAAATATTGAACCCAATAAAATAATAATTTTAATAAACCAATAAAATATACTTGGCTAATTTAATGCACGAAGCATCAAATTAACCTAAGCAATCATTGAGTCAACGTATCTTTTTAAAAATTTCTGTTTTAACAAGTAAGAACATTGCAGTTGGGCGATACCGACTGCGTTATACTCGTTCACGTTCTTAAATACAAGATTCAATAGCTCCCATATATCAAACCCCCGTAACATGGTCAAAAGTGAACCGATTTTCACGTTTGATGGCATTTTGATCATGATTTGTCCTATATATTGACTCTACATTCAAAATATATTCATTTTCGCAAATAAAATTTTTTGAATTTTTTTGGTCAAAAAAGCATGTACTCCCCCTTGTGAATTTCGGAAAAAATATTTATTCAAAATTTAGAATTGCGAATTTATAGTTTTAATCGATTTTAATTGTCAAAATTAGCATAAAAAACAACATTAATAGTGATTTTGAGAGGGTCAAATTTTTGGTCAAAAATCATGCCAAAATCGACAAAAATTTTGACATGTTAAGTTGTCAGATTCCATAGCTCCCATATATCAAACCCCCGTAACATGGTCAAAAGTGAACCGATTTTCACGTTTGATGGCATTTTGATCATGATTTGTCCTATATATTGACTCTACATTCAAAATATATTCATTTTCGCAAATAAAATTTTTTGAATTTTTTGGTCAAAAAAGCATGTACTCCCCCTTGTGAATTTCGGAAAAAAATTTTTTCAAAATTTAGAATTGCAAATTTATAGTTTTAATCGATTTTAATTGTCAAAATTAGCATAAAAAACAACATTAATAGTGATTTTGAGAGGGTCAAATTTTTGGTCAAAAATCATGCCAAAATCGACAAAAATTTTGACATGTTAAGTTGTCAGATTCCATAGCTCCCATATATCAAACTCCCATAACTTTGTCAAAAGTGAACCGATTTTCACGTTTGAAGGCATTTTGATCATGATTTGTCCTATATATTGACTCTACATTCAAAATATATTCATTTTCGCAAATAAAATTTTTTTGAATTTTTTGGTCAAAAAGCATGTACTCCCCCTTGTGAATTTCGGAAAAAATATTTTTTCAAAATTTAGAATTGCGAATTTATAGTTTTAATCGATTTTAATTGTCAAAATTAGCATAAAAAACAACATTAATAGTGATTTTGAGAGGGTCAAATTTTTGGTCAAAAATCATGCCAAAATCGACAAAAATTTTGACATGTTAAGTTGTCAGATTCCATAGCTCCCATATATCAAACCCCGTAACATGGTCAAAAGTGAACCGATTTTCACGTTTGATGGCATTTTGATCATGATTTGTCCTATATATTGACTCTACATTCAAAATATATTCATTTTCGAAAATAAAATTTTTTTGAATTTTTTGGTCAAAAAAGCATGTACTCCTCCTTGTGAAATTTGGAAAAAAAATTGTTTCAAAATTTAGAATTGCAAATTTATAGTTTTAATCGATTTTAATTGTCAAAATTAGCATAAAAAACAACATTAATAGTGATTTTGAGAGGGTCAAATTTTTGGTCAAAAATCATGCCAAAATCGACAAAAATTTTGACATGTTAAGTTGTCAGATTCCATAGCTCCCATATATCAAACTCCCATAACTTTGTCAAAAGTGAACCGATTTTCACGTTTGAAGGCATTTTGATCATGATTTGTCCTATATATTGACTCTACATTCAAAATATATTCATTTTCGCAAATAAAATTTTTTTGAATTTTTTGGTCAAAAAAGCATGTACTCCCCCCTTGTGAATTTCGGAAAAAAATATTTTTTCAAAATTTAGAATTGCGAATTTATAGTTTTAATCGATTTTAATTGTCAAAATTAGCATAAAAAACAACATTAATAGTGATTTTGAGAGGGTCAAATTTTTGGTCAAAAATCATGCCAAAATCGACAAAAATTTTGACATGTTAAGTTGTCAGATTCCATAGCTCCCATATATCAAACCCCGTAACATGGTCAAAAGTGAACCGATTTTCACGTTTGATGGCATTTTGATCATGATTTGTCCTATATATTGACTTCACATTCAAAATATGTTCATTTTCGAAAATAAAATTATTTTTAATTTTTGGTCAAAAAAAAGCATGCACTCATGTACTCAATCGATTTGATTTGTCACATGATATATGCGGGGGCGGAAGAGGGCGTGGCTGGGAATTTTTTTACCTATCTTCAAAGGAGCTGACCTGCTCTACCTTCCAAATTTGGTGACTATACCTTTAAAACTGTTTGAGATATAGATATTTTGTGGGGTGGGTGGGGAGAGGGGGTACTGGCCGCAAATATTATTCTGTGAATTCTGGGGGAGCTTCCCAGTAATATATATCTCAAATTTGGTGACCCTAGCTCAAAAACTGTAGGAAATATAGGCATTTCCAATTTTTTTGGGGTGGGGGCGCTAGGGGGCGTTCTAGTGGGCGGCCAGGGTATTAAGGACGCAATCTTGGGGGAGGGTCACCAGCTATCTACATACAAACCAAATTTGGTGGCTCTATCTTTAAAACTGTGGGAAATATTCACTTTTTATCGATTTGCGATTTTGGGTGTATCGACATGTTATCGTATTGCCAGCCTTCCAGTGGGCGTGGCACAAAAATCTTAACACTTTGTCTGAAGAGGATAGCTACAAGTAGCAGCGAAAAAAGTTGCGTTCATCCGGACGGACAGACGGACAGCATGACGGATATTGCACAAACCCAATATACTAGTTTCACTTCGTGAACCAGTATAAAAACATTACTTAAATATTTTTTAAAATGAAAAGAAATAATAAATAAGTGGTTATAAAATTAAAATCTTACCTTTACATGTAAAATAAATATACGAAGCAGAAAAATGGAAATTAGAAAGTTGCAATCAACTTTCCTTAAAGTCGCAAACTAAAACCATTTAGTTTGGCATTTAAACATATTCAATGCGTCAATATTTTGCCTGTATTCAATAACTGACAAGCATAACTATTCGCATATGAGTGAGCACACTCGTTTGCACACCATTAGCTAGAAGTGAATGGGCCACACACATACACTTCTACACACTTAAAGGACAAACAGTGTCATTTATTACCTTCCGTATACTTGGCTGCCAAACTGCCAAAGAGCGTACACAATATTTCATTATAAATTACACACGACTTACGTCAATTTGTTTTGGTGGCCGGTAGCAGTGAAGTTGGTAGCAGAGGCGAAAAAAATAAATACAGGAATCTCATAAGTAAGCCATAACACACACCCACACCCACATACAGACAACCACACAAACACACGGAGAGTTTATTAGACAGCAGCAGCAAAAACGGAAGTGGCCATAATTTACTAACGAAGCCATAACAAAAATGCCCAAGCAGGCGGCACAATACGAAACCAAACAAAAACCGACGGAAAGAAGACAGCAAAAAGGGACAAACAGAAGGGCGGCAGTAAATTTATCAATCAAACTAGCAAAAGCAAAAAAGAAACAACTTTCGAATAGTTGTAGTAACAGATAACAACAACAGAAAATACACTTAACTTGACGTCCATTAATATTTGACAATTTCCTGTTTTCTATGGATTGATGATGGGGCCACGTGGCGTATGATTTGATTTTGTCCATTTGCGTATATTACGTATACGTCATGTTAGTTATTGATGAGCACGCCATGTGCCGGCCATCAATTATGGCAAACAAATACTTAAGCTGACTAAACCCAGGCTGTAGCTCCCCAACTGCCAACTAGTGGCATTAAAATGCAGCATGCAACAGTAAAAGTTTCGAGGTTAACTGTGAGATACCCTGTGAATGAAAATATGGACTTGAAAGTAGGAATTTATGAATTTGTATTATTAATGTATGTTTAACAATGAGGAATAAGAAAGATTATTTATATATAGCGTTCACAGATAGTATAGTAAAAAGTTTATAAAATACAGATAAATATTGAATCAAATTATAACGTTTTGTTGGCCACAGTACCAAAGCTTTACAGGGTATAAAAAGATGAAAATATTATGCATACGCCATGTTGGCTGGGGCACATTGTAAGCGCATTTATCGCTGGCTGCTTGAAATTATAACGAATGCAACGCGGCATCAGAATACGGAATTGTGTTCAAAATGTAACTGGAACGCAATTATGTGGCACATTTTGCCGCACATAAACTGCCACCGCTGATGGATGATGTGGAGTCGCTCGAAAAAATGGAAGAAAAAGGAGAGGACTAAAGAAAACTATTACGACTTGGCGAGGTGCTAAAGCACTTGCTGGGGCTTCGATTGCAGTCGGCACTGGGGAGTCTGTGAATGGCAGGCGAGCAACCACTTTTCTACTCATACTTATTTCTCTCCCTTGCTGCAATTTTCTTAAGCAGTTTTACGCCTGAACGCTGACATAATGTTGTTAACCGATAATACGTTGAAATTGAAAAGTGCAGCCGAGGCCACAGCAGGCGATAGCTGGCAAGGGCCGCATGGGCTGGCAGCTTTTGCCACACAAAATCTCTTACGACAAATTGCATATTTCAATTTGCAACAACATTGCAGCCAGTTGGTGCCGCCGACCAAAGAGTAACTGGGTTTCCATTTCTGGTCCAGACATGGCTTTTATGTTCTCCCTTCTTCTTCTTTTTTTTCAACCGTTTTACTTGCTTCTTCTTCTTTTTTGTTCGTTTTGGCCTGCTTTATGCCAGTTAAGGGTTTTTAGAGTCAGGTGTCTGCCGCATATTGGTTTGCTTAAACTGTGCCCCACTCACACACACACACACACACACACTATTATGTGTATGCAAAGAGCTAGCGAGCAGCTTTACCTTGCGGTAAGTTAAGCCACAGTTAAGCTGATGCATGGGTTAAACTGTAAAATGTATTAAGATTAAGTGGCATTCAGTGCCAGCTGCCTCCCAGTTGCCCTCCGCAGCAGCTCCGCTACTATCAGAATTTCACATGCTGCTCCACACTGCTCTGTTCCACTTTCAAGCGCAATCTTTCTCTCTCGCTTTCTCTGTCTCTTTCTCTCTGTATATCTTTCTCTCTCTCTCTATCTCTCCCTCTCTCTCTCTCTCTCGCTCATTCTCTTTCTCAGTGTTAAGCTTACTCACTGAAGATGTATGCATTATGTATACGCTGCGTATGCCAGTCTGTCAGGCAACCAGCGTACCTGGCTTAAGGTTGATTATTTTGTTAGCAAATGTGTTCAACTTGCATGAAAATTATGCCGTATGGTCTGGCGAAAGGTGTTTGTTTTATATATATGATCAGTTGTTTCATTTGTATATATAGCTTGAAAATAGATTTGGCTTCAAGAGATGATTTTTGAGGCTTTCTAATGAAAATCCATGTTTAATTCTAAATCCACCATTTGTAAATGTTTTCTCTCACCTTTGCAAGCTATTAAAGATTTGTAAAGCAATTGTCTGTGAACGCATCGTTTGCAGCGTAGTCAGCATTAAATGAGCGTGCCGAATACCATATAATATGCACATATATATATACATAAATGTATATATATTAATATCTTTATATGTTTCTTTTCTTTTTTTCATATGCATATATCATACAAAAGGTCTGGGGCACATTTGAAAGGTGCAAATTTACGGACTTTATGATTTTTGCCAATTTGAGCCAAAGGCAAAAGGCGAATACGTAAATTTCATAGAGTCGAGCGCAACAACAAGAGAGTGTGCCTGTAAGTGTGTCTACGTGTGTGCGTGTGTGTGTTTGTGGGCAATATGTTGAGTACGTGTCTGTTAGTCATCATAATATTTTACATTTTTATGAAGTGCGAGACGACGCTGAGGGGCTGTGCAATAAAAATCTTATTCTGTGGGTTATAAAAGTGCAAAAGAATCTGGCGAAACAAGAAGAAGAAGCGGATGAAGATGTGGCATGAGAAGAGTTGGGGCACGAAAAGTTGGTTAGCATTTTTAGCAGTTGCCATTTACTGTGCGTTTTAATGCGCCGCTCCCGGTTGCCTTTATTATTATTATTTTCATATTTTTTTTAATGATTTATCGGCATTTAAATGGGGCTTGGGGCAGGTTGCATTGGCGACGGTGGGGGCAAGTGAAGCATCGTAAACTTTTTGCTCCTAATTTAATGCAACAATTTTGTATTTTTTATTTTTTTTCTTTACGCTCACTTTAGCAAGCAGCCATTTAGCGCCAGCTCTCTCTCTTTCTCCAACACATTTTTCATATTCACTTTGTTGTTATCAGCATGGAAAAGGTGTGTGGGTGTGGGTGTGTTTGTGTGTGTATATATGAATGTAAATTGAGTTTGGCGGTTAAAGTACTTTGTAATTTATGGCCTCCAATGTGCGTAAGAAGTCACGTGATAACTTCATACGCTCTCTCTTTCTCTCTCTCGCTCTCTATATCCTATTTCTGCCCTTCTCTCACACTCATTATTTCTTCATGTGGGTGTGAGTGTGTGTGGCTTTGTGTGTGTGTGTTGCGTGCTTATTTATGGCGTTTAGCCACATTTTGCATGACGAAATCATAATTTCAGCACTCGACTCTCAGCTTTCGGCTCGACACAGGCGGCCATTTTGACATTTTGTTTTTTTTCCTGTGGTTTTCATATAACATATACGATAAGCACGTGCAATATATTAACTGTTGGAAAATTGGCATGTTGAGCTTATTAACATTATCAGGCTATGCATTTGTTATTCCGATTACACACGGATTAGATGGCTTATTTTTGAGCACAACGTTTCGTAGACCCATGAAATAAACATCACGAAAACACAGAAAAAACGACTATGCGGAACTCGGAAGGTTAAATATATATAAAACAAAATTATGATAAATAGGCTCGAGTATATTTACAACTCTATCTCTTGAGCTAGTTAAACAATACTTAACTTTAACAAGCGCCAACCGCATTCACAATGATTTAACCAAAAGTTTTCAGCTTGTGCAAGTCGGCAAAAGCAATTCAAGCATTACAAACTTTACCAAATTCGTTGGGGATCTCTTGGCCGACACAAACGCATGTTATATATGACATAGGCAAAACTTTTACATTAAATTTGTTCAAAACTTGCAAGTTAACTGTAACTTTCAATGACTTTTGCATTCAACAGTCCATTTACCGACATATTCCGTCACACACATACACTGACACATATATTCACTTGTATAAATAAGTTAAACACCAGGCCACAAAAATTTGTTTGGGCTGCCTTTGACCAAAGTTAGTTTAACCATTTTAAGGGTATTCTATTTACTTTCAAACATTTACACAAAATTACTTGGGTTTTTCTTCTTTTTCATTTATTTATTTAGATTTTATCAATATTATAAAGACCATTTGACTGTAAAAGAGCTAACAGCTAGTTTTTATTCAATACTAATTATGGCTTATAATTTAAGTTGTTTCGGTAGGAAATATGTATATATAATATACGTTTTCATAATTCTATAAAAAATGCAACAAAAAAAACTTCACTTAATATGCCAAACTTGAAAACTTCCTTAAACGGTCTTTCATTTCAAAAGAAATTCAGAATTCCTTAAAACCGATTAACAGTGCATTTATAAGTAAATTATTCCGATGTTGTTCGAACTTTGTGCACGCTACGCAACGCCTGGAAAGTTTTTCCAAGTGAAAACTTATCCAAACATTTTGTGTGTTAATCCCTCACACAGCCCAATCAGCCAAATGTGTGCGATTGAATAAACACACTTTAAAAATACAAAAAAAAAAATAAATAAAAGCCATGTATATAAACACGCCAGCAAATTTGCAGAAAGTTTTACCCAACATAAAAATCGAATACCTGCGCCAGGCGTATCGAAAAGCATTAAAAAAGGCAAAAACTTAAGCGAAAGTAATAAACTACAAAACTGTAAATGCACTTCGACAGGTCCTATGTCCCGTGTCCCATGTTCCGCATCCTGTATTTCAGTGTAGTGCAAAGGATAGTAAAATGCCAACCGTAAGCGTAACTGTGTCAACAGAAACCCAAAACCCAAACTCAAATTTTAGCGTTCATTTTTCAAGCCAAAAGCGCCAGAAGAGCGCGAAGAGTCCTAAATCGAAGACATAAAAAACGAAGCGCGCTGAAAACTCGCAATTTATTTAATCGATAAAATAAAAAATATTTTTAGCTCCTCTTTATTTTTTTCTTTTATTTTTGTATTTTGTTTTTGTGTAGTCAACAAATGTGTTGTTCCAGCACTTAAGCTCAACCTGTAGCGCTTAAATAAAACACGGTCTGACCTTTAACTGAAGTTACTGTGGTACATCAATAATTGAAATACTCTTAAGAAAATTCTAAAATAAATAATTGGAAAAAATAATACCAACAGAATTAAAAGGTTTGTGTTTCAACGTGAATATAATATAGTTTTCAGTTTTTATTTTATCTGTGTATTAATGATTGTCATCTATCAACCTCGGGACCTAAAACATTTTCATCAGCTTACATTTAAGTTTATATTGAAAGGATTTATCCCTCATAGATAGATTATATTTCAATTTATGTATTAATCATTACTATTTTGTAGATAATTTTTTAATAAGACGCTTTGTAACACTTTTCAAGACTTATTATTCTTTTAAAAAATATGAATAACAAACAATTGCTTTTGTAAAAATTTTTTTAAAAAGACATTTTTGTATATTTTCACAAAGTTTTCTAAGTATTAAGCACATTTAGTTTAGTTTTTCCAATCCAATTCAATTGGTACCACACGAAAGGAATCATCTGAACCCACTTTAATCAACATAACTTCAAAACTGAATACTCATATTTTCTTCTATTCCACATTCTTTGTGCACATATCCGTGTTATTGTCATGGTACGGTGGAAGGAATTGATACACCCGACACCATAATTCACTGTAGCTGAAATTGGTGGCAAAAGCCTTACAGCACTCGACACTAAACTTGCAACGTTACAAAATGAGATTTCGGCCAAATACCATAAAAAGAAATGAGCTAGATTTCTTGAGAACTGTGGCAGCATCTCTGCAAGTCGGCAAGTCGGAGCAGTTGGGGCAAGTGGCACAATGAATGGGCTTGAGTTCTTTGGTTGGAAATCAAGGACCACAGCCAGACAGCGATGACAAAGCAAAAGTTGAGGCAAGGCAAGACAATGACTTAAGGATATTGATTTCACCTAGTTTCGGATTGCAGATGCCTGCCAGGCAGCCTTTGACTGAGTTACACAGTTGTTGTTTGGTATTTCATTCCGTAGATGTGTGTGTGTAAGTGTGTGTGTGTGTCTACTACAAATAGTAAAACAAACAATTGAAAGTTTTCGATAAATTAAAATTGATCTAAAATAATAAAATACTTCTGATAAAGAGAAATTTTTTCGTATTTTTAAATTGTTTATTTTAAAAGTAAACAACAAAACACAAAAGAGGAATGTAATCAAGTGTGTTGCAAGTTTAATTAAAAATCTATTAGTTTAATATTATTTCCTCAATACAAATTAAAATTATTTTATGTATCCTTTTTTTGTTTTTCTTTGCTGACTTCTATAAAATAGCAAATATATAAATTTACTTTTATACAAATATAAATTAAATAATATGTATATGTATGTTTATGAACACATTTTTTATTTATTCTTGTTTGTTTTTTTAAGTTTTGCTTTTTTTTTAATTATTTGTATTACTTTCTGTTAAATTAGGTAATATTTTATCATCATTGCTGTGTTTTCTTTCTTTTTACTTGAAATTTTTAAAGCTAATCAAGAATAGTTTCTTGTTCTTAAAAATAGCCAAAACATGTAATTATATTTTGTAAGTTTAATGTAAATTGAAATTTTTTAGCTTGTATAAACACTTCCAAAACTTTACGTTTATTCTGGCATTCATTAAAGTGTTCCACAAAATATTTACACACACACATTTTATCTACGCCGCAATTGGAATTTTCTAAATTTGCCACCACAAAAATGTGCAGATTGTTGCCACAAAATATGATTAAATTTATGCGAGTCGAGTCGTAATATGAACACTGTTGACTGCCGTAAAGCAACATGCCCCAAGCGGCACACATAAAAGGGTGCAAGTTTAGGCAACTGAAACTTGCAACTTGCCATGGCACTGTCTACATTTTGACAGTGAGTGTTGAGATTTAGCCCCGCTGCAAGTAAATGGTGACCGGGTAAATGAAAACCCAGCTCAACAAGGGGTAGGATACACTCAAAGAAAAATCTAGCCTGACCGGGATCAAATTCATTTCCTTTTGTTTATCAAATTTCAAGTGCAAGAATTTCAATATTAAAAAAAACTATTTAAAAAGGAATTTCTTCTCTTATTTAGATTTGAATCAAATATTTACTTGTATTGTAGAGGAATTTCAAACTTTTGCTGAGTGTATGGATGGGATTAGGAGTCGGGTGTGCGGGTGGGGCAGACAGCACGCGTGCATGTGAATTAAAACATGTTCAAGTTATTAACAAGCCCCGAAAGTCGCATTAGTTTTTGCCAGTTACATGGCATGTCTTCACATTTGTTATGAACCTTCCGCGTGCCACACCCCTTTCTATGCAACGTGGTCGTACATAAAATTTGTTTGTATTTATTTGCACAAAATATTTACATTTGCTGAAATTATGCTCGAAACTCAGCGTGGCGATGGGGGGAGAGAGGGTAACGCGCGGGCCACGCAACTATTTTACAAGTTTTTAGGCAACATAGAAGACAGTTGTCGCTTCCTTATGCGCTTTTATTGGGGCGGCAGCGGGGGCGTGGTCGCAAGTTTTTCTATGTCTGCTGACTTCTCGGCGCTGCCATAAAGTTTTCGGTTAAGTAGCACCCCCGGGTGCTTTCTTTTAGAGGAAGAAGGGGTTGGAAGAATACAAGACAAGTTTTAAATGCTGTTTGCATGTTGCGCGGTTGCTAAGCCTTTTGCCCCAGTCTCTAATTACAGTCATTTTGCGCCTCATTTGTAAAGAGCAGCAAATTATTTATTTAAAATAAAGTCAAATGTTGCAAATGTTGTTGGAAAAAGCTTAAAATTAACCAATATAAAATACTTTAGATATATGGCATATATTTTGTAGTTTGTAAAAAACATGTACAAAAGGCAAATCAACTTAAACAAGCAATTCAAGTAGTTAATCTCTTTAAATAGTTAATTTCTGATTTGGTTGAAGAACTTTCAAGCATTTACACCTCAGCTGGTACCCACAATAAATAAAATAAATAAATATAATTTGTTGGCCAATTTTCAACATTTCAGACCAAAATCTGTCATTTATGCGTAAACTTTCTGACATTAACTGTGAGCTTACTCAGCTGTGTGTCTGTGGGTGTGGGTGTTGCTGTGGCCTAAACATAGTCATTAACTTTGCACCTGGCTAAAACTGACAGCAGCAGCATTCACGGCTATGCTCGTGAATGAAACTCATCGAATTAGCGTCGAGCGAGGTGTGAATGTGACTTTGTGTGGCGAGCAGACTTTAAATAGATATTGACATTGCTCAGATGTGACGATAAGCAACCTGACGAGACAGGGCCAGAGCAAGAGCGAGATGGTGACACAGTGTGACAGGGCGACAGGAATTGAGCTAGTTAAGCAAGTTTGATGTGGCAAGTTGGGCTTGTGGCATTCATTGTCTCTGACTCGGTGTCATGCCTGACGCTATTTATAAAAGTCAGTGACACAGTAACTTGCTTTCTGCCTGGGCCTGACCCAGCTCTAAGCGTGGTATGGTGCTCGTTTTGCCACTTCTAATATAGACACCCCAATTCTTCCCCGCCACCAACACACAACTCTTTTTCCGCTTTGATAAGCAAGTTCTTTTGTTCCAGTATATATGCTATATACACAAAAAAAAAAACAAAAATGTTTGAAAAAATGAGACAAAAAAAGTATTCAGTTTTATATATGGGCACGAAGAATTCATGGCTCATATTTCTTTTGTTATATTTGTTGTTGTGGCCTTTGTTCGGGCTTGCCATGCGGCAAAGCTCTGCCTGCTGCTGCTGCTGACTCCTGCAGATACATGCACTCAGATACATGCGATATGGACATGTATCTCCAAAGATTTCGCTGTACTAGATACTATTCTGTGTATGTGTGTGCATCTGTGACGTATTCATTTTGAGTGTACTTTTATATTTTTAGTGACATTAAATTTACGAGCGGCTTTAAAAGCTAAGGTTGGCTTAAAGCACTTACCTAGGGACTTATTAAAATTAATTAAAATTATTAAATTTTGCAGCATATAACTGTTATATTTTCAGATAATTATAGATAGATCCATTAGTTTTTCATTATATATTTTATTCGGCGCTTAAATCCAGCTTTGTTCAAATTTTATTAAATATTTTCTAAAACAATTAATATTTTACATTTGTTTTTTTATATATTGAGACTTAAATATTATTTTTGAGGTTAATTGGAAGCTGATTGATTTTAAGCTTGCATTTTTGCTATAAGATACCTTTCTTCTTCTTAACACACACCAGAAAAACCCTTTTCACAGATAACTGTCCAACTTTAAGCACATAAGACCGAAACTATACCCAACTCTACCTACACTTGATACTCTCCCACATGTGTACGCGCTCAGCCTTTCTTCAAGTTTGACAGGGTTGCCAGCATTGATTTTATTTTTGTCCCGAAAGTATAGAAAATGTGCTGAGCTCAGGCACGTGCCCAGTCGGAGGACCTAGTTGCGTTGACTTTTTGGGATCCAGCACTCAAAAAGAGTTGTTGCCCCGTAATTTGCCTATTTTAAGGCTTAGACGCTCATTTGTCTTGCGCTTGCAGCGAACAAATCCGTTTCAAGACCTTGTTTACCTATACTCTAAGACACTTGACAGCCATCGTTTTTGGCATTTACCCCCGCGCGCCCACCCAAACATTCATGTCAATGCTGATTAATGGCCAAAAAGGGTGGAAGTTGAATTGAAGCCAAATACTTTGAAATTGGGCATTTAAATGCAAATTATCGAGCTGTAAACTTGGCAAAAATCAAAGCTAGATTTTAAGCCCGATAAAAGCTATTAAATGCAGCCGCCATTACGAACAGCAGACGTCTGCTGTGCTGGCAACCCCAATTATTAAACATTTATTTTGTTTTTTTTCTATTTTCTTTAGCCAATAACAATTGAACTGAAATTTTAGCAGTTATCTGCAATTGAGAACTCATTCCACGATTATTTATATATTATATTTTTTCCTCTGATTATATTCCAGTGGGTTCGCGGGACTCAACGAGCAGTGGCAGCTCTACTAGCAGCAACTCTGCCAGCTCGTCTTCCTCATCTTCCTCATCGACTGGCAGTTCGACCAAGTATCCAGTACTTGTGTTTGTCCATGGCGAATCGTATGAGTGGAACAGCGGCAATCCCTATGATGGCTCGGTGCTGGCCAGCTATGGACAAATATTGGTGGTAACCATAAATTATCGCCTCGGAGTGCTGGGTAAGTGCTCGCACACACACTCAAATGCTAATGCTAATTGATATGCGGCCTTCATCAGCGACCAAGTGCAGCGAAACGAGCCAAACGTTTTCAACGTGTCCAATGGCCCATTCGCTTTTAAGCCACTGCAGCAACGGCTGCACTTCCGCTCAACACCAGCAACAGCAGCAGCAACATGGCGAATGCCCATTCCATAATCTAACTAATTTAGTTAGCATCTATTGAAAAACTATATACAGCACAGTGGAACCAACATAAAGAAAAACAAACAACAAATATTTCAGTCTTTTCTAAAATAATAATATATATGTATATATATTTCACACGAAATGATATTTTAAATATTCGTTAAACACTTATTTAAGATGCAAAATTATTTTAAACATTGTTATATTTTTTTTAAAGAATATTCTTTTATTTATTTTTTATAAATTAACTAATGAATAATTTTTTATTTATATTATTTAATAATTAAAGCTTATTGATACCTTTTGTTTATTTTGTTTTAGTGTTTCTTTTTTTTTATATTTTATAATTCAGTTTTACCTCATGAAAATTTAAGTTAAAAACACAAAATAAAAAAAAATGTGAGTTATTTTTAATTGCCGTTCAACAATTTTCACGGGCAAATCGCATAGATGACGACCACTGTGCAAATTTAAATGCACACCAAATTAGTGTGACCTCATTTGCAAGCACTGCCTCTGCCATTAACCGCCTCCCCCTCCACGCACACCTCTGTCGCTTTCTATTGGTATTGCTGCTGCGGAAACGGAAGTGCTGACATCATGATTTGCACGCGTGACTGTACACATTTTCACACAAGTGTTGCGCCCATGTGTCTGACATTTTAAATTGTAGTTGCGGAAACTCGCCAAGCTGCCAGACTCGATTAAATTTATATTTTCTGCTGCTGCTGCTGCTGGTGCTGCTGCTGCAACTAATCGATGCGCAAGAAAATTCTGATGAATTATGCGGAATGTCCGCAACTATTTTCAGGATTTCTGAATGCCAACACAGATCGCTATTCAAAGCTGCCCGCTAATTATGGGCTAATGGACATCATTGCGGCCCTGCATTGGCTAAAGGAGAACATTGCGGCCTTCGGCGGAGATGCCAACAGCATAACACTCGCCGGACATGGCACTGGTGCGGCCTGTGTGCATTTTCTGATTTCATCCATGGCGGTGCCGGAGGGTAAGTGAACCGAAAAATAAATGTATATGCCACTATGCACATATCCTTTCGAACTGAAAAAAAAAACACACACACACACATTTTTCTAGGGCTGCTCTTCAATCGCGCTATGCTGATGTCTGGTTCGGGATTGGCACCCTGGTCGTTGGTCAGTAATCCCGCCAAGTATGCGGCCATTGTGGCTCATCACGTGAACTGCGCTTCAGACCTGCCGCACGCCCATCTGATGAAGTGCCTCCGCGAGAAGCCACTCGAACAGCTACTCAGTGTGCCCATACGAGCTCCAGAGTTCGGCTTCGCCTTTGGGCCCAGCATCGATGGCGTGGTCATCGATGGCGGCGACTACGTTCCACCCGCGCCCGGCTCACCAGCCGCCCAGGCTCAGGCGCAGGCCTCGACTGCCGCTGGCAATGGGCTGGGCGGAGAGGCGGGCATTGCGGCAGCTGGCGGGTGGGGCACGCCGGGTCAACTGGAAAATATCGGTGAGTGGATACTATGAAAACATTCTTCTCTCAAGTGAACTAAAGCCGAGAGTTTTATTCTACCATTTAATATAACAATAAAATAATAATATATAAATAAAATATATTTATATATATATAGTGATAAAATTTATATTTAACAAGTTTTCAATTGAAAGATTGTATGACAACATAACATTTTTATTTTATCAATATTGTACTGTATTTATATACACTTGCAGATATAAATATATATAATATATAATATCTGCAAAATATTAACGATTTCTATATCAAAAGTCTGCCATATATACATAAAAAACAGTTAAATATTGTTTGAGAATTTTGTGTTTCAAAGATATCTAAAAATAACCTGATAATGAAATTATGCCTCTATGTTTCCAAAATCTAATCCCAAAGTTTTAATAAGAAACTAATTTGTGTTCTTCAAGTTATTTTTACCAATCTCATCAATTGTAAGCAGAACTTTTTCTGAACACTTCACAAATATCGAACTAAGAAATATTACCATATTAATACCATCAATAGTAACTACTAAATCACACTATTGCTCTAGAATATGCTAGGTCTTACCAATGATTAAATGTAATATTTTAGCTAATTTGTTACCTTTTAATGTATTAAAATGCGGTTCTTTTATATTTCTTCTTATTGTTTTTAACCTGTCAATGCTGTTGCGGTTGCTGCTGATGTCACTGACGACGACGTCGACGACGACGACGACGACTTGCACTTGTGAACTGCCATGTTTGTTAACGGCATTAACAAACCTACAATCACACACATGGTTTGTGCACACACGTGTGTGTTGGTGTTTTTAATTAATGCAGTATTAATGAGAAAAACAGCCATTAACAAGTTGTCAAGGTAAGTTTTTCGCGGCTCAGACCAACCAGCCGCTGCTTAATTATTTTTGCCTTAACCCACACACACGCACACACACACACAACATTACACACATGCTTGGTGTTCAGAAATATGCAACGTAATTAATTTAAAGTTTTGACTGCGTGCTGGTTAAAAAGATTTTATCTCGCTGTGGCGAACATTCAAAATGGCGTCAGCTTAGGCGGCGATAAGCCTTGAGGTAACACCAATCACAGCTGCCATGTTGACCATATAATAACACACACACGCACACACACACACACACTTCGTTAGTCATTTATGCACATTAACCACGCAAATGCGCGACTCCGTTTTGCAATACAATTACAGCGTGAAAGCAGCGGGGCCCATTCGGGCTGCAATATGTTGGTTTGTGGGCGTGGCTTATTGTTTTTGGCACCGCCACTTGATTTATGCACTTTGTGCAATGCCACTTCGCATTGTTAATATATATTATTAACAGCTAATTAACTGCGATTTCATAATTAATGCGCCAAATGGGCCACTTTCATGCTTCATTTACAATGCAATTGGGTTAGAAGACGATTAAATAAAGGAAAGCACAAAAATATAATTTAAAAATTAATTTTTGACGAGTCCTGTGATGTATTTTATATAGAAGTTATTTAGAAGTATAATTTTACATTTTCATCTGTTTTAAGAAAAAATGTGAAGAGTCAACCAAAGCAGGATAAGCAAGGTTGTCAATAGTAATAGGAAATAAATACAATAATAAATAAATTTAAACTAAGTAGGGTATACAGAATAAAGAAAAATTAGCTTGTTAAAAGCATTATGCTGCACATATATACTTGCATATATACTTGTAAACATTTTATATATTACAAGACATTTATTAAAACAACACTTGAAAGCTGTTTAGCTGCAGCTTTGCAGTTGATGCGCCGCCTGCTGCTGCTGCTGCTGCTGCTGCTGCTGCTGCAGATGCCACTGCTGACCGCTGAGTGCAAAAGTTTATCATTCTTTCGCGGGACTAAGCGCTTTGTAAGCTGTCAGTGCCCAGGAGGCTATTAGTCAGAAGCTCCGAATGTAGTATAAATATTGCTTTGTGCACATTTAAAAGCAATTTGCCTTGAGGCACGCACATACACACATTGATACCAAAACGGAAACATTGGAATGCAGGCTCAATATTTTGCAAAGGAATTCCATTTAACACATGCAGAAAGAGCAAATAAAACAAATTTTTGGCACAACATAAAATGCAAGCAAACCCAAAAGATACCAGATACCAACAGCAACAAGTTTTACGAAAAGCAAAGCGAAAACTACTTTATCTGTGGGAAAAGCACAAAAATAAAATGTTGGAGTGCAGTAGAAGTAACTCAAAAATACTTTTTCCTTTTTGTGCTGGATATTAACAATATTTTCGGTCTAGCTCTCAAGTTATCATGTTTATCAAGAGCTTTTGTTTGGTTTGAAATACAGCTAAAGTTGAACTTTGAATACGCTTAATGTTGATGGTCAGCAAACTTTGACCTGATGAATTAGTTTGAAAAAAAAAACTCTTTTGAAAGTAGTTTTAATCAGTTCAATGTTAAAATAGCTGGGAGCAGTCTATCGACTGCTTCTGTTTGTACATGTTTTGCATCAGCTGTTCAATAAATCAAGTATATATAAAAACATATGCTTACGGTCACACCAATATACTCGCTTTCTCGCTTCTGTTCATTTATTGACAGCGTATTGTATTACAATAATTTTCGAGTATTTAACAAACGTTAAAACCCTGAGACCGAGAGAGTTATTCACAAGTCTTAGTTGATGGGCAGCTCGAAGATACGAAAACGAGAGACCGTTTCGCAGATACACGTACTTACGCACTTATTGCTCATTTACAGATACGACCTGATGGCTGGGGTGACACGTGCCGAATCCTTTTTCAGCTTCAATTCCGGCGACGTGCAATATGGCATCGAGGCAGATCGACGCTCCAGAATTTTAAAGGCCTACGTACGGAACACGTACACATTCCATTTGAACGAGATATTCGCCACGATTGTCAATGAATACACGGACTGGGAGCGGCCGGTGCAGCATCCAATTAATATCCGGTGAGTAATTGCGTTTGTTCCACGTAAAAACGCCCCGTTGCCAGTTGCCCCATGCGGCATGCGGCATGCGGCATGCGGCACGCGGCACTGAACCATTTCGTCCTGCGGCTGTGATTGTGCGCCGGTTCAAAATAAATATTTCGTTCTTAATTAAATGCGAGCGGCTATGTTCTTACTCGAACTTGGCGTGCACGCACTCGCCTGAAGGTTTTTCAATTAAAGCAGCTTAAATGAATCTTGATTTCCATCTGATGCCAAGTGAAATGCCAATTTCTTTTTCCCTCCGTCAGTCTTCATAAATAAAGACCGAAAGCGCAATGCCCAATATTCAATTCAATTTACCGATACCCTACACCCCGTACCATTTGCCTCTTTTGACATTTGATTGCACATGTGCAATCACAAATGATTTTCCTTTGATTTTTATCAATTGATCAATATTTATGCTTGCGCTTAGGTCAAAGTGCACGCAACAACAACAATTGCTGCAATATTTGTATTGCATTTGCATTCACTACGTATTTTCCGTATACATTTGTTGAATTTTTGATAACATCACGAGTCTATTTATGAAATGCATAATTTAATCAGCACACAATTTTGCCAATTCAGTATCAAAATATAAATATGATATACGCTGCTGTGCCCACGTCGTATACTTAATATGTATTCTTTCTACACAATCCTCCCTCTAACCCCAACGCTGGTCGAGTTATGCCAAAGTTTCAGCTGTTGTTCAAACGTGCGTTAAGTTGCCTGCAATGAAGCAGCAAACGTTTCACGTTTGATCTCTAGCAGGATGCTCTTGAACCGTGGGAGGAGGGGATACTGTGAGGGGGCTGCAAGTCGAGTTTGGGGCCATATCAAAGAGAGTCGTGCGCATATTTCAAATGGATTTGATAGAACGTCAACGATAAATACAATCAACATAAATATTTATTAAGCCGATTCTAGCCTTTTTCAATATGCGCAACGCGTGGCCAGATTAAAAAGTTAAATTTACATTTTTTTTTTAAATGGAAATATATAATAAAAAGCACAAATGGCCTGTAATATATGTTAGCTACTTCATAGGGAAAAATAAGTAAAATTTAAAGAATACAAATAAAAGAAATAACCGATGGCAAACAATATAAAATTCATTTGTTTCAATTAAAGCCATATACCTAAAGCACAAATGTTTTGACTTGTCGGCCAATAAATTTTCATTGATTTGCGAATATATATTTAAATAAAACAGTTATAAGTTATTATATCGTACTTACACAAGGCTGAGTGAGTGCATTTTAAGAGGCAAAGTTTGCTGTCACTGACAAAGAAAAATGTTTATACTTTAAATATATATATATAGTTTTATGCTGGCACATCGAAATAATACAAAGCGAAATATCAGCATACTAGACTTTTTGCATGTTGCTGCAGCTGGAAAGATACGTATGCAAATGTGGCAAATGGTTTTTATTCAAACATTGCGCCAGTGCATTTGAAATGCATAAAGAGAAGCAAAACAGAACGAGCAAAACGAAAAACTCGAAAAAAATAAATAAATAAATAAAATGGCAGCAAATCAAATGCCAAAGAATATTTTTCTAAATAGGCTTAGCAAACGTTGAGCGCACTTGAAGGCAACTGTTTATAGGTGGACAGGTAAACAGTTGCTGCTGCTGGCAGAGTGGCACTCAAAGTGGCTTGTTAGTTGCACACTTGAACGCAACTCGATGCAGCAAATAGCCGGAAAATTGTACTACAAAAAATTGTTATTTGATTTTAGCACTTGTGTCTCTCTCTCTCACTCACTCAACTTTTGGTTTCCCTTTTGCACTTGCAGCGATGAAACTTTGGAGGCTTTAAGCGATGCACAGGTGGTGGCACCGGCGGCTCAAACTGTAGACTTGCATTCGGCAGATCATCGCAATTCGTATCTATATGTTTTTGACTATCAGACGCGTTTCGGCGACTATCCACAGGTGAGTCACGATATTTCTATGCAACGATTTCCATTTATTTCACTTGTTGATTCACTCTTGACCAGCTTCCACATTCAATTAAATACCCATTTTGATCTCAATTGCAGCGTCAGGGCTGCATTCATGGCGAGGACTTACCGTACATATTTGGTGCACCACTCGTCGGTGGTTTGAATCATTTCACTCGCAACTATACGAAAACGGAAATCAGTCTTTCGGAAGTTGTTATGTTCTACTGGTCCAACTTTGTGCGCACTGGGTAAGTGTTGATTGGGTCTGCGGTCGCATTAACCTCAAACTCATTCAATCCCACAATTTACGCACATATCACAGCAACCCCAATGAGCAAATGGAAGCCGAGCATGGCAGTCGACAGGAGCGCAGTCGCTACAAAACTATCGAATGGACGGCCTATGAGAGTGTTCACAAAAAGTATTTGAATTTTGGTAAGTGTTGAAAAGCCATAGAAAATTAAATCAAACGGTTTAAAATAGTCAGCTGATGTAAAAGTTAAAGCAAAGTAGTTAATTTAAAAGTTTCAATTAACTAGTCCATCAGTAATAAAAATTTTCCAGTTTATTAGTCATTATAAAAATGCCAGTAAATAAAATCTATGGTACGAATTCCCTTGGTAAAAGACTAGTTCCGCAGTAATTATAACTAACCAATTTGTAGAACTAAACTAACTTTTCAAAAACTCTGTTGTGAGACACCCTCACAAGTCCGGAACATAAGCAATTTCTTTAAAATTTTAATAAAATAATTCGGCCTTAATCAATTAAATTAAATGAACCTGATTCGTTCAGTTATGAACAAAATCAGCCAGTTTAAATAAACCAGCTCAAATTTAACTATTCGCATCTCTCTTTATAAATAGACACAAAACCGAAACTTAAGAATCACTATCGCGCCCATCGTCTCTCATTCTGGCTAAATCTAATACCCGATCTGCACAAGCCGGGCGGCGACAATGTGCCCGCCGCTCATCACCAGCTGCACGACGACGACGATCTGGACAACAACATTGCCAGCGATGCCTCGGTGAAGCCCCTCAATCCGTCGTACACGTCGCGCGGCGCCAATGCGGCGGCCATCGGCAACTTTACGATATTCACGAACCAGGTGTTCTCGCTGATGAACCTCAGCTCGGCCTCGTCCTCGCAGCACCGCAACGGCACGCGCTACGGAACCGGCAAGATCTATCCGGATGACCTGCTCGACGCGGAGCATGCGGGCGGTGCGGCGAGTGCCTCGCAGGATAGCGACGGGTTTGCCGCCTACTCGACGGCGCTGAGCGTTACCATCGCGATTGGCTGCTCGCTGCTGATACTTAACGTGCTGATCTTTGCGGGCGTCTACTATCAGCGGGACAAGACGCGGCTGAGCGAGCCGCGCACGCAGACCAAGCTGAAGCGGCAGGAGAACGGACAAATGCCGAACAATATCTGCGGCGATCTGGAGACGCTGACCATACACGCGAAAAGCGATCCGGCTACCATATTGTCGCATCATCATGCCATGCAGCATCACCAGCTGCCGCCGCCCGAGTTTGCGGATATACCGCATCGCGCCCCACCGCCGCCCAAGCACATGAAATCCTCCCTGCAGGACGTGGGCCAGGGCTCAGGCGGGGGCATGCTGCCGCCGCCACATGCGCTGCAAGTGCTGGGCAATCAATGTGGCACGCTGACCAAAAAGAGCTGCATGAAACAATCGCAGGCGGCACAGGCGCAACAACACTCGCCCCAGCAGCAGCAGCAGCAACAGCAGCACGTGGTGACGCATCAGCAACATTTGCAGAATCATCATAATCAAAGCATGACCACAGTACTCACCACGGCCGGCGGCCTGATACCAGTGCCCACACCGCCCACAGTTCCAGTGATTGTGGCAACCACAACGCAGCAACACTCACAGCAGCAACAGTCGCAGCAACAGCAGCAACAACAACAACATCCGCTGATGGATGAGCTGCGTGTGTGACATTAATTGACGGTGCGTTTCAAATGTGATCTATAAGTTAAGATCGCAAAGCGCACAGTCCAAAAACTGTTTCAAACTGAGTGTGTGTGTGTGAGAGAGAGTAGGTGTATGAATGCGTGTGTGTGTCTCTGCTGTTTGGTCAGTCAACGGTGTTACATTTAACTACAGAGTTTGCTTTACTTTTGCTGCCCGCTGTGAAAATTATGTCACACATGTTAAATAAGTAGTTGATTTTAACATATATTTTATTGTATATAATCAAAGTGAGGTTAAGTTCAGTTGTGGTCACTTCTATTAGTTATGCTATAACAGAAATGGAAACAAAATGAATTTGAGGTAAAAACAGCAAATGCATTTTTTCAGCTCTCTAGTTTTAACTAGGACCAATTCACAGTCTAGCCCAAGTATATAGCTACACACGATGGTTTTTAAGTTCTCCATGAAAAACATGTTCACATATTGTAGCGCGAAAATATTTAAAAAAGAAAAGAATTACAAATTTAAAATTATATATAAATATATATGTATGTATAAAAACCAATATAAATGTTATTCTTCCAAAGACTGAATTTAAATTGTGTATGTGTGTAAATAATATAATCGCCTAGCTTTTAAGCTGTACAACAACAACTAATCCAACTAACAAAATTTGTCTCAAATAGCATACATTAAACGCGAAAATAAATTTCCCAAAAGCAAAATCCATATTCATTTGCGGTCATTAATTTTCTGTCCTGTACAAAACTGTTGTTCTGAGTTCAAAAACTTTTAGTCAAAACTGAAAAAAAATACCGTTTCAAAAGCCGCTTAAAAACCTTTTGTAGCCAACGCCAATAGCAAAAACTAAAACCCAAAACCAAACTGTTAGTAAAACGAAAAAAATGTTAATTGTAAGCCTGCAGCTACTTTGTTATGTGACTAACTAAACTGCATAAATATTTATATAGATATTAACATTAAATGCATATACTAAATAATAGCAAAAAATAATTCGAATTCTACATGTACGCGCATTACCGACTAGCAGATGTCCTGTACCCAAATTGGAAATTATATTTCGATATCATTTATAATCTTTATTTATAAACATACGTTTTATTTATAAACATACATAATTTCAGATCTCTAACTATTAAAAAAAAATAAGCCATTTGCACAACTTTCACAACATGCTCATGGGTACAGGGTATAACAATAAAAAATTAAATGAAAACCGCATATAGTTAAAAATTCAATTAGACGGAAAGTGTATAAGCGCGATATAACATACCATATAAAATGTTCAGTTTTTAATTTTAAGCACCCTATTTACTAGCAAATGTCGAAAATGTAATTAAAAATGAAAATGAAACCGAGTAGCAGAAATGCGCAATTGAGCAGCTCATTAAAATGAAAACAGCGCGAAAATTAAACAACAATTAAATTTGCGTGCATGTGAAAAATAATTGTAAATTATATATTTAAAAAAAAACTACAAGAAAAACAAATATAAAAGTGAAAAATAACACGTATTTAGAGACAGCAAAAACAAATGATATAGTAATTTAAATGAATATGTAAAACTCTATAGCTCTACTGCTTATGTGTATGCGTAAACATATATATATAGTTAATTGTAATGATGTAAAACTAGCATAAATATAGCGAAACCAACCAAAAAAAATACCAAAATATATATGCATATTTATAGTGTGCTGCATAATTGAACGGGAGAATAAAAAAAAAAACCAAAACAATATAATTAAAACATAAATTAATTAAAATTTATTGCATTAGAAATGTGTACGAGTGAAAAATGCGAGAAAGTGTTCACTAAAATCTCGAATGGAAGAATAAACATAAATAGAACAAAATTACAAATAAAATACAAGTAAAAACAAACTGTTAAAAGCTGTTAGGAAAACAGTTTGAAAGAAAAAAATACAACATTTCAGAAAACCAAAAAAAAAATTTGAGTACTAATAAAGTTATAAAAATGTCGGAAAAAAATACTACTTTTCATTTTGGCTCGAACGTCTTAAACTTACAGCATTTTCTTTCAAGGACTCGCAGCAGTTCCTTGAATCGCACCTTAAAGACCTGCTAAAAAAATTGCTGTCAACGCAAAAATACAACAGTTCGCAAAAGCTTTTGCGAAATGGTTGCGTAAATAAATGGCTATAACGAGGACTTTAAGAGGCAGTTAAGTCGCTGGATCAATGGCATACGATGGATGCATGTGTGCTTATATGAAACAAATATGGCTGTACACACACACACACACAAACACACACACGCACACTCATGCACAGCTGTTAGCCAAATATGCTGATGGTCTGGCAACTACATAAAAGAGCTCCAAGTCTTATAATGCTCACATTGATACGTAAAGAAAGCGAACGATAGATAAAACCGGAACGCACACACACACATACATTCAGAAAAAAGAAAACCATTGAAAATAGATTTATTATGCAAATTTGCCAAAGCATAAGTGAATACATTCCAGACGACGCGCCGGAGTATACCCTGTAACCATACAAATTTTCTGCAAAGGTTTGTATAGAGTTATGAAAAAGTAACCAAAAATTATTTATACAAAATTTGTTTTTTAAATTAATAATAATTATTCCTTCTATATAATTATTATTATTAATTATCTATACAAATATTAATAATTAAAACAGAGATAAAAAAACCAACACGCTTTTATTCACATGAGAACTATGCACAGGGTATAGGTTAGTCATCCAGGCCAATATATAAGGAGCTAACTTGTTTTATAGCATGCATGGTGCAAGGCTTAACTGCTTAATTTGTAAAAACAAAAAATGTATAAAAGGAAAGTTAAGAGCGGGCGTGGCTTTAGTCTACTCTAAATGTTTGCCCATGCCAAACAGTGTGTGGGGAGTGCGTGTGTAGGGTGGGGGTGTTTTGGGGAGTCAAAAAGTATGCTCTATGTAAGGCTTGCATAATTCACATGCGTAATTGAATAAAAACATTTTGGCTAAAATGCTGGCAGCATCGTTAGCCGCTTTCTAACCATTTTCTTTTTGGCTTAAGATTTGCGTGATTTTTATTAGTTGCGATTTGCAGCCAGGGCAAATCCAATAGGGCAACACACACACACACACACACACACACAGAGAGACATACATGAACTGGGTGTAAAAAAAAGGCAACGAACCATAGAACAGGCATTGGGCCAAGGAACTGGTAGCTGGAAACTTGGCACATAATCCCTTTAAATGTGTACGGCAAGTTGGAAACGGGTAGGGATTTGATTTCGAAACTCAACTTTTGGCTTTTTTTCCCTTAGTTTTTGCATGTGCTGTGTTTCGTTAATATTGCACAGCAGTAAAAGCGGGCGTGGCACGCTGCGAGTGGGCGGCTGGCTGCCACATGCTGTGCTTAATTTATTAGCACAAGCTTGAAAATTAAATAATAAAAGCTCGTGCAAGTGGCTCTGTGTGAATAGAAATTATCACTTTTAATGTTGCCAAAAAGGTCACGACTCAACAGTGCTTGCTCGGACTGAGAGGGCGAAAGGTTGTTGGGCGCTCGAAGGGTAAATTTAGCTGGGCGTGGCGCCAAGAAAGCAAACGCTCAGCGCTGAAAGTTGGTAATTTATGTTGCCAAATCTGTTTGAAATTGCTTTATACGCTAATAAAAGTATTTGCAAAACAAGCAAGTCAATTTAAGGTGAATAAGACTTAGGACCAAAGAAAATAAATTTCGTGTTACCTCTTGCTCCTTTCATGTCAAATAATCTATCTAACGTAATCAGTTTATTCACTTACAAACAAGCAAAGCCTATTAGCTACAACATTAATTGTATGTTGAAATGATGTAAGAACGATATAGAAATAAATACTACATAAGTAAAAGTTGAACTAAAAATAAAATTTAATCAACAAATATTATTTCAATGGTGCTGTAATTAATTAAACATAAGATAAACAATACAATGTATTTCAAAGAGAATCATATACTTATTTGAATATGACTTCGCTTAATCCTAACTCGACGGCTCTTTCGTGGTTTAGTTTCTGGTCAGTTTACTTGCATTTCGAGCAAGTTTACCAATGTGGTTGGCCTGGATAATGCGGATTTTGTTAATATGTCTCCTTGCAGCTATTCCGTATACTTGCAATCCGGGCCGCCAAACTAGCGCAAAGATTTCTTTGTGTGTGTTGGTCTTGTTTTTTTGGGACAGTGGATTTGTAGTCTTGTCTTTGTACAAAGGCATCATATTTGTAATGCAATTTACATACACCTTATGAGTGTACGTAATAAAAATTATTTAATAAGAGTATTTGTTAATCGACATTCGAAAAGTTCATATTACTTTCTTTGTTGTTGGCAACCAAAAACAAAAAAAAAAAGTAGATCACGCTGAACTCCATGGCAACGACTTTTGTCCAGTTAAAAACTTTTTAGTACATTTCATTTTATTGCACATCAGCGATAATCCAAACCAAAATTGAGTGCACAGTTCCGCACAAGAAATCTAATTTGAACCCTGAAAAGCCAAAAAAAAAATTGCTGCTGCAAAAACGTTGCAAAAATTTAAAAATTCCGCACAATTTGCACAACTTTTGGCGTAAAAAACTAAATGTACAAAAAAGTTTAATAGAACTCGTGGCATTGAATCGTAAACGTAAAAAAATATTACCATTCCACACATTATACCACTTTGGACGACAAACTTTATTTCCAGCAATTAGTTCGTAATTTTTTTTGTACAGCTCACTTTTAGCTGTTTATTTTTAGCTGTATCTGTATTTGTTGCTAGAGCATTTTGCAACTTTTTAAATATTTATATGTGTTTTTTTCACAGTCAGGTGTACGTTTCGCTAAAAACAAAAAACATTTCAGTTCCTGCTCTGCGCTCTTTGAATGCCACACAAAGTTTTATTAGTTGTTGACCAATATCTCCAGTTGTTGAGTTTTGTGCACCAAGTAAAAAATAATACAAAAAATTACTAGAAATTCCTTGTATAAACAAACTTTTTGCGTTGTCTTCTCGATGCTGAAATACTTTTTCCTTATAGCCAACACATGTTTACAACTCCCAACCTCGATCCACAGACAGCTCATTCACAATTCGTTGGGCCGCAAATCCAACTACCAAAACTTTGCGGCATGCCTCAAAAACATGTGTACGAAAACATTAAGATGCTTTGGTTTGTGCAATCTTTGAAAATTCCAAAACAAATTTTGGGATTAAAACAAATAAGATTGCTCCAGTCCGGCTTGCCCTACTAGAAGATAAACTCAACTCAGTTACGCGATTTCGTAACATAAATTTCCAATTCTTTTGCATTCATTGAAATTTAAACTTATAGGAAAATTGCCAGGAGAATAAAAAGCCTATCAAACTACATAGATCCTAGAGTAGCAAGGAGTGATTACAAAGAAAATATAATTTTGATAACCATACCCAATACAAATATGAATGATTATAAATATATATAACATGCAGGATATCTATTAGTCGCACCTTCAAATTAACTTCATATGTTTGTTTTGTGTCACGGGTTGCAGTTGGAAACTTTGCGATTTTGTGAAATGACCCCAATTAACCAAATGTTATGGGAATGTGTATGTGCAATGCCAAATTGTAAAATCAGATTTCAATTGACTGAAGCTAATTCCAAAAAAATGTTCTTTAAATGCAGGCAATGGAATTAGCGATAGTCAAGTTACAAAGTTTAACGATTTCCCATTTTCGACTAGTTGATAAATTAATCGATAATTTCACGTTATATTTGTAGAGCAATACAACCAGAAGTGAACCATGGCAAGCACATTGCACAGTGGCACAGAGAGAGGTGGAGGAGGAAGTTCGGCCATAATCCAACTATTCAAGTTGCAAGCTAAAACCGAATTACAAATGAGAAGTGGGCAAAGCTTCCACTCTCGTAACTCTCGGAGAAATGCGTTGTAGATTTCGAAATGTGAAATTTTGTTGATTGGGTCACTGATGTGAATCTCGATGCTCCTGCTGCTGCAGTCGATGGCTGTCAGTGGCTTTGACTTTCCCGACAAGTGTCGCATGTTGTGCTATCTAATGTTAAGCTACTTTTCATGTACCACCCACAATCAAACCAAACCAACCCCACCCCGCCCCAGCACAATCGCCCACTTCACGATGTGCACGAATGCACACAGCAAAGCGAAATCAGGCAAAAGCTGAGCTCTGTGTTCTCCTGAGCTTTCAACGACCGTTAAGCAACGCAATTATTCATGTTTATGATGCGCTGACGTTGTACAACCTTCTCACCCTCCTTACCCTTCGTGCACTGCCCCCCTGACTCAATACTTAATAATCGAGCAGAGCCCAGATTGGCAGCGCTTGAAACTTAACATCTTGTGACCGCTAAGCCAACTGTTTACATTCGGTTACCGTATTGGATGGATTTAAATTATAATCACCTCTAGAATACAAATAGCTGTGAGTTGTTGATAGTGCAGCTGGCTGACAACTGGGGTTAGTCTGATTAAAGACCAAAAACAAACTGAATAAAGTCGAAGGATGCTAAAAGTTCCTGATTACAAGAATTATGCTAAAGTCTAAGAAGGGTGTCCACGATTTATATTAAATATTTAATTTAAATATACTTTATACAAGCATGCTAAAATATCATACAAATTGTTGTACTGCTAAATTGCAATATTGTTTAACTCAATAATTATATAATTAAATATGTTATTACAAATGTTTAGTTCTTAAAAGATTTTAGCTGTTAATACTTTTTTGTAAATGTAAAAAATAAAGCCTAATTTTTGGTAACATTCAGTTACTGAAACTATTAACTCAGAGGTATATCCTAAGTGAAACCCCGCCTTTATAAACACCAACTACAAACACTATTGTAATTACCTACGAAGCCACAATGTATACATACACGAGGCGTATGCGTAATGTGCGTCCTTGAAGCATCATTTGATTAGGGATCTGCAGCAATGGGGAGTTAAGCGCATCTTAAGAGTATGTCTTGTGGGCATTATGAACATGAGAACACTAAACTTAACCGAGAACAAGAAACTTCAATTAGAGCCAAACATATTAATTAGGCCAATAACTGTCTAAACTGATTGGTGAAGGGACGTGTAGCGACGGTCGACGGACAGTCAAACTTATCAGACCCAGTGCAGCCAGGACTGCACAGAAAAAGAAAATAATTACTAATAGTAAAAAAATTTGGAAGAGACCCTTAGAATAAAAGATTTCCTATACCCTGCATAAAAATTGTTTAAATTAAGATCGAGTTGTAAAAAACCTTTTATTTATTTAGGTTATCCTTCGGATCTCTGCACTTTTGGTTTTTTAAACATTGACATCACTATGAATTGATTATTCCCTTCATCTTTTTTAAATACATGTACGTATAATCTTTATACTGCTTGAAATTCGATACTCTACAAATTGGGCGGTAATATATTTACATAAATGCCTTACGTCTAATCGCGTTAGTTTTGCACATATTATACCCTATTTGCATTTAGGGAACAGTGTGTAAAAAGCGCTTAAGCAAAATTTGCAGGTTTAATGGAAAAAGTTTTGATGCGTGGCAAAGGCGGCTAATTCGATTGTCATTAGCTAAAGTATGGCGAATCCAAATCTTGCAGCAAGCCATATATCCCTCTATATATACTATATAGTACGTATATATGTATGTCTATATCCAAAGTAAGGTAATGCACATAATTGAATTTTCACACAACTAAAATGCCTACACAGAGAGCGCGCCAAATGCCTTTGTTACTAGATACAAAAAAATGAAAGAAAGGAAAGCGAGCGCGGCTCGGCGAAATTAAAGTGAAATTGAAAAAGTTTTATGAGCTTTTCCCTTCTGCCATGCAGCAGAGGGAGCAGCAGCAGCAGCAGCAACAGCAGCAGGCGAGGCAAGCCGGCAAGTGGGGGCATGCGGCAAGCAATGAAAGAAAAATATTACACAGCCGCCACCGACGCGTAAAGAAGACAAAGGCGTTGCCCGACGATTTGCCGCTGTTCCAATCCTTGTACTTTATGTTTTTCGTGGCTGTTGCTGTTGTTGTTTCTTTTGTCGCCGCCGCCACTAAATTGCCTTCCTGTGCCAGGACCTGCCTCATAACTTTGTGCAGCAGGTTGCTTAGGTAACAGTTTTATGTAGTTATCCTGCCAAGCGCCAGTCCCAGAACTCGCGTCAGCGTCATCAGCTCCTGTAATTGCATAATAATTGCAGCGCCTCCGACGCAGGCAGCAAATGAATCTCTGCCTCTCCAGCGGCCGCGGCACCCGCTTAAACTAATTTTCCTATAGAATTACTTTGGATGAGTTTGGTAATTAATGGCAGCAACTGCAACGGCAGCAACTTTCTTTATGAATAATAAAAGAACTGCCAGAACAAGCTGTAAGTAGCATATCATATTTACAAAGCAATAATATCTACTCCGAGTTAACAAAATTATAAAATCAATTAACAAATTCATTTACCAAAAAATAAACTCTTTTTTTGAATAGCTAGTTATCTAGATAGATTGATTGATTCTTATAAAGCTGAAGCCTTAAGCTGAAGACACCAAAAAAATATGTAAGCTTTACGAGTGATTTTAAAAAAGTTGAAACAGGGTGCTCTCCAATCTTAACTCAACTCGAAGAATCGAGAGCCCGACTTCTTAATTCCATGTTAAGACCATGTTTACTTCCAGCTAACATCACTAGATTTTTAATGCGGAATTAACTTAAAATTTATTACAACTGAAGCAGTTCTTCACCAAGCGCTGCCTGATTTTTATTGTTTACAAAGAATTTTGCAAACTAGCCAACATCTCGCATATTTTTTTTCAGCAGTCAGGAAATCTTTTGATTAATTTACTAAAATATATATTTTTTATTGTGCCCATGTTTTGATGTTTTTATTGTTGTTATTATTTTTCTATATAAATTTATTTTCTCCTAGAAATACAAATGTAATTGCAAAATTCTGCCTGTTCACACAGTAGCAAGAAATAAATTTTTGCTGATTTATTTCAGGGAGTTGAACGAATATTTTTTATTTTCATTTCTGTTGCAATTGTTGTCGTTGTTGGTATTGTTGTTGCGTTTCGTGTTGGTTGTGTCATATGCAGCCAAATTATTTGCGCAAAATTGTAAAGCAATTTTTCTTGCAAATGTAAATTCTTTTGGCTTTGGAATTCGCTTCGTTCCCTGCATTGTAAGAGAATTGTGTTGAATTTGCAATTTAAAGTTTTCGCACGAGAAACGCGCAAACGGGCCAAGGGGTGGGGGAATTCACAAAAGTCCTTTTGAGTTGCCACAAAATTGGGCAAGTGCAGCGAGAGTTTCGTTTGCTTTTATCTGCTTGCAGTGGACGGGTGCCACGCCCCATAAAACTACAACTTGAATGCATTGCGGGGCAATATATAAATCTGCATTTCTTATGCCACTGGCAAACTGTCCAAAAAGTGTCAAATCCTTTCGCACACATCCTTCTGGCCTACACAGCAGCCGCCTCAGCCCGCTCACAGCTGCAGCTTAGCTGCAACCAAAATGTTGCCCTTTCGCACTCGCCGCCTGGCCATATGCCCAAGTGACTCGGAGGGCAGCTGTTGTCCCAACTTGGAAGCTGTAGATCAACTCCGTAGAACTATTGAGTCGCCGCCGCCAAAGTGGTGCTCCTTCCTTGCCAGGAGGTTTAGCTGCTGCCGTTTCTGCCGTCGTCTTTGTTGCGGTTTATTTGCATCAAGTCGTTTCACGTGTCGTCCCCCGCCCCCTCGCTCCACTTCGTTGCTGCTTCAACGTGTCCCTTAAGTATTTTCCCAGCAAATACTGCACGAAATTGCTTTATTTGCCTGTTTGCTGCAACTTGGCTCAAGTAGCCACAAGAAAAAAGGACGATCTAAGCGTGCTAAATGTCATCCGAGCCTTTTGGTGTTCTGTCTGTCAAGGACACTATTTTAAATCCGTGAAAAGCTCATAGAGGTTCATCGTATAAAACATATATTTGATTTGATATAAGAAAATTATGTGGATTTGCTACAAAGAAAAATCTAGAATAACTTTAAATAAATATATTTATATATAAAATATTACCATAGACATATAGCTATATATACTATATTAAAGAACATTAAAACGATTAAGTATTAATGTTAATTATGATATTGTGATTTAAGGATCATATAGACGTTATACACACATAACTTTAATTTTTTGATTGCATTTTGTATTGAAAGGCACCACAATTTACTGCATCGAAAGCCTGGCTTTATATATAGATTTAAACAAAAAAAAGCTCAGTCTATTGATGCAATAAATATTGTATTGCCGTCAGAGATGCAATGTTCGATGGAAATAGAAGTTTAAACGGTTAACTCAGGAATTAGAGGCTGGCTTGCTGCTGGGCATTTGTAGATTTAAGCGTTTGTTGGGTTTAATCAACTGCATGGACCAAAGCAAACACCAACCGACGCTCAAACCTACAAAAGCACAAACAAATAAAAAAAAAATAAGAACACATATTAAATTACAAATTTAGAAAGTATTTGCAAACATTAAATATTTAAACTACAATTTTTCATAAAGCTTTTTCTGATTTAGTAGCCGTTTTTATTGTTTGTCATGTGATTATTGTTATGGAATCTGTTTATCTTAGTTTTTCCAGCGCGTTTACGGTCGAATGCATAATTTGAATAGAGTTTGAAATGTGCTGACAGGAGGAGGAATGTTGGACAGTCGTGAGTCGTATGTATTTCAATGTTTATCTTTGCCGTTTAATTATAATTTGTTGTGTTTGTTTAATGTTAACATATAACAATCAATTAAAATATGTTAGCGCTTCGGCAGACATCTCTTTGTGCACATTTTAGCAGGAGTTATTGGAATTTCTCAATTTTTGTAAACAAACAAGCGCAATTATTTCATACGCATTATGCGCTTTAAGCTGACGCATCGTATACGTAATATTTACTTTCTATGTGGTTTAAAATCGAATTTTACCAGATTACCGGTCCCTTTTATGAAAAACAAACGCATCTATACCAAACATTGCAGCTATATTATATATTTATAAAATACAATTTAAAAAATTCAAAAATGACACAATTTCAATAAATCCCGTACTACTTTACTCCCATACACATCAAAAATCAACGGTATTAACTGAATTGAAAAATTATTTCCAATATAGGGAATATTTAGTAAAAGTTCATGAACAAATTGTTGTAGAGTGCCAACTGGAATGTCGCTTAGTTTAATGCGTATTTCAATTAACAATAAAAATACCAAATGAATCATTAAAATATCAATTAATTTTTGTTGTCGGACACTGCAACAGTTTCGCATCTGCATATGTATATCCAATTGGAAGAGCACATTTATGCTGCTCTCTTTGCCTGTCAGCTTGTCGCATATTTTTATAGCATTCGATTTAAAAATAAAATCGCTGAAATTGATGACAATTGTGTACAAAAATTTGCCACCGATATGCAATTTAACTGCATGCATCAGTCTATTGGCCAAGTTAAAGCCCTTTTACAATGTTAATGCAAACGTCAGTCGACGACAACGATGCCGGGCAATTTGTTTTTTGCATAAATTTTAATGCATCGCACGCAAAATATTTATATGCACATATTTACAGAATGCCCCATTGCACATTTGACCAGCCAGCAGCAAGAAAAGGGGAGCTTGTTGCAAAGGGGGAAAAGCTTTATTGGCAACGCTTGCCTGGGCCCAGCGACACGGCACAATCCAAAAGTGCACAACGCGCAGTCTATTTATAAAATTATGCCACGGATTTTGCCGCCCAGCCGCTTTGAGCGACACTTGAATTACCTTTTTGTGCAGTTGATGAGCCTCTCTATAGAATTCTCATGACTTGTTCTCGAATAGAATTTTTATAAAATTAGAGATTTGCAGGTGAATGTAATGCACTTTTTTGTACTCCCTTCAATTTAATATTTTTTCACTGCAGTTCTCATGTTCTCTAAAATGTAGGTAAATCGCATTAGTTAAAGAATATAAAATGCGGGATTTAAATTAATCACATAATTTGTTGTGGTTAGCTTACATTACGTCGTTATTTGTTGCCATATTTTACACACATCATTCACACATCGCACTGAACAGAACATTGAAGCTTAAATCTGTTCAGAGTAACGTACGAATAATGTATTGTAAACATTATATCTTCTTGCATAATAGTAAATGTTTTCTCATTCCATGTTAGTTGCACAATCATTCCACTGATACTGTGAATGGCAATTTTCTAGTCGCTTTACTACCATTCAAAGTCTCAATGATACGATATCAAGCAATCATCGAGTTATTTACAATTTTATGAGTATTCCAAAAGTGTTGGAAGATTTTATAAAAGCAGAAGAAACTTAAAATTATATTCTTACAGTTTATATGGGGTTTTTAAAAATAAACATAAACGTTAACTTTGTGTCTAAATTTGACTGCGCACCATCATCAACTTTCTTTAAAAACTATAGAAATTTGATGTGGTTCACCGCCAATTCTAAACAACATTATAATACTGACACTTGCTCTCATAAAGCTGTTTACTTGATGCCTAAGCACAATCAATAGACAATTTGATTTTATCTTAACAATATTGCCTAAGGGTTATGCTTAAGCAAAAAGCTCGTTGTCTATAAAGCCGGACTGATACCCTACACTCGCTTCATATGCTCACTAAAAAAAAAAAAAAACAGTTTCCATTATTTAGAGGCTTGTTTGTTCTACATATTTAAAGGTAATGCAATTAAATGGCCATACTCACACGATTCACGCTTATGCGAGGCAATTCAGATACGCACTCGGGCTCTCACTTTGGTCCTGGACTAAAATCCAGAGGGTCGTTCGCCATTTAGGCCCATATTTGTGTGTATTTAGTTGTGTGCAAATGCGATGCACACAATTTGTTTGGCTTAAATTATTTATGGGCATTTGTCAAAAGCTATGCACTACGCTTTGAATATAAACGAGTGCATTCATATTAAGTGGAGACTGTTAAAACAAACAAAAATTTAAATTACTGTATTACAAAACTATTTTCGTGTAATTTGGGCTACTTAACAGATCCTTGTCTTAGGTAAAACGACATTCTACAAAATACAAATTCAAAATGCCAAACATTAAAATTACTTTTCGCACGCAAACAATAAACTCATGATAAGCAAGCAAATTGTTTATAACAAAATAAACAGAAGTATATATAGAAAAAATAAAATATGAAAAGAATAGCATAATTTTGCGCCGTGTTCTGTTTAATCCTGGTCTTTCCACAAATAAGCAACAAAGCGCTATTTGCATAATAAGGCTATTATAATTTCAATTAAAATTTCCCTCTCGACCATTTTTAGGTCTCATGCATGACTAACGGCATACAATCACAACAACAAACAACCCGCCTCCAATATTTTCCAAAATATGCGTAACTGCTAATGGCAACAATCAGCGACCACCCACACGCAGCTACTTTAATTACATAAATAAATAGAATTATAAACTATAAAAAAAGTTAAATTGTTTGCTTTTAGTTGCAGAATTTGTTGTTAATAAGGTTAGTCTACACTTTATGATACACTAAAATGCAAATCCCGCCGGTAACTGCAAATTATTCCATATTACGTATACGCATGCATAAGTAGAAAAATTAATAACCAGTTCATTAAATAATAAAAATAAAAAATATTCATTAAACTAGATTAATAAATTAATTTAATGGTATATGTACAAATCAATGTAATAAATTTAAAATATAAATCTATGTATATAAATTAATACCAAAAAAGAAATAAAATTAGTAATATATAAAATAAAAACTAACAAACTAATTTACTAACAACTAACATCAATTTAAACAGCAGTGAATCTCATTCTAATTATTTTTCCCCTTTCTTTTAGCTTTACAAGTGTTTGTCAACCGAGTTATAAATTGTTCTCACTGATCCCATCCAAAAATATAACGACAGAAGGATGAGAAAGCAGCAAGAACAATTAACAGCCCGATCTCGTTAAGTCTAAAATTTCTCCTTTGCGTTATTGCTTTTTGTTAAGGGTTTACAATTATTTCGACTGATTGAAAATAAAAAAAAAAATAAAAATTATTACTGTTGATTTTTGATCGTGTTATATATTATTCTGGCTGATGTCATCTTATTTATAACATAGAGGAACATGAGCAAGAATAATGTATACCCCCGAACAGATTTTAATGCTTAGGTCTGACAGTTTATTTTATACATTCACCATCGACGAAATCAAAAAAAAAGTAAATTAATAAATAATTTAAAAAATAATATTTTCAAAATTTAAAATTATAAGCTTACATTTTGTTTAACAAAAAAAAATGTAGAAATGTGGCTAAACATATTAAGTTTATAAGTAATCATCAAATTTTTATATTCAAACAATCCTTTTTGGTTTTATGTAATTAACGTTTTTAGCAAATTTTATTTGAGTGTCAAATAATTGAAAATGGTATCGCATAATCCAAAGCTGGAAACGAGAAATACATCGAGCTCTCCGGCGCTTCGGCAGCGACATGGATAAAGAAAAAGGGAAATGGTCGCCATATATCCAAGCTGCCAGTGTCAATGCAGCCGAATGCAATAAATTGTTGCAACAGCCACGGCCAACAACAGCGCAGCACTCCGATTCCGAAGCAGGCCAACCCGCCCACCTTCCCTTTCGAGCGTTGCATGCAACCAAATGTGAGACGCTGCCTGCGCGACACAAATTTAATGCCAATAAATTTAAATTAGCAGAACGTCGTCTGGGTCCGGCTACAGGGCAACAACATTTCTGCCCAGGCACGCAGTATTTATGATAGCGCACGGAGGAGGATGGGATCCCATCGGGGCCAGACAATGTTGCGGGAAGTACGAAAGTGTGGCAACACCAGCTCACACAGTGACAATGTAATGAGCAAGACACGGCGAGCAGGTGTCAAACACCTAAGCCCGTTATTTTGTTGTTGCTAATTAGTGTTGTCGCTGTTGCTGTTATTGTCATGTGGTTGGACGCAGACAGCAGCTAATTGGAGCAGAAAAACAATGGTCGAAGAGGATTATGAAAATTAAGTCGCCGATGTTGAGTGGTAGACGCTGTTCAAGAAGAAAGTGTGACAAGTTGCAATTTATATATTAGAATTAGAGTGTTTCTTCATTTCAAAGCGGAGAACAATGTCAAATTATGTGGATTGTCACATTCAAATTGTCCATAATAAATAATATATGATAAAATACAATGATTAATAAAAATGTGACAGGAACAACAGAATTGAAACATTGCAATATAGAACTTAGAATGGGACAATATGGAATAGATTAAATGAATGAATGTGAAATAAATGAATAAAAAGTAGAAGAGCAATTCTTTCAAATGAAAACTATTTGATATATTTTGGATATATATATATTTATGTATATATAATATTTACAATATATATATAAATTTATATATATAACTGAATACTTTATATCCACTCTAACTTCTACTCTAGTGACTGCCAAGCAGGGACTCTAGAAATGTGGACGGAATTCAACCGTTATTCAAGTACATTTTATTTTGTAAGGGAATGTGCAATCGAAATTATACTGGAGCAGCTATGCAGCTGTATTAAAAGTCTTCCCTCAAAAGCCCTATCCTATTGGCATCCAGACAAAAGCTCCTTGAAAATATTTAAGAACGTAAATGTTTTGTGAAAAAATGAATTTTTACTGATTGGCTTCGTGATGCAGCCTCCGTCAAAGAGCAGATGCAGACTCCGACAGACAGTTGGGATTACAGGGATGAACCTCAAAGCTAACTTGACGCATTTCACAGCTGCGATTTGCCAAAGTAATGAATGAAAGAAGAGGAAAAAGGACGAACCAAAAAAGGACTATGCCACTTACAGTGAAAAGTGAAACGTGACTCCACTGACTAGGAGGGCAACATAAAATTTTAAATAACCGAGGTTGTCATTAAATATGTGGTGTACTTTATGGCAAGAAGCTACGCGACGGGGAGAAGAAACCGGGGATGGAAATGAAGCGTCACAGAGCGATCTTAAAACCGCCAGAGACTCATCAATATAAGTAACTTGAGCAGACACATCTAATGACAGCATAAAATGTAAAATGAACACAGTTCAAATGTACATGCGGCAACATGGTGGGCAGATAAGGGGGTAAGGGAGACTGTGGGGCTGTGTGGCAAGCAGGACAGTTTATCATTGTGCTCAACAAGCCTAGCGAAGGATGCCGAATCAGCGAGAACGGACGAATGACCGTCCACAACAGCAACAGCAACAGCGGCATCAGCAGGCAGCAAAAGCAAGGACTCGACCCTCCTTCTCGCTCCTCCCCTCCCCTCTTGCGTACTGCTGGTGTGCTTCATTTATAACCACCAACGAGACGGCAAAGAACCACAAGGACAACGCTCAAATGCAAGACCGCAAAACTGTTTGGGTTTTTCTTCTTCCTTGCATTTGCACTTTGCACTGAACTGTTACCCCCTCGTCACCCCCCTTTTCTTCCTAGCAGCAGAGGCCCAACAGCTGTCATCATGAACAACGAGCAGCAAGTCCTGTGCAGAATGAAGCTGAAGGAAGGGGACGGGTGCGCAGGGCGTAGGTGAAGCCAACCAAAAATAGCAGTTCACAAAAGTCCACAGTCCACAGAAAGTAAAAGTTTGTCAGTCAATTTTGTGTTTGACATTTTTGGCACGCCCCTTACACAGAGCCCCCTAACCCGCCCCCTTTAGTAGAAGTGGATGAAATTTGACGATAAATGTGCGAATAAGTGATGCATTAATGGTAAATTCAATTACTCCAGAAACTAAGTAAAAGCTATGCCAAACTTTTCTATCGAATTAATTTTACAGGAATTTGTTCATATTTAATATGAAACCAGACAAGTTTTGAGCTTTCAACAGCAAAAAACAAAAATAACAAAATGAAAAGAGATATCTAAGGAATAAAAAATTTGGTATAACAGTTAAAAAATATTAAAAAAAAAAAAAGACAATTTCAAAATGGAACGTTAGAAATGAGAAATATCTAGACTTTTCCTCATTCATGTTCTTTAATCATTATTATACATTATAATCTACCATTTGTAAATCGTTTAAATATATTCGGACAACTTATCCAATTTTGGCTATAAATATATGTAATTTCATAGTAAAATTCGAAAAAAAAAACTGTAAACGTTTCTAAATGAATGAGTTGAGATTATATTATATAATATTAATAGATATATAAATTTTTAATTGCCTGTTATTTCCTGGAACGTCTCTCTACTGCTCGCATCCTTGCTTCCTTCATAAATATCACTCAAAAAATCTGAAATATATTGTTGGTCAATTAAAAATTGCATCAAGTATATATCAAAGGGGAATCAACATGACCACAAACCACTTGCTATATACCAATTGCAAAACGCCGCACTGGTGGTGCTGGCATCCTTGATATTGCCCACACACAGAAAGGCGACGTCAGTCGTCAGGCATCGCAACAAAGCGTGAAATTTCAATTTGCCATATTAATAAAACCGAAGCATGCAGCTGAAAAACAGACAATAGTCAAACAGACGCCACGAATAAGGCAGAGAGCTCGGCGCGGCGGGGCAGTCTGGTGGTATCTCCCAGGAGCAGGCTGCATGGCGGCCACAAGACAACATTGGACTATATTTCACAACAGCCACAAGGAACTCGCATATACCGCCCAGAGGCACGCCCACACTTCAAACAACAGCGGCGAATGGGTGAGGGTGATTTCGGTGGATTTCGGGCACGACAGCAACACTTCCGTTTCCGCTAGCTTGCGCTGATTGTTTTATATCCTGTCAGGAGGACGCGACACGCTGCAGTTGCCCAAAATGCACAAACTTGTTTTGCGCTTTCTTGTCCAACTTTGGCTTGCTGACTATTTGACTTGGCTATAAGGAGGTTTCCCTGTCGCACAGCAGACAGTCAGAATTTCTCCCACTTGCAGTCGTCCTTGCTGCCACATTGTTGCGGCATTTTAATGCGCTACCCCACCCGTCTTGCTCTGCATATTTAATCAAAGTGAATTACAGACGACACTCAGCACAATGCAGCCATTTAGTTTTGTACTTAAGCCGCCCTCTATCGCCCCAATTCCCTAAGCCAGCAAGTGTTATATGGCATGTACTGTATAACAGCAGAAAACCATCCTCTATTTTCAGTGTTGTGCTGCGCCGCGTTGTAGCGTGTAATTTGGCCGGCAGATCAAAAGGCGTTTTCAGTTAATAATAAGACGAGTCCATTATTTGCCAATTGACGAACGGCAGCATTTTCCTGGGCAAGTTAATTTATGATTTCTTTTTCCTGCTTCCAAGCTATTGTTAATTTATTAAAAACTCGGCGCAAGTTTCTTTTTCTTATTCTCCCTTGCCTTTTCGGGCTTCATTTTGCTTTTGTCTTGACCAAGTTTGAAGTGGCAACCGTTTTGGCTTTCCACCTTCTTGCTTCCCCTGAGTCTTTAATAATTACTCATTTGCTTTTTCACCAAATTACTTTTTGTGAAATATGACAAAAGCATAAGACGAAGTCGATCCCGCACTACCCCGCCCCGCCTCCAGCAGCTACTTCCCACGTTTTGGCTTGAAAGAAAAAGTCAAATTTTGAAAAAAAAAATTGTAATAAAATTTAACCTTTTGGGTCGGGGCTAATAGGCTTTTGCAGATAGCTGCAATTGTTTTAGGGTTTCGTTCGCAGTTTAATTACAAACGGGTTTCAATTTGGTAAGTATGATAAAGAAAGGTTACAAAGTTTGCCAAGATGTCGCTACTGATAATAGAAATTGAAATTAGTTTTTTTTTTAATTATTAACTAGCTGCTTTCAATTTAATATATTTATATGTTTGTTTTATTGTAAATAAGCTTTTACTATCATCATCACTAATCAATTTAATAATTATTTGATTTTAAAATTTATTTGCATTTGCTTAGCCTAACCGTAAATTGCACTTAAATTAATTAAATAATTGCGCAACATTTTCAAATATTTTCTTTGCACAAAGAATCTTCAAACATTCGCCCACACACAACTCGAGGCAGGCTTTGCCAAAATTGAAGCTGTTTAAAATTCTTTAGAAAATCCAGCAGTTTCCCCGCAGCCAGCCAGCTTCCCCTTAAGCCCACAACAGTGGGACACAAATCAATGTTCAATTCTTGTTCTTGTTGTTATCCCGAAAAACTTGGTCCCAAGCACAACAAAAGCCGCATAATGCCAACGCATACAAATTTGTCTGCAATTTCAGATTCAAAATAGTTGAACAAAAAGATAAAAATAAAAAAAGAACTCAGCTGAAATTCATAGAGAAAATTCCCTTGGCTGCAATAAAATGAAAAAAGAAAATGTGAACTGTACCCGAATTATTTTTATGTGCTGCAGTCGTTTTTTGGTGACCAGCTGTCCTCATGTACTTTGATTTTATAGCCAAGCAGTTATGACCGGCTGCATAATTTAGGCATGCAAAAAACTTTTTATACTCGTCTCACTTAACCCTTTGACATTCAATTTACTTGCGAGCTCGGCGGCTGCAGTGTCAAATTTTGAGTAGCGTTGAGCTTTAGGTGAGATTAGATTGGCGCTTGACATTGAAAGCAAAAAGACTGCCCCCCATCTACAGCCCGGAGCCAAAGTCGTTATATGTACATAATTTAATAAGCCTTTTGGGTATGACGCCCACCGCTCCCCAAAGGCTCGACGAAGTGAGCAGCATGTAACCGTTGGGGAGTTGGCGCCTCAACACAGGCCTGACAGCAGCTTAAGCCTATAATTTACAAGGTTTCAAGGTTCACTTTGACTTGCCAGCCTAATTTACATTTCTTTAGGCAATACCTCCTCTCCCACCTACCCCACAGCCCAGCGCCCTCTGCAACTGAAAATTAAAGTGCGCGCAAGTGTAATTAAGTACTTGAGCAATACGCCAAATCCTTGGGCATGGTGTTCGGGGCCAAGAAAGAAGGAGCAAAAAAAGGACTCCGGGAAACATTAACCGAAAATGCTTATTGCCATTTCTCACCAGCCAAGTCGACTGTAAATGGGTTAAACTCCAGGGGACTTATGACAATTTTTAATTAACAGCAGCAGCCGCCGTCGCCGTCGTCAAGAATTAAGCACATAATACAACATTTAACTACAATATATATAAAAACTTAATTTTTTTGATAGCTCATCAAAATTTCACTTGTGCTGCTAACGATTTTCGCAATTTTCATAATTTCTCTTCACAAACGGGGCCAGAAGTTTGGCAGTTTCAATCAACATTGTTCAAATTTCCTACATTTTTTTTTTGATTGGTAACATTTTTGAAATTTGTTGGCACTGTTGCAAAGTTTTATTGGTTCGGCGCACACATTATAATACACATACACAAATTGTTTTGCATTGATTGGAAATTGTTGTAAAATTGCAGGTGAAAGTTGGAAAGTTAACAGCCATCAACAATCAGACATAATTGATATATGCAAAAAGTTTCGCACCGAAAAATTGAAAGCCAACGCAAAGCTGTATTCAACAGCATTGCCAGCACAAGTGCAGCATGTGCGCACAGTGTGGTCTTGATGTGTGCTGGCAATGTTGTCGTTAGCCCCGTACTAGTCAGAGCGAGATGAAACTATACAGAAACGTCAGCAAACTCTGAAGCAATTAAATTTGTTTACATGTGTGCTGGCAGTGCCGCTCAGTTTTTTTTTGTTTAAGGTTTCACCAGTATGTAATTAAAATGTCGAAGGAAATATGTTCTGTGAATTCAGAATAAAAACTTTTTAACAAATAGTTTGTCCGCAAAAATTAAAAAACAAATGAAAATAATTTCACCTGTAAAGCTGATAAAAATAATATCATTTATAAAATATGTAACTCAAATACAAAGTATAGGTTAATTCACCGTGTACAATTAAAAGTATTTGAAACTATTGAACATGAAATATGATCTACGAAAAAAAAACAATTTTAATTGTGTTCTGCACGTCTGCTGTCTTTTAATGAGTCTCTTTCAGTATAAACACATATCTAAATGCAAAACAGCATAGCACAAACATGTGCACATAGCCCTTCTCATGGTACACACATACACACACACACACATGCGTATGTATATCCACACCGACACAAAACTATATTGCGGCGCCTGCGCATATTTCTTAGAAAACGTGAGAAGTTATGCGAAAGCGGCGCTTTCCAAAATATTTACTTTCGCACACGATTCTCAGCAAGGGCAAGTAAAGTAAATAAATAAAGAGCTCAGATTCAATTGCAAGCCAGCTTAAATACTTTTTTTTGTTTTTTTTAGGAACAGAAGATGCGCTTACCTTACATCATTTTTCACTATAATTTATATTATTTGATCAATTTAACTGATTTTAACATAATTTTCTTATTAAGTGCCTTTTCTAAATCTTTTACAATTGATTTCGTTGTTGCTTCAAGACAGCTTTAGAGCGGAAAAGGAATTTTGTCAAGTTGCCGGAAATGGCAAATAAATTCAGCCGCAGTGTTGCACTGTGCTTTATCGGGCTGTTAAAATGAGTTGAGCTTAGTGCAGCACGCACATGTTAAGGCCAGTCGATAGATTTGAATGCAGTATCGTGTACGGCCCACGTTCGACACTAATTAATCTGATGTAGATTATAAAATAGTCGTTTTTGAGCATTAAAAAACGACCCGATCTATAAATTGGATCCTGTTAAGTTTAAAAAATATTTTATTAATTTATATAAAATCCATTAAGCTTAATATAAGATTTAATATTTTTGCCGTTTTACTGTATATTTGTAAAATAAAATTTTTTTTATAATTTTGTTACACTTTCATAAAATTTTTGGCATTACAAGATACTTATGAAAAAATATGTACATACATACACACATTATTGTGCTCCATAAAACAGTTTTCTAATTTCTGTATGAACTCATACAGAAATCCCTTCAAACTGGGATTGTACTGGTTTCAATAGAGCGCTTCTCGGTCGTAAAATGTATCCCAGACGGCAAGCGTTGGGGCCTCGGGCAGTGCCATCATTTGCATCTCATCGCTAATGTTGTAGCAGTTGTGGGCACCATTTGGTGTCTGCTCCACGGGCGTCCACTTCGTTGAGGCTGTGGCCTGGCAATTGGGATCACTGCTGGCGGCGAAGGCCGTCCACATGCCCACCATGCGCTCAATTGTGCGATATTCCAACGAGGATTTGTTCAGTTTGGTGGCCAGCACATTGTAGAACAGATAGGACAGCTCATCGCCGTGGGAGACGCCGCGCACGTGCTCGCCACAGACGAGCCAGCGGAACTGGTTGAAGTGCGGCGAATCGAAGTCGAAGCGATACAGGTAGGTGGGGGAGTCGGGCGCGTAGCTGAGCCGGGCCATCACCATGCGATGCAGATCGTGCCAGATCTGCCGATGCGAGAATATGGAGAGCACCTCGAACAGTTCCATGCACTGGCGCTGCTCGTCGCCAAAGTAGAGCTGCTTCAGCCGCCGCACCAGCTGCTGCAGCTGCTCCGGCGAGCACGCCTCGCTCACCTCGCGCGGTATTATGTTTTCAAAGTGGCTCTTCACCCAGGGATCGTTGCGCACCATTTGATAGGAGAAGAGGCCCTCGAATGAGTTGCCGCCAACGATGATCGGAATGGCATTGCCCCAGGCACTCGCCAGCATCTCCTTGTGTCGCTTGGGCACCACACAGTGGGCGCTCTCATACGGCTCCACAACGGGCCCAAAAGCGAAAAGGAAAAAGCTGCGCAGCTCATCCTGCGTCACAATCTCCTGATCGTTCGAGGCTATTTGCCGCGCCGACGCTTTGCACAGAAATCTGAGCACATCCGCCTCTGATTCACCACCCTTGTAGCCCATTTTCTGGGCGAGACGAAAGGCCCAGTTGCGATCTGGCGTATCCGCCCAGGCGGACAGCGCACAGCCCGACTGCAGGATGGCCTTGTGGAACAGACCACGCGTCTGCTCTGTGCTCATCATGATGTGTGTGGAAGCGGCGCCAGCGCTCTCGCCCATCAGCGTTATGTTATTGGGATCACCATTGAAGCGGCCAATATTCTGACTGATCCAGCGCAACGCCTGCACCTGATCCTTGAGGCCCGCATTGCCCGGCACATCCAGCTTGGGATCTTTCAGACTCAGAAAACCTAGAAATAATAAATAGTCCGGATTAGGCAAGGAATAAAACGCTTTAGCTGCAGCCTACCCAGCGCGCCCAGCCTGTAATTGATGGTCACAAACACCACCGGCTGCTTCATGAAGTAATCCGGACTGTAGATATCCCTCGAGGCTTCACCCTTCTGAAAACCGCCGCCATATATCCACACCAGGACGGGCAGCGGCTTCTCCGACTGCAACCGTTTCACGTACACATTCAGATAGAGGCAGTCCTCGGAGCCCTCGATCAGGCCCAGCACCATGTTGCGCTGCAGCGGCTTCTCGCCGTACGTGGTGCAGTTACGCACACCGTCCCACGGCTCGGGCGGCTGCGGCGCCCGGAAACGCAGCACACCCACCGGCGGCTTCGCATAGGGTATTCCCTCGAAAGCGTAATACAGCTCCTCATCGTAGATGGTCTTCCTCTGTAGTCCGCGCACCCGACCGCACTTTGTCTCCACGATAACTGTGTGGCTGGTGGCCAAACGATATTGCTGGATCTTGTGACCGACGAGTCTGCGCTTGGGGAGAGAACACAATTTCAGTATACATATACACATACAAGATAGCAGAGCCAGTGTTGCAGATTGTGCAAGTCATGGTGATCTTTGAAACAGCCTTGACCCAATCACCGCTACTCGAACACCCTGTACTCACTTGGCGCCCATTTGCAGCAGCTTTGGAAAGCCGACGAGCACATCCATTCTTTATCGCTCACGTTCGTATGTGTAATTCAGTGTATGCATGCGCATAGGTTCCAATGTATGCATGTAAAGATGTTTTTTTTTTTTCTATTCAAAAATAAATGATTGCTCTGCTTGCTCTAACCCAGTTGACCGTCGCTATGTAATAAACAGAATTTGCACATGTTACCGGTAAATATAAGCAGCTCCGACGATTTGTATGTTTGGACATCATATATATATATACTATATATATATATATATATATATATATACATATATATATATATATATATATATATATATATATATATACAAGGTGCGCTGTACGTCTGGTCAACACTTATCTCTCGCATTTTAATAGAAATCTGTACCATTGACGCAGTAAAAATAGATTGGGATAACGCAGCGTTAACATTGCCGCCTTAGCTTTGCATAACAGTTCGCGGCAAGCTTAACAGCTGTTATGCCTTATGTACTGTCAATTGTGTTTTGTTTTGGTTTGTTTTCTTTTGATGTAATGCGGGGATGACACTTTACATATATGATTATAAATATTATATATAATGTCTTTGGTCTAACCTTACTATATATATATATATATATATATATATATATATATATATATATATATATATATATATATATATATATATATATATATATATATATATATATAAATAAATATATATTGTTAAATTTCTTATATTGATATAATTGTTTGATGGAATTAAAATAAATTTTTTTAATTATTAAATGTCATGTAAGTTAAAAAAACTTACAAGACATTTTATTATATACCTGTAAGTAATGCAAGTACGATTTTTTTAAATTTTCATATATAAATAAGAATAAAAACAACTAATGATAAATCCGTTGGTGTGTGAACTATGCTCTTATCTCCCAGTGTAGCCCAAGTGTTCAAATGCACTTGATATAGTAATTAAATTTTACCAGGGCTGCAGCATCGCCAAAAACTTACATAATCGTTTGATCATTAAAGGAAATGGAAACAGTAAAATAAAAATTAATTAAACGAAGCTTTCATTTTTATATTTATTTATGGTTAATAAATATTTTTAGTTATAATAACAATAGATATAAAAAATTTATTGTTGTAGCCCTGGTAAAAACATATTATAAACAGCTGCGGTCGCGCTCAGCGTCGAAGTCGTCGGCGGCAGAACGTCGCGTACATTGCTGATAAAAAGCAGCAACAACAACGGCGACGCGACGTCAGCCAATTTGGCACTAATATAAATTAATATTAACCAAAACAAAGCAGCTGTTTAAAAGTCATATTTATTTTTCCATTTCTGGCTTAGAACTTGCCGTTCAGGTTGTTCGTTTGGTGTTTTGTCTGTTAATCGCGGCAAAATAAAAGCGCTCTAAATGTTTTCAAACTAGATAAAAGCCAAAGGAAAGGAAAACAAAAAAAAGAGCGCAAAACGTGTGAAATTCGCTCAGAAGACAGCTGAACATGGCGAGGTGAGTAACACGCGAGCAATTGATTGTCGATCCGCTGTGTTATGCTAAATACGGTGTAATTGCATATGTACATGTATAATATGGACAGCGCTCCCGACTGCGTGGTACAGACGAAGAGTGGACCAGTTGTGGGCAAACTCAATACGAGCATCTATGACGACGATTACATCAGCTTCGAGCGCATACCCTATGCAACACCTCCGCTGGGGGCGCTGCGCTTCAAGGCGCCGCTGCCCGTGCAGCCCTGGAAGAAACCGCTGCCCTGCAGGCAGAAGGGCGAGAAGCCGCTGCAGTATAATCAGTACACCCGGGAGCTGGAAGGGGTCGAAAATTGTCTGTATCTGAATGTGTATGTCAAATCGGTGAGTCACACATACAACTAAAAACCAGTAAAATAGTCACAGTCGGGAGTAGTCGACTATACGATACCCTGAATCCAGCTCTTCAGCTTATGCAATTGTATATATAAACCAAATATTTTTTTTTTGTTAAAAAAGAAAAATATACTTTTCAAGAACATATAATCACCGAAATATGACTAAAAACAAGTCATAAAATCGATTTTTATCGCCATAAATAAAATTGGGAAATTAAGAATACTCTTATTTTTCGCGTCGAATCGCTGATTATTATCTCGTTTAAGATAACATGGTTTGTGGGGCCTTCCTCTTCAATCCCACAAAACCATTACGCCCTTTGTTAGTCATTTTAAGTACAAGGTATAAAAAATATATAAAAGAAAATGTCAAAGATTAATCGCAAACTTATTCCGCAGATGCGTACGGAGCATCCGTTGCCGCTGATTGTTTTCTTTTTTGGCGGCGGCTTCGAGAAGGGCGATCCGACGAGAGACTTGCACAGTCCGGACTATTTTATGATGCGTGACGTAGTTGTGGTCACCGTTTCTTATCGTGTGGGTCCACTCGGCTTTCTCAGTCTCAGCGATCCCGCTGCAGACGTGCCGGGCAATGCAGGGCTAAAGGATCAGCTGATGGCCCTGAAATGGATTACACTGAACGCGATCTCTTTTAATGCGGATGCCAACAATGTGACAGCCTTCGGTGAAAGCGCGGGCGCCGCCTCAGTGCATTATTTGATGCTAAATCCACGAGCCTCGGGTCTCTTCCATAAGGCCATTCTGCAGTCCGGAAACGTGTTGTGCTCCTGGGCGCTGTGCTCGGTGACAAATTTGGCGCGACGTCTCGCTGAAAATTTGGGCATGAAGAAAATTCATCAGGCCACGGACCTTAAGGTCCTGGAATTTCTGCAAAACGTGCCGGGCGATGCGCTGGTGAAGCCGTATCTGCTGAGCGAAGCGGAAAATCTGAATGATTCTGTGTTCCAATTCGGACCCGTTGTGGAGCCATATGCCAGCGACAACTGTGCCATACCGAAACAGCCCGCGGATATGATGGCCAATGCTTGGGGCAACAAGATACCGCTGCTGATGAGCGGCACCTCGTTTGAGGGCCTGCTAATGTACGGCCGTGTGCATATGGCGCCGTATCTGCTAACCGCACTCAAGAGTGAGCCGGAGCATATGCTCCCGCTGGAATTGAAGCGCTCGTTGCCGCAGTCCTCCGCGCGTTCGCTGGCCAAGCGTCTACAGTACATGCACTTCCGGGATCTGCCACTGGAGCTGCAGCCGGACAGCGTGGCGGCCTACTGTGATGTGGGTATAGCTAACGTATAAGTCGTTTCATACACTATTAACATCTTTCTTCCCCTCTTGAAGTACGCCAGCTACAAGGTCTTCTGGCATCCCATTCTCCGCACCGCCAAGTTTCGAGTAAAACGCGCCGTTGCACCCACTTATCTATACCGGTTTGATTTTGACTCTTCCACGTTTAACCATCAGCGCTTGAAATACTGCGGAGATAATCTACGCGGAGTCGCCCATGTGGATGATCATTCGTATATCTGGTACGGGGATTTCTCCTGGAAGCTGGACAAGCACACGGCCGAGTTTCGAACCATCGAACGCATGATCGACATATTAACCACATTTGCCAGCACCTCGGATCCGAATTGTGCGAGCACTCAATCAAGTATGCCCAAGAGCATGGTTTGGGCACCTTTGGGTAAGAGCATTAATTGCTTGAACATTTCGCACCAAATAAAGGTAACCGAGTTGCCGGAGATGGCCAAGTTGCGGGTCTGGGATAGCGTCTTCACTGCGCGAAGGAAACACAACATGGACCAAATATGAACAAAATTCAAAATTAACAATCCATTAAATTAAAACATATTGTTTAAAACATATACAAATAGATAGTTTTGTGTAATTAGTTAAAAAAAAAACAATCAAATGTTCTATTGATGTTTACAGTGAGCGTCAATGTGCTTAATTAGCTAAAAAGAGAGTATTTAAAAATGTGTATCTAAATGAAAATAACACGGACTGGTTCCATAAGACTAAATAATACACTTAATTGGGCCAAAAACAACTAATTGTGGGCCTTTTTGACCTTGGCCAATAGAAGCTTTATTATTCTTTTTATTCTTATCATTTTATAATCTGTTTATATTTTTTCTAGTTAACTATGATTTACTTGCTTTTTGTTAACAAGATTACAAAATTATCTTGATTATAAGGTAAAGAAGAGATAATCAGAGATAAACACAATTTGTGGTAAATTCCCACAATGTTGAAAGAGTTTCTGAACATCAATTATTTAACACTGTAATCGGGAGTGTCAACATGGGTGTGGTGGCTGCCTCGTAAAGCATAAATGTACCAAAATTGCTATTAAATGGGACAATGTACTTTTTCTTTACAAAGCAAATTTATGTGCTGTATTTTAAAAATGTAATTAATTATATTTATTAAATTATAAAATGGTAACAAAATTTAAATTATGGTTTTTAATTAAATGTGATTGTTTTTTCTAATAAACGATAGCAAATAGTTACAAAAATATATGCACGTTTGCATAGGTCTCACTCTCTCTTGTTTTAATAAATTTATTTAATTTAAATGTAAGAAAATTAGTTCAACATATTTGTTTCCTTTGGCAGCTATGCCCAACCCGAGGGTAAAGAGTTCAGTTCTAACCACAATGATCGTTCTACCACAGTTACTGAACACGCTCTCATCACGATTGAGAGAGCCACCACCTTTCATGGAATTTCACCACGTTAAAAAATTTCAACATTGCATGCGCTTGTATAAGACTCAACTTTAAGCAGATTTTTGCAGTTAGTTTGTCACCAGCAAAGAATGGCATCGGACGAGTGGGTTAAGATCGGCGTAAAGAGTGCCGCAAAAACTAATTGAGTTTGATCCTTTTCAGCAGTGAAACTTCGCCTGTGGTGCATACTACGCATGGAGATGTGCGCGGTGCGCTGCTCACCACGCTTTACGATGAGCTCTACTACAGCTTTGATGGGGTGCCCTATGCAGAGCCACCGTTGGGTGAGCGACGCTTTAGAGCACCACATGAACTGCAGCCCTGGCAGGGTATACTCGACTGCACGGAGCCGAAGCCCAAATGCCTGCAAGTAAGCAGCTATACGCAGCAGGTGGAAGGCAGCGAGGATTGCCTGTACCTAAATGTGGCTGTGAAATCGGTGAGTTTTAAGTTTCAAATATTATATATTTATATAGATATATATATATGTTTCCTTAGCTAAGCAGTGAAAAGCCTCTACCAGTGATGGTTTATTTGCATGGAGGCGCCTTTAAAGGCGGAGATCCAACTAGACGCGGCATTGCGCCGGATTATCTGATGCGGGAACAGGTGATCTACATCAGCATTGGCTATCGACTGGGACCATTCGGTGGGTTCTCCCACGAGCTCTTCTTCTTGCAGGCTAATATCAAGTTGTTTTCCGCAGGTTTTCTGAGCTTTGCGGATCCGGCGCTAGACATACCCGGAAATGCCGCCCTGAAAGATGTTGTGCTCGCCCTCCGCTGGATACGGGCCAATGTTAGTCGCTTCAATGGCGATGCGACGAACATTACGCTCTTCGGGCACAGCTCGGGCAGTTGTTTGGTGCACCTGCTGATGGTGAGCCCACAGGCGGAGGGCCTCTTTGACAAGGCCATACTTATGGCCGGTTTTTATCCCGATACGTGCAAGCGGAACACTGAAGAGTACGAGCTGGCCAAGCATTTGGGCTATGAGGGCAAAAACAATGATGTTCAAGTTTTTGAATACATAAATGCCGTCGATCCCCAGCGGCTGGCTTTCGTGGACTATCGGCCGTCCTATGAGAGTCTGTCGTTTTTTCCGCCATTTTTGCCACGGGTAGAGCATTATGCCACGCCCGGAGCCGTGCTGCTGGCGGAACCGCGTGTGCTGCACCGTAGCGCGTGGAGTAATCGGCTGCCCCTCATGCTGGGCACCACCGATACGGATGGTGTCAACCATTCCATAATCAAAATTAACCGCGATCCAGAAATGCTGCAAGCCTGTCAGCAGTGTCCGGAGCTCTTGCTGCCGTATACTTTCTTGCACCGGTTAGAGCCCAGCGAGAGTCGCAAACTGGGACAGCACGTGGTGAGGCAGTTCTGTGGGGTAGACAGCGCGGATTTGACTCCAGCTCACTATCCAGCGGTCCAGGAGCTCTACAGACACAATTTTTTGCACTATCAGCAGCGCATGATCCAAGCACGCCTGGCCTACAGCACGGCCGAGACGTACCTTTACCGCTTCGCCTTCGATTCACGTGATTTTAATTTCTACCGCATTCGTTATTTTGAACCTAATTTTCGTGGTGCTGTGCATGCGGATGAATTGTGCTACCTCTTCAAGATGCCCGCCTCATTCAAGCTGGACAAGTCTCGCTCGGAATATACGACCATCTGTCGCTTAGTCGCCATGTTGACGGAGTTCGCCCGTAGATCCAATCCGAATGCGCCACTAACCCAGCCGCTGGTCGATTGGAAGCCTCTTTCGCGAGATGAACCCCCGATGTTTCTGAATATCAGTGAGGCACTAGAATTTACTCCACTGCCAGAATATCTGAGACTTCAATTTTATGACCAACTGTACAGAAATGCTGATATGGAATTAATTTAACGCTTGACTTCATATAGCTTTAAAAGCTCCTGATATATCTTATCTAGATAATGAGATAAAAGAAATCTCGTTTATTGCTGTACTTTAAAGATATTTTCATGTGGTACTTTATGTAGTTTTGTTAATATAACATTGAATATATTTAGAACATGTAATAAACTGTGCAATAAAATAAATGTATTATATTTACCACATGCAGAAAGAATTTTACATAAGTCTTTAAAACCAACAGTGGAAATAATAATTACATGAACAATCAATTAAAAATAGACCTGAAAAACTGAATCCAAATTAATTAAAGTGATATCCCATACATTTAAACTGTATACAAATATTTATTTATTATTTTGTAACCGGCACTTTCTATTTAACTTTTAAGCTTTGATTTATGTATACAACAAATTTTAGCCTCCGCTGTTTAGTCAATTAGGTAATTACTATAAAAACATCAACATTAAAAATACTATTTATTATAATACTACTATTTTGGTGTGCTCGACACATAAGCAAAGTGACCTTTCGATCGGCGTACATGTTTTTATGGCCAGCAGTGTTTTAGCCTTTAGCTTTTGCGACATTCGTTTCTTTTGACTCGCTTTTTAGTTGACTAGCGGCACGCAAGCGGAGCAGACGTTCAGTCGGCTATTTAGCGTTATGTCAGAGAGGTGATTATCAAGTCATAAATGTTATAGTTATATATAAACAAGTTTTTTTTGTATTGTAAAGTTTGGAGACTTGTGAAATTTCCCTGCCCGTGGGTCAGATTAAGGGCGTGAAACGCCGCAGCCTCTACGATGACGATTACTACAGCTTCGAGCGTTTGCCGTTCGCCAAGCCGCCGTTGGGCGAGCTGCGCTTCAAGGCGCCACAGCCGGCGGAGCCGTGGTCTGGTGTTTTGGACTGCACCCATTTTGCCGACAAGCCTGTGCAAAAGGCCCTGTTAACGGATGAAATTGGCGGCAGCGAGGATTGCCTCTACTTGAACGTGTATTCCAAACAGGTGGCTAGCCAGAAATAGCTTTGATTGATTATTATAATTGTATGTGCTCTACTGATAACAGCTAAAAAGCGCAAAGCCATTGCCAGTTATGGTTTACATATATGGAGGTGCTTTCACTATAGGCGAGGCCACACGGGATCTGTACTCCCCGGACTATTTCATGGCTAAGGATGTGGTCTTAGTAACGCTTAACTATCGCGTGGATTGCCTGGGTAACTAGTAAACACTTAACGTTTTGATTATCACTTTGTTGAGATTGTTGTCTTGTTTAACAAGTTTTCCTTATCTATTGATAAGTGTTCACTACCAAAGTGCAAAGAGCAGCAATTTTGCTAACAAGCGTATTCCCAAAAAAGTTTGGCTCATATTTTAAATTTACTCTTACTAAAAGATGTGTACGAAAAAGATTTTTTGTCAAAAATTATGGTTAAATTAAGAAAATAATGGGCATGTGAAGCTCTCGGAACCATATGTCTCATATTTGAAACACCCATAAATTTGTCAAAACTAAACCGATTTTAATGTTTGAAGGCATTCTGGTCATGATTTTTCATTAACATTGATTCTACATTCAAAATCGATGAATTTTTGAAAAAAAAAAGGTTTTTGATTTTTTCTTGAAAAAAGCATGTACTCCCCCTTATGCATTTTCGAAAAAAAATTTTTTTTCAAAATTTAAAATTGCGAGATTGCATTTTTAATCGATTTTACTGGGCACAAATAGTGTTAAAAACAACACTTAACCAGATTCTGAGGGGGTCAAAATTTTTGTCAAAAATCATGTCAAAATTGAGAAAAATTTGGACATGTGAGGCTCCCGGACCTATAGTTTTCATATATGCACCAGCCAAAAACTTTTTAAGACTAAATAGATTTTCATATTTGATGACATCCTCGATATAATTTTTCGTTTACGTCGATCCTACATTTCAAATCAATGATTTTCTGAAAATAAATTTTTTTAAGAAAAAGCATTTTTAAATTTTAAAATTTTTGCCCGCGCTAACTTTCTTTCCTGAAAATCGTAGGTATAAAAATGTCCCCCAGTTTAAAACCTTGTCAACCGTACATCGCACAATTAACAAACTATCGGAAATTTAAAAATAATCCGTAACGCCCGACTGCAGCGTGTTTAATTGTTTTTTTACTTTTTTATTTTTATAAAACATATTTCAGTCATTACAAAAATCTACCAGCTTTTTACAAGCACATCGAATAATTTTTGAGTTGCTCTTTGTAGGCTTCCTTAGTCTCAAGGACCCCAGCTTGGAGGTGCCCGGCAATGCGGGCCTGAAGGATCAAGTCTTGGCACTCAAATGGGTCAAGCAGTATATTTCCTATTTCAACGGCGACGTTAACAACATAACGGTATTCGGCGAAAGCGCCGGCGGCTGCTCCACCCACTACATGATGTGCACGAATCAGACGCGTGGACTCTTCCACAAGGCCATACCCATGTCGGGCACTCTGCACAATTACTGGTCGAATACGTCGCCCGCGGACTTTGCCTATCGACTGGCCAAGGCGCATGGTTATCAGGGCGAGAACAACGATCGCCGGGTGTTGGAGCATTTGCGTGGCGTACCGCCACACCAGCTGGTTAATTACAGCCTCCTCACCGCCGAGGATCAGAGGAATGGAGTCATCTGTGCTTTCGGGCCCACTGTGGAGCCGTATGTCATGGCGGACTGTGTGGCGCCCAAGTCGCAGCTGGAAATGGCGCGCGAGGCGTGGAGCAATGAGCTGCCCGCGATGCTGGGCGGTGTCTCCTTCGAGGGTCTGTTCATGTATCCCCCTCTGAAGGCCAATCTAAAGGCATTGGACAGCTTTCCGCAGAATCCGCTGCGCATTTTGCCGCACGATGTGCGTGTTCTTAATACGGATCAGCAGAATCTGGAGCTCAGCGACAAGTTGATCAAATTGTACTTTGGCGAGGCTACGCCCAGCTCTGAGCTTCTAATGAACTTCATGGATGTAAGCACAATATATGGCTAAGTTTAAGTACATTCCACATTTCTTAATATGCGCTTTATTTTCCTTTCAGTACTTTTCCTATAAAATCTTCTGGCATGGCTTCCATCGCACTTTGGGGGCCCGTCTGGCTTATGCTAAGGCGCCCACCTATTTCTACCGCTTCGACTTTGATTCGCCCAACTTCAATTTCTATCGCAAAAAGTTTTGCGGCGACGATATCAAACAGGGCGTTGCCCACGCGGACGATTTGAGCTATTTGTTCCGCAACTCGGGGTCCTGGAAGCTGGACAAAACATCCGCCGAATATCGCACCATACAGCGAATGGTGGACATATGGACGGCCTTTGCAACCACCTCCAATCCCAACTGCGCAGAGACCGCACATCTAAACTGGCAGCCGGCGCAGAAGGAACAGCCACAGCGGGTGCTCAACATTGGCAACGAGGTGGAGATCATCGATCTGCCCGAGCACGAGAAGCTGCTCACCTGGGATAGTCTGTATAAGAAGGAGCATTTGTTCTAGGTTTGCTTTCAGAGCTGAACCCATTTTTTAAAAGGCTTGTAATTAAATTGAATTGTTGAATGTTAAATTTATTATTCGGTCCTTGCAAAGGGGTATTTTAACTTAAGGGGTATATAATTTAAAAGACCCCATTTGATATTACAAGTTCATATATTGAGGATCCATTTCAGTACTCATTCTGATATAATCGTTTCAATCTGTCTGTCTGTCTGCAAGGCTTTAAAGGTAACATCGTGAAACTAGGTAAATATAGATCCCATCGGAACGATTGGAGCAACAATAGCAATTACCGACTATTAGAAAAATTAGATTTTTTAATAAATAATATATTCCTGCTATTGGCAGGTTACTCTATTATAACTCAAATAGATATAATCGGTTAGTTATTTTTAAGACTTATGTATAAATACTTTTATTGTATAAATAGCAGATAAACCCTAATACAATTTGAGTTTCTCGTAGAAGCTATTCCATAGATGCAGTTCCCCGATATTGGGCAGTTCAATAAACTCAAGATTTTCACCAATGTTTAGGCACTTTGGGGTAGCATTTGGCTTGAGAACCTTCCAGCAAACTGGCTCAATCTGTTCACAATTGGGATTGCCGTGTGTCGCGAACGCCGTCCACATCCCAATCAGACGCTCGATGGTGCAGTATTCCGGCGAAGACTTGTCGAGCTTGTGAGCGGGGATGGAGTAGAACAAATAGAAGATATCGTCCCCATGGGAAACACCCCTCTCCTTCCGCCCACACATTAAAATGCGGAACAAATTGAAGGTGGGCGAGTCGAAGTCGAAGCGATATAGGTAGGTGGGCGTGGCTGGGGAATAAGCCAGTCGTGCGAGAACAGTTCGATAGATGGGATGCCAGAAGAACTTAACAGAAAGCAGCTGCAGGCACTCCTTGAATTTCATGCAACATCGTGTGGGATCCTCGAAGCTGAAAACCTTCAGGCGCCTGACGTGTTCCTTTAGCTCCGATGGCGTGGATATTTCTCGCACCTCCCTGGGTATGAGAGCCTTAAATGCGCTGAGCTTGTGCTTTTTATCGCGCTTAACAGTCTGGTAACATAAAAGGCCCTCAAAGGAGGTGCCCCCAATGATCACGGGCAGCTCATTGCCCCAGGCCGTAGAAAGTGTCTCCTCAGATCGACGAGAGATAACACAACTATTACTGACATACGGCTCGACGACGGGTCCGAAGCAAAACGCGATGTAGTCTCGCTCCTCTTCCTGCGTCAGCAGCGACGTGCAGCGGGCGATGTCTTTAGCCGAGGCGCATTGTAAAAAGCAGAGGATGCCCGCCTCATTCTGACATCCATCATAGCCCAGCTGGCAGGCCAGTCGATACGCCCAGTTGTAATTGGGCCCATTAGCCCAGCCGCAGAGGGATGAGCCCGACATGAGGATGGCCTTGTGGAAGAGTCCGCGCGTCTGTTCCGTGGTCATCATAATCTGTGTAGACGCGGCGCCCGCGCTCTCGCCCATCAGAGTTATGTTTTTCTGATCACCGTTGAACTGCGAAATGTTGTTGTATATCCATCGCAAAGCCATCACCTGGTCCTTAAGGCCAGCATTGCCAGGTACATCCAAGCACCGATCGGAGAGGCTGAGAAAACCTAAATGAAATGTAGAGATGATGTGCGATCTGTTTAGTTCACTTGAACATAACTTGGGATCTGTAATAATTTAACTTTCATATAATATCACCATACCACACCCCACTCCTCGTGTACTCACCTAAAGCTCCCAGTCTGTAGTTAAACGTGACTAAAACAATGTCCTTTTGCATAAAGTAGTCTGGACTGTAAATATCTCTGGTGGCCTCGCCAATCTGAAAGCCGCCTCCATAGATCCATACCATGACCGGCAACGGCTTCTCCGACTTGAGGTTCTTTGTGTACACATTCAGGTACAGGCAATCCTCGGATCCCTCCACCACGTGCATCACAAAATGCTTTTGCATGGGCTTGGAGCGCGCATAAGTGCAATCTCTGATGCCATCCCAGGGCTCTGGCGGCTGTGGGGCGCGGAAACGCAGCTCGCCCAGCGGCGGCTTGGCGTAGGGAATGCCCTCGAAGGCGAAGTAGAGCTGCTCGTCGTAGAGCGTTTTACGCTGCAGGCCACGCACCCTGCCGTACTGGGTGTCGAGAACTGTTGTAATCTTGGTGGCGAGATTGTTCTGCACGATCTTATGACCGGTGAGCCTAAAAGTGGATTACTCTGTAGCAATCGAAATTAATTTCAAAGGTCGGGTTCAGCGGACGGTGGGGACCTACTTCCTGACCAGCCTAAGTCGCTCCACAAAACCGATATTTATATTCATGATGAAATGCCTTCAAGGTGCATTTCAGAAGATTGGCGAAATAATTTAATAGGGAATCAAAATAAATATATATTGGGGTGTTTACATTGTAAAAATAATTTGAAATACCAAATACATATAAGGATGTAGAAGCGAGAAGCGTTGCCTGCTGTCCAACATTTATAAATTTTTTTAAAAGTCGATACAGTTGATTATTTGATTGAATTATCGGTATATATGAAGTAGTTTTTTCTTTCAAATAACCATAAATTTACATCTCCCCTTTTTTTTAGAAATTTTAATTATAAATTATAACAGAATTTGCAAACTTAACATCACGCATTTTTTAACTAAAATGCCTATAAATAGAATAAGTAAATATTTGTATAGTACTGTATTCAATGTTCTCCAGTTTTTGGGCTAATTAATTTAGTTTTATTTTTCATTATTTTTATGTAAGCACTTCCATTAACTAATATAAACACATTAACTAGTTAGTCTACAATTGCCATTAAAAAATACATTCCTTAAAAAAAGTGAATTATGGAATTAAAAAAATTACCTAACTATTCAAACAACTATTTTCCGAAACCTTCAACTACTATCATTCGCGCACCTTTCTTACATAAATCGTAATACAAGTTACGTGACTATAAAACAATTATTCAGTCACATCTTGCTTTAATGAATACATTATAATATAGTATCAACTGCTCGACACTCCCTTCGATCTGTAGGGTCTTTAGTACAATTTCAGTTTTTCATAAAAGCTATCCCAGAGTTTCAGTTGCCTGATCTCGGGCAGTTCGGTGAACCGCAGTTGTCGACCAATATTCAGGCACATTGGAGTGGCGTTCGCATCGATGGCCTCCCAGCTGACAGGCACCACTTGGGTGCAGTTGGGATTGTCATGTGCCGCGAACGCCGTCCACATTCCAATCAGACGCTCTATGGTGCAGTATTCCGGCGAGGATTTGTCCAGTTTGTGAGCGGGGATGCAGTAGAACAAATAGAAGATATCGTCCGCATGGGAAACCCCCCGCTCGTGTCGTCCACACAGCATTATCCGATAGTGATTGAAGGTGGGCGAGTCGAAGTCGAAGCGATAGAGGAAGGTGGGCGTGGTCGGCGCATAGGCCAGCCGGGCAAGAACGGTGCGGTGTATGCCGTGCCAGAAGTGCTTTAAGGACAGCAGCTGCAGGCACTCCTTGAACTCCATGCGGCCTCGTGTGGGATCCTCGAAGATGGACACCTTGAGCCGCCTTATGTGCTCCTTAAGCTCCGCTGGCGTGGATACTTCTCGCACCTCCCTGGGTATCAGTGCCTCAAAGGCGCTAAGCAAGTGCCGTGAATCCCGCATGGTGGACTGGTACGAGAAGAGGCCCTCAAACGAGGTGCCTCCAATAATCACAGGCAGCTCATTGCCCCAGGCCGTGGATAGCGTCTCCTCCGGCGGCTTGGAGACCACACAGCTGGCACTCACATACGGTTCCACAACGGGTCCAAAGGGAAACATTATGTAATCACGCAACTCTTCCTGCGTCTGCAGCTCCGTGCAGCTGGCTATTTCCCTAGCCGAGGTGCGCTGCAAGAAACGAAAAACTTCCTTCTCATTGTCGCTACCCCCATAGCCAAGCTGGCAGGCCAGTCGATGGGCCCAGTTGTAATTGGGCTCATTGGCCCAGCCGCAGAGGGATGAGCCCGACATGAGGATGGCCTTGTGGAAAAGTCCGCGCGTCTGTTCCGTGGTCATCATAATCTGGGTGGACGCGGCGCCGGCACTTATGCCCATTAAGGTTATATTGTTTGGATCGCCGTTGAACTGTGCGATGTTGTCATGAATCCATCGCAGAGCCAGCACTTGATCCTTGAGCCCAGCATTGCCGGGTATATCCAGGTCCCGATCGGAGAGGCTCAGAAAACCTAAAGGTAATGATATTTATTTACTTCTGGTTCTTCACGAATATCTCTGTTTTTAAAGGAGTTTGTCTTTACAGAGTCTCGCCGTTATAATGTTACGTTAACATCAGTACCGTTAACATAACTCCTACATTCTTTGCAATGCTGAATGAAAAACAGTTCGGAAATAAAATCTGTTAAACATGAATTCGGAGTGCCGCTAACTTCAATCGGAGTGTGAAGGAGCTTCTCCCAAACACAACTGTTCTTCAACAAGTTTAAATCTGACAGTTTGTAATAGATTGTACGATAATATGATTATTATCTTAAATCCCAATTTCGATATTGTAACATATTCCTCCATACACTCACCTAGTGCACCCAGTCTGTAGTTAAGCGTGACTAGAACAATGTCCTTTTGCATAAAGTAGTCTGGACTGTAAATATCTCTGGTGGCCTCGCCAATCTGAAAACCGCCTCCATAGATCCATACCATGACCGGCAACGGCTTCTCCGACTTGAGGTTCTTTGTGTACACATTCAGGTAGAGGCAATCCTCGGATCCCTCCACCACGTGCATCACAAAATGCTTCTGCATGGGCTTGGAGCGCGCATAAGTGCAATCTCTGATGCCATCCCAGGGCTCTGGCGGCTGTGGGGCGCGGAAACGCAGCTCGCCCAGCGGCGGCTTGGCGTAGGGAATGCCCTCGAAGGCGAAGTAGAGCTGCTCGTCGTAGAGCGTTTTACGCTGCAGGCCACGCACCCTGCCGTACTGGGTGTCGAGCACTGTTGTAACCTTGGTGGCCAGATTGTACTGCACGATCTTGTGACCGATGAGCCTAAAGGTGGATTGGAGTAGTGCAATATAAGTTCATAATAATGGCCTTATCTTATCGTTGAACTTTTGCCGCTTCTTGACATTTACGATGCCATTGTGGCGATTAAATGGGAACACTGATGTCACCTACTTGGTGCCCAGCCTGAGCAGATCCGCAACACCCATTTGGACATTCATGTTGGCCGAATTTGATGTCCTTGTGGGTTAACCAAATTTTCGTGCTGGCAACGCTTTTACTTCCGTCCCAGGCGATTGACAACTGAATGTTCTACAAAATTCAGTCAATCTAAAAATGCTCGTTCGCGCACCCATGTACAGTAGTATCTCGCTAAATGCAACCTTTTTGAACTAGATGTATGGTAAAACTTGACTTAGTTAGCTACGAGAGTAGCTATGAGTTATGTTTAAAGCTAAGTTAACAACAATTAAAAGATTGCCTTATTACATTTTATTATTTGTTTGTTGACAAACAATTTCCCTAAGCGAATATTTACTGTATGCGTGTACTTATTCCAATCTTCGAGGCAGTCGCAGTCTCTGTTGATGTTATAATCACGAACGACAAAAGCGAGCGCTTATATCTATAGACGACGCCTTTGTTGCTGTTGCTGTCGCTGTTCTTATTGAAAACCATATGGCAATGGAGGCATGAAAACTATATTGATAAAGATTGTTGTACCGGGCGTTACAGAGAGCGCTACTACGATAATTTCTAGACAGCTGTTCGTGTTATTAATGTTTAATGGGCCGCAGAACCCGCTTGACACTGCTGCTGCTGGTATTGTTTATTATTGCTGATTAAGAAAACAAAACAAAAATATATACACAAAATATATATTAAATGAGCTTCAAAGTAGATGTTCATGTGGGCTCAGGTCGAAAGATCACAATTAACAATATTTAATTGTACGTTATATACCTACGCAAATTACGTTAACATTTGTGAGTGGCCGAGTTCAATTGAATCATTTTGAAGCTGTTATGTAAGTTGAACTGTTGTACTTTGTGCTGTTAGGTCCTGTAACAAGCAGATAAATCTCCCGTTAACAAGCGATGTTAAGCTAACAGTAAAATAAACAATTTGTGTTATCTTGAAATGAAATTTTGTTTCTGCCATTTAATTTCATTATTTTTGGAATTAAAATGAGAAACTTTGCAATCTATGAATGAAATGTTATTTAGAATTTCATAGAAAAGTAAAAAGATAAGAAGATTCCATCCATGGATCATGGACGTAGATGAGACTTTGAAGTTAAGGATATATATATATTTATTTATATATGCTTGATTGATTTTGCTGTACAAAATGTTTTAAAAAGATTTTTACTTTAAATAAATTTTAACAAAAATTACTCGATAAATACTAACAATAGTTAGTTCTGATTATTCGATTTTATATTTTTATGATTTAATGACACTATTTTTTATTACAATGGATAATCTGTTTTTATTAGCAACAAATATATAAAAATTATTGAGCTTAATTTAGTTCGTTAATAGTATATTTTTGCTTGTTTAATACGAGCTATAAGAAATCCGCTGTAATAAAAAAAGTGTTTAACTGGTTTTGGTAAATTAGTTTTTTATTCATCACTGTAGGGATCACGTAATTCATAGTTAAAAGCCCTTGCAAAGCCGGGCTCGTAATTTATTGACACATGTTTATAATTGTTTCATTGATATTCTATTTACTGGGCCCACGCTTATAAGCTAGACCTCATTGAATTCTTGACTTGCAAAACAAGTAAACATTGGTCTCGCCCCCAAGTAATCCGATCCTGCGCAGTTGGCACATCCAAGTGGGCTTTGCTATAGCTCGGTTCGATACACATTCATTCAGTGATGACATGTTGAAATTTGGCCGACTGAGTAGAGGGAAAATTCTGCAGTTGGTGGTCGGCAAGTCGAGCTTCTGCCAGCGGCGCACTCTCGAGACGAAGATCGTGGAGTTGCCAGTGGGAAAAGTGAGGGGAAAGCATCAGGTCGGCATTCGCGGACATGAGTACTACAGCTTTGAGGGCATACCCTTTGGTAAGGCACCCGTTGGGTCGTTGCGCTTTCGCCCATCGCAGCCGGCGGAGCCCTGGTGTGACGAGGTCTTGGATTGCCTGGAGGAACGTTCGCGACCCGTACAGATGGCGGACAGTACGGACTGCATTATTGGAGACGAGGATTGTCTGCACTTGAACGTGTATACCAAGCATGTGAGTGTTTGGTGGGGAGTTGCGGAAAACTTACCTATATAAATGTCAAATGAATTCCAGTTCGATACGGGAAAGGCGCCGCTGCCTGTCCTGGTTTATATTCACGGCGGTGGCTTCCGCACGGGCGGTGCCACAAGGATTAAATATGGCCCCGATTTCCTGATGCGCGAGGATATCGTTTATGTGCAGTTCAGCTATCGCCTGTGCGCCTTGGGCTTCCTAAGTCTGACCTCCGCGGACCTAAACGTGCCTGGGAATGCGGGCCTGCACGATCAGCTCCTGGCGCTGCGTTGGACACAGAAGTACATCAAGCACTTTAACGGGGATCCGGGGAATATAGCCGTGATGGGCACCAGTGCGGGAGCCGCATCGGTGCACTTCATGATGTGTCTGCCGGAGGCATGTGGTCTGTTCCAGCGTGCCATCGTGATGTCCGGCACCATGCTGAGTCCCTGGGTTCAGGTGGCGGACACGAGCTCTCTTGTTTGTCGTCTGGCTCAAGAGAAGGGCTACAAGGGCGTCATGTTGGAGGCGCCAGTTTTGAAATTTCTCCGCTCGCTGCCCGCCGCGGAGCTGGTGCAAAACGAGCTATTCGGAATGCGGGAGTGGCTGTTTGGGCATTTGTATCCATTTGTGCCCGGGCTGGAGAATCAACAGGGTGGTGAAGGTCTCTTGAAGCGTCCCTTTCTAGAATTGATGCGCGATGCCTGGTCCAAGGACGTGCCCTTACTAATGGGCGGCACCTCGTTCGAAGGCTTGCTCATGTATCCCTACTGCAAGATGAACAATGGTCACATGATGGACCTACTCAAGGAGGAGCCGTCGCTTGTGCTGCCCCACGATGTCTACTGTCGGCATGCGATGGAGGATCGAATTTCGCGCGCCGAGCAACTGATAAACTTTCATTTGGGCCCAAGAAAAATAAATAAAAACAATGTTTTGCAAGTTTTGGATGTGAGTAATTCTAGTTGTCCAGGTTTATCAATCTGCCTTAGCTTGGATTTCACCTTCTAGCTGTTCAGTTATAAGCTCTTCTGGCATGGCATCCATCGTGTTGTGCTCTCCCGCCTCGCTTTCGCTGAGGCACCCACCTACCTGTATCGGTTCGACTTCGATTCGCCCCACTATAACCTAATGCGGATCAAAATCTGCGGGGATGACATTAAAAAGGGAGTTTGCCATGCCGACGAATTGGGCTACATGTTTCCCAGGGAGGCAGTGCGGAAGCAGCCATTGAATGAAGCTGAATGTTTGACCATCGAGCGAATGGTTGGAATTTTGACAACTTTCGCACGCACGGGAAATCCAAATTGTGCGGAAACCGAGTCGGTAGATTGGCAGCCAGTGGACAAAAAAGATCCGTTCAAGGCAATGAATATTGGGAGGAAATTGCAGTTCACATCTCTGCTGGAAAAGGAGGGCATTGAAGTGTGGAATAAAATATACAATAATGACAATCACTTGCTCTATGGTGGATAGTGTACAAAATTCTAAAGTAATTAAAATATTATAATTATTTTTTGTAATATTTGTTGTTTTAACAGCAGCTGAAAAATATCTCTTTAGTTTTTTTCAGTTGTTAAATTGAGTATAATAAAAATACTACTTTTATATGCATAGGAAACTGTTAGAGAGTGCTTCTGTTAACGTTCTCTTAGACTTTACAGTGACGAGACGATTGTCGATAAAAAAAGCTGAAGTTTAGTTTAATTGTAATTGTTTGGTTTAAATTGTTAGTAAAAATCAGAAAAAACACCAAAGAAAATGTGTCAATTTGTATTTGGTATATGTTCATTTAATTGAAGAATTACTCTCAAATTTTTATGAACAATCTTAATTAATGATACCTTTTAAATACATGAACAATCTTATAAATATGGCCAGAGCCAGTTTTTATAAAAATTTGTTTTTTATATATGCCATTAAACAAATTTTAATGTATTTTTAATTACATAATTTATATAATTTATATTCATTAAAATAATATAAAATATGTATTGGGCATAATATTTCGATCCTCCACTGTGCTCGTTGCTGAGCTTTGTGCTTAAAGCTTTGCGAGCTTTGAGCGCAAGTTTTTGTTTGTTAGCGGCGACGCCCCGACGAATTCCAAACCGCGCCGGCAACAAGAAAAGTTTTGGTATTGTTTGTTTACATTGCCGGCGCGATCGAGTGCGCGCAATCCACTGGGTAGGCGGGAAGGTGAGTCGCCCCCCTCTGAGCGCCAGCCGGCAATTGCCTTAGCTCAGCTAAACAGTTAAAGTGCATTTTTCAGAGGTGCTAGAAAAGTTGCTTGAAATTGTTTTTGGGTATTGGCTATTGGTTAATCAATTGATTAATTATGCAGTCGCTTTAGGCGCGTCTACAAGTGGCCGAAGGCGCCCCACTCGCACGCCCACGCGCCCATAGCTCCACCTCCCTCCAGCTTCAGCACCATAGCTGTAGATGTGGCTGCGTATCTGTATCTGTGGCTGTGCGCCGGCCGCGCACTTGAAATACAAATTTTTGTTATTGTATTTTGCTATTTTTTACGCCGTCGTATTTTGTTGGGTTTTGCTTTTGTTTTTTTATTCTGTTATTTGCTTTATTCAGCTCGGCATATAGATACTTATATATGTTCATACCCCTCCCCTCCCGCTCGATCCGTTGAACGTTTCGCTTGTTTTGTTCGCGTCGACAGCTGAACTTAATATGGAAAAAAATGTTTTAATTTCAGTTTTAGTTTGGCGCTGGCGCGTTGCAGTCCGACCGATCGGTGCTGAAAATATAGAACTTTTTGCTGATATTTACATTATAGTATATGGTTTTTTCCCATCGCCCAAAATGAACAAAAACCTCGGCTTTGTGGAGCGCCTGCGCTGGCGTTTAAAGTGAGTTCAGCTGTGGCCCAGAATTAATCCATATTCATTAGTTTCATTATTAATTCAATTATTTCATATATCAAATGTCGTGGTGTATATTTTTATTGTGTTCTTCAATTACTTTCATCTATTAAGACGCATGACTTAATTTCGCAACTCTTTCTGTGAGCTGTTCGAATTGTTTTTGTTGTCAACAGCTATTTTTCTGCAATTCGATACCAACACCTTGATAACCAATAAATGCAAATTATATTATTATTATTATTATTCATTATTCTATATACACATGTGCGAAGTGCTGTTCAATCAGGTTTTCTTGTGCATGACTAAGAATTTTTTAGATACAAAATAAATTTCAAGTATTACATTTTTTATCGTAAAACAAATATTTTGTGCTTTGCTTTTTTTTAATGACTAATCGAATTAGACGAGAGGGTATTCATGTTTTACCACAGTGAAGACGAAACTTCTGAGCTTTTATAGTATATAAATTCTTGATAAGTACCGAGTATTTAATTTTCAGCAATATCTGTTCATATTGTGCGGCAACAAGTTGATTGCCATAACTTTAATTTGTTAGGTAATCGCTAAATATACGACGAATTGATAAACACCCACATATCATTTAGATAGACAGTCTGTCAGTCTGATGACTGATATATATATATTGTTATGTCTTATTCCATATAAAGTTTTAATTACAATTCAAAATTAATTAATAGCTGACTAATAAATCTGCTATGACTTATCCCATTTTATAAAATATTGAGATATCATCCACAAAGAGTTCTCTCCACAGATAAAATAAAATATGCACCAACATTTCTGCCAAATACAGTTTGCTACTGTTTATAGTAAATCAATAAAGTTTTTATGTTAACCATAAAAATGTCACATAATCCCTTAATTTATACCCCTCAATCGTTTAATACGTTTGCCCATTTATCGCTTAATCAGTTTAATGAGCAACATATTTTGTATTTACGACCTTTCATTAATGCATAGTTTGCCATAATCGAAGATATACGAGAGGCATAGATATTAACACAAATTGTTTACTTAGTTAAATATTATGTTGGGTATGGTCTATATATATGGTATTTAATCTTTAATTATATATACTCTATTTTTTGAATGAGTCGTTTGGCACTGAACAAATAAATGCATTTCTATACTATATTATCTAAGTATGACAAAAGCGTTGCATTTCAATGGGAAATGCGCTTTGAATATGATATTATTGGGCTTATCGCCCCCGCCTTAGAAACCTTCATGCCTGACATGCAGCGCACCCGACCACCCCCATCCTCTCTAACTCATTATCACATTTTTTTAATTATATAGTATATTTATATTCAAGTTCGCATTCGATTTGTTGGCAATTTACTCATCAAAGTGCCACAGACTTAATTGAAAAATTAACTTTTTGGCGCGCCGTTAATCAAATAATCGTTTGTAATTTTATTAGCTTATAAAATGCAATCAAATATAATTATAATAGAGTAAATGCATGTATATAATAAAATAGATATTTACTTAAAATTAATAACAAAGTTTGTGGAAGTGTGAATACCCTAGAGAAAATTTTAATACCAGTGCATAAAGTCTAATAGTGGATACAGTAGGTTTATCAGGAAAAAATCTGTATTTATATTATAAGGAATTAAGGGAAAACAATGCATTATTATTAGAAATAAACTAAAAAAATATGGGCTGCTCAAGAATTAAATATCCTAGAAATGGGTTTATAATATACCCTTATATTTATAAAATAGTTTTTGATTTAAATTTATACAGGTATTATACTATATAATATGTAGTCGTAGTGATATGCATCACTTCAATTTATATTTAAACATATATATTTAAAAAAGTCAGGCCTTTGGTACGGTGTACAGTCTGCGAGATAAGTGACATTACTTTAACAATCATTAAATAAATAATCTTGACGCTGCTGTTGGGCTATCTCGAGGCACGTCTATATGTTTTGTGTACCGCTGATAACTGAGAGCTACTTGACGAGACAAAGTTCAACATGCAGTGGCTACAGATTTGAGAGCTATTTTAAATGTGGGCAAGTGCTGGGCGGAGTCTGGGGGGGAGGCACACCCTGTGCCCAGTGTCAGTTGAGTGCATTGTAGTGTGACCGACTAGCTCATCAGCCGGTGTTCATTTATCACTGACAGTCGTGCCCAGTTAGCTGGATGTGTTACACAAATTCAGTTCAGTTAGCCACAAAGCTGCAGATAAAGCTGAATCTGTTGTCCAGTTGATGAGCTGACGATATGTAAACAGCACCAGCATCAGCCACAGCAGCAGCCGCATCAGCAAAATTATTTTAATTTAATGCTAATTAAAACAGCATGTGATCTCGAAAAGGGTTACCTGGCTTTTGGATACTCTGTAATTAGCTAACAAAAATTTTTAATATAGGATAGATATCGATTTAGAAAATTTTGGCAGACCCTTATAATTAGTACCCCAAAAAGAGCAGCCAACAGCGGGTATCTAAACGTTCATAAAATTTTCGACAGTCAACAATCAATTATAAATATATAAATATAAATATTTATATAAATATAAAAAAACTTGCATAACTATTCGGTAGTACGAACCAAACCAAATAATTATATAAGATACTATATAAATATATTTGATGGAACGCATTTTTGATTTTCAAGTTTTTATCTTCTCAATTTTTGCAGTATGTAATTTAAGGTTATTAACCGACTTTTATCGATTTTGATTTTTCGATTTACAGTTTGTTTTTTTGGTTTTAACTTTAGCAAATTAAATATATGATTTCGAAATTATTTGATGACAGGGTATTACAATTAAGAAACGACAAAAACATTATATTTACCATATTAATCTAATCACATAGTAAAATATATATATATTTGTGTGTTCAGTTAAGTATTATTAGCTAATTTTTTGCCATTTTGCAGAACCGTCGAGCACAAATTCCAACAATATCGCCACACGACTAACGAATTGGTGACAACCAACACCGAATATGGCAAAGTGCAGGGCGTTAAGCGTTTGTCCATCTACGATTTGCCCTATTTTAGCTTTGAGGGCATACCATACGCCCAGCCCCCGGTTGGCGAGCTCCGTTTCCGTGCGCCACAACGCCCAACGCCCTGGGAGGGAATCAGGGATTGCACACAGCCCAAAGAGAAGGCGGTGCAGGTGCAGTTCATCTATGACAAGGTCGAAGGCGCCGAGGATTGTCTCTATTTGAATGTCTATACGAATAATGTGAGTTGTTTTAATGTATAAAAGCATTATGATAAAAGCATTGATATATATAAAAAAAAAATAATAATCGATTTAAAATTGACAAAAATATTACGATTTATTTATAGAAACTTTTCAATGTACATCGAACTGTCGAAAAAAAGATTATCGATTTATAATTTGTTAAAGCCGTTGCATTACTGCTACAAGATTTTCTTTAATATTCCGCAAGGGCCGAACTCTTAATATCAATAATCGAATTAAAATTGTTTTTTAATATTCTTCAAAGACAGATATAGTTAAAAAAAACATCGTGGTAAAAGCGGTAAAAATCGCTGCTGTTAACATCGATATATCGATTTTACGATTTTTTTTTTTGCAGATAACGCCCGCCAAGCCGCGTCCTGTTATGGTCTGGATACATGGCGGTGGCTTTATCATAGGAGAGGCTAATCGAGAGTGGTATGGTCCGGACTATTTCATTAAGGAGGACATTGTGCTGGTCACCATACAATATCGCTTGGGTGCTTTGGGTATGTTGAGAGGAAGATCTCCAAATCGAATTTGATCTAACTTGCGCTTGTTTCTGCAGGTTTTCTCAGTCTGAAGACGCCCGGCCTTAATGTCCCCGGCAATGCGGGTCTCAAGGATCAGGTGATGGCACTCAAGTGGATTAAGAACAATTGCGCCAGCTTTGGTGGCGATCCCGATTGCATAACGGTCTTCGGCGAGAGCGCAGGCGCCGCTTCCACGCATTACATGATGCTCACCGAGCAGACGCAGGGTCTATTCCACCGGGGCATCCTGCAGTCGGGCAGCGCTATAGCGCCTTGGGCCTTCAATGGGGATATTACGCATCGCGCGTACATTATTGCCAAGCTCGCTGGCTACAAGGGTGAGAATAATGACAAGGATGTGCTGCAGTTCCTGCAAACGGTCAGAGCCAGGGACTTAATACGCGTGGAGGAGCTGGTGCTGACGCCGGAGGAACATGCGCAAAAGGTGATGTTCGCCTTTGGACCCGCCCTGGAGCCGTATGCGACGCCCGAGTGTGTGCTGCCCAAACATCCGCGTGAAATGATGAAAACCGCTTGGAGCAATTCGATACCCATGCTGATAGGCAACACCTCCTATGAGGGTCTGCTCTGGGTGCCAGGTGGGTGCTAGAGATTCTTTCCAGTTACAAAGACAACTTAAAGTTGTGCCTTTGCAGAGGTCAAACTGATGCCACAGGTGCCGCAGCTATTAGACGCTGGTACAGTCTTTGTGCCAAAAGAGCTATCAGCGATAGCGGATGCTGACAAGGTTGCCAACTGGGCCCAGAAGATCCGTAGTGCCCATGTCACAGGCGAGAAGGCAACGCCCGACAACTATATGGATGTGAGTTGATGAACAGAAAGTATTTCCGACGAGCAGATGATATTTAGGAAAATACTTTTATAAAGTATTTAATGATATATTGATTGATTGACTGATTGACGAATTTATTTAATGATTGACTGGCGAAGCGATAATCAGTTTGGTACACTTAACGTTTACCTTACTGTCAGATTGACTAAGTAAGTGACTAACTGATATAATGATTAACTAACTGAAGAACTGGCTGAACTGATTGATTGACTGACTGGCATATTAGCAGACTGAACCATTGATTTGATTTAATCGATTGATTGACTGATTACATAAAGAATTGATTGACTGACTGACTTAAATTGACTGACTGACAGATTGTTGTTGTACCGGTGTTTCTCTCTTATTCCCATGCTCATTTTCTCTCAATTTTTTTGACAGCTGTGCTCGGTGGTCAATTTTGTCTTTCCCTCGCTGCGCGTGGTGCGTTCTCGACAAGCCCACGCCGCAGGCTCGCCCAGTTACTTCTATCGCTACGATTTCGATTCGGAGGAGCTGATATTTCCATATCGGCTCATGCGCTTCGGTCGTGGCGTTAAGGGCGTGAGTCATGCGGATGATTTGACGTATCAGTTTACGAGCGCGCTGGCACGTCGCATGCCCAAGGAGAGTCGCGAATATCGGAATATTGAGCGCACGGTGGGAATTTGGACGCAGTTTGCGACGAGTGGTAATCCCTACAGCTCGGAGATCAATGGCATGGATATGATCACGTGGGATCCAGTGCGCAAAAGCGATGAGAGTATCAAGTGCCTCAATATAGGAGATGAGCTGAAGTTCATCGAACTACCGGAGTGGGCCAAACTTAAGATCTGGGAGAGTCTCTTTGATGATAATAGGGAACTGCTTTGTTGAGTTGAATTCATTGTAGAATTTTGTATATGAATTTGTACATACGTCAAGCATTATTAATATAAATTTATAATGTTAACTTTTTGGTGGTTTGTTATAATTAAATAAATATATGGATAGACAAAATAGGCTTTTAAAACTCATTCAGGTTTTGGACAAAATTATTTTTATTTTAAATTTAGCAGCTGACAAAAAAAAAAAACAAAAAAGGATATTTACATAAATAATGTCTGCTTCACGTCGTTTGAGTCGCGAACTGAGCGATATTCTAGCTGCCAAGTCGAAAATCCTGCGCAATATTGAAGCTTCGGACGAGTCCTTGCTATTGTGGACTGGGCTGCTGGTGCCAGAGAAGGCGCCGTATAATAAGGGCGCCTTTCGTATTGAGGTCAGTTTCCCGCCACAGTATCCATTCATGCCACCGAAAATACTTTTCAAGACACAAATCTATCATCCCAATGTCGATGAGAAGGGTCAGGTGTGCCTTGCCATTATATCGGCCGATAACTGGAAGCCGACCACCCGTACCGAACAGGTTTTCCAGGCTCTCATCGACATTGTGCATAACCCTCAACCGGAGCATCCGTTGCGCTCCGATTTGGCCGAGGAGTTTGTCAAGGAGCACAAGAAGTTCTTGAAGACCGCGGACGAGTTTACCAAAAAGAACGCCGAAAAGCGTCCACAGTGAGGAGTTTAGACGAAGTTTGTCAGGATCTGGCTACAACTGGAAGGCATCATATTTGTTTATACAAAATTCTATATATATATATATATACATATATATGTTTATATATATTTATATATATATATGATCCATAAAATATCTGTTGTTGTCGTTTGTTTGAAATTCAATTTAATTCAAAAGCTGCTTACACATAATCCTATAAATACTGCCTGAACTGTTTCATTGAGCTACCGGAACAGAACTGACAATGCAAATGCCTTGCCCGGGCATAAATAGGATGTGGTCCAACTGTCCAGTTATTTATAGGCCAAGCATGCCAACCAGCCTAGCTATTACATAATTCACAGCTGGCAGACTGCAACACTCAACAATTGCCAAGCTGTCCGTTCGCCCAGCAGTTTGCTTGGCAAAATTTAATGTCACACTTGCTTGGCTGCTGTGTGTGTTAATTATTTGAAAGTCTACTTACCGTTCATTAAAACCTTCAGTTAGGCATGGAAAATAATTGGATGTGGTAATCCGTTATAGAATCGATAAATACAGAAATTACTTGGCAGAAATAGAACCAAGTGCAAAACTTACCACAGAGTATTTTCCGCGCAGACACAGACTAAAGCACTCTTACATATATTTATATCATCATTGTTTCCACTATAATTTTTTGAATGACACATATAACTCTAAAGTGATCTGGATAGAAGTGCGCAATACAGTTTGTACTTGAAAATAAATTGTATTGCACAATTTATTTATCATAAGTGCAATAAGTACTATTTTACTAATACAAATATGGCTATAATTGACTATTGAAACAGGAATTATACTATAATATATGATGTGCCAATTGTATTCAGTTTGGCAGTTACATTGTGGAAAAACAAGTTTTAAGCGATAATCACTTAGAAATGCTTATACAAATATTTAATTACCCCGGTAAGCAAGTTATACATAAATATATATAATACATATAATTATTTATTTACACATATATTCTATATTTTATTTATAGCTGAAATAAATCAATATATTTTAATTTGTTTCATTTTCAATAATTAGGCTTTTCTAGAATTTTGTTCACACACACAATTTATGACAAATATAAATTATATTGCTGCGCAGGTAGTTGTTGATAAGCTATGATAATCAATAACATTTCAACAACTTTCAAAAGTTTTTTAACCAGCTTATAACCAGACATCACGCTATGATAACGCCTATCATATCAAACGAAAACAAATACGTTGGAAAAATTTGACTATAATGCAAATTTTCCAATGTATAATCAACTAATTTTGCGTTCTCTGTAAAGGTTTTTCAATTGAATATCGGAACAAAGTTGATCATGTTTTAACATATTTCATAACTTATAGAAATTTTCGACGGTAATAACATATTTATACAATAGGGAAATTGCCTGACATTTGTAATGAATTGACTTGTAATCATATATTAAATTCATATTCATATTATTTGATGTACATAGGCAGCACTCAAATTACATAGAATTATATTGACGCTCAGTGTTCAACTAATTAAAATGGATTCACCGTTTTAATAACTGTAATTGCCTTTACCAACGACATGCTATACTTGTATACTTGTAGGTATGCAACAGTTTCAAATTGAGTACAAACTTCCAAGCTACATATGAAATGTTAAATTGAGAACTTCTCTAATAGAATACGCTCAAATACAGCCGTTGAATGTAGTAAAAAAATATTTTTTTATTTATGTGTTCCCAATCCTTGCAAATAATGTGATCTTTGCTCACTTATGAATTTTTGGGGGCTTTCATTACAAATTGGGAAAAAAGGAGTCTACTAAGAACTTATTTTTAAGTAAATATTTAACTTTGTCCTAAATCCAGTTTGCCAGAGACTTGCTGCAAAATGAAAACAATATGTAGAATTCGCAAAATATTATTATAGCAAAAGCTAAACAGATTATTTTAAACAACAAAACAATAAACTTATAACCAGCAAGCAACACAAATTTAACTCTTAACTTGTCACAAACTGTTGATTAACATGCCCAGCAAAACAATGCAGAACAAAATTGTTACACATACGCCCTGAGTGACAATATAAAAACAGCAATTTGTAAACAAACAAAAGCAAAAAAAAGTGCACAAAATAAAATAACTCCAAAACCGAAAGTCAAACACACAGCAAACAAACAAACAAAAATATAACGACTGAATGCAGTGGAAACTATTTTGTGTGTGTGCTCGGATCTGTGTGTGTGTGTGTGTGTGTGCACATGCTATAAACAATAAACAAAGGCAACAACAATAACGATAACGTTTAAACAAAACAACGGCGCCCAGCAGCGCCAGCAAGCGAACTCACTCGAGCAGACAATGCCATGGGCATTTGAGTGCGAAACAAGGCAGCGCACACACATATACAATCACACACACCCGCACACAAGAGCATAGCTAGAATATCACTCATCATATATCATATCAGGCCAGGCAAGAGTAAATGAGTGGAAGCCCCCATGTAAAATAAAAAGCGTGCATGTGTACGCTTGATATACGTACGTACGTCCGAGCGCGAGCGTCAAGCGTCGACCGTTCGACGGCCGCTAAACTTAGCCGGCGCCTACTTCAAATGCTTCAGTAGACGCGCAACCCCTGAGTAAAACGCAACTCAAGCCTGAGGCCCCCAAAGCCGGCGTTCAATTTATCAAAATAAATAAAACGCAGCGCATTCAATTAAAATCGAGCACAGCGCGATTGCAATGCGACTTCAATTGTCGACAACAAGTGGAACTATTTGCTTTCTATAAATTGAAGAAAAAACAAATAAGTCAAATAAACAAAAAGGACAAAAATATCAATCAAAGCATTTCTAGCGAAACCCTGCGAAAAGGGCACGTTGCGCATACGCCGCGTGGGCGTCATACATATTTATTATAAGCTTGCCACTTGAAACAATTTGGCCTTGTCGTGTTGATTTTTGCTGTGATTTAAGCAACTTTCCAGTGTGTGTGTGTGTGTGTGCAAATATAGCTCATATTTTTGGGCTGTGCAGCTAATTAGCAACAGCAAGGAATCAAATTGCCCTAAATTTTACGTTAGTGCAAAACCACAGGCCAAAATGTCATTTGATATTGCCATTGCCGATCAGATGCGCATTGCATTAAAGTAAGTGCTGACATTATTCAATTATAAGTTCTATGTACAGTTAATAAGAAGCTAATTAAATGCTTTTTAGAATTATAAAACAAACAAAAAACAGAGTATTTTAATTTAATGATTTAATGTGTTTAAGAGCTTAAATATTTAGGCAACTTAATAACCAACAACCAGGCTATTTTATGGATGAAGTGTGTCTGCTTAAACTGAGATAAATGCTGCTGGGTTTATAACCGTAAATATTACAATAATAGTAATAGTTTAATAACCAATTTGTTTTATACTTATTCGGTCTGAGTATTTTTTAAGATAACTGAATCCTTAAAATTAATCAAAATTCAAAATTCAAAATATTTTGTGCTTAAAATATATTTTTTTGTTAAGACCCACAGTAAAATTATACAAGGATTTATAATTAGCAAAATAAATAGATATTTATATTTTATTGCCATAAAATACATTTTTTTATGAAAATAATATTCAAAGAATTCAACAACATCTCGAACCTTAACCCAAATTTGTGTGTTTCTGAATTTTTAAAATTTATACCAAATATTAAATAAATTTATAAGGCTTACATTTTTTAAAACATGTTTTATGTTTTATGTTTTATTTATTATTTCTGTTAATAAAACTCTCACTAACAATTATTATATTATATAAAAGCAACTTGCACAATAAACTATTGAAAATACAGTTTAGCGTTATTTTGTAAATTACGGTTATCTGCCATAGTTTGCTCAAACGAATATAAATAAAAGTACTCATTAGTTATTCAAAATTAGAATCGTTTGAGAATTGAACTCTGTGACATTTGCTAGCGATGCACAAACAAAAAAATTGCAATCAAATTGCCTCAATAACAATCTGACGTGTAGTTCAAATGTTGATTGATCTCTGGCGGGTTCAACCCCTGCCTCCCTGGCTCGGTAACATAAACATAGCTTATCGCAAAGTCTTGCAAAAATTAATAAAAAAAAAAATTTGTTTTAGAAATAAAATTTTTTATAAAAATACTTTTTTTTAGAAATCTACAACAGCTGCGTCAGAGGCCGGTTTCTGCTTATCAAGAGTAGATTATTGGGCTTATCGAGCATCTTGAATCCGGTTCACATTCAGCTGGAGGTCTTGAAAATAGCTGAGCATTGCATCCGCGTTGTCTGCACTTTCGAATCACCTTGTAGAACCGGGCGATCTTCAGCGGGGCCGTTGATAAGACCCGCTGATTCTAGTGTACGGTGAACCTTGTACCCAGCACCGTCATAATGAGTAAACACAATTTGGAAGTGTTAACATTGTTGTTATCAGCTTAAAGGTTGTCTAGATTTTGTTTTTTTTCTTTCTTATATTCAGTTAAATATATCAATATCAAATTTTGTGATAAGATTCGGTCATTAAATTTCGCGAGTCGCTTCTGTGGGCGCATTTTACTATTGTTATAAGGGGTTTTATGGCTCTATAATGCATAAATCACAAGCTTACCATTATCATTACCAGCCATAATTTGAGCTAATTATTGTGAAATTGATCAACGTGAGTCAGGGGTCAAAGTCAAGAGCACAGTTTGTGCCTTTTGAAAACTGCCCAAAGAACACGTTTGGCTCCACTTTGCAAATGTCAAGGCGATCATAAAATTTTTTAGTAAAAAATCTGCCAACTGTGCAGAGAATGTCACAACAACTTGAATTGTCAACAAAATGATTTTTTTTAATGCAAAAAAAAAAAAAATGAAGAATGCACAGAAACAGGTCTTCTGTCTTTTGAGCTAGACTTTCAGACTCTTATGAAACTACGCAAATTATGATAGAAGCTGAGTTAATGCTATTGGGAAACTCTGTCTAGCTTCAGAGTCAAAAGCATTTTTTAATTGTGTAGTAAAAAATTCTTAATTATTAATAAGTTTTGCAATTTGTTTAATATCTGTGTTTTTTATTTTAATATTTCGAGTTATTTATAAGAAGTGGAATTGCAGTTTTTAGTTCTGCACTTTTGCTTTTATTAACATGTAATAAATAATTGATTTAATAATATTTCCAAGTATATTTTATTCATATGATGAAATAAAATGTTCTAAATTTAATTTTCTGCAGTACATTGTATATCTAGATTGTTCTTCTGCGAAATGAAATCTATCAATGGCTGGTTAAATTGCAAGCGCATTCATCTTTTGCATTTGCATTACTTTACACATCGTTGCACGATTTTGATAAATGGGAGCATTTTTCGAAAAATTTTGGCAGCCAAAATAAAATGAGTTCAACCGAAATGCCATTGACCTGCAACGTTGCTGTCGATTGATGTATTGAAATATTGATTGATTATTGTTTAAGTTACACAACATATTTTTTTTAATTACGGCATGCTTTCTGTTTAGCAGCTTATGCGGAAAAGCAAATTTACCTAATTAGGACATTGAAGCAGGAGAGTTTTAGAATTAAAAAAAAATAATGTAATAAATATAAATAAAAAAATATAAACATAAAATAGAAAAATAGAATGACACTGACCATCACTAATGTCCAAACATTTGTAGAGGAAGTTTATAATTAATATGAGTATTTAAACCTTAAACATTTTGACTCTGCATATATGTAAATTTCACACCTTTGGAGAGCTGCAATATTTACTTACATGGTGTTGACAAAAGCTCTTCCGCCGATTAAATCTGATATATACGACCCAAGATATATGTTTATCTAATTAGCATAGTGTAAATAATTTATGTGGTTAGTTTTGTATGCCAAGTCAATGTCAAAGATTTTTGTTGCCGTTTCTTTGCGGTTTTATTCGGCATACAAATCGCTTCCACTTGTGTACGACAGACCCAGAAACAGATGAGGCCCGGTTATGGGATATACGATGTCTCGAGTGCGACTTGATTTGATTATTTTCTGACGGCTAAAAAGCGAGCAAATACAAAAAAAAATGAGTGTACATGCATATTCATATGCATATATTTCAGTTTAAGGCCCAATGTAGAAACCAGTTCCATAGTCGAGCGAAATGTCTTTATTTAACTAGCTAGTTTAATATGAAGGCGATGCTGACCTTGAACCTGGCTGTAATTAGCACACGATATATACGTGTGCTATATTTCACACAAACTGCTCATAAGAATTTTGAACTGTGAAATATTAAATACAAATAAAGCATCCCTTCAAGGTTGCACTCGCCAAGCGAGAAGAGGAAGCTAAAGAAGCGGCTCGCGAGCTGTTAATTAATTGCTACTCGTAGTACGCATTTTACTTTGTAGTCGTATAAGTCTCGTAAAAAAATGATTTCTATTTTATGTATTTTTGCTTTATACGAAATCTATATTGAGGCGCCTGGGTCTGCGATGGATCGGCTCACGCATCGTTTAACTGGCACGTTTCTAATGGAAACGCACTTGAAATTTTAAATGGGACAGCGCGTCTCTCGCTGAATTCAGTATTTATACATGTTATACACTGTTCTGTAAATTTGCTAGAGGTATAGCTTAGCTGATAATAATGTTTTTTTTGTTTTGCTTGCTGTAAGTTTGTAAATATAATTTGTATAATAATGTACTAAGAAATATAAAATAAAAAAGTTATGTCACATATTTTCGATTTAGATTATTCTACACATACATGCAAACATCATTCTAATTATAAAATTTACAATTATATTAATATAAATATTTTCTAAAATTCAATTTCCAAATTTAAAAAAAATAAACTAACTTTTTATACATTTTTATCTTATTTTTCAAGTTATCTTATTCTTATTAAGTTAGAAATACAATAATCTTATATTCATTTTTTTACAAAAAGAAATCCTTCTTTCTGTAATAAATACTTTGAAATCGGAAATGTTATATTTTTATGTATATATCTTGATATACTGTAAACTTTAGTTTATATGCTGAATTTGTACGCCACCCCTCGGTCAGAAGTGCTCAGCAATTCATAATTCAACTTTAGCTGTTTTTATTTTGTTTGCTTAACACAGGGGCCAGAAAGCAACTAAAAGCCCGCCTAAAGTGTCTGTTGAATGTTTACAAATAAAGTCAAATAAAAATCCTGCCTGTGTATACAAACATTTGGCTTGACGTGCACTCACCTGCCCGAACGGGAATTGCATTAACAGCTCTCTCATTTGTATATTTTCTCGTACAGCTATGTCAAGTTCAAGACAAAGCAGCAACGTTTGCGCAGCAAGGATAAGGTCATTGCGGATACGGTTTACGGCAAGGTGAAGGGTGTCAAATGGCGTTCGATCTATGGCAACAACTACTACAGCTTCGAGGGCATACCCTTTGCCAAGCCGCCCGTGGGGGAGTTACGGTTCAAGGCGCCCGTCGAGCCGGATCCCTGGACGGAGGTGAAACGTTGCACGCGGGAGCACACAAAGCCCTGCCAGGTGAATCTGGTGCTGAAGCAGGTGCAGGGCAGCGAGGATTGCCTTTACCTGAACGTGTACACCAGAGAGGTGAGTTCCGTCTATATATAAAATATATGTCTGATGTTTTATTAGCTTTTCCCCTGAGCGCAGCTGCACCCACAAAAGCCGCTGCCAGTGCTCGTCTGGATCTATGGCGGTGGCTTTCAAATGGGCGAGGCGTCTCGCGATCTCTACAGTCCCGATTACTTCATGATGGAGCATGTGGTGCTGGTGACCATCTCGTATCGCCTGGGCGTCCTCGGCTTTCTCACGCTCGACGACGAGCAGCTGGACGTGCCCGGCAATGCGGGTCTCAAGGATCAGGTGCTCGCTCTGCGCTGGGTCAAACGCAATTGCCACTTCTTTGGCGGCGATCCGGAGAACATAACGGTGTTCGGCGAGAGCGCCGGCGGTGCTTCAACCCACTACATGATGCTCACCGAGCAGACGAGAAATCTCTTTCACAAAGCTGTCCTGATGTCAGGCTCCGCACTGTCGCCCTGGTCAATAACGCCCAAATACAATTGGGCGTATCGTCTGGCGCAGGCAACGGGCTTCAGCGGCGAACCGATTGATCGGGAGATACTCAACCATCTGCGGCAGTGCAAGGCGAGCAGCATGCTCCGCATGGCCGAGGACATAATCACGATGGAGGAGCGGCACCAGCGCAAGGTCATGTTCTCCTTTGCGCCCACCGTAGAGCCGTATGAATCGGAGCATTGTGTGATACCCAAGCCGCCGCTGGAAATGATGCGCAACTGTTGGGGCAACCAGATACCCCTCGTGGTGGGCGGCAACTCCTTTGAGGGGCTGCTCGTCTTTCCCGAGGTGCGCAAGTGGCCGGAGCTGCTCTGCGAACTGGGCGACTGCGAGTATCTGTCGCCCGAGGATGCTGGCCTGGATGCGGACGAGCGACGTGCATTTGGCAAGCAGCTAAAATCCACCTACTTTGGCGATAAGCAGCCCAGTCGGGAGACAATACTCGAATACAGTGATGTAAGTAGTTCAAAAATTGTATAAAAAAATTAAAAAAAGATTGAGTAAATAGAGATGAATATATGCAAAAAACATACAAGGGTAGATACAAATAAAGATAAATATATAGAATTACAGATTAAAATAAACGACATAAATAAATATTTGTAAAAATATATAGATGAGATAACTAGATGAGATAACTAGATTGAAAAATTAGCATTAAAATCAGCGAAATTTGGAAAAAAGAATATGTTATTTTTTATTTTTTAAAATTCAGTAATTTTTGTATAATTGATATGCATAGATCTACTAGAAATATGAAATGCTTATTTCTAATATAAAAGTGTTGTTGTATTTTAATGAAATGAGGTCACGAATAATTTAAGAATATTCAGGAAAAATATAAATTACCACTCTTTTAGCTGGCTGAGTACAAAATAAATGTAAAGTTAAATTTAATTTCATTGCTTGAGGATAGATAAAAGTATATGTTCTAAAATACAGACATAGAAAGGTAAATACATGGATATAAGTAGGGATAAAGAAGGCTGAAAAAATGGAAATGTGTGGATGTAAAGTTATGCATGGAATATACATCAATTACTCAATCAAATTCTCTCATTACAGCTCTGCTCGTATAAGTACTTCTGGCATGGAATACACCGCACTCTGTTGTCGAGGCGTCTCAACGCACCTGCGGCGCCCACATTTCTGTATCGGTTCGATTTCGATTCGAAGCATTTCAATATAATGCGCATTATTACCTGCGGCCGCAAGGTGCGCGGCACGTGCCACGCGGATGATTTATCCTATTTGTTTTACAACGCGGCAGCCAAAAAGCTGAAGCGCCGCACGGCTGAGTTCAAGACGATACGCCGTCTGGTGTCCATGCTGGTGCAGTTTGCCGCAACCGGAAATCCCAGCATACCCCTCGTCACGCACGACGAACGCAATGGCGAGGTGCAGGCGCAGGCACAGACAGAGGCGCAGGTCTGGCTGCCCATATCCCGACAGGATGCGGTATTCAAGTGCTTGAATATTTCACATGATGTACAGGTGATTGATCTGCCCGAGGCCGACAAGCTGCGTCTCTGGGACAGCATGTACGCCGACAAGCAGCTATTGTACTAGATATACATATGCAGAGCTCCCCCATTCATAGCTTTAAGTCAAGTTTGGCCCTGTTTGCGCTGGCATAAACTGTACATGTGTAAATAGAGGGCTTTATAGCTATTAATAGCTATTAAGAGTAGAGGAACACACAAACACACAAATATATACAAACGTGTGTGTATAAATAAGAGCATCCTTGCTATTAATGGCCTCTGGCTATTTACGTTCTGATTAATTTGCTGCCAAATGGCAACATATTGTAAATATTAGTTTATCAAATCTATATCTATATAAAATATAATCAATAATCAACCCTTTAATAATTTATATTTTTAAAGTAAAACCGTTTTCTACAAAATACAAATTAAAAACAAAAAAGTAATATAGCTTAGCTATTTCGAAAGAATTTTATAATATCAGGTTGTAGCTTTTAGAAATAATATATTATATATTTAATATATATATTCACTAAAACCCGTTTTTTATTGGGTTTCCAAAGGGTAAAGCAAACCCTACATACCACTAAAGTTTCTATTCCAGCCATCCGATTGGAAAATCCAACCGTAATGTATGCTACGCGATATTAAAAATTCCTAAAATTCTCAGACACCTGCACACAGGCGCACACACACACGCATTCAAGCCAAGGCTCATACCTGTTGTTCAAACACACCAACTGAGCTCAGAGTGGAGCAAAAATTCTACGCTATTTCTGACTTTTCTACGCTCTATCAAAAATTAAGGAAAGAATCCTTCCAAGAATTAAATAAAATATAAAATCTAAAAATATAATAATAAAAGTTTTTACGCTAATAATTGTATTAATATTTCGCTTACAAATTTTTACATTCTAGTCTCCTTAATAGGTTACAAGGCTTCTAACAAAGTTATGATACCCCATAAAACGATTAATTATTGGGTCGTATTTTGGACTCGCAGGCTTTACGCGAAGCAACAACAACAATTTGTAATTTGTTTGTGTTATATTTTTTTCTTACGTGGCAACTTGAAAGGTCGCTTTGTCTGGCTTAAATACAACACACGGGGCACATCTCACACCTCACACCGCGCGCCTGTTGCCCGACATTCATTGTAATTAACAACTTACACGTGCTTCACATTCATTAAGCTCTGCGACCTTCACCCACAGTTCTCGAATTTGCTCTCTGTGTGCTACACAAATTCGCTCGTATATTTGCTGTAATATTTTAATTATTATTTACCGCTGCTTTGTAAACTGCTGTGAAATGTATTTAAATGTTCCTGCTGCCAAGATTGCCCCAGCGGATCATCTTTTAGGCGCTGATTGAATAACGTGTTTTGCTTTCCAACTTCCGCCTGAAACTAGGCAACACTTTTTGTTTGCCTTAGTTAATGGTTATTTGAGTGTGGATAATATATGATTTTAGATTACTAATGCGAGCTAATTGCTGTATCATGTTTGGGGACTAGTATTCACGTATTACTTTTAAATGCCAAGTCAATTAGGGAATAAGTAAGAAACTACACAGAATCTAAGCTGCATATATAATTTATATATTTCGTCAAATGTCTTTTTACAATTTTTTTGCTCATTTAAGTTTCCCCTGGAACATAATTCACTTATTAAGCTCACGCTAAATTGATAAAGATTTAAGCTGCTTTAAGCTAAATATTTCCAACGATACTCCAGAGACAATTTAAAGCGTTTATTTGTCCACCTAGTTAAAGCCGCCACACAACCCAACTCATGCCAGTTAAACATGCGCGTGTTTGGCTTTAAGTATGTCAAATGTTTCTGAATTTTTTAAATCGCAGACAATAGTATTTTTTTATTCTGCCGTCACGTGTGTGGGCGAAACGAAAGATGGCTGCCACACTCTCTTACCCAAGGCACCTCCAACTATAGCTCCATTTTGCTGTGGTGCTGCTGCCAAAGGCTATAAGGACGCGGGGAGTTGGGCACGAGGACGACGCATGTTGCCCATGTGCCATAATCGAGTCACGGAATTGCTGGGAAAAAGTCACGCGAGATTGTTGAACTGTCTGAAAATTATGACTGTTGGGGTTAGCCAAACGCGTGGCGGGTGTGCTTTTGATTTGATTTTAAAAAATTCATGAGTCCAATGTTGAGTGTGCAAAAAGATTTCCACCCCGCCAATAATAAGCAACTGTCGCAATGTTTGCTGTGTGCCAGCTGGCATTTTTTTTGCCCTATTCTATGTGAGGTTCTGGACATGTGCTCTAGAAAATAGTGGATAATATTTAATTAGGTAGACTTTGATATACAAAGTACATTGTCATATATACTTTTATGAATATCTTATTGGATGTTCTGTTGATATTTTCTTTGATATTTTTAAAATTTGCTTGTCATCATTTGCATTACTATGCCAGAAAAAATATATAAATTTATTTAATGTAATTGATATAAATGGTTATGCGTTTTGACAATAATATTATTTTCTGATTCCAATAACAAGTAATTTGTTTTCCAGAAAATGCAATTTCACTAACTATTTTTAAAATACAAACTACCTTTTTCAATTCTGATTCTGAAAACAATCAATTTGGGTGAATAATACTTTTGATGAATTATTTAGAATCTTTTGATCAAATTTACAATGAAAGTTCTTAAAATAGTTTTGACCTTTTACATGAACCAGTTAAAGAAAATTGTGTTTAGTCAAAACTCAATTAAAGTTCCATAGAGCTATTCTGAGGTATTTCTTGCCATTAAAGCAAACTTTCAATTCTCGAGAAAACTATCTATTGCTTTAAATGAAAAAATACACTGAAATTCAATTTAGCCGATTGCCAACAATGTTTATAATTGAATGAATAAAAGAAATAAATTAATATCTATTCTGAAAGTTACGTTTATTGAGAATGTGTTGGTTAAAATTTCCATAGAATTCTCCTGAAAATAAATGATTTTATTCTCGAATAAAATCTCAAATTGTTTATCTGCAAAGGAGTTCACATGACTACGCCGAAATTTTTAGTTTAATTTTATACACAAATAAAGAACATTTGTTGCTGATGACGAATGCATGGTAGAGAAGAAATTTGATTTTGAATCTCTGTGCGGCATTAACATATGGCAACAATCAGGTAAAAAAAAAACACAAAAAAAAATGCAAATAGAGCGCAAACAGAAATGGACAGCAAACTAAATAAGAGCTTTAATTTTATTAATCAAAATCATTTAGAATCTAACAATGTGCGAAACGGAGCCAGAAATAGACGCGAATTTCAATTGAATTAAATGAATTACGAGCAAAAAGAAAAAAAAATAAACGTGCCGAAGCGGTGAACACGAGATCGCCAAGAGAGCAAGCCGAAGAGAGCACGCCGATCAAGTTTAGCTCAGCACTGTGAAAGCTCTGCGAGCGACAGCTGCAAAGCACATGACAGCATAAGTCACGAGAGTTCATGTTAGAGCGTGGCCGGCGCTTTTATCATTATTATTGTTAATTTTTGCAGTGAGCATATTCCAAGGTCAGACAGTCGCGGATCAGTTAATAGCAAACATAGAGAGTAGAAACTGGGAGAGCTACACGGGGCAGTAGCGAGTGTGGAATTTTTTTAGCACATCATTATTTATATTAAGTTTAATCAACTTTGATTTAAGACAGCGCGCGCATTGCGTGTGAAACGTATATCGAGCGAATTCCCGATTAGCCGTGCAAGTTGCGTGCTGCAACTAACTAACTAACTAACTAACTAACTAGCCACATAACGGCAACCATAACTAACTATAATTGCTTGGTCAGAGTAATTGACTGACCCATTTTCAAAATTGATGCGTTCAAAAGCGCAGCGCGCAAAAGCTTAATGCGGAAGCTTTAAGCCCATGCTGCGGCTGAAACAACAACAACAACAACAGCAACAGGAGCGTGTGGCCTAATCAGCTGTTTCGTACATAGTTATCTATGTGCATACGCTTTCTTTGTTTACATTGGCGCAAAAGCTCACGGCGCGTGCACGCGCCAACAAAAAACATAAAAAAGCACAAAATACAAATTTAACGGCTTTATTTGCGGTAAATATTTAACTACTTTGAGGTTAGACAACATGCCGCGAACATCTTCGCAAGGGCAAAAGAAAGTAAGACACTTAAGATACTTTAAGACCTTTGAAATGAAAAGCTCTAAGCTGCAGCTTGTTAGATAAGATATTTAGCTCTAGTTAAGGTTAGGATGGTATTTTTAGCAATATAGATAGCTTGAATTTTTTTTTATAAATATGAACTTTGCCTGAACACATTTTACCCAAAGCGATAAGTTCTCCAATCGGTGTTCCCTGTAAGCCTAATGACTCACAGTTGGGCAAACTATGCCTTATCTATATGATTTATAAATAAAAACCTTTTTTTCTGATATGTTCAGACAGATTACAATGTTGTACAATGCATGTCAGCAAGCCAACGAAACACGCGAAATCATTTTCGGGCCACTTGACGTAAGGCCAACACATTGTCATTGACATTTATCAATGCAGACTGATAAGTCGAGTACAATAAGGCCCATTATATGGGAACCTAACGCAATGGCAACTGTGACTCATTGTTAACCTATGATTCAATCAAACTAAATGACCTCTACAACATGGAACTGCAGGTGAAAAGCAAAGGTCGTGAAGTGAATTGCATCTCTAATTGTTTTCTGCTGAATGACAAAGACAGAAAACCAAAGTCGCAGGCACTTCAGAGCTCTGAATCCAGAACGACTTTGGCTTTGCATAAAAGCACCCAAGCATACGCAGAACATAAGCAAGAACAAGAACAAGACACCAAGATGAGCAAAAGCAAAAACAAAAAACCAACAGCAAGTGGGAACGTAGAGGTCGGGTATAACCGACGCGCTCATAGTGGTGACAACTACTACAATAAATATTATGTCTGAGGTTAGAGCTGAACACAGGACTCCGCGCAAACCTAATCTGGTTCAAAATTCTGTTTTATGATCTTGTCGATTCGAGTCTAAATAATCCAAGTTTAAAATCTCGAACCCAATATACACTTCTCACTACCAGAACGAGTATGGAAACAACAGCAGCAAGCGACAGCACGAAACTCGCCTCGCACACTCTTTATGCTCAGTGGCGAGCTTTTGCATGTGCCATGTGCTTAGAACTTTTGCGCGGTGCTTTTCAGATGAGCGCTTTGAAAACAGTTGACGAGCTGCCTTCATGCCAAGCGGACGTAGTGTAAAGCGCAACAGTGTGGCTAACTGAACTAAAAAGAAGCAACAGCTAGCTAATAATATAGCAACAACAACAGCGTCGACTCAATATAAACTAAAAACCGTATAGAATTTACTTAATTTTTGCTCCGCCTGGCAACAACAACAAAACTGTTTTGCGTTGGTTTGAAACCAAAAGTTATGTGATAAGATACAAATTACGGTGTGTGTGTGTGTGTGCGTGTGCTTGTGCTTGTGCTTGTGCTTTTTTCGCACTAAGAATTATCCTGCGTGTACCGTGTGCCTGTGTGTGTATAACTGCGCAGGACGTGCCAGAAAAAGCTGCTTATCAGTGGACGAGCTGCTGCAGCAGCCTGTTTTCCTTTTCGCAATCAGGCACAACAAGGTCAACGAAACAGCTGGCAAAATATACATAAAAAAAATCCGACAAATTTATTAATTAAGAAGAAAAAAAAACAACAAAGTTGATTTTATAAAAACATTTTATTGTGAAATATCCTACATTTAAGTATATTGAAAAAAAAATCAAAGCGTATTAAAATTGATTTTATAAATACAATATAAAGACAAAACCAAAAAAGTTTTTATAATTAATTTGGCGACGCGGCAACAACAACAACAAAAACACACAACAAAATGTCTTCCATGGCTGCATTTGATCAAATCAAAATTGGACTCAAGTAAGCACTGAAAATATATATCTGTATGAATGTGTATTAATAGATATTTCTAAAAGGGTTGCTTGTTTCTAAAATGTTAAGTGTTGAACAAATTTTAAAATATAATGCGCTGCAGGCTGCTTTTTTAAATTCACCCAATGCAATTTGCTTAGCTCATCAAATCTGTTTTGGAATTTAATTAATGTCTAGTTCTTAACGTAATTCATGTAATTTGTTGCACAAAAACGGTTTAATTGTGGTTGCCTTTATGAGCAAGTTGCATGACATCAGCCAATTGTGTCATCTATAAGAAATATACAGTTGATACATATTAATAAAAAAAAAAGACAAAAATATCACTTTAGCGAATGAGACAGTAGTCAGGTTTTATAGCCTGTATACAGGTAAAAATATTGTGTGGACGCAAAAATGAAATCGATAATTGGAATTATATTTTGTGATAAATTAGGGATTTTTCGTACGTATCATGTACATATATTCCATATTTGATTCGAAAACTTTTTGTTTTTCGATTTTATTGAGCTACAAAGAATCAGATTTTAGATTATTAATAATATAATAATATGACCTTGAAAATGCTGTGTCGCGATCGTTCAGGCAGTTCAAATTCGTGAGAACCCAGAATTCAGAAAGAATTCATGAGCATAGAAAACGTTTATAGGCTCAAAGAAGCCTGTTTCTAACTGTTATACATATATACAACTTTATAACAGTGGGCTATGCTACAGGTGCATAGTTAATGATTACAAACTATCAACATATAAAAAAACCTCTGAAAAAAAAACTTAATTTAAATACAACCTCACCAGCAATCGGCTTCATTATAACATTTATATATATATATGTATATCTTTACTTAGAGGTAGCACCATATAGTATATATGCACATATTTGCCCAGATAAGCGCCGCAAATATACATAGAGATACAATTTGAGCAAATCCCGATGATAAAATATTTATATAGCAAACAACAGCGCTTTCATTTGCGCCCCTACAAATTAAATGAATTTTTGAAAGCAAATTGCAGCAATTTGTGTGCTTGTGTGCGTGTGTGCGTGTGTTGTATCCTATGTCCTTTGGCAACGACCAAGCACAGGTTGTGATCATCAGCAAATGACCCAACAATGTGTTCACGGCAGGCGCTCCAATTTCCTCGAAAGTTGATGTCAGCTCTACCTTTTTCCACATTGTGTGCCGCGTTCTCTTTTGATGGGGACTGCCCCATTCTATTGATTACCGGGTGCTCTGTAATTTGACTACAAACATACACACGGCGTATAACAGTGCCTCCACAGCGCCCGGTGGCCATTAAAGGCGCCCATTGTACTATTTTTTTTGTTTTGTTACTGTTTTTTGTCTGTCTCTGGCGGCACTTAAACTACGCAAATAATTAGGTAGAGAACTGCTCTCAAAGCGCCCCGCAGCTATGGCAAAAAAGAAAAAATTTAATAAAACAGTCAAGCGTGCTCTTGTGAAAATTGCCCGACTAGAAGTTACCTATTATACGGTAATTAAGTAATTACACTAATACTTTTTATGTTTGTTCTACAACTTTAAGAATTCAAGTTAACCCTTTGCATATTCCAATTCGCAATGCAGCTTTTATGTAAATTAAATTTTATTTCATCTCATCGCATTAAAACCCACTTTAAGCAATTCCACGTTTACAGGGTATATTTTAAAAAATACAAAAATAAAAACCTATTTATGCAAATTTTATCTATTGTATAAAAAACTCAAGCTGAGTCATTTGTGTCATAGCGAAATGTTTGAGACAACGGGGAAAGAGATTGTTCCATGAGATCAGCAATAGAGCAACAGGTTTGTTAGATGACCATAAAAAGAACAAAATTGATAATAGGCTACCATCCAAATCAATTTTAAGAAGAATAACAAGTTTTACCTATATCATCAAGCTCTAGAAACGGAACTGGTTCTAGAGCTGATTATTATAAAGTGGGTAAGGGAACTACCCTTTAAGCCTCTAAAACTTTCTCTTTTAGTAAGCGGACGCGGATAGTTCCACGTAATGTAGCTCCACTGTATGCCCGAAGGAGCAGATACATTTCGGTGTAATACTCCGCCACTTTATTTACAAATTGCTTATTTTTTAGAGTGGACTTATTAAAGCTCACCAAACTTGAACTCAAGCTTCTCTTTGTGCTTGAAGTCAGCAAACTATTTTTGGGCCTATTGCGTGGACCGCAAAAGCTTTACACTATTAACTAGCTCTTATTTTTTTTATGAAGCGTCAATAAAAGCTTTTACATCTTGAAATTACCAAAGACACGACTGTAGCTAGTTAACCGGAATTGTTAATAAAGTAAAAGTGTTGTCAACTTGATTTGTACTAAATTATTGTTCTTCAGATTGAGTCGATATATATGCTATGAAAACACACTTTGTTAATGATTTAATTATTAAATGGGAATCAGTTCAATAAAAGTAATCAAATGAATTAGCAGACTGACCTTAAAAGCTTAGGTTTTTTGTTTGGAATTCCCAAGCAGTTATAATAATGGCACTGAAGTTTCGTGGAACGCAAATTTAAGTTCCGCTTTTGCGTTGGTTGAAAATTTGCAATCAATTTGGGTTTTTAATAAATGAAAGTAAAAGCTTCAAACTTCCTTTAGGCGCCAACAAATGCTTTGTGAATAAATAATTCAATTCTCATCTTCTGAACTTATTTAGACTTTCACAACGTTTGATCTTTAAAATAAATATATAACTTAAATAAATATCAAAGAAAAAATAATTAAAGAAAACCCATTTAAGTTTTTAAAATAATTTGTTTCAAACTTATTAATAAAATTATTAATTAATAAAACCAATAAACTTTGTTTTTCGTTGGGCATTGTAAATGAACCAAATTTTGCATTTACATAATTTCAGAGAAATAATAAATATACATACACTTTTTATTATTTTTTATTTATTTATAATAAATGTATACAATATCACAAAAATACATTTTTTATTGTAAGAATTCACTTTGTTGAAACATGCGGCAAATGCTTTTTATTTTATTGTGAATTTGCATATTTATTGCTTGCCTGTGATAAATGCCATTGTATTTGAGTAGAGCACTCGCATGTCATTTATATTCATAAAACGCAATGAATTCTGAACAAAAAAATTTAAAAAAAAAACAGTCAAACTTTAAATTGTCAATTTATTTGAGCGCATAATTGATGTATTTTTAGCTTGTGGCAATAATTTAATTCCATCAATTCCTTATGCCGCATTTATAATTGAATAAACCACAACTATGTATGTGTATATTGACCGTTATATGTGTAGCACTTACACCTATTAACCTTCAGTTTTATTGCGATTCTCACACGATTCTTGGCGCACGTTTGGCATCTGATCAAATTGAATTAAATGTTTTGCAGCTCAACAATAAAATATCTCAAAAAATTGGCCTTCGCCAATGAAATATTTGAAAAAGCGGCAATAAGGCACACTGTGCGCGTCTCTTTGAACATTTTTGTAGTCTGCTCATTTTATTGTTTCAATGCAATTTTCTCTTTTTGTTTTGGTTTTGTGATACATTCTGCACGCTAAATTAACACAAAATTTCCTCATATTTACGGTGGGTGCCAAATATTGTTTTGCGTATTTTCTGGTTTTTTCTGTTTCTTTTTGTATTCGACATTGCTCATACGCCGCGTGTTGCGTTCCGTAGCAACATTTTACGTGCATTTGTCGCCATCGCTTTTCTTGCTTAGCTCGAGCGAAACGCCCACACCACCAAAAAAGCCACACACACACACACACACACACACACACACACACACACACACACATGTACACATCTAAACACATGTATCTGTGCGTTCGCCAATTTCACTTAATTTTGTCGCGTTTTATAGCTTTATTTTTTGTGTCGCTTTTGTAGCGAGCAACAAAAAGTGGCTTGAATGAACAAAGCATACAAGAATTGCGACAGCATCAGCCTTTTATATAAGTGTATACAATGTATATTTATATAAAGAATTGCTTTTCTATAGAATCGTATATGCCCATTCATGAGATTTTCTTGCTGCTAATACGTAAATGGGTTTTATAAGCTGACACTACGTTTGGTAAAATAATTTAACATAAGGCAATGGACTAATCATTAGAAAAAATAATTATTAATTAAAAATAAATACTTATAAATAAAGAAATATTATCAAGTTAAATGGAAATTTATTAGTTTATTTTGCGGTTAACTTGTCATGTTTCAGATTATAATCGGTTTTTGTAAAAAAAAGTATAAACAAAATTCAAAATCATGTAAAATACAATTTAATTAAACATTTGCCTTTTTTTCATACAACAAAAGAGGGCATTGACATTAAGTCCCCAATTATATAACGCATCCTGCGGTACACTTAAAGATGACTGTTTCTTTTTTTTCATTAATTACTTTTAGCTCCCATTTAATTGCAATTAGTTAGTCATTGACTAAATGTTTAAGCACTCTGTGCGATAAACACTCCTTGACCCGGCTGACATCAGAGCTGAAAATGCATTAAACGTTTGCCTTGTTGTTTATCCTTGCGCTAGTTTGAAGCTTTTCACCGAAGGGTGGTAAGCGTCGCCTGCGATTCATTCATAAGCGGCGGCTGGCAAAAAGCTCCCGCCAAAGCTTTCGGCTGGTATCCTTGCGTGCCAGTCCTGTCAAGGTCAACAGGCGCGCTGACAGATGCGCTTATAGCCAGCGAAATGGACATGTTAAAACTAAACAAATAGTGTCCACGTAATTTTTGTTACGGAAATTATGTGCCCGGCTCGTGATGTGTGGTGTTTTTATGGAAATTTTCCCTGTCTGCTTATTTTGCTTCTTCTTACTTTTGTGGGTGATTATAATGAAATTTTTATGTGCGTTGCTATTTGGTGTGTTAGTTTCATTTGCTTTTTACTGTTTCGACTTTGCGCTGGAAAGAGGTTGACTGAGGGATTAAGGCAAGAGAATAAATGGGGGGGAGGGAGGAGGATGAAGGCAACAAGCACACGAGTTGTCGTGTTGAGTATGGAAAATTAATGCAATCATTACGACATAATCTGTCATCAGCGCTGCTTATCACCAGGGGCCGCATTCTAGGGTGAGCAGGGAAACCCAGACAGTCGGGGAGAGAAGAGAGAGAAATCGAGAGTAAGAGAAACAGAGATTGAGAACAATCAATTCATTGTTGCTATTGTTACAAATGCGAATTAATATGTAAAATTAGCGAGCAAAGGTGTTGAATGTTTGATTAGTTGTTGCTAATGGTTCAATGACATTAGCTCAAGTCACGGACGTACACAAAAGTATACAACTAGCTATAAAAGCCGCAATAAAATATATTTTTCAAGAATTCTCTTTAGAAAGTATATATATAATCAGACTAATTATGTGATATTGAAACAAGAGTTTTGCTTAAACTTTAATTTTAGCTTAGACAATTCATGATGATGAATTATAAAATGAATAATTTTGTAACAACCAGATTAAAATACCAAAGCAATTTTGAATATTTAACATTTCATTCATTCCTGAGTGGTATTTGATAGTTTACTTCTTGCGTTGTTCTCCCGATCCCAAAATGATGGCAATGCGTATGAATATATTCAGGGCATCCATATAAATGGCCAGCGCATTGTTGATTGGATCATATTTGATGTGACCGTGCTCCGGATAAAGTTCAGCTGCTTTAACAATGCGCTGCGTGTCGTAGAGAAGGAAACCGCTAAACAGTATCAATCCGCCGTATAGGGACATGGAAGCCAAGCCGGCGCCCAAAGCTGTCGTTGGCGGCAGCCACATGGACGCCAATGATGAGGCAAATATGACGCCCAGGCCAATTGCCAGTGGGCCGCCAATGTGTAGAAACTTGTCGCTGGGCGCACACGCTGCCACCGTGGAGAGAGCGCCCACAATGCCGGTCGTATAGAGCAGAGCACGCACCAGGATGGGGCCGCCCATGAAGCACATGGGCGCGATAACGGCGCCCATGACGCCGCAGTGCAGGGCCCAGGCCAATTGCTTAATGCCAAGGCCCGGCTGGTAGTCCAGCGCCTGGGTGAGAGCGCCCGTGCCCATGACCAGACCCATGGTCACCAGGGTTGCCACCCAGCCGGTGCGCATGATCAGCTGCAGCATCTGCTCCGATTGAAAGATAGCCGCTGCCGAGGCGGCCGTGAGGGCACAAGAGCCGCCAAAGTAGGCATATGTGGCATGAATGCGATCCCTGACGTACTGCGGCCACATTACCGAATGATCATAGATGCTCGGCTGATTGGCCAGACCCAGGCCATAGTAGCAGAGCCCCACGAGGCCCATCAGTGCAGCGCCCGCCGCTGCCCCCTTGCCCATGGAGTAGGCATTCTCGGTGGGCGGACCCATCAGGCGTTCCTTCAGTGTGGGTCCCCTGGTGCGCTGCTCCAGGTGCGAGCGATTGCGATTCTCCGACTCTTCGGAGTAGTTACGTCTCAGATTTGGACGGGTTGGCAGCAGCAGCGACTTGCGCTGCCTGGGCGCTTGGACAGACATCTGGCTCGGCTTGAATCTGGACGCCTGCAGTGTCGACTTCGAAAGTCCCTGGCCGACGTTAAGCGTAGATCGACGCAGCAGTCGCGCCGAGCGCGCTTGGAGAATATGCGCCACACGTGCCAAAATCATGTTTTCTGAGACTTTGAATAGTACGAATTAACATTCGATTTGAAAAATTTCAACAAAATGTGTGTTTTCTTTTAACTAAGAGGCAACTTTGTTGAAGCACAGTTTTTAAGTCTTGAAAAACAAAAAGTTTCTAAGAGATAAAATGAAAGCTTACATTACATAAAACAAATATAAATACAATGCGCAAAAAATTTAAATTATTTCCCAGCAAAAAATGATTTCAAATTAAATAACATTGTAAAATTATTAAAAAAAATGTAATTATAGTTTGGTGTAGATCATTGTTTAATATTTATATCATACATACTTTATTCTGTGATTTTAAATTTTTTATTTTGCAAAGTTTAACGTTTTAATTTTAAAATAGCTAAACACTCATAAAGTAATAACGATAAACTAATCCTGATTTAAAGGTTTCGAAAACTCTCTATTAAACATTTATTTTTCATGTATTTATAAATAAATTATATACAATTATTCATAAGTTAACCAATAACGAACGAAAAATGTATTTTTATGGTGAAAATTCTTTTCTATTATGAAACAATATGCAATTCATAGCAATTTCTGCTAAAACAAATTTCCATTTAGGATTTAAACAAATAATAATATATCTTATAGCTGACAATGTCTCAAGTATAATAATAAGAATTGGCTTTAAACTAGTTTTATCTGAAAAAAAATGCAGCTGAAACTGAAATTTTTCAATATTTTTGCCAAATGTCAGCAGTTTGATGCAAATAAGCTGCTTGTGAGCTTATTTATATGTGCCTGTGTGTGTGTGTGATCAAGGAATGCCAGAATTGCAGAAAACGGGAAATCTCGCATTTACAAATAAATATTTAAGCACAAATTCATATGTGAGCTGTTAATTTCGTTTGGATTCGCGGTCCATGTGATGCTTTTAGTTTATTTGTCTTTGCCTCATTTTTGCTTTTCCTTTTTTTTTTTGCCTCTGCTGTCGTCAGCAAGAACAACAATTTGCTTATGTATTTTTTTTCTCTTTTTGAAATTTATTTTTAAACGTATATCTACGAAACACATAAATCACCGCTGGAAATTTAATTGAATGAACAGAAATTGTTTGTATCTGCTGGTCAGATAGACAATGTCCTCTTAAGTACATAAAATATTAGGTGCAAAAACTGCTGCATTTCATTAGCTGCTCATAACAATTTGTAAAACGCACAAATTGATGGGCTGCTTGAAATATGACAATTTAGGTGTGACCCTAGAGGTCCTATAGGCTCTAAAGCGAAATGTCTTTGCCTCACGCAATAGCAACATTAGAAATTGTTGAACTTCTTTTTATTATTTATTTTTTATATTTTTTTTTGTGTATTTATTTATGACACGCGTCCCGTCATAAACATTATTTATATTGACCTTTCTCATTTTTATGACACGCTGCTGGACATTAGCGTTAAGCGTTAGTCTGGCTTTTCACCAATATTTCTATTGCAAAGTTCAGGGCCAAAGCTGCGATAGTCAAAAAATCACAATCATTGTATGTGATAGTAAAAAAAACAGAAAAAATATGCCAACAAAATATACGGCAGCTCGACGGGCTATTAATAAGCATAAATATGACATATTTTTGCCGTTTCTGCTGACATTTGCAAAAAATACAAAATCACAAGAGAAACAAAAAAAAAATAAATAAATAAAACAACAAGAAACATGCGTAGGTCTTTTTGCTTTATAGCACCGAATACTTGAGATTTGCTTGAAAATTAAAGCACGTTTCATTTGATGAGCTCACAAATTTCATTGCTCAAATGCAGCTCTATAAAAATAATATGTAGTGCAGGTTAAACACTTTATCGGCTCATAATATTATATTTTATAAGCTGAAATCAACTTTAATAAAAGTAATGAGGAAATTAATAACAACACAAAAAGAAAAATAAGCAATATATAATATAATATTAAAAGAAATGTTTGAAAAGTATTTCGAATACATTGGTTTATGCGCAATTATGCGATAACCTTGAAATCTATAATTAACAGAAAGATTCTTCTGAGAGAATATATCAAAATACTTAGTATAGATAATTAAAGAATTATTTCTATAAGTATGTTGTAATAGTTGCTCGAATTGAAAAAATGTTTAGAAAGCTGTAGATAGATTGTAATAAATAGATTTTTTATATTTGTTAATGTTGATTATTTTAACACATCAATTGTGAATTTTTGTTATATAAAGCAAATCTAACCTTGAAGATTATTTTAAAATACTTTTAATTAAAATAAGTAAAGCAGCAAAATATATATATTATAAATTTAGTTCCCCGACTATTAATTCCAATATGTATTTTTTATTTAAAATATTTGTTTTTTTTACACTTTTACGTTTCTTATGTAATTTTCTGTTGAATTTTCGTCACAAAGCTAATTAAATATAGGCTAAGGGCTTAAGATTTGTTGTTAGGTAAATGCTATATTTTGTTTACCTTTCAGCCACAAATTTAACACATGTTTTTAGTAAGTGAATATTTAAACAAATTAAAAAAATAATTATAATCTGGCAAAAGGAAACTAATTTATTTTTAAAGCTGATACGTTTGGGGACTAGACAGATACGCCTCCCGCCTCAGTTGTGGTTCGCCCCAATAAATTGCAAACACCTGGCTCGCGACAAGTTTCTGATAAGGCATTCACTTTATCACTGGTCGAGAGTGTGAGAGTACATATGTATATATATATTTTTTATATAAATATACATATATATTATTTTCGTGTATATTTGTATAAGTGTACTAGCCAAATAGGCGGCCCATCAATAAAATCGAAGATAGCCGGAAACGAATCGTTTATTTTGACTGGGTTCAATGCTAAAGTACAACAGGAAACTAAGGCCAACAGTTTGATAAAATATCAATATAATAAGTTAAATAAAAGCTCTAAAACGGGGAAACTATGAGCCAAAAACTGAAAAATAATGATATGGCTAAGGAGCCTATTATTTACATATATAGATATTCTTTAATATAACATATATTTGGCATAATTCTAAAAAATTTCCTTTGGATATGTAAGTACTATATTGTGAATCAAAAATATGTTTGGAAAGAAATTTGTATCCAGAGTTTTTCAGTTTACAGGCAAAAGTATTTAAGCCAACTGTGGTAATATGGCATAAATACCCTGTAAATATGAAGATCAATTGTGTATCTGCATTTTCGTACAAAATATTTTAGAAAATCAAAACATAACCTGTAAATGTGGATTTTTGTGATTTCGATAATTTAATAAATAAACTTTATACACGCATACCCTGTAAGCACAGCTATTTTTATTAGCATACCCAGTAAATTAATGTGGTCTCTGAATTTTCCATCTTCTCAACAGAATGGTCGACTTCAAGGTACAACAGCGCCGTTATCGCACCAGCGAAAAGACCGTGGTTAGCACCACATACGGCCCCATAAAAGGAGTCAAGCGAAAGTCCATCTATGGCCAGTCGTATTTTAGTTTCGAGCGTATACCCTTTGCCAAGCCGCCCGTTGGGGAGTTGCGCTATAAGGCGCCACAGCCGCCAGAGATATGGACTGAGGTCAAAAGCTGCACATCGCAGGGTCCCAAGCCGCTGCAGAAGCATTTTGTGTTCGAGATGACAGATGGCTCCGAGGACTGTCTGTATCTGAATGTCTATACAAAGAATGTGAGTGACTAGCAAGGGCTAAAAGTACAAGAGTACAATTTATATAATATCATTTTATATCATTTAAATTAACAGCTATATCCCACTAAACCAATGCCTGTCATGGTCTGGATCTATGGCGGCGGATTCCAGTTTGGCGAAGCCTCACGCGAATGCTACAGTCCCGACTATTTGCTGCGCGAGGATGTGGTCGTAATATCCATTAATTACCGCCTCGGTCCACTGGGTGGGTACTTGAATTAGCTACCACTTGGAGCGTATCATCATTCAAATCTTTATTATAATCATTTTTCAGGCTTCCTGTGCCTGCAAGATCCCGAGTTCGATGTGCCCGGCAATGCGGGCCTCAAGGATCAGGTGCTGGCCCTCCGCTGGGTGAAGGCCAACTGTTCGAGATTTGGTGGCGATTCGAGCAACATTACGATCTTTGGTGATAGCGCGGGCAGCGCCTCGGTGCACTACATGATGATAACGGAGCAGACGCGTGGACTCTTCCACAAGGCCATTTGCATGTCGGGCAATACACTTTCGCCGTGGGCGGTTACGCCACAGCGCAATTGGCCGTATCGGCTGGCCGTACAGGCGGGTTACACTGGTGAGAATACGGAGCGTGAAGTGTGGGAGTTTTTGAAGAATGCCAAGGGCGCCGACATTATCAAGGCCAATGGCGAGCTGTGCATCGATGAGGAGAAGAAGGAGCGCATTGGGTTCTCCTTCGGGCCCGTCATCGAGCCGTATGTGACCAGCCACTGTGTGGTGCCGACCAAGCCCATCGTCATGATGCGCACTGCCTGGAGCAACAGCATACCTCTCATCCTGGGCGGCGTCTCCAACGAGGGTCTGCTGCTTTACTCCGAAACAAAATCGAATCCCAAGTGTCTCAACGAGCTGGGCGACTGCCGCTACGTGGTCCCCATCGAACTGAACATGGATCGGGATAGCGAGCTGTGCAAGGATTATGGCGAGCAGCTGCGTCAGAGCTACTATGGCGACAAGACGCCCAGCCTGGACACGCTTCACGAATATCTGCAGGTGTGTGTGCTAAGGAGGGGATAAGAGGAGAGGAGATCTCTCTATCTGTAGGGTTCCTCAAATTATATATACCCCAGTCTACTTGTCCGATTGAGTCATCTGATTTTTAGATTCATCTAAAAGATACAGAATACAGATTTTCATAACAATCCTACTAAGTTATTGTTATTAAATTTAAATTAAATTTTGACAAAACATGTTAAACATATAATTAATTTTTCTCGACTTTAGTCGGTCAGTCAAGAATTTTATTTACGACTAGCCTAGCTTACATAGGGACACCGCACATATAATTTTATATTTGCTTATCTGCAATATTTGAATTTATGTCCACCATGTATTCGTTATGAATTTGATGATAAGAAAATAAGTACTACTCGCTAATCTATACATTTTTTTCTCGCCGTTCTTGCAGATGGTCTCACACGAGTACTTCTGGTTCCCCATCTATCGCACAGTATTGTCGCGCTTGGAGCACGCGCCGAACGCACCCACCTATCTGTATCGCTTCGACTTTGATTCGAAGCATTTCAATCATCTGCGCATACTCAGCTGCGGCAAGAAGGTGCGTGGCACTTGCCACGGCGACGATCTTTCGTATCTGTTTTACAATTCTCTGGCGCGCAAGCTGAAGAATCATACGCGAGAGTACAAGTGCATTGAGCGGCTGGTGGGTCTCTGGACGCACTTTGCCACGTACGGCAATCCGAACTTTGATCCCGAACAATCGGAGCTGTGGCAGCCGGTGTCGGCGAGTGCACTCGATAAGCATCAGCTGAAGTGCCTTAATATATCCGACGATCTGAAGATTATCGATGTGCCCGAGCTGCGCAAGTTGATGGTCTGGGAGAGTTTCTTCCGGCGTGACGAATTGCTGTGAACAAGGGAGTGCCACCAAGGGGGCGGGGTCTCTACTTAGCATTAGCATTAGCTTTATGTTGAAAACAATGCAAAGCGTAGCTTTAAAGCCTAGACAGAACCATCTATATAAATATATATATATATATTTGAACATATATATATATTTGTGTGTTGTTAAGTTTGTCCAGAATCGAAATTCTATGTTAAGCCTGTTCAAGTTTGATCCAAGTCTCTAATGTTTATAGCTTGCAGTTAGTTGCAGATACTACTTTCTATCTAACTATGGTTGAGGTTAGTTCTAGTGTCATAATGAGGATGATATAAGTCGCAACTGAAGTACCTTTTGATAACGCGTTACAGATCCGCCAAAATAAGGAATTTTCATATGTATAAACAATATATAATGTTCCTTATGAGTCGCAAAAGAAAAGAAAACTATATCAAGCATATAGTGCATATATGTTAAAGGCTGTCAAGGCGCCCCTTAAAACTCTGATTTTAACTTGTATTATGAGGCGTTTAATTTTCTTTCGCACAAAGAACGCACTCATCTAATGATATATTTTTATATATTATTATTTGTAATAAGTCTTTGGACAACAAATCCCTTGTTTAGCTTTAAGCCCAACCTTTGCGTAAACGTTTTATAGTAATCTAATTTTTTGAAACGTATTTGGCCCCTTTTTTTAGTATAAACTTACAAGTCCAAGTTTTACATATTTAGGAATATGATTCTTGTTAATATTTAGAAATACAAATTTACATTAGACAAAGTGAATTTGAATTTAATTATGGGTCTGTTGACATTAAAAAAAAACACCTTGAAATATTAGTAAAATGCACAACAAATGATAATCTTAAATGTTTCGATTTGTTTTTGAATAGATACCACATAGAGCAAACTAAGACAAGCTCGATAAAATTCAATTCCTATAAGCTTCTGAATAATGTGATGCTACAACAAAAGAAAAGAAAAAAAAAAACAAAAAAGGAATTTAAAATCCATATTTTAATAAGACCATCTAACAAAAGAAAAAAAAAACACACACAAAAAAATGATAAATGTATTTCAAATAAAGAAACAAATTTATTTAAAATATTTGGTTAATCTCGTAGTATTTCTATCACAATATCTCCGCTTTAGCTGCCAAAAAAAAAAAAAAGAAATAATTAATATGGCAAAATACGTAATTGCGCTAAGAAAACTTAAATTTGTGCCCACACCAAGAGCTGGCATCTATACAAATTACGATTATGTACAGAAGTGAGTAACCATAAATATAAAACCCTACTCTCATAGCACATTGATTACCGTATTTTTATCCCAAACACGTGTGGCTTGCTGTTTTGCTTCTCCTCTCTGTTCCTCGCTTCTCTCTTCTTCTGCAAACTGTGCTTATCAGCTAAATGCTTACTATGACGCGCGACAAACTAAACTTGAGCGATAAATTTAATAAAGAGCTAAAGAAAAAATGGAGGAAAGAATCACAAGTTATTGGCTTGCGTGATTCTTTTAAGTGCGAATGGCAGGTTGTTAATTGGTTTCGTCGGAGGTGTGACAATAATTTCAGTCGATTAGGGGAGATAAAAATAAAAGTCAAATGCGATAGAGCGGAATTATTCAGCATTATGATGAGCAATTAGCACACTGTTCACATTTATGTGAGAAAAATGGGTTAAAGGTTCTGTTCCACTGGTTAAAAGTACAACAGTCAGAAGTTAAGATGAGTCATGAATCGAGTCATGTGTGTTTATAAAGCATGTACTTGGAATGTAATTTTCGTTTGTGTTTATAATTTAAAGATCGTATTGATTTTATTAGGTTTATAAGTAGTTAGTTTATATTGAAAACTTCATTATCATTATTTTTAAACATATATCTTTTTTTTATCGTTGAATACGTTTGATTTTTAATTTAGTTATATTTTATTTTTTAGTGTAACAAATATGTATGAATAAAGTGATGATATGTTAGGTGAAAATAGTTCGGTAGGATTATGGTAGAGTATGTCAGGTTTTACCAAAGACAATATACAATGGTTTCTTCAAAGGTGCCTCACCATCTAAAACTCGAACCCTGCAATTTGCCCACAATGCGTGATCCATTTTTACTTTTTATTAAGGTAATTTTTCACAAGCGCTTCGAAACTTGAACAAACTGATAATAATTAAAGCAAATAAGTCGTACTAGATATACATATAAATGGTCAACTTGAAGCAATACATCGAAATAATTCAGTTAGTTGCATTTCAAGCTTAAACGAGACAAGTTGAGATGTGTTCAAAGCTGCGAACCCTACTTTTGCTCAGGTTGTGATTGATTACAAATATTCCATATAGTTATAAAACTAAACACTCTATATTTAATTCAGCATTTTGGCGATCTGCATGCACTTGGCCATGAGCGAAGATTTGTCAGATCCTCAAGTCATAACCGAGAGCGAGCCCAGGCACACTACGCCCAATGATTTTTAATAGTAAAGCAGACCAAAGCTTGATGCCAGGCGGAAACACACAAAATTTGAAGAAAAAAAAAAACAAAAACAACTGTTAAATAATGCTAATATGAGCGACAAACTCACATTTGCTTGTATTCAAGAGTCAAAGTAAAAACTGGTTTTAATCAGCTGCGAATTGCAATCATATCATTTGTTTTAAAATCAAGTTCAAAAGCAACTTCTAACTGTTATTTAGCAGCTGAGCGACTGGCCGTATGTATAGAAGTTTATTTTTGGGGTCTTTGCACTTGGATTTATGAAAGTACTTGGCGTGGCTTTGAGTAGTTTGGGGCGTTAGCTTTAAGCTAGCATTCAAGGTGTTATTTTTATTACGAGTTTTTAGTTTTATTCTAATTAGTTTATTTTTTTTTTACTTTGGCATTAAATAAATTAAACTGAATAATGTTTTTGAATTGATATTATTTAATAGACAAATTCAAAATTAAAAAAAATTATTATTTATTTAATCTAAGTAATTGTAGATTTAAATGCCCAACAGCATATAAAATTAACAGACAATTTTTAACATTTAGTTAACAGCGATCTGCATATGGCTAAAGCTGTTTAAGCTTTTTTCAAGTTTATTTTAACAGTGCTGCCAGCTTATACAAAACAACTAAAAAGCTCTCACCCACAGACAACTTAACAGTGCAGGCAAAAACAACAGTGCCGCCAGCCGCCAGAAACCGTTTCGCTCTGAGCACATTACAGTACACACCTGTTGAGGAAGCAAGAAAGCAGCAGCGAGAGCGCGCTCGAGAGAGATTGTTTGACGTGCACTGATTATGTGTTGAGAGCCGCTTTCATTGATGTTTATGTTGTGCTCAACTAACTTCCTCTCGCCCCACATTGTTTTCGCTGGCGTTGCGATCGCCCGACTTCGCTCAGTTGTCGGCACACTCTCGCGCAGTGCGGTTCGTTTTACCGCGTGTCTTCACAAGTTTAAGCGTTGGCGTTTGCGTGTTTTGGAATTTCGTTACGCACACTCGCACTTATTTACTTTCGCTGCCGCCCAAGCCGCGCCCAAGCCAAGCGTAGGGCCGTGAAATTTAACTGTTTGTTTTCATTTCGTTTGTGCGCTACAAATTGATACCCTACAATGGCTGTGCGATTTTTGGATATGTTGAAGCTCACCTTTAAGTAAGTTTTCAAAGAATAACAAAAAAAAGAAGCATTTGCTGCTTTTTCTGTGTTTTTTTTTGCCTTTTGTTTGCTGTGTGTGTTGCAGCAACATCTGCAGATTTCTTGTTCGATCGTTAGTCGTTTTGATAGTTGCTCTCGCTTGCTCCTACACTTATGTTTGTATACATATCCACTTATGCGCGTGTGTGTGTGTGTGTGAGTATACATCACAATGTTGCGTCGGTGAAATTGTTGCGCAAGTTTTGCAGCTGGTTTTTGCATAAACCTATCGATGCCTTTTGTTTTCTTCATTTCGATTCATTCGTTAGCATTTATTGCTATTATTTGCACGTTTTTGCCGACATTCGAATTGGTTTATGTTTTGGCATACATTATCGCTAGACATTACAACAGCGTTAAAAGACGTCGACTCATATATCAATGGGTTTAATTACTTTTTTTTTGCTATAGCTAAAATTAATAAATTGGTTGCTACAAGCATTTTTTTAAATTTATATTTCCTTGATCTAAATACAATGTGTGAAATACATGATAGATTATTACAAATTTGTAATTAATAGTGTGTTTTATATATATATATATATATATATATATATATATATATGCATGATTCCATTAGCTGGAGCTGACAAACAGCTGTTGTTTAATATTATACGAAATACAGTAGAATTTATAGACATAATTCAAAATTGAACATTGGTATATTCTATATATCAGACACTGTTTTGTTAGTTAAATGTAGTCTTAAATAATTGTTAATTATTTTAAAAGTGATATTTTATTATCATACTTAAAGAATGTACTTTATAATTTCATATTTATTTTTATTTTGGCTTAAAAGTTAATTGACATTTTTTTTATGTCATTTTGACATTTTATTTTTTTAGTTAAAACAAAGTTCACAATGATTTTAATAGGCCTAATTATCCCCTACATATCAGAATACCTTTGTTTTAGACACTTTAAGAGTTCATAGAGAGCGCACGTTAAGTATATACAAATTTTGCAAACATATACATTTTGATTCTGGTTTCATAACCAAGTAATTATGATATATATATAACTGATAAAACGTTTTATTTTTATAGTTATGTACATATATATATTCTGTATTCTATGTTGGACTAGTACCCACTTTACAGCATTTCAATTTGCGTTAGAGAAAAATTATCGAAATACTTTTTCTGCGAATAATCGAAAATTTGTAAGCGACTGAGTTACTCCAATAAAAGTGCAATAATTGAACAAACATTGGTTCATGGAACAATAATTTACCTACTTACTCGCTTAATTCAAGTCGAAGCACACATACATATATACAGCAGATTGCTAAAGCTTTCAGGTACATAGTTCAATTGGTTTTCAGGTAGAAACTGTATTTCTAATATATGTCGCTGATTTGCTCAATGGGCATGACACGGCAAGTTTTAGTCATATCAGGTATATTAAATTGTAATACAAATGTTTATATTATGCGCAGAGAATTTTTTGTGGTAATTATGAATTAATAATTAGTTATTTTAAAGGGAGTTTGCTTAAAATTAGCAAACTTTACTTATTGCAACTGTTTCTAGTTAGTTTGCAGTTAGTTTGCTGATAAGAGAATGAAAAAATTCAATAGTCGCTTATCAGTAATTTGATAAACAGCTGTGTCCAAAGATATTTTTTCAACAGTAGAACAAATAAAGTACAATAGCTATTTGTCGTACATAGTTTGTCAACAGATAAACATATATAATAATAAAAATTATATATTTCTTGATTACACTTGTATAAAGTATACACGATTTGACTTCTTATCAGTTGGCATAGATAAAACTTACCTGTGAAAAGCATTATACTTCAACTTTTATAAATAAAAAATTTCCGCTAAGACCGCAAGTGTTTAATTTTAATATCCCGTACAATGACAGTGCAGATTCATATTGAACAGTTTCATAGTGGATTTAATATTTTTTTTAATTGCATGGCTAATTGGTGGATAGATGAGCTCAACTTATTTAACATTTACGTTTAAGACACACTTATATTTATTACCTTATTGCCAGTAATTTCCAAGCTATGTTAGACTTGAGAATAATTATTTTTTAACTGTTTGCTTAACTGAAGGCTCTATTAATATAAGCTACATTAATATTTTAACAGTGCTAACTGCATTTGCGTTTACTGACTGTGGTACAAAGCAGAACAAAAAAGACCGTAAAAATAACAGATTCTAATAAAAAGCAAGAAATAATAAAATATGCAATTAAAAATATATTTTAAAATATAAATAATTCAAATAATAATAATGTACACAGTGTGTATGAGAAATAAATGAAAAAATTATAATATACAACAAAAATAAAAAGTTGACTTAGTAAAAAAATTAACAATCTACTTTCTGTTTTTAATTTTAGTTAGTTAATCCATTAAAAATTAAATCGAGTATTTTTTGTGGAGCATTTCTATTTTTCTTTCACATTTTCACACTTTTGCTTTCCAATTTGCCAGCTCCGTTTCAATTTCCGTCACGTACTGAAATATATTACAATCTAGTGTATCTGATCTCTCGTTCTCTTTCTTTCGATCTTTCTCTTTTTTCTCACTCTCTGAAATTAGCAATTTGTATGCAATTGCATTGTTGTTGTTTTAGTTAAACTATGTCAGTGCATTGAGACAATGCGTGTTAAATATAAAATATGTGATTAATTTTTGAGCTGCGCAATTGAAATTTAAAAACAAACCCACAACAAAAGCCATAAAATGCATAAAAATGGCGCACCTACAGGCGAGAGCGCAGCAATAAAAGTTAAATACACAAGAAAAAAAAGTAAACAAAAATAACAAAAATAAAAATTATATATATATATAAATAAAACAGTAAAAAGAAAACTTGTCCTGCATATTAAGCATGCAGCGTTGAGGTTGGTCAAAAGCCGCGACTTTCAAGACAATAACAAAAAACATACCGTAACGCAACCACAGTGGCATTGAAAGCGAACCAGCGAACCACCCAACCACCAAGCCGGCAATTTGTTGAGTGCGTGACTAATTTTAGGCCAAAAGCATGAAAAAACACGTTGTGTTTGGGCTGTAGACGATTGAATACTCTTGTTAAAATAAGGCTGTGATCGAAGCCAAGACAGAGTTGATATAGACTAAAATATATTTGGGCATTATTAAGCTATTATATAATGAAGTGATCATAAATTATATTGAAATTGAAAGAAAGTGTTTTATATTAGGTCAAAACTTATTTTTAGTTAGTTACTTTTGAATGTTTGTTCTTAATTTATTATGGAAATTAAGTTAAATTACTTCAAAAGATAGACTAAGTTTGTTTCTGGCTGACATTTGCTGTATTCTTGTGCTGGTTTGATTTGTTGAAAAGTGTATCAAGAAAATATATTATTTTTTTTATTTTTTGTGTTAGAGATTATGTTTTATAGAAAAAAGTTAAGTGCCCGTTGTTAGGGTATATTTACAGCAGTCAAAAGTGCTGCCACAAATTGCGGCTCGAATCATAACTAATTTAGCCATTCTGTCTCACACGCTTCCCCTCTCTCTTTTTGTTTCTTTTTTTTTTTGTTTCTTTTTCACAAATACAGGGTGCTCAGCTTTAAGTACGAACAGCGCCGTTTGACCACCGCCATCTTCTCGGTGGTGAAAACCAAGCTGGGCACCGTGCGGGGCGTCAAGCGGAACACGATTTGGGGCGGCAGCTACTACAGCTTCGAGAAAATACCCTTTGCCAAGCCGCCGCTGGGTGAACTGCGTTTCAGGGCGCCAGAGCCGGTGGAGCCCTGGGATCGCGAACTGGACTGCACTTCGCCGGCCGAGAAGCCGCTCCAGACACATCCATTTTTCCGCAAGTTTGCGGGCTCTGAGGATTGCTTGTATTTGAATGTATACGCCAAGGATGTAAGTAGCTAAAGCTGTCAGCTTTTGTCCAACAGCTAACGAACTTATTTTCTTTCTTCGCTGCCAACAGCTGCAACCGGCAAAGCCGCGACCTGTGCTCGTCTGGATTTATGGCGGCGGCTTTCAGGTGGGCGAGGCCTCACGGGACATGTACAGTCCGGATTTCTTTATGTCCAAGGATGTAGTACTGGTGTCCATTGGCTATCGCCTGGGCGCGCTGGGTTTCCTCAGCCTTGAAGATCCCGAGCTGAATGTGCCCGGCAATGCGGGGCTCAAGGATCAAATTATGGGCCTGCGTTGGGTGCAGCAGAACATCGAAGCCTTTGGCGGTGATCCCAGCAATGTGACCGTGTTTGGTGAGAGTGCCGGCGGCGCCTCCCACACCTGCTCACCCTCAGCCCCCAGACAGAGGGTCTGCTGCACAAGGCGATTGTGATGTCCGGCAGTGCGCTGTGTCCCTGGGCACAGCCGCCGAACAATAATTGGGCGTATCGCCTGGCCCAGAAGCTGGGCTATGCGGGCGCCAAAAAGGATCGCGAGATTTATCAGTTCCTGCGCACGGCGAAGGGCGGCGATATTGTGAAGGCCACAGCTCAAGTGCTCGACAAGGAGGAGAAGCACAATCGCGTCCTGTTTGCCTTTGGACCCGTCGTCGAGCCCTACAAAACGGAGCACACGGTGATCGCCCAGCCGCCATACGAGCTGATGCAGCAGACCTGGAGCCGGCGAGTGCCCATCATGTTTGGCGGCACCAGCTTCGAGGGGCTGCTCTTCTATCCAGGTGAGTGCTTGAAGGCTAATCTTAATATTAATATTTATGTTATTAATAGTTATTATTATTTTTGTTATTTTTATTGTTATTATTTGTTCCTATTATAGAGGTTATGCGTCGTCCCGCCACGCTGGATGAGGTGGGCAACTGCAAGAACGTATTGCCCATCGATCTGGGCGAGAATCTGGACCCAAAGCTGCGCGAGAATTACGGACTGCAGCTGAAGCGCGCCTATTTTGGAGAGGAGTCCTGCAATCAGGCAAACATGATGAAATTCCTTGAACTGGAATCGTATCGCGAGTTCTGGCATCCCATCTACCGCACCGCCCTCTCGCGACTGCGTCTGGGCAGCGCTCCCACCTATTTGTACCGCTTCGATCACGACTCCAAGCTCTGCAATGCCATTCGCATTGTGCTCTGCGGCAATGAGATGCGCGGCGTTTGCCATGGCGATGATCTCTGCTACATCTTTCACAGCATGCTGGCCAATCAGGCGGCGCCGGACTCGCCGGAGCACAAGATCATCACTGGCATGATTGACATCTGGACGAGCTTCGCGGCCACTGGTGATCCCAACTGCGACAGCATCAAGCAGCTCAAATTTTTGCCACTGTCGAGCGAGACGCAAGTCGAGTGCCTCAATATCGGACAGGACTTTGAGTTTAAGACCCTGCCCGAGCTGGAGAAGCTGCAGATCTGGGATAGCTTCTATCCGAGAGGTAGACTTTAAGCTAAGGCTGGCTTGGTTTTAAATTGGTTTTATAGCTTTAGCTAACAGATATCGAGGCCTTCTTTATGTTTCTCTATTGCATGTAAATATGGTGTATATATCAAATACTTTACGAGTAATTTGTACGTTTAAACTGAAGACTAGTTTATTTATTTTGACAACAATCAATATTGCTTTAAGCTTGGTGCATTCGTTGCAAATATAAGCGAGCTCTTAACAATACCATTTTTTAAATACGATAATTAAATTTTAAAAGATAATAAAGTTTAAGTTTTACTTTGCGTTTCTTCGATGAATAAATAAAAAAAAGGGTAAGGTACGAACACAAACAAACTGAAAATAAAATGGAAGAGAGCAAAGAAAGGATATATCAAATTAAAAGAAATTTAAGCAAGAAACATTACGAAATATTTGTATGCATATTTTCTAACAACTGTTAGCAAAATTACAACAACCCTTAGTATAATTCATCAAAAAGTTGCAGCACATTTATTTTCAGGTTGTTTACTGCTTCCTATAACGTCAACAGCTGCTTGTTAAAATTAAGTTTACTTTTAATTAAAAAAATAGAAAAGCTTTCACATTTTATTTTAAGTGGCTGTTGAGTAATGATTGGAGTGAAAATGTTTTTTATTAAAAAAAGTTTTAATTTTGAAAAAATAATGTTTGGAAAATATATTGTTTGCGCTTCAATAATAATGTAATCGAACCTGATTATTATGATAATCTCTTTGTACCTTAAATATCGTCGAATAACGATTTAATTTTTAATATAATATAATATAATATATATTATAGTGGAACAGATTTATATTCATATTCATATTTATATAATTCTCAGCTTCTTGAAAATAACTTTTCCTTCTTGTGTTCCATTCTAATTTGACTTTAATATGGTAATTTTTTTTCCTTCTTTTTCTCTTTTTATATGCCCTAATTGTTCACATTACTGGCTCTCTCAGATTCCTGCTTATATATTTGCCAGATGTATAAATATTTAAAACTTCCGCCTGTGGTTTCACTCATCAACCCTTTAAGTTTCCCGCTGCTCGCTTTTAATAATTTTCTGTAGTTAGGACAACTTTTCACTCAAGCTGACAGTTTAGTTGTTCGTCAACTGGCTGTCCCTTAGCCTGGGTCCGCCTGTTTCCCTATTCTGCTGTCATGTCGTGTTTTTGCACCTACACACACTGGCACACTCTCGTGTGGTTGTGTGTCTGTCACACATTTATGTGTGTAAGCCGATGCTTGACAATCAAAGGGTACAACAGCAACAATTTCCGCAACGCGACCGCCAACAACGACCCCAGAGAGCAAGTGAGAGGGACTGAGTCGGTGCGTGTGTGTCTGAGGGAGAGGTAAAAATAAAATTCCATTAAAATTTTTGCAAGTTTTTAATCTGTTTTTTTTTGTTTTTTTTTTTTTAGGACATGCCAAAATGTTTGTGTGGTAAATCCAAAAGGGCTGCCCACGTCGACCGTGGTCCTGGCGCGTATCCTGCGCGACGTGAAAATTTCATTTGTCGACGCGCTGTGCGGCAAGTCGAAGCGGGTTCACAATTTTTATTCCTTTTGGTGTTTTACATATTTTATTTTTTCTTTTTTTGGTTTAGATGCGGGTTATGGTTAGGACATGCGGCGGGGCGTGTCCGCTGAATGTTGGCCATGTGCGCAGCGTGTAAAAATGGGCGTAAACTCAATAAATTAGATTTTTTTTACATTGCATAGGGATTTCTATATATTCCTTTTTTTATTTCATGCAAGTCGTTTGGCTGGTGCATTGGAATGAATTTTTCATGCCGTTTGTGAACTTTCTTTGATTAAATTTTATGTTTAGTTTTTTCAATTAAATTGTAAAAGTAACAAGTAAGAACGCTGTAGTTCGACGAGCCGATTGCGTTTTACTCGCTTACGTTCTTTATTATTATTGTTTGTTATGTTTTTTAATTTTCTGAATTTGTGATTAGCTTTAAAACTGTGAGTGAAACTTTTGAAATATTGAAAAAACTTTGTTTTGAAAATGAGTAAGGGTGGGAACCTTGCTTTTAGATTTTAAGATTTTATATTTTAAGTATAGAATCGATATTAATGAAAAATCATGTCCAAAATGCCATCAAACATGAAAATCAGTTCAATTTTGACAGTTCTATCTTGAATAGCTAATGAATAGTTAATAAACAAGTTTTAGAAATATAATTCTATAAGTTTTTTCCGTTGTTTAACTTACATTTTAGTTTTAATATGCGGTTTTTGCGTTTATTTATTATTATATATATGTTTTAACACATAATAGAAGTTTGTTAATTATCAATGTGAGGCTTGCATATGCACATAAGTATATATTATATTATATTATATTTGTATTGTGTTTAAACGTAGCCCTCATTGTGTCAGCCGCAGTTTGAGCGCTTTTTTGCAGGCGCTTAAAAGTATGCAGCAGTTTTTCGCATAAACGCTGCTCTTGGCATGTGTCACCAATACCTGTGTACGTGAGCACGTGTGTGTGCGTATTGTTGTTGTGCATACATAAGCCATATTCATTCGCCCTGTTAGCACTTGCTGCTGCTGATGCCACTGTCCGTTGTAGTTGTTTTTGGGCTCGACACAGTCAGCCTGATGTCTGATCATATTTGTTTGTGGTTTTTCGTTGCGGTTGCCGCTTAACAAAAACTGAACACACACGCACACACACACTGTCGCTGGCACACCGCACTATGGGGAATCTTACCTGTTTTTCGCTCGAAAACCAATTTATTACAATTGCATATAATAAATGAATTTTTTCTTAATTACTAAGGAAATACATCAAACTGTTATGTAACATAACAGCTAATCTTAACATGATATTAAGATAACAGTTGTTAAACACAGCTGAACTACAAAGACGCATCAAACTGCATTGCCTGAATTTTCACTTATCCACATTATATAGAATGTAATTCTGAATAGAATGATTGAATACAGAAAACCTTAGTTGTTGTGAATTGCAGTGGGTAGCCATATCATCGTACGGAACTGGGAAATATTACGTTTTTAATTGTTTAATAAGGCATATATAATGAATTTAATTCAAATATCCTGTCATATACTTAGAAACATTATTAATCATGCAATAATATACGAGAGCGGTGTTGAATGCATCTAAAAAGGTGATGTTTGAACTTAACTTCTGCTTAACTTCTGGCTGACAAATATCTAAAATATATCTTGTGAGCTTTGGTTGTATTTATATTGGCAAATGGGATAAAATGGGAACGTACAGTTATTAATTAAAGTTCAAAAAACAGGTCAAATTCTCCATAGTGCACTGGTAGAACCACAATTATAATGGCCTAGCCAGCTTTGGCACTTATTGAAGTTCAACTTTTATCAAATTAAATTTGCCGGATTACAGGTATTTAGAGCCTGAACAGTCTGTGGTCTGGCAATACAAGTGGCATTAGCGGTTGTAATTGAATTTAGCTATAAACGTACAATTCTTTCTCTCTTTTAACGCTGTGGCTTAATTGTATTTACAGCACATTTAAATAAATAAATAATAAAAAAACAAGAACTTTGCAGTCGGGCGATACCGACTGCGTTATACTCGTTCACGTTCTTAAATACAAGATTCCATGCTCCCATATATCAAACCCCCATAACTTTGTCAAAAGTGAACCGATTTTCACGTTTGATTGCATTTTGATCATGATTTGTCCTATATATTGACTCTACATTCAAAATATATTCATTTTCGAAAATAAAATTTTTTGAATTTTTTTGTCAATAAAGCAAGGGTCCCCCCTTGTGAATTTTGGAAAAAAAAATTTTTTCAAAATTTAGAATTGCGAATTTATAGTTTTAATCGATTTTATTTGTCATAATTAGCATAAAAAACAACATTTGAGGTGATTCTGAGGGGGTCAAATTTTTGGTCAAAAATCATGCCAAAATCGACAAAAATTTTGACATGTAAAGTTGTCAGATTCCATAGCTAAAATATATTCATTTTCGAAAATAAAATTTTTTTAAATTTTTTTGTCAATAAAGCAAGGGTCCCCCCTTGTGAATTTTAGAAAAAAAATTTTTTCAAAATTTAGAATTGCGAATTTATAGTTTTAATCGATTTTATTTGTCATAATTAGCATAAAAAACAACATTTGAGGTGATTCTGAGAGGGTCAAATTTTTGGTCAAAAATCATGCCAAAATCGACAAAAATTTTGACATGTAAAGTTGTCAGATTCCATAGCTCCCATACATCAAACCCCCATAACTTTGTCAAAAGTGAACCGATTTTCACGTTTGATTGCATTTTGATCATGATTTGTCCTATATATTGACTCTACATTCAAAATATATTCATTTTCGAAAAGCAAATTTTTTTGAATTTTTTTGTCAATAAAGCAAGGGTCCCGCCTTGTGAATTTTGGAAAAAAAAATTTTTTCAAAATTTAGAATTGCGAATTTATAGTTTTAGTCGATTTTATTTGTCACAAGCATGACGGAAAATGCACAAACCCAATATACTAGTTTCACTTTGTGAACGAGTATAAAAATTGAAACAATAGCGACTAGAAAACATCTGTCAATAACGATTTTTTATGGCAAATTAATTGATAAAGCGTAAATGCGTTGAATGATGGCGACAGCGCTTTGTGTCAGTGTTGTTAAACGCCAAATTAAATAAGCAACTGCGCCACAAAGTGAATGCAAATTAATTAAATAATTGGAAATGTATATAGAAATAATAAATGAATATGTTTATTTAAGATATTTGAAAGCAAATCTCACTACTAATTTACTATTTGACTATAATTTTATTTTGCACTACTTGGCTGATCCTAAGGGCTTTTTGTGTTAACGGTTTTAAGTGCAGCTGTCTGTGTTTTTATTATGCTGCAGGCATAAATTATTTACCTGTGCGTCTTGAATTACCTGCAGAAAGGCTGGAGCCACCGGGCTTGCAGCTGAAAATCACTTCGAGGGAACTCAATTTGAGCGTAAATTTCGTTTTGGTTGCACTTACGGCAACAACAGCACAACCAGCCAGCAACGGCTTTAATAACAAACACAATTTAAGTGCACATAAAATGACTGAAATATCCTGAAACCCCCCGCCCCCTCACAGACTTGCACTTGGCAGGGAATTATGCACTCCAAGGATACGACCCGCATTTTATGCACTCGCCAGTAAAGTTATTGAGTAATCAGCTTTAAAATTCTGAACTAGCTGCTGCATCTTGCATTGCCTTGCCTTGGGGCGTGGCAGTTGTTTGTTTCTCAGCCACAGTTGCCGGTACTGGCGACTGCTTGCTGCCTGCTGCCTGCTGCTTGCTGCATGCCCCATAAAATGCGCAAAATGTATGCCCAGGCACGTGGCAGCTGAAAATGATTGCGCGACATGCTTGCTTTATGCTTTTTGGGTGCCAGGATTTATGCGGCTCCCACTGCCATTGCAGAGTGGTTGCAAGTGGTTGCGAGTGGTTGCGAGTGGCTCTTTTTGCTGTTTGCAGCCAGCTGCTGCAGCTTTTGCTGAAGCTGCTCTCCTGCGATCACAGCTGCTTAGCATATCGCATTGCCCGTCGGCAACGTGACGTATGAGTGTTAATAACTTCTAACATTCCGACCAAAAAACTAATCAGCAACAACAGACTGCAAAATGTTTCATATTTTAAATCGAACATAGACTTCTAATACCCTATAATATTTACAAATAACATTTTAGCAAATAAATAAAAATAACATAATAAAATATGTATTCATCCAGTTTTGAATATGGTTAAATCAGGTATATTGATATTGTGCAAGTATATATAAAAAGCAGAAGGAGACATTTCTTATGAATATTTTTGATCAGCCACACTAGCCAATTACAAGAGCTAGAAAGTTCGTATAATAGTTCATAATCAAGTTTATTTCAAAATAATTGTTTTCCTTTTATCGATTTGTATTGTTTATTTTTTATATAAAATCTAGAGCCACAAAATAGTTTCATTAAAAACACTCAGCTAACGATAATTTCGGTTTCTGAATATTTTTTCGATACACCGCAAATATAAAATAAGCACAAATTAACTTTTACAGATTTGCACTTTTCTTTAAAGGTTACGCAAGAATTCACTTCTCAAGCAACCCATTTTTACAGGGTATTTGTAACTATTATTTATTTACATTGTCTGACCGAATGACCGACATAAATAAGTTGCAGACAATGAACAAAGTAGTTCGCCTGTTTGCATGCTATATATTTTTTCTTACACCCGCCCACGCTTTAACGCATTTATTTGTTTATTTTTTTTATTTTTTACTTTTTTTTTGTGTGCTGCTGGCAGACTCATTAAGTCCAGTAATGACACTTTAGCGCTGAGAGCACGTTCTAAGCGGCGGCAATAATTCATGCCACTGAATGATTTGTGGTAGCCGCCGCAACACAGACTTTGGTCCACAGCGGAGCTCGTCGAAGTGTGAATATTACGAGTATTTGTTGGCATATTTTAAGGTGAAATCCGTAGCCAGAGACTTTAGGCCACTTTCCGTAGCAGGTGCCATGTGCCAAAATTATAAAATATTTTTGTTTTTAGCTCTTTCGTGTTCATTTTTACTCGCCTTTGCTTCTATAAATAATATTTTGTTGACCCATATCATATGAGCGGCGGTAAAAGTGATGGCTAAAATACTAATAAAATTCTTGGCAACAGGCAAAATTGACCAAGCTACTAGTATAAATAAAAATTGGGAAAAATATGTATATTTTCTCCTTAGGAGCTCTTGTTGTACATTTTGAATACAAATTAAAGCTGAATGAAACCTGTTTGTTCCACTTTCGGAGTATTACATAAAATATTAAAGCCCCAAAAAACATGCAAAGCTTTGGCAGCACACAGCAAATGGGCCAATAATGTGACCTAAAGCACTCACTAACGTGTTCCCAACAAATGCAACAGAAAACACATTTATTTTGTATATTAAAATCATGCCAAAAAATGAACCCAAAACCAAGACTTTAATGTGCCAGCCAAAAAATAAAACACAAAACATAAAAATGAAATAAAATAAAATCTTTTATACACATACGCATAATAAACGACAGTGCAAATATTTATATGCATGCATATATACGTGTGTGTTGTGGTCAAAAAACACTATAAATAGTCGCCGAAGTGGAGATCGGCGGTGGGTGGCGGGCAGCCGTGGGGAGCGGTTGAAAGTGCATGACGCAAAGCGGCCGCAGCCAGCAAACCGCAGCAAACTAATAATAACCAGCAAAGCCACAGAAAATAAAACAAAAAAAAAACGTGAATGAAGCGAGGGGTTGTAGGGGTATGGACTAGAGGGACACGAGCTAAGTGCGGCAAGTGTGACGCTGGGCGTGGGGGTGGAGGTTGACTAAAGGCGTGGCGGTTTACTAACAACACAGCAAACATAATTGCAACCACGAATTTTACAAATAGCTTTTAGTGTCAGCGCAAAATACACAGCGAACACTACAACACACACACAAGAACAATCAAGCACACACACATAAGCACAACCAAACACACACACACACATACACACGCGTGTAATGTACATGCACTCAATGCATATCAGCAGTTGGTTCAGCGTAGTTCATGTTGCATACTTTTGTGGGCGGAAATGTCGTAAAACAGCAGACAGCAGACCCCGAAAGGACCAGCAGCAACAGCAGCGAGAGGACTAATATTTTTGCCCCGTTGCCTTGGACACTCTCCAGCGCATATCTAATTTGTCATGGAGCCTGAGCTGGCAGCAAGAAAAATGCAGCAACATGCAGCAGGAGCGTGGGTCCTTGGCCACTAATTAATGCGGCTTGTTTTGGGCCGGCAGGTCCTTGTGCCTTGTAGCTGTTGACTTCTACCCGTCTGAGTCACCCTTCAAGCCACCCGCCTGTCGAAAAATGTTCGCTGGCTGCAAATTAATTTTAGCTGCTGCGCTTTCAGCTTAAAAACCAACCCGCAACTTGGCTCTTCACTTGAAACTCGATGCCAAAAAAACTGTTGGCACACGGCGCGTATGCGTTATATTAACAGGGTTGAATATGCTTAACTTTGGCCAAACTACCATCCACAAATATGATGCAGCTCCTGCCGCATGTTAATTAGGCTCAACTCAGTTTAATGGAACTTGTTATATTTCACGACGTAGGAATATTTCAGCTCACACATAAATAATGTGTTGTGTTATGTTAAAACTGAACGAAAATAGTATGCAACCCTAAAAGCTGACTGCTGTTTTTCATTTATTATAAATATTTATCATTTTTAAATATCAAATATATCATGTGGGTAAATGGATTGGGCTATTTTCTATCTCAAAAATAAATTTGATTAAAATTTATTTCACAGATATGCATTCAAATATAAATTTTACTAAATATGTTTATTGGTGAGCAGTCAAATCGTAATTATATTTATTACATTTTCTATTATTTTTTGTCTTGTATTTTATGAACATATGTACAGGACTTCTGGAGTAATTTTTGTCCCATAATCTAATTAAAAGTCAAATTGCCACAAATTTAAATGCAACTAAATGACAAATGCTAACAAGCCAGCAGACAACCGAAGGTATTTTTTGTTCATGCCAAAAACTTTTCCCATTACGAAAATGTTGGCAAAAAGTGAAAATATAAAACTCTGGCCAGCTTCACGCCCCTCGCACGAATATGCAAAAATGCAACAAGCAAACATTTAAAACAAAAGTAAAACAATGCTCAATAGTTTTGTTGTTGTTGTTTTTGCTTTTATTTGCAGCCCATTTTCATTTGAAGTGCCAACTTTTGCAGCCAAACAAATGGTAAACAATAAAAGTGCAAGCAAAATATTTGCCATATGATAAAAGTTGAAGCACCTCTCCACCCCATCATAAAACTACATATTTATACATTTATACATATATGCAGGCATGCAATGGGCATAGAAATAGCGCTGACAATATGCAATCAAATTAGCTAAATGCAGCGGCATTTCCGTTTCCGCAACGACACGGCTTTTTAACAGTACCATTGGCACCTGCAAATTACGTACACCGCTGCTGGGTGCATGACTCTTTATTTGATTTTATTTTCATTTTTATTTTTGGGGCGTGCCAATTTTGCAGACAGCAGCAATTTCCTTTTGCCTGTTGCCGTTGCAAGTGGCAACAAGAAATAAGCAAATTTGTAGCTGCTATAAAGCTAACTAAGTAACTCACACACACACACACACTCGAATATACATACACAAATACTCGCACATAACTGGGAGCAGCTGCACCTGATATGGCAATTCTTGTGAGTAACTTTATTTCATCTCTTACTAATTATCTGTCTCTTGCCAGTTGCCAACTGCCGCCGTAAATGTTTTAATATGTAGCGAAAATAGTTTTTTATCTCATGCCGAATATGAAATACCCTGATAATTTAATTTGTTATAAAGATTATATTTTGCTTCTTTTTTCTGATATACTTTCTATGCTATACCAACCGTTTTAGCTCTGCTTTTTACTTTTTATTTTGTTTCATTTGCAAATGCACATTTTCTTATTTTTTTTTTGAGCGAGTAAATTGTTTGAAACATTTACATTTCCTGCGCTTAATTAATGTTTGAAGCTGTTCTGTGCTCGTACGCGATAATAAATTAAAAAACTTTGCAATTTTTGCGAACTTTCTCTTAATCCGTATTTCTGAACATATCAAATGTTGCTTGGATTCTAACAATATTTACATATATGTAAATATTCGGAAACCCTTTAAATTGCATCTTGCGAACAACTGTATTCGGGACAGATGCAACAAATAAACCTGTAGAAAGTGTCTTGCTTTCGAGCTTTCGATTATCTGGTAAACACATTAAATTGTGTGCCAGACAATGGCAGCAGACACGAACAGAAACACGTACAGCCACACAGCGGGGCAGGGGGTGGCAATTGTGGTGCTGGCGAAGGATGTGGAGACTGGGGCAACAGCGAAAATCGCGTGCTACGCGAAAAATATTTATTGGCTGGCAGCGGCGCGTTGGCAGCGCTAAAATAGAAATCACAGCTAAGGAAATGCTCAAGAAATGCTAAAGAAATAACGGAAATACAAAGTTGAGGTATCAGACCAGGAAGCGCATATCGCGTATGGCAAATGCAACAACAACAACAAAAACAACAACGAACACAACAACAACAAGAACAATGCGTGCAGCTCGTAAATAAAATGCAATACAAATGTGCGCAGCCAGAGTGCAAACAGTACAGTGAACATTGACTAAGTAAGGCAGGGGAAATTGTCTTTGATAATCTTTTCGAATTGCCTTTAAAAAAATGCAGCTTAAAGTTAATAATAATTGTGGATCTAAGCACAATCATATATCGATTGTATATGAATATATTATTTTTATTGAATTTTCTTATTTTCTAAAATCAAAGCCATTAATTATACATTTTAATTATAAATAACAACTTCTCAAATATTGGTAACTTATGTTACGAAATAAAAATATGAAATATGAGTAAAAATTGTCTGAATTTAAAATAAATTGATTGACAACATTTAGAGTTTGTTGAATTTACTCCATATTAAAAGAATTTTATTAAATATCCAAAAATCTTTTTTTAAATTCAGAGATCTCTGCTTCAAAGAATAATCGCACATTTCACAGATTCTTTTTATTCAACAATCACCGTGTTTGATGGTGTAAAATACGCAAATAAACTAAAAAAAAATTGGGCCGCCTCACCAACCTTTTTCTAACCGCCACATGGAGAACGGCTGAACTGAACGTCTTGATATGCCGGAGCGCAACTTTATTTTCGGCGCTGGGGAAGATTGGAAAATTTGCGAATCACGTAGCGTCGAGAAATAGAAAATGCGCGTTTTGCGTTTTTGATAAGCTGTCGTTGGTTAGATTTAATCCGACGCCCATTGGGCCGGGGCGTGGCCAGGCGGGACTGCATTTTTATGGTCGCCTCACCGAGCAGCGTGCCCAAAGTTAGCCTGTTCACCTGCCTTGGCCTTAGCTGCAGCTCATTTGGTAAGCAATAAAAAAGAACTTGTTGCCAGACTTACAATGTTTGCATTTCCCTTGCCCTATACATGCTCGTGTATTGTGTTGCCTCTGCATAAGTCAGTGGGAATTTACATTTTCTAAATCAAAATACTTTTAACATGGCCGCAGATAGCGGCCCTCTCCGGCTACATGCGTCAACAGCAAGGGCAAACACGGCGTAAGCACAACACCAACTTAACGGTAAACGTGTGGGCTGGTCACACGCCTAAAAGTATGCAATGTTTGCTTAGGCGTCTCTGCAAACACTTCCCAGCATTCAGCAGTTGTTGTTGCTGTTATGCTGTGGGCGAAGCTGGAACAAAGTTTATTGCAAGCTCTTTTCTCGCTTTTATTTAAAAAAAAAAAAAATGGAAAGCTAAACAAAGTCGATGGGCGTGGCAGAGGTGAAAGTTTTTACCTGTCTTGAGGCGCCCAACAGGCCAACTACAAGCAATAACGGCATCTTGTTTATTACCAACATTTTAACTTGGATTTACGTGAGCGCCCCGCCCAACACGGATGGCCAACAATGACCAAAATGTCCTTTTTGTATAGTTTGTGGATAATGACTTACATAAAGTTTGTCACACTTTAAGGCGTAGACTATTTTATTTAAACAATTTAATTTAATTTTTTTTATCATGCAAAACTGACTTTTCTCTTTTATAACATTTGTCATAGTTTTTACTCTGGATTTAAATTTGTATAAATAAAACAAAATGTTTTAAATAGAAAATGGAATTAAAAACTAAAATGAAACTTTAAATTAATAATGTTTGTGCGTAAATGAAAGTTTGGGAGAATAAACAGTATATTTTGGTATTAGATTAATTAGGAACTTAAATTTTAATTTTCATATTTTATAATATGAATATACGGATTTTGTGTTTTGCACCAATTATTTTTCATTAGTGATAATGTAGTGAGAATTGATGTGATTTTAAATGTATTGCAAATAATAAACGTTTATAGGCTCCAACTAACTTGGTTATTAGTAATTTTATTATTCATAATAAACAACTCTCGTGTTGGCAATAAGCTGTCAGTTCAGTAAACATGCACAATTTCATTTGTGGATTTCATTCCGAAAAATCGTTCACAATGCAATTGCAAATGCGATTTTCAATTAAATACATTAATGTGTTAATTGAGCGTTGCATTAAATTTAGAAGTGTGTGCAGTCAATTGAATTTAATTATCAATAGAAAATGTGCATGTGCAGTGGGTAGCGAAAAATGCATTGATTAGCCTTTGGACAGTGTTACACTCAATAAAATTTAATTATACGCATATTAGTTGAACATTTATTGTCAAGCCAACTAAATCGGGTTTTAATATTCAAATATAGCAACCGCAAACATGCATACAGAAGCTCCACTCTTATATAGTAAACGATTGTAGTGTTGTTAAAATACTTAAACTATATAAAAATTAGAATAATCTACTAAAAAAAGGAGTTCAATAAACAAATTAAATGATCTCAAAAATTATATAAAAATACTATAAATATACTAACTACTCCCACACACACACATATTCATTTAAAATAAATACAACTATAAAAGCAACTTCTTTGCAAGTTGTTTGCACATTTGTTTATTTCGCATTCGACCCTTTATAATGCCAAGTTATAATTTCTTAATATACGTGTCCTTGGCTGTTATGCCAGCTGAAAGCCCCCTCCATTTAATACATTCTTCTCAATTTTTTAAATGTACACAGCAGCTGGTAACGTTTTAATTACGCATTCAGTTAGCGCAGAAGTCGCAAAATTATGGCGAGGACCCTGAAAACATAATTCAGCGCATTTGGCAAAGTTATGTTCAACATTTGTTGCTCTTTTATTTATAATTTTTCACATTTGTGATTATTTTATTTTTTGTAATAATGCAAGCAGGAAAATACGAACATGTTGCTAAGAAAATTGTTTGGCATTGGGGAGTCAAAGTAAATGTTTGATGTTGCTTGTAGTTGCCTTGCTGTTTTTGCGGCCTAGTCAAGTTTTATGGCACCCCAAATGCACATAAAATCTTGGCAATTCCCGCACCGAACGTAAAAACTAGTTATGCAGAAAACATATGGCACTTGCCCCTACCCACCCTCTATAAAACATTTTAAGTTTAACGGCAATTAACCTTTCGCGTTCCTAAAATTAAAATCATGAGTCTCGAATAACCCGCGTAACCCGAGTGGATCCACATAAATTTTAAAGCGCACATATTCCTCAGTTGAGGAGAGAGTGGGGGTTAGTGGTTGGCAGACATGACATGTATTTATAGCTGGCCGTGGACCTCAGTTGGGCATATTACTAATACGCCATGTTGGCTGCGCGGCTTTGTTTTATATGCACACTCACCCTGCTTCAAGTGCGGCTCGAAAGTCGAGACTTGACTGCAAGACAAAGCAAATGTCTGCCAGTGCAATCCTTGGATATGCAGCCATCCTCAACTCCACTGCGCCCTGGTCCTTGGTAAGGCAATTGGCATTTGCAAGGCGGTGCTGTAGCAATTGGCTTCGTACTTGCTGGTGCTGCTCGTAAATTGAATAAAAGTTCAAATGTTGGCAATTAATATAACGAAAAAGTTAATACCACATGCGTGTGTGTGAGTTTGTGTAAATGCGAGTATGTTTGTATGTATATGCCGATTGCTGCACTGCAGCCTCACATTCTACCAACTGTGGCTGCGTGGCAAAATGCTGCTATATCGGTGAGTGTGTGTGTGAGCTTGCCGTATGGCTTCACCGAATGCGTTATACTCGATATGAGATCCAAGGGTCCGAGAGCCTCACATGTCCAATTTTTTCTCAAATTTGACATGATTTTTGACAAAAAATTTGGACCCCCTCAGAATCAGGTTAAATGTTGTTTTTTACACTATTTGTGCCCAGTAAAGTCGATTAAAAATGCAAACTCGCAATTTTAAATTTTGAAAAAAGGAAATAAATAAGGGGGTTAACATTCTTTGTTTCAAAAATATATAAAAAAAAATGTAATCATAAAATCATCACCAGCTATCTTCGTATCAAATTTGCTGACTCCAGCTTTAAAATAACCTAGTATTAAGGTCGCAAACTTTTGGGGAGGTCATCGGTTATCTACATACCAAGTTTGATGACTCTAGCTTTAAAATGGTGGACTTTATCGATTAGCGGTTTTGTTGTTGTACAGTTTACTAGAACAAACCTGCTATGCATAGTTTTAAGGTTTGCAATTCAAAATCGAACCCTTTTGTTTGTTAAAAAAGCATTCAGCACAAATATCGAGCAGCTCTTGTATTGGCGGGCACATGCACAGTAAAACGGGAAGATACAGAAACATTCATTTAGATTCACACATACTCCTACTTACATTCACACTCGCACTCCTTGCTTGGCAATTCATTGCTCGAATCGAGTCTGTTTCTATGCGTGTGTGTGTGTGTGTGCATCTCTGCTGGCATTTGCAGCTTCCTTTTAGCCTTTTGCCGAGATTGTGGCGCACGCTAATTGCTCGAAACGTTTGAACCCTCCTTCCACACACACGATGGTACTACGCCGCAAACTCCCTCTGCAACGCTATGTTAGCACATTGCCATCCGGGCGTATACGTAATATGCGAGCACAGGGGTGGAGCTTGGGGGGCGATTGCATTGAAGACGTGCTCCATTTCAAAATCGCTTCACTGGGAGCTCTAAAACAATGCCTCGTTATTTTCCCAAAGTTATTGCACATTTGCTGCAGTTAACACTTGTTCTGATTTTCTTTCTGTTTTGCTGTTGTTGTAATTTAATTGTTATCTGAATGTGTTGTATGTGCGGGGTTGTTGTTTAAGCTTTGTTTTCAGCGATACTTATAGCAAAAGCTATTTTCTGTTCTCTGTTCTCCTGCGTTTATGAGTGCTCTTAAATTGCAATTTACCAAAAATACAGTTAACTTTATTATTTTCGAGAATTAATGCATCTTTTACTCTGAAACTTAAAATTTAAAAATTAAAGTAGAAAGAGTTTAGCGCAAAAAAAAAAAAAAAAAGATCAGCAATACTTTTAAAGAAATAAGAAAATAAACTCTCTTTTGTGCACTTTATACACAAGTTTTTTTGTAATTTTAAATTGCTTAAAAAATGCTTAAATCTGTAAAAAACAAATTTTTAAGTATATAAATTATGCAATTTCATATATCTGGGATCCAAATTTTTAAAAGCTGTTTTGGTTTTGGGCTAATATTTGTGGTGAAAGTGGCAAAGAGCAAGAGCAAGCAAGCAAGAGCAGCTTCCTAATGTATTTTATACTCAAGTATTTTTTTTTTCAAAAATGGTAAAAAGCACACGTAATTATTTTCAGCAATTAAATAAATAGCCAAATTGAGGCAACTGTACTTAGTGTTCTTGACAAACGTTTTAGTTAAATCATTTAACTGTTTCGCACATAAAAACGCAATTTTCATAATCTTTTACTCTCACACACACACACACTTAACTACACGTGCATATGTGAGCAATGGGAAACACGTTTTTAATTCCCAGTCGTCAACAAATATGCGACTTGTTCTTGTTGTTTGTTTAGTCTCAAAGCGCACAAGGCAAAAGCAAATCTAATTTCTAACACGCAAAAAGATAACGCAAAAGAAAATAAACGGAACAGCCTCAAAAAAGAATAATCAACAATAACCAAGAAGAAGAACGGCAGACAGTTGCGCCCCAAAAAGTATGCAATGCATGTGTGTGGCATAAATCAAAGCTAGACAATTTTGGCAAGGGAAAAACACGAGCTGCAAAACATAAGAACTGAACAAAAAATATTAAAATCATCTATTTAAAAATATACGAACTACAGATACTTTGTCTTAAAGAACATAAAATAATAATGTGATTATTATTAATTTTATATACTTTTCCAACAGAGTCTGATTCATGTTTTAAATAATTTGAAAACTAAGAAACATTACATTCTGCTCTTTTTACAGGGTATTCAAGTCAGCTACACAAGAATTCACGTCGAGGCGGAAAGGAAATCAAAAGTAAGTGACAAGCCGACAGGCAGACGCACATAAAACACATGTGCACCACAAACAAACAGTATGGCTGAAGTTTTGCAGGCTGTGGGGTAGACGTAAGGGTGAGGGCAGTGTTGTGGGGTAGGTGGCTTGCGAATGGGGTTTGCTGTGCTGTATGTCAGTGACAAGTTGCCCTTTGAATATTTACAGGGCTTCATGTAGCTGCTGACGCGCCTAAGTACTTTAATTGTTTGAATGGATGCCAGCCTGTTAAGGACATTAAAACATATATGTCAAAACGTTGTCAAAAATATCCTTGATATATTTTTGTTAACTTGTTTATAGCCAATTGTATTGCAGTTTAAAGTTTGAGGGCGCCTTATTATTGACGATTGACAGCCAATAAATTAATGATAGATTGTGCTAAAACAAATGTTTGAGAATAGTTTTCTGATAAATGAAAATTGGAACAGAAGAAAATAACAAATTCATAAATTAAATTGTATAAAAAATTCTTTGTTTTAAACTATAAATATTATTTTCTTTTGTTTTTTGTACTAACTTTTTTCTTTAACTATTTCTTTCCCTTTTTCTTTCCCTTTGCTTTTATTTTCTTTTGTGTATATTTAAGCTACTTTTCTGCTGCTTAGAGTTGTTTAACCTCTGTGTTTGTTTAATCAGTGCTCGCTCATCGCTCCCCGCTGTCCCGCATTCTGGCAGATGAGGTGACCAAACAAAACATTTTTTGTGGAAAAAATGCACAACAATTATGACTACTTTGTGACTAGACGAGTTGCAGACAATGCCAGGAGCTGTCAGGCACATGCACCGTCTGCCTGTCACTGCACGAATGCAGCTTGCTTTGTTTCCACTTACTCCGTTCCGGTGGGATGAGAGGTTGAAGGATGTTTCACAATTGTTGTGCTGTGTTGCTATCAAATTATGCGCATTGCTCAATTTGGTGGCCAAATCGAGTGGGTAGCAAGCGACAGCCGATTAGATACATTGAGATAGAGAGAGAGCTCAAAGTGTTCTCTGTGTGTGTGTGTGTGTGCTATTTGTGCAACTAACTAGGCACCCACTGCCACAGACACATACAGATTCACAGATATAGCCTAAATGGCAAACATGCATACAAATCCAATAAATTTGATTGAACAATACACATCGAGCAACAATTATAATGGCAAATAGTCAACAATTGAATTTCTCATTGATTACGTTTCAGTATACAAAACCATTATCGGCTCGCAACGTCCGTGGCTGCCACAAATTCAACAAACAGCGATCAGACAGAGATATGTTATTTATAAACACACAAATATATATATCATATATATAACTAACAAAAGTTTACTTGCACTTAAATTATATAATTTTAATTTTAATCACAGATAACAAAGAGCTTTGAGTTTGTGTTTGGGGGAAACCACAGCAACCACATGGGCATAGAAAACCACAAAATTAACTAATGCAGCTTGTGCCTAAAATATAAGGATATACAATGGGGACAGAAGACAGGATTATGGTTTGTAGTTTAATATTTATTAATGGGCAGAAAAGAAATGAAGCGTTGGCCGAAACCAAATTGAATGCATCAGCGAACCAGTTAATATTAAATTGCCGCATCGATGAGCACAACAACAACAGCAACATAATAACAACAATAAATATAAGTGGACAACAAAAAAAAACCCAAAATGGAAGGCAAAACTATGCACAGATTTTGTCTTGAGGTTTTTCGGTGTCCTTTTTTGTTTTTGTTTTTCCCTTTGGTTGCGCAAACATCAAAAGCTTCATAAACGCGCCACCGAAAAAAAACTTATGACTCCCAGGGGAGACACTTGAGTGACTACAACAACAACAAGAGCAGAACAACAACAACAACAGCAACAATATGAACTACAACTATAGAAAGGGCAGCAACTTAACTGGTTACCCAGCAGCAGATCCAAGCAGCAGCAGCAGCAGCACAATGAAAGAAAAACAAGTAAGAACGTTGCAGTCGGGCGTTACCGACTGCGTTATACTCGTTCACGTTCGTAAATATTGCTATTTTAAAAAATAAAATTTCGGTATTTTGCAATTTGTGTGTTGCTGGGGGTGGGGGAGAGTGGGGAGTGCGGGTGGGGGTGGTCGTCGGCAACATTTTTTTCCGCTCTTTAAAGGAGGTGACCAGCTATCTACCCACCAAATGTTGTAACTCTAGCTTAAAAATTGTGGGAGATATAGGCATTTCCGGCGGAGCGGGGGCGTTTGGGGCGTTATAGTGGGCGTGGCCGGGATGTCAAGTGTGCAATCTTTGGGGGAGGTCAGCAGCTATCTACATATTAAATTTGGTGCCTCTGGCTTTAAAACTGTACGAGATATAGATTTTCGCGGGTTGCGGGGGCGGAAGGGGGAGGGGGGGGTGGGTACTGCCCGCAAATATTTTTCTGTAACTTCTGGGGGAGCTTCCCACTAATATATATCCCGAATTAACTGACTGTAGTTTAAAAACTCTGAGAGATATAGGCATTTTCGATTTTTTAGGGAGGGGGCGTTGGGCGTTCTAGTGGTCGTGGGCGGGCTATCAAGGGCGCAATTTGTGGGGCAGGTCACCAGCTATCTACATACCAAATTTGGTGGCTCTATCGCTTAAATTGTGGGATATATACACTTGTTATCGATTGGAACTGCCATATATAACGTGTTGTGCGATTACGGGGGCGGGAGAGGCCGTGGCCAAAAATTTTTTCCTGTGATGTATGGAGGAGCATTCTGGTAATATATCTCCCAAATTTGGTGACTCTAGCTTAAAAATTGTTGGGGATATTGCCATTTCCGATTTTGCAGGGCGGGGGCGCTGGTGGGCGTTCTAGTGGGCGTGGCCGGCATATCAAAGGGTCAATCTGTGGGGGAGGTCACCAGCTATATACATACCAAGTTTGGTGACTCTAGCTTTAAAATTGTGCAAATATGCAACACTTATCGATTTGACCTTTCAGGTTTATCGGTTTTCGCGATTATGGGGGCGGGAGAGGGTGTGGCCAAAAAACTTTTTTAATATTTGGGGGAGCATTCCTGCAATGTATATGCAAAATTTGGTGACTCTAGCTCAAAAACTGTGGGAGATATATGCATATCCGATTTTTGAGAGCGGGGGCGCTGGGGGGCGTTATAGTGGGCGTAGCCGGGATATCAAGGTCGCAATCTTTTTGGGAGGTCACCAGCTATATACATACCAAGTTTGGTGACTCTAGCTTTAAAATTGTGGACTTTAGCAATATGCGATTTTAGGTGTTATCGGTTTGCCACGCCCCCAGTGGGCGGAGCTCAAAATCCTTAACACTTTATCTGACGCGGGTACACACGAGTATATATCCAAAATTTCAAGTCTCTAGCTTCAATAGCGGCGAAAATAATTGCGTTCATACGGACAGACGGACAGACGGACAGACGGACAGACGGACGGACGGACAGACGGACAGACGGACGGACGGACAGCAAGACGGACATTGCACAAAACCAATATACTCTTTTCACTTCGTGAACGAGTATAAAAAGCTGGAAAAACCGAAACTATTTCTTTGCGCAGCGTTGTGGAAAATTAAAAACGCCCAACCAGCTGCCTATATAGAGAGCGGAGAGCTCTGCCAGCGAGAGACTTAGTTCGAGTGGGAAGAGCTGCACGCTGATTATTAATAACTGTAGCTGCAGCGAAAGAGTTATTAGACTAACACACTTAACACACACACACACACATATAGGCATTTCTGATCTGTATGTGTATCTTATAAGTAACTGTCTGCGGCACAGATTTCCCTGAAGGCCATTGAACTGTTGACTGCTTCTAATGATGAAAATCTAGACCCACACACATATAAGTACCTTCACACACATACTCACACACACACACACACACACGCATTCTTGTCATTTTGATAGCTGTTTGCTGTCTGTAATCAGCTTTCGCATTACGCATACGCAGCCAATTGATTTATGTGTGGCTCTCTGTTTGTTTGGCAATGCATTTTATAAATTTATATATTTGTGTGTGTTTTTATCTTTGACAGCCGCATAGATGTGCAATTTATAACATTTTTGCATTTGCATAAATTACAGTACAGTGTCAATGCAATAACATTTGATTGACAACGCGGCGTATGCGCAACATTTGGTCATTTGGTCTTTTATAAATCTTTAAATATAACATTACGTCCCATATGTTCCACTGTTTTGTAGTTAGAGTTACCCAATTACGAGGGTAGATAAGTGGACACCTCCTTTAATATAACTCTTCAATCTGAATGAACTGTTGATTACATTATTACTTTTTACCTAAAGCACTGAAAGGCATTTCATATAATATTATATCATCAACTTATCCAAAATTTAAAATATAAAGTTTTTCAATAATTCAACGCAATCCAGCGCTTGCCAAATTATTCAAAATGTTGATAATGATACGTCAACTAGTTGATGTTGGCACGGTAACCTGATTGACAACAACAAGATTGCATTCGAGCAGTCAATGCCACTGCGTTCAGCCAGCCTTCAGCCTTGTGCACTTGATTAAAGTCCAAATGGCGCAAGAATTACGAAATGAGTGAATATAGCTGAAATTGGGCATGGTAATGGGAGTGGAATGTTTGGGCTGGCTAAGAGATAACGGGCGGAATGGATAAGCCACGGCGAACATCATTTTTTAAAATGCTTCAGCGTTTGCGAATGCGGCCGTGCGGCGAACAGCGCGAAACCAAAACGCATTCAGGCAAACAATTGCAATTGTAATTGAGCCGCGAGTCTGCATGGACCTGTATGGGTAAGTATACCTCTCTGTGACTGTGTGTGTTTGAGCGTGTGTGTGTGTGTATGTGTGTATGTGCGGCTATGTGCGTGTGCTGAGTCTGTTTGCATTGTTATTTCAACGTCGGTCGCTTAGTGGCAATAAAAAGAATGTGCATTCCATAGGGAAATTATGAAAGCGGATTTCTTTTGTTTAGAATCGTTTCTAGATTGCATGCAGCGTTTGTTTGCGTGTGTCTGAGTGTGTGTTTGTGTGTGTATACGAGTGTATTTGAGTGTGCACAGCTTTATAGCCATTTCTGCTTATTGCTAATGCGACTGTTGCTGCAGCCGGAACATCCGCGCCAGCAGCAGATACGAGTATCTGTGATTAAGAGAACCCCCAGCCCCACTGCTTAGCGTTGGTTGAGGTCGTTATGTCTAATGTTGATTGCAGCATAAAATATTTATTAATTTTTGTATTGCCCCCGATATGGGTCAAGCTTAGGAGAACAAGTATTGTAACTATAACAGATATAAAAGCGAAAAGCTAAACAGTAGGTAATAGTTCTCCCAAACATTTTGCTATAAAATTCAATCTTTTAAATAAACGGTTAGCTTACAATTTTTGTTTAAATAACTTCTTGTTAGGGAATTTCTTTAGCGTTGGCTTTTATTAGCTCGTTTCCCCCATAATGCACGACGCCAAGTAGCTTGCCAATTGACAATCCCCAATGCTATGCAGTGTGCTCGTCATCAAAATGTGCGTATGCTCAAATGTATATGAACATTTTACCACTTTTGATCCCCCCGTCGGTCCCGCTATGCCACCTTCCTGCTACTCGCAATACTGCATACTGGAGTGCAGAGTGCCAAGTGCCGCATGAAAATCAAATTTTTTATGATTGAGCAGCCAAGCAGCTTGAAAGTGGCATAGTTGAGGCGGGGGCATGCCACATGCATATATGTATATGCATGTATCTGGCACGGCCAGGACAGCCATACAACTGTTCCAATTGAATACAGCAGACTGTGTGCGCGATGTATGCCAATTGGTTGCTATTTTGTATCAGGCGAGCAATCCGGCTCGGAACGCACTTTGACTTGATGCCAATTTTGAGTGCAACTAGCTGATTTCATTTCCTTCTTAAGCGTCAGCGCGAAAATATAATTTGCATGCTGCATGCTACAGATACAGATACTGAGCACTGACTACAGATGCATTTCAAATGCTGAGCAATGGAGGGCTCTGAAATGCGACATGCTTTGCTCATAAGGGAAATCGATCTTTTATCAAGTGTATAAATTTGTCTTGTTGTACGGCTTAAAGGACAATGCACTTTGTTGCCTGATTGAACCCTAATAAAATGAAGGACACCACGGGACACGCTTACTATATCGATTAAATGTCGAGCTGCAACTTAATAAGAACTCAAAAATATTAATATTAGTCCTCGAAAAGTATGAATACAAATTATGTTGCCACATTCAAAAGTTGCTTATTACTTAAGGCTTTGAGTAGTCTTTATATACTCATTTTAAAAGGATTGCTTTAAAATTGAAAATTAGAAAACTTTTAATATTATTATTTAAATCCATGATTTCTTTTCACACATTCGATAGATTAGCACTAAATAAATTATTCGAGCTTTAGTGCAAAAATAGAATTTATTGAATAAAATCATTTTCGATTGCCTATTGGCAGCCTTTTCTAAGGCAGGCAACCGACAAGCAGACCTAAACTCGACTTTGATGCACATTTAAGATACATATTATTCAATTTGAATAGATTAACAATTTCTTTGTATAATCAAGTATATTGTATACAAAAGTACAATAGAGTTGAGCTACAATATTCGCTGCACAAAAACAATGGAATTAAGATAAATATTTTTACACGCGACATTTTCAGTGCTAATGAAATTTTGCTTTCAACTAAATTAGTGTCCGTCTCAGCAGAAAGGCAACAACAGTGGCAACAAAATAAAATTAAATAATGCAAGCACTTTTAGGTTAATTAAACTTGAATAGCAACAAACAGGCAGCAAACGATGCAGCCAGACTCTAAGCCAAAATGGTGAGAAGAGCTGAGTAAAGTCGCAGCTGAAGTTGGGGTCCTTGTAGGCAATGGATAACTTTAAGGATGTACAAGTGTAAGGGTTGCCTGCTCTTGCTGTTGTCTTTCTTGTTGTTGTTGTTGTTTTTGCTATGGTTGTACTCGTAATTGTTATTACAATGGTTGTCCTTTTGCATTGTTGCTGCTGCTGCTGCTGCAGCCAGTTGTTGTCTGCCACTCTCGGCTTGCACTTTTCCACATAATTGTGTGCCTGTGGATACCCAGTCCACACGCTTTTCTATGCATTTACAGCAGCACATGCCAAAAATTTCCCCGTAGAGTGTTCCCAAAAACAATTTGGTTATAAAACAAAATTTTATTTCTTATATATTATATTATTTATTTTTTTATAAATTTTAATATCTGTTTATTCAAAATTAAATAAAATTCTTTTGGTCAAAATATATTGCAAACCTTTTACTGAAAAATAAATAATTCAGATACTATTACTTTATTACGTTTAATTTAATATAATTTTCTTAACCATAAAACTTGTAAAATATTATCGAATTTTTTTCTAGAAGTTGCTCCTTTTCTTTTGATGTTGATGTTGGTGTAAACAGAAACTATGTGAAGTTCAGTAAAAATTGTATATTTTATTTAAAAAAAAAACCATTATGAAATTAATTGGAAATTGTTTTCTGGAACTTAGGCTGTTTCTGGCGTTACACTCGGTGCTGCTGTTGGTGAAATGTGCAAAAGTAAACAAAAGTGTTGCCAACTTTCCATAGACAAATACAGGCAAAAAGATACGTTAGCAGTTGCTATGGTGTGCGTGTGAAAGTGAGTGTATGTGTATTTCTGTGTAAGTGTGTGTGTGTGTGTGAGTTTGTTGCTTGTAAGTGCTATCTGAGTGCTAGAACAAGTTCCTTTTACTGCTGCCTGCCGCTTTGCCTAGCTTATTATAATTGCCAGTGTTCTGCCTCGTCTCTTGCAAGTTTTTGGCTTTTGTTGTGGGTGTTGCAGTTGCAAGATTTTCGGCTGTCCATGCAACAAATGTAAGCAACGGCATTGATGTTATTTGCCCAATGTTTCCTTTCAGTTTCGTTTTTCCTTTCAGGTTTTTATTGGCAAGACAGTTGCAAGAGATTCATTTATTCAATGTAGATTTTTATGTAGTTCAAAATTAATTTTTCAGAACTCAACAGCAATGTTGTACAGAAGGAGTCAACGAATTGATGAACTGTTTGTTTCAAATAGCTTTTGGGTATCCTTTACACCACGGAATTCCAACAAAATGTGTCTTTTTGGATTTGCACACATGTTTCGAGCGCATTCATAATTGCTTAGCCTTGAGCTTGTTGCATTTTGTCCTTGTTATTTGGCTTGTTGTTGTTGGCGTTATGGCTGCCATTTGTAGCGCATACAATTGCTAATTGCTTTAAATGCATTTTAGCCGGAAGTGGCTTTACTTAAGCCGCTGGCAAACACAGACAAACGCACACACACATATGCAGATGCTGATTCAGCTGCAACGAATACAAAAAGAGATAGAGAGTGTGTGAGTTGTGAATATAGATACAAAAAATACTGGCTGCATAACAACAGTCACATTCAACGCATGCAAACGGAATATACCGCACATTGGCTGGCATTATCTGGGCTTTGGTTTTATTTTATTTTCTTGTGTTTATTTATTTAAAGCTATTAACTCGGCTTACCCTTAGCTGCTGCCCTGACTGCTACAGCTCTGCATATTTGCATTGGCCTTTTCAATGACACATGGCGTATACGGAATGTTCAACAAACACCCTTCTTCTTACATACAGAAAAAGTAACTCAATGTAACCCCCACCCCCTCTTGCCTGATTTTGTTGGCTTATCAACTTGATATTTAATTGAAATCAAAAAGTTTATGATTGTTTTTGCATGCAATTTCTATACGATAATAAAATATGCATACGGGCTATAGTTGCAGCTATTGTTTGGCTATTTCGCCTCGTCGTTATCCGCTTGTCTGTTTGTTATTGCCACCCAGCTCTTTTGTATTGTGGCATAATGCAAGCTGCATAAATAAGATACAGGCGCAAGCAATTATTTGCTTTGTTCATGAATTTGTCAATATTTATCAATGGGCATTCAGAATGTCAGTTCACGTGAAATAAAATATGTTAAAATTTAATTAAAACACATAAGTGGTAAATAGCAAGAAATTTATACTCACCAAATATTTATATATAAAAACCTATATTTAAAGAAATTCTATAAAATATTTCCATTGCTTTCTTGGGCTGGAAAACCTTTGTGTCTCTTTCATATGAAAGCACAGTATCAACAAATGCTGCCAAGCAGCATTTATTTGCTTAATAAAATTGATTGTGTTTTAAGACTTGACACGAGGCGACCGAGTGAAAATGGAACCTGTGTGGAGCCTGTGTGCCGCAAACGCACTCGTAAAAGATTGCTGCACTTTAAAAGTGCGGCTTAGGGGAAAGTTGAAGCTCTTTCGGTTACTTATGCGCTGACATTTTTATGGGTATTTTATGGGTAACGAGCGTGTGTGGCAAAGACAAAGCTAAGCTGTATTTTTATACTTTTCGAAATCGATAAAAATGCAAATTAAACAGCGCAAATGTGTGGAAAGGGCAGACCGTAAAAATAACAACAGAGAGAAAAAAAAAAATGAAAACTTGCATATGTGACTTGAAGAGATGTGGCTCGTTAAAAGCAAAGCACGGCAAATTCAAATGCCGGAAAAATGGCCTTTGTTTTGAGTTTGTGACGCGCGGACACACACACACAGACATAAATATGAGTATATACAGAAATCTCAAACGGAAACAACTTTTCAAGTCACTTGCAAGATGGAGCACATGCCCTGGCCCAGACGTCCAGATAGAACCCAAAGGAAGAGCAGTCGAGCGACAAATGAAAATTGCAAAAATGATCGGAAATGACCAATTTGAAATAAAAATGTTACCAAAATGTGGGAGTGTGTGTGTGTGTGGGTGTGGCTGCAACTAATGTTAAATGCAGTTTAAAACGAGCAGAAACCAACAGTACGTGTGTGTGTGTGCGGAAGTGGAGCACTTGACATGCACAGGCACGCACATCAACACAGGACTATGGAAGCAAATGCAGTCGAAGGATGCGCCTGGCACTCGGTTCGTTGGCCCCAAGGAAGCACCCGAGCATTTCAGACGACGATTTTCCGGCGTGAGTTTGTCACATGTAAAAGTCATGTGCATGATTCGCACTAAGAAATATGCTTAGATCATAATCGCATCAAGACTGACCCAAAACTTATTGCCGGCCAGCGTTGCTGACAGACAAATTAGAAACTTGTCATCTGAGTGCTGGCCACATATCATCTCTGGTTCAGCAGACCTCTATTATAAAGTATTCTTTACTATTTTTATGGCTTTGTACGAGTGCATTGACCCCCATATGGCACACACACAAGCACACACCGATGCACAGCTCATAACTCAAAGATGTCATCTTAAGTCCGCATCTGAAAACAATAACACGCAGCACACAGAAATTTTTGCATTTATACAAGCATTCTCTTTCTTTTCCAATAAATTTTACACTTCTATTTTGCTTGAACGGCAACAATTTGGAGTGCAATCCTATTCAAAAGACGCCCTCAGTCAACCGGGTGGCAAGCAATTCATCAGGCATTATAAAAACAACTTCGAGTAGAAAATAATAAACATGTCCTCGATAAAAAATGGCAACAGATACTATTCCGAGAAAATATTAGAAAAGGTTTTTGCAGACAATCTTTGCATTCAGAAGTGAAGAAAAATAAAAAAATTGAAGATTTTATTGCTTGCAGATGCTAAAAATAATTGTAGCAAATGCCTTTTATGGCCTGTAAAGAACAAATTTTTAATAAGAAACAGCTAAAGGGACTCCAGTCGGAAACTTGAGACCCAAGTGTTGATGGTCTTAACAATCGCAGTCAGTCAGAGTTGCCTGGATGCAATTATTGGCCGACTTTATGTGTTAAGTTTGGTCAACTGTTTCTCCGATTGTCCCAACTTGCTGACCAGCGCATTGGCTTCAATCTACAGCAGGAACACGGTGAAAGAATTATAAGCTATGAAATATCGCATTTATAAACATTTAACATAATTTAAAAATTTCACAGAAAACCTTTAGCGCTGCTGAGAATGATAAATCCTTTTGCTCTCCCGGCCACTTGTCTTCAGGATGCGTTAGAAACTTACACAATAACCCACAATAAAACTCTGGAAGAACATCTTGTTGCCGGAAAATTATTTTTGACATATACTACCGATAATAATAGGAGTATTAATATTGGGGATTTCCTTTCCATAGTCAATTACAAATTGTTTGAGAATCGAGTAAGATACTAAATATTTGAACTATGCATAGTATACTATTTATATGTCTGCACTGCTTGAGATTGCTGCTAATTTCCTTTTTTGTATTTGTTTTACATCTGTATTTCCAACCAAAAATTCATTCTTTTAATACTAAAGTAAAATATTCATGTGAAACAATTTGTGTATTTTTATATCAATGCAAGGGGGCTCAAATGTCTATATCGAAAGATAGCAACGTTCAGGGTATCTCCTAGTCCTGCGCTTTCTTACTAGTTTCTTTGAGAATTCTTGTGTTGAATTTTGTGTGGCATTCGCTTCCTTTTTGGGGGTGCTTTTAAGCACTTTCCTTTTCCCGTGCGCAAACATTTTGGCGAAAATGCACAAAAGTGAAATTTTGGTTTTCCGCTTTCACGTGGTCAGCACTTTCTGCTTAGTTCTTTTGCTGACACTGCTCAGGCAATAACAGTTTCGGGTTGTTTGCCTTTGGCCGCTGCTGTTGTTGCAGTTGTTTGCCTGAAAAAATGTGTCAACAACTGCGCGTCGCAATTAGCAATGCGCTCGGAAATATGGTTGCAATTTTTTTTTCTGGTTGGTCGTAATCAAATGAGATTTTTGCTACATGCCAAACGAACATGGAATGCCAAAAGAGACCCAAATACCAATTTGGCAGTTCACACACACACACACACACACACCCACACACGCAAACACACTATTAGCGATGCACATTGCGCATACGCCCCATGTTCAAGTGGAGCAACAGCTTTTGGCTAGTTGCAAATGTCCGCTATTTTTTCGTTTTAGTTTTATTAAGTTTTTAATTAATGTATGAGCAGTTAAAACTTGTAAAAGTGCTGTCATGATAAACTAAAACAATATTTCTCACTTGGGAGCCCAACATCCTGCACATACACACGTCCGCATATGTCGGCCAGGCGGCCACAGGATCCAAGCCGGATAGCTGTTTAAATAAATGAAGTTATTTGTACGTGTAAGTGTCTGTGTGTGTGTGTGTTAGTGATTGGTTGTACCATTAAAATATTTTCGCCTCATTATTCACTTGAACGAAATAAAGTTTTTATACCCAAAAAAAAAGGAAAATACCTTGTAGAAAATATATAAAAATTTTACAAAAAAAGTAGTTAAAAAATTGTAGGTAAAAAATTAAGAATAACAATATTTAATAAGCATTTCGGGTATATTATTGTTTGTATTACTTATTTAAATTAAGATAAACCAACCTCTTATTCATTGTTCTATGGCAAAGCACTTACAAATTGGTTTATGTTATTTAATTTTTTTCTTTCAGTTGCGAATTAGATATGCTTAAGGAATAGCTTTGCGATATTCCTATTTATTTAAGGGAACAGGTTAAAGCCTTTGTCCTTTGCATTTTACTTTGCTGCCCATTTTATCGGGGAAATTGAATTTGTGGTTGGCACCCAATGAGTGTGCTAAGTCATTTGGCAAACAAACTACAGCAAGTGGCACACAAGCTTACGCACACACACACACATAAGTACACACATTTTTCAGTAGCCTTGCGGTGTAGGATTGCAATGTGCGGCAGGGAAAGGAAAAGGACCAGGGACAGGGAGCAGGTTGCTGCTTTGTTTGCCTGTGTGTGTGTGTGTCACCCTAATCCTTTATGCATTTTGTGCCCCAGACACAGACTGACCCCATTCACAAAATTTAGAATGCCATCTATCAGCACGCACACACATACACACTCAGAGGACGCACAGGACACGCAGGCGACATGGTCAAAACTTTGCACAATTAAAGTTTAAGTGTTGCACAAACTTGTGCCATGTGCTTGAGAGCGGCTACAGAGCCGATGATGACCATGCTGATGACGATGATGATGACGTTGATAATGCTGATGACAAGGACAATGCATAAAATGCATTTTGTTATTATAGACTTTTGTGACGATATTGGCACGTAGGTGTACTTGCCTTTGTCCGAAATAATAACACCTTTTTGGAAAAGTTCGGTACGCAATAACAAAGTGCAATTAAAAAGTTTGCCAACACTTGCGAAAATATTGAATTCGATTATAAGCTGGCACTAGGCACCCAATTATTTTAACACTATTGCATCAGAAACGTTGATATTCTAAAATTGGTTAGTTTCCTTTTTAAGGGACTTGATCTTTCTTTTGCCTTAACGTTTGTCTTCCGGCTGTTAGCCAATTGCATTGCTGCTTAGATTGTTTTCGTGTCGTTAGTGTGTGCATTTATTGAGAAAATCGCTACAAAAAGAGCCGAGGAAGGAATATAAAACAAAAAACAAACAAACTGTCGATAAAAGCATTTTTATGCATTAATTTCTTTGGCATTATTCTTCGTCGCAAGTTGGCAGGGAAAGCATAAAAAAGAAAAATAAATCCATTGTTAATGATATACCCAATACTTAAATAAATAGAAAAAAGCATAGAAAAGTAATTTGGAAAAAAGATTTAAATTATAAAAGAATATTCTTAATTTAATGGAACAGTATGTCTGTACATACTACTTATTTTATTTAATGCGTTTGTATATTAGCAGATCAGTCCGAAAACGCTAAATATACCCAATTTGTATTCATTTTCTATGTACAGGGTATAACTAATAAAAGAAAAATGGAAAATGGAAATGTTAATGCAACTTCTGGTGCATTTTTGCTAGTTTACTTAACCATTACGAAACCCGAGTTGAACTCATTGAATATTTAAGAGATTTTCGAGGTAGGTTAAGAGCTATTCAACGACAATCGAGAAGCAATTTGTTAAACGCACTAATTAATGCAAACTATGTTCTCTTAATGGTCGACAATAAAAATGGAAATGAATCGAAATTAAAAATGACCTGGGCAACAACACTTATACGGAGACCCCATAACAATCACGCCCTTAAGGCGGTGGGAATAAAAATATAAATAAAATACAAACAAATGAATATAATGATAAATTGTCTTATTTATATAGAGTATGATTAATATTAATAATATCCACCCAACTCACACACATTTCATTATTAATTAAGTACAACGTATGCGTTTTACGCTTGTGGGGTATAAAAATTCGGTCTGTTATTGATTTCAGGTTAATCATACATTTAAATTTACATAAACTGTTATTAATACAGGCGATTAAATGGACAAGAATACAAAAATGCCAGACCATTAACAATATTAATAAGCTGTCGCTGTGATGTGAAATTTACATTAAAAATTATATATAAAAGTCGATGTTCAACTGTTTTGCAGACCCAAAATGCAATATGAATATTCATGTGCGATATAAATGTTTTTTGCGAGGATATTTTCATTTATTGTATATTTATATCGTTTTGTCTATAAAACTAACAAAAATATGGGGTTATTATATAAACAGAAAAGCTGGAAAAATTATTTCATTACATTTAAATAAATAAGTGTGTATAAATTATATTAATACAAGTCCTTAATTAATTATAATATTAAAAGTTTTTTCAATAGCCCAACCTTAAGATATTATCATATTTCATGATAATCGGATCTATTTAATACAATCCCATTTAGATTAGCATGCATGGAAACAATGTACAACGGTTGATTTTATAAATTAATTATTTATGACATAAAAATTATTAACAAGCCCCCAAAGTCATAAATAAATCTACGAAAAACATGAAATGCCAATGCAATTGCAAATAAATAATATTTAATACGCCTTTCTTAACAACAAGCGAAATATATCAATAATAATATGAAATGGAATGAAATGAAATACGCGAAAAGGACCACAAAAAAGCTTAAAGTCAATAAAAGGATGAGCAAATGATGTGTGCAAAATTAATGTTTGCGATAAATGTAACAATGAAATACCTATATTTAACGGATATTAAATATGTTTTTGAGCATTATATGCGAAAAATACACTACAAAAACACTTTTAATGTATTAATCTTTTTGTTGGAAATATTTTTTAAAGCTCTTTTTAAACACGTTTCTGCTTCCGAGCATTGATTGATCATGTATGTATATCATATATTCGATTCAGAGCTGAAGTGACATTTTAAAAGCGGTCTTTACTTTTCAGCATCAATTAAAAACAATTTTATTGTTTGGTATGCATTTATATCGTCAACATTCTGAATTTGTTGAACGTGTGCGGCTGTCCACATGAGTGGCCCCTGTTGAGTGCGAGGGCGACAGCAGTTGTGAGAATGAGTGCGAGTGCGAGTGCGAGTGCTGGCATAAGTATCTGTGTTAGGCATGTCGTCTGTTTGTTGTGGTTATCCTGCTGAAAAGCCGACAAATGAATAGTGCGGCTTTGATTGAACAGCAAAGCGGCCGAGCCTTTGATATGGATGCGGATGCGGATACAAATAAGTCCATAGACATTATAAATCTGGATTCAGATAGAAATAAAAATACCTCTTTTCGTCAGTATATACATCCATATTAAATGCTCGATTTGCTTTCCACTACTTTTCATATTATTTTTATATATTTGTATATAAACAGATCGGGCTCAGATGAAACCGCTTTAAAGCAAAACGTAGGCAAGTTATTTTTGCTAACTCAGGGTTATGTGCCATTTTACCTTTTCTTTTTCTTCTTTTTTTGGGGGTTACCGTAATCCAGAACAAACACCTGCGCCATAAACTTTAAATCCGTAGCAACAGCAAACAAAGTTTCACGTAGCTTAAAACAAGCAACAACCCAACCAGAAATAAAATCATTCGAGTGTAGCTGAAATTTGTGTTTCCGTGTGTGTCTCCTTGTGTTTGTGTTTGTGTTCGGCTGACAAAAATAAAAGTTTTCGATTTGCCGCTCGTATTTAGGAATTATTTTATCGTCTGGAGCTTTGGCCGCTGAGTTTCTCGCTTTAAATGCAAATAAGAAAATTGAATGTATATTTTGGGGTTCAAAATTATGAATACTCATTTGCCGTTCGAAAAACTCGCAGCAAATTTACACCTGCTGCTAATGATTGTTTACTGAGTGGGCTGGCAACAGAATCATGCTGACAAAGCGAATGGCAAAAGTATCGCACAGTTACTAAAAGTATATCTAGCGCATCAAGCTGAATTGTAGTTCTATTCTGGAAATAATTCGCATTATCATTAATTTATTAAAGCCAAAATGGCTTTGGCTGACATGCCAAACACAAAAACTCAAACACAGACAGACACACACACACATACACACACACACCTAGCTACGACTGTAAACTTCAATGGGAGAGTCCTGGCAACAATCATGCTTGCTGTGTCGCCCATTTAGCTGGTTATTGTTTTAACATTTTGCAGACCCGCTTGGCGCTGTCTTCGCTTTTATCTTATCATTATTAACGTTCATTTTATTGTCCTGCTGCTTGGCACTGTGTGTCCTGCCGCATCCACTCGTTGTTGCCATCATGTTTGTTGTGTATTTTAAGAGCGCTTTTTATTATGTCATTATTGTCATTTACTTAGCTCCCTGTCTGCGCCCTATCCCTGCTCTCATCCCTGTTCTCACCCCTCTGATCACTTCGCTAGCTTGCATTATTTTGATTATTTGTGACTTCCCCTGTAAATGGGCACTTTCAGCACATTATGCTATGACTCCGACTCGTTGATATTTTGATGGCGCTTTTCATTTACAGTTTCATTTCGTCTAAGGCCCCTTTAATGACCAACATCGTGTATTACTTGTTTTTGATATTTTCGTCTTTTAGTATTTAGCTGTGATTTACATAGCCCGCAGATTATTTTAACGACACACAAATTTTCATTGCTTCGGCTTAGCCGAAAAATATCTGTTATTGATGCTGAGTACATTTTTTTTTATTTGTTTATCAGTGTATTAATTAAACATGAGATAATGTTAGTCCACAGAAGATATAACTCAACCAGTTTATTGGCCAACATGATTGTTATTTCAAGACTTCATAGTGCAATGTCATTAAAAGGGAGGGAATAAAGTGAAAGTGACTATTATGAAATAAGAAATTAGTATAGACTAAAGAATATATAATGACAAAGAAATGAAAATGAAAAATGGAAATTATTATACATTTAAAACTATGTACTCAAGAGTTGTAAAATAGTTAACTAGTAGCGAACATTTGGACTGAGATTAATTGAAGAGAGAGACAATAACATATTTTAGTATATATAAAACCAAAAATATGTATCCATTAAATGCATTTTTTTTTGTTCTTATTTGTTCCTGAATTTTTTTTTCAGAGAATTTCAGTAGAGCTGCACTTCAATTAAAAATTATTGTTAAGAGAAAGTTTGGGTGGAATGTTGATGCTCTTAATGCGGATTAAAATAATGAGGGTAGTCAGTAAACAAAAATGCAAATGCATAAATTGATTACAGTATCAATTGCTGAACTCATGACTTTTAATTAAAAATTAAAATGCGCGCGGCGCACACAATAAAAAGTCAACTTGCAACTGGGCTCAGTTGGCAATTTGGCTTCAAAAATGGCAATGGAAATCAAGCTGAAGCCGCAAGGAAAAGCGCATATAGCTTGTGCGTACGCTATAAAGTAACCTGATGCGGCTGGCTGGGGTTGTGCGGTGAGAGTGCAGCTGGTTAAAATGGAAAAGCAAACAGGACGCTGTGTTGGCAACAGGAAAAGTTAAAATGCGACGCTGGAAAATTATAAATCAATTCAACATTGGGCCCGCAACGCTGGCCACACACAAAAGTGCGAGCCGCATAAGTAAATGTGCGGACAAGTTTCCATTACGAGCAGCGTCGAGCGGCCAGCGAATAACTGTATAAATTGCCAACTCAAGCGGAAGCGCAATGACACCGGACGCCATTGACCGGGCCGAGACCGGGCCCGGGTAACGGCCAGCCCTGTGGCTGGAACGCATGCGCGGCATTGTGAGCCGCTTCATCATCCGGCTTGTCGCCATCGCCACGGATGTACGCGCTTTAATCTGTAAGCCACAAACGTTGGCATCATCTACAGATACAGCGGCAGCAACAGCTACAGCTATATATAGCCATGGCCACAGCTTTGTTGGATTCGGTTTGCTATTGGCCGGCTTCTGACTGCGGCTGCATTTTAAGTCAAGCAGTTAAACAACTGTTTGTAATTGCCGCCAACAGGGCGGCCAGTCTCTGATATTGTGGTTCGAGTCGTGGCTTTTTTGGTCTGGGCAATGTGGGTTGGCTGCGTACTTGGGGGATCAGAGTTGAATGCTTACTGGCAAAAGTGCTTGTTACCGGATGTTGTGCAATAAAAATGCAAAGTATGCAAAAGTTTATTTCTGCCAGAGCTGAATGCCCGAATAGCTGCTACTGATACTGCTACTGCTAGTGCTGCTGCTGTTGCTGTTGTTGTTGGTTCTCAACGTAATTTGGGATAAGGTGCAAGTGTAGCAGAGCTACAATTATATATGCGTTGAATGATAAGCGAGAGAAATGGCTTAAACAGGCGACAAATATAAATAATATCTAAGTAAATACCATTTATACAAAATTGTTTGCCTCATATTCAATATATATACTCCTTTATACATTCATTTTCATTCATTCATTCATATATAATATTATTATATTATAATATAAAAAACTTAATATTACCTTAATTTAAAAAACTTTTTTGATTAAACGCTGTGATTTAAATTGAACCCTATGAAGCAAACATGGTAACCGCTTTGTGTGTACATCACTTAAGTACTTGCTGTAATTGCTAAAACATCTGTATATTAGCCATTCGGTCAAAGTCGGATTATACAACTAACTAAATATTTATTTCACATTTTCAAAAAATATTATTCTTTTAAATAATTATTTTTTCATACTTGGACTTGACTCCATCAATGTTGTTATCACAAAAATACAAAAAATTAAATAAAATAATGTTTATAAAATAAATGATACTATAACTAAAAATTTGCATAACTGAAAATTTGCTTAACATGCAAGGGGATGCAATGCAAATTATTGACATCAGATATGTCACACAAAAGTCGTAGTCAACAGCCAGCAAAAGTGGCAGCTCAATCGGTTGCTTAAGAACTTAATGATATATATATGTGAAAATCACAAATTAAATTACTTATTTAAATGTGATTATGCGCATTATTTACGAGTTGCAGGGCAGGGGTCAGACGGGAGCACGATAAATGCAGCGCTACAAGAACGTGTGCTGCATTTAAAGCGCATTGGGCATTACGTATACGCAGCGGATGACATTGAGCGACGCTGGCGCTGGCGCTTATCGCATGCACGTCGCAGCTGCTGCTGCTGCTCCGGCGAATGGCAACTGAAATAACGCCCTGCTTGGCATAATGAGCGCCACTCGCACCCAGCAATTCCAATGCAATGCCACGTGGAGCATGGAGCATGGAGCATGGCAGCATTAGCGTGGCAGGCCATGTGGTATGCCAGGCTGCAGATGGAGATGTGGCTCGAAATCCCAAGTACGGAACGTCAAATAGCAAACAACGTCTTGCACCTGGAATGCATTAAATAAACATCATTATCGCTAAGACTGGTACAAGGTATGCACACTCGCACATATTTACACACATACAAAGGTGCGCCAAACAATGCAACTCTGCAAATTCGCACTCTTACACACGCACACACACACACACACACAGGAGCTGCGCATATTTGGCAAGCAAAAGGATTTTGCGGTTGAATTGTGTAAACAGAGCGGGAAAATGCTCGAATGGATTTTCAACTTGCCGCTGCACATACACCCCCCCCCTTTAAAAAATAGAGAGAGGGGGAGATGAGGTGATTTTTGTGTCAAATACGTATTTAAAAGTTTGGGCATTAGTTTACCACTTAGCATTAGTTTTAGTTATAAAACTTAAAAGCTTTAAATATATTATGTATATATACATAAATATAAAAATATATATTAATTTTTTTATATAGCTGTGGGCTGCAGCAGCTGATTCTTTTAAAATGTGTATGTGTATACTAAATAATATATGTAAAAATAGTAAATTTTGATTTACATTTTTAATTTTATTTATTTATTTATTTAAAGATGTACAAGATGAACACTATAACTAACTTATATCTGATATAACGCTGGCTTTTAAGGCCATTTGTTCATTGAAGCACATATTTTTATATTTTTTGGGTTTTTTTAAATGCTTTTACCGTATTTAATATATATATTTATATTTATACATTTTTCTTCTTATTTTTTAAAACTTTTCTATGGCTGGCAAAGTTGTGTCGCTAATGTGCTGCAGGCAAGAAATAAGTTTATTTACAAATATTTGGCCATTTTTATTTTCACACATTATGCGGCGTTTCTTACGCTTTTTTCACACACACACATACACACACATACACTCGTATACAAAGCGAAAACGCAGCGTGGCCATTTATCATTTTCGCCCTATTGAAGTTTCAGTCTCGCGTCGACGGCGTCGGCGACATAAAGCAGCGACAGCAGCGGGAGGCAGTGCCTGGCACGAGGCCGAGGAGGCGTGGCAGCCATAAGCAGAAGGCGCGCTGGCCAGGCGAAGACACAAAACAGCAGGGTTGCCAAAAAATACCCAAAAACGTCACCGGGCACAAAAAGAACGACGTGCAAGTAGTTCAAAAACTTTGGCCTAAAGCCGAAGGAAAGGCGAGTCGAAAAAAATAAATATAAAAAAAACAGTAGAATAGCATGAAATGGACGCTGGGGGCGTGGCAGCGTAAGGGCAAACATTGGCTGCCATTTGTGAGCGTATGACATTATTTATGGTTTGTTATTTCTGTAGACAAAAAAGTATGCAAGAAAATATGTTGCGACTCTTTCATAATTTTCCTCGACTCTTCTTTTCTTCCTCTCTTTCCGGTTTTTTCCTTTTTTCGTTTTGTGCTGCTTTTGCGAATGAAACAAAAGTTTGCACACACGCAAACAGTGGGTGCAAATGAAGTGCGGCTTTAAGCATAAAATTTAAGTCAATAGAGTGCTGCATAGGAGCAAGGGGGAGGGAGGAAACTAAAACCTTGGCATGCATTAATTAAAAGTGCAAACACAAGTCGACAGCAAGGAAATGTTTGGCAAAGTGCTCGCTGCAAATTGCGCATAAATTAAAAGCGCTCATTAAATATTTTCATATAAAATAGAAAGCGCCTCAACTTAATGACCATAAATCGAAATTAATGACATTGCCAAACGCTGTCACACTGGCCAATCCCCGGCTAAGGACCGTGGCCTGCAGCCCGCGGCCTTCAGCCTTCGAGCGACCACAAATGGACGCACCTGCTGCTATTGCTGGTGTTGGTCCTGGTGCCTCTTCCGTTGCCGCTTTCCGTCCGCCAGCCCAGCCCGGCAAATAGCGAGTGACGTTAATGACACCTGCGAGACAATTTCAATAACCAATATGTGCCGTTTTGGGGTCTGCGAATCGACGGAGCCGACTACCTGCGGTGGGCATTAAGTAATCGATTATGGCTTCACTTTTATTTATTGGCATATATTCTGTGAACGTAGTTTTATAAAAAAAAAATTAAGTAAGCACAAAAAATATATGCGATGATGCGTCTGCAATCTCAAAGCAACTCAAAGTAAAAGCAAATACTCTAATTAAGACAATTTTTATGAGTTACAATTTTGTAAAATTTAACATTTTTTTTTATTATATTTATTTATTTTATTTCCCATTCTACAAATAAGTTTTAAGGAATTCCAAAAGCATCATAATTTATGAAACTTTTTATTTAACAATAATTAATACATTTCCATTTTAGATTTTGTATTGTTCTTTCCATGACTTGTATTCAGTTTAATGTAATTAAAATGAAATATTAAATTTTAATTAAATTACTTATATAAGCGACTTTAGGCGTATAAACAAATATTTTTAAAAAATACCGTTTTCATGCCTTTGGGAATTTGCATACTTTATTCTGTTTATCATGCTACAATTTCCATACGCAGACTGCCTACTTGAATTGCCCTTCACACACACACACACACACATACTTTTGACTTCAGAAATGGGCTTTAATATTTGCAAAAAGAAAGTAGCTTGAGAGCCGCCACACCACGCCTACAATATAACAATGAGGTGTCAAAACAAAGAAAATTCTTCGCTTGTTTCGCTTTTTCTTCTTTTTTTTTGTTTTTGTTTTTTTTTTTGGTTTTTCTGCTGACTCGCCTGTATTCTCGGCCCCTATTTACAGTTGCTCGTCGGCGCTCTTGCAGCTGTTTACTTTGTTAATGGTCTTTTTCAGCTCAGCTTGTCAGTCGCACGCGTCTTCGCGCCATCACCCCATCCACCACAACCGCACAACGATTGAAATTTGCTCATTTTTTGACCTCTATAACGCGGCATTGAGAAGTGAGAAGCTTTTTGATTTGTCCCAGTCCAGTCCCAGCAGGACTTTTTAAATAATTTTTTTTTTGTCTATGCGCCAGCGATGCGTAAAATAATTTATACAAAGCTCCCGTTGATTTCATTTGCTTTTATCACAATGCGATATTTAATGGGCAAGCCGTAAAGCGAACAGAAAAATTCTAAGTCTCGTCATTGTCCGCCGCGCTCTGCCACTTAAGTTTATTGACTTTGTTAAATACTTTGTATTTTTCTTTAGCAAATGACATTGCATTTCTAGTGTGAAGGAGCCCAATAACTAGCGCGCTTAAGAGATTTTTTGTCAGCTTTTATATCGCACCATGTTTCACAATTTTCAACATTTTTGTTGTTATTTTTTATTTTAGCTGCTTAATGAGAAATGCTAAATTTGTTACCTTGCTCAATACGAAACTTTATTGCTTTGTTTGTGAATTTAATTAATTAAATTCAAAACCTACAGACGCAAATTTAATAAATAATAATTACACCATTAGAATAGTTATGTAATTTTTAGACTTTAAATAACCAGTCGAAAATTCATTTCCTTTTGGTATTGAAATTAAATCATTCCCCCAAAACACGGAGGGGCTGCAAAATCGTTTTAAATAACGTCAACCGTTCGTGTGTAATTCTTGTCATTGATTTCGACCCGGGCAACAGTTTGTCGAGCACTTAGTTCATTTGACCCCTGCCCAAAGAGAACTCAACCCTTAGCCACAGTTTGGATGGGAGCTGGGACGTGGTGGCTATTCAGCAGTTGCTCAGATTCACCGCCTTGAAAATTTATTACATTTTCGAGTATTTTTCCGGTTTTGTTGTCCGGAAATTGCCGAAACGTGTGGCCGGTGCGCCAAATCCTTGAAATGTGCCAAAATAAATTATTAATAATTTCATGGCGCTTTCAGACGTCTGACCCCAGAGCGCACAGTCTGACTTTCACGACAGCGAAATTTAACGCACGCCCGATGAATAAATGAATTATTTATTTTAATGTCAAGCATTTCGGTGCTCTAACTGGTTGTTGTTGTTGTTGTTGCTGTTGCTTTTTTCTTATCAGAAAGTCCCTCGTTTAACTCATTTCCTTTATCGAATGACAAACTATTTTGTCATTTGGCGAATTTGTTTGTCGCCAAAAATAGCAATTTATACTCCAAATTGGGAATTGATTTTATTTTATATTTACTTGGAGCTTGCCTACACAACAGTTAGCTTTTCGATATTAATTTTATGCTAGCTTCATATAAATAAAAAAATACGAACGAAATATATATTTTTAAAAATATGATAAAATTGTGCATGCAGTTTAAATTTGCAAAAAGTATATGTTATTTCAATTTCAATATGTCAATGGCAGCGGCTGTCAATTCATTTGGGCAAGTGGGTATGCCGCATAAAAGCTAAGACTTCAAATGCAATTGAAATCTATCAAGTGAAAGACGTATCCGATGAAAGGAAATATAATTCAATAGATTTGTGGCTTTCACCTTTCAATTAACAAAACGACAAAAAATGAAAATGGCAAATCAAAGGAAAAACCTCATGCTGTTGCGTGATATATGAGTCAAGGTTTTGCAATTCAATTTCAATAATTTCAGAGACACAGCGCACTGTCAGTCATTTGTCGTGGACATTTGAAACAGCAAATGGAACGAGATCAAATGAATTGAAATTTAATGATATTATATCAATATTTTCGCATTGTTTTTTCTCACTTTCTCTTGCTTGCTGTGTTTTTCGCTCTTTTTTGTCATCGTATGCTGTAATGACATGCAATTATTTTCGCATTAAAACCCATTTTCGTTATTGTAACTGAAGCGAGACATTAACGCCTGGCCACATCCGGCAAACATCTATGAGGGCTGTCAGTTAATGGCCAGCAAACAATATTGACGTTTCGTTGATTAAACAATCAATACTTCAATCGCATGCTCAATTTTTTCATCGCTGCTGCTACTTTTTGCATGCACAATTTTTATCCCTGGCTTTTGTATCCTCCACGCATAGAAATGTGTACAAAGGGTTTGATACAGTTGCGTGGGCAGGAAAATATTCATGGTATATTGCAGTAACAGTAGTAGCCGTCGAGAATTTCCCAATTTTTATTTGCATTTCGCTTTTCATATAAAAACCACGATTCCCAAATTATCAGCATCAGATACTAACAGTAAATCGAAAAATTTTTTAATTTTATTACATGATATATTTATTTTAAGGGATATCTCCACTTCGATCGGTTCGTTTATGGCATTGTTACTTATTCCGTCTGCCAGTGTCTCTCTGTAATTAAAGTGATATGTGGGTGGCCAGACAGTAACAGTTTTCCGCGCTCATCAGCATTATCATTATCATAACTATCTTCATTATTAGCAACAGGAGCTACCGCAGCGTCCTTGCCTGGCATCCAACATGCGCATATTAAAAATTATTTTTGCATATGCCAGCGAAATTAAAATGGGCGTGGCTTAAAGAATGCAAACCTTTTTGAAATGAAAAAAGTTGCTGCAAAATTGCATTTTAAAGCGCCAAGTATCCAACGAATTTTCTGAAGTCGCTTTAATATGCAGTCGCTAATATATACATATACATATTTTCGTAAGTTTATTATCAATTTAACGCAATTGTCGCGACGATGAAGCACTTCAGTTCATTTATTTGACCAGGACAACTCGACTGATGCAGTGAACAGTTCTTGGGTAAATTTTTATTTGATTGCACTTAAAATTGTCTCGGAATGAAATCCTTTTTGGCCGCACATTCACTTGCAGATCATATATAAAATAAAAAAGAATTACAGATTTTTTAGCTGCTTTGGCAGTAAAATATACCAATAAACTGTAATGGGTAATGGTATAAATAAATGTATTAAAATTGAGCTCATCTTAAATTTAAACTCAAAATAATGTCGTAAATTTAGCCAATGTAAGAAAACTATGCATAACAGCTGAAATTAAAATGTAAAAAAATATTTTACTCCAAGTTATTATTCCAACCAAATATTTAAAGCATAACTCTACTTATTAAGCAATTGCCTTTTGAGGACTACAGTCTAATTATAAAGAACTAATTGTTTATGACGTCATTAACAAAGGTGAATTGTACATTATTTTTGACCTTTGTTGGAATTTACATAATTATTTTTAATGTTGTTTACACTGCTTTTTGCAAATTGTGTTAGTCCTTTAGTTGTTTTTCATGTTATTTAGAATGCTTGAGTTGGTGGTTATAATGTGGCCATGTCTAGACACTTTTAATATACACTTATAAATACTTTGGCCTTGGGCACATGTGTATTACTCTTGTTGTTACCCACTATAGTCTGTGTGTTAAAGTTAAAAACACTCATACGGCGCATTGCTCACATAAATCTTGTGTATACACACACACACATACACACGCACATACACACACACATACACACGCACACGCACACGCACATAGATTTGGCCAACTATGTATGTGTGTATGCATGCACATTAAAAGTTTGCCTAAGAGCTTATGGCACCATTTGTTAAAAGCGATTTTTAATGCAGCTTCAAAACTCAACCCAGGGAATCACACACATACGCACACAGCGCAGGAGGGGAAATTGCCACCCTCATTGCCATTGCTGACACATCTAATGGCTTTCCACGCATTAGAAGCAAAAGTTTTTTATAATGAGCGCACATTATTTTGATACTCTTAGGTGGGATAATCGAAAAATTCGATGGATATGAAAGCAAATATTTTAAATATCCTTTTGAAGGCAATTTATGTCGTACAAAATATATATATATATATAAGAATACTACTCAAAAGTCAAGTAAAAAATAAAGAAAATATTCAATAACTTATTTATTTATTTTAATAATCTATTATAGAAAGTCTTTCAATGCCAATAAAGGGCATTTAATCTTCGTTTATATTGCATTTAGTCAAGTGCTGTGTGCTCTGCCTTTTGACGGTGTTTAGCATATTTAAACTGATATCCAGTTTGCTGGCCATGTTGTGCGGGAGAGGGCGTATGTGGGGGAGGGCGCACCAACATGGGCTGCTTCATAATTAGTTGAAGCGCATTAGAATGGAATTAAATGATTTTTGTCACAGCTTGACATTGGCGGGATTTAGCTGAAATGGAGAACGGATTAAAGAGCTTCGCGGGCAATTGCTGGCGTTTAATCAATTTATCTGTTTAAACTGTTGGCAATGTGCTCTGCCCTCATTTGCCACTGACATTTTAATTGAAAAACAAAACTAGCATGAAATGCCTCTCCATATCTGAAATTAAATCAAATGTTGCCACGCCTCTTTTTGCATAAATGTTTTTGTAGTGCCAGTAAATACATTAATATTTCAATTTCATGGCAAGTTAGAGTCGCACAAAACAAAAATCATAAATGATAAATAACAAACGAACAACAAAAGCCGTTTAAAAACTTGTCGAGCCATTCGTTTTTGTTTGCAGCAACATTTTAACATATATAAATGAAATAGAAATTTTATGATAGTTCGCATATCAAATAAATAAGTAAATTTTCTGTAATTGGATATTCCAAATAAACTGGTCAAAATGTAAATTTTTCAATGAAAATTGTTCATGTTTGGAGTGCTGGTAGATAAGTAGGTGTATACTATTAATGAAAAATATAATATTAGTTAGTCTTTCTTATATATATATATATATGTTATTTATATATTTTCAAAAATAAAACCAGTTGAAATGGAAATCAAGGAATATTAAAATTCATATTAATTTCATATTAACGTATTACTTGTCAAATAAATATATGTTTTCGATATATTTTACTTCAATATCAAAAGTGATAGGGGTAGATTTCTCGTGTTTTTTATATAACAATCCCAAATATTATTAGCCATTTATTCGGATTTAATGCAATTATAATATACATATACAATATTTTTCATTACTGATAGCTACCAAATATGCATGATGCAATAGCATTAAAAAATATGTGTATTAACCATTAATTAAATGCATATTATATCGGCTTAAATTTATGTTAATGTCATTAATCAACGAAAAAACTGTTTGCTACCAATTTGAGAGCTACGTTTGCCTGAGGTCATAGCGAAATGATTTTAAATCAGCTGTTGCACTGACTGCAGCAACGCATTAACGTCAATCAGCTGTGTAATTAACGCGGTTAACTGAACAACAGCCGCAGCAGCACCAACAGCAGCGACAGCAGCAACAAGAGCAACAATAGCAACAACATCAATGAATCTGAGTGACAAACGTTAGCCATAAATATGGCTAATCTGTCTGGCAATGATTTGATTAGAGTAACAACATTTGCTATTTGACTTTGGCCTGTGCAATGGAATGCAAATGCGGCATATTTGCGGCAGCTCGAATGTCACCAACATAATCAACAGTAACAGCAACAATAACAACAACAGCAGCACTGAACAACAGCAAACACCAAACAACAACATTTTCATCAAACACGATGGGGCGAGGGAAATAATTAACACTTGTCAAATGGATGAGTGCTGTCTGTCCGTACAGTGGTGAGGGAGACAACGTTTGCAACAACAAGAGTTTTATATTAGTATCTGTTTGTAATATCTGCATCTGTATCTGTATCTGTATCTATATCTATATCTGTATCTGTATCTGTACCTGTATCTATATCTGTATCTGTATCTATATCTGTATCTGCATCTATATCTGTATCTGCATCTGTCTCTGTATCTGTATCTGTATCTGTATATAACGGCATGTTTTAGGCAGTAGCCAAAGAGGTTTTTAGTGTCGACCAGCGAAGCCAGAGGCAATTAATTGAACGTCGCGCCGTGATGAATTCCGCTTTCCGAAAATGCTCTAAGCACACAAGGTTTGTGTACCGGTATGGAAAGGGTTGTTAAAGTTTCGCACGTTCCAAATTTAAAATTTACAATGAAAAGTTCTTGTACACAGACATTGGAAAAAGTTAGAGAACTATTTGGCTAGAGAATGGTTTTATTTTAATATCCCAATGTAACAAAAAAAGTTTAGCATACATATGTTATTAAATGCGTTTAGGCATATAAAATGTGAATTTATATATATTTTGTATATATTTATTTGAAATGAACATATTAAACCATTAAAAAAACACTGTACCAACGTGAGACTAACCAGACCGCTTAGGTTCTCTTGCCCGAAGAGAACTGGTTTCATTCCGTGGAAATTTAATCACAAAGCATATGTTGAATATTTTCATGCATTCTTTAATCCAACAACTGCGGGAAAAATAATTTTGGAATTATTTTCTCATTTGATCACTTAACTGGCGCTGTATTCTGTACGCTATCCATTGTTGCGTTTCATATTAAATTGTTATAGAGTTTAATCAAATATAATTTTTGGGCTAAATGTGCACTGCGAAATTTTTGTTTGTTGGCCGTTTTTCTGTGTGAAAATTCCTCCCGTTTAACTGGATTTTGCACAATATAATTAATTAAATTGTTGCTAATAAATAAAAGATAAATAAAAAAATTTAACGTGGTTTCTTTGTGTTATTTAATTTAATTTTATTTTGTTGCTGTTCTGCGCTAAACTAATTAAAGTATATTGCCAGTTTTAATGTGACGTGGAAAGGGCGTCAGCGTTGGCAGCGGACCGCGCGGCGGACGCGGCGTCGTTGACTGAAAATATGTTGCGTACTGGCGGATGAGCTCGGGCGAGAAACGCGATGAGGCGGAGGTTTCGCTGGCAACGCTGTTGGTTCTGGCTGCCACGCGTGCGTGCAGCTGCTGCGTTGGCTGTGCAACATGTGGCACGCTGCGTGCATTGCCTGCGGATGGTGTGCTCCTAACAGGTGGCTGTCGAGTAGTGGTTGTGGTGGTGCTGCTGCTAGTTGGCTGCACCACATCACTGCTAGGCGCCTCAGCAAAAGGCGGCAGCAAATCCAAAGCAAGCTGCAGTTCCGGTTGCTTATTACTGGGCTGCTCAGCGCTGATGTCCGTCTGCTTGGTCCGCGCCTGCTGTTGCTCCTGATAGAAGGACTTTTGGTGGGCTTTGTGGCTGGCGCAGGCGCCGCCGTTGTGCTGGTCTCCTCCAGCGGTGGCGGCAATAAATCATTGAATGGCACCAATACGTCCTTAGGCGCCGCATGATTTATGTGCGCCACGTCAGCGGCGCAGTGGCAAATCAATGCGGCAGCTGCGATTAATAACTGTAAAATAGTTGGGAAATGCTGTTAGGTCTTACGAAAAATGAATGATGGCTTTTTGTTTTAGTGTTTTGTATACTTTGTTTACATAAGATAATTAGCTTTGCTTTGAGCACAAATTATGCAGTCGTTTCTGCTTTTGGACTGATTTTTATGACACAGCTCATTTGGTTATAGTCTAGTTGTGAGCCTCAGCTTGACGAGTGGGCAGCGACCATTTTTGAGATGACCTCCAAATAAATATTGTGAAGGGGAAATATTTTTAACCTTGCATTGTATAATAAGTTATAACAAGCGGCTAAAAGCCGCATTCCCCTTTAAGAACATAAACATCGCACATATATTGAGTACAATCTAAAAGTTAAGACACATTCTTGTGGACTTTGAAATAGATATAAGTTTTAAGAAATTTTACTTTATATGGAGTGCAAGTTAACTAATTTATGGCTTTGCTTAACATACTTGCCAAAAATTAACGCAAAATCAGTTTTGCTTAATATTTCAAGTCTGCTTTAATTATTTTTTGCCATCTCAACTAACGGGTTTTGCATAAGCATGCAATATATCTTGCATATTTCTTCATTTTTCATTAGTTAAAATCTTATTGCATTATTTATAAGTCGACATCATATTTCAAATTAATCGATATTAAAGCAAACATTTGAAGTATGCAAATAAATCTGGAATCAAAGGTCTATGCACGACAAATTAAAAGAAAAAAGAAATAAACTAACAGTTGAATGCCCCGTTTTGTCTTCCTGCATAGTTTACATTCGGCAAGCAAATTATTAAAAATAATATATATATATATTTATTAATAAACATTTGTATTTATATATAGTTTTGAGCATGTTATGCAAATACTAAAATGCATAATTTTTCTTAATCGTTATTCTTATCAAGATATTATCCAGAATAACTTGTTATGGCTAATTGGTACAAATAATGCGCTTGAAGAGCCACTTCTAGTGACGTCAAAAATATACACAACATGGAATAATACATTTCGTGATTTAAAGTATCTAATTATTTAACTATCTCGTCAATTAAAGCTATGCAAATTACTTTCGAAGGCTTTTAATCTTTGCTATAACAGTTGGCACAGCTGCAACTTTCAAATACGCCAACTTGTCCAGTAGATTCATTATATCATATATAGGCAATAAGCTAAAATTAAGTTTTTCACATAAATCGTTATAATACATATAACTAAACTAAATTTTAAAATTTTAACATATATTTCAAGCAGTCTTATCAGTTTTAGTCCTTTAAAATGAAAGTTACTTTTTCGACACTATAAAGCAAACATATTCTAGATTAGTACCAACATCCGGAGCAATTAAGCTATATCCATTCTTTTTCTTTTAATCGTGTTTATCTTTCTGCCTTGAAAATTTCATTATTAAATTAAGCATAGGTCCGACTTTTTGCTGCAAACATTATTTAGGTTCCCGTGGTTCGAAAGATGATTTTTGTAACAATAAAAAACTTTTCTTTTTAAAATATTCTAACCTATTTTTTTTTATTGTCATGTCACTATGATCCTAACATATCAGCAATATACCACAAGGTATTCAGACTAGTAAAATTATCACTTTGTTAATGATTGCAAGGGTGTTTAAATTTTGCAAACGATATGGGTTTTCTATTTTTTTTTCATTATTTTTTAAAGGTTCTTAACAATATCACCAGTAATTCAAGTTGCATTGCAGATAAAAAATCCGGATTGTTGCTTTAATTCATTGAAATTGTCACTAGTTCTGAATGCATTTTTTTTTGCTCCACACTTACAAGGCGAAACGTCATGTTGGGTAAACTATTTTCGAGTTATCGCGCTGAAAAACAAAAGTCGACTAAAAGATGCGCTGCGCATGCGCCACGTTTTTATAGTCGCCGGTCTAAAACTAAAATATCAAAATAAAAAACAGACAACAGAAAATTTTAACAAATTAAAGCACATTAAAAGAGCGAGAATTTACGCATAGCAGACGCCACTGTCGAACGTCAGACGAGTGTACAGTTTAATAACCGGATTAGGCCACGTTTGGTAACGGGTTTCGCTGTAGTTGTTGTTGTTGTTGTTGCTGCTGCTGATAAAACTGCTGCCCAATTAGGGGACAGGGACAAGTTTTGGGTTTTTTTTTAAGGTATGCGAGGCGTCGCAGCTGCAGAGAATCTTGTCTGATGGATTTGAACTTTATCGGTTCACGGTCGTATCTGATAAATGTATCTGTATCTACAGCAGGTGACACTGATAAGCCAAGAGAGAGAGAGAGAGACCTACATTTGAGGCATAAGCTGTTTTGGTTGTTGTTGCTGTAATTTATATGGGAGCTTATAAATGGAACTGTCGCACTTCGTATCTGGTTTTAAATTAAAGCTGACAACTTCCTACCTGCTACCTGTTACCAGTAGGTGCAAATTTTAATATGGTTTTTAGTAGTGCACTAATTGATTTCCGAACAGGTTCCCTGCTTAAGCTTCTTTTCATGTATATACCCAGAATACATAAATTTCTTTTGAGCAAAGTGAACGCCCCCATTTGCATTCAAATTGGGCGGCGACTAAATTAGTAGCACTTAAATACTTTCTGCTTGGGCTTATTTGCCATCAACTTTTGCACTCTCTGAGCATTGTCTTTGCTTTTTACTAGCTCCATTCGCTCTGATACATCTGCAAATTATGCAAATTATTTGGTGCTGATTTTTAACACCGCAACTCTCTGCGTGAAGGCCCATAAATTAAAAAAACATATAAATTTGCCAGCACCGTTGAGTGTTATTGACCAATGTTGAACCGGATTTTATACAATTTGCCCCATGAGATTAATTGCTCGACAGCATAATGTTAAGATCAGGCTTATGGCATTTTTGATAAGATACTATTTCTATGTATAAACATTTTGTCGGTCATTAAACAATTATTTATGTTTTTTCTAACTATTTTCGTCTTTGACTCTTGGCTATGCTTAATGAAGAGTTAACTATTCAAACGAAATATATTCATGGCTGTTTTTCAAAACAAACACAAATAAAATGTTTACTATCAATAAAACTATGTATTCTGATGGGAAAGGCCTAAAATTGTGAGCTTTACCTTTCCATTAAAGATGCGTAAAATAATCAGCAGAGTGTTATAATGCTTGCTAATAAATAAAGAAAAAATAAAAATGATTTAATTTAGCATCGATTTATGTGTCTCCTGAGATATGTTAATCGTAATTGTATTGAATAAATAAACAGATTATTTAAAACTCTTAAAATTCACATGGCTTAAAAATTATTATAATTTTTTAAGTAGCTGCAATATAAAAAATAGTTTATCATTTTTCTAATATTTAAATGTTTTTCAATTGGTTCGTTTAAAATATATTTAAGATCTTGAAAGACGACATGTCATGTCAAGTTGTTGCATTACAATTTTTAGTTTTATTTTATTTTTTTTCTTATTTATTTTTCAGTTCTAATTGCATCTGTTTTTCCTAAACATAAACATAAACGTTTCTCAGTTATTTATATTTCGTTACAAATTCACGTGCCGCAATTTCATCAAAAGCACATTTTTTATGCCGCCAACCTTGTGGAAGGCGCTGCTTCAAGTATTTCAACTGCCAGTCAGCGAATTGTTGTTGTTGTTGTTTTTATATATCGATGATGTTGTTGTTTTTGCTGTTATTGTTTTCGATTGTGCTTTATGCGCAACTCCAACTCCCATTTGTGTTATTTATTTATATGCATTTATTTATATTTCTGTGGATGTGCGTGTTGGTGTTTGAGTGTGTGCGAGCGTGTGTTTGTGGCTGTGTGTGTCTGTGTGTGGGTTAAACGACAGCTCGCAGGTGGGTTCATTTGTGAGCAGGGAAACTCACTGAGGACTATTGGCCTGGTTCCTACAGTTGAATTCTCTTACGTGGTCCTTGTATTACCTGCACGGCTGCCTGGCTGTCTGATTGTTCGACTTTCCTTAGGTGTTCTAATACCCTATATCCAAGCAATGGGTGTGATAAGCTATATAATAATAATATGAAATAAATGCCAAGCGATTTTAGATGCCATTAACTCGATATATTACTCATAGGGTATGCATGTCTCATCCTGTCTGTTTGTAGATCTCAGCGAGATAAATATCAAAATCAATTAGTTCACCGACAAGTTTAATTTATTTTAACAAAAACTATATTCTTTATTTTCGTTTCTATCTGTTTACAGGATATTCTGTTTGGTGTGTACTGCAACAGTTAACATTTATTATTGTTGTTCTTCGGGGGCGCATATAAATCGAAAAATTGTTGTTGCTCGCAATCGAAAGGGAACTGTGGCCAAGGATGCGTGTCAATTTGTGACATAAGCAAGTTTAAGTTGAAGTCGCCATCGATAGCTCGAATTCTCCCAACGCGCACCTCGAATGCCCCATTTGAAATTGAAATTTGTAATACAATGTCGGATATTAAAGGAAAAATCTTCAAGCATATAATATATCAATTATTTATATTCGTATATTTATTATAATACATTTTTAGTCTGGGATTTGAACTGATTCAAAAACAAAACCTTTAGTTGCATAAATAACCAGGTCACGCGAATAACAACTGTGTCGAGGCAGGCACAATAACTAAATTATGTGTAGATATATATATTTGTATCTATATACCTCTGCAGTTTCTGTCACTTAAGTTGTGTATCTACAAAACTGATTAAGTGCTTGGCACTCCTTTCCGGACGGGTTCAAGGCAAGTGCGCTCTGAAACATGCCTCGCTGCCAGTTGGGGCAATGTCTTTGGCTTTGTGCAACATTCAACGTTTTACTCTGCAACCGGAGTTGCTAGCTGTGCTTGTTGTTTTTGGGGGCCAGTAGTTGGCAGGTAAACAAGCCAAGGCAGCACTTCCTACAGCCATGTATTTTGACCAGGCGAGGTCGCTTTGCCTGCCAATCTGTTTGCTCACGAACTGGCCGGAGATGGAGCCGGAGATGGAGACGCAGCTGTTACAAAGGGGGTATTGCTGTGTGGAGTGGCGTATGGCAGGGGAGTTCAGTTGTCGGTGCTTTTGTTTTGGCTGAGCCGTTTACAACTTCCTGGTCACGCTTCTGGCCTTGCTTTGCCTTGGCTTGCCTTTTGGCTGCCTTCGGTTTGTCGTTGACTCTCTGCTTTGGCCCGCGAGCCCTTCTGTCGTTTACTGCTTGCCTTTTGTTGCTGTTGTTGTTCTCGGCCACAAGTTTGTTTTCGTTTTCGGCTGTTGCCAACTCGAGTACCCCATCCATCAGCTAAGGCCAACTCCAGCTGCAGCTCTTAGCTGCCAGTTTCCTTGTAATTAGCACAAAAAAGACCGTAACCCAAATGTTGGCAACTTTAAGCATTGGGTTTATTTTTTATTTTGGGCGCTGGGTGGCTGCGAATGCGACTCAGAATGTTGCATGATTTGCGGGCCCAAGTCGAGCCACTCGCTGGCCGCACTCGAAAGTCATAAAGTGCAAAAATTGTTACACTCAGGCAGAAATGAATTATGAAAGTTGTTTGCAGTTTTTGTTGCACTCGCAACTAGAGAAAGACAGGGAAATGCAACGGACAAAAGTTCCGGAAGGGGCAGCAAAAACTATATAAGACATATTTGCCTTTTTTTTACCAAGCGAAAGTTTTAGGTTCTTGGTGTTTTTGAGTTTGCAACTTAGGTGCATATAATTTAATTCAATTTGACTGCAAAATATTGCAGACTTAATGAAACAAGCTTAATAGAGTTTTAAATGCTCGAACTTTGTTAGAATATAAACAAAGTTAGTCTAAATTTCATTTACACCATACACACCTAAGAGTTTTGGTGTTGTTTTTTTTATAAAAACAAAACTAAGAAAACATTGGAAGAAGTAATATTATGTGAGTTATTAATGGGCGTGTGTGGATGGATATTGTAAGTAAAATTAAATTTTTTATTATTATAAATTAAATAATTAAATTTTTTAATAAAATATTTAAAGTAAAACACAGAATTACGGAACATGTACATGTATTTATTTTAATCTTCAATGCCTTACTAATTACATATATTCAAATGTGAAATGAATCAAAGATTCGCATTCATAATAACAAATACAATTGATTTGATTTTTAATCAAATAATGCACATATTGCTTGCACGAACTTACATTTTATTTAGACAATTGTAAATAAAATGTGAAAACGTTTCATTGGAAAATCATAAAACAATATTGGCCTTGATTTTATCATTTACTGTCACGTTCTGAGGCCAATAACTCGTCCTGCCAAGAACTGCGCCGCACGTAAATTGTGTTGGGCTTGTCAGGTGGGTAAATTGCTAGCGCACAAATTGAATTAAGTTTGTGTAAACAAGTAACCGCAATTTTTGCAGCCACTGTGGCCGTCATAATAACCAGGTAAAATACAGGCTGGCTGATGGATATTTAAAATGTCCACCCTATTTAATTTGCGTTCATTTGTCAGCTATTGATTGGCCATATACGCCGGCTAATTGGCCAAGGGGGTTAATTAAAACTCGACTTCAAATGCAAATGATTTCGAATCGTACCCAAAACATTGCGTACTGCGCCTAAAAGTCGACACCGAACAACTTTTCCGCACTCAGAAAAACAAACACACGTGGAAACTTGACAACTTTTTGGTGCTGGTTCTCTTTATTTATATGTGTGCGTGTGTGATTGTATGGGTTGGGGTCTAGCGGCAGTACAAAAACTTTAATTAGAAAGTTTTGTCACATGCTGGGTGCCAATGCCATCATGTTACCAAAATTTAGCTTCTCATACGGGAAAGGGCGGCGGTTGGGACTGCCGGCGGGGAGGGGGCGTGCAAAGAGATACTCGTATTACTGGGAACATGATGAAATCTGTGCACTGGAAATTTTTGGTAGCTCGCACCGGTGCCAAACCGCAGAGACAATCTAAACTTTTCGAATCAATTTTAATTACCATAAATATGGCTGAACTTTAGCCCTGGCTCAGATACTCAACCACTTAGACACACACTCAGTCAGTCAGCCAGCCAGTCAGTCAGTCAGTCACCATTCGCCGAAATGGAGGTCGCGTATTCGTCATTTCACTGCCTGTTCGACTCGGCTCAGACCTGCTCCATGGGGAGCCAAAGTTTTGTATCTTTCTGTGCACCTTCCAGCACAAAGTTCAACTATCTCGCGTGTTTTCTATTTATTTTGCGTGCAGCATTTTCGGTTCACGCCACACAAAATCTCGCTATTTATTTGCACTCACCATGGCAACGAAAGGGGGCTGTGGGTTTCTGGGTTAGCTGGTTGCACATACTTATGCTGGCGTATATATGCTTGATAAATTGCCTCAAATGGCAGCCGAAAGTGTTGCAAATGCAAACAAACTTTGTTGTTACCCCTGCATGATGCTTTTAAAACATTAAATTAATTTTTATTTTTGCTTAAAATATACTTGACATTTTTTCTCTTATCTTAGCAACAATTGTTTTTTTTTTCAAATTAAAAATATTATTATTATCGGGCGTAACTCAAGAGCTTCTATGTGATATTTTTGCAAAAAAAGTTTGATTATTGTATTATATGTGCCACGTACAAAATAATATAAGTTTGCTTATACAAATTTTTTTATTTTATTTTATTCTTTATTTTTTGCACATAATAAACTTGAATTCAGCTTTTGCGTTCTGGTACAGAGCTGATTCGTAGAGGGGTGGATAAACAGAAGAATGGATTTGAGCACATGCAGACGAAGTTATATATTATTATATATATTTCTATTGTTGATTTTGATCATAAATATATTTACATTATAGTTACACAGATTTCTTTTTTTTTTTATACATATATATATATTTTTATATATACAATATACTTCTTTGGTTTCACAGATGTTTTGATTTGCTTTTATTTCATCTTCTGCTGTTTACGTTTATCGATATATATTCTATACGTTCTTCATATATAGTTACAATATTATATATACTTTTGCAAATGTTTCATTCTGCGTCTCACCTACCTTTCAAGAATTTTATAAAAACCACTTTTGGAGCATTCAAAAAGTATAGGGTATCAACATAAACTTTTCATTGCTGGAATCACGTAGGCACTTTGTACTCGGATCCCAATACACAGATGAATTTGTAGTTTGGCATTTTAATTATTAAAGCAAGCGAAATGTGGCAAGTGGCAACTTCGTGTGTCTGTCGTCTTGCAACAAATGACAGCCTTGTATCGACAGCTCAGCTAGGCTTCAATGTTGCAAAATTTCATTACGAATGCTTCGGGGGGCAACAAGGCTTCACTTGTGAGCGGGCTGTACAGAAGGTAACAAATTGTAAATTTTGCAACTGTTTTTGGACCCAAAAACGTGGCCAATGTTCTGGCCAGAAATTGTCGAAAGCTGCTCACAATTAATAGGCAAAATGTGTTACAATATTTCTGATGGTCCTCCTGACTGTTGACTGTTTTATGGCCACGGCTTATGACGGTGAGGCGATAAGGTGAGTGGTTGAATGGCTGCGTGGCTTGGGCGGGGCAGGCGACTGCAGAAACGTGCTGAATTTTAATTAGCTTCCATTTAATGGGGTTTGCGGTTGTTTACTTAGTTGGCGGACATTGTGCAAACTTTATGCCAGCAGCAGTTTCTTAGCGCTATTCCACTTAATTAAGCTGCCAAGCGTTTACTACATTGTGAGAAAAGATATAGTAAGTACCTCAGCAGAAATCAAAGACACAGCGCTAGTGACCTATGATAAGCAATTGAGCGCATGAATTTATCGTAGGTGTCACGAACTATGTACATATGGATGTGTGCTTCCCTCTGGGGACTGCAGAACCAATCGCAGAGCTAAATTCCACGCATGAATCATCAGAATTATCAATCATGTTCGAGTGCCAGCAACTTGAGCAAACAACGGGGAAGTGATACGCAGTACAGCGCAAATTTTGGCATCCTTAGATACACTGCACATATACAAGATACAAGATACAAGATAGAAGATATAAGATACAGCAGCTCGCATTAAGTGGAATATAAGTGGAAATCAGCAAATATAATCTAAATAAGTGGTTGTTAAACAACAAAATTTGCTTCATTTTTCGTGGAAAAGGGGGGAAAGAGAGAGGGAAAGTCATTGCCTTGTATAAATTTGTTTTTGTAACGCTGTCAACTATAATGGACTCTTGTGTGTCATATCGGAAATGGAAATGGAACCTGAGCAAACGTCATATACAAATTGAATAAAAATGTTAATGCATAGCGTGAAGCGTGGGGCAATCAAATCTGCGGGTAAAACAATTCAAATTGAAAAGCAAATGCGACTCAAAGTGAGTACTCAAATAAACACTTGAAACGTGGCCAAACTTAAAGGAAGTCACCCCCCCAGAAACTAAAAAAAAAATATAAATTTATATAAAAATGTATATATATATCTTTAAATTGAATGCGCCACGCAACGTTCTCATGATGAGTTGGCAAAATGAAAAGGCATGAAATGGTGTCCGGGGCAACTGGCTGTTGGCCGTTGTCCTGGCTATCATTCGATGCGGGCAAGTGGCAAAACCTTCATTTGCTTTCATGCGCTTATTTAACACACATTTTCGGCTATTTTGCGCAGCATTTGGTTTCAGCCACGTGCCACGATTGTATACCAAATTTTGCATTGTCATTTCGGAACAATTAGCGTCATACACGGCGTATGAGCAATGCCGCTATATATTTATGTGGAGTCTGGCCTATAATGAAGCTGCTCGTTTTCCGGTTAACCATTTGTTTGGTTTGTCTGTAATCACAACTCTCATTCATTCATTCATTCATTATGTAGTTAAAAAAAAACATTCTTGATAGCCTTTCATTGGAATACTTTAACTAATTAACTTGATTAAAATTAAAATTTCAAACTGTTAATTAAAAAACAGATTCGTTAAACGTCGTATAATATTTCTGAAATTTGATTTTTAAATTATAGGTCTACAATTTATTTTTTACTCAAAAGATAACACATATATATTGGTATATACTTAACAGTAACGAGTATTCATATAGTGATTGTATTAATATTAAATAATTTAACTGTATGTTCAGGATTCATTTATTTTATATATATTTTCGGTTCTCATTCAAACTCTGTTTAGTTGCCAATGCCTAATACATTATTTTCCGTTTTTAGTGACCCCTCCATAAGTTGTTTAATAAATCATGCCGAGGATTAAGGATGCAATATATGATATCCTATGTGCGGGAGCACAAATAATCGATATAACCCAAACCTTTATCTAAATAATTAGATAGATTAATGTGTAACTAATATCAGGGGTGGAGCCTAATGAGACGCTCGAATGACATGCAGTCCATGGTGATTTATTACAAGCTACAAAACTTAACAAGTATTTATGGTTTGGTGAAATATGTAAATAATTTAAATAGAGATGTGAAGCTTTTTTAATAATCACCCGACTGACCACAAATGGCAGACGGGCGAATACAAAGTGCAGCCACTGTGTGTTGGGTAGAGTATACGGCTAAAACGTTTGTAATTTATACCAGAAATTCGACAATTTATTTCAGTGAAATTGATTTTCCAGCTGCCTGCCGCCGCAACCCTCAGCCATTGTGTGAGATCTGCTCGAACCGACAGTCAGAGCAAACGAGCATCGATAAAAAAAAAGAGAGGAAGCGCATTTGCAATGCCGCACACGTAAAGCGCTGTAACAATTCAATCAGTTAGCGTCGAGGCAAAATCGTTAGCTACCAAATTGATAATATTTGAATGCAGCACATTGGAAAAATTTCCACTGCAATGGGCAGCGACACACGAATGGGCGTGGTCAGTTAAAGCAGCGAGCGCAACGCCTTAAAGATACACAACATCAACTAAGTAGCGGCCATAAAGGTGTAACGGCAGGACCTAAACAGCACTCGAGCTGAATAATATGTGTGTGTGTGTGTGTGCACACTCTAAACTTCAAGTACAATATTTTTTCTCTATAAGCTTTATTTTTTTGTAAATTTGAATTTTCGCATGAATTTCTCATGTAATCAACGCTGGGATTGGCAACGGGCGCTTCCCAACAACTTATTTTGTGCACCCACACAGACACACACACACACACCTACACACACACATATACCCATGAGCACTTCATTAATGTAGGAAAACGTCAGGAAATGTACAAAGGAAGCCATTCTCTCTCCGAGGATTGTTAATAAGCGCAGTTGCATTGGCTGCTCGACTATCCGCTTGGACAGTCTGTAGAACTCTGGGACTCTGCACGTACAAGCTGTGATTTTGAATGGGATGCCGTGGGATGTGGCCCGAGGCGGGTGCCACGTTTTTGTGGTTCGTTACAGGAATGCGCTGGTCAGGTGGTAAAAGTTCAATATGCCAAAGCAACTTTCAATGTTGACTTTAAGAAATATTTAAAACGAGGAATAGTTGGAAGAGAATGGAATGTGGATTTCTTGATTGCTGCAATATGCATGTGTGGCTACAGATTTTATCTAATCTACATTGTGTGTAAGCCAAACAAATTTTTTATTTGTGTATAACCTGCATTTAAGAATTTAGATTTATAAGATATACTTTTGGATTCTATAATAAAAGTGTATAGACTCAGATTTTGAAACAGTAAGCCAGTGTCCAATAAAGTATAATTGTTTAAATTCAATGAGAGTGTAATATAAATATGTAACTATATAAAAGTTAAGCTTATTTTCCCTCTGAAATTATTCAAACAAAAAACTCTTGAGGAATTTGTGTTCAAAATTGCAATAATTAACACATAAATGGCAAAATATTTCAATCCCAGTTTAACAATTCACAAAGCTGAAAAAAATTGAAATCAAAATTGCATGCATTTGTATTTATTTCATGCAATTTATGTTTGCCTGTTTGTTTGTTTTGTAATTTTGTTTTATATTTTTAATTTTGGGCTTTGCATCTTTTCGTCATTGTGTGTAGCTACGAGTGAACATCAGTAGGAAAACCAGACAGACCTTTAAATGGCGAATGTTTTATATGTTTTCTTTTTGTTTTTGGCTTTCTTTTTTTTTTTAAGGAGGAGAGAACTCACTAATTTTCTTTTATGCGAACACAAAACAGACAGCAACACGAAGCCCTTGACTAAAATAAAAAAATATAAAATGCAAAAGTCTAAAAACAAAACGAAAAGTTGCGCTATAGATGTATATGTGTATGTGTGTGTGTGTATGTGTGTTTTGTAGTGGAAAAGAAAAAGATGGCTGCACGGTGAATCAGTGCGAGCAAGAAGAAGCAGCAGAACTATAACAACAGGCAAAGCCGGCAAAACGGGAAACACAAACAAATGTCACTCAACAATTTTTATGAGTCTGACAAAAGTGAATTATACGAATGGACCCGGAACGCCGACTCTTTTTCTAACGCAATTTATCTACGTTAACCGAGAGCCGGGTGCGCTCTACAAAAACAAAATAAACAAATTCTCCCGCCCCCTCGTCACCCCGAATAAAAGAAAAACCCTCAACACCAACCTAGACAAATGGAAAAGTGTTGAATTTTTAGTGCACTTTGTCGCCGTTGTTCGGGTCTTGTTCTTATGGTTGTTATGTTTGCGTTTGGCTGCATTTAATTCTCGTTTTGGTTTTCCTTTCTCTCCTCCACTGCTCGCTCTGCGTTGTCTTTTTTTTCAGCAAATGAATTACAATACTTATGGACCATACAGATTTCTAAATCCAAGCCTTGGACTCATAATTTTCACTAGATTTTGTTTTTTTCCTTTCTGTTTTGTTTTTATTCTTTTTTGCCATTCTCTAAGCTGCGTAAGGTCAAGAGAGATAGGGTTGTGTTTGGGGGGAAACCGTCGTTTTTATTTATGCTTTTAATTTCCTTTGTTTTCATTGTTGTTTTGTGTTTTCTTTGGCCCGTTGACAGGGCCAATATTTGAGAACTTTGTCAATGTCTACATTTGGGGTTTGCCATTTCGGCTTATTGGTTGGCATTTTGAGTGAATTTCGTCAGCTTGATTTGGTTTTTGGGACACACCAACGGCTCCATAAAAAGGCCACATCTACTTTATTGTTTATAGTTTTTATGGCTAGTTTTTGCCAATTTTGCGTGCGCCCTGACTAATTTTATCCATTCAGTGGCATTTCTCAAAGAAGGGATAATCTGCTGAATACGAGCAACTTGTCTATCATTGGCTACTGAATTCAATTTTGCATTTATAAAATTAGCAAACTTACTTTTATCGCAAACTGTTTAAGCTTTATGTGTAGTTCCAAGAATGAAATAGTTTTCAATTTTCTACATTTGCTCAATAAACCTTTTTGGAGCTGAAATTATATTTGAAATTTAAGTAATACTGCAGTGCATTTCCGTTTGGTTAAAAACTAAAATTTTCGCGGGTATTAAATTTAATTTTGTAGCCATTTTTCAGAGGCACTTAAGTTTTTGGTCGAAAGTTTCTTTTATGACATATGTTCGGCAAACGTGTTTTCCATGCGCTGTGCTTAATGTACGCCATTTTTATTGGCCATCATGACTTCGGGCCACTAATGTGGCAAGTCATTTTGGTTGTTGAAATCTTTTAGCAGCGTCCATTAAAGTTGTCTCGGGTATGAAGCAAAATAGCACGCCATATACACACACACACACACACAGACACACACAAAGATATTTTTTGGGGTTATTGCTAATCAACTCACGTTTTCGCTGCTCGTTTCAAAATGTATTTTGTGACGCCATTTTGAAGTAAAAGCAGCGACGCGGCGTCTGCCACTCGACGCTTATCAGCAGGCTTATCAAATTCATCGCCATCCTTTTTGCTGCTTTGGGGGCACTCGACAAACGGTTTTTATGTGTGCGACACTATTACGTTTCCTTTTTAATAGTTATGTTTTTTTCTCTCTCTTTTTTTTTGTCTTTCTTTATTTTTTTTGTCAGTCTCTGATTAAAAGTTGAAGTTGATCTTAAGTACTGGCTCGTAGTCGTTGCTCAGTCAAGTCACGCATTGAATTGCCTTCTTACTGTTTATAAGCATTGTCTATATTATTTCAACAGTGCACACCGTTCTACTCCCCTCCTCCGTTCATTTGTCAGCCAGCTGTCTGTCAGCGACATGCGCACACTTTTGATTTACTTTTGTGCCTAAAGAACTCCGCGTGAAGCCCCATCGAGGCTTGTTACTGCTGCACTGAATCTGCTAGTCAAATATCTTTCAGCATTTGTTTACACGCACAAAGAAACGCTGCTGGATGTTTTGGGAGCAGTTCAGTTATATATTTAAATACAAATATGGCACAACAAAATACAATTTGGAATGTTATATTGTGCAGTTGAAAATTGATTTTAAAAGACACATCAAATTTTACAGCCTCGAAATGTACTTTACTTAGGTGCCAAAGTAAAATACAAAAAATAATTGTGTCTCGCATTTAAGCCACTTGCCAGACTGTTATTACCAGAGTTGTCAACTGCAATTGCTGCAAATTGCTAGGTTTTTGCTGCTTTTCATGTGTTTTAGGATTGTTTTATGGCAAATCCACACACCATTTGCATGTCAGGCACCGCCTTGAATACATCATCTACCAAAATACAATTGCCAGACAAAATAAATACAATTTATCTAGCCAACAGATATAGGTGCCACCCCAAGTCCTCGCCGGGGTGCCTATCCTTTTAATAGCTTGCAGTCTGTGTGTACGCCCACATTGAATCTAATTTTCCGCAGGTTTTGCCATATGCAGCCGGCAGTTGGAGACCCAAATCCTGGCGTGGACTATGCCTGCTTTTTGTAGCGTAATTTGCATGCACTTTTCTGGCTAACACTTTGAGCCGTCCCCCATGACTGGTTCCAGTTTTGTCCTGTAGAAATGGCTGCCTTGTCGTCGATGCAGGAAGTCCTGTTCTATAAAATTGCCCAACAGTGTTGAGTGGCCAACAGGCATAGACAGCCTTACGTGCATATATGGGGCACATCTGGGCGGAGTTTTAGAGAAACACTTCTGTTGATCAAAATGGCGCTGGGATTTGTGGGTAAAGTAAGTTTTGTATCTGGAGTGGGCTGGTTACCTAATGCCTAATGCCCAAATAATTGCAGTTAACAGTTGGCATGTGACCATTTATTACATGCCACATGCTGCATGCCACTTGCTATTGCTTTATTTTAAACGCTTTCGGGCGTTCGCTGGCAAGGATTAGTCACACCATGGCCACAATGTGCATGCCACTGCAACCAAAAGAGGCACGTAAATGCGCGTCAAGGCGTCACTCTATCTCCCTCTCACTTTCCCTCTTGCTATTGCTATCTCGCTCTCTTAACTGTCTCTGTGTCTGCCATAAATCTTGCTAACCTGCATTGTCCTGCGGCCGTCGCCGTCGCAGCCTTTGAAATGCCAGTTCAACTTGCCCATAAGTGGCTTAAATGTTGAATTCCAAACACAATGCGAGAAAAAAGCTGACGCCAAGGGATGCGTGGTGGGGAGAATGGGCAGAGGGGGCATTGTGGCAAGTGCCAAGCATGTGCCTGGCCATGCAACGCAGCGCATCCGTCGCCATCGCCTGTGCCTCTGCCTGTGCCGTGTGCCATGAATGTCCTTATAAATTGTCTGCAATGTTAAATGTTGCATGCTCCGCTCCCTGCGTGGCCTGCCCCCGCCCGCTTTACTGCCACCCCTGCACCACAGAAATTTATGGCGTTGCCACACAACGAACACTAGCAACTAGCAACTAGCAACTGGCAACTGGCAACGAGCATTGCAACAGCTCCACAGTTTGCTGCACAGCTCCTGGTACGATTCTGCCACTAATCAGCACACGTTTTAGTTGGCGCTACCAAGCGGCGGAAGCTCAAATTGTTAAAAGCAATAAAGCTAATAAGTGATGTGGCAAATGTGCGGCCTTGCCACCATCTCTCCCACTCCCACGCCCACACTCTCCTTTGCTATTTCTATTTCCCTGTTTTGCGGCCATGTATAGGCTCTTTTGCCATTACAGTTTCCCTGACAATTTTATATGAACGCAGCCTGTTCGAGATGGGCGCGTGAAAAATTGCGAGTCGTTATTGCCAAGAGGAGCCTGATTAAAAGTTACCCAAGATATTATTTTTATTTGAAGCCATTTTATGTAAAATATAAAATCCATTGATGAGCATAAATTTAAATTAAGCTTAAAAGAGCAACATTTCAATTCTCAATTTAATCAGTTATCTGTTGTTAATTTGTTAATTTTAAACACTGCATAAAATGTATTTTTACAAATTTACTATCACAAAATAATTTTGAAATTTACAAAAAAACTAACAAATTTTTAGTTTTGTGCAAATGTGAATAACCTGCAGAAGGAAGCATCTTCAACCCCATAAAGTATATATATATATATATTTTATCTGTCCATCTGTTTGAACGCAGCGATCTCAGACACTTACATTTTAACGGTTTTATTAATTATTGAAAATTTCATAACTATCATACTCTGAGTTTGGACCGCTATGGACCGGTTCCTTGTAAGTCCCTTGTCAATACCACAGTGACTGGGACGTTTTACGTGGATTTGTCATGGGGCGGCGACAAGTGGCCCAAAGTTGCAACAACGGGTAATAGAAAAGACACAATAACTGGGAACATAATAGGTATAGAGCGTTCGGCTATTGGAGGTGGTGAATAGAACCGGCGTTGCATCACTAAGGACCGATTAACCACACGGGATATATCGCACCCGCCAAGGGTTAATTGACACTGCCAGAACTGCAGAGAAGTGCGAACAGCGTGTGTTTGTGTGTGAACTTGTGTTTGCATATATGAATGAAAGATCGCAGGGCTTAGAGTATGTCCTAATCGGGTGCACTCGACAACAACTTTCTGTTTTTAATCTGTAAATTGTGTATAAACTATTTAATGGTAATTGGGAGTTTATTATATTAAACGATTTTTATTACTTTATGTGCTGTAGAGCATCGCCAGCATACCCTACAGGGAAGATAACACTCTTATCCAATTATGTCATAGCTCAATGTGGGCTGAGACACTGCAGTTGGGCTAAGCTAAAAATTTTTACTCAAATATATAATATTCTGGTATGCAGTAAAATTGCATGTGTGTGGCAAGGTGGTCCATACGTAGTTCCTGTTGCCAGCGCCGGGAAATCAGCAATTAGCGACACGGCCGGTCGCCAGTTGGCAGGAGCCACTTAAGCGGGTCATGAAACCACCGGCAGGCAGACAACGAAGCGCTCGACCACCACTCCAATCATTGGGACAGTCACGCATTTCCGCCAGCGCCAACTGCTTCCGGTGGCACTTTGCACTCTGACTTGGCTGCTCGGCTGTTCGGCTGCTCGGCTGCGGCTGCTGTTTGTACGGCCATTGTGAGCCGTATATGGTAAGGCCCCTTGCCGCACAAGCCCTTCGCTCTGTCACTCGACTGTTATCCTTGTCGTGCTGCTGCTGTTCGTCCTGGGTCATGTAATTTTATGACTAATTAGCCAGCTACTACGTCAAGTTGGCAACTACATAAAGCGTGCCGGGCGGTGGTTCGTGCGGTGTGGTGCGGTGCTGGGCGACGACATTCGTTTAGTTTAAGTCTAGCATTGCTGTGGGCGTTACTTGATCATGGGGCGTGGCCGTTTATTTGCTTTGCTGCGCTTTTAATTGCTTGCGAACAGAACATTTTCTGCTGTAGCTATTTTATGGCATGCGTCGGTGTTGACGTCGACGTCGACGTCAACAACAACAAGCATAATAATAAAAACAACAACAATAACAACAAATGCCTCCGGTCTGTCTACAAAGTTGAGTTGCAGTTGGTTAGCTGCCTGCTGCCAATTGGCTTTGTTGCGCACTTTACCACCCTCCCCACCCCCCAGCAAACTCCTCACGCAACTCGTCAAAATTCTTTTTGTTCTTATTTGGCTTTGTGCAATTTTGCAGTAGAAAGCACAAAGCCGCAGCTTGAAGACATTTTTGAGCCCATCTCAGCAATTTGCGGTAATTTGTTACAGCTTTAAGCAGTTTTATACTGGAATTTTTGATAAGACAGAAACAGCTTTTTAAATACACTGTGCGAAATATCCTATAAAACAGGGATTGTTTTAATATTTGCAACCAGAACTTTATCAAGATTTCAAATATTTATAAAAAGAAACTTCTAAGTTGTTGCTTCTTTAGTTTCCGCTTTAATATGCCAAGCGCAGCAAACTAGGCCCTAATTAATTATGGTCAAGTCATAAATAATAGAGCGAAAAATTATGTTAAATTTGCAACTGACAAAAAAGCGACAAATGATTTCCGCTGCTAAATTATCCACTTCCGTTGCATGTACATCATTTGTATGCCCAAAACGCCAGTGGGTTGGTGTGTTACCCTGCACCAACTTTCCGCCCCAAAACCTGTCGAATCAACTGCGAACAAAGTTGAGCAACACCTGCAACAGGACCCAACCCACGCAGGCTAAAACTGGGTAAATGGCAAGTGGCTTCGAAGTTGAGGTTTGTGTGGATGTTTGCAGGGTATTGCGGGGGCTTGGGTTTTTTGGCTGGTTGGCGTGCTGAATTTTAAAAATACATACGAAATTTAAATGACAAGCAACTAATGGAAATTGTTAACAATTTTCAATGGCAGGTGGCAGGAAACTTTGCCAGCCGGCTGCGACCTGCTGCGACCTGAGTGCCAACGCTTGCATCAAAAATCAGCTAACAGCACAACAAATGGCTTCATTTATTTGCGTCTTTTGTGCAATGTTAGCGGCACTTCCGCCCAGCACCGGCAGTCAGTGTGGGCGTGAACAACTGAAGAAATCCTGATTTACGTTTAGCGCGCCCCCCTGCAGCCAACGCCGCCAACGCCCGCAACGCCCCCAATGCCAGACGCCGAGTGTGAAAAGTTTGCCTTAACAAGCTAAAACTGTTGCCCTTGTGCAATGCCAAAGTGTAAATACCCTATACTAACAAAAAATTCTCTAAAAAAATAAATATGTTTTTTTTTGTAATTTTCATCTGATTTAATGCCCCAAAAGGTTAAATCAAGAGAAAATCAGTTCAATCTAAATTTTTCTCTACAGAGCTCTATCAACATAAAAACACTGAATAACTCAGTGATAATTTGATCGATTAGGTCGGCAGGAAGATCTTAAGTTTTTGTGTTTGATCATTCCTATAAGGAATATTTACGTGCTATTACGTTTTAGATAGATCGTGCAAGGCGTTACATATTTCAGGACAACATTTAAATACCCATAGTTAGGTTTTAAATAGTTGCCAACATTGTCCGAGTAAAGAAGAAACATATAATGTTTATATATAAGACGAAAGTGGAAAGTTGGAAGTTGTAAGAAAAGTTGTTGTTGCAGCACTTGCAGTGATTGAATGGCCAACAGGCGTTAATGTATTTTTCCATTTTTAGTTGTAATTTTACTTTAGCAAACTTTGGCTTTGGTCGCATATCTTGAAAAGGAAAACCTTACTTTAAGCTTCACCGAAAAGCTGAAACTTTGGACAGCCGCAAATGCCAGCTGCACTGCGGCAGCAAATGAAATATATAAATACAGTGAATTTGATCAATCACTGATTAAAATTGTCGTCGTTTGATGAAGTTTCCATTGTTTTAGAATTTCTGGTAGGCGAATTTTCGGTAGATGTCTCGAGGCTTGTCGCGGTATGATGACCTCTACGCCTAACGGTGCCTTCAGAGGCAATCAACGACTTCTTCAGATCCATTTCTTCTCTATTCACCTTGAGGCAAATGTCGATGAACAGGATCAGGTCAATGTTTTTCAGATATTTGGAAAAATGATATGCCTCTATCAGCATTTCCTTTTGCTTCTCCACTTTGCCCAGCACCGCATGTGCTTTACATGCAGTCAGAGCGCTCAATACGGCCCAAATGTAACTATGGCCCTTAATAGCCTCTAAAATTTCAATGAAGACATAAGAATGTGTGCTTCGCTTGCAATTCTACTTACCATCTATGGCTCTGTGGGCCAACAAGCAGCAGGCATCAAAGGAATGATTATCCAGATTCGCCTGAGCCGCTTCATGGTACAAATAACTGCGTTCTATAGGTACCTTTGCGAATCGCATGCGATACTCCAAACGAGCAATACGCTTTCTAAAAAAAATCTATTATAATAATGGAATCATCTATAGATTTATATACATTCACTGCTCTCACTTGAACAACTCTGCTTTGGGATCAACGGTCTGCCCTCTTGTGTTGTGTTTTATTTCATTATCTTTCAAATTGGAGACATTACCAAGATCTTCGTGTGTTCTTAAAAGCGTTAGTAGACGTCGTCGCCCCGTCAATGTTTTTGAGTTGCTTGGAATTTTGTATTCTTTAATGCGGGCCACGCCCAAATAGTTGTAGACCTCATTAATGAATTCAAATTTCCAAGGCATAATGCGATTCGTCTTAATTGTTACATAATCGCCCATGACCTCTTCCACAAAGTTTGTCAGTTTCTGAAATTTGACATTGCTAGACTATTTGATACAGATGATACAATAATAGCTCACGGTCATGTCATGGTTGCGTATAAGAGCTCGTATAGTTTGCAGTATCTTAAACATAGTTCGTCTCGTTTGGTGCTGTATGCGAAAGAAGTTTTCCTTCTGGTATTTTAGATACAGCTCCTGATTGGGATACTTTTTCACATGCTTACAATACATTGGGCAGCGAGCGTGCAACATTTTCTGAAATAGATTGAAAATTGTAATCTCAAATGCACTTACTTGTATTATAGGCAAATATTTACCGTAAAAGCGCGCACTATTTTGTAATTCTGATTGGTAAGAGTCCTTAAATAATCGGTTGATTCGGTGCATTGTTTTAATAGGAGATTTGGATTTTCACGTAACTTCTTGAGAAAAATAGCATCCATCCAAGATTTGCGGAGATATGTTTGATTGTAGATCTTAAACTGACGCTCGCGACGCGCTTTCTCAAGTGGCGAAAGAAACTCTTCCTAAAAAACAGTCAAGAATTTATTTATATTTTAATTGAGTGAACGCTCTCAATTGTCACCTCCTTCTCCAATATGCTCAGCACATCACAATCGGGCTTCACGTATGTTGGCTGCTTGGCCAGCTCTGACGTCATTTTGCTAATAAGTCTATGCACGGCCGGTGCTGAATCATCTAATAGTGCATCGTGTATATTACGATTGATCTGCGGATCGGTTGTTCACATTATATAAGCATTCATATGTATTAAGTGTACACACTAACCACACACAGACGATTCAGCAAAGGTTGTGCCTGCGAACAGCTAATATAACGCAGGCTGCGGTGAATGCATTGTTTGCTTTCCTCAAAGCGATTCGATTCGTATAATGCATCGCAAATCTCCAAATCGATTTCCGAATTGAACGCAAGCGGATTGCCTGCTTTTAAAATACCTGCGATATTTTAATAATATAATGCAATGTTCTACAAATATATATGTATGTACGTGTGGCACCCAACTCTTTGCTTTACTACAATCAATAAGTGCCTCTGGCGCCTGGGCCTGTTTCCGCTTAACCTGGCTGCGCTTCAAAAGAGCCTTCTTGTTATTCGGATGCAATTCCAGTGCAGCATCGAAGTATTTGGTGCCGGTTTTAAATTTCTGCTTGCGGGCAAAGTAGGAGCCCCAATCGGTGTACATAGCGCGAAGCTGAGCGTCCGTCCACGCGATCACTTCCCACGGCTGCAAATGCCGCTCCACTCCGGCGGCTGGTGCAAATATTTCCGAACCCTTATCCATTGTCGTGTACGATAAACTTCGTTAAAAACAATCGTTTAAAAACCGTATTAAAAGCAAATTAAAAACTTTAAAATAAATTATTTAAAATTGGTATACATAAAAACATGTGTATTATGTCTAAAACTAATTTGTGAGTGAAGAAATTTCACTCAGATTCTGATAGGAATGGAAAGGTAACTGCCTGAAAACTTTTATCCTGAACCCACTCAAAATTTTTAAAAACAGGTGCATTGGTTTTGTGCAAATGTGAGTAAACGGCAGAAGGAAGCATCTACAGCCCCATAAACTGTATATTTTGTAGATCAGAACGACGAGCTGAGTTGATTCATTCATGTCCATCTGTCCGTCTGTCTGTATGAATGCAGCGAAGTGAACTTTCCGATATTGGATACTTTTAATTCATAAACAGAACAAGTTTATCATATTATTCGATATATTTCCACATTTAATTAATATCAATGCAAATTAATTTCAAGACTTTTTTCGTACTATATCTAAGAGACTTCAAAAGCTAGAGGCACCAAATTTCGTATGTAATATTTGTGTAAAGCAGATTTTAGCTACTTTGCATTTTGGCTACCTGCCCCCAATCGCCCGCAATATCAAAAAGTAGTGGCCCAGCGCAGCTACTGAGTAAAGTGTGTGCTGCGTGCATTTGTGCATATATGACTGTAAAGGAGATGAAATGTTTATAAAGACAGATCACAGAGTTCAGTATGTCTCATAGTCGGGCATCCCCGATTCACTTGCATACACATTTTATTAAATTTCTTTTTAATTCAAATTTTTTTGTACAGTATAATTTCATAAAAAAAATAATCGGTTAATTTTGTTTGACTTCGTCAATGAAATCTCCAATATTAATAGTCTTATTATGATCGGCAATATGTGTCAGAAAATATTTGTTGGTAGTTATATTAAGAGCAATAAGAGGTTCTCCCAGAGTAGTCGTGTTGGCTTTACTGTTAATATTTGTAAATTTTTGCAGAGTAGTCGTGTTGTCTTTACTGTTAATATTTGTAAATGTTGGCAGACAAATTGGTCGCACTGTGGCCGAGAGAATAAAAGGATTTATCGTTCTCAGCAACGCCAAAGGTTCTCTGTGAATTAATTAAATTAAATTATGCCATATGTTTACAAGTGCGATATTTCATAGCTTACAATTCGTGCAGATTGATATTGGCAATGTTTTGAATTTTGTAGCCGTGTATCCCGTATAAATTGAAGCCAATGCGGTGGTTGCCTTCTACAATGATATAATTGGTCGCCGATTTTGGGCTATCGGAGAAACAATTAGCTACAGTTAGCACACGAAATGGATCAATAATTGTGCCCAGGCAACGAAATTCATATTCATCAGACGATATTCGTTTGAATACGCTAACCAGCCAAGGATGTTCCTTGACTGTTTTAAATATTCTGCCACAGTCGGGTTTGCAATTTAGCCTACGCTTTTGATTCCTGTCCCAAGTGCCGCGCTCAGTGCAGACGATTGCGGCCTCTTTGATCGGCCCATCAACGTCGTAACCGTCTTGACAAGAGATGGTTGCAATGGTTGAGGGCAACAGCGGGTCTTTGTCGCAGTCGATGGCATTGTTTTGGTAACTGCACGCGGCTTTGAAGCTGGGATTAGCTATAATTTGACTGCGTCTGCAAAGTCTCACACATTTCGCCAACTCTACGCTCCAAGAACCATTATAACAAGTATTCTCATTCCACCCCTGGAGTGCATAGGATTGATTGCAGCGCAGATGCACCGACATTTTATGCGTCACAAAACCATCGCTCAAAACAGGCAACATGGTGTGCTTAGGAATTAAAATCAGTGCAGTGTCTGTCACTTGGCAATTCTTGACCATTGGTGGTGGGGCTGTGGTTGTGGTTGTAACTGCGGGCTTATGTTGCCATTCTGGCAAATGCCAGTTGTCCTCTTCGGGCAAATTCATCTTCTTGTTGCAAATTGAAGCTATCTCATCGGAGCCATCTCGACAATCGATAAAGTGATCACAGACCGCATCTGTGGCAATGCAAGCGCCGTATTTGCATTGGAAGGACCAGGCAGGGCATGAAAAACTTGCGCAAATATTGGAGTCTTCATCCGATTTATCGAGACAGTCCTCAAAGCCATTGCACACCTTACTAAAGGGATGACATTCACGCGACTCCTGACACTGAAACTGTGTATAGTGCACGCTCCTACGGATATTTAAGTATCCAAAATGTATTGTTTATTTATCAGGTGTGCACATAATAAGAAACTTACGGACAATTACCACGCATTTTTTCATCGTACAATGCATAATCGCTACATATGTACTCGTTCTCATCTTTGCCATCCAAGCAGTCTTTTTCGCCGTTGCAAAATTTTGATCTGGAAATGCAGGCGCCATAGCCACATCGCTCATAGTAAGCAGGGCACTGGAAATCATGGCATTCCTCAAATGTCTCATCGCTCCCGTCGACACAGTCCTGAAATGAATCGCATGTGCGATTCGCACTTATGCACTGACCATTTGAGCACTTGAATTGTCCTGCGATGCAGGCTTTCTTTCGTTCTTCACCAGCGTAGACTGCAAATATGAAAATTAATCGAGACTTTCTTAGTTCGTGTTTAAAAGATAAATAACCGATCCCAATTTGCTATCAATAAGAGCTAGAGCTACAAAATTATGTTTAAAATCCTTTTCCTAAACCACACGCAGAATACCTCCTCCGTCCTGTATGAACGACGAGCTCGCAGCTGTGTTTAGGGTATCTCCTAGTCGGGCGTTGCCAACTGGAGCTATTATAATACGGTGAAAGAGTATTGCAAATTCATATTACCAAATTGCAGACACAACAGTAACAGGTAAATCCTTAACACTTTACTAAAAACTTCAGACATTGAAATTGTTGTGATAGAATACGCAGCAACGTTATTTCATATATTTTTAAAATTTCCGGTACTTAAAATGTCGACTGTTCGCGTTTGCCTTCCTCTGTTGACTAATCGAACTTATTTCAGATTGGTGTGCAGAGATTCCGATATTTACTTATACATATATGTATACATATACATGTTGTGAAAATATAAGAAATGTAGAGAGCGAAACAATAAATTACTTTAAGTTGAGTGCCGACATTTAAATACCCTGGCTGACATATAAAAGCTGTCGCAGAAAAACTTTACAAAAGGCAGCATAAATAAAGTTTTTAGTGTTGCACCCATTAAAATAAATATAATGAATATAATAATATATAAAATACTTGTGATTTAGGTGCTGTTTTATGAAACTCAGAACTTAACCATTTCTTTCAATTAATAAAAGTATATGGATATATTTCGAAACTATAGTGTTGAGCATTTTAAATCATATTATCCGTTCGGTTACTTTCTCATTCGTTTATGGTTGTAAATTGAAAGGTGCAAAGAGTTGATCAAAGCAGTCTAAACATTCATACACTAAATTTCACACACCTTTATAACAAATGCATAGTTTTTCAATACATTTTTTCAGTTTGTGTATGTATACAATTTTTTTTTACCTTTTTTGTATATTTAGCTTCATGCATTTCGCTGGCTTTGTTAGAAAATTGTTCAAAGAGGGTCTTTTGCACTTCAATGTTTCAATACACATTCGTTGCATGCCCATTGATTAAAAAACTAGTTGCAACATTTGAACGCAAATTAAAGGCAGCCCTTACAAATGAATCGATTGTACTGTAGCAGAGAAAAAATGTAAAATAAAAGAGAATAGGCGGACAGTATTCTAGCGAAGTTGAAATTCTCTAGCGATTTGTTTTATTTTAGCAGAGAACAGTGAATTCATACATTATAATTATGGGGGCTGATGTTGTGGAGATATAGCTTACATGCAAGTAGAATGAACAGATTTGTCAATAGTTTCGATTAGAGCGTATATCTTGCAATAAACAAATTTGTTTAAAAACACAATTATTTAATGAAATTTATAAATAAAAATAATCAATTAAATTGCATGCAGTTTGTGCCTTTGTGGAAATTGAATTTTTTAAGTTCACTTAGGTAAACGATCAACTAATTTGAACATGTTTAGTTTTCGAGTGTATATTGTGAATGACAAGTTGAGAGTTGGAGCTGCAAGTGTTGAATTAAAAATTAAAATGCTTGCAGCACAGCAAAGGCAGCGATTGATGTTGCTATGGAGAGGGTAGGCAGAGGAAGGTGGGGAAGGAGACGAGTGGGTCAGAGAAGAGTGAAGAGTGCACTAGGGACTCGTGACAATGGAATTGTTTGCAAATTGACAAACAAAATGCGCTTTTGTGATTCACCAAACGGCAAGCGACAACGACATGGCGCATACGTTATATAGATTGACATGAACTGACACACACCAAAGCTCGCTCTCAGTCTCAGGCTCACTCACTCAGACACAGAAACACACTGTATTCACTGACAAATGAGCACAAATTGCATTGCCAGTTTGTCGTTGTTACCATTTCCTTTATTTTGTGTTGTTGTTGAGCTGTCGTCGTTTTAGTTTTTGTTTTTAGCGCAACTGTGTCAACAACAACAATAACAACAACACTATCCAAAAGTCAACTCAGTGGAACGAGTATTTTAGTTGCGTCACACTCGAGTTCTCAAAGCCGGGCAATAAATCAATAGTCGATAAACATAATTTATTTTGGACCATATCATATATACAGCATTAATATTATCGTAATGTTCGGCAACTGCGACAACACTTTTAAGATTGTGCAGTTCTGCAATTAATAAATTTATTCCAAACATACAAACAAACTCAATGTACCCCCGTTTTATGTGCGTCACAAAGCAGACGATACTCTGGGGCTTTCAATTCACAAAGGGGCGTTTGTGGTTTCTTTCACTTGCGATAAAAGACGTTTTTTTTTCTTTTGTGTTTGATAAGAGTTGGTATGTTATAAACAAGAAAAATAGTATGTTACAATTTTGAAATATCAACTCTAAGAAATCAATTTGAGCTCTATAAGGAATACTCAATGAATAAGGCTTCAAATTCTAGCTAAAAGCGAGTACTTTTCAGCGTTAACATCCAAAAACTGTCGCCGCCTGCTCTTAGTCATCCGCAGAAGCTCAAGCGGAACCCACAACAAGATCTTGCGGCTACACAAACCCAACAGAAAACGACCAAAATGTTCCAATCGGGCGTTACCGACTGTGTCATACTCGGTCACAGTGTTAATCATTATTTACATTTGGGTAACAAATGTTTTTGTTTTTTGTACAGCGAAGCGTGTAAACATGAGTACATACTCTAATATTCAAGTATTTAGCTTCAATAGCGGCGAAAAATATTGCTTTTATTCGGACAGACGGACATTGCACAAGCCCAGCATACTCTTTTCACTTCTTGAACGTGTATAGAAAAAAGTACAAATGGTCGGCAAAAGTTCTGGGCAAACTTTGCAGTGGCTCAGGGACGTTGCACTCTAGCGGAGTGCGGCGGGCGGGCTAGGTGGCTGGCTCTTATCCAATTAAGTCATAACTCAATATGTGCTGAGAGATATGCACTTGGCCATTACTTAGGCAAAGGCAAAAATTTTGCTCTAATAACTTTGGAGCTGAAGCTTTCTTCCGTCGACTTTTTGGTGGCAAGCAGATAATTTTCACACCCCTCAAGTGGCGCCAGGCCACCCAGAAACCAGAGCTGCATTCAGCTGCAGCACGTAGCCATGTAATTTGCGGGGCAGAGTTCCAGGGCTGGACACACCGGGCGGACAGGGATGGGGCGGCGAAATTTTAGTTTATGCTGAGCAACAGCTATTCGGCTGGCTGGCATTGGCTTTTACGGCACCAGCGAGACGCTGCCACAACTCATTCGGCGTTGACCAGGACTCTGTTGTTGGCCCACACACACACACACACTTTCGAACCTGCTTGCTGTGAGTGGCTGGTAGCTTCTCCAACTCCATCCATCTGCAGTTGAACGCGCGCATAAATTATTCATTTGTAATGTGCAGCAGCACTCGGTGCTGGGCGGGGCCACTGGACGGGGAAGTGGTTGGCAGCGGGATTGGGATTGCGATTGGGGCAGCAGTGTGTGTGCACTTTTGGCACAGGATATGACACTGACACTCAGCGCCCGGCGCTCGTCCTGCGTCAACAACTTCCCAGCGGCAACTGGAGCGGGTTCTGTGGACCCCGGTCTGGGTCTGCGCTCTTGGCGTTTACTTTCGGTTTGTAATTTCCTTCTGGAGTTTGCGGCGCCAAAGGAAGGCAGCCAGAAATGGCGAAAAGCACCAAGAAATACACAGCAAAAGTGGCAGCAGCAGGCGTCGAGCACATTGCAAATGACGATTGCAACTGAACTGGGCAGCAGCCACCACCTCGTACCACGCTCCCCACCCCTGCACCCATCCTGCTCCACTGGTTTACCACTGCTCTTTGGGAGCAGTGTTTGCAGAAATTGCAAAGTTTAAAGTTTGCTTCAGATCTGCAGCTGTGTGTGAAAAGTTTCATTTGTGAATTGAAAAATTATTTCTAGTTTCATATGCAGAGTGTGTGTCATTTACAGGACGAGGCAGGACAAGGAGGAGCTCAACCAAACCCAACTCAGGCAGCCAAGCAGCACAGCCATTGACAAAATGGAAAGTTGTTGACTTAGTTTCCGCTTCTTTGCGCCGCTTCTGTTGCCCCAGTGAGGCACATTGCCGTTGCAACCTCTCCCTGTATCACTCTCTCACTCTCTCTCTCTCTCTCTTTCTCTCTCTCTCTCTCTCTCTCTCTCTTTCTCTTTTTTCTCTCTTTCTCTCTATAACTCTTTCTGTCTCTTTCTCCATCTCTATCTGTGTATGTGCAACACGAGTCTTCACTTTTAGCTGTCGACATATAGGCAACACTTTTAATTATGAGCTTGCTACGCTTAAACTGAAGTAATGCTCCAAGTTGCTGTTGGCTTTTGTGGCTTTAAGCAAATTCTGCCCGCACATTTTTTCTTTACATATCATAATTAAAATGCGCTTGTTGTGCGGTTAAAAAGCACAAATTGCTGACTTCCTTCAATCAAAACATTAATTATAACTAGTACTTCTTACAGTCTGAAGGAAACCCAAAATTATTTCAACAATTATTATTTCATGATTATCTTTTAAAATTTTTTTAAATTCACATTTTTTTAATTTGTATGAATCTAAATAACACTGAATTTAGTAGAATTATTATGTTTTAATTTGCTTATTTTACTAAATGCCCAACATTTTTTAAACAATTATTATTTTATGATATTCTTTTTACAATTTCCTTAATTAAAAATTTATTAATTTTTGAACAGTTAATCTTAATAAACTTATATACTTTTAAAACATTATTCTCCTATTTTATATTGATACTTTTTTTTTGAATTTTATAAATGTATTTATTTGCACTTTCATATGAAATTTATACTATTTTATATGATTAAATATATTCCAAAGCATAATAATTGATATATGTTTTTGTATATATAGATATATTTTTAATACGACTAAATCATTCCAACCTTTTTGACTTTGACTACCAGTGAAAAAAATTTAAAGGACCAAATAAAGAAAAGGTCGTTAAATAGTTTTTGCGGTTCAGAACACGTAGCAATGTCCATTTGGTCAATTCTGCTGGAAACTCTCATAGATATTTGCCTGCAACCAGTTAAATTACTGTTAAACATGTGGCACGTGCACACACGAAGTTGCATCCTGAAAGAACTGAATTACATCTAAGTAATTAGATATTTAGAAAGCAGAGAATGTTGTCGGACATGAAAGTGCAGGCGGGGTTAAATTAATAAATGGTATGTGATGTAAAAAATTTAAAATAATCTAAGTCTAACGAATAAGCTAAAAAAAAACAAGTTAGAGGACTCTGGTCGGGGACGCTCGACTAGTAGATACCCCGAACCCTGCGATTTGTCTTTATTTGGTACTATACATTTCAAGTCGTTTGCACAAATTCATACACACACATATACAAATGCACACCACACGCACTTTCATCGGTAGGTGTCTCCTACTATCGAAATTAATTATTGATTTTCTGCGGAACTAAATTTATGATCTTTGTAATATTTTGAGGACTTATTAAAAGCATTGAAATTTATGTACAAATTTGCAAGACTTTAGTGTTTAATTTGTGTTTTTATTTTCAGTCTTATTGATAGCTTTTTAGTTTCTATTATTACGTGTAAAAATCCCTTGTAAGATAATCTCAAATTGAAAATTGTATAAAAAAAAAGAATTATCGGGCTAATCTATGGTGTGAACGAGGCAGATTGTGTTCAATTTAAAGACACGTCAACAATTGAGCTGGACTTATGGCGGTGCATTTGCCGTACGTTGCATGTGGATGTCATGTGGATGCCACGTGAGCTAACAGTTGCCGACAACCGCAACAGAGTTGTTGTTTTTATTGTGATTTTTCGGGCCAATGTTGTTGTAATTTATTAAGCTTGCCATGAAGCTGACTGCACTTTACCGCAAAATTGTCAACAGGCGGGCTCCGCACACACGCACACCCACAACTACACACATGCACGCACATACATATTAAGAGCCGCAGACACGCACGTGTGATGCAAAAAAAAAAAAAAAATTGTAAAAAAAAGAGGAAAACGGAAACGGCAACGCGGTCGTCTGTTGACTGTGCTAGCATGTGTGTGTGTGTGTGTGGGTGTCTGTTTGCAGTTGTGTTCGTACGGACTTTGACAAATATTTTGGGTGTACGTGCGCCAGTATGTGTGTGTGTGTGTGTACTTTAGCGGATGCAAAAGTTTGTTGCAGCAAATAAAAAGGTTTTTGAAATTAGCAAGTAAAATATGCACACAAATTCCAGGTGAATGTGTGTGCAGCATTAACGGAAACGGACACTAGCGGTATGTGGCATATTTAATTTATTTGCCAACATTGACAGCACTGAAAATTATAAATAAAATACATTATTTTTTAATTTTTGCAAAATATTTAAAATTATTTAAAAAAAAAAAATACTTCGAATAATAATTTTAATATTTGAGGACCAACAATAACTCTGAGAAATGCACTATTAGCTTTAAATAGTTTCACAATTTGGTACTTTACACTTTGTGGGCGAGGCAATGTACAGCCCAAGGTTCAAATCATAATCAAAGCGAATGGCTGTCAGACAGACAACTGCAGCTGGCGGGATGCTGCCTAATTAAAATGGCAAAATGTCAACAACAGCAACAACATCGGCAACAACAATGTCATTGGAAATGCACGTCGAACAACGGGCAATTGTCATGCAAATTTATGCGACAACTGGACGCAAACAAACGAAAAACGTCCAAAGAACGCAAACAGCGCAAGCCCACAGTTGCAAAACCTCACCCACACCAATACCCTTCCCCGTAAACCCCAGCTCCAGCTCAGAACCAAAGGCAAACCAAATATCAAACAGAGCCCCAAGAACTAAGCTTTCAAATTATGCACGCCACAGATACACAGATACAGATACATATGAAGATACAGATACAGCTACAGATACAGATACAAAACCGCAGATACAGATACAGGAACAGAAACAGAAAGAGTATGTACATTTTTGTAGATGTAAGCTCGTGATGAACACGATTAAGTAAACTGTTTTCGTATTTTAATTGCGACTGTCGTGATTTTTTGTCGGAATGGTTTTGATGCCGATGTAGCTCGTGCTGTCTACAACAATAAACAATAGACGACTTACGAAGAACTTACACTGCGCTCGCGCTCCCATCGTTTTACAATAAAAGCACGACATGCGCTCCTCTCTAGCATGTTATGCTACTGCACACATGTTGTTAGCTTTGTTGTGTTTGGGTTTTGGCGAGGGGAGGGGCAGACAGTAGATAGCTGATGACAAATTTGCCGGCCGCGCTGCACTTGGCCAAATGGTAAATAAATTTTAATTTGATTAACGATTTTGTCGAGCTCATTTTTGGACCCACAATTGATTGGTCTTTAGCTGCTCTCGGGTCATATTTCGAACAGTTTCGACGGCGGAATTAATTTGTTTCTCTTTTGGGCGGGCAGCTTAATTGTATTTTCCAATACGATTCATTAACTTGGTCATGTGAATGCAACATTTGCGGCTGATATTGTTGGCCAGTGTGCATTTTTGGGCGTGAAACGCGGCTTTTGTGCTCTCAATTCAGTTAACAGGTCTGCTGTGGCAGCAGCAACAGCAACAACAGCAGCAGAAACTGCATCAGCATCAGCGCTTATTATCCTTGTCACGTACAAGGACCGACACATTGCGCCTTTGTTTACCTCGATCTGTTGTTGTTGCTGCTGTGCAAACAATTTGCTTGAGTGGTGCAATTCCTTGCAGGTAAATACACACACACAAAAACAGAACCACAACTCTCGGCGACACACACACACACCCACACGTGCTGACAGTCAACTATCAGCTAGATTGAATCCATCTCCTCCATCTGAAGTGAGTGTGGAGTGAGTGCAGTCAATGCCTAGCACAGATTGAATTAGTTTGCATGCTAATTCCATTTGCCAGGGCTGTTTGCGCGATTGTGTATACCCTGGTTAATTTGATAATTGACAAGCGATAAGCGCTGCAAGCGCTGCGCTCTGTATATATTAACTATAGCCACAGCCACTGATAAGGGCATATAATGAACTCCCATAAATATTTATTATAGGGGCCGTTGTTGTTTTGACTTCGAGTTTGATTTAAATTTATGTGCTTTACCAGTTCATTCTGCAGTTATTTGAGAGGCGTCGCTGCGCTTAATCGAGAATGCGTTAGTATTAAATTTGCTTTATATGTAAAGTAGGCAGAATAAATATATATTTGATTCTATTTGCTCACACAATAAAAATTATTTGATTAACTCTAAGATAAGCTGTCAAGATTTGCATAGGTCAAGTTTTCTCTTTTCCGATGTTTTTAAATAATATAAATATCTCTCTCGTCTTTGAATCCCAATGATAATATATAAATATATATTTTAGATGTGTTCTTTAATTGAAGCTGGCTTATTTACGTTTTCGAGTCGTTAATGCTCTAATTCGTAGTTGCATTTATCAAGTGTCCATTTGGAGCAACTGTTGCTGCTGCTGAAGCCTCTTAGTTGATGCCACTTTCGATTTATAGTTGACCGACAGTTGTCATATGCCCTAGAACGTTATAAGTTATAGACCTGTTTTGTCTTACACTTTGCCTCTTTTACTCTTTAAAGGGCATTTCAGCCGACGATAAGTTTAAATGTATGTATGTGAAATGAATGTAGCCAAAAATCACATAGATCATGTGTCGCCAGCCCATGTATAGAATGGGCTTTGAGATATAGATACAACTGAACACATACATAACTGCCGCAGTCAGTGTGTGTGAAATGGCTTTAATTGAGATGTGCCCATAGACATTGTCATGGCATTGTGGTTTGGCCATTAAGTCAATGACCGAACAGACACGGACGCAGCGAAGAGAATTAACAAAAGTTACGTAGACAGCACAAATTAATTAGATACACAATAAATTACTCATATGACAAAAGCAGCTGATAAACACAAATACAGATAAAGAAAAGAACTGAGAACTTTGTTCATTTAACTGAAGTTTTTTTTATGGCGCTTTGAGTCAGATGGAAGATTTAAGGACAACAAAAAACAATTAAATCGAATATAATAAGCAAAAACTTCCATATTAATATCAGTCAGATATTTAATAACTGTTTAAAATTGTTTAACAATTGTTATTTAAATCGATTTTTCTTCCATAAAATTATTATTATTATTATTTGTTTTATATTTGTTTTAGGCAAACTCAATTGATTTAACCATATAAGAACACCGAATTATTTTAAATTAAATACATTAATCTAAAGCTTATTAAATTAAAGCTCAAAATAAAAGAATAAAATGTAAAATCACAGTTGGAAACCGAAACATAACACCAAAAATGATAATAAACAAAAGGAACTCGCGCACAGATTGTGAAACCTAGAAAAGAAACCGAGTGGCAAAAGTAAACGCAAAAGCAAAGGTAAAGGCAACAAGAACCATTATATCCTAAAGGACTTAATTATTTTATAATAAGCACATAACACAAGCGCACTACAAGCGAGGCGCAGTCCCCAAGGCAGCAGACAAGGAGATAGGAACGGGACAGTGCAATAGGGGACAGGAAGCGTAAAGGAAACCGCGCAAATGCAGCGCAAAAGTTGCTAAAGTTTTTCCACTCAGGAATCGGACAGGACAGTAGATAGAAGGGCAGGCAGGCCAGGGCAGGACTCAAGTAAACGGAGACAGCATAAATTGTGAAAATATTGCAGATTGTTTTTATCTCGCTTCCCTCTCTCTTTCTTTTCATTTATCTATCGTTTTAATAATAATATATATATATATATGCTTTTTAGCAATTAATGTTGATTTACCAAATTCTTGTCTACACAAAGTTATTTAAAACTAAACAGATGAAAATTTGTAAGAAAACAAAGCCACAGGTAATTATTGTTGCACACATACTGCAATCAATTTAAAATTATTTGACAAATTGGTTAATGTACAAAGTTATTCGTCACTCACAGAGACATTTATTCATCATGTTTTCTAAGCAATTTAAGAAGCTCATTAATGTAGGACAGCTCTGGTCGAGAATTGAATTATTTATTAAAACCCAAGCTGACCTTGTTTTAGTTCACAATATAAAACCTAATTGATATTTGCCGAAGCACAACAGCATTATGGCTGGGGGCCATCAAATTAGATGTGCACGAAATGCCATTACGCATACGGACCGATGGACGACGCAGGCATGAAACGGACATTTAAACACTTGAAAAACAATATAAATTCATTCAGCATTGGGCAAAGCGATGGCCAAAACTATAAACATAAGCTATAAACTACATGCACAGGCCAAATGCAGACAGGCAACAGCAACAAAAACAACAAGGCATAAATAAATGCCCAACAATTGATACTTTGGCCAGGGTAACAGACAGAAACGACAAGGACAACAGGGACAAATGCTACGATTTATATAACAAGTGGATTTTCGATAGGCATACAATACAGACTAGAGCCAAATAGATAGTTAAATGCCTACACACACACACACACACACACACCCAAACACAATAACAGTTGGTTGCCAAGATGGGGGATCAAAAGGACGCTTGAAGAGCCGCATCAAATTCATTTGAATTGCAAAACAAACACAGGCCGAGGCACAGAAATGAACTTAATCATGTTGTAAATTTACATAATTTGACGTGTATAGCAAAAAGAGGCAATGAGACAACTGAACACACATACATATAGAATTGGGATACAACAGAAGAGCAGAGACGGAGATAGAATGGAATATATGGCTAATACATTTGTATATATTTCAATCAGCAATGCTATCAATTCGTTGGCGCATCACAGCACAAATCGATTTTCCTAAATTATTATTTGAGGCTGACAAAATTAAAATGCAAAAATAAGAGAAAATGGTTTTTAATAGAAGGATGTCTATAAAACGGGTTTTTGTGGAGGTAAAGTAACGATGCAATACAAAACTAATATCAGTTTAATTTATTTAATTTTATTATTTAAATAATTTATTTAACGCAGGTGATTGCAATAAATTATATCCAAAAATAGATGCTGATTGAATATATTATATTCAAGATTTTAAATAAAATTCATTTGAAAAATTAGTTTACTATAAATAAAATATCCCTCCGATATGGTCCTGGTTCCCTAGACTCTTCATTACCTTTCAATGCCTCTAATCTTTTCTAATGAACTACTGCAAGCTTATTACATCAGGGCACATTCCAAGGCTGTCTGCTGCCTTTCAGAGATATTATATGCTCAAATTACATTAGTGCTCGCTGTCAGGCGCGGCGTGGGTTTTCTTTTATAGGTAGCTGTCAGCAATAATGAGCCTCAATTGCAGTTAGTCGCGACTTGAATAAAGCTATCAAGATAAGAACCAGACGTAATGTGAACTATGCATTGCCCCCACTCTGGCACATGTTATGACAATTTAATTGAAGGTTATGCGTGACGGAGCCACAGTTGGCAATACAATTTCATTTTATAAGGTCAGATTGCGCGACAATCGCCAATTCCATTGCAATATGATTATAATACAATAATATGCGTGATTATTGCGTCAAATTGCAGGGTTTATTTAGAAGCGATGATAAAGCATTTTTATATTTTTATATTTTATATTTTTACTTATAATTTATAACTATGTTTTACGCTGCATTTTTCAAATATTTTTGTGTCTCATAATTATTAATATTTTCCTTAGTTTTAATATTGGTATAAAGCGGATGCCAAAACTTTATAGATGCATAGAATAGAGAAATAAAATGGAATTAGTATTTTTGTGCCAGAGAAGATTTACTTAGGATGTTTCAAATCAACTTCCAAGCTTAAAGTTAACTCTACACTTAATTATCGTATTCAGTATGCCACGTTTTCAGCCAACTTAAGAGCTTGTCGACTAATAGAAACTTACCGACCTTTGCAGTAGCTTGTTAGGAGGGGGTGAGTACTTCATAATTAAGTCCAAATTAAAAGTGCGCTTAACGGTAGAAAACTTTAGTTGGCCAGCTGCTAGGTGCATTGCAAGTGTTTGCAGTTTAATGGAATTTTTAATTTTTGCCTTGCGTCCATTGTCAGCAGACATTATAACACATTTTTTATTACAACATTAAAGATGCACAAACACAGCCCCCCTTCAGGGCTCAGGCAGCTGCCCTGGCCCGCAACTTGCGCCAGCCGAGGAGCAGCTCGAGCAGGAACACCGCCGCGCTGACCAGCATGGCCAGGACCAAGGTGAAGAGAGCGGGCGCAAAGTGCTTGATGTCGACCTCCACCTCGGCGTCCTTGAAGAGCCTGCAGTCCGGCTTGGGCACAGTCCAGACTTTCTCGTTGTAGCCAATCAAGCCAGTTTCGCCGAGATAGAGCACAGCATGGTTCAGATGCTCGCGCCAGGGTGAGCTCTTGGGCAGGATAGAGGCGCCCAGGTAGGGCGGACTGAACATGATCTCCTGCAGCTCACAGAACTGGCGCTCGTCGAGCAGCTCGTTGAGCAGGCGGTACAAACGATCGATGGCGGTGTGGAAAGCAAAGCCGCCCCGCCTGATGCGCTCCGCACCCTTTTCTATGGACAGTATATTGTGCTGGCGATCGCGACAGATGCGCCGGGCGTAGACGTCGCGCACCAGCTGATTGCTAGTGTTGGTAAACAGTTCATAGTTATAGGCAATGTCCTCCATGCCAATATCCAGGCCGCTATCGAACAGCGCTTGCAGGTTGACAATGGTGCGTGGCGCATCCGACAGCAGGGAGCCCACAATGAAGGCGCCGTAGAACTGCATCAGCACAAAGCTAAAGATGCAGCTGGCGCTAATCAGCAGCCGTGTCGACGGCAACTGGAATTGACCCGTTGCAGGTCCCTGTTGCAAAAACGTTTCCAGCATGGTAAACCACACGAATGACATCTGCCGTTCCACTGGCTGTTCTTCCGGCTGTTGCAGGCGTCGCTCCTGGCGTATGTGCAACATCAGCAACAATGCGCTGCCCACCACAAGCGCCAGCACGCACCACCAAACCTGCGGGCTCAGCGGCTCAAAGAAAATGTTGCGTATGCTGCTGTGGCGCGGATGGCGAAACAAAAAGTGTATGCTGCAAAAAAAAAAATCGGAAAAACAAAAACAAAAATATCAATTGTTGAACAGTTTAAACCAATTTTAATATATATTTATAATGTTACACCAGTTGTTCATTTATAACAACAAGCCTCTATATGTTGTTAATGCATATGCATATGCATATATGATGATCTGATGATGATTTTAAAATGATTTTAAAATATTTTTAACGAAAATCTAACAGCCCTATTTTTTATGGTAGTTTATAAAAACATTGAAATACTGTGCTATTATTTTGAGTTGATTTTGTATTATTAATTTACAAAAGTAAAGAAGAATATTTGGCAAGTTTTTAAAAAAATACTTTTATAGAGCTTTTGGATATATTTGCATAAAGATTAAAAAATAATCAGATACATTTAGTAGTTTTAATTCTCAAAGCAATTATTTTTTATATATTTTTATTTTGTTGCCAGTAATTCAGGAATTTACTTTAAGCATATATTATTGTCTAGTGTATTAGATAATCACAAACTTACAATTGCGTATGCAGTGCTTGTGTGTATTGTATAAAGCGATGCCGCTCGGTCACAAATCTGATGGGGCAGAGGGCAAAGTGCACTTCGCCGCTTATTACATGGCCCATAACGCCTGTCCAGCTGCCATTTGGCAGCAGTTGGCCCCATGTTTCGCGAAAGCGAACCTCTAAGCTTCAAATCGAACTGAGAGTTAGTCTTAGCGACTGTCAATCTGTAAGACATACCTGAGATTATACATGCGCCCCATAAGCAGAAAAAGCTGAAATGATTTACGCTGCATAGGATCCAATTGCAGCAGATCCCTATTGTTGCTCAGATAACTCAGATCATCCATGCCTACTGGTTTTTCGATCAACTGGGGATTAAAAATTGGGCCTTCAGTCTTGCTCTTGGCCAAAATAACCTTAACTTGCCGCCGTGCTGCCTATCAGCGTGATGTTGTCCAAGTCCCTGCGACGCTGCAACCAGCTGTCGCTGTATTTGCGACAGAGCTGATATCCTGCGGACAGGCTCCACTGGCCCTTGGGCTCCACACGCAGCGGTCTCTGCTGCCCCACCCGGTAGACATCATACAGCAACCAGCTGTGGCTGAAAACAATTTTCAAGCAAGATATTACGTATTCGTTAATGTAAAAAAATTTTGATGTAAAAAGTAGATGAAATTCCTCTTATATATATTTTAGATCATATTTCCTCATATTTACATACCAAGATATATAGTATTATTTTTGTATGATAGTATGCAACTTACTCTTTCGCTTGCAGTTTGCGCATTGCCACTGTTATATCAGCATCGATGTTTATGTTATAGGCAGACAAATGTTGTCTAATGATCTGCTCGTCTGTCCGATTTATTTGACTGTGGCCCAGCATGAACCAAGCCTGGCTATTGTTGAAGTAGCCCCCCTCCGAGGCCGCCTCGTAGACCCAACGTTTTAAAGGCTCCCGTTCGAATGCTTCCACAAGCAGCGCAGTGCGTGGCGCCTCGTAATAGAAGAGGTCCTGGAAATGCAAGCCCCTTTGGGGCGTAAAAAACTGCACTCTGTAGTTGGCAAACAATCTCTTATAGCTTGCAATTTGCTTGGTCCAGTTGGGGCTGGCGCTGGGACCGGCTCCTGCTACGGATTCGGGCAGCAGCAGCGCATGCTTCAAGTGTTGGGCGCGCAAAAAGTCCTCGAAGGCGAGCAGCTCATTGGAATTTATGTTTTCAATTTGCGCGCCACATAAAATTGTTGCCGAAATTATAAAAATCCATAGAATTATTTTCACTTGCAACTTAATCATTTTATATGACTCGCTTTCACTTGGTCAACTTGCTGTTGGCCAGCTGCAAAACTGTCTGCCACGTTGAGGGTATTTGCCGCTCGGTTTTTATATGGCACTTGCCCCATGCGAATGCCCGCGCATGTATAATAATCATTTATAATTTATTGCGCACTGTCAGTTATGTGCAGCTCCTTTTTATCCCGCCGCACGCAGCAAATTGCGAGGCTGACACGAAAATTGTGCGTTAACTGTAAATGGCAAACGACAGGATAATTACTTAAGCATGGAAAGGAACAACAGCGCAGAAATTGCTAATCCATTACGAATACAAAATATTTCGCTGATATTTGTTGTAGATAGAAAATTTCAAGTCTACAATACAATTTTTTGAGATTATGTAAATTCAAATCGTATATTAAAATAAATTTAATTAAGAAAGAAATTTTCTTTATATGTCGAATATTTTTATACTCGTTCACGAAGTGAAACTAGTATATTGGGTTTGTGCAATGTCCGTCATGCTGTCCGTCTTTATCCTCTTCAGATAAAGTGTTAAGATTTTTGTGCCACGCCCACTGAAAGGCTAGCAATACGATAATATGTCGATACACCTCAAATCGCAAATCGATAAAAAGTGAATATTGCCCACAGTTTTAAAGATAGAGCCACCAAATTTGGTATGTAGATAGATAGCTGGTGACCTTTCCCAAAGATTTCATCTTTAATACCCTGGCCACGCCCACTATAACGCCCCCTAGCGCCCCCACCCCAAAATATTGGAAATGCCTATATCTCCCACAGTTTTTGAGCTAGGGTCACCAAATTTGGGTACTGGGAAGCTCCCCCAGAATTCACAGAAAAATATTTATATTATTTTTAATGTGGAGTCAGTATATAGGACAAATCATGATCAAAATGCCATTAAACTTAAAAATCGGTTCACTTTTGACAAAGTTATGGGGGTTTGATATATGGGAGCTATGGAATCGGACAACTTTATATGTCAAAATTTTTGTCGATTTTGGCATGATTTTTGACCAAAAATTTGACCCCCCCAAAATCACTTTCAATGTGGTTTTTTATGCTAATTGTGACGAATAAAATCGATTAAAACTATAAATTCGCAGTTCTAAATTTTGAAAAAATATTTTTTTCGAAAATTCACAAGGGGGGAGTACATGCTTTTTTGACCAAAAAATTCAAAAAAATTGTATTTGCGAAAATGAATATATTTTGAATGTGGAGTCAATATATAGGACAAACCATGATCAAAATGCCATCAAACTTGAAAATCGGTTCACTTTTGACAAAGTTATGGGGGTTTGATATATGGGAGCTATGGAATCGGACAACTTTATATGTCAAAATTTTTGTCGATTTTGGCATGATTTTTGACCAAAAATTTGACCCCCCCAAAATCACTTTCAATGTGGTTTTTTATGCTAATTGTGACGAATAAAATCGATTAAAACTATAAATTCGCAGTTCTAAATTTTGAAAAAATATTTTTTTCGAAAATTCACAAGGGGGGAGTACATGCTTTTTTGACCAAAAAATTCAAAAAAATTGTATTTGCGAAAATGAATATATTTTGAATGTGGAGTCAATATATAGGACAAACCATGATCAAAATGCCATCAAACTTGAAAATCGGTTCACTTTTGACAAAGTTATGGGGGTTTGATATATGGGAGCTATGGAATCGGACAACTTTATATGTCAAAATTTTTGTCGATTTTGGCATGATTTTTGACCAAAAATTTGACCCCCCCAAAATCACTTTCAATGTGGTTTTTTATGCTAATTGTGACGAATAAAATCGATTAAAACTATAAATTCGCAGTTCTAAATTTTGAAAAAATATTTTTTTCGAAAATTCACAAGGGGGGAGTACATGCTTTTTTGACCAAAAAATTCAAAAAAATTGTATTTGCGAAAATGAATATATTTTGAATGTGGAGTCAATATATAGGACAAACCATGATCAAAATGCCATCAAACTTGAAAATCGGTTCACTTTTGACAAAGTTATGGGGGTTTGATATATGGGAGCTATGGAATCGGACAACTTTATATGTCAAAATTTTTGTCGATTTTGGCATGATTTTTGACCAAAAATTTGACCCCCCCAAAATCACTTTCAATGTGGTTTTTTATGCTAATTGTGACGAATAAAATCGATTAAAACTATAAATTCGCAGTTCTAAATTTTGAAAAAATATTTTTTTCGAAAATTCACAAGGGGGGAGTACATGCTTTTTTGACCAAAAAATTCAAAAAAATTGTATTTGCGAAAATGAATATATTTTGAATGTGGAGTCAATATATAGGACAAACCATGATCAAAATGCCATCAAACTTGAAAATCGGTTCACTTTTGACAAAGTTATGGGGGTTTGATATATGGGAGCTATGGAATCGGACAACTTTATATGTCAAAATTTTTGTCGATTTTGGCATGATTTTTGACCAAAAATTTGACCCCCCCAAAATCACTTTCAATGTGGTTTTTTATGCTAATTGTGACGAATAAAATCGATTAAAACTATAAATTCGCAGTTCTAAATTTTGAAAAAATATTTTTTTCGAAAATTCACAAGGGGGGAGTACATGCTTTTTTGACCAAAAAATTCAAAAAAATTGTATTTGCGAAAATGAATATATTTTGAATGTGGAGTCAATATATAGGACAAACCATGATCAAAATGCCATCAAACTTGAAAATCGGTTCACTTTTGACAAAGTTATGGGGGTTTGATATATGGGAGCTATGGAATCTTTTATTTAAGAACGTGAACGGGTATAACGCAGTCGGTATCGCCCGACTGGAATGTTCTTACTTGTTTTTTTTTAAATATTGGAGAACTTTTATTTAACAACAGAAACTACAGATCAGAAACAAGTAAAGAAAAAACAAATATATTTAAAATTTTTCTTTGCTGTTTAAGGCATTAAATTTATGTTGCATTTTTAAGGACCTACCAGGAAAATCCACAATGAGGCGGCGCATTAAACAGGACAAAGCTGCCTGTATTAGCGTGACAATATCCGACTGCAGCCAAGAAGCCAAAAGAAACGACAGCAACGCGTGTTAACATCGAGAGAAACGGAGAACCTTACCGAGAAACCAAAGGTCCTTGCCTGTGCATCTATGTGTGTGTGTGTGTGTGACTGGGGCAAGACAAAAATGCAGCATGGCAAATTTGGTGAAAGTTGAAAGCAAATCCTGGAGCTTGCAACTTAATTTCATGGCATGCGGCTGCCGCGTTGCATGTAGCAACTTCATTCGGGCAATTTGCTACACGACAGCTTGCCACGTGCTGCACAAAGAGCCAGAGGATGAGTGAAAGAGAGAGCAATACTAGAAATTTTCAAGCAAGAAATAGAGGTAGCCGGTTTTTAAAAGCAGCTACGAAATGAAGAAGAAATTACATTTAATTTGCTGACATTTTGGTGAAAACGTCTTTGTTTTTGTATTCAGGCTATTGTTTTGGGGGCGTGGCTTTGTCGGTAATGACAGAAACATTTGCTGCAAGGCCGCAATGAAAATGCACAGCAACAACGCAGGTCCCTGTGTTCACATCCGTAGTCCTTGCGGGGGCTAAGACAAGAATTTAACATTTTATCGCAGATTTTTGCATCAAATACGCGAGTTGCATACGGAGCTATGGCAAATGTTGCCATGCTGCCAGCACAACAACGGTTTTGCTGTTAAAAATAGTGCAATACACACAGCTACACACACACACACACACACACACACACACACAAACACACTTCTACCAGCACAAGGTGAAAGAGACAAAAAATTGCGCATACGCGACAAAAGCGCAAGCGACGTTTAAATATTTCAGTTTAAATTTTGTTTAAATGGTGCTTTTCTCGCTGTTTTCTTTTTTGACTTGTTTGTCAGTGTGTGTTTTTCTTTTGACATTTTGTCATACATGTCAGACGCAGCGTGCGCAAATACGCTAAGAAAAAATAAAAAAAAGTAAAGGAGACTGGTTACCAAAAAGTTTTTGTTTAATTTTTCATATGATAAACATACGATGTCATGCTGGGTGTTTCCCAATTTCCCACCAATTCGCTTACCTTGCCTGCGGCCAAAATTTTCTTTTCGCCGTCTGCCTTGGCACGTGTTTATTTTGTTGACTGATTTGGCAAGCGACTGCCTAAGCTAACAGTTCATAAATGTAAATTCCCAAGCGCAATATAACGAAGTTCATGCTTGCGGCGTTGTCTGATCATACATAAGTCATTCGGATATAATCACTGTTTTGACTGGGCAACAAGGAAATTATCCGACATTAAAAACTCTTGTATGAAATACAAATAAAAGATAACAATTGCAAATTCATAACATGTATTATTTAATCAATTGTTTTATACGAAGTTACACAGGTTGCCACAGTCCAATCCACAGGTATAAAAAAACTGAGATTAAATACTAATCGTTTTGTTGTTTTAGTAATTTTAGCACACCATTTTATAATTAAAAATTGTCACAATATTATTTTAGCCATTTGAACAGCACCTTAAACAATTGCCGTGAACATAAAACAGGTTCTCACGCGTAAATTTTACAACCAAACAGATTTTCCCATAGCAGCCGAAGAAGTTTTGTTGTAGTCATGGTAAACATAGCGGACCTTGTCGTAATAACACAAATATAAATGTTTCAAAATAAATTTTAATTAATTTCACAGGAACGGACATCATTATAATAAGATGCTTATATTTCTCATTTTTTTAGAGCTTTTCCTCACAATTATTTTGGCATTTCGAGTGCCAGAATTTTAATTGTATATAAAAAAAATATAAAAACAACAATTAAAAAGAACGCAAAAATCCCTTACAGCTATGCAATGATTTAAAATGCCTGTCGGAATAGAACTTTCCTTTTTGCAACAGTAAAAAAAATATTCTGGGAAAATATTCAAATTACTTCAATTAAGTGTGTTTATAAAAATCAACAATTGTTGCTATGTAAAAAACTGAACTTCCAAGGAAAAAGGAAACTAATAAAAAAAATAATAAAAAAGGCAAAAAGAAAATGTAACTCGGGGCTGTGGAGCGCAGATTTTAGCCAAATTCTTATCGTAATCACGTTTTACTATGTGTTAGTTCTGCATTTTCATTATTATTTAACGTTCGCGTGAACAATTTTGCTGCTCGACAGCAGTGAAAAACAAATTCCCTCGGCAGTTGGGCTGCATTAAGTCAACTCATTATGAAATTACTGCTGGAAAAGGAGGAAAATAAGCGACGAGCAGCAGTGAAAATAAGTAGAAAAATTCGCGATGACGATGACGGGCAGCACGAAAAGCCGGCAAAGAAAACAAATTAAATTTAATCGATTTGTGAAAATCTGCCAGGCAGCACAGACCGTCAACAGCAACAACAACAACTACAACAATATGAACAGAAACCGGAACAACAACAAGAAACTAAAACTTGCATAAGTCGCATAGTAAATTAATTGAAGTGCTGCGAAGAGGTCCAGACAAACCAACGGCCAACAACAAGCGCCAAGTGGAAACCAGCAGCAGCAATGGCCACTTGGCGTGAAGCTCTAAGCGCATTCTAAACAAATTAAAATTCAATTAAAAAGATGAAATGGCATTTCCAGGCTTAATACGTAGCCTCAAAGCGTGACAGCAAAACACCCACAGCCGACTGGGCAACGCATCTGCAATATCTAGCATACTTTGTTGGCTAACACTGTCTTACAAAACTAGCAGAAGCTTTTATTAAAAATTGAGTTGTCGAATACCTAAAATATACAGCTTCACATTTAATATTATGATGAGTTTATATATACAAAATTATTTTATAAGCAACTTATATGACTAAATAAATAATGCTCCCATCGAACTTTTGCCGAATTTATAAAATTTGCATATGTTTATTATTTGTCAATTTACCATAATAGATTAAATATTAGGCTCCATTTCTATTTAATTATTTGCTCAATTAAAAAAAAACCTATTTCAACTCATTTCGACATTATTTAAATGAAAATAGATTTAAACTCTGAATTATTTTAAATTTAATTGAGCTTATTTGTTGCACAGTGCAGTGCATAAGTTTTCGTCCAATAGAGATGGAGCTTGCGAGCATGCAGTTGCTGATGGCGATGGTGATGCTTGGTTTGTTGGTGCCGCTGTTTAATCTCAGCTAAAAGGCATCGCATTCAATTCATTTAGCGGCTACGCGTTATCACAGCCGTCAACCATCATCAGCGTCATCCTCGTTTGCCGGCGCGTTGTCAGAGTCAACAACAACAACAAAAACAACACCGACAACAGCAATCAGTTCTCTCGTTGCGAAGTGGATTGTCGTGGTACGGACAGGGGAGGTGTCATAAAGCTTCACGCAACTTGAGACCTGAAGCATCATTTCCAATTACGAGCGCTGCCTCCGACATTTTGCGCTTGTGATTTTTGGTCAGCAGCTTGGAGTCGGCCGTTTTCCCCATTTCCACCCCATTTTCCATGCCCACTTGCCACTGGTCACGGCCATTGATGTTGCTCTCATTATGAACATTGTTGCCGGTTCTCGGTGGCCGTCAACTGCCATTTTGTCTGCTGTCCTTCAAACCAGTATTAAAATCTGGCAGCTCTTCTCAGCCCGCTACAAATTATGCGTCAGTTAGACTAAGCATTTTTTTAGATTCTTTTTTTTTGGGCATAGTATATGCTTAGAAAGGGTAGCTAAATCTTATTAGGGAGTGCTTAATGCGTTAATCTGATCAAGGCTAGACATCTTCAATTAGCAGACCGATTCGTGCACTTTTAAGTTTATTTCCAACACAAGTTAAATTGTACAATTTGATCGCACTTAGAAGTACTTTGTGTTGGATATGAGAGCGACCAAAGAAATAAAAAAAGAAATACAAATCTATTATAAAAATTCATACCGTAAATATTAATGAATATAATAATACGATAAAGTGTATTCAATAATACAATTAAACAGAATTTTACTAATTTTTATAAATTATTTAATTAAACAATTCAATTAAAATATTTATAGAATAACATATATATTTAAAGATATGAGATTAAACCTGAGTTGTGGCTTACAGGAAATATTTGCAAGTGGAACAATAATTTTAATATTCTAAAAAAGAATAAAATATTTTAATCTACTTCGTTCACTTGAAGCTGAGTAAATGGCTCGAAGCATGCCGTCCAACTGAAGCTGGCCAAAGCGAATTGCCGTTATATCGGAGCTTGTGTTGTGGTTGAGTGAGTTTCAAATGTCGAAAGTTCAAGTTGAATCGGCGTCGATGCATGAAATTGTCTGAAGTTTCTGCAATTGCATTCAAGTGGGAACTGCAGACTTTAATTAGGGAATGCAGTAAACATTTTTAATGGATATTATTTTGCAACCACCTGGGCGGTAACTTAGTTCCTAGACACTTCACTGTTGCCAATTGGCTGGGCAAATAAAATGGCAATGTCTGCAATGTCCTTTGCCTGCCACTTGGAACTTGCTCGTTTGAGCACTCGACGCATTGATCCGACAATCATCTTTGTCCAATTAAAGTCCCCAGCGCTGGAACAGTTAAGGCAATTAAAGGTCAGCTAAGGCCATGGCATGGACAGATATAGCAAGGCGCCTCTTTAACTGCGCCGCCGCCGCCGCCAACAATAAGGCAGCTTAATTTAAAATTTAACCCTTTTTGCTGGAGGCGGTGACCGCAACGCTTCCTGTCCTTGTCTCTGTCCCTGTTCATGTCCATGGTTCAGCGATGCACTGATGAAAAAATATTTTCTTTCCGGTGTCGACAACGATGCTGACGACAGCAAGGCAAATAATTTTTACAAATTATATTCGCTCACATGCCAACTGAGCAGGCAAGTCAAATAAGACCAAACCGTCGAGAGTAGTGGACTTAAAGGTACCCTACACTTAGTTTGAAAATGCAATAAATCATATGAGTATACAAATATATTTATTTATTATATTAACAGCTTATATAACATTATCATTTTAAATCTGATAGAATCAGATCATAGATCATCCTTTGTGTCAACTTTATTAGATATTAATGTTTTATTTTTTATTGCATTGAAAATTATCAAGCTTGGGACAGTACATTAAACTCAATGTGCTTCAATTTATAATATAAATAAATTTAATGTATTTATTTATTTATCTTCAATTTGTATTAGAATACTTCACATTGACTGCGGCATATTTACCTATTATTTGATGCTACTCCCTTCAGCCTCTTCATGTTTACATGGTATAAAAAGCGCAAAATTATATTGAAAAGAAAAGAAAAACGAAGGAAAATTGTTGAAAATCAAGAAAGTGACTGCAGAAAATCAACTGATGTTCCACGAGGAAAGGCAAAAACAACTCACCCACAGCCTCAGTTGAGCAGCTGGTCAGTCAGTCGGATTGTTAAGAAGTTGAGGATATGCGATGATTGTGTTTGTTGTTGCTCGAACTGTACCAATAATAAGTTCAAACAATGGCGGTCAAAGCAGCTAGCAGCTTGCTGCGCTGGCCATGTTTGTTTAATTTTTGCTGCCACTGCGCGTTCATTTCTTGTTGTTGCTGGTCGACTGGCGCTGCAATTGTTCCAATCGGCCGCCAACTGCTCGTTTCCGCTATTGTTTTTGCAGTCAGCTTTTTCTTCTACTTGGCCAACAAACAGGCTTCAAATTGAACGGAAGCCCGCCACGAGTTATGCTCCAGCCATGCCCAACCGACCAGCCAGTGGCCCCCGTCCCAGCGCACCTACCCCAGCAATGCTTTCTTCTATCAGCCTGACCCTGCCCACTTGCAATCTCCGGCCGCGTCGGAGGCATTGTTCCATGTCCATGGCTCAGGCCCGTTTCAGCATCTTTTGTTGTTCGGGGGCAGCCGCCCTTTTGTCGCTGCGCTTCCGTTTTACGCTTTACTTTTTTTTTCTTCATTTCTTTTTTGCTCTTTTTTCGTAATTTTTTTTATTGTCCTTTTTTTACCGGTCCCCGGGCCGGACTTCATAGTTGTGCCCAATTTTTCCTGTGCTGCGCCGTTTGATTTGCGCTGATTTCTTTTCTCGCTCTCGGTGTGAGTGTCCTTTAAAGTTTTCTGTTTTTTCTATCTGTTTTGGCGTGCTTTTTTCCAATTTTTTTTTTACCAATTTTATTTTGTTAGTTTCCATTTCATTGAATTCTCACATATCCGCATCCGCGTCCTCATCCGCAATCCAGCCAGCTAGTTGCTCAAATTGTGCCATTAGCCAGCGCTGTCCTTGTAACCCATTTTGTCGAGCGCCCCAGCATTATACTCGCCGGCAACAAAAGGGTTCGTCTTCCCCTCGCCACTTTTAGCCATAAAATAAGCAATTTGCATAGTTTAGTTAGTTGGACGCATCCGGCAGCAGCGACACTTGTGTTGTCCCGTTTGCTATTGCTACGCCTATTCATCTATATATAACCTATATATATATATATATGTCTGCGTATATGTGTGTGTGTGCGCATAATTGATGACTGTTGACAACAGTCACAGCAACAACAATGGGCAGCAAACACCGTCGAATTTTAAATTATCTTCTTTGCTTTTATTTTTGTGTGTATAAATTCTGCTTTGCATATCATGAAATACAGCGGATTTAGTACAAAATTCCAATTGATTAAAACTTTCATAAGAGAGGGAAATTTTAGTTGACAGCGATTTGGGATTTAATAAAGAAAAACTGTAAACAAAATCAATTAAAATCCCAATAGTATATTAGGAATTTAGAGAGTAAGGACAAAGTTCGTAATAAGAAAGATGTGAATAAAAATATAAACATATGTTGATTATATAAAAATAATATATAAATAATAATAATAATAATCCTTTAAGTTTGCTTTGATCTAAATTTCCGCTTTTATATATGTTTTCAATTATTTCTTAGTGTATTTTTCTTACCTTTAAAACGCCCGACAAGCTTCGAGATTCAAGTCACTTCTTGAGTGCTAAAAAGTACTTGAAAATTATTTGGGCGTGAACTGTGGCAGCTGCCCAAGTGGAGAGTGGAGACCGCAGCCCGCAAAAGGTCATTGCGAGCGGCCTACCAACTATTTTCATAATCATTTAACGGTTTTCTGGCGGGCAGCAGCAGCAGCAGCAGCAACAACAGCCAGACTTGGCCGAGGCACACTCGCACACTCAATGACCATTAAGTTCATCGAAGAATGTTCGAAGCGGGCGAGGCCCATCAGCCTCGATGCGGCTGGCTAACAAGAACTTTGGCCTGTTGGGCGCGAGGTGCGCAACGCCAACCGCACACTTGGCTCAACAAGGTGGCTGCTGGCACCTGGCCTTAATGGGTACCGTCGCTGCTGCCACTGGCTGCCACCCCTTGAGATGCAGCCGACCAAGAAATACAGAAACGACGCACTCTGACCCACGGCGGTAGTGTCAGCAACTTTCGAGTAAAGTTTTCAAAGCACTCGAGACAATTTTGCAACTTTCTTTTTGGGAGTCGACAAGTGTCCAGTCGAGGAGAGCAGACTGAGCGCGGGCTGGGGGCTGGGGACTGGTCGTCTTATCAAACTAACGAGCTCGACTGACAAGTGGCCGCTTATTGATTTTTCAATATGGCGGCTCCATAATTGGCAAACGCACGTTGCCAGACTTGTGCGAAATCAATGGAGCGCATTAACCTAAAAAAGACAGCTTGGAAGTGGTGGGAGGGGCGGGCTGTGACTGCTGACATTATCATTTGGCGTTAACTGACGATAAGCGAGCTACGATAATGGGCCCCGTTACCGGCCAAATCGAAGAAATGAAGCTGCACTTAACGCCGACGCTTTTGACAAGTGGGCCAGGTTCCCACTCAGATGGGTAGGTAGGTAGGTGTTGGATGGGATGTGGCGGGTGTTGTTGGCCATAGTTGAAAGCTGCTTAAATGTGCCAGCATTAAAGCCGCGTCACACGTTTGCCAACCTGCCCCGCCAACAGCCCTCACTGCACTGCAAAACGTACCCTGCACCGCCCGTTGCCGCTTCGGATCCCGCTCCGTCTCCGTTCGGTGCGCTTTTCTCTTTTACTTTTCCTTATTTTTTTTTTACAACAAATTGGATTTGCGAAAAAATCGCTCACCTTTCATTTCAGGCGGATTAATGGTGTCGAGGCGAGCAGCGCACAATAAAAACATCAGGCAGGTTCAATGGTGGAGGGCTGGGGGTGAACAACCAGCTGACAGCAGGCGGTCCTGCCAAGTGCCTTTTTATGGCAGAGTTGTGGCTGACTGGGATTTGGGCACACGCTTTGGCTCTGAGCTGCCAGTTTGGACACTTGTAATACAATGAATAAATGAAGTGGTTGAAGTAATTGAAATGCGATTAAGCACAAATACATTTCCATAAGTACATACATATTTTTTCACTTATTCTCACTGGGAAGCTTCATCAATTAGATCCCATTTGCATAGTACATGATTTTGCCAAGAGGTGGATTTAAGTGTTGAAAATTTGCATATCAAATGAGCATTTTGTGTTTAAGAATATTTTACTGGCCAAAGTATATTTTTGTATTGGACCATTTATTTTCCAATTTATAGAAAAGCTAGCTATGAAATTTCGTTAAATATAACTCAATTTATTTGCATATATCCTTAATGTAATAAAATGTTCTGTAATATAAACTTTTTCGATTCGACCTAAAGGACGCTTTACTGCTTTATATCAGTTGTTCAACCAAAAATTTCTGTATAATTTCTTAACTTAAAATCAAATGCGAAGTGTTTGCTTCAATCGGGTTCTCAATGCATTTAAAAGCTGCCAGACCATAAACCCCAACAAAAGAAATTTACAATTGCACATAAGGGGGGAAGAGGGATAAATAGAGTTGTGTTCCATTCCATTTCATTCTTCTAATTCAATAACATAATTGTTGCCATTTATGCTGGCTGCATTATTTACTCGCATTACATTCTAGACACATATCTGATTTCGGCAGAGCGGGGCGGGGCGGCTTGTCAGTGGGTTCGCTGTACAATGGGCCACATTTTATGCTTTCTTTGTACCAGTGCAGTCCATGCTAATGGCAAGGCATACAGACCAGCCACGCCCACACAGCGAGCAGAGCCCAACGAGTACAGTCATTGTTGTCAGCATTATTTGCATATTCTGTGTAAAATGTACTTCCTTTCATTTATTTGAATGCAAGCGCAAAGCGACCGACTAAGGCTCTCAGCCAAAAAGAAGAGTCCAACAAAAAATTAAAGAATATATAAAATAAGGAGCTGAAAGAAATATATATCTTCGGATCAAATATTAAATACGCTTGTTAAATATCTAATCAAATTGGTTAATAATAGTTTAAAGAAAATTCTTTACTTTAACCATATTTTTTAGGCGTTATAAAAATCACAACAACATTATACTTACTCTTTGTAGGGCATTTAAATATTAGAAGATCTGGCGAAATTTTGAATCTCTTTTTCGCTTACAAACAAATTTGCCTTTTATTGTGCGAGTGGGTAAAGATGTGTGTGTGTGTGTGTGTGATAACATAGGGGAGCGAACGAGGTAAGGGAACTGTAAAAGACAACTAGCCCAATTTCTGCCACTTTCTGGCGTTGTGCAGTCGCTTTTCGTTTGATTTCATTTCATTCTTATATTTTTTGCTCGCAGCTCACAATAAAGTTGGTTTCTTGCAAAGTTTAGTGAAATAGAAAAACGCCAAAGCAGGCAGCCAATGTGCATAAATAAGCACACACAAAAACGGAATTTGCTACTGACACCAAACAGTCCAAAGGGCCAGAAAAGTGGGCCCAAAAAAAGGGCACCCGACATTGAAACCGTTTCAGTTGCTTAATTTTTTTCTCAATTTTTTTTCTAAATTTTTTATACATTTTTTGTTTTTTGTTGGGTTTTTGTCCATAATCAGGGCATTAAAATAATCGTTTGTGACCCGTCAGACGGACAGTCACTGTGTAGGTATAACCGCAGTCGCCCAATCCTTGACAGGACATCCGCGGCCATCGGTTTTAGCATGAGCCACTTGGCAACATCAAAGTCTGCAACCGCAAATTTATGTTGCGCCTTTTGTTTTGTTTGTATATTCAGTTTTGTGTTACAGGTGATTGCATTTGCTCTTCATTCTCGTTGTCCTTTCCCCTCTCTTTTGAGTTTCACGTTTCGTACTGTTTGTTTAGGCAATAACAATTCGACTTGTGGGCAAGGGCCCAAAAAAGGATTTGCCTGCTATTTAGGGAACTGGGGTTTTCGGCTTCGCAACGGAAATCATTTTTCAGTGCAAAGTGAAATATTGAAGCAAATATTTATTAGAAATTTTAAGTCTAATGGGTTAAGGGACCCGTAGTTAAGACAATCGATGTAAATGTGACTTGGAAAATAATTTCTCTTAGATGATGACAGATAGCAGATGTTGCTATGATAAAATGATTCATCTTAAATTGTGAGCATTAAAATTGTTAATATACAAATATATATAGTATATATGATTAGTAAACATAGTTCGGAAATAACATTAAGGAATTAAAATTATTATAAAGTTGCCATTGATTATGGATAGATTAATTAAATTAATAATTGCAAACAGTTTAGGAAAAGCTAAAAAAATTATATATGTGAAACATTTTAAATTGGATTATAAAAATTGCGATCATGTAAGCGCAATTGGTGAAAATGTACACCAATTACTGCGTTTGCTTTTACCGAATTTTCGAAAATCGAAACGTTTAACTAAAGCGCCCTAAATTTATTTAATCCAAGCGAAAAGTCACGCACTGTGGCTGACTCGATTTCTCGTGTAAATTGGCTTCGGGTGGCAATTGAAATTATAAAAAGCGGAAGGTACATAAATACAACAAAATGGAGTACCAAAAGTATATCCTCAGGTCACACACACACCCACACCCACATGCGCTCAGCTGCACACACCACAGAGCAATAAATTGTTAGCTGCAATGTGTTTATATATATGCAGCTGTTGGCTATTACGTATACGCCCAGTTTGCATATTGGCACAAAAAGTTAACTTGATTGATGCGAAAACCTTTGCCAAATATCAATCCAATATAATTGAGTTTTGAAAAAAAAAAATAAAAATAATAATGTATAGTATTTATATGTACCGATATGTAAGTGTGTAATCTAAGAACTGGGTAAAAAAGGCTTAAAGTCAATGGCGACGGCGCGACGGCGGCAACTGTCAGAGTTGCCACATTACCCACACATCACACGTCCTGGCTGCTGCAGCTTAAAGTCACTCAGGAATTGCAACTATACCAGCTCTTCCCCAACCAAAAGTGCACCTTAAGGTCTTGGCAACACCAAACACATCAATATAAGCAACAGCCGCCAGCAGCAGCATCCACTCGAGATGCACAACTGATGCGTGACTCACGATTGCCGCACGAGCTGTTTATGGTCGAACCCACTCCCAAAGGCACTAGCAGCTCTGCCGCGTTCGTAATGGCTACAAAATAAATGGCCGCAAGTAAATGCTGTTGACTGCAGCCCCAAGTCGATCCGCTCAAGAAATGTTGGCCAAGAGCAAAAATCAAGTCGCCAAGTAGCAGCCAGAAGACCTTTTAAGTATGTGTGACAGATATATATATATATATATATATATATATATATAAATATTTTTATATATAAATCCGTACATATGTATGGGAGTCTTTCTCTGTGTGAGTATGTATATATCTTTATGTGTATATGCACTATATAAAGGCCATACAGGTGCTATAAAGTAAGATGAACACATCAGCTGCAGTTGGTCAGGTGCACTCGTTAAAATGGACAGCCCCATATAGTACAATACAGCAGCTCCACCCCCACTAACACCGCCTCGCCCAGTTGTTGCTGCTCACCTGCACCTGTTTATGACCTACACCAAGAGAGTTCAACTCAACGTGGACTCTGTTCTATGGACTGTGTCCTGTTGTTTGTAACCGCCGTCGCGAATGTCTCAACTCGTGTCTTATTCGCTACTTTTCATGACTCTCGCGATGAGGGGTAAAACACGGAGTAAGATTTACCGTTATTTTTATCATTTTAAGTGACACAGCAAAAAATTGGTATTTTTTTCCAAGTGGGAAATCAGGAGAAAGTTTTCGAAATCTGGAGAAGGATATGAAAAAGGATAATAATGATGAATTTTTGCTACCATTAAAACCGAGTAATATTAATTTACATTTAAATAACGAGCCAATTTTTAAGCCAATTTTTTTAATATATTTTCAAGTTTTCCAAAAAAAGTGAATACCGTTTTAACGGAATTTCACTACAGATCTTTGAAATCCGATAAAACTAATAACGAAATAACGAAAAAAACTAATAATGAAATAATGTGAAAATTTCCGATTTCCACCTATTTTGGTTTAGGCCTTGCTTCTTTTGTCAATCCCCAGTGAAGATAACCAGATAAACAGTTTTATATAAGCTACTAAAGCTGTAATTTCTTATTCAAAAAAAAAAACATAATATTCTATTGCAAGAAATTTGGTAGTAATGTTATACAGAAAAATAGTTGTGCACACGATATATTACTGCCTGCAATAGAAACAAATGCAATTTCTGATCTAGTGCTGACATTGTTTGAGAATATTTATACAATTTGACACATATGTTATTATGCAAATATTTTGGTTTGCCTTTAAGAGTATATACTCTATTAAGTCTTCCAGGGTACTTTAAATCTAAATTTATCTAATTTAATCCAATATATCTCAACATACAAAACATTTTAACTTATTTTATAGTAGAAAACAGGTGAAGTCAACAGGAGACCATTATTTATATTTTGTCATCACAAGGCGCTGTGCATTATTTCCGCGTTGGGAAATTCTCTCTAACACTCTCTCCCTCTTTCTCTCTCATTTTAACATTCTCAGTTTTAGTGCGCATGTACAAATTGTTTCAGGCACTCTGAGAGTTGATAACTTTAAGCCGAACCACTTCGAAAAAGCGGGCCAAATGGCGCTTTAGTAAAACTACATAGGAAGAACGATTCATAGAGAGAAAGTGAGAGAGCAATTTTGGTGCTCTCGTGTTATCCGCGTACTGCCTATAATGGGAACTAAAACCGACCTGGCTGCTGGCTGTTGAGCAAAATGGCCCAAAAACTGTGCTGAGCCGAGGGGCATGGATTTCTCAGTCATGATACAAGTGCTATGAATGCTATGTGTGGTGTATGTGTGTGTGTTTGTAAAAGTTAAAGTTGGTAAACGTAACACAAACCGGGCAACAGCAACAGCAGCAGCAGCAGCAGCAAGAGGAGTGCTAACTTGGCCCAAACGCATATGCCTTGCTCATAGATGCACACACATGCACATGCTTAGTTTAAATGCCTGGCGTTCAGACCGAGAGTCTGGCACGTGCGGATGTGCATCGTCAAAAAGTATGCAACGTTTAGTATTCTTGGCATATTGTGGCTTTACCTTTGAGTCGCGCACTTGCTGAAAACTTCAATGCATCTTCTTCAACTGCCGCTCCTCGAACTCTGACAATCTAAGCAGTTTACTGTGTCAATATGCTGCGCAGCACTTCAAACTCGCAGAATCCCCCCTTCAGTCCTCACCTTTCAAATTCCCAATCCCCAGCCCTGGCGCATCCATAACTTATGCATGCAAATGTTCTCTTCTCTCGCTGTTGACTTCGAAAAAGGTAAAAGAAAAAGCGACAAACACCAGAAAAGCAAAAAAAATGGAACAGCAGAAAGAAATGCAGAAATTTGTGCAAAATGCGGTTATTGCAGCGATTATTTTAATAGCTCTTCTCAGTTACAGACTGAATTGAGACTTTATGCACTTAGAAATATCGAACATTTCATTTGGCATTGGCGACATGGCTAACACCTTTTCCCCATCAAGGCCTTTGATTTAATGTTTTAATCGATAGTGTACAATTTCAAACTTAAGCTCAATCTTTGAGCTTATGTTAAATACATATATTATATTACATTATATATTATCAGTGGATAGCCAAAATGTGTTTCCCTTCGACTTTGCACGCATACATTCTATATAATCAGTGGATAATTATCAGCTTTGAAAATTAAATATAATGCTTAAAATAAATATATACCGTTGGAAAAAATAAATTGAAATACTTCACATTTTTAAATACAAACTCCAAACTTTAACTATATGAATAGCTAATCTAATTAGCTTATAGATCAAATCAATTGTGGTATTAAATAATGACAGCTGCAAATGTGTGTCAAGCTCTGTTCATTTAATCGAATGAAAGTGTATTCGCAGTAATAAATAAATAATTCAACCCACTGTCATGGGCCAGAAATTATTTCCACAAAATTAAGCACAGCACGTATTACATATTTTTGGCGGTTATGCTAAATATGAAGTATACGTCCCGTGCTGCACCTCCACCGTTCTTCCCTTAAATGCGACACACAACTTCATAACTCACAAAAAGTTCATGAGCAATTTTCTTTTTTCCATACTTTTCTTTTTAATTTACGCTAAATACTGCAGCGACATTTGAGGCGACACAACAGACGCGCACAGCTGCAGTTACAGCTGCCACGCCCATTACTCGGGGGAGTGGTGGGCAGGTCACAGTTTTGGGGTGCTCCTTTCGGCAGCGTTGGCTGCTTATATTTTATTTGTTGGCAAAAATTGCATTCATGAATAATTCAGTGAAGTGAAAAATTTGCGTTCCCACTGCCTCACTTTATTTTTGTATTTTTGAGTGGTATTTTTCAGTGTATTTCTGTATATAAAAAAAGATACAGCACAACTTCAAGATGGAAATTATTTTTACTTTTGTGTGTGGGAACTTCCTTTGCGGGTGGCCGTCCACCATGTTTTGTAATATGTGTCGGTTATCAGCATTTTGGGTTAATATTTAATGTAAACGACAGACACGGCGACCAACGGTTGCGGTTGCGTTGATGATGCTCCCAACCAACAACCTTGCCCCCTATCACCAACCGCCATCCTCCCGCTACCAAGTGGCTTTCTATGTAAATGTGTTCGCCCGGAAACGGAAACTGTTTATGGAGATCGAATATGCAACGAACACTTGTACTCGCCTTGCTGGAATTTACGCTGCTGTTTGTGTCCACTCTGGCATTTTTGCAAATGCACTCGCAGCTAACGAAAAGCGATGCCAATATATAAATTATAATTGTAAAATATGAAGCACTTCGCCGAGTGTACAATAACTTTGCCACATTTTGCCGCATTTTAATGGCAATCACACTGAATATGCAATCTATTTAAAACTGGAATATCTTGTTGTTCGAGCTTTTGCAAAATAAATATATATTAGGCGAAAATGTAAAGGCGTTTATATATATCTATTTTCAATGGAACAAGCTGTTTATCTCGAAACTTTTGCGCAGACCATTACGAGCCTTCATAATTTATGAGAAGTCATGTGACATTATATACTGAAAACGTGCGTTCTCCTTGGGTGTTAGGCTATAGAAGTTGCTGCTCGTTGTAATCAGTTCGTGTTCATTGTGATATGGCGGCCATAATGAAGTGTACGACACTATGCTAAATAAATATAAAATATATATTTTAGAAAATTAACAAAGTTATCTTTAAGGACACTCTGGCTTACCGCACAAAATAGGTAGCGTCCCGAGCCGAGGTTTGATAATCGATCAAATGTTTGATCTCATTGCAGAACTGTTCTTCATATTTCTTCGCCATAACGGAATAGCGCTCTTTGCATACCATTGGGCTGTGAGGGGTATAAAGTTCTGGGCCAAAACTCAATCAGAATGCACGGTTTCACTACTCACAAAGGCACTTTAAATTTTGTATAGCTTGGCTCTTTGTCAACAGGAATATCGCAATCTGGTGTAATTTTCCTTGTACTTTCTGTAGCGTAGTCAAATGGTTTTATAAACACAGCATCCGCGTTGTGACGGCGGTTCATAGTGGTATACCTAGGATGCTTATAATCTGGACGTGCATAAAATTTTTTACTATCTATTGCGTGAGACATGCGACTATCCATGTTGGAATTGTCGGACCTTTGGAATCGCGAAGCACGCAGAATCGGAGATGCTGATTCATGATTTTCCGACATAGTTTAAACAAAGTATTTTTTTTAAAATAAATTATTAACAATTTAAATAATAATTGAAGTGGAACAACAAGGAAATGAAGCAACAACGCTTGAAATGAGAACTTAAAATAGTACTGAAACTATTTTACTGGATTACTGAGTGGAGTTGTCAGCTTTAACTTCAATTGGATTAAAATGTATTTTTGGATATTTTCTGTAGTTTCAGGCGCACAAAGCTTTTAAATATTTCATGAATCTTAAATGGCCGCAAGCAACTCTTCATTTTAATGTATGCGAATCATTCCACATTATAAAATCAATAAACTACTCTTAGCCATAATGAAATTATCAACTATGTGTCATACACACACTCAAAAACGCACACAAATTCGCGGGTTAATGCCCAACCATAGTACGCATAGTCCCCAATCCACAGTTTTCAGGCTCGACATTCTACGTAAAAATATGCAAAATATTTTAACCGAAAAACCTTTCAAAAGATTGCAGAGGAAAAAGGCGCTCAGTATATGCTTGCGCAAGTATGCGAGTGAATTTTGTCGGTGGTCTTCGTGTGGGTGTGTGTGTCTGTCTGCATACGTGGCGTATGCTTAATTGTATTAAGCAGCCAAATATGTGTCTTGCATTGACTTCGTACCAAAAATAAGACTGACTCTGACAAAAGTGCTGCCAGAAGAAATCATTGAACAATGCTTTAGCAGGCAAATAGTTTATTGGCTCGTTATATAATAATTTTATTGAAAGAAAGCTTTTGTTTTATAAAATTGAAAACAATTTAAATATATATTATGTTATAAAAGTTTCTTTAGTTGTAGTTTGCTGTAGTTTTTTTTTAATTTAATATACCGCATTTTATTTAAAATGTTAAAAATGCCTTAATTCACTTTTGAAATTAATTTTTTTTATATTGAACAGTAAGTAATGGGGGTAATAATTAAGTTTTCTTAAAAAAAAAAAATGTGTTATATACCATATTTTGTGTTATAGTTTTTATTTTTATTTTCATTGCTTTGATAGCTAAATCTAAAATAATGCACTGAGCTCATGGCAAATGCTTTGTGCTCTTAAGTATACCATATTTCATGATTTAATTTTGGCACCCGATTTCAAGTTCTCTACATTTTCTATTTGACTTTAGTTACGGATGCTTCCAACTCTCGGACCGCCTCCCACGGCTTGCTGCTAAGCGCAACACAATTTATGGTTTTAATCTTTTGGCTTCACATTTTTTTGCCTGCCGACACAACGGGAGGAGAGAGAGGAATAGGGATTGAGATAGGGAAAGAGAGAGAGAAGAATGCTTGCAACAGAGCTCTCGCCAAATACGCGTTACCAGGCCTACGACATGAGCCAAGCGCAAACTGTGAAGATTCTATGGCTCAAGGACGTGGCGCTAACACACTTCAAGGATGTGCCCGACCGGACTGCAACGTGGCGTGGATTTGGATTTGTATTTTCATTATAAATGAGCAGCGATGAGCCCTGCGACCAGAATGGAGGCGTTAACCGAGGGGCGTGTTTGGCCCGAAGAGGGGAAAGAACTGCGTAAAAAACAAGAGTCAAGCGAGCGGGCAGCAAATAAATCAAATTAAATGAAATGAAATAGTTGAGGATTTCGGCTGCTGACAATGGAATCCCACTGCCATATTCGAGCTACCAGTGCGCCAAGTCCAAATCGCCACAATGAATAACAAATAAAACCGTCGGCAAGGTCCTGCCACGACGACAGCTGAAAATGAAAGCCACATCGACAAAGGCAGCAACAAACACGCCAAAACTGTCCCCAGACATTGTTGTCATCTTGTCTATTTATGCTCGCCGACCCGACGCACAAAGTCTCCGGCGTAGGTCATGCCGTGTGTCCTTGCCAAATCAGGCGGAAAGCGGCCGACAATCAACGTCCTTGGTGTCTGCCATACGCATGCCAACTATGTAAAAGGATAGCTCCGCCAGCTGCCTGGGCACCTCAGTCGCTGGGCCACAATTTACCGCTGCGCCAATGAGGTCAATTCATGCGGCCCCAGTTGAGTGTATTAAAAACATCTGAATAACTATTATCCAGATGTCCACAGTTATATAAAAACAGATTGGCATGGCCAACAGCACTGTTATTACTTGTTAATATTCCTGTTTACATGCCCGAATTGCCCGTACGAGAGCGCCTCTGTAAGACATTTTTTGTATTTCTCCATTTAAGCCGCAGTTAAAAATAAAATTCAATCTTTTAAGTTAATTTATTTTATTTCACGGTAAAATCAGATATATTCATAAAGAGCTTGGTTAAAAAATAAATAAAACGGAATTTATTAAATAAAATCTTTTAACAGTAATCTGGCAAATTTTAAAGCCAAGTGTGTGACACTTTTCACTGGCAATTGCTAAAAATAGTTCCATGAAATGGCATCAATATTGGCCAGAAAAGATATTGGGCCAACGAAGTGAAGACCTTCAATATTGGACACGTGGCACACTTACGGGCAGTGCTTATGTGTTACCCGGTGCCAATCGACCAGCACTTCATATCCTGTCGCTGCGCAAACACCAAGCGACATATCCTGGCATTGATACGACCGCGCTCCAGTAGCAAAAAGTGATGTGCAAGAAAAAAGGAAAGCAATAGTCAAAATACACTAGCGAATATTAAACAAAATGGCAATTTTGTGTTGGGTAAATTTTGGCAGAGTCTATTTTAATGGCAAACGAGACCGCAACTGCCCATCAAGAGGACATGCCACGAGGACTTTGCCAAAGCGCTGCCGAAAATCAAATCAAATTGCACACTCAAGTTGCAGTTGCAAACGTGGCGCCATCTCGAGAAATCAAAATCAAAATCATGTACAAGCGCCAAAAAAAAAAAAAATAGAAAATGGGAAAAACTATGGCTAGCGAGGCGGCAGGTGCCGCTAGGCAGGAACAACGGCAACAACAACAGGGAACAACAACAGAAAAATACGGTAAGCGACGAGAAACGGAAATAAAATCAAGCAAATTGAATGCGATGAGTTGAACGTGGGAAAACGTGCCAACAGCCATAACAACAACGACAACAACGACAACAATTACCAGAATAACAACGATAAGAAAACCAAAAGATAGCGATAAAAAACACTCAAGATCAACGGTAATTGCTGCTGACAAATCCACAGTTGCTGGCCAATATATACACGACGGATACACAACTGCAAATACACAGCTACACGCACTGCCATAACAATCCAAAATGTCAAGACTGACGACAGCCAAAACCCGCCCCGCGCCCCTTGCTCTTCGCAACCCTCCGCCCTCGCTCTGCACCGAGAAAAATCTCCAGCCGGACAATTCGCAATTGTCGGGGTCTGTCGCATCCGCGTGCTCATTCGGAATCTATTTGTGGCTGCCTCGTCCCCCTTCGTCACCTCCCTCCTCCCTGGCTTGTTGTCGCATTTTAGGCGCTTCCGCTGCCATTCACGACTGTCTATTGCCATACATCAGCATCAGGGGAAGGAAAGCGGGCATACAAATTCGAAATGCTTTGGCGATTTGGTTTCGGATTCTGGGCTCTCCAGCAACGCACCGTATGGTTGTAGCCATACCATTTGCATAGTTTCTGGTCGCTGTGTTAATGTCATGCTTTTGGGCAGCATTCTGATTTGTTTACCTTTTCAATTGAGCTCGTGTTAGACTGCGCTACATAAGCGACGACCCCTCCAATTACACTAGTCAACGGATTCAGTCTGGATATGCAAAATATAACCTTAATTGTGCGGACTACTGCAATTGGGCCAAGAATTTGTTAGATATTCCGATGTTTGTTTGATTGTACATAATAAGCTGAGTAAAAAAAACAATTTATTTTTTGTTTACGTATGTTAGATATTTACCTAAATCAATTTTAAATACTTTAATTATTTAATATTAAAATTGTGTTTAAAGCTGATATATTTATTTTGTATTTTTTACTGAACGAGCCAAAAAAAAACAATATTTAATTTTGATTTAAATTCCTTTCACTGCAAGTCCACTTTTAAAATCGTTAAGCACATAAGATTTATAATAAATAATTTTAGTGAGTTTAAAGCTTAATGTTAGGTTTATATATATAAAAATAATTATTGGCAAAGGAATTTAACAGTTGGTACATAACGAGTTTCTTCATATATTTCATTAATTTTTATAGCTATGTATCTAGAAATGCTGTAAGTACTAATCTGTAATGAATTCAATTCCAATGAATTAAACTTTTGTCTTTGGACATGTCAAGTGCCTCTATTTAAATTACCAGCGACAGACAAAGTTATTGGAATTTATTTAATTAATTTTCTTCGTAAAATAGTTGTATTTAAAGCTGTATTTTTTTCGGCAAATGTTAAGTTTTCCTCCAGGCAGACTATTTTCGGCGAAAAAGCTGCCAATGATTTTTTTTTAATTTTCTGTTTGCTATTTAAGATTTGTATCTTTGTGGATTTGTGTTGCTTAGCAACCGTATATACTCCAAACGTGCGTGGAAGTGGGCAATAGATAACTGCACCGCATCGGATGTAGCTTATTGAGTCTAAAATTGCCGACTACATTACGAACAGACCTTGCGGTTATTTATGGTTAAAAAAGTTCGCCCTTTAAGTATTTGGCACCACACATACTGTTCACCGTTTGATGGCCATAAACATGTCCAGCATCAACTGAGACGTGATTTCTGGTGAACGTGCAGTCAAATAGATCGAAAACAAACAACTGCCTCGGCACACAAACGTGACAGGGGCCAAATGTTTGACTATTGCTATATTAGGGCCCTGCTAAATGGCGTATTTAGCTGTGCCGCAAACGCACTTTTTGGTTTCTCAAAGCTTTGCCCTGCCCAATGGCCCGAAATGACGACGACGATTATTGTGACTATTTTATGGCAATTTGTCTGGTTGCTAGTTGTGTGGGCTGCAGTTCAATGGCAGCAAACACTCAGGTCAAGGACTTAACCTTGCTCTAGGTCCGCCCAATCCGTAGGAAAAGTCAAACAAATGGCAACAACAAGGCAAATGCCTCAAGGACGCAATCAAAGCGGCTTAAAAGTTTGCTAAACGCTTCGCGAAAAACCAAACCAAAAACTTGTAATAAATAACGCCGCTTTATTTCAGAGTGTGCCTGTGTCTGTGAGGATATTGAAAATTAAGAAGCGCTATAAAGGACACAGCAGCAGCAGCCGGCGAGCAAAGCTATCGCTTGATCAGAGTTCCATATTGAAACTGTTGCTGGAAATAGCCATAAATAGCGTTCGCCCCATAGTTTGTACGTGAGAATGTGTGTGTGTGTGTCTGTGTGCGTGCATGTATGTTCCTGGTTGGTGTTAAAATTTATGGCTTTGCACATAAAATTCTTATGAATTTCTTATGCGTTCACACGAGACGTAGGCAGTGGTATTTTCTAAGCAATCTGTAAATTACTCCAGTTTAGCTAAAATATTAACAAATAGAAATGCTTGTGGCAAAAGTGAAAGATTTAAATATATCCTGTAATTAAGTTAAGGAAATATTAATATAAATATAATAATATAAATAGATATGAAACCAAATTATTTATGCAATCAAATTGGTGTTTTGTAATTTAATTAATTTAAAATTTAATATATATGGTTCAAAACAGTCATCTTTCATATATAAATATACATATTTATTATTTTTATTATTTTATTTATTATTTTTTGACCATAATATTCAATGTATCATATATTTGTTTATATCTAGGCAGTCATGTAAGCAGACATATATGTATGGAAAGATCAAAGATACTTTTCCCGATTATTGTGAATATGAATTTTTACCTATTTATAGGAGCACATGGAAATTATTTGTATTTTGGCCTTGCTAATTTTAAGAATACTCTTTTAAAACGGACTATAATTTCGATTTTGTAAAATGTAATAAAGTTCAGTATAATTTATGTCACAATACACAAGTTAAATTTAGCTTAGTGTATTTTTTAAGCTCAAGATAATATAATTATCCAACAGAACTTATGAGCTACGTGATTACTGTTTGCAAATACCCCTTTAAAAACCGCAGATTAAAAAAAAATTTAACTTAGTCACAGTTAGTTTGGTTTGTTATTTAATCATCACCCAATATGAAAATATGATTTATTTACAACATTTAAATTTAATACAAGACTATAAAACACACTTTACTACGCACAACCAATTCAAGCACCACTCAACGACTGATGTGGTGCATTAGGCGCATTAGCAGCTGGAAATGTATGTCATATGCTCACAAGCGCATACACACACACACACACATCGGAAATAGCTGGCCTAAAATGAAGCTCATTTAAGCTGAACAATTGCCACCTTTTAGCACCCAACTCACAATTCGACTCGAACCAACCCACCAAACACTTTGACCAGACCTACAAAAGCCAAGCGTCAGTTTTTGTTGTTGTTTTAAATAAACATGCGAGCTGAAGCCCGTTCAGCAAATGCGAAAAACTGTTGCCCACAATTCGAGGCGTGGCGCCCACTAAAATCCAGCGAAATCAGGTGAATAGGCACTTTAAGTCTTTGTTTCGGCGAATTGAAATGAAACAACAAACAAAGCGTAGCAGCAACAACACCAACAACAAGAAAACAACAATGCAGCCTGGCTGGTGTTTTAATAGGATTACAACAACAGCGACAACATTTGGCAGCAGCAACAACAACAACAACAGCAACGGCAACTGAAAGCGCAATGCGAAAAGTTAGTAAAGCGGAAGCTAACCACCGTTGTTGTATGTTAGCCATTGTTGTTGTTATTGCTGCTGTTGTTGTTACTGTTGTTGCTGGCGGGAGTTCTTGCTATTGTTGCTGCAGCTAGCTGTAGTCGATTGTCTTTTTGGCTGCTTGCTGTTGTTATTGTTGTTGTCTGCTGTCAGAGCTGCCTCTGGTTTGGGTTTTATCATTTCTATAGTTGACTGTCAATGGAAACAACCAGCCTCAACAGGCAGCACAGCGAGGAGCGCAACAATGAGCAATCCATCTAAAAGAAAAAAAAAATTTGTTGGAAGCAGCAGCTCAACAAACAGAAATGCATCTCGCTGAATTTTTCAACTGAATACTTGAAAAGGATTTTACTGTGGCCCTGTATGTATATCATTTCTATAACTGAATATTCAATGTTATGAAAATATATTTAATTTATAATTATCCTATAATTAACTCTCAACCATTTTCCATTTATTTAGCTTTAAATAAATGAATAAATAAATATAATATAGTCATATAACACAACTAATGTTTATAATCATAGTCTAAGAATGATTATTTATATGCAAGTCTTATAATTAAAATTGTTAATTATTATATATTAACATGCCCACCATTTTTTTTTTCCATTGAAAAAGAAGCGACATTTAATTGAATATAATATTTTTTAATATTCTAAAATACTTTTAAAATTTTCAAATACATGAAACATTCATCGTTTAGATTTATAAATTTTAACTGTTTAGACCTATTTAACTGCAATTCAGAGTTCAGCCCTCGTTAACATGAAATTTTCCATTTAAGTGCTGCAATTGGTCAACAACACAACCTAATTGTATGCCAAACACACCCCGCAAAACTCCCACAACACTCACTAGCCATTCACTTTGGCATTCTCGAGCACTCGTCAGAGCATTTGAATGGACCTGGCGGAAGCGGATGTGTGGATTTGCTAGCTTTTGGGGCCCCTGGACTGTCCAGAGCTGCGCTGAATTGCTGCTGATGTCCCGCAGTCGGTAGTCAAAGTCTGGGCCTTTGTTGATACTAAGTGCTGCACAGCTGAATGCCGGGGCCAAAGGCAAACCCAATGATAACAACACGGGTTGTCAACAACAGCCGCTCCAGTTGCAGGATGTGCACTAGGCAGAAGCGTCGGCGGTGCCAGCCCCTGCTCCTGTTCCCCAATCATGGTTTACTGACACGTAATGACAGCTAAACATTCAACACTAGCCAGCTACTGTTACTGTTACACGTACCATTTAAGAGGGGGCGCAGTGGGACAGCTGTAATCGTCCTGGTACCGGTAATCATTGAAACAGTCCTCATTAAAATCGCCGCCAGAACCAATGGCTTGTGCATTTTCATTTCGTCAATTGTCACCGGATTTGAGTGCGTGTCGTGTGATATACTACAAAACTGCATGCAAATATGAATATATTTGAAGTTAATGCAGTGCATGGCAACGAAAACTTAACAAATTACAGCTTTTTTAATTTTCTCATGTTTTTTCAGAAAAAAAAACAATATAATAACTTTTAATATTGAATTTTAAACTAGTTTCCACACTACTTTAACTTAAAAGGAAAAATAAAAACCAAAAATGTATCCAAAAATGAACCCACAAATATAATTTTTTGAATGCACAAATTAGGTATGCAGAATCAATTAAATCCAAACTATTGGTAAATAGCATTATATAAAAAATGTGGTTTGATTAAATTTAAATTATAGCCAGGATAATTGGAAACTTATTAAAGTAAAATTTTTTGTTATTTTGGGGATTTACATTTTTGTTTCGTGTACGTGCCTGACACGCACTCATCTCTAGTTGTCATTTTCCGGCCATCAACTCGAAATGCGTGACTTTTGGCCATTTAATGATGCTCCAATGGCATTGTCATTGTGCTCGTGCACAAATAAACAACGATAATCAGCATCAGTCCGACTGTCAGAGTGACAGACACTCAGTTAGTGCCTGGCTGTTAGCTATCCAGCTAGCAGTCAGTTGTTGCTGGATCATTTGATGACATGGCCTTTCAATGCCGTTTGTTATTAATGCGCTTGTTTGTTGCCTGCGCAACAATAACGCATTTAAAACAACAACAATACCAACTACATCATTACAATGGGCCAGTAATATGACTGTTGACCCCGCACAACGCCCCCCGCAACGACTAACGACGGCCGATTAGGCAGCAGCAACAACAACAGCAACAGCAACAGCAACAGCAATGGCCACCAGCAGCGCCAGCGTCGCCGCAGCGGAAACGGAACTGTAAGTGAATGCTAGTGCTGCCTCCTTGCGCCTCCCCTGACACCCGCCGGACTAAAGAGCAGCTCATTTGTACAGCTGATAAGTTGTTGACAATTTCACTTGGCTGCGGCCGTCGTTTCAGTTTATTGTTTTGCCTCATTCCACGCGGCCAACTTATCCAACTTGGCCAACTTGCCTAATTTAGTCGCCTGTTTTGATTTTGTCATCGCGCGTTGATTGATAACGTGCAAAGTTTGCAGCTAAAACATGGCTTAAAGTCTGTTTAATATTTTATGAACTTGTGTGAAAAGTTTTGCTTCCAACTAAATGCATGGAGTTAATAAGTGTCTCTGGGGAGCTTTATCACTATAAAAAGGCGGTTTCCAAGTCATTCAAATTAGTTTAAATCTGCATTAAATCAGACAACATTCCAACATTTATTGTATAATGGAGATTAAAAAACATACGAATTATTATTTTGAAAAAAATTCAAAATTATTAATAACAGTTTCTTTTTCCATTTTTTTTTAATGTTCAATCAGGAAGAGAATCTTTAAATTACTGCATGCTTTACGTATAGATAAATTCAAAATAAAAGGCAATTTAAGCTCTCGACATGAGCGTTTCCTCTTCCGTTTGTTGCGCTTGTTACACATATGATTAATGTAGCATTCGGTTTTTTTTTTTCAACTTATCTTATTTTTTATTTATTCATTTTAATAATATTTTTCAAATAAATCCCGATTATTAAATAAAATTAACAGCAACATTGAAAAAAATATAAATAAATAAATAAAAAATATGCAACTTCCAGTTCCTGCGGACAGTTGAAATGTAACGGATACGACATCGGATACGCAGGAGCACGAGTTTATTGCGTCAATTGGAATGGAAGCTCGTAATCGAATTGAGCTGAGCTGATGATGGCAACCCATACCCTAAACCCAAAAAATCCGAACCAAACCTTTTACCGTAGCAAGAGAACCGAGCAGTATATAAAGTTCATGGCGGGTCATAAAATCGAATCGCAGCACTTAACAAATACTTGATTTTAAACTAAAGGCCCACGCTTGACTAAGCGCTCTCAAAAATGCTCGCCCAAAACTTTGGTGGGCGTTGCGACGGCATTCAAAGTCAGCTTGCGCAGCAAGTACATTTACTTACCAACAGCCACTGTGCTAAGTTCCAGCTGCAGTTGCTGCTTTTATTTAAAGTTGTGCTGGTCAGTCAAGTGCATGGAAGCGTTTTCCGTGAGGATGGGGTAGTGGATATCGGAAAGTACTAGGATGTTGTCGTGGCCCAGTCATAGCATTTTATTTCTTAATTTTGTTTTTTTTCCCTTACCCGTCTAATACTAATTTGATTTTGCTGTAAGCAGGCGCTGCTTATTGACCCGCATCAACTCAGCTTTTACTTTTTCTTTTCTACCCACCAACAATTTGCATGGGGATAGAAATTGGAATAGGGTTCGTCTCTGGAATGGAATTGGGATTGGGATTGGGACACTGCAGCAACAACAAGAACGGTCTGTGTACAGCGCTGCCGTTATTAGCCGCCCGTGTCAGGCAGTTTGTCGTAACATAATGAAATACATGGCTTACATGTTTCAACGAGTGCAACTAGCTCCACTGGCGGCTCCTGACCGCTGCCCCTCTCCCACGACTTGTCGGCACACGGCATGCTAGTGCATGTTGCATAAAATGCCATTTGAATTTGTGTTTTGTTATGTGTCCTACACACAGACACAACTCAACATATATCCTTAGCAAAAGCTATATCTATTGTTGTTGTTTTCTATAGCTGTACTTTTGCATAGTTGGGCGTCGCTTTACGAATACGTAATTGAAAAATGCGCATATCTTACAGTTTGCTTATTGACTTTTATTGGACAGCTCGACTATAGTTGGGTAGTTGGCCAAAGACAAGCCGAGATACACTTTAACGGCTTGCTATTTAAATACATTCATTTTTAATGGTAATTAAAGTTGTGGGTAGACATCCTGCCATGGCATCCAATAAAAGGATATACGACTTCTTATGTATATCTTTAAAAGTAAAATCCTATATATATACACAATCGAGTAATAAAATCTAGATGTAGATATATATAAAGCATATGTACATATTTGTAAATTTTGTAAATGTAATAATATTAAAATTGAATAATTTCTTTGGAGCAACTGTTAAATAGCCAAATGAATTTTGTATATAAAAATAAAAAACACAAACACATTTTCAAAACAAAATGCGAAGCTGCAAAATATTTGAAGCTTGAAGTAAACCAGTTTATTTAATTAAATTCCATAACTGCAAAATTATACATATCTAAATTATTATTCATTTTATATACATACATATCCATTTTCGTAAATGTAATTGCGTTTTAACATATTTTCCTCGAGTTACCCACCGTGAATTGACTGTAACTTAACAGCAAATATGAAAAAACCATAAACTGCATGCAAATACATATTATTATATATATGGATGTGTAGTTGTATGAGTGTGTATAAAAGCAATGCCAGAAAAATTTATATATATAAATATAAAACAACCAACTAATAAAAATGGGATACGAAAACAAAATAAATCGCAATGAGAGAAACACAAAGCCGCAGCCGAAGTGAAATGAAGTCAAGCAAGGCAAAAATTCGTTCTGATTGTGAGTTATTGGAATTTTGAATAAAGCAAAAGGAAAATTGAATTTTCTGCTGGTTATGTGCACAGACAGAGAATCATATTTAGCTATACATGTGTGTGTGTGTGAATGTGTGTGTGGTGGGCGTGCAAAAATACGGATTATTATTGCCATTGCGTAAATAACAATCATTCCGGCTACGTTTACAGCTCCAACGGACTGGTCTGCCCGGCACTTTTATTAAAAAATTTCATGCGCCATAGCAATGCCTTTGTACAATAGGGAGGAGGACGTGGTTGGGTATACAGCACTTGGGCTTATAAACTGGCAGCGAGCGTAGTCGAAAAACTTTCTGGCCTCCAACTTTTAATTATAAATAATTTTCAACATTTTAAATATGTCGTTGGCACGCAAATCTGTGCGACATTGCGGCGAATGTTAGAAAAAGTAGGAGACTGTGAAGTATTGTAAAGTATTCCCGGCGGAGTGATACCCTATTTGCACGTTATAAGTGCCCTGAATACACTTTAATGAACCAATAAACCTATTATATAGATAAGTGACTACAATCACTTAGACATTATAGATAAAATAAGTATTTTTAGATGAGTTGAATATTAATTCATCAACGTTTTAAATCTTCCAAGAGTATAGGCATCAACCCACTTGTCTGACTACTAGGCATTAAACAAAACCAGTGAAATAGATTTGGGTCTTCCTAGAGGTCTATAGCTACAACAGAGACCTCTGTGATGATGTAGTTTGCCTTTTGGCGACAACTGCCAAATGCAGTTTTTTATGGCCTCGAAGCTGCTTGAAATACTTTTTGTTCTGAATGCATACTTTTTTTGCTTCTTCTATCTTTTGGAGCCGGGTCACCAGGCATGTGCGACTGCGGTTAAAAGTGCGGAAATACATTGAAATGACAATAAAACTAAAAGTTGCTGCTGCTTCATTTCTGTTTTCTTTTTTTTTACCCAGATTTTTTTCTTTCTATGCCTGGCTCAATTTTAGAGTTTATGCACTGGACAGCGACCATGTGCAGCATAAGCAGAAATAGCAGCAGCAACAACGTCAAAATGGTGGCCAAAAATATTTATTACATATGTTTGAGAATTTCATTTTTGGACACTGGTATATATATATGTGCTGCTAATAGCAGTTCGTTTGTGGTTATTTCGACTTTTTATGGGTGAATTTTGAGTGTGGAAATTTAACACATGCCTTGAAATAAAAGAATAGTTAATTGTCGGGACAAATAAAATTGATCATATGCCTTGAAATAAAATATAAATTAATTGTCGTGACAAACAAAACATCATTGAGTCGATTTATAACGGAAAAAACTAATTCAGAAATATTATTCAAATTATCGGTTGAATGCTAACCACAGCATACATAACACTCCATTAATATACACAGATGCTAACCCCCTCCTAAGTACGTCACGCAGCTGTATTCGAAATTCGTTCAATCGGAAGTGTATCCAACTCCAACTGCTCAATGTACTTATGACCAAAAACACTGACACATTAACACACTGGAGCTTATACGATGTCCAGGTTTGGGCAGCTGGCAATCTGATGCCCAAGACGTTTACTTGGCAAACCTCACGCCCAATGACCAGGAATACAGCCAAGCGGTGTTTGCAATGATGTACAGCTGCATATAATAGGCGGTGTGTGTGTGTGCTAATCTGTGTGTCGGTGTTTGTGTGGAGCTGCTTGTGTAAGCACGGTAGCAGTAGCACGCAGTAGCAACAACAACTGCATCAGGTAGCAACATCCAAAACATGACCACAAAGCAAACATGACTTTGCAATTAAGTTATTGTTGGCCACAAGGCACTGGCCCGCATACCCAGCTGCAGTCCAAGCTGCTTCGATCTTTGTGCTGCACAAGGAGTTTGACAGCATGAGGTTGGTTTGGGTTGTGTTGGGTTGGGTGTCGGAGCTAGTGCAGAAAAAAGCTCTGATTTGATTTATTGCCACTTGCAACTGCATCTTAAATCATGGCCAGAGCAGCACAAGTATCGCAATCCCCAGTGCCTGCTGTTGTCTGCTTGTTATTTAAACCCAAATTGTTGCTTACCCATTTATTCACTTGGCCAGCTTGACTATCTCGGCCCGGCCAGCGCTAATAATGGCCAACGTTATGTGGTTATGCTTCAAGAAAGTGCTATTCAAATTGAAACGAATTGTTATGCAAATTTGTGTCCTTGTCTTGGCCATTGTTTGGTCAAACTGTGGCTTTGCACCGACCACGCAAATGGCGCCCAACGTGGCCCAATGCGCATCAATACACACACACACACATGTATATATCTGGCATCATTTACATATAACTGCCCGTCTGAGCTGCTGTTTCTTTATCGATCAGCACATGACTGACGTTTAATTTGAGCCGACGACCTAACTCAATTTTCATTTCTCCTGGATACCCACTCAACCCCTACCGCGTCTTTCCTGTTGATACAGCTTAATTGCTGCCTCTTTTCGTTTTGTTGTTGTTTTTGCGCAACTTCAAAAATATTTTCTGCTTTTTTCTGGTGCCTGTCGAAACCACAAAATGCTGTTGCATTTGGATCGAAAAAAAATTGGCATGGACAACAACAAACAAGGGGTAGCTTAAATTGTGGCTGTCACAATTCATAGTTTTTTCAACATTGTTGTCATGTTTATGTTGTTGTTTTTGCTGTCATTCTGGCACGCCCTCGGCCATTGTGGTTGCTATTGTGGTTTCTTCTCCGTCACATTCTTGAGCGTTTGATGGTAGCGCTTAGGTGACACAGCTCTTATGTGATTGCTTGTGGCTGCATGTGCTGTTCAGTAATTCCATATCAAAGGGTCTTAAAGCTATGTAGTTTATTGATAGGTTAGTATCTATAAGACTTTTGCCATAGAAAAGCCTTTGAGCCTATGATCTATTTAACAATATCACCCATAGCTTCCAATTTCAGCGCATGGCAAAAATAAATCAAAAGAATTTTTATTAAAATTTGATAAATTGTATTTTGTTTGTTATTTCACAATTTTGCTTCGTTGTTTCCGCGCCAATTTTAGTTTGAGGTCTATTTTTATTTTTTATTTACAACTCTTATTGGTTTTTATCTGAGGGCTTTGCAATTTCAATTGCAACGCCGTGTTGCAATTGTTTGCCCAAAAACGCCCACTAAACAATAGCGCAAAAAACAAACATCAAAAATACTAGCAAATAAAAATGCACAATGGGCGCAACGAGTCTCGATTTTCTGATTTGGCCACGCAGCGAACATGGGATAAATTCCAGGCATTACGTATACGGTACGTGTGCCATGCACGAGCATTGGTCGGGCATTTGATATATAAAGCCTTTTGAACTATAACTCAGCATTTATAGTTGATATTTGATTATTTTATGCCATGCAAAATCAAAAATTGAAAAAATATTTGCACGGCATTTACATATTCAATCCGCAAGTGTGCCAACGCGGTAAAAATATAAGAGCTCTTCAAAGCTACAACAAAACCAAAAAAGCTTAAAAGGTATTTAAAAACAAGCTATTGAAATATTATTAATTTTTTATTTTCAAGTTGACTTGAATTGATATATAAATATATACATTCACAGGAGTTAGTTAACTATCCGAAATATTTTTTTCGATTTTATTTTATTGTATTTTTTTTGTTTACATATATAAACATTTTCATATAAGCCTCACATGGCAACTGACCTCAATGAAGTGTTAGAGCTGTGTGTGGTAAAAAAAATCAAGGGGAAACGGAAATTATTGCAGCTCAATAAAACATGTAAGCAAACACACAGGTGAGGAAAATTGTAATAAGCGTCACGTAGCAGGCAGCTGATGCCAAAGAGAGACAGAGAGACAGAAAGACCAAGTGATAGATAGAGAAAGAAAAGCTGAAACAATTGGAAATACATTTGTCAATAACCACACGCAAAATGATGCAGGCCTGTTGCTGCTGCCGGGGATATTACATCCATGGCCATGTTTATGTGTGGGAGCAGCAACTGTGGGTTGCGGTCGTGCAGAGGGGAATAAGTTATTGTATGCTGGTCTGTGGGTAACGCAACTTGTAAGTGTGGTCAGAATGGGGGGCTAACAGAAAGTGTGCTGTGGGTGTCACACCTGCGATACAAATCTATTTTATTTCAATAATGCATTTGCTGGCATTCCATAAATAAACAACCACGGAAGGACACAGCACATGGCAGCAATCATAAATTTTTGGTTCATTTATTTTTTGCTAAAACTGCAACTGCAGCTATAACGTTCAAAAGATAAAGCATATTTTGGGTGCGTATTCAAAATCTATAAAAATGTTTAATATTCATTCAGTTTGTTAATTCATAAAATTAATATGAAAATCAATTTTATCGTTCAAATATTAATTGCAAATATGTGTTTTTGCTACTTCATTTTTAGCTATTTGCCCAGCGATTTCCTGCTGTCAAAGGGTTAGAAAATACGTATACGCACTGTCTGCTGTTGCGGAAGGCAGTCAAACAGCCAACCAACGACACGCTTCATCTAATAAGCTTTAAATGTATATATCATATATGTTTCAAAGTTTTTGCCCATTACAAAAACGCATAGCTTAAAGACCTACAGGACCAATTGAATTAAGTTACCATTTGTCATCCTAAAGGAACTCCCTTTGTGCTTTGTTGTTGTTCGTCGAAATGGCACGAAAAACCATAAACAAATTGTAAGCATCGAAGGGGAATTATTAAAAGCAATGAAAATGCCATCGTCGAAACCAAATAATCGTTAAATTTTATTGTTATTATTTTACATTTGTAAACATGACTGATAAAAATATGTCTGCATAATAACTTCGACTAGATAGTACAGTTTTTTTTTAATCGCCATAACTTATAATTAGAATACAGCCAGAACAAAAAAATATAATGCTAAGAATATATTATAATTTTGATACATGTATTTTTTTTTATATATATTTTTAAGTTTTATCTTTAACATTAGTTATTTACAAACAATTCATAAAATTTTTAAATTTTAACTGATGAGGAGCCCATATTTATATTATTTTAGTTCTACAGCTACATAATAATTTGTTAACTATTCACATCAAAAATCATGTCCACAAACACAAACTCAGTCAAAGACACGCACGTAGGGCGCTGGGCCATACACATGTGGAGTACGGTCATGCTTCAATTGGCCGAACGCTTGGCGTGTCCTGTTCCGCTTTAAGAGCCCTCAACTTAAGGCTCTGACTGTGACTGTGGCTATGGATTTGGCTCTTGCATGTGGCACGCCGAGGACTGAGTTATTACTTGGCAGCAGTATTGGCCTTTTGTCTTTGGCGGCAGAAACAAACAAGTCAACGGTTTGTTATTGTTTATCTTACAAGTAACGGCACATTATAGCTTTTTATGCCATTTACGTTTTATGTCATGTTAGCGTTGAGCAAAGTCGATCGTCCCTTCGTGGGCATATGCCAAACTGGCAGTAGTTTATGACTGATGGTCATGATATGTGTGGATATGTGATACTTTCCTTAAATACATATATATGTTTTAGCCGAGTAGCTTTTGTTATTATTATTGTCATTACAAAAACACGCAGCAGCTACCAAGCTTTGCCCTCATGTTACATACAGAGGAGCTCCCCTTTCTCTAGACTTTGTCCGGCGTTCTTTTTTTCTTTTTTTATGTGACATTTGTACAACTTTTTAATATTATGTTACTAGCGTTGATGTGCTGTCACGTTTCCGTTTTTAATGTCCAATAAAATTATCGTTTCTGATAAAGTCGTACAGCAAAACAAACAAATTCTCAACTCTTGAGTGTGAGGACCATATATTAAGAAAGTTTCGAATAATATGTTAATTCTGTGAAAACATTCCCATCACTTTAACCACAAATAATGCTTTCAGTTAGAACTCATAATCAGTAAATTCTTGATTGCAATAATACTTTATGTTTGCTGCCAAACTTTTTAGCCTGCTTGGCCTACATCAAGCAATCTTGAACTTTAATCTACAGCTCTCAGACTGTTTACAGAAGTTTTTGCAATAGACCTTGATAAATTGTACATGAAGTGGACAAAATGGAAAACAATTAAAATTGTTATAAGTTTAACAGGAAAAAACACTTCGATAGCCTTGTTTACAAAAGTTTCTCAACTTGATTATGTAATTATTTTTACACATTTTAAATGAAAATTATTAAAGTATTTTTATAATATTTTTATAATATACATTTTTTAGGATCCATTGTTCTATTTTAAAACGACTTTTATAATTTAAGTGCCCTGCGAGTGTTTATAAATCATTTTTATTTTTCGACTTTGACAAAGGCTCGTGGATTATTGTGTTGCTTTTTACTGTAGCAAAGATCAAAAGCAACCAAAACGGAATACTTTTTGCCATTTTTTGTGCATATCATTTTCATATTCTCCTCGCTCCCGCTGACCACACATTACGTATACGCAACGTCAGCCTAATTGAGAAGGGTAGAAACATCTTTGCCCGAAATATGTCAAATGTCGTGTTTAAAAAAATTAAAAAAAAAACGAAAAAGAAATACTTCCACTAGTTCTTTAGCCGCTTGGGTCCTTGTTTTTGTGACACAAAAATGCGGAGAAACCAACAGCAAATTCGTTGCAAATAAAAGTTTTTTGAAAGCAGTTTTCCAACCGCTGAAAAGCATTTTTTAAATAATTGCCCCACAGACTTGCCCATTGAACTCGGGTGATCTAAATTTCATTCAGCCAGCACTCAGGCAGTGCGCACTTGAGACTGCGACCAGCGGGGCGTATGAGTAATGCGCAATATTCTTTTTCTATGCGCTAATGACAAATTCAGTTGCCGACTCGAACGTCATGCAATAAAAATTTATCAAAATGCAATGTCAATGTGTAACAGCAGAAGCAGAAAAACAGCAACAGCAGTGCCACAGGGGAAAACGAGTCGTATACGCAATTTGAGCTAGCAGCAGATGGAACGAGCGGGGCAACCCAGAGGTAAACAATATTTTGCAGTTCATTGAACGGAATAAGCTCGTTTCCGATAAGGAAAACCAAGCTAACATACAAGACAGCAAGAAAAAATACTCGACTCGAAGTACACACAAACCCTGGTATGTATGTGCATTGGTCTCCTTTGTGTGTGTGTGTGTGTGTGCGTGCGATTGCTGGCCTTGCTGTTAGGGGGCGCTCAGGCAGGCAGTCATTGCGTGCTGTATCTGGTCTGTCTATTGGTCTGTCTAACATTGCGTTTTGTGTGTTGTACATGCCACAACAAAAGCAACAACAACTTGAAAGTATTTCTGTGCTGCAATAAATAGCCAAAAAACGATGCCGACCATCAAAGTTTAAGCTTGTGATATCCGTTGCTTGTTTGTAGTTTCAGCAACTAAGATTTGTGCGCACACACACACACACACACACACATACGTACATATGCTGCTTTGTTCTCTATTGCTGTTCTTTGTATTACACTCATTTTCTCTGGCTACCGTTTGACTGACAGTTGCCAGTTTCGTTTCAGCCTGCATTTGTAAGATATATTTTGACAATCCACACACACATACAACAAGAATAAACACAACTCCTTTCTCTATTTAAGAGCTCTTTATACTTTGAAAAATAGATTCATAAATTAAAGGATTTTTTAGTACAATGAGAAACATCTCTAATCATAAGAGCTGTATATATGTGATGCTGCAGGAGACTCTAAAATGGCAGTATGAAATATTAATGTTCCTTGCAAATATTACATTATTGTCATTAACTGTTTTGTCTTAATATCGTATTTACATTTTTCGATTTCGCTATTCCTACATTCAGTTTATTGTTTTTGTCCGAATTATTATTATTATTATTTTTTGTTATTTTGTTATATATCATATTATAATACTTATTATTATATTAAGATTGCTGTTATATTAACGTCATACTTAATAGGATATATTTACAAACCATCAATCAGCATTTTAAGAAGCTCTGACTAAAACTTTATCCGTCTTTGAGCTATACTATAGGTGGCAATATCTCGTATACACCATTTCTAAGCCAGCAATTGCTTACCAGCAGTAGCATTAAATCTCGGCAATTTATGCGAGCAGCTTCATCGGCACTTGGCTAAAGCAACATAACAAATCAGTTTTGCCTGGTAGCACTGCCACACCTGTGTGCACATCATGCCACATACCCACCATCATACACACATCCCCCAATTCTTCCTGGCTTCCCCAGTCAAATGTTCGCTTGCTGCTCCCATAAGCAAATCACGTGCTTAGTTGTGAGCTCAGCTACCAAAAACTACTACGAATTAGTGTGTATTTGTAAAATGCGCAAAATATTGTGACAAACTGGGTGTGGAACAAGGCGGGGCGGTAGAGCTCCAGTAAGGGGTTTATATCAACTGATAAGCCAGCAAATATTAAACTGCTTGGCAAACTTAATGTGAACAGATGCACAAATCGGTGGCAAGTGGTAAAGCAGCTGCATAAATAGCAACAACAACAAAAATGCGAGATTTGCGTGCTGTTGGCCCCAAAATTCTGTAGTTGTTCTGCTGTTTTTAATGCGACATGTGTGCTACACAGGTGTTGTCCAAATTTATAGGTTTAATAATAGTGTGGAAAATAGTAGCAAGTATGTTGCAGCTTCACTCAGTGTCGCTGTCAGCTCTGATTGCAAACCCAAAAAGAACTCAGAAATAAGAAATAAAACTGAAAAACTAGCTACCAGTTTGACTAGTCGAACTCTTGATATCCTTAATCATTTTAAATAGAAGCTAATAAAATAAAATAATTATAATAATAATAACATTTGAGAATTACATATTCAGCCTCATTTTTCATTCGTATAGAAAGTATTCTGCCCAATTCGGCTCTAATATAACAATTAACTGATTTTAACGATTTTTTAAAGATGCTCAAAGCTGTACTACTTAATATTGCCACTATATACATAAATATAATATATATGCTATAATATTAAATAATATTTCATGATAAACATATATTACCCTCTGGCAGGGTATAGAAAGTAAAAAGAGAGCAGCTCGAAAAGCTCTTGCACATGCAATGTCCGAATGTCCAGCTATTCAGCAGAGTAAGCAACATTTGAAATTCGACCAAAAGCTGTACAAAAAAAGGAGTGTGTGCACAACACACATACACACCCCCACACATACCACTTCACAAAGGCAGACCTAAACACACATAGGAAATGTTGCGTTGCACATGTGACAAGTTTTTGTTGCAAGCGGCAAAAAGTGTTCAGCATTCGGTTGAGTTCAGTTCAGTTGAGTTGCCCGTTAAGGTGAGCTGCCATTTTTCCAGTTGCTATATCAAACGCGGTACCAGCTGACCGTAGCACAAAAAAGCAACTACAAAAAATCCACTACCATACCACGCGGGGTCAGGACCTCAAATCGTCGTCGTCACACGAGCGGGCGACACACTTTTTGCGCCGCGCAACAACTTTGAAAATGCATTTCACAGTGGCTTTCATTTTGCTGCTTGTTGGCCACGCCCCCCACACAGCATCGCGTCGGTTATAAATGTAAACCCTTTGCGGTTTGCTTATTTTTTGGGGGGTGTAGTGTGAATACCAAACCACACCAAATCTTGAGTTAGCTTCTCGTTCAATTCTCACATGCGCACTCTTTGTCTTGGGGTTCTTATCCTATTTTTTTTCGTTCAGTTTCTGCTGCTGGTCCATAACCCAGGGTCAAACGTGCACTCTCGGTTCAGTTAGGGTTTAAATGGCTAAGTGCTGGTGAAATTGTTTCGCTCTGCCATTGCTTACCTTTGGCCTAGCCCCTCTCGCACCCACCCCTCTTTGCCCAGAAAGTAGTTTTTGTTACTTTGCGCTTTTGTATCTTTTGTCATGGTCCCGCTGCTCTCCTTCTGCGGCACACCCCCGGCGTGCGTGTCTAAGGTTAAATTGCACATGATGGCGCTGCGTTTGTCTAGCTACCGCTTGCTGGTCGATTTTGTGCTTCTCCATTTAACCCTAAGGTGTTAAGCTGACATGTAGTTCTTATAAAGGTTGTTTGCCATCTCCTTTTTTGTGGCAGTTTATTGATTCCACAACGTCGTGACAAATTCTGCGCGTAATGGGAAACTGATGTAGCATAAAGCAATGTTTAACGCCTAGAAAAAAGAAAAAATGAAGATTTTCAGTTTCATTAAGATTTTTCAGATTGAATTAAGGTAGTGAGTGAGAAAGGTAGAGATATCTTAAAAATTTCAGATTCGAGTTTTTTAAGGACATTCGAACAGAAATTTAAAATTTATATTTCATAAAAAAAAACTCTAATTAGCTCTCATGTTACGATTCAACACAATTGAACATGTAGATTTTATTTCCATTTATACCTTTTGTTGCTGGGCTAAAGTCCAACTCACTCCCAGTTCAATTAAACAGTTCTGCTCCAACTCAGAGCCATATTGAAAAAAAAAAGCCGCAACAATTCCCAGAAGCCAGCAAAGCAACTGCCCAGCGGAACAATATAAAACGCATCAATAGAGCACGAGCTGTAGATAAAAGCGTGCACGTTGCGTCTACAATGGATGTCCCCCTTTCCCCTCCCCCTCTACCAAACTACCCATGTTCCATGGTTAACTGAAAACAATACACCGCAATAAGGCCCAAAACGTAACGCGATATATGGAAGAGGAGAACACAAAAAAAGAGACCAGAGAGCAACAACAAAAGCAAGAGCAGTAAAGCAACAAAAACAAAAAACAAAAAAAAAGCAATCGCTTTGGCAAAATGAAGAGCGATGACTGCGAGCAGCTGATGAACCGCTGCGCATTGTCAATTCACGCTTAGAAATATACGTGTGCGTGTGTGGGGGTGTGTGTGCGTGTGTGAAACTTGGGGAAACAAAGCACTGCAGCATCAGCTGCTGTTAAAATCCAGGCTGCATGGAGTTGAAACCAAATAACCAGCGGGCGCCATGGATTTCAATGAGCAATGCGTATACGCAACGTACCCAAAATCCAGGACTAAGCCAGCAGGCGATTAAATCTCCAACTGTAGATCCAAACACCCACGTTTATTAAACATTTTGAGGCGTACAATCATGCCTCTAGTTGGGTTCGGCTTAAAACACTACAAAAACACTTTAAATAAAATCTAAAAATTTCTTTGGGCCCAGCCAAATGAACTAAGTGGCATAACAGCTTGTATAATATAGTAAATATAATATTACTTACAGACTTTGACAATTACTCAAAAACTACCTAGTTTTGCAATACTTGAAGAATTTCACAATTTATTATAATAAGCAATTGTTTTCTAATTACGTTGACAAAACCGATGACAATTTGACAAATTCATTTCCGTTTAAAAATATCAAGCAAAACATTAAATTGTCGCACTAATTACGATGGGGATGGAAAAAGGCGTGGGGATGGGTCTGGTTCTGGGCTATAATTGTGTAGCGGATGCGTAAAACGGAACTAAAGCTTTTGCACCCTTCAACTTTGAAGCGGCTTTGAAGCGTGCAAATCAGGAAACGGGAAATTGTTCGTTAAAAATGTGCTTAGATAGATCAATAACACTTGTTAATGCGCATGTCGAGTAAAGGTACACAACCTCAAAAAGGAACCTGAAGTGAAAATATGTTTTCATATAGGTTAAGATAGCAAAAGTTTAGAACTATCTAAAGAGTTCTTAAAAAAAATAAACTATAAAAAAATTAAAGAATAAGATCCTGTGTAACACTTTTATTCAAAAATACAAATGTTTTTAACCGATATAATATGTACAACCATATATAAAAGTTTAAATAAATCAGTTTTTGTTAGCTATTTAGAATCCACAATTCATATGCCAATGGTGCCATGTCATTTTGCGCATATCTAGCTAATTTTTTTTGTTTAATTTTATATTTTTGGTGACTAATAGAAAATTCCTGGACAATTTTAATATTAGGTTATAAAATTGAAAAAATATAAAAAAATAATATTTAAATAATAAAGTTTTTCTGTTTTATTCATTGAAATGTGAATTTTATATTTATTGGTTTGTAGACACACTGACAAAGAGGGGGACGAGCCAACAAACTTTGGTGTCGCTCGCTCAGAGACAAACTAGCAAACAAATGTCAGCAAATAAATCTATCTATATATATATACACATATATATATATATATATATATATATATATATATATATTAAAATTTGTGTGTGTTCAAGTTATGAATATATGAATGGTGCGCTTGAAAAACCGTTAACAACTTTTGAAAACATGCAGCATTGATGGTTGCCTGAGGGTTTCAGTGCTTCAGTCGTCACCGAACTGAGCCACACAAGTAAATCTGTAAAATTAAAACAAAATGTCTGACAGACGTCGTTATGTTGTTCCTCTTGTTGCCGCTGACACTGCCAGTAAAAAGAAATAAAATATAATATATATATATATATATTGAAACAACAACTACACACAGGCCGACAGTCGCGGCAGATTCGTCAGCACTGGCTGCATACATGTATAAAATATTTGTGTGCATGTATGTGCGTCTGCTCGTATATTTAAATGCTGCATCTCCTGTTGCTGCTGATGACTGCTGCCATGTTATACTTTCGAGATTTATAAGCACACACCCCACCCACATACACACTAAGAGAGGGTAAATGTAAGTGCCATATTTATGCATGCATTGCATTGACATCGACAAAAAAAAATACCGAAAGAAGCCACGATATGCTGCACAGCAAAAAATTCCACAAATATAAGAACAAAGTATTTCGGAGGGCAAAAAAAAAGAGTGTACAACAAGCAGATTCAACAGAGACATATCTTAAATATTTTTTCTTTCAAAAGGATTTTAAGCTTAAAAAATATTTGGTGCACGGATTCAATCAACATAAATAAATTTAATAAATAAAAGAATAAAAATACCTTAACATTTTTATAGAATTTTATAAAATATAAAATTTTATAAAAAAAATAGTTGAATTCGACTCACAATTCTAGATTGAATTATTTAGCTTGACTCTGAGACTGGACGTAAAATATTTATGACAAAAGGTTCAAAGGTTAAAACAACAAAATAAAAAATAACGTAAATTTGTATTACAAATCAGCTATCAATCAATTTATTTAATATACTAACCAATCAGAACTATATCAAGTGTTGTATGCATGTTATAAAATACATTATGAAAGTGTTCTAAAATATATAATAAAGAATTATTCAGATATGTTTTACTATTTATCAAATATTTCTCTCCGTGTATGAAGCAAGCCATAGTAATATTCATATAACACGTATTGTATACAGCTTCTACCCTTCATTGTTTGAAAATATACCCATTCAAGATAAACACTTACGCGCACATATGTAATATATATCCATATATTTAAATTTTATATAACATTTTTTTTGTATTAATCTTGACCTGAGGAACAAAGCACGTACTTATTGATTGGCCAGCATGTTTTATATACTATTTTGCAATTAAAATCCATTCGACATTATTTTATATGTATTTGATTTTATTTGTTGTTGCGTATTATTTTTATTTTCTCCCGCACAATTTCGAGCTCATTAAAAATTTTCAACTGAAATATTTTGCCGGAAGCTGCGTTCCAAATGTGCATACGTGTGTGTTTAGTAGTGTGTGTGTGTCTGTGTGTGTGTGTGTGTGTGTGTGTGTGTGTGTGTGTGTGTGTGTGTGTGTGCGTGTGCCCTTAACGTGCTCTGCCTGCCATATGTATACACTAAAGCACAAAAGTATGCCGGCGCAGCTAACAACAACTTGCCTCAAGCTCTAAGCGGCAAGCATACTTTTGCCCCGCACTGTGGCTTTTAGCCCTTTTCCGACTGTGTGTGGAGTTTGTATTTTAGTTTTGCCTACTTTTTGCGCAAATTAAACTGCAAAATTACACACGGATGTATTTAATTAAATAGCATGCACATATATATTTTGTTTTATTTAGGTGCAGGTAGTTGCCTGTCGCGGTAATTTGGCTACACATGTCGCATATCTGGGGCCCTCTGACCCCGCATATCGTTGCCGAGACGTGATTCGTGCATGTGGCACATCCGTTAAGGTGCAAATTAAGTTGCCACATTTAAATGTGGCATACCAAATAAAATAATCATATTTGTGGCCATAAAGAGTCGCACGAAAAACGTGAGTTTTTGTTCTCTTTGAGGAGCGTAGATAGCCTGACATTCATTGCAACTTGTCCCTCCTATTGCCTGCTGGCATTTAACATTTGATAACATTTCGATTTGATAGATGTTATTTCTTTTTTTATTTCATTTTTCTTTTTTATATTTATTTTTTGTTGCTCAATTCTCTTTCGCATTGCTGCTCTCTTTCTCGTCTGCATCATTACCACTTTTATTGCCATCTTCTTCGTCTGCGTGTGTTTCCTGTATCGACCAGTCACCCGACTTGTGCTCGAGCGATATATCAGTGACACACATGCCACACCAATACTATATATTTTTATATATGTACATATGCTATTACAAAAAAATATATGTGCTTATATGTATCTCGATTTCCACTCACATGTCGCCTTTCACACACGTCTGCTCTTTATACTCTTCCTCCCCTCCCTTCTCATTATGTGCAGTTGGTTAAGCGTTTAGTCTGCTGTCTTTTCTATAAAATCATTCTTACAACTATGGCTTAAGTTAGTTTAATACTTTTTCGTATACACTTACTGAGGGTATTAACATTTGTTATGCATTCTTATAAAAATATATGTTTATATTTATATGTAATATTTTTTACTAAGAGGTGCAATTTTTTCATTAATTTTTTAAGTGCCAAATTTTCAATTGTCTGATGACCCCTACCAAAGACTTGGCCACTTGATTAAAACTGTTTTCGACTATGCTGCGATTATTTAGCCGTCGGTTATACCCGACAACAACGTTCTTACTGGTTTGACATAGAGCTCACAATCAGTCGCCATCTTTAGCTGGTTGGCTTTTTGTGTGTGCGTCATTTCATTTTTTTTGTTAACATGATTCGTTTTTTTATGGTAGATATGAAAGGATTTACTTCATTTGGCTTAAATACTTATTTAAGTTTAGTATGGACACTGGACCACGCCCCTAGCCCACGCCCAGTAGCCAACTGTAAAGGCTGCGAGCAGCATTTGGCCGGGTGACTTAATTCATTTGGTGCACTATTTAAATTGCAATGCAAGCGCGTTGAAAGTCCACAAAAAGATGTCACAGCACTTACAGTTCATTTCATTTGTTTGTGTGAACTATTCGCCCTCCTCCGCACCCGCCATCACACCCCGGGCACATGCTCAGCCCCTCCGACCAGCTGAAGCTGATTGCTTTTTGTCATTGTCCGAAGGTTAAGCAAGGGATTTCAGTTCGTCTTGCGTAAAGGTCTGCAGACTTAAAGCTTGGACTCTATTTACTACTGATACATAAAAAATCTTTTGAATATAAAGAGTAAGATACAATTTTAATTGTATTACTTTTCTGTTATTTTAATAACAGGCAAAGTCATATTCCAGGGTTCTCTCGACAACTCTCTTTCGAAAAATCGTTTCGTATATATCATAGCATAGGCACACCAACAGCTTGGCAACTCTGACGCGCATATGACATTTTATAAAATTTATTGGCTCTTCCCATTTCATTTTTGTTTTGCTTGCTATCAGGAGCTCTGCATTCTCAAATGAATCCTACGATTAGGGCCTGTCTGCACAAGATGTCGAATTTGGCTCTAGATGAGCCTCAATATAGAGCATTGCCGCCATTATCCGAAGACCTAGATGGGTCCGATACCATGAGCATTTCGAGCGCCGTTCCATTGGAGTGTTACGTGTCAAGCGATTCGCAGGGCGTGCAATCGGCACCGGAACTGAATGCCGCACAACGTAAGTGCGAGAACGCCCGCATGTATCCGCTGGAGGTGAAACTCTACTGGACCTACGAGGAAGTCGAGCGGGGCGCTATGAAGAAGAAGCGTAAGAGGCGAGTGGATGTGTATAACGGGATAACGGTCAAGCGCCGGAAGTGCCTCAAAGAGTGCGGAGAAGCAACCAATAATAATTATTTCAAAAGTCTGCTCAAGCAGGAAATTGGCTATGAAGCTGATGATGAGAACTGACGAAATTATAATTTATACTTAATTCATTACTAATTTATTAGTTGAACATTGCATATTGACCAACTACGATGTTTAGTTAATACACAAATATATGTAAATATATGTATCTGCTAAGCAGACCATAGGTTCTAAATTATGTATTTCTTCGAAGTGTATACCAACCTAACAGAGCTTGCCGTATAGTAGGTGTATATTTAATCTGCAGACAAATATTAAAAGTATCATTATATAATAACGATTTATAGTAATAGAATATGAGTGCACCTATTTTTAAATTAAACTGCTGAGGCTTCGGCTGAGTCAAGCCCAACATATATAAACTAGTCTGAGATTCGAATCCGGATCATCGTTATTTAGACAATTGATTTACCAACCACAGCTGTTTAAACATATAATTTTGTATTGTATCATAGACAAACATAAGGTAGAAAAGCTAAACAGATAACAAATTTTATTGTTGTTCCTTTTTGTGCATTAAACAAAATTTGTATGTGTTAATCAAAGTAGCTTTGAAAACTTAATCTTTTTTTCAGACCTAGGCTCCGTGTGAATTCTATCGATTCAGTATTACGCCATAACCCAACAGAACAACTTCTAAATTTCCTCAAAAATATAAATTTCAAAATGTTCATTGGTCCGGTTCAAAAAGGTAAGAATAATAATAAGATATTCTACATTTTCTATTTATTCTGTGTTCCTCCACTACAGAACATCTGCACAACATGATCCTTGGTTGTGGTTGGCCCTGTGGATCATTAAGCGGACCCTGCTGCGGTAGCTGCTGTGGAGGTTGCTGCGGTGGATGTGGCGGTTGTTGCTGATCTTTGAACACCTTATTGGACATCTTTGGACCTGGACCAATGAACAGCAGTTTCCAGAACAAAGGAGCAAAACAAAACAAGCAAAAGCAATATTCCGGCATTTTTCAATAATATGATTTGTATTTAATAAATATGAGGTTAATACATTTAATTTTAATTTTAAATTCTCTTATGAGTTATACGTATTTTAATGTAAGTTTCGGACCAGAAGCATGAAAATTTTCCAAAAATTTGTATTTGTAGTTAATAACTTTTGCATTGCACTTTAGTGAGCCTTACACTGTGGTGGTTATTTAGCTATTCCAGCTATTAACTGTTGCCATATTTCGAAACTTACCATCAGAAAAAGAAAGATCGCGATGCAAGTTTTATTAAGAACAGCATATGAACGTGCAGAATCTGTAATAATATTTACTGTAAAAATTGCAAAAACTGCACTGGAAATCTTATTACAAAGCAGGGAATATTCATTCATATTTAGCCTAAATAAAGATTTGAAGAACAGCATACCAAAAATGAACAGACAGAAATAATGTTGATCAAAGTAACTTGGAAAATTCAATCACTTACTTTCGGACCTGGTCTTGATATGAATTCTATAGATTCAGTCTTACACCATTATTCATAAGTGAAACACCTAAGTTTTCCTCAAAAATATAAACTTCAAGATGTTCATTGGTCCGGTTCAAAAAGGTGAGAAAATTATTTAATTTTCCGAATTTGTTTTAAACTTATTCCAATCTACTTTCTTAAGAGCATCTGCACAACATGATCCTTGGTTGTGGTTGGCCCTGTGGATCATTGAGCGGACCCTGCTGCGGTAGCTGCTGTGGAGGTTGCTGCGGTGGATGTGGTGGATGTGGCGGTTGTTGCTGATCTTTGAACACCTTATTGCACATCCTTGGACCTGGACCAATGCACAGCAGTTGCCCACAATAAACAACTACAGGCAAATGCATTTTTCATCAATGTGAAGAATATGTTTAATAAAAAGTTTGAGGTTTTATAAGATTTGAACTGTTTTACACTTAATTATAAACTTACCTGTGCCATTACGGCTAGACTTTTTATACTCATTCACGAAGTGAATATAGTATATTGGGTTTGTTCGATGTACGTCATGCTGTCAGTCCGGATGACCACATATTTTCGGCGAAATTAAAAAGAGACTTGAAGCTTTGGATATTGTAGTTATCGTCTTCAGGCAGTATTAAGTTTTTTGTGCCACGCCCACTGGGAGCTTAGCAATTTGATAACATGTCGATACAACCCAAATCGCACATCTAGAACGCGTCCTAGCGGCCCCGTCCTAAAGAAACGGATATCCTTTATAAAAGGTGAATATTTCCCACAATTGAAAAGCTAGAGCCACCAAATTGAGTATGTAGATAGCTGGTGACCTCCCCATTGATTAATCCCTTAGTATCTGGCCGCGCCCACTAGTACAGAATATATATTACTACAAAGCTCCCCCCAAATGTTACAAAAAAAATTTTCCGGCCACGACTCCTCCAACCCCATCTCGACCCGTCAAACTGGTAAAATCTTTAGTTATAGTTATAGTTTTAAAGATAGGGTCGAAAAATTCGGAAGGTAAATAACTGGTGACCTCCTTTTAATATCAGTAAAAAAAATTCCCGGCCACGCCCCCTCCCGCATTTTGTAAAATCCAGGGATTGTTCAAAGGAACTCGAGCGCGCCTAAAATAAACATGTTGATTAAAGTTACTTAGAAAATTCAATCACTTATTTTCGGACCTGTGCTCTCTATGAATTCCGTAAATTCAGTCTTACACCATTATTCATAAGTGAAACACCTAAGTTTTCCTCAAAAATATAAACTTCAAGATGTTCATTGGTCCGGTTCAAAAAGGTGAGAAAATTATTTAATTTTCCGAATTTGTTTTAAACTTATTCCAATCTACTTTCTTAAGAGCATCTGCACAACATGATCCTTGGTTGTGGTTGGCCCTGTGGATCATTGAGCGGACCCTGCTGCGGTAGCTGCTGTGGAGGTTGCTGCGGTGGATGTGGTGGATGTGGCGGTTGTTGCTGATCTTTGAAAACCTTATTGCACATCTTTGGACCTGGAGCAATGAACAGTAGTTGCCAGGACTCAGATAGATCAAGTGACTTACAATGAACAACCACACACGAAAGCCATGTCCTGGCATTCGTAAACAATATATTTAATAAAAATTTTGATGTTAAAATTGTATCCTTCTTAGCTTCTCAACATATGGGGTAGGTCTGCGCTTTGGGTGTCTCATGGTGCCGCTTTTAGATTATTCTTATTTAGCATTGTTTGAGCAAGTTTGCCAGATAATAATTTCAACGTCTCTGATAACAAATATGTGCTCATTATATCAGATCAGAACCACTGAAGTTATTTTCCAAAAATATTAAAATACAAAAGCTGCCACGTAGCCAACTTAAATTCGATAACTGGCTTAATGTCTCTGGAGATGGACTAATATATTTAATGCCAATATGTTGGTAAATATATATTATAATTTACTATATATTTTTTTATTTAATCACAGCATCCTTGAAAAATCCATAATTTTTATTTCGTAGCCAGTCCCAAGATTCTGATTTGAATTAAGTTTATAACCAGTGCCTTAAAGGAATCATCCAAATTTTTGTGTACGTTTCTAATTCACAATGTTTATTGGTCCGGTTCAGAAAGGTAATTCAACTTAAATTAAAAATAATCTGTAGTTTATAAAATGTGTTATTTCAATGCAGAACATTTGCACGACATGATCCTGGGTTGTGGCTGGCCTTGGGGGTCATTGGGCGGTTCCTGTAGTGCCAACAGAAACTGCTGAAGTGATCACCATAATGCTCTTGAAAGTGAACCATAGAAGCAGATACAACAACTAAAATGTATATAGTAATATAAGTAAGGCGTAGTTCCATAGTTATTCGATTCATTTAATTAAATTAAATGGTTGAGAAAAATAAATTGGTTATATAAATAATTAAAATATTTCCACTGCAACATTTTTTAATTTCGCAACTTAATTGCTTTATTGCAATTTTACTTGCCTTAGAAGTACTTGCTGGAATACGAACTTGAGTTCTTATTTAGAATCGGACAAGCTAAAGGCAAATTGCCAAAGAAAATTACATGAAGCAATCGAAGCTGAAGCTGAAGGCCAGCAGCAACAATGCCTGGCGGGGTCAGGTTAATGTTAACTACGGGATAAGCTAACGGGCGAGTGAGTCCTACGGCGTACAAAACTTGGCGCTTAATTTATGCTGTCACATGTTGCAAGCAATTGTGGCAACCGAAAATCTGGAAGCAGTAACAAAAGTTGAAATAAGCTAACGAGCGATTTTAATTAGTGTCAAGTGGCACAAGTGCTGCCCAATATAAATGTGCAGTGGGCGTGGTCTATTGTTGACGTCAGCAATTGAGTTGATGAAAGTAAATTGCTAGCCAAGTTGCCCTATACGCCCCATGTGGCACATGCAATTATTAATGACTGCTGCAAGTGCTGCAACACACGAAAAAGGCAAACGTGCCCCGCGCCCACCGACCGGCTGCTGACATTTCAATTCATTTCGGATCTGCTGTCTGTTTTGTATATCACGTATTAGATTGTCGGGGCCAAATGCCTGGGGAGATGATTTCCATCATTCATTTTCTCCAGCGCGGCTAAGTCTGTCGAGCTGAGTTTCCAGTTGCTCGCAAAAGTGTTGCCACTTTGAATTATGAAGCAAGTGTGTGCACGTTGGCAGCATCATTGGCTTCCTCTACACACAGAAACACACACACACTAACACACACACAGGCACACAGGACAACATGATGACGCAGCTTTGGGAATAAGCAGCTGAGAATCTGAGTGGCAGTCAAATGAATTGTTTCTTCTCGCACGTTTCCCCTCTCATGTTAACTAAACTTGACTCGACCTCGACGCCCTTAACTCCCCGACTGTGCAGGCTTCCTCGACAGGCAAGTCGAAAAAGCGTTAAATAAGCTCGATATACATCGATATGAATAAGTAATATGAATATGCGCAAGCCAAAAAGTTAATTGGATGAATGAACCGCCAGATGGCTGTTATCACAAGCTAAGGGACTCCAAGGACACAGCTAGTTAAATTTATAAAAAAAAATCTTGCGTTTTTGTAAGGTATATCAATAATATAACAATAAATCTTCACGTTTTTTTTACATATACTTATTCATTTTCGAAAAAATTTATTTTTTCAAAACTTAAAATTGCGAGTTTTTATTTTTAATCGATTTTACTGGGCACATATAGTGTAAAAAACAAGATTAAACCAGATTCTGAGGGGTCCAATTTTTTGCCAAAATTGTGAAAAATTTTGACATGAAAAGCTCTGGGACCACCACCTTATTAGGAGTGTAATAAGTGTAGTGTATTGCTTTCACATTTTGTTTTCATACTCGTTTACGAAGTGAAAAGAGTATATTTGGTTAGTGCAGTGTCCGTCTGGCGGTCCGTACGTTTATCTGTCCATATGATTGTATATATGCCCGTTAATTAATTAAATTAAAATATCTAGCCAAATATTTCATGTTCACTGTCTTTGCTGTCTTTCTCCTCTAAAACTCGCCTAAAATATTTTTTAGATACGCCCACTGGAGGCGCAGCAAATCGCGAAAGATTAAGATTTGGCATGCCTACTAAGCGAAAACATATCTCCCACAATTTTAGGACAAGATCGAGCTTTAAAATTTTGGCCAGGTTATAAAACTCAATATTTGTTTACAAATAACATAATAATTAAACTAATTTTATAATGTAAAATTATTTGTTATTTTTTGTTTTTTTTTTGGGAGTTAGTCCGTTTTATTGATTTGTTGTTAGAACACGATTATTTTTAGATATGTGATATAATATATAAGTCTAACTATTGTTGTTTGAAAAATTCCCTTGTAAAAACATTACCAAGCCGTACGCAGAAGATTTACTGAGGAGTAAACTCAAGGCATTTTATACATTATATTTGTAGTCATCCCCAGGATAACAGCGTATACCTTAAGTCATGCTAATCATCTCTTGGTACGCCAGTTTTATTAGAGCCTGAACCGCTATGATGCACAGCATGCCCACATAGATTTTCCAATTGAAGAGGCCCAGAATGGTGCTTTCCTCGGAACCAGGCGGCAGCATCATACGCACTGCATAGGCGTCTGGCCTATTTAGAAGCACCAACCCAGAGCTAGCTATAGCCGGCTCAACATTCTGGTCCAGCCAAGCGACACCATCCACCCGATTGTTATTGTCGTCAATCGCAGAGTTCATCTGCTGATCGAGGCTCGAGGTGCGCACGCGCTGAATGTTGCGCAGGTGGTGGCGCCTCGCGGAGATGTTGCTGTGTCGGCCGACATATCGCAGCACGTGGCTGCCCACCACTGACACCTTGCGCACCAGTGCCTGCGCGCGTGGTCGAGCGCGCTCCAGCAACGGCAGCAGCGGCAGCTCTCTCAAATGCACACCATCTCCCACTGGACTGTACTCCGTTATCCTGCCAGTTATTGCCACCGGTGGCACCACACTATTTACAAAGTTGGGCGTTGTGGCCAGCAGCATGTTGGCTATAAAGGGGCTGGTCAATGAGTCGAAGCTTATGGGTAAACCCAGCGGGTTGACCATGTTTGGTTGTTGGAATTTCTAATGAACCGAAAATTTAGGTTTATTCTTGATCGATGTTCTGTTCAAAAGAGTGATGATAAAATATTGTTGGGTTGCTAAGCTTGCTAAGCCCTTTTTTATTTATTAATTATTTATTCTTAAAAACAATTATTACAATTTAAAAAATTATATTTCATACAGGAAGTTGTTAATTCAAAGTGGCTATTCTTTCTCGCTCTCTATCTCTCCCTCTCTCGCTGTCTTCATCTTTCTTTGCCGTTCGTTCTCCTTAGTTTGTGCTCGCATTACCTTATTTAATATCTCTCTTCAAATCCACTTTAATTGTCTCTCTCAATATTTTACTCATTCTTTCTCTCGCTCTGTTTTCTTTATCTCTCTCACTCTCTATATATCCCCCACTCTAATTGTCATTGAAATTTTTCTATCTTTCTTCTGCGTGCACTCACTCTCCTTAACTTTCCTGCGCTCCCTAAACAAACCAAAGTATTCACATTTGGTCGTTCATGAGATGCACTGTCCAGGATCCTGAAGCAGTACGCAATGTGTCGCTGTTGTGCATTTATGCAAATTATATGCAAGGGCGAGTGTGTTGGTGTTAGTGGGCGAGTGTTAGTATCTGTGCCACATGGCGCAAGCAGCCCAAACAACTTCATGGGCAAGCGCAAAAAGCACACATGCAGCTAGTGGCACACACATGACGCAAGCTTAAAACGATGCAGCCGAAATAACAAGCGATGCACACACACACACAAACGCATATACACAAAGAGAGATTCAACACACACACATACACACACGCGCGAGTCGCGTTCATTTTGCGCCTTATCTGTGGCCGCAAATGTTGCAAGCGCTTGCCGCAACGCCTGAAATTATGCTAATTTTTTGGCTTTTTATGCAACAGAATTCTCCAGCTGCTGCTACTCCTGTCATTGTTGTTGTTGTTGCCGCAAGAAGAACATTGAAATTTATAAGCAATGGGAGATGGGCGATGCGAGTAATGGGCAACAGTTGGAGACGCGCTGCTGATAACGTGGCATTAATAACTGCCGCTTGGGCGCCTCTTTGTTGATTGAACATTTTGCAACGCGCATTTGCTTATCTCTGCAGCCACCTACACGAGGCTCCACTGTGCCAGCCCACTATTTGTTGCTCATTCGGGAGCTAAGTAAAGTGTCAACTTGTCGTTGCAGTTGCAGCCCGGTTACAAACAACTCGTGTGCCCGATAAACTCTTGACCGCCTTTGGACAATGCGGCCACATTTGGTTGGAGCCGATGGAACAGCCAGGACTTGAGCTCGTTCTGCCTTTGGTCCTTCTATTGCATATTCAAGGCTTTGTTCGGGAAGCTTTCGAAAATTTCAAAAGTTGTGTCGACCAACTCTCCAGCGGCTACTTAAAGTACTGTAAAGTGTTGCATTTATTCTGGGTGTGCTTCCTCTTCTTTTTGCTTTCTTGTTCCCTCTTTCTCTCCCTCTTACCCACTTTTGACAGTGCAACATTTGTTGCTGACCGGCAAAAGGGCAGCACATGAATGTGCCCCAAAATTGAGAAAAATCTGTGGTATTTTAACTTGAAGAGGAAAGCTGTTAAGTAAATAAACTGAATAAAAAATAATATAATTGTAAATTATTAATTATTATTTTAAAATAAATTTACTTTTTAAATGACAATCTTAATAACTGTAACCAAGAACCTTTACCTTGTATTTTAAAAAGACCTTTTTATTTGCTAAGCATACATAATGATAATAATAATTCAAATAATAACAAAATATTTACATTAAATAGTTTAAATAACTAATTATATTATTACATTACTCCATTGATGATCTGTCCTTGAAGAACGCACACACTCAGCTTATAATTACTGTACTTTCCACACGTCTCCAATCAGTCCTTTGGGAAATCCATAAAAAATTTGAATGAGCGCAAAGCCACAAAGACTCACAAGCACACAGATTCATTTAATTCACCACACACATACGTATGATTACACACATGCTCATACATAGTGCGCATATTTTCAATTTATTCAACAGCCATTTCTCGAGTTGATGTGCGGACCAAGTTTAGCGCCAGCTTGCAATTTGCCTTCAAGTTGGCCAAAAACTGGCAATGACTGAAGGCTAAAATTAATTCGGTCGGGTCAATGGGCAGTTGCCTCAAAGTATGCAACGTTAAACGTTTAAGCAAAGCATTTGCATGGCACACACACACACACACAGCTTGTTTGAGCTGTCGATTGTGCCTTTTTTGTCTGATTTGCTGATTTCTCTACACACAAACACGTAGAAAAAACTTTTGTTTTGCATTACACAGTGCAACAAAAGTGGCCTCAACTTTGCTCGGTTGTGTTGTAACGCCCCGCTCCAAGTTCAGTTAATGAATGGCAGGCTTAATTATTTGGCCAAAGGGGACTCGTGTGTCCAGTGAGGAAGGCAGTGCGGGGCCAGCCGGCAATCAGCAGCCGCTGCGCCATTGTTATGTATATTGCCTGGATTCGCACTCAACAGTCAGACGGCTACCCCACGACTAAGGGTTGCTTTTAATAATTGTTTATATCAGTCCTGTGCAAGTTTTTCTGTTGCCAGCTCCGCTTAAATATTCCAAGCGTGGCAAAGTTTCAATTGTGTTTGCTGTTGTTATTTGTGTTTTTGTGCTGTTGTTGTTCCATATTTTATCCATTGATATTGTGCTGGCAATTGACTGTTGATTTTCCGTTTTGTTTTCTTCCCCCTTCTTTTATAGGCTAATTCACATTGCATATTTAAATGAATGTTTTTATTTATTTATTTTTTACTTTTTTGTGTTGTTTACATTTCCGATCAATTACTGTAAAAACAAAGTTTCAACAAAAGGTTTGCCTGACTTCACCTTGTCTGAGCTGCCATTTGATGCTTAAATAAATGGTAAACAAAATATATATATTTTAAATTTTAAATTATATACTTTTTTGCCTATTAATATATTTAAATATTGTTACAAAAAATATATTATGTGTATGATTGATTATTATATTTGTATACATAATAATATTGAATATACAGTTAAATAGATGAGGAGATCCGGTATGAAATTCATTAAATTGGCAGACTCCACTAAAAATTGAATATAAAATTTGTATATTTAATTTAATTTAATTTAAACTATTACATATCTAACATATCTGAATGTAGTTATGAAGAGTAAATTTTATCATCGTAACGTATGAAGTTCCTATCTGCTCCTGTTACTTCAATTAATATATTATATTAAATTTGCTTAACTAAATTTCGTTCTCGTAGTTATTTATTGATTTAATATTTGAATTAACGACTTTGCAGATATTTCTGAATTTGCTCACTCCTCTAGACTGCAGCTTTGAAAGCAGTCCCGTGTGAAATATATCTGCCCGATTGGCGGACTCTTCATCAAGTTCACGCACATAACAAATCGATACACCTGCGCGCTAAACACACCTGACAAAGCACCCATTCAAAGCCAGACAATTTGGCAGCCAAAGCCACCCCCCATCCCGTCTAGCTGGGATTTCAATGCGTCAACGTCTCTGTCTGCATCGCTTGTCATGCATTTTACGCATGAGAAAATATTTTCAGTTAACAAGTCCGAGGGTTGAGCAGCAAAAATGTAGAAAAAAAATATATATATAAAATCAAGAACTTTTCAGTCGGGTGTAACCGTCAGCACAATAATCGTTCACAGTGTAGGGAAAACCAAAACATGAACAGCATACACAAAAATGATCAAATGTCATGATCAGAATGTCAAAAAACATGAACACTCATTCGTTTTTGAAAAGTTTTGGAGATTCAGGATATCGGAGAGCTATATAAAGCAAAATTTTTGTAAAATGTTGCACGATTTTCGACAAAGAATTTTATCACATCAAAATTGTTTTTTATACTATTTATGACAAGTCCAATCTATTAAATAGAAATTCGCAATTTTACTATAGTATATGGCCTTTTACCGAATATTCAGATAAAAAGAGGTTTTATGCCAAGATTCAAGTCTATAGTTTCAATAGCCGCGACGGACGGACAGCAATACGAATCTAGCACAAACCCAATATACTATTTTCACTTTGTGAACGAGTATAAAAAAATCGCAATGCAAAATGCACAAAAAAATAAATCGAAATAAGGCGAACGGAGTAACAAACGATGCGCCATGCCAACAACAACCAGCACCACAGCGGGAATAGTGGGTACAGCGGGTACAGCTGGCGCAGCAGGATGAGGCAGGACACTGGGTAACAGCGGGGCGCCGGAATGGCCTGGTTGGACATTGCCGCCGGTCTTGTTTATGGCGCGATATGAATGAATGACACGTGACTGAGCGACAGACAGGAACAGGAGCAGCAGGAACGGGCAAAAATTATGAAATTTAGCGCAAGCCGCAAAGCAGCAGCAATACATAAAAAACAGCAGAAAGCTATACACACATGCACACACACACACACACTCACAGACACACACACATACACACTCATAGCAGAAACAGTTATATGAGAGCTTTGCCATATCGCACCTGCTGCACACAAACCGATAGCACCCAATGGGACCTGATTTCATACTAAATGCACCACCACAGCATGCGTTTTTTCACGAAAAAAAGCTTGCATAATATTACTTTAAAATCGAAAAAAAGTAAAATGCTGAGCATAGCGAAAATAGTGTTAATAACTGTTGAAAATTTGTTAAAAAGAATATATTAAGCTTTCTTACATAATGTAATGTAATGAGTTCTGTGTCTTTTAAAAAATTAAAATTTTTGAATTTTTAAGCAGCGCTTTCCGCCAGTTCTATTAAGGCGACTGGGCAATTGAGGGTGTGCGTGTGTGTGGGTGCAGATACATGTGACAGCCAATGCGCTTAGCACTTTCATTTCGTTTGGCGCAAATTGCAAAACCACAATGCATATGTTTGCAGTGTGTGTGTGTGTGTGTGAATGTCACAACGACATACACACCCACACACAACGACATGCACTCCCATACTGTGGCATTAGCGACTTCAGCATTGTGACGCTTCTTTCTCTCCCTTTCCGCCCAACAATTTCCAGCGGCAACACTTGCAAGGTGTCGCCAGCAGCTGTTGCTTAACGCAACCGCCAACGGTTTAACATTTTGCTGCGCTTTTTTCTTCTGCTATCCATGTTTTCATCTCTAGCCCACAACTCACACGCACACACACACATGTATCATTCATTTGCAGTTGCTAGGCAGGCAAGCGTTGCGTTGACAACCCCAACTCGATGGGTGGGTGGTGGTTGCTTCGGTTGCGGGTTTTCATTCTAACCACACAAATTAGGAGCTATGTAAATGCTGATGATTCAGCAGCAGCTGCACCAGCAGACATTATTTCTGATGAGCAGCGAATGCCCCAATCGAAAGCGCATAAATAACATTTTAAATTCGCAAACAACTATCTTTAAATATAAGTAAAACAAATGACTTTTATTATACTCATTCACGAAGTGAAAAGAGTATATTGGTTTTGTGCAATGTCCGTCTTGCTGACAATACAGACTCAACCCTTAATGCTAAATTTAACGCAACAGCAGCAGCAGTTTCTTGGTTTTCTCAACTTGGTTTGAAAAACCTTGCAGATTTTTGGAGCATCTAAGAATAAGATACGTGTAAAATTTTAGTCGCGTAGAGCGAAGGAAACTGGCCAAAATCACAAAATCCTTGATATCTAATTTAGTCAATACGAGTTGCTTGACGCAGGACTCGCCAGGATCTGCACGGATACGGCCGAGTAATGGCCAGTTTTTTGTTTACAAAAATGTCATTTTATCTAAACTCCTGAAAGGAATTTTATCCTTTTTATAATATTGTGATGTTACCCCTTATCATTTTTGTCAAATTTGGTCAATATTTAGACTCCGAATTTTTTAATGTCATTTGATAGTCCTTATCCGTGCGAATTTAAAATCGTACTACATTCCAAGATATGACCTTACCCGAGATATGCACATTTCAGTTCTTCTATATGCCTTAATGGACTATATCTTGGACATTCGTATACAAAAATTGACAAAAATTGTGATGTTACCCCTTGTGATTTTTGTCAAAATTTAGATGCAGATTTTAACTTCTTAAAACGTATTAAATGATCATATCTCGGCCATATGTGGTCGGATTTCGGAAAGATATACCTCGTAGAAGTCTGTAGAATCAATATCCATTAAAATATTTGAACTTTAAAATTTTCGCGATTTTTTTGACAAAAATTTTAGTTGTTGTTCTTGTTGTTGTTTTTATTTCGTTTGCTATTTGTGTATTTGCTTTTACGATAAGTCCACATTTTTGACTACTTTGGGCATACACCCCTATGCGTTTAGTAAATCAAAATTGATATAATCAGCAGTAAGTATTTTTAGTTTGATATTTTTATACCCGTTCACTATTGAAGCCAACTAGACTTGAAACATTGGTAACTTGCTTAATTCTATATATATCTTACTCAGTTTTAAGGCTAGTTTTAGATTATTTCAGACTGATCACTAATGATTAATCAAAAAAATGCACCACAATGTTAGAGCTAGCGTTACCAAATTTGGCAGACAGTTTTCTGAGGAACTCCCCTAATTTCTCGCAGCTGAGAAATAATAAAAATAATCCAAAAAATAAGATTAAGATTAATTTCGACTGTTTTTCTTTAGCTGTTATTCTACTGTGAACGAGTATTGTGCAGTCGGTTACATTTGTCTGCAACATTCGGACTTGTTTCTCTTTGCCTTTCAAAACCCAATAAATAAATATTTAAATAAGTTAATACTTAATTTATTATACAAGCTTATCAAAGTTAAAAACTTATAAAAGTTAAAAATAATATATAATATTTATTGTATATTGTTACACCGCAATAAATTTTAATTAGATTTATATACTTTAAACAAATAATATGTGTTGGGTTTATTTATTAAACTTTAAGAAATTTCGTTTCACAAACTGATTGATAAAATATAATATAGGAGTTATTTAAGCGAAAATATTGTAAAGGCTGTTAAAGATTTTCACCCCAGCATACTTTTCATCTAATTTATTTTACGCAATTTTTAGCTTGCAGTATATTTTGAATGTTGCCCTGATAAGTAGGCAGCATTTTTTTCGTTTGACGCGCCTTAAGCCGTGCTGTAAGCTTTTATGCTTGTGTGTGTTTAATACGCATCTAATCTGAGGTGTCTATAGGCAGCTTACGCACTGCACTCGTATGCGTATTTAAACCGAAAACGATTATTTTTTTCAAAACATTCTTAAAAAGTGATTTAAATAAATAAAATTCCCGTATTTAAAGTACATGAAAATCATCAAAAGAAAATAGGAACAAACAAGTTTGGTAATAATTACAAAAAAATGCCAAAGCAGCAGCCAATTTATTTTTACTGCAATTTTTGCTCTTGTTAACTTGTTTGCTGTTTAGTGACCAATTTACACACACATACGAACACATGCACATTCTCTGAGTTGCACGTGACAAATCTTTTGTTGTAATTTCTGATTGTTTGTATTGCGGACAGTTGGTTCAGCTGAGCTTAACGTTGTTTCTGTTTTAAGAAGCGATATAAATTTATGGCCATAACAAACATTTGTTACGCATACGCCACGTGGCCTAAAGCCACTTGATTATATTAAAATTTTCTTCGTTTTCTGTGCACATTTGGACTTTATTACGCCTTTCACTTGTGGATTTACTTCGTAAATACCTATGACAATTGGCTTTTGGCAAATATTTTAAGCGTCTGATGTATTTAAGGAAGTACGCTCTCGAGAATGCCCCACACATACAATTTCACCCTCAGCAGCTACACACACACACACAACCGCACACCGACACACACAAATACACACTACTATTTGCTAGCCAGGGGCAGTTACATGTAGTTTTACCTGTGCCGTCGTCTGACTGTTAAATTGACAAAGTTGTATAATTGTTGGCCAGCTGCAGGGTAATTGTAATTAATTGACACAAAATTGTTATCTAAGACAACTCTACGGCAACGGCCTACGAACATGTTTAGTAATTTTCATTGAAATTGATGCTAAGCTAAATTCGAAAGATAAATAAAATTATGATTAATAGTAAAGTCTATTTGAATTCTGTTTAAGAATTAACTGAATAATCGCCCTTTAGCTTCCACGAAAGCCAAGTTGAGCTTAATTATGGTTTTTGGTGTGAAAAGGCTTGAACTTAATCTTTAGGCCAATGAAAATTATATACTTCATCTCTCGGTTTTGCCTAACTTGTATTTTTAAGAATTAACACTTTCATTTCCAAGTCGAAAATTATTTAAACATTATGAGATTATCAGACTTGGAGCAAAAACTTAATTCCCTAATTTCTGTAAGGAATAAAATTGTCGCCTTGTTTTATCAATTATTTATTTATTTATATAACATTTTTATTCACACTTTGCGACTAAATTCCCCCTCCCTTATGGTATCTCTGGTTTTGCCACATTGTGGCTAAAGCGGAAATGAATTTTAGCGGTACTTCCGCTTGACCCAATTGAAACACAAACAGACACACACACATGCATGTAAGTAGTTACGTTTGTATTTACGGCATAATAAATAAATTCATTGTGTGTTTTGCGGCTTTTGTGTTTATTTAACTTTTGTAGCTTTAAGTTTGCGTGCTTTGCGGCTTCCCGTGGCAAGGTGGCAAACACCGCCAAACAGCTAAAGATGTTAAAATAACTAGGGATGGTTTTCCTTCTATTTTTTAATAGACCAGATTAGGATATGTGTTGTGGTGCACGATTTTTACGCTAATTAGTGAATGAAACTTAGCATTTATCCATATCCACATGAAACACAAATCAATAAATTAAACATAAATTTTATATGATGTAAGTGAAAGTTAACAAGGCTAAAAAATGTGTCATTTTTATACAAAAGATATACGTATCCTATTATTTTAAATAAATAATAAATTGCATAGGTGAAACTTTAAAATTTTGTGTTAAGTAGTGAACGAGTATAAAACCAGCTTATTGAATGCCTTCATTTGGCTTTCTCTCTGTACGTCTGTCCGTAATCTTATAATAATTATAATTTTTGTGGCACAGTTTTAGAACTAGAGTTACAAATCGTTTAATATCGCTTTAAAAATCGAGCCGAATAACTTCGACCTTTCCGATCGGCAGCTGATAGATTGTTGATTTTATAATATATATATATTTGCGATTGGGAATACACATATTTGTTTTAACTTTTACTGCTTATACTGCAGCTGTTGTCGTTGTACAAATAAAGTTGTGTTGCCCAGGCAAAAGTCTGCTACGAATTGAAACTTGTCCCGGTTCGATTCCATCTATAGCTTAATGCAGTGCCGTCCGTCCGTCCGTCGAACCTGACTGTTTGCAGTTTTATCGTCGTGGATTTGTGGCCGTGTCATTTAGCTGTTTGTTACCTTGATTATGCTTTAACTTTATTTTTGCTGCAGCTGCTTGGCCTGGCTGGGAGTTTGCCAGAAGTTCGTTTCGGGTTTTAGGACTTTACTGAATTATATTTATATATTTTTCTTTTTAATGTCAAAGTTTTTTATGGTACTTTGAGCAAACTACAAATTGCATTTGACCTGTAGTGTTGCCTTTTCTGTCAAATTTCAACATGTAGTCAGGCTAAAAATCAGACGAATCTCGTGCATTATTCTAACTATATTTAACGTACTGTTAACATCCAAAATTAATAAATAAAAATAAAAACCGTTTCTTTTTTACAAATGACGATGGATGATCCACACAATCGTTACTTGAAGCAGCTTAGCCACGCGCTGCTGTTCATGCTCAGTCGCGAGGAGTTTCATACACACCAAATCGAAACCGAGAGGCAGCGACTAATAAAGTCGATCAGCAGATCTGCGCCGATCCATAGAAAACTTGAGCATGTAAGTCTCATACAGGAGTATCAGATGCTAAAGGCGGATAGTTTGTTTGAGCTAGAAAAGCAACAGGCGAAGCTGGACCTATATCTCCAAATGCATCCAGAGCTCAAGGAGAGAGAGATATATCGGCAGGCTGGAAACGTTCTTTTCGACTCGCGCGGGTCAACTGGACCAAGACAATAACGTTGCAAACGAAAGTGTTACAGAAAGTCCAGGGAATAAAATTTTTTTCTGTTTTTTAAATCATTTTTCTAAAAAAACAAAAAAAGGATATATAAAGTCATTATAAATCCAATGATACTTCCATTTTGACCGCTGTCAAGCTTGATTACACGTTTTTAACAAACAGTTTTTAATGGGTATCCGGGAACCGCATGGTAAAGTAATTTGTTCTTAACCGCAAGTAAATGTAGAAAAGTGGCAGCAGAACGAGCAAGAAGACGGACAAAAGTTTAGAACAAGCAGCGGTGCCGCAGAAATTAAAATAAAGTGCCAAGAAAGTAAAAGGCAAGCAAGTGCTAGGCCACATTCATGTTGGCCATCTTGAAGTTGGCCAAAGCCAAAGCTGAGGCAACGGCAACTTCCGTGCTGCAACTTTTTTATGCCTTTGCTGAACACTGTTTACCGTTGCGTATGCCTGCCCCGCCCACACCTGACCACTTTTAATAATTTTTTAACTCATTTTGCACTCGAGCAACACAACAAGCGCCGCGTTTCGCGTTTCACCTTTTGGCGCTTGTTTCATAAATTGGATAAAGGCGAGTGCAAAGTTTTTTGGTTCAAAAGTCGCCGAAAAGTTGCGCTTTTTCGTTCCTTAAGGACATCCCATTCGGGTTTTAATTCGGGTTAAGAGGCAAATTATGCAATTTACGCAAGTGCAAAGTGAATTCATGTCAGATCGCAGGTGCGGCAACAAACCTCATTCGACTTAACACGCTATATAAAAGGGATTCTAATTATATAGAAAGAGCCTATGTGAGAATACTAAAAAGTTTCAAGGCTTTGATTTCTTTTTTTTAATTTAAAATAGTATATTCCATGCAAATTGTATTGAATCAAAATATTCTGCTTAAATGTTAAAAATATGAGTTTATTTATAGCTTTAAAAAAATTAAATAGTTTGTATTTTAAATATATTTTTTAATGATTATCGATCACCTTTAGATGCTTCAGTTGAAAACTTAAACAGTTCACATTCACATATATCCTGATCCTTCAACAATCCTTAACTAATTCTTATATTATTTAACGCATATTTTTAAATATATCATAACAAATTAAAAAAAAACTTCTCAAGAGCTCTGCGCTTCGATGCGTTCTATGAGCGCCGCTTTAGTAGAAGATTTTGCTGGGTTTATGCCGAAATGTTCATCCAAAATATATCGTAGCTGGACAGCAGTGCAGCCGCCCAGTTGCTTATCCTTGATCAGCCGCTCCACAAAGTCGTAGCTGCTTAGTTCAGCATGTTCAATTTTAGGCACTTTCGCTGCGTTGGCTTCGTCGGATTTGGGCCTGGCAGGACGCTTCTTGGCCTGCTCACTTTCGGGTCCAAAAATCGTCTCGTAGGTGGGCAGAAACTTTTCAATGCGCTTGTTCTGCATCTCTGGATCGGGCAGCTGGCTAAGGCCATCCTGTTCGGTCTTTATGTTCAAGGCGAGCGCCAGCAGATTGGACTGCAGCACCTCCAGATTGGGATCGTTGATGAGATTGGGCTGATAGTCGACGCTCAGCTTCTTGATGACCTTCTGAAAGAGATCGACGCCCTCGTTCGTGGCCGTGTTGGCTATATTGTTCCACTCGCACATGTCTAACTTTCGCATGTGCCTGGCCTCCGGCAAGTAGACGATCTTGAAGCCGTCGCCAGAGAGCAGCGACAGATAGTTCTTGTCATCCGGCTGGGCAGCCTCGACGGGAACCAGGGCCACATAGCGCGGCACCGACTTGCGCTTGCACATGAACAGGCAGATGGCGATCTTCTCGCGTTCTAGGCAGCGCTGCCACAGTGCGCGAAACAGTCGCTTGGAGCCAATGATGCTCTGGTCATCCGGATACATGAAGCTGCAGGGCTTGCTGTAGTTAAATTCAGGCAACGCGGAGCGATGCTTGAAACCCAATATCATCATGCCGGGCGGATGCAGGTTGCGCACATGATTCAATTGCTCAGTGGTAACCCGCAGCACTTGATCGCCCACTTGGCATTCGTACCAGCCGCCCGTCGTCTTGATTTGATACTCATGCTTGATCTCCTGCGTATCCGCGTCCTCCTGCCGCACCATAATCAGCCGCCGCTTGCGCACGACGCTGTTGTCGCGCCGCAGGATATGCACCTTCTGCGGATAGGCGCGGCGCTGGAAGTAGTTGTAGTACTGCACAGATATGGCCAGGTTCGGGCCGAGCGACAGTGTGAAGTGACCCAGGCAGCGGCGCAGAAAGTCCTGCCTCAACTTGCGATCCTCCAGAATCTCACGCTGCAGCTGCGCGTCGGGCACACGAAAAGAATCCACTTCAATGGCTAAGGAAAACATTTTAAGATTAGTCGGATGCACATAGAGCTTATATAGCATATATCACTAGCACTAGAAAGTGTAGTATAATACAAAATCTCTACTCGATATTGATGTCAGCAAATCCAAAAGCGCAGCCCAACAGAACTTCAGTTGGTTGCGAGTGAATCACTTGCTTAGTTTGCTCTGCGGCACATTGAAACCTTTCTGACTACACTGCTCGCCAGCAAGGGGAACATATGCCGCATTTTCTCTGGCTTGGATTGGTGCTCACCTCTCGACAGCGTTATGAACTCCTTGTAGAAGGGCTCGTAGTCAAAGTCGTCGACCATGGGTATCACTTGGAACTCGAACTCTTTGCCCTTTAGGTCGCTGGCCTTTTGCAGTGCCGCTTGGAACTCGCGGCTGGACGGCGGATGCGGTTCCGCCACGTTCGTTATATACACAATCTTTGCATTGTTCAGCTTCCTGCCGCACTTTTCCAGCAGCTCAATGCACAGGCGTATCATATACGCAAAGCTGCCGCGTCCATCGGGCTCCGCCAGTCCGTATTCGCTGGCAAACAGTTCGTCGGCGGTGCCCATAAAGTCCAGATAGTGCTCCACAATGGCCTTGGTCAGCTGGCGCAGCGGCAGAAACACTGCACAGTTCACCGGTACCACAATATTCTCCAGGCACTGTAGCTCCTGCGGCGGCGGGCTGTGCTTTGTGTTGGCAAAGACCAAGCCCATTAGATCCTTGCCGTTGACCAGCATGCCGGAGATGAAGGCGCCTCGTATCAGCCGCAGTGCATCCATTAGATGCTCCGTCTGTCAGTTCGTTTCAGTAAATAACCAATTTTTAAAATGTGCTATTTACACCCACCTCTAAATTGGCATCCACAACAAAAAGGATTGCCTCGCGGCCGTGATAGTCCCGCTTCATGGAAATTTCATCTTCAGAGTCGGTCAACTCCACATCGTTCTCTGGGTTCCATGTGCTCATTTTTAATATATTTTATTTGTGAAATGGAATTGCGCGAATTTCGCAACGAAAACAATGAAAAGACGCCGGCAATGAAAACAGTGTGACCGGATACCAGGTGTGTACTAAAATAGACTACAGTTACGTTTCATTAACAGTGCCACTTGAGTAAATAATGTTAAACACATATATATCGGCAGAGGACGCTACTGTACTGTGTGATTCCCTCTAGTGCTCAAATCAGGATTTTTGTCGCCACCTATATCTCAGAGTTCCAATGTTGCCGGTTAAATGACGCGAACAGTTTTGATCCAAGCGAAGTTGGCTGAGAGCGAATTTTAACAAGCACATGAAGTTGGCTGCACTGATCTTATTGAGCGCCAAATTTAAAAAGAAGAAATTAAATTAGGTTTTATAAGTAAGATTTTTGTTATAGGAATAGACAAGAAGCAGCAATTGTAGGGAAAATACTGTTGGTTAGGACTGGCTATTGTATATTTTTTTATTTTTAAGCAACAACATTTTACAATATAAAACCTATTTTCTTAGTAAGCAGTAGAGCACCGCCAAAACAAGTAGACCTTGCGAAATTTTCACAGAAGCAGCCACATTTTTGCCAGTGTGTTTCTTGATGGTTTTGGACAGTAAAATAACATGTGCTGTTCCGGGTGGAGCAGGCTGCATCACTTGTGTGGGGGGAGTGGCATAGGCAATATTTAGAGATGAACGCGCATTTGGAGCTGCCACCGAAGCTGGATCAACCGCTGGAGCTGCAGCTGCAACTGGATGTACCAGGATCGTATGGGTGTGCGTCGCATTTAAGTGCGTGGAGTTGATGGCTGGTGCCACCACATGTTGTACAACTGGAGCCGGAGCAGCCACGACGGGCGAGGCAGCTGCCTGGGCGTGGACATGGGCAACGGGAACCATCTGAACGGGCACCATCACCGCTGGCTGGTGATTGGCTGCTGCTGCCGCGTGGGGACAGATGAGACTCACCGTTTCCGTGTACAGCTTGCCCTTGCCCGCGATAGGCTCCTTGATCGTCTGCTTGTAGCAACCGTTGGCATCGGGCACCCCATTCTCCACAATCTGAGCCACGGGCGCTGTCGCGGGCGCAGCTGTCTGAGCCGACGAGTGAGGCGCCTTGGCCACCGCATTCCCAATGACCGCGCCCGCCACGGCGCCGCCCAGCAGACCCATTCCTGTGTTCAGCCAGAAGGAGAGTTAACTGGGAGCAGAATGAGCTGGAAATCTCTTACCAAAGGCGCGATTGCGTCCACGCGCGGGCTTCGCCTGGCTGCCGACAATTAGCAGCGTTACGATAAGAAAAACCTTGGCTAGATGAATTCTGGTCATTGTGAAATTGTCTCGCTTCCACGTCTCGGCTGCTGGCTGGGCTCTGAGTTGGGATCGCTGTGTATCACCTGCGTGTGTAGTCGAAATGTTACTTTGGGCTCGTCAATATTTGTGCAGTTGTTTTAACAACTGCGACAGCCAAAAGAACTTGTGACTTAATTTTAAATTCTACGCTCAGATCGCACGCTTATTAGCTTCGGGGCAGAAACTTTAACACAAAAATGTTTCAGTATGTGAAACTTTTCGAAATTCTGCACGGTCTTTACACAACTATAATGGATACGTTTGTTGTTTACTTTACAAAACTTGAGTGAACCATATATGCGCCGTATAATCTGCACCTTTATTAGATAAAGAAAATGTAGCCGCCAAGCAGTTAAAAGTGCGGGGTATATTATAAATACTCGTATTATTATATTAAATAAAAATGAGAAATTAATTATATAAATATTTATGTGTTTATTTTTATGCAATTTACGTCTTGTTAACTGTATACTCTTGTGATACATTTAATATTTAATTTTAAATATTTAATTGGCTATCTTAATTGCATATCTTAAAAATACAAAACATTTTCAAAGAAAGCTATATAGATATATTTTCGATACGGCCGACTTCTTTTATTTAAATATATTTTATTACTGTCACACATCACATAACATTAATATAGCTTTAAAACAAAGACAAAAATTGGCTTAAAAACAACAACGCATTTTTTGACAACATAATTTTTATCTATATTTAAATAATGGGCAATAAAAATATCTTAAAAATGTTTATCTGTTTTTTTTTTTGGTTTGATTCTGATTTATTGCATCAATACATTATATTATTTGTATATGGTAAATTTTGGATTATATTCTCTATGTTTTATATTCAATTATATTGTAGAGAATGACTTAAAAGCTATACAATTATATTGTATTAACATTTTAAATGGGTTTTCATCATATTTGCAGTCTTTTCTAAATTTGTTGGAAGCTTTTTCATTGCGTGCTTTTTTCCCCAAGAACAATGCGCTTATTTTGAACAATTCAATCCGTTGTGCTGACGTTAAAAAAATTTGCCATTTTAAAAATTATACACTCAGAGAAAAACGTCGTTTATAATGAAGGATTTCTGGTCATTTTATTATAAAATTTTGTGGTAAAATATTTCAAATTAAGTTAATTTTATAATTACCCGGTATTGTGTATAAATAAAACCTGATTTATTAATTTTTATTTTATTTTAGGAAATATAGAGCTATCCAACTTTTGTTTCATTCAACCAAATAAATTTAAATTCAACAACGCATGCCAGATTTCTCTGAGTGTAACAAGGAAATTGTAAATATATAAGAGCCATTTGTAAGGTACGTGCAGACATCGCACTTATTGATCCCAGCTTAAAGTGGTGTGATTTAGGCCTAAAAAATTACCAAAAACTTAAAAAAGAGTAGGAAAAAAACGTTAATTATTTAATGAGCGCAACTCTTGCTATAGACGTCTCTTTCGCACTACCTGAATGGCTATTAGCGGTGCTGTTTTAGCCATTCTTTTAACTTTGTTTTTTGGCAACATGGCAGCCGACAGGCGGCAGAGGACAGTAGCAGCTGCCACATTGCATATGGCACGTGAGGTATTCCATTTAATTTTGGATAATTTTCTGTGGCCAGCACAGAAGGAGAAGAAGAAGACACGCAACTTGGTTTATGTTAACACGAAGCCAAGTGTTTCTTAGCCAATGCCAACAGAAAATTGGGCTTAAAAACATTGACTAATGACGCCGTGGCGGATTGTCGGATCGTCGGATTGGACGGCGGCGTTAGAGCGCATAATTCGAGTGGCCAATGGATGGGGAAAGTGCCGCATCATCCAGCTGGCTTGATACCCTACAAAATCTCAAGTCATTTGTTTCGTGGGATTTGGCAGCGCGTCTTTAATTTGCTTAATAAATATTTGCTTAGCCTTCGAGTAGGTATTCAAAGTCCTGGCCAGGACAATTGTCAATTGCAGAGCTATTTTCACATTGTCAGCGGGGTAAGGGGTGCGGCGAGGGAACGTTTGGGCGGGCTGTTGGGTGGGGCTCAGCTCTTGAGATGGCCATAAATCATTTGTAACGCCGAACGATGACGACGAAAATGTCAGGCACAGGATGCGGCAAGGACAACGGGCGCAAGGCGTTGCAGCGTCTTCGCTCTTGATGGACATTCAGGCCTGGCGGCCACTCACATACACGCGCACACACACACACACACACACACACACGAACACACACAGCAGACACTCAGTTGCCTGCAAGGATAATGACGCGCAAATCGAGCCCCATCAGCAGTCGTCCCTGTCGCTGTCTCTGCTTTGTTTCATGTTCCTGTTGTTGGCATTGCTTTTAGTTGCCTCGATTATCCTTAATGCGACTCACTTTGTTAGAAACGTCAGTCGGCCTGCAAGCGCCATTATCATCACGTTGTGCCTGGCAACGAAAGCGAAGCGGACATAAAAAAAAAACAACAGCATCGGAAAATGGAAAATGTGCAGACACGCCGGCAGCAACAGCGCCCCCCTCATCCGCGGCCCCTACGCCCAGTGAAATGTGTCCAGAAATGCACGAAAATAAAGATAAAACATGACAGGCAGTTCACATCCAGTCATTTATAATAAGCCAAATATGACCGCGACCGCATGTGGCTGGAGCTCTACTCTATTCTATTCCCCTTGCTTCCGTTCCCTCCCTATTCCTTGCTCCTGGCTGATTCAACACAGTTTATCATAGGCCCAACCCCGTCACAGTATATGACCTCTCTAAGGTTTGCCTTCGAGTGCCAAAAGTTGACTTTAGCGAGCATATAATATACAATACTTATCACATTATATGATTATATTTAATTGGATTTTAAATAATACCGTAAAAACAAAAATATATTACTAAAAACTAGGAATAATTTTTCTTATACCATATACCATATATTTTAACTACATATAAAAGTATTGGAAAAGCATTTATGTAAGTGTACAATAAATATAAAAATACTTATAAGCAATATAACGGAATCGAAGTAAACCCTTGCCAATATTTAAGGTATAAATGCACTAAAAAGTTAAACTTGGAAATATTTTTAGTGTGTGTACTAAATAACTCTATTAATATAAAATTTTTACATTATTTTCTATACGAAACATTATAAGCAATATATCGGATTTTCATAATTTTGGTTATTGCCAAGTTTTCTCTGATAAAGTTGAAAAATAAGAAACAAACAAAAATTTAGAACGGTAACCAAATATCACAAAAAAATTATGGACATAGATATATAGACTGGGACTATAGTTAAAAAGAGATATCTTAACATCCCCTGCGTTTCTATATATGCACACATTTTAATTATATTTTATTTGTAAATTTTTATAACAATCTTATTTTAAACTGAGAATTTTAACAAGAATTTTGAAAAGTGTGTGTGTGTGTATGTGTTGTGAATATTAACGCGTATTGGGAGCTGCATCTAAAACACTCTTACAAGTTCGAATCAGCCGACATTTTACAGTAACTCCGCAACACAAATTGAATGCATTTTTAAATGAATTTAGTTTTGAAAGCAAATAAAATAAAACTGTTGATTTAATTGTAAATACATTTTCAGTCAGTCGGTTTTCGTGTGTAGATGCTAATGATGCGTTCCGGCGGCAACGTCTCTTGAAATTTTAGCAGACAATTTGGCAAGCTGTCAGCGCCACTCACTGCCAGTGGGCTGGGGGCGTGGCTGGGCTCGAATAGAGCACAGACAACGCCAGTTGAGAAGGCGCAGCTAATGACTGTCTACGAGCAGCTCGCGAGCAAAGACATCAATCAAATAGAATTGAAACAACCCCGCAAGGCAACTGAGGAGGGGCGGTGGAGTGATGGAGAGGAAGTGCGCCGCAGAGTGCGACGTCACTTGACTGCTGCTTAAACAAATAAACAAAACTTATAAACTCATTCAAATCATATTTAAAAATCATCGAGCAGCAGCCGCAGCAGGAGCAACAGCTGGCCGCAAGCCAACCGCTCGGCCCATTCATGAATTATTTGTTTGCAGCTTATCAAACGTGACCAAAATGGGCAAAAAGTTAATAAAAAAATATGAAATAAGAAGAAAAAGAAGGAAGCGAGCAAGGGGCGTGCCAGCTGGCTGACAGGGGCGCCGGACAACAGCTGGCCACGGGCCCGCATCAGCAAAAAGCACGCGCAGGCGAGAAACTGTGATAACTGTGAGAGCATTCAAAGCATTCACTAGCCTTGGCACTTTGAATACAAGCGAGTGTCGACTTATGAGTACGCGCATGCATGTTGTGGAAAAACGCCTGTCCCAGCTCAAAGCTGTTATTATCTTTTGCCTGACCACAAGACGTGTCAACGCAACGTTGCGTATACGCGACGTTAGCCCCAGCTGCACATCACACAATACATATATATATATATATATATTAATACGTATGTGTATACATTTATCTAGACCATATATAAATCATGGGCTAGAAAAAGTTTTGGGCTGCCGCTGCTGCTGCGGACAGCGTGTCGCATAAGTTGACTTGCATCCTTAAAATATATATTTATTAAGTTTTCTTTCTTGTTCTTCTTTTTATTTTCGGCAAGCGGCTTACAAATTTTATAGTAATATATTCCAAGCGGCTTATTGAGCAGCATAACGTATAGGTAAGCAAGTACCCAAAAGCAGCCCCAACACCCACCCCGCTACACCCTTCTGGGCGTGTGTTGTGGTCAAGATGTTGTCTGAGTCTGGCAGCGTCTTCGCTTAGTTGTGGTTATCTGAATTCATTTTGGGCTCAAGTGATTTTTGACATGACATTGGCCTAAAATGGGACCCAAGCATTGGTTTCATCTCTGCGAATACAAATCATTGAAAGCTCAGCAAAAACTCCACTAAATAATTTGCTTTTTTACAATTTTGTATTTAATTTATAAATTTTGTATAAATTGATATTGGTGCAAAGATAACTTTTGTATTATATATTTAACTATTATATTCTGTCGACAAGGGGAGTGTAAGTGAAACTAAATAAATGTTAAAGCTTATATTTCTATGACACATAATGGTATCTAAACAAGTTGAGGCACAATATAAATTATTGTAATTTTTAAGTATTTTTCACAAAGTTTAAATAGTCCCAAAGTAGTGGGTGTTGTGTAATCTAATTTTATGCTTTCAAGAGTTAAAAAAATATAATTGGTTACTTTTAATCTAACTTGAAGATTGCTGATTGAAACTTTAGTAAAAGCTAAAGTTATAAGTTATGATATTAAATTTGATTGGAAGGCACTTTCACATACGAGATTAATGCAAAGCTCAAATGGCTTTTAACAGCTTATGTCATTCAGCTGTAGTTTGAGGCTCAGTTTGGGTGTTTGTGTGTGTGAGTTTGTGTGTGTGCCACGCTGCGTTGCGCCGGCAAGGTGACGTAATTATAGATGTACTGCGAGCAGTTTCGAGCAGCATGGGCAACGCCGGGTAAACAGCCAGCCCACAAAAGTGCAATGCACGCCACGGAGCAACCCTTGCAGTTTAGCATAGCAAAAAGCGGAATTTGGGGTGCACGCTGTAACTGCGAAGTGCAGAAAGGGTTGACAATGGCACGCAGGACAGGACACAGTGGGCGTCAACCAGACGCACACCACATGCCAGGCTATGGCTTGTTGTGCGAGCGCAGTGTGTGTGGTTGTGTGTGTGTGTGTGTGTGCATTGGTAACTGTTTTGGCCAGTTCAAGAGTTGGCGGCTTGTCTCGCATCTTTTGGGCGCATTTTATCTTTTAATCTTGCAGCTAACAAGACGCTGCGACACATTAGCATAAAATCAGAGTTAAGATAAGTGAAATTTATGCCAGGCGAATGCGTTTGCCTTAATGAGTGAAAGTATCTTTGAGATGCTGGCCCAAGTATCTAACATCTTGCAGGGTAATTAACAATTGCGCTAGTGTAAATCAGTTTTATCTTAAGCCTTTTTGAAAAATTGCACACACTCGCATACCAGCAGGTCCTGGAAAAGGACACAGCGCTGCCCGCTTAAAATGCAATTTGTTTGCTTTCAAAGCGCAGCTCGGATTGGTTCAGTTCGGTTCGCTCTGTTTCCGCTTTTGGGGCAACCTGAAGATGGCAACGTGTTCGTCGGTCTGAAAGTGTCATTAGCATTGATTAATTTGTCGCACAATTTACATGGAAAAACAATCAATCAACGGTATGTCGTCGCTTCCATCGCCATTAGTCAATCTTGAGATGCAGCCCGCTGCCTGAACTCGATGTCAACCGGGGCCAGACAGCCCATTCAGCGAGACATCTCATTCTAGCCATTCATCCATCTCATTTCAGTCAACTTCAAGCTTTGTGCACAATCGCAATCATCTAGCGTGGTGCACATCATTAACGGTTCATCTGGGTGTGGCCCAGCTCCAACTCCACCTTCCTTGCTTCAAGTTCCTGCCTTTTCCTGCTCATCTCGCTGGACAGTTGAGCTCATCTAGCTATTATCCCAGGCAAATTGTTATGAACCTGCAGCCACTTGACCACTTGGCCAGTTTGGCTTTAATGAATTGTTTCGTTACCAACCAAAGTTTTTGGCCTGAATGTAATTAAAGTCACTCAGTGGGTTGCGGGTGACTTTTTTCTGTGTTGCTCTCTATGCCGGGACCTGAACGGTGAAAGGTGCACACAGGCGGCGAAAAGCAGTACAAAAAGGGGTTGCATGTAAAAAAAAGGTCAAAAGCTTCCAGACTAAATTAATGATATTAGTTTTTACAGGCGTCAATTAGGATACAGTCTAAAATAGAAATAATTAAAAAAAAAAAGAAAAGTCTGATGAAATACGGAATTTTAGTTGCAGTAATTTGTTTTAAAAACTTATTTATAAAATAGTGAGAAAAATAAAACATCACAAAATGGACATTTTCGATTATAGTTCTCTAGTTTAAATAAATACCTTTATTGATGTCTAAGTAGATGGACTTTTAACCTGTTCAGAAGCTTAAAAAGAAGCTTTGATAAGCATTTATTACCTTTTTATCGTTTTCAGCAACTGTAGGCTTGTTAGCCACACCTTTTAACTATATCCATTAAGTTCGCCCCCCTTTCAGCCGCACTGTTCTGCTCAACGAGATCATCTTTGCGTAGAGCTGAGGCATAATTAAGCTACATAAATGTCGTGTTAAGTAGCCGGCAAACTAATGATAGCCGCATTTACAACAATGGCCAATTGTTGCAGTAAAGCTGATGAAGATGGAAGAGAAAGAAAGGGAAACACAGAGAGAGAGAGAAAGAGAAAGATTGAGTTGGCCAAAAAGGCAACAGAGGAATACAACACAAACAAAGCTCGGGGACTTTAATTTTTATGCGTGAAAACACATAGCAACAATGCCCATGGACCCCGATATAAAAAAAAACAAACGGGAAAACACAGATAAACAAGAAGAAGAGACAATGCGAGCCACACTTAAAATGCGAGACATTCATTTTTCTACAAGTTAGCAAACATGAACAAGCGATGGCAGCTGTGGGGGCTGAGGCAAACGGGAGGACACGTGGACCGTGGCACGACCTTTTCTGTGGAGGAAATTCAATTAGCCAACCCGGCGATTGGGCCAAGTTGTGGGGCGACGTTTGCTTAGGTAATGTTTCAATTAATTCATTTGTGGTGCGCAGTTGTTCTTGTTGTTGTTGTTGTTTTTGTTGTTGGGGATAGCTGCTAATGATGAGCCGCATATAAGGCATAGATGATGTATCTATTTATTGTATCTAACCGCACACTCCCAGCCATAAACAAATCAAATCAATTGACCACAATTAATAACACCAATTCTTGGGGCGACTGCATTTCATTATTTGTTATATTTATCAAAGATATTTATTTGATAAACGCCGACGTCGCCAGACGCCAAAAATCTCATCGCTTTAAGTGGCTCATTTTGAGGCTGGGGGCAACCCATAAAAAATACCAACAAAACAAAAAAATAAAAAGGATTGGGGCACGGCCACAGCCCTCATGGAGCTGCAGGCAACCAAGCAACACCACGGCAGCAAGGGGGACGGGCAACACAACACCAGCAAGAAAAGAGAAAAAATAAGAAAAACGGATCGCTACCGGGTAACATATCAAAACTCCGCAAATGGCCAACTCAAGCAAATACAAAAGCAACAAAAACGAGCAAAAATAATATGATATGAAATGAAATCATATAAAAATAAAAAAACAAACAAGTAAGAACATTGCAGTCGGGCGATACCGACTGCGTTATACTCGTTAACGTTCTTAAATAAAAGATTCCATAGCTCCCATATATCAAACCCCCATAACATGGTCAAAAGTGAACCGATTTTTAAGTTTAATGGCATTTTGATCATGATTTGTCCTATATACTGACTCCACATTCAAAATATATTCATTTTCGCATATAACATTTTTTTGAATTTTTTGGTCAAAAAAGCATGTACTCCCCCTTGTGAATTTCGGAAAAAATATTTTTTCAAAATTTAGAATTGCGAGTTTATAGTTTTAATCGATTTTAATTGTCACAATTAGCATAAAAAACAACATTAATAGTGATTTTGAGAGGGTCAAATTTTTGGTCAAAAACCATCCCAAAATCGACAAAAATTTTGACATGTAAAGTTGTCAGATTCCATAGCTCCCATATATCAAACCCCCATAACATGGTCAAAAGTGAACCGATTTTCACGTTCGATGACATTTTGATCATGATTTGTCCTATACATTGACTCCACATTCAAAATATATTCATTTTTGAAAAAAAAATTTTTTTGGATTTCTTGGTCAAAAAAGCATGCACTTATGTACTCAATCGATTTTATTTGACACATGATATATGCGTGGGCGGAAGAGGGCGTGGCTGGGAATTTTTTATACCTATCTTCAAACGAGCTGACCAGTTATCTACCTTTCAAATTTGGTGACTAAAGCTTTAAAACTGTTTGAGATATAGATATTCGCGGTTTGTGGTGGCGGGTGGGGGAGTGGGGGTACTGGCCGCAAAAACTTTTCTGTGAATTCTGGGGGAGCTTCCCAGTAATATATATCCCAAATTTGGTAACCCTAACTCAAAAACTGTGGGAGATTTAGGAATTTCCAATTTTTGGTGTGGGGGCGCTAGGGGGCGTTCCAGTGGGCGTGGCACAAAAATCTTAACACTTTGTCTGAAGAGGATAACTGCAAGTATATATCCAAAGTTTCAAGTCTCTATCTTCAATAGCGCCGAAAAAAGTTGCGTTCATCCGGACGGACAGACGGACAGCATTACGAACACATGCACAAACCCAATATACTTGTTTCATTTCGTGAACGAGTATAAAAAAACAAAAAAGAAGAGAGTGCCAAAAAAAGGCAAACATGCGACGTCGTCTAAAGGATTTGCCAACGCAGACAACGCAGCAGAGACAAAGTATCTGTGGAAAAAAGTATCTGTAAAGCTCCCGGGCACAGGCAAAGGCGAAGGCAACGCCAAAAGATATTCTGAGGTCGCTTTGTCTGCAGCTGTGAAGCTGTGCGCGAGTGTGCGTGTGCTTGGGAATTTATGCTGCGATTTGGAAATAAGTAAAATCAAAAAGCTAACGAAAAGTGAAATAAATGCAAGCCGCAAAAGTCAGAGAATTGCGTATTCGGTAGCTGGGTAAATATCAGCGCTATAGAAAGGATAACTTCGATAACTTCACTTATAATTTGAAAAGGTAAAACAAAATTTAGTGTTAACCTTACGGCTAAGTAAGTTAGTAGAAATTTGGCCACAGATATAATCTTGTATCATATCATAGAGATACTAAAGAAAATTTAAATTTCATTAAAACATTTAATACTATTTGACAACAAAAAAAAAATTTTAAAAATAATAATGTTAACGATTAATTAACTCGCTATAATCTTAATTAAAAGTATTTTTTAATAAAATACAAATTAGAAAAATTTAAAAATATTCTTTAATTTACAACGTATTTTTACAATGCAATTCCATGTCAAAGGAATTATTTTTAAATGCTTAATAATTTTTACTTAATATTTAGAACATTATTTCCACTGTTTTTTAAGGCTATGTAAAGCGAAAAAAATATCTATGTATATATATAGTTCTTACTAATCCATAAATACTTCTCGTTAAAATTTGTCAAGTTCACACACAACGCAAGTAAGCCCAATCTATGGCAGTGTATCTATGGCATGCACACCCTATGCCAATTCGCGTGCGTCACCTTCTTGCCAACACACACACACACACATACGCACACAGCACACGCACACATGAATGCGCATCCTTCAAGTGAGGCACTTGCAGTTCGCACTACCTCGCTTTAATCCAACATGAGATTATGGGAAGCTTGACTTAAAGCATCTGTTAAATTGGCTTAATCTGCACAAGTGTGTGAATGTCTGTCCCACAGTCTGCCCCGCTGTCTGTCCCTCTGTCTGACGGTTTGCCTTTGTAATATGTATCTCCCGCCGCCACTTTGTAACTGTTGTCATTTTTATTGCCCTGGGAATGTTTTTTGTCCACCATTGTGAGAGACGCACACGCCCCGCCAAAAACTTTTTTTCACTGCCTTCACTCGCATGTCTGCCCTTTTCTGTCTGTGTGTGCGTTCCCTGTCCTGGCTGGGTGTCCTTTGTACTTCGCTAAACAAAAGTTTTGTCGTTGATTTTATTGACCAATTTTTGGATGCGTAAGTTTGGTTTCTTTTTTTTTTGTTTTTTTACTCCCGCTTATAGCGGGGAGTTTTTGCATGCTGCTCCCGCTGCCGTTGCCCTTGGGCCATTTGCAGTTTATTTGGTTTTTCTGTTCTTTTCTTTTGCTGTTTCGGCTTGTTTTGTTTTCATAAGTTTTTATGGCTTCATCTGTGGGATTTAAAGTTTTATTGTGATTTAAACACTTGTTAATCGTGTGTGCATATGTCAATTGCCTGTCGTTATGTGTGTGTGTGTGTGTGTGAATGTGTGGATAAGATTTGGATTTCTTTTTGCCGCCGGATTAAGTTGTCTTTATGTACCGTTTATGACTGTCAATTTGCTGAAACTGGATTTATGGAGTGGCAAGTAGATTTCATGGGAAATATTGCTATAAAAAAATAAATTTAATATAAGCAATATTTATAAAATGAAATTGAAGTAATTATTGGTTAGTAATTAAAAGCATAAAATAATATATAATAGTAGTAAACAAATTTCATTTTTTCGTAATATGTTCTAAATTTAATATAACCAAGAAAGGGGAATCCTGACCAAAATAAAAATAATAATAAAAAATAATAAAAATTTCATACAGTTTTTTTGTTGTGTATTTTAAGTAATTTCACTGGATAATTTGATTCCATAGTTTCGCGTCATTAGCCTTGGTTGACCCACAGAGTTGGCTTCATTTTGTGGCCAGATTTTGCATATCTATGCCAGAATTTACATGCAGCTAATGACAGTTAGCGGACGAGGAGAGCTGAGAACATCCGTAAATCCATCGTTTCATTGATAAATTGTCTACACAATGACAAACAGCAACGATAACAAGAGGAGCAATGATAGGTGGACAGGTAGCGAATGTCAGTTACACACACAAATAATCACTACACTTCAATCAGGCAGGCTGTGGCGGAGAGAGGCAGCAGCTAAGCGTCTGCTCGACTGGGCCACATCTGTCCGGACAACCTGCGGAGCGATTGTAATCAAAATGCAACAAATTAAGGAGGAGGCAGGCGGCAGACACGGATCGGTAAAAGGGGCAGCCACAGAGGGAAAGCCGGGCTCGTACCTTTTGCTTAAAATATTTATTTATGCAATTATTTTGCAAGTAGCTCAAAATAAATAAATGAAATGAAATAAAATAGCAGACAGCCAGCGTGTCCACCTTTAGCTTCGCACTGGAACTGCGGCTGGCTCTGGGTACTGTGCACTGGATACTGGCCTCTGTTAGCGGGGTTCCAAGTGCCTTGGCACGACTTCAATTGACGAGCCAGCGCAGTAAATTAAAATTTAAATTTATGCCGTTTGTGCTGTTGTTGCACAAATACTGCGTGTAGCCAGCTCCAAAAACATGCGCAGGACGCAATTAGGCAACAGGTTGGGCTCAATGGCAAAGTTAAAGGTGCAACGCACAACAACAACAGTAACAACAACTGCATAAGTGCTGTGTCATGTCATCATTTCTATTGTCACCCATAGCTGTCTGTTGAAATAACAAAAACAACAACAACAACAAAAATGAAAAACAAAATATTATTTATTTACATATTTATGACAGGTCTGGGCCAGGCCCTAAGTGAAACGTCACTTGCGCTCAACTCTTTCGCGCTCAGCTGCCAAACAGGTGTGCAAAGCGCTGCTCCCCACCTGCCCTTTGCACTGACCCAATTAGTTGTTGTTGCTGCTTTTAGTGCTGTTAACAATGTATGTGGCATGAGTTTATGGCTCGTAAATGTCGGAACTGGCCAATTTTCATCTGGTTCGCTTTTAATTACAAACGCTACGTATACGTAATATGTGTAATATTCGGTGGGCGTGGCTGTACGCAAAACTTTTGATAAACCGGGAAAAAAGGAACACTTGCACAGGTCTGCGCCTCATTAGGCCCAATAACTGTAACTGTGAAGCTGTAAAACCACCAAAATCAGGCAATTACGGTTAGCTGCCGACTGAAGGGTTGGAACGGGGGTTGGGGAAGCCTAGGGGGCTGGGCAATAAATGGCAATCAGGCAAACAATCAATGGGGCTAAACCCTTTTTGCTTTATGATCTGAAAACAATTTAAGCTTTTATTTGTTTTTGATGCCACCAAAAGCCAAAGCAATCAACTTGGCCCAGAGACTGGCGAAGAGGGCACAAATGGTAACAGCTCACCGAAAGCCAAAGCGAATGCAATGAGCGTATATCATTGAAGCAAGAGCAACAGTTGCTATTGATGGATCACCAGAAAGCAACGGGGCAACAGTGGAACAGCATCTGCAACAACAACGAGCAACAAATGCCAAATGAGCTGTGGAAGAAGTTACGTAAAACGAAAACTGCGATAATGATCATACAAAAGCGAAAAACGCGTTAAACTTTGCAACGTCGTCATCAGCAACTACAGCAACTCCCCGAGGCCCCCCGGCAACAGCAATAGCATCAGCAGCAGCAGCAGCAGCGGCAGCAACTGACCCAACTGACCGGACGCAGTGTTTGCAGTCAAGTGCGATTGCAAATGCACGGAATTCACATTCGAGCCTGCCGCCTGTACCGCACTACACCCCACAAACCAAAGTTACACTCGAAAAAAACTTGGCATACAATTATTACATAATTCTAAATCAAAGTTCTTAAATTTTGTTGGACTGTAAACAAAAAATAATAATATTCCCGCAAAATTTTAAAAATTATTTCTTATTCATCATTAACAAAAAGATTATTTATTTAAAATTTGTGAGCAAGATGACATCTGTATTTGAATTTAAGAAGTAAATAATCACTCTACAGTCCAAGTATATAAAATTTGTTTCAGAAAAATTAAAAAAAAAGTTCGTAATATTTTGTCATAAATAAAAAGGATTTGTGATTAAAATAATGTTAGCAAGATGCCATCTATGTTTAAATAAAGGAAAAGATTAAAAAATATGTTGAATATGTTGAATTCAAAATTAAAGTTTAGGCTTAGAAGTTGTAATTTATTCATGCGAGCTTTCTCACTTAATATTATTATTAATCATCTATCGCCTAAATACATATTTTTGTATAATAATATATATAATATATTTGTGTATTTCTGTCTATTGATTTAGAAACCCTTTTTTGCTGAGTGTACAAGCCAAAAGGTTGGCCATTAAAGCTGTTTGGCTTGCACTCGATCGGCTACCGGTTGCTACCGCTGAAGCGGCTGGTGGTGGCTGCTGATGGGTCTGTTGATGGCTCTGCTGATGGCCAGTGGCTGCTGGCTGTCGGACTCTCCGGCTGTCCCTCTGTCCGGCTGGCTCGTCTGATGAGTTTAGTGCCGCTCGCTGTACGATGATTTGTAATTTTTCGCCGTTCGCCAGTTGAGAATCATAATAATCATAATAAAATGCAGCTATACCCATTTTAACACCAAAAATATATTTGTGCCTGCCACTGAGTCGTCATTCCGTTTGATCTTTGGGCTTTGCAGTTTTGGACTATTGAAGTATTGCCGTTGTCATGTTAATTTTGCAGCCTGGCTGACTGGCTGGTAGTCAGTTGGCTGTCGCATTAAACTTGGTAATTTGTGTCAAGCATGGACGGTAGCTACTACTGTTTAAGTGACTGGTCTTCTGGGTGGTTTCGCCTCTTTGATCTCAACTTGGCTAATTAAGTTGAGCTAAACGTGCTGAGAGTCTGTCCGTTCGCCTGTCGCCCATGCTAATGGATTTAGCTTGACTTTGACTTCGCAGCTCCTTCAATAACGAGCCAACGCCTTCAGTTTTTTCTTCTTCTTGCTGCGGTTATGTATTCCCTATTGTTCGAGTGATGGCACTTTGGTTGCTTTTTTACTATGCCCGCTAAATTAAAGCGTTAATGGATATTCTCATCATTTTGGCAAATTGCGAATGTCAAACATATAAGCTGGTTATCAAGGGATCTAGTTTTGAATTCGGCTATAATAATACAATTTAATAGCAACTTAGCGATATCGTAAAGCTAATTACAAAATAATAATGCTTTATAATCCAATAACCAATAGCTTGGCCAGCAAAAACTGTTGACTTTAGGCCATAAATCTTCGGCTCGAATGGTATTATTATACTGTATTTCCTAATCTTGGACAAAATTTACTTCTAAATAAAAAAAATATTTTCTTTTTCGTATTACTTTCAAAAACCGACAAGCTACCCGAAGACAAAATAATAGGGCAACATCAGCTTAATACAACTTTGATGTTTGCATTAATCAACCCTTTAGTTTATATAATAAGTGAATATCTATATTATCATACACTTTAATGGAATATATTTGCACTCAAAAATAATTACAATGAAATATATTTACACCAAGCCAAAAGTGCTTTCCCCTCTTTAAATTCACCCTAAGATCAGTCCTTAAATGTAGCCCGTCATAATGACAATGACGTTGTCGAAATTATGAATACTTTCAGTGGCCACAAAATGAGGACTAATTAATGTCAAAATGTTTGCTGATGCGGCTCAATTGAGGCGACTGTCCTCGCTTATCAAGTGGCATCAACGGCTGATGATACCCACTACTCTAATATCCTGGCCGGGTGAAAGCAGCTGTTGAGCTCTGCTCTGTTTTGAGGCAGGGCAATTAAACTGTCATCAGTGGCAGCAAAGTTGCAACATGAAAATTGTCTAAAATTGATGAAATTTGATTTTAATTGGACAAAGACAAAGTGCCAAAATGTGGGCGTGGCAACGCAGCTGTCACACGAATATGACATGGCTGCCCCTTGCCATTTCGGAAAACCGCTAAAACTAATTTCCGCATTGTGGTGGTTGCTCAGTGGTTGCCGGTGGTTGCGCCATTTTTGCCACTTAACGCATCATCACTTTGGTTAATTTGTTGCAATTGGGGCTTGCTACGGCGCGGCATGACCTTGGCGGCTAATGATGGCCGCCCCGTTGCAGTTGCAGCTGTAAATTTGCAACACAAATGCAAACAGTAAACGGCCAAACAGCGATTGCAATCAACGACCGCCGCATCTCTATCACGGCGCACATCATTACCATGCAGCTGGTGTGCGGGGGGTGCAGTGGATGCCAGAGGGGGGACGGGGCGCCAGTTGCAGCATCCGCTGCTACGTTTTACGCGCTTCAATGATTTGGCTGCGGCCTGGCCACAGCCTCGTTGTGCCCCAGATTAAACGTATGCAACTCTTAACCTTCGTTTACTCTGATTGACAATCATCAAGCGATACGAAAACCAGAAATGTCTGCAAACATTGCCCCAGGTTCGGTTGCAAGAACGCTTTCAGCATTCATTGTTGTAACTAAATTTGTTTTGCGGTTCGAATTTGTTTGTTTGTTTCTTGGGGCTGGTGGGGAAGTGGTTTCGCTTTGAGTGGATAATCACAAGCCCACAATGATTGCCTGAGATCTTTAAGACCAGTCCAACTACCGAAGCACTTTGGTAACCTTGAACACTGTTGAGATCACATCTAACCGACTCAATTATCATTTAGCATATGCAAATGACCCAGACAGATAAACACACATTGGCCGGGCCATAAACTTTACGCGGCGACCAATCAGCGCGTTGGCCAAAATGCAATACCGTTAGAAGCGCCAAAGAGCTAATCGAAGTTTGCGAAAAAAAGCGGGGGATAAATGGCTTTTATATGGCGAAAGTTAAATACTCTGATAGACATATAAACTAGCACAATAGACATATTATTATACCACTAATATATGTTTATCCTTAATGTGAATTATTTGACAGTATTCTTGTATATCTGTAAAGAATACCCCTATTTTCAAAAATGCAAACTCTATCTTTAAATCCTAAATCCCTAAATATCTCTGGAAATCCTTTGTTCTCTCCCATGCATTTTTTGCCGTTTGCGCACTTCTTTTTTTACTTTTTCTCACTTTTACATGTCGCCTTTCTATGCCATTCTCATGTTGCTTAACAAGGTTTACACAGTGTGGAATAAACTTGCATAACAAAGTCAAAATACCCATCGGTAAGCGTATCCTCCAAATTTGCATGGGCCGCAGCCAGAGCTGCCCGCAGGCCCAAAAGCCAGTAGCCCAATAATTTTAAATTATAAATCATAAAAACGCAAAAATTAGAATATATCTTGCATATACGACTTTTTATGATACGAGCAACGATTTGCCAACATTTTGGCTACTGCAATTTTGGAAAGGGTTTCAGTCAAAATTATGGCCTGACACGAAAGGGTTGCCTAAACGCAAAAACCAAATGAAAAATAAATTTGCCGTCGATCATCGCGTTTTTAGCTGCAAAACTAACTGTTCTTCGCTGAGACTTTTGCATAATCGACGTCAAATGCTTATTTTTTCCAGCAGCCCAAGAGTTGCCAAATTTTGTGATTTTGGTCAATTACATTAAATTGTAATTAACCTTAATTGATTGAACGATTATCATTTGGTTTGCCTCTGCAAAATTTCACTTTCAATCAATGTTCTCGCAGTCACTTCCGATTGCGATAAGCACAATTACACACACATGGCGCACATAGATACATAACTGCTTTGGGTGCATGTGTGTGTGTATGTGTCTGTTAGCTGCCTCGTCTATCATTACCATCAAAAAGCTATCATCATCATTACCAAACCCAAAACTGCTGACCAAACGAGACAGCACGAGTCTCGCACTTTGCACGCGATAAAGTTGTTGCCGTTGCCGTTTCGTTACAGGTTGTTGTTTCCCATTGTTGTTGTTGTTCTTGTTTGTTAGCGTTCTGTTAGATACACACGCATACAATAATTAGACATGGGGTACTAGCAATCATAGTTGTTCAAAGGTGTTGCTTTGTTAACTGCACCCTAATCATTACCTATGAGCAGCATGCTAGAAAACGTTTCTCAAAGATACAATTTGGCTTAGTTGCTAATAATAATTATATAATATTTATTTACGGTATGTTTCGCAATCAAATATAACAATTTTTTAAACTAATTTACGTTAAGAGCTTATAATAAATTTAATTTAATATTGTTTAAATTTTTAAAGCTTAAAATCAAGTTTAAGTAAAAAATAATTTAATTTTCTAACTTAAGTTTTATCTCGCAAACAAAAACTATATTTTCAAACGGAATAATATACTATTTAAAAGCCACTGATTTGGCATATCTTAGAGATGCTTTGCTATTTTTATAGCTATTGGTATTTCTTATTTCGACTGAAGGCTTTCAACGGGTGACATAAATTGACAAAGTTTACGAGTGAACGCAACGTTAATCGCTCAATCAGCGAGATAAACAAAAAATGTAAGAAAAACAAATACAATAACAAAATACAGAAAAATAAAAAACGAAACGTATCAATAACTTAAAAATATAAATCAATATCAAAACAAATGGCCAACGGTCCATGTAAGCACTAAATCAATGTGTCAATATGGGTAACTGATACACTAGAGAACCAGCAATCCAGCAATCCAACAACTGCAGCGGAAATTGAATTATGCCCCCAGTCGAAGCTCGTCGCCAGCGACTCCAACTCCAATTGAAACTCCAATAAGTATCTAAGCATGCATGAATGAGCGCCTGAAAGACTGAATGACTGACTGAATGGTCGCCTGAGTGGCTGAGTGACAGACGGCGGACAACTGGCGCTCAAATCAGGTGCTGCCACTTTCGTTCGGTTGCCAACAACGTCCGTTCGATGTGGACGTGGACGTGGACAGTGGCTCAGGATTGCTAGCTGACTGTGAGAATCTGTTTTGGCCGGTGGAGCAAATCTAATGTCCAATGTCTGAACGGTTTCCTTTGCGAACGGGTTTCCACCGGCATTAGATACTGCAGCGATACGCATGCGATACGTTCGATAGTTTATGGTCTACAATTAAAATTGCACGATTGTCGGCTGGCGACAGCAGTGGAGCAGCCAGTGGCGTAGCTGCAAGTTAAAAGGGGCTCACTTTTCAAATATCAAATGAAAAATTTACAATCTAATTTTAATTAAGTATTTTATTTTTTCATGCACATTATTTACCCCCTTTGACTACGCACTTGTCTTTTTCTTTGTAGCAAATGTAGCATTAAATGAAAATTAGCTGCAATAACATGAAAATTCATAGCTTAATATGAGTCGGCGCTATATTTGCCACAGGTAGAGGCAAAAACTTTTACCTAGACGAATACGATACGAGTCTGAGTATGAGTACTAGTATGAGTAGTACGACTTACTCGCCGCCAACTCGAGTGGCACATGGTAAATTATTGAGTTTAAATTGTCGATTGACATGTGAAAATGCTTATAAAAGGACTGTGTGAAGCAGTGCAGTTTGATATTGTCCACGTTGTGTTAATAAATAAATTAATTGTTGAATTAATTATGTTTTTTTTTAATATGACATTTAATTAATAGTCAATTTTTGATTAATCAACAGCTAAATTTGTTACGTTATTTGGAAATCTTTTTTGTGGGTTGGAAATTAAATTGGAAACAATAAATAAAATATATGTTGCTATTGTGCATTGATTCGAATATAATATTAATTGATTAACTTTTTATTTAATTGAAGAAAATTCACAAATCTACCAATTTAAAAGAACATCTAATAAAGTAGTTAAGTAAACTGCTGGATTTATATTGCATACACAATTGTAATAAAATACAAATAGCATTTTGATGTGCTCCCTCATATCTATTTGTGATAAAAATAACAAATTGTTAATAATCATATCAATTAAATTGCAAAAAATTCCCAAGCTCTAGATAATATTCATGAATGCAATCTCAATGAAAATGAAAGTGTCACACATACGAGTACTTCATATAAATACGATTATTACCAACCAGTTTAACCACTTTCGATAGGCAAAACCCACATTTCAAGTGAGAAAAAAAAAATGAAAATCCACATAAAAACACCAACAACAAACGCTTTGAAAACGGAAGTAGGAAGTGTGGCAATTAAATGGGTGTGAGGAAGGGAAGGGGGCTAACAAACTCAACGGTGCAGCAACAGCCGCGCAACACATGGGTGAGGTGTTTGAATTATTGTTATTTCCAAATCCATAAAGCACCATCTCTATAGAAAAGCTGTTGGTTTGTTCAATTAATTGCGGCTCTAATTTTATTTAGCCTACTCGAACTAAAAAGCTGCCAAACCTTTTAAAAATTAGGCGCAAATAGTGCGTTAAGTCAGCGGCCGCCCAAATGACCCTCAAATAATATGGCACTGCCCTTCACATGGATGCCACACGTTTTGCTTTATTTTTCCCTTTTTCAGTTAGTTTTTTTTGCTTATTTTTTCGGCTACTGGTTTTTTAGTTTGTCCGCAAAAATATTTGAAATATTTTGCTTTAGATTAGCGCAACTTTTGCCGCAGCTAACGGCGCTTTGGAACGCAACAGAAATCCATCAAAGGATCATCAAATATTGCAGTGACGTATTGGGTATTGCCTACCGTCCCAGACTGCAAAAGGAATGTACAATGTCTGCCCAAAAAAATAAAAAACGAAGAAAAAACCCCGAACGTACCTATCTCAGGTAGCTAAACTACAGCAAACGAAATCCAATAAAACATCAACACGAGTAGAATTATAACAACTAAGTAAACGTCTGTCACTCGGACTCGATCTGGACAGAATTTTGATCAGGCCAAAAAAAAGGAAAAAAATAACCAAGCAGGAGCTAAGTTGCCTGAGGACCAGAGCTTGGGGCACGGCAGCTGATCAAAGGCCGCAGCTTGATTGAAGGCTGAGGACATTGACGATTGCAGTGCAAATGATAATTTATTAGATTGCGATCTTTAAACTTAACAACAGCAAAAAAAAACACCAAATAAAAAAACGGAAAGTTTTAGAGGCTGAGAAAACAAGTTGGAATTTTTATTGAATTAATTTCGTCATTCGTCTGCATTTCTAATTAAACCGAATTAATCATGAGCAGCAACATAGCACTAATTATGCGTAGACCAAAGTGGGCTACCAGGCGATTTTTCGATTCGCTACCCATCGGGTCTATTGCTGGTGCCGCTGGAACCGCTGCCCACTGGACAGAGCAGCTGCTGCAGCAAAGCTGTTGGCGGCACTCACAAAAGCATTTTGCAGCCAATGCCCATGATGATGCCCATGATTATGATCAAACAGTTGAACCAGCCACAGTTCTGCACTCGCTGCGAGTTGACTTTGATGTTTTGCGACACGCACGACACACATTTATTTGTTAGCCTTAGCTCCAGACGGTGCCCTTGGGCCGCGACCAACACTCCAAATTGGCTCCAGCGAAATTCTTAGTGAAAGTGATGGAGCGAGAGAGAGATAGAGTGAGAGAAATAGAGAGAGAGTGAGATCAACGTTGAGTAATGACTGCGTATATAGTTGGCCAATCGTATCCTAAACATGTGCAGATAGCTAGTCAACAAAAGATTAATTTATGGGAAATTGCGGCAATGGTTGCCCTTCGAGTAATAGCAAATGCAGATTAATGTATTTGTCAAAAATCTTTAAATTTGTTTGAACTAAAAAAGCTCTACCAAAATGTGAAGTAGAGAAAGTGCATCACTACTTCTGATATTTTTTTTATTAGTTAATTTAATACTCTTTGAATACTGTTTAAATGATTAAGTGCTTTCTTTAATTCAACTAATTTAGTTTTAAGCATTCAAGTGCTTTCAAAGCTATAATACAAAGCAAACTGCAGCATCAAATTTATTTATTATTATTATTTTTGAATAATGGTTCAAAGTTGTTGTAAACTACAATACATCTCTAATACAAAAAAAAAAAAACCTAAAAGCACTAACACTAAAGTTTTCTTTGAGTTATCAAAAGTGTACAAATACTCTTTTATTTAACCAAAGTAAGGTTATTTTACTCAAGCTGCACATCGTATATTTTACTCACAAGGCCTTTAATTTTTCTTTTCTTAAAGCTAGCAAAATGCCGCCACTTAACATATACATATACATATGGAAAGGCCAATTTTTCTAGCAGTCAAAATCAGATCAAATTAAAGGTAACACACAGCACAATCCGTCATAATGTTGGACGTGGGCTTAGCAGCTCCAAAGTGGCTCCTAGTCGCCTGCCCCCGCGGACAGACGTGCAGCTGTCTAACGAGCAGTCCGCGCGTAGAGAAACCCGTCAAATGGGCCAAGGATTAAGACGCGTGTAGCATTAGCCGCCGGCATAGCCACAGCCACAGAGGCAGCCGCAGCTTAATGACCGTAATGACCAACAGTAACAACAACAACGAGGACTAGAGCAAGGACAACGATTGAGGATACGCCTGATAATGCGCATGATACGGGCCAACACATGATGCTGCTGAAAAATTGTACAAATTACTTGAGTCCAGCAAGGAGCGAGCAGAAAATGAAATCATTTCGGACAGAACTCCTCTGTTGTTTATTTTGGGTACATTGTGCAGGACTTGCCAGAGCAGCTGAAAGGAGGGTTGCAACCCCCGCGCTGTGGGCAGCTTTTATTAATGATTCACAATTTTATGTAGCGCGTATTTATCACATTTGAGTGTGCGACACACACAAACACACACTTACAAACGACGGCGACAGGTATTTTGTAAGTTGAAAACTTGACAGACTTGTTTGTGATCCTTTTTTTTTTTTTGTTATGACAAACGTGCAGCAAGCACAAGCAGTAGGGAGGGAAAGGGACGCGACGGCTTGTGCCTGTTTCGGGCGACATGTTTTGCAGTTTTCCGGTTGACCGCAACAAAAGACATGATGTCACGCCGCCTGTGGCTATATGCGTGTGTATGTGTGTGTCTTGTAACAGCAACTACAATGGCAGCGCGACAGGATAGCCTTTGTCAACACACACATACAAACACACACACACACACACACACACACAGACACATACGTACACCCCAACACTCCGCTCGTGTCAATTGTAACGTAGTCAAAAGGTCGGGCTTAAGTGACTTTATTAAGCGGTTTAAAAAGGGGCAGGTTACACACACACACACACACACACAGGTAACTGTACATGTGTATATGGCACTTGACATGCCTGCGGCCGTCCTGGCAGCTTTTGTTTGCCTCAGCGACCTCAGGGGGCACAACTTTTTGGGGCGCTGTGTATTAGAAGAGACTTAAATTCATCTTTAAATAAAGTTGACTTTTTACTTAGTCATATTTAAGACGACATGCGACATGTGTATGCAAAAGATATTTTCATGTTAAAAACTGTAAACATAATTAGTTAATTTTTAATAAACTATTAATTAATTAATTATATATAATACATATAAATATAAATATATATAAATTTTAGTTAATTAATGCATTTATTGCATGCATATTTTTAGTCAATTATTATTAAATGATTATTTTATTTAAATGCCAAGCATATTTAACATTAAAAAAAATATATGATTCAACTGCAAAACCTTAATTTAATATCTATTTGTAAAATTAACACATTTTTTCATAATTTAAATTTAATTTAATTTAAACATACTTTAACTAATAGCTCTTTACGTGCTTAAGCCGCTTTGTATCTTAACAGCTTATCACCAAGGATCTACTTCAAAAGAACTCCAAGGATTTCACATATTAATTAAAATTTTCCGAAAAAAAGAAAATTGTTCCGCATCGCAACCCTAGCAGAAGGGGAGAGGGGTGAGCCCAGCTAGCATTTCATTTACTTTTCCGCTGCTTTAAATCACACATATTTCTGCGCATTCTTCTTCTTGTTCCTTATAATTTATGTGCCACATGTTACCTGACAAAAGTAACACTCATATGAGACGTGAAAAAAGCTGCAAGGCAAAAAAAAAAGACAAAAACGCTTTTGCACTAAAAACAAAGTAAGGAAAATTTGAAAATGTTGGCCGGCACATAGAAATTCCAGAGCTACCTTTTGTTAAAGAATTTCACGCTGATTTATGAGATTGTAAAAGTGCTTGAAATGGGGCCGAAGTAAAAATTGTTTTTAACAGAATATGAAATCAAGCTGTAATCAAAAGAAATTAATTATATTAAATTTTATGGTATTTCTGCTTTAATCGTGTCAATGACCGCCTCCCCCACCGAATCCTTATCTGGGCTAACTCATATTTCTGGAGTCTATAGAGCAGACAATGGAAACAACGAAATATCGATGATTCACGACTTTTTCGAGGCACTTGACAAATGAATTAGCGCAATTCACTCCGAGCACATCAACAATGGCATCGAATGGGAAATGATATCGCATACAATGCGTGTCTTTCAATGCAAAAGTCAAAGTGTCAGGCCAAAGTCGAAATAACAGTGTGCAGAATGACAAACTGACAAACACACACAAGCAAACAGCAACAACAACAACAACAACACACATACACAGAGACAAACAAACGCTTCCTGTTGAAACATTGCAAACTTCCGACTGCCAAAGGAACTGGCGAAAACATATGCCCGCAGTGTGGGTAAGCTACAGCTACATAGTCCAAGTCGAAGACCAATCCCTAACCCAATGCCAATCCCAAACCCAGTTCGACTTCAAGCAGCGAGTGTAGTTGAAATATTTTTGGTGATTTATTTGCAGCGCGTAGTTTGTGGCATGTTTGCCGACAAGAACAGCAGCAACAACAACGACAGCGCCAATAAACAAATTGCCGACGCATTTTGTCAGCCTTACGGCACAGGATTATGTTAAACAAGCAAGCGAGCGCTAGCCAAGAGAGCTGAACTTAAGCATACCCTGTAAAATAATCTCAAATATGTATTTCGAAACTGTTTGTGTGTCAACGGGAGGTCTTATATACAAATATATTATTAACATATACGCATCAATACATTAAATAAAAAGGAAGCTTTATGTACGTAGAGTTAATCTTTTTTCTTTAGCTTTTCGTAGAGTATAAAAACCTCATATAGCTGTCTATATATAGTTTCCAAGTTTAGACGATAAAGCTGAATTACCTTTGCTTTTTAACAAGAATATAGATAACATATTTCTGATTTTCAAATGTATTATTTTATAAGACCTTTAATATTGCATTAGCTACAGGGTATTAAGGCTTCTCGACAGCTCGACTCCTCGGCTGTCTGTGTGTCTGGTTGTGAGGCTAAGTGGCGCTTTTTGGGGTTCAGGTTCTGACTTTGTGTGGCAGTGGCATGTGTTCCTCGGCTCCAACAGCTTTCGCAACTGATTTAAATGCTCTGCTTTATAGCGCCACTTAATGTGTCATTGAATTTAAATCAATTTCTGTGCAAAGTTAAAAAATTCTTGAAGTATGGCCCCATCAATGGGATTATATTGTTTGTTATTTTTTCAGATACTCAGGTTTCCGAAAAAATTTTAAAGGAACAAAAAAATTAGAAGTGTTTTGAAAATAAATATATAAACAGCTAATTTTATACTATTAAAAAATCATACATATATATTTAAATTAACAGTTTTAAGCAAAATTTGCTTACCTAAGGCTGAAAATAGATATGGAATTGAAAATCATGATATTTTCATGATATTATTAAGAGCTTATAGAACATTATAAATTTTGTTGAACCTAACCCTAACGTTATAAAATTACTAAACCAAGCCAACAGTTAGTCTAACTGAAGCTAACTTAACTTCAACTTTAGCCAAAAGCAGAGGCGCTGGTAAGTTGCAATCAGCTTGATGGTTGCGGGAGAGGGGCAGGTTGACAGTAGCGCCTGCAGTGAAATAAATCACAGAAAAATGTCTTTAATCTTGGCGCCTGCAGTTGCGGTACAGGTCGGTCGCGTCGGTAGCCGCTGCCACTGTGGCTGGGGCCATACATCAGCGCGGCATGCCAGACACATTGTGTCTGGCTGTGTTTGTGTGTGTGCCACGCCCACTTATGAGTGTTTTGTCGCCTTAATTACTAGTCGCTGGCCAGGTCTGTCTATTTGTACAGCATGGCCCACAGACTCGCCAGCTGCAGCCCCTGATGATTGCCATTCATATCATTTGTCAAGGAGTGCATAGAATGCACTCATAAACGCCTGCGGTCACAGCGGAAGCTGTAATTAGTTATTCAAGTAAAGCGTCAATTCACAATGGCAATTAAACTGGCCCAAAGGCAAACTTTTCCGAACGACTGCAGCCCCTGCCAAAGAGCTTTCACACACACACACACACACACACACACATCAGCCAGCATGTTAGTTGACTTGATAAACCACTAAAAATAATTTACGACTTTCTTAGGAATTTAAATTTCGACGCCCGCGCTACCTTAAGATACCACAGATACTACAGATACGGCAGAGTATCTGAGAGATACTTTTTTACCACAGCGCTTAAATTTATGCGCTGTGTGGGCGTGGGTGTGTGTTTAAAGACGCTACAACAACCTGTTTGTGCACATTCACCCACAACAAACAAACCCATACACACATATATATATGTGCATATAGGGGGTTTTTTATTTCCGCTTAGATAACTTTATTTCATAAGCGACACTAAATTATATGCCAAGAATGTTTGTTGTTGTTATTCCTGGTAGACATCTTGCTTATTGTTCTGCTACTGCTGCTGTCGCTGTTATTGTAATTTATGCAAAAATATTTTCGTTCAAAAATACGATTACGAGAGCCCAGCTATATCCAATGGCAGCCACAGTTGCTCTTGGCCCAGCACTCGTTCTCTCTGGCGTATATCTGGAATAGGCCCAGCCTTAACATCAAACTCTTTCCTTGTTTCTCACATTTCAGTACTTGGCCCAGCACGTACAAATAGTTTTGATAAATGTTTAGCTTGGTAAGCGCATGTTGGGTCGTCTTAGACGAGTTCTGACTGTGGGTGCATCTACCCTGTGGAAAGGGGCTTTGAGAGATAATAAAACACACGTTTTGAGTTTGGTGTTGGCATAGGGTTATTCATTTCGTGCTTTGTTTGTTTAATATGTTAAACAACTTGACTACCGGTGAATACCTAAACAGAAAAAAACAATTATTATAACTTTTATAAAACATATCAACATAATAATTTACAATGGCAAAAAATATAGAAACTTAAAAATTAAAAAAATAATAAGAAAAGTGTGTTTAAAACTCATTAAAGAGAAAAGTGAATGTCTTCCTATCTCCCGCGCAAATCAGCATCACGTTTATACTAATTTTAATAGCACAAAACCATTGTTAGATTACAGATTAAAAAAACAGACTTTTCTCTAAATATAATTTCATAAATATTATACTTATGTTATGAATGTTACGAGAGTAATCACAAGTTTCTAAATAAAACGTAGTTTTAACATTTTTTTTAAGCTGATTTGGAATTTGAGGCATGCGAGGAACTTTTAATTTGTGGCTTAATTTAATTGAAAGGACACTGAATGAGATAAACACAACCACGTAGACAAAAGTGGCATCCTCAAAACTCAAAGACAACAACAAAATGAAGGGGGCAAAAAAACACGGTGCTAGCTGCAATGTCAAAAATGCAGTTTTCTAAATAAATCTACCCGCAGTGAGAGCGTTCGTCCGCCTCCCTTCAATTGTGAAGTGACTGCAACAACAGGAATTTCTGTCCCTTTTGGGGGCGTTGCCCAAAGTGAAGCTCCATCGATGGAGCGTTGGGGCCACTTGCAGCGTCTGCAAAATCTGCATAGACGCCTACTTTTCCTGGAGGAGAACTTGGCTGCGCACAAAGCACTGCGCCAAGTCCACGTCTGGCCCCGCCCCAAAGTGCAGCAAAAAGCCAACTTTAGGGGTGAATTTAATAAACGAATTTAGATTTGTTGTTGCGACAACTGCGAAACGAAACAAAAAATAAACTATTTCTACTTCATATTATCTTATGTATCTTGTGTATCCTCGCAGCACGTATGATGCAAACAACAAAGTTGACATTGATAATGCACAGCATCCTTTTTAAAAGGTGGTGCAGGGAGGGGTACTGCAGAGTAACTGTACTTACATTTCGCTCTGAACTTTCCTTAAGGTGAAAAAAAACTCGGGTTTCTAAATTTTACAGTATACAATATCACTAATGTAAGTCCACGCTAAGTCTATCGATTAAAAATTTCTCAATGCAAAAATAAAATGTTAAAATAGACATCCATTAAGATTTTAAAGCTTTCCGTTACTAATTATAAAAAAAAAATGTGATAAATTAATATATTATGATAATTATATGGTATAGTAAGCGTACTAATTTTAAGTTATATTAATTTTTTCAATTATCTATTTTATTTACTTTTTAAATTAAAATATAATTTTATTACATTTAGTTTATTACATTGGATTATCCGAGTGCAATTCAGATATATTTCTACCAAACTAGCATTCCAATTTTCGCTAGAGAAGTTTGCCGTTCCGCTGAATGACTAATAAAGCACCGAAGCCAATGGGGCTTATGGACGAATGCGGCATGTAGCTACCTCGTAGCTACCTCATACGTACCTCTAAATATGTATAATCAAGCAAAGAACTGAACGCTTAGCGGCTTCATTAAACCATAAACCGCGGGCAGACTGAGGAGTGGCTCGCAGTGGAGACTGGAGAATGGGGACTTGGTCGTCGAGCACTTCATGGTTTTAATTATTGTTTACATTAAATGGTCATGAGTCTGCGCTGAAGTGAGTCGAGTGAGAGCATTGGGCGTAATTCGCATTTAAGACACGACCGTGTACTTAAACAGCGATTAAGCCCGGACTTGGGCTCTGTTGTGGGGCCATTGTAATTAGCCACCGCTAGGGTTAGCCACTGTGAGAACCACCTGGCCACACATTTGTGGGGCAACAGGTCAATAAGGAGTTAAAAATCTGGCATACAGCCTAAAATATGGCCACTTCCTGTGCGGCTTTAATTCACTTTTAAATGTTCCATCAAGTTTTTAAAAGTTTTTAATTAAACACTCGAGAGTGCTGTTTTTTTTTTTTTCGTAAATATATATTTATATATATATATATAAATTTGCCTCATCATCAGCCTGTGAAATTCTGCACACGTCATTTCCCATTGCCATGAATTTGCATTTTCACCAACTCATTTCAATATCCTTTCGCTTGTTTTCATTGAGTAAACGTTGCGAGAGTTGGGGTGGGGGAGGGTGGAGTACAGGGGTATTGGAACACCACACAGACCTAGACCTAGACGACGACGGAAGTCATTTATTTAATATGCGCCAACATTATCCTTTATTATGGCGGTTTTGCATTTCTGTGCCTTATGAGCTGGCACGCCAAAAGCGAAGGGGTCTCGCCTGAACTGGTCTGGTCTGGTCTGGTCGGAGCAATACCAACCTGATTGGATCTGCACAGTTTGTGCAGTGTATGTGTGTGTATGTGTGTGTTTGTTGTGTTATGCGAATTCAATTTTGGTAATGGCTGTAGTAATGTATTTTTGTTTTATAAAATCAATTAGGTGCTTTAAAATCTACTTAAAGCTATGCAGGAAATCGAAGGAAGTTTTATTGATCAGTTTTTGAAATTAACATTATTGCTGTATATATAATGAAAATAATTCCATAGTAAGATTTCATTACTAGCTTATTTTTTTAATTTTTTTTTAAATTTATTTTTTTAATTGTTAATCGTTTTCTTCAATACAACATTTTCAAAAGCAAAAAAAAAAATGGTAAGTTTATCGCTGCTTATTTTTTGCGCCACTCAATAAATATCTGAAAATGGGCGGGTCAGTATCTAAATCGTTTTATGACCAACATCATTGACAATTTGCCGCCCAAAGGGACCAAAAGTTTTCTTGTCTGGCCAACAACTTTTTATTGGCAATTTCTTGGTGTATTATGGCTAAGAAGAAGGAGCACATAATAGCTTTAAGGTCTGCCAAAGCTAAACACAAATTCATTTCTTTCTCAGAATTTGTCAGTTAGCTAATTATATACGTTTTAATTCAGCTATTGCTCTGTAAAGATTTATGCTTCGCTTGAGCAATTTAATAAATCTAGGCATATTTCAATATCATATTGCGGGTGTTCCCCCATTACTTCGCTGCCTTTGGTATTATACTCAGATTTGTCGCGCTCTTTGCTATCTCGAGGGGAGAGCTAGAATTCCAGTGCTGATGTCGATCCCCTTTAGCATATCAACAAATACGCTCATATGTCTTTGTAGTGGCAACTGACACCGACCCTCTATCTGCCCCTTCACCCACATTCCACCACTTAAGGATTTTGCAGTGGCTCTGCTATTTGGCTTCCTTTTGGCATTTTCCTTTTCTTTTTTTCTTTCCATGGCACATAAATCATTATTCGTCGCTGCGTTTATTTTGACTTTGACAGCACTAACACTTGCGTATTTGCAGTGTACGTGTGTTTGAATGTCAAGAGTCGAGACAAGGCCATTATACAATTTTAATGTATGTCTGTTTAAGTTGTCTTTAAAATTGTGTTTCTAGTTAAGATGGAGCTTTAATTATTATGCGAGTATACATTTATATACAGTAACCCTTTCTCTTTTTATATCTCGCTTATTTTTTTATCACAATCTCAAGCTACATTTGGTTCACATTTAATTAATATATTTTATAAATCATAACCCACCACATCCCTGGGGCTGCCCATCCTTTGGGACTTGCTTTCAGTTTCCATTTGTAGCCGCAACTTTTCCTGCCGGACATTGTTGGACATTTTCTAAATGACCACAACACTAAGGCCAAGATTTATAATAGCCAAGTTGTTGTTTACTTTTGACTGCACACTCACACACACACACACACACACACACACACACTGAGTTAATTTGTAAGGGGATCTCGGAATGTGCACACTTCATTTAACCATGTGCCTTTTGGCCCCATTGGCCAACCCAAATTACGAGCGTTGATTAGTTTGCTTAGCTTAGCTAAAACAAAATAATATAAGAAAAAAAATAATATGACCCACACCAAGTTTTAAACATGGTCAAAAGCGACACAAAAACGGGGCGAGAGTTATTTGTAATAAATTTAAGTGTTATGCTCGGACCCGGTTCGTGCCCCCAAAAGTGGCAAAAAGGTAACACCCCCAGTTACAGTTACAGTTTCTAATTTATGACAAATGCACATGCTCGTCTTGTAGTTTCGACCTGAGTCGAGATCTGGACAACTACCCCTTCACCTCTGCCGTCATCCCTCGCCCAGCTGCAAACAAAACTTATTTGTCGATGGCTTTTGCGGTTTTGCAATGCGGTGCTGATTTTCAATTTACTAAAATTTGCATTCCAAAGTGTTGCGTACATTTTTGTGTTATGCTTAAAACTTATGAAATTGTGTGCACTCTATGATATATGGCCAAGCAGGCGGATCAGACAATGATATAGGTAGAGAGATAAATTTCAGTTGGTTTTTAGGCGTCAACTGAAAATGTGATGCATATTTGTAAAACTATTCGAAATAAAAAAACATACGAAACATATTGCAGAAATAATTTCATTATTAAATATAAAATTAAAAGTAATGAACCATAATTAAATAATTTAAAAAACAATAACTTTATTTATTCAATAATTTATTTTTTGAACGATTCTATCGAGAGCTATTTTCGAAGAGATTTCCTATGGAGAGTTAAAATACGGTATACTTCTATTTTAAGCAAATTAAATCAAAAATACATTTCAGCTAAATTTCATAAAAGATTGTATAAATACCCATTTATATATTTACCATTCCTTCATAGCCTTTGCCAAACTCAAGAAATTTAATCAGCTTGTATAATCTGAGACACGCCTTTGTCTGTGTCAGCTCTCTGTTCCCCATCAGTGCCAAAAACTATTTTCAATTACAATGCTAAAATAGTCGGGAGCACACACCTCCGATATTTATAGTGGATAGTGCCAAAAAAGATGGCATAACAATTTAAGCACAGCATGTGGTCGGAATATCAAATTTTTGGTATCGAAAAGGAATAACTCAGCGCTGCAAAGGCAAAAGTCAGCAATTACTTAAAAGCGGCGAGCAGCCTGCGAAAAGGATAATAGTGCTGAGGCCAACAATTTGCTGCGCTTAGTTGGAATGTCTCCTTGTGTCTCTTGGCATATTTATTTATAGAGCAGCATTTGGTCACATTGTGTGCGGGCAAAAGAAGACGCACATAAATCACTTGGCAGGACCTGCAAAAGGATGTGAATTATATACAAATAATTTGACATGCCGTACGCTTGTGGGCACCACGATGAGGGTGGGTGTGTGGTAAGGGGGGAGGCTTGTCGCGGAGACGATGCCAAAGCACTAGATAAGCATAACTAGCAAATATTTTGGTGACGTTTGTTTTTTAAATTTTTTTTTTCGAATTTCTGAGCAGCTGAATTTTGCTGATTTTTTATCGTGCCACGGAAATGCCTTTAAAAAACCATTTAAAACTGTTTTCAAATTATTTTAGTGAATAATAATATAACTTTATAAAATTAAAATAATTTACCATAGCAAAATTAGCATCTGCTTGTATTTCTTAAGTTATACATATTATATATAATAATTATTTTACAAATATCGAGGACCACAAATGGAAATTTACCTTTGAATGAGCAGCATCTTTGTCCATGACTTGAGCATGGAAAACCTTCTGTCTGCTTTTCAATAACCGAATGAATGAATAAATTATATCGCTTACAGTCACAGCGTTTGCTGCTTTTAATTAGCATCAACACCAGACATTGCTCAGAAGTACGAATACGATCCTAAGCTCCTCTTTTCCACTTTGAATTTCAAATCAGAACTATTTATGTCAACACAAGGCTTCGCTCTTCGTAAGTCGTGGTAATGGCTATTCATGAAATACTTTTTAAAATTATGACATTAACATTGCAACTTGTGCCGGGAACTGGTTCTCGTACTGCTGGCTCTCTGGCTCCGGCTCAGCAGGCTCTGTTATGGGGCATCCGAAGACCCCAGCCGGTTCTACTTCGCTTAATTATGGCATATTTTAATTGCATTTAGAAATTGTTATTGGAATAGTATTGGCATTAAGAGCTTGTAAATAGCTTGATACAATTATTTCATTAGATGGGGCTCTTGTAATGCGCTTTCTTAAAGTATCAATAAGAAGTCTTATGAGCAATGTTTATGTTTAAATTTTTACATTTATTTTATTACATTTTAATCATTTTTGAAAGATAAAATAGAAAAACTGCAATTTCTTTTAGAATTATAATAATAGGTTTAGGCGGAAACTTCTTTAATTCTAAATAAAAATTGTCAACTATAAATTTTATTTAGTTCTGTAGTTTACACCAAAAAATATATCGCAACAATACATTCAGTTTGAACGGGAGCCGATAAGTTTTAGATACGCTAGCGCAACGAATAAATTAGCAGCCGTAACGAATGAATAATAAAGTTTGTTCAAATTTTAACCAAAGTTTTCAAAAACGATCACACATTACAAATTGGCATTTCAGTAAAAATGCATACAAATTATTATTGTCTGTCTTTATTTGTGGTCCTTGCCCAATTCCTGGGGCCGACAGCTGGTAAATCGCTGCAAGTGGATATGAATAATGTAAAGGATATAATTCAGTCGAATGAACTGGTTCTGTTGCTGTTCTATGCGAACCGATGCCCATTCAGTGTACAGATGATGCCCAACTTCGATGCGGCCGCCGATCTATTGCGATCCCAGTATGGCAACACTGGCAAAGTGACTCTGGGCAAGGTCAACTGCGAGCAGGAGTCCGAAATGGAGCAGGTGTACAATATAGTCAAATATCCGACAGTTAAGATCGTGCGGCATCAGCATGTCGCCATCAAAGAGTATCGAGGACGACGATCAACGGAGGCCATCGTTCAGTTTGCCATACAGGAACTGCGGGATCCCGTCGAGCAGTTCAACTCGATGAACGATCTGTACCAACTTACCAGTGCTAAATATATGCTAATGGGCTACTTTCAGCGCGAGGATGACTCCGAGTACGAGAACTTTCGCAAAGTGGCACACATTATGAAGGAAAAATGCCAGTTTCATGTGAATTTTGCCGAGAGAAATGTTCTGAACGAGATCACCTTCAGGCGATCGATGGATAACGTGGAATCCCATATCCAGTATACCGGGCAAATGTACAACTTCACGGAGCTGCTCAGCTGGACCCAGGAGAAGTGTGAGCCCATTGTCCGCGTGCTGACATACGACAATGCCGAGGAATTGGCAGAGGAGGCGAAACCCTTTGTAATACTCTTCCACCACAAAGATGATAAGAAATCCATAATGGACTTTGAAAACGTCATCCATGCAGAATTAATGGACGAGCGGGAAAATGTTAACTTTCTGATTGCCGATGGCAAACGCTTTAGCCATCCCCTCAGCCATTTAAATAAAACTGAAACGGACCTGCCCCTCATAGCTATAGACTCCTTTGTGCACATGTATATGTTTCGCAAGTTTAAAGATCTTTATAAGCCGAGCAAACTGAAGGATTTCATAGGTCGTCTTCGATCGGGCGATCTGCATTGGGACTATCACTTCGACGATACGGTTCTGGCGGCGGAAACACAGGACAGCTCAGAGGAAAGTGACGAGAAATTTGTAGTTATACCCGCACGGGAATCCAAATTCAAGGAACTTTTGCCTTCAAAATATCGCTACACATTCGCCAGAGATGAATTGTAAAATTTAAGCCTGTAGAATTGAAATGGAATTTTTAGTAGAGAGGGGAAAAACAGCAAAAACAACATTCTATGCAAGTAAACTGAATAAAACTATAGGAAGCTCGATAAACAAGCTAATGTAATAATAATAGCTGCAGCTTAAGTGGTAAACGATAAAATTGTAAAACAAATCTGTTTAAAAAATTTATAATAATTATATATAATAGCAATCATAAATTTATAATAATATTTCAAACATAAAACTTTTGCAAACAAAAAAAAAATTTAAATGTAGTTTCAAAAAAAAAAATTAATAATACAAAAAAAGTTTTTTTAATATTATACCTTTGAAACATTGTTGTGCAGCAACTATTATGTAACTGGTATAAAAATAAGAAGAAAAAAATAAGGAAATGTACATATACATATATAAAACTCGATTCCCAATAAAATTTAAAAAAAAATAATAATAAGCTTTAAAGACATCCAAAATTCGAAAAGAAATGATTAAAGTTAAAAAAAGTTTAAACAAAATAATACAATTTTTTACTTCAACAAATTGTTATATGTTATTTTTCATCTTTTGCACTTTGATTCAAAGATTTTTCGTAAACAAAAGAGTGTTGTTGCCCTCAAGTTTTTGTTGATCATAATTATAGTAACGAAGTTTTTGCAATAACCAACCAAGTTGGTTGAACTTTTAAGAAAAATCTCAATATTTCTGCTCAAGTCTTAGGTAGCGTGCTTATTAAGAACAAATTTTCTGGATTTCAAATTTGGTAACCATACAGAAAATATGTGTGCTTCCAACTACAGACCCATACATGGGTACGTGGTGGAGATGCACATGTATGTGGGGTGTATATGCATAGGGTTGTTGGATGCCTGCGCCTAGTTGGGCATCGGCTGGCTGTTTATGGCGGCTGCGACAAATCGAACACCAGCCTATATGGACATGGCTCGCCATTGAGAACCAACTGAAGAGCCCGGCACGTGTCGATATCGGCTGAATGTTGGATGCTGGCTGGATGGTTCCCGGAACGAGATCGAAACTATGCAAAGCATCTGAATATGCAACGCATGGAAATGCTAATGAACTCATTAGTCAATCAAACTGACAGGCGAGCGAGAGTGCAACTGGAACTGGAACTGGTTCCAATGCCCTGGGGCAGAGCCCGTTTAAGGCAGCGCCTTAGAGCAAACACTTTTACTCATAAATTGTCATAATTAATAATAATAAATTTATGGAGACACACACTGGCCAGTCGGCGACTGCCTTAACGAGTCACGAAGACACGCGGCCACCGAATCGATCGATGGTGAACCACGTTTGGACCCGGTTCTAATGAGCGTCAGGAGCGCGTGCCGTGCGCATGTGCCAAATGCGGCACCTTCGCGTTGCCTGCGCTGCAATTACCAGAGTTTTCCATAGTCGGTGCTGCCGCCTCGTTTTGGAGTGGCAGCTGCCCCACCAAATAGGTGTTGAGCCACTGCATCCACCGGCAGCACCACCAGCAACACGGCCATGCCCACCATAAATAACTGTCAATAAATGTCAACGTTTTTGGGGCGCATTAACATAGAAGCTAAGCCGATTCCGCTGACAGCGGCTGACGGATGCCCCAAGATGTGGCACCTTCTGTAGTTGTATCTGTATCTGTATCTGTATCTGTGACTGCTGCTGTATCTGTTGCCGCTCTATGGCCATCCATCGCTGTCAGCTCTTGTCGTGGCGCAATTGATTTAATCGCCTTTTAATCGCCTACGCCTCACCTGCATTGCTCTGATGCCCAATTACCTGTCGACTCGACTTACCTGCTGTAATTCCCGCTCCATCGTTAGCTACCTTTTGGCTGGGGTACATCATCAGCTGCTGCCGCGGAAGTCACGTGCGGAAGCTTTACTTTATTTTCAAGTACCTTTAAGTCTTGCTTGGATTTTTTCATTTATTTATTTATATTTATTTTTTAGACATTCACATGCAAGCTTTGTATTAAAGATAATTTGGCTTCCGTTTAACATTTACACACTTTGATTTTCCGTTGAAATTAACCCAAATTTGCTTTATTTTTTACTCTTTTAAAACATTATGATTTACTGTTGAAATTACGGTATTTTCTAAGGAACTAACTAGGTTAAACTGTTCATAGACTTATGCGCTCTGTATAGCCACTTCCAGACCAGAACATTTACCCATTCTTATGTTTTTCGAGCAGAATACAAACTTGAACCAAGTTTTAACTGCAGTCATATTTAGCTCTAATAATAAATAGGAAGAGATAAAAGATTTCTATCGTAAAACTTTTTTCGTATTTTGAAACATAATAATAATTTACTATTCCATTAAATTTATTAAATTATTTCTAATTTTAATATCATTTAGAGCAATAGTTTAAAAATATTAAAGGACCTTAATTGGTATTACACAATTATTAAGATATATATTAAAAAACACCAACAGATAAGCATTTATTTATAAGATATTTTGGTATACCTTGAACTTTTTTAATAAGTATTGAGACATTTTTTAAATACATTTAATTCCTTCCCAATCCTAGCGTCGAGAAGAATATCCGACTTGATTTCAGCTTAAAATTAAAGCAAACAATTTATTCTTTTTCTACATCAATTTATAGCAAAATACGTTTTTTTTGAATTCATTAATTTCTTTCGTTTGCTTCTCATTACTCAATGAGCACAGTTCGAGCGGCAGCTTTAAGCTTGATCGGAGACACGCGATGTGCGCCAATAGAAGCGCAAAACGAAGTCAATTTACAGTTACAACAGCAGATGAAAAGAACAGGCGAAGAGAGACAGAGGAGGCACAAGTGAGAATACAAATACAAATACAAAACTCAAATGAAATTGCAGTTGTAATTGCAATGGCAAAATGTGTGATATTTCAATTAAAACCTAACGGCACAAGTCATTAAATGACAAATACAACGTGTACAACAACAACTACAACAGCACAAAAGCTGCAACTGTGCGTGCGTGTGAGTGTGTTTTTGTGTGTGTGTGTGCTCAACATATTCAAAGTTGTGCGACGCGACGGGCAATCAAATGCGCTGATTCCAATTGCAAGTTGTGTGCGCACAAAAAGCCGTTTGACTGCGAGAGATAACTAAAAAAAAAACACAAACAAAACGTTTTTGTTTAATTAAATTAACAAAATACGCGACCGATAACAAAACAAAAACTCGAATATTTTGCACGCCAGCAGCAACAGCAACAACAACAACAACAACACGTGTTCTGTGTGCTTTCTGCATTGTCAAACTAAGAGCGCACAGCGCGAGAGCGAGAACGATGGAGGGGGACAGAGAGCGAGTACGCAACGTGAGAGAGCGCACCCTGGCTACGTGCTCTTAAACTTAATGCGCGCCCGCTTGCACTGCTTGCCAGCTGGCTGGCGTTCTCTCGCTCGCACAGCTCCAATGACGTTGCTTTTTCAACGTGTTCAAATCCATTTGTCTGGCTGCTCGCTCGCACTTGTGCTTCGTTGCTATCTTGCTCGCCGACTGGTTTCAACCCGTTTCCACCAATCGGCACAAAAAGCGGCTCGGGGACCTGTCTGCTCGCCATGTGCGCACAAAAAATAGGCGGAGCACAAAAGCTCCCTCGCTGCCGCTCCTCTGCCGTTGCTCGTAGGTGCGCGCCCCCAGCCCTATAGCAGCGCTGCCCCTGCGCCATTGCCGCGCTGCCAGCCTGTCTGTCAACCAATTTGGCGTCCATGACCAACCATGACGACTCCGTTCACGTCTCCGACTCCGATTCTGACTGCGTTTCAAACAGCAGCAAATGTTGCGGCTTTGCATTTTGACATTTCGCTCGCATCGTCAATGGCGCCGCACAGCTGTTCCTGCTGTTTCTCCTGCTCCAGTTCCTGCTCCTGTCCGCATCCAATCCTGCTGCGGTTTGGCCTGCCAATTTTGTGCCATGAAAAATGCTTTTAAAAGGCACTTCGAAGATTTCCCATTGCGGTTTCGTCTGTTAATTGCACGTTTTCACCAGCAGCTCTACGGAATGTGTAAAAGTATAGTGCATGTGTCTGTTTTTCGTTTTTGTTCAGGAAGTTGTCGAATATCGGTTTTATTCTTTGGAAATTCAGAGAAAACATATGGGAACAAAAGCCGATTGTGGTTACAGGAGCTTCAATAAATTTCATATCGCAAAAAACATTTAAAACACTATTAAAGAGTAATGCAGAATTCTCTTGTTTTTTTTTATGTAGTTTTTAGTTTTATAAACTAAATGTTAAATAAAGTTATTTTCTGATTTCACCTTGGAAATAAAATTTGAAGGTTTTAGTGACTTTTATGGAAAAAATAATTGTCTTTTAACCTTAAGTGGTGATCAGATATCCATCTTCAAAGTTGCTAAATCTAGCTTAAAAACAGTGGGAGATATCGGCATTTGATATCAAGGATGCATTATTTGGGGGAGGTTATCAGCTATCTACATAACAAAATTTGGTGGCTCTATCTTTAAAATTGTGGGATATATTCAGCTTTAATCGTTTTGCGATTTAAGCGTGAAATAAAAATCCAGAGGGCAACTTACAAGTATATATCCAAAGTTTCTAGTCTCTATCTTCAATAGCGCAGACGGACAGCACGACGGACATAGCACAAACCCATAGCACAACGAGTATAAAAATATAGAAGAATAATTTTAAATTTATTGTAAATACGATTAGGAAAAGCATATAATAGAAAAGGAAACATAATTGTTTAAGCCTCTGCATTTAAGCTGCGCTTCAACTTTATGTTGGTAATATTTAATTTTATTGGTATATCTTTTTCGAAACCAGAAGCTCTTTTCATCAGTCTGCCAGCACATTATTAATGAACTTTAACTGTTTTTACTCCATATAACATAAATATATATCGGAAAGTCTTGACCCTTAATTACACACCATAAATATCTCACTCTTCAGAATATGTGTTTAAAAAAAAACTGTCTACCTGTTAGCATTTTAGGGCCCCACAAACTATCATATGAGAGAATCGGCTGTAATATCGCGCCATAAAGTAAAAATTGCATTGATGACAGTGCAAACAATGAAATGACAGTCGCGTTGGCGATAAGGCAAATTTAAATTGCGCTCAAACGAATGGAAATTTAGCACGAACAAAAAATAATAAATTGTACCCTGAAACAAATGACAGAACATAAAAACAAAAAATAAATTGAGAAAAAAACCTAATTGCAGTTTGGTTGTTTGCTGCTGATTGAATGAAATAATCAAATTAGCCGATAAGCTGATAAGTTGATAAGCCCCGGGGGCAGGCGTTATATTAAATGGACTTTTCCAACACTATTGTTTGCCGTCGGGTGTCTCTATAATCGAGCTCTAAATAAAGCAATTTCCTTGTAATGCAAAAATGGTAAACATTACAACATTGCGAATGTTTCGCATTCCATTTGCAGTGTAACCAGAGTAGCTGGGTGAACTGCACTCGCACTGGACTCCAGTTGGACTCGGCTGCAGCATAATCCCCCAAGGTGGCAATGTTGCCGTTGCATTGATTAACTAACCTGCCATTGCATAATGCCATGCAGCTCGACTCTATTTTTTCTCTCTTTTTTTATTATGCTTTATTTTTTAATTTTATGCAGGCTTTTTTCCCCACGGGCTTGCTGCAGTTGTCGGCGGCGCAGCGAACGAGCCGAAAAATCTTCTTCAATTCCGCCCCAGCAACGAGAAACGCAGCCATAGCAAAGAGAGAAGAGAGCAGCATGTAAAAAAAGCCAGTCGCCACAAAAAAGATGCCAATCCAAAAGCGAGCAGCCGAAGAGACAACAAAAACAACAACAGCAACACACACACACACATAAACACAACAAAAAACAAAAAACCACGTCAAGTGCTCCAATAAAAATTCCGCCGCCTTTGACACAGACTGCACTGCTCGCACCTCAGCACTAACGGTGCTACTGCTGCTGCCTGTTGTCTCGCTCGACGGTTTTTTTAAGAGCGCGCTTCTGGTGCTTTTTGCTTCGCGTGCTCTTGAGCTTTCGTTTGAGTGTTTTTATGTGCACTTGAAATGAATACGTGCGATTATTGGCCGCGTGAGAGAAAATAAAAAAATTGATATGAAAAAACTATACAAAAAAGCGCATTTATACGGTTATGTATTTGATTTTCGTTTTTGCTAACGGCTTTGCTGTGTTTACTTCATTTTTTTACAGCAAAAATTTTAATTTGAATATTACATGTATTAAAAACTCATTATTGTGGCTCGATCCGCAAAAGTTGGTCAATGGGCTAATGTGCGTCCAAAGCTGCGGATGCCTTTGATGGTTTTTGTTTTTTTTTTTTGTTGTTTTTATGGTCTACGCCCACTGAAGAAGATAAATAGCCCTGAAAAATCTATGCGAGATGAGTTACCATAATTTAAGTTAATCTTTGAAATATGTCTATTGTGATTGCTTTTTGTTTTAATCACATTTGAAAGTGAAGAGTCGAATAGAGTTAATATTTTAATAAACTTTGTTTTAAGTGAAAAATATTTTTTTTTTAAATGTTGTACAAAACAAAATTTTCAACACTTCGCTCTTAAAAAGAAAAAAATTTTGTAATTCGTAGTTGTTTTCAATGATTTTGAATTGAATTTGATTTGATTTTGGCAGAAGTAATAATGTTCATATATACAAATATTTATTATCTGTCGTCATTTAATATTTCCTAAACTCGCAACTAGCGAATAATAAATTAATTAAATTATTTTTTTGTTCAGATTAATTCAACATTTTTCAACAATAATGAAAAAAAAAAAGAATTACCTACTTAATTTAATTTTGCAGTTAATCGAATCTTCTCTCCAGAGAGCGCAGAAGGGCGACGCCTGTCAGCTCGCAGGCGATGCTGCAGCCCACCATAAAGAAGATGAGAGCACGAAATATCTGAAATCCGTATGCTATGGCACTCATAGGCTTATCTTCTTCGGGTTCCTCCTCCTCGTCTTCCCCGCCATCCTTGTCTTTTCCTTTGGATGGTCTTTTACTGGATGCGCTGGGTTCTCGTTTACTGGGTCGTTTACTACTCGATCTGGGTTCCGGCTTGGGCTGTTCATCTTGCCCGCCGGCGGGTGGGGGCTGATCCTCGCCGGCGGGTGGGGGCTGATCCTCGCCGGCTGGTGGGGGCTGATCCTCGCCGGCTGGTGGTGGCTCTTCGGCAGTGGGAGGTGGTGGTTCTGTTTCATTCGGTTGCTCTTCGGGTGGTGGTGGGGGTGGCTGATCCTGGTCAGGATCTGCCATCGTGAAACCAGAATATGAAAACAGAAAATTTATTAGGAATTTTTAGTTTAGTTGTTGCCGAAAAGAAATCATGCCCTACTACATTACATTTACATTTAAACTGCCAGAACGTTCGAATGTGTGGAAAAATAAACGGCACGCCTACTTAAACAGTTAATTATTGCAGGAATTGTCTTTGAACTTTCAATTTAACCGCGAAAAACGCCCACGCTTAGTGTAAAGTAACAACAACAACACCAACAACCTGCTCATTCATGCTCAAAGAGCAAAAGCACTCAAGCAAAAAGCCCAATATCAAATCAAAGCTGCTCAAGAGTGCATCTCAGCAAAAACCACAAACAATTTTTTCTACGCTAGCCGCAGCAGCAGCAGCAACGACGGCAGCAGAGAGAGCATGCCAGCCTGAGAGAGCGAGAGCGCATGTTAGCTTTTTTGCTAGCAATGCAGTGTTGTTGTTCCCTTGCTTTTGGTTGCGCGCGCCAAAAAGGAGTAAAAAGCTGCGCATGCGTCGCCGTCGCTAGCCCCAACAACCTAAAAACTGCACAGTCAGAGCGAGAGCACAGCAGCCGACGAGAGAGCGCAACGAGCAGCAGCTCGTGTTTTTGTGTGCGTGTTCGTGTTCGTGGGGCCACCGCTGCCATCGTGGTCGTCGTCGTCGTCGCAGTGGCTGCGATTTGCCGGCGAAGGCATTTGAATGTTTTTTTCGTCGTCGCACTGAGCATTCGAGTTCGGAATTCTTGCGAGCTGGCAGCAAATTTTTTTGCCTGCGCCGCCGTCGCTTGCTGTGCGCCAAATTAAGCTGACTGCCAACTGTTAACAGCCAACTGCTAACTGCTGGCCACAGACTAACCAGCAGCCACTGTACCAGCACCCAGTATCCACAACGCAGTATCCGATATCCAGTTACCAATAATATTCAGACTCGCGTACGCGCGCGTTTATCTGGCCGCAGCAGGACTCGAGTGTTTTTTGCGCGGGTTTCGCCAAGAATTCTGTTGCAGTCGCCAAGTGCAACGCATTTTCGCCATACCGCAGTTGCAGCTGTGTTTGCTGCATTCACAATTAACAAGCGCGTTAAAAGTGCAACAACAACAAAAACAAACGAAAAAGCAGCAGCAAGTGCAACATATTGTTAAACACATACAACAAAAGAAAATCCCCCCTCTAAAAAAAGTCGCTGTGAAAAGCGAATGTCTTGCGTAAATGAATCGCCGGTCAAGTGAATGAATATTGTGACGCCATTTTGATTCCACACAGAATACAAAAAAAAAGTGCAATCCAAGTCGCGTAATTAACAGCATTTATTGTGCGCAGCTCAAAAGTGAAAGTCAAGTAAATAAAATATCAAACGTCATTATTTCGATAATCGAATACACCAACTGGAGTTGAATGTAATGCAAAAGTAATATATAAAACAGGGAAATTCTAAGTTCTACGAAATATATTCCCCGTATATAGATAATGTAGAAAACATACTGTCGCAAAAAATGATCTCCTCTTATGAATTTAATGTTTAAATGTTTCAGACTATAAAAAATATATATTTATGTTCCCTTAAAAAGTTTCATAATCGAGAGTAACAAATTAAAACTGCTCGGTATATTTATATAGTCAGGCAATATCTGTAATTGATAGGTATATCAATAAAGAGGAGCATATTGAATGATCTACAAAATATTGAATTATTCGGAATATACCGATTACAGTCAAAGTAATAAATACTTTATTTTGTAAAGTTCAGCTTTCTAAATATTATTTATGCCGCTGCTCAACATTTTATATTGATTTATATATATCAATTTCAAAAAAGCGATTCTAGTTGCATTATAATATTATTCATATATACCAATTTTATTAAGGAGGATTGCTTAAATTGTGTTTTCAATGACTCAAAAAACGAATTTAAATAAAAGAACATTGTGAGAAATAATGCAAATTTATAAGAAAGAAAAGTACATTGATAAGTTGATAGCTAGAAAGATTGAAATATTGATCTAAATATAACAAGTTATATCAGTCAACAAATCAGTGAGCTAGCCATAATAGGAATAAAGATTAATCCTTTTCTTAAATCTATTAAAAACTTTCTCACAGATCGATCGTAGCTTCACATCATTACTATAGCTCTTCTCCAGCTTATCCAGATTAAAAGTTACAATTATTCTTAAAATTTATTGAACTTATTCTCTACAGAAAATAAAAAATAAATGCAATAAAAAAATATCAGCAAATGGATTACAAAAGAAAAACCCACAACAAAAAGTGCATAAAAAGTGATGAAAGTATAAAAGAAAAAACAAATCAACCAATTGATTAAGTCATTTCAAAGACTAAAAGTGTAGAGTGTGCTGGGAAAAGCAGTGTTGATTAACGCCGACGTTGATCAGCTTAAATGATTATGCATGGTACCTGGTACAAAGGACCACAGCTGGCGCATCATCCACACACCGACTACCATCAGTTCCGATCGTATCCCTCGTTCGTTGTGACGCCCTATCACGAGGGTCATGCGGCCACGCCCTGCCCACCCACGGCCTGTACACCCTGCAGTAACAGTACCGGCAGCAGCAGCCATGCGGCAAGTGGACTCGGACTCGGACTTGGACTTGGACTTGGCCAAAACGCAGCCGAGGCGACGCCAATAATTGTTGAGGGCACATTCGCAGCGGCCGCCGCTGCTGCATCCGCCGCCGTCGGTTGCACAAATCCAGTTACAGGAACGGAAACGGGCGCTGCTTCGGGAGCGGTAACGGGAACTGCATCTGGCACAACTCTGCTGAGTCCAGCCATAAAAATCGAACAGGTTTTCGGCGAGGCGAATGCCAACTCCTCGCTGGGCGCTGTCGTTGAGGATTATGCCCTGAACCTCGACTGTCCGGTGGAGCATCAGTTTCGGGTGAGTTGCAATTAGAGTCCAGTAGCACTTGCCAAATGCCACTTGCCACCAAGCCAAGGGGCGTGCTCCAAATCAATTTTCATAAAATCATCCAATAACACTTAAAAGCCACAACAAAAAAAGAGAGGGAGAGATACAAAAAACCCAAAACAGGGAGAATCACAAAAAAGAAAGAAGCAAAAAATTGAAAGCGAGTAAAAAACATGAAAACAAACACGCCCCCAAACACACACACACACACGCACAATTGAAGAGAGCAAGAGAGGGACAGCAAGCGCTTGCTCTTCGTTTAATTCAAAGAGCGCACCCAAAATTTGAGCTGCTTTTGCATTTGCTTCGCTCTTGAGCGAAAAATATCGAAGCTTGGGTTTTTATAGTCCACTCGCAGGACATTTTTTGTGTTGCGCTGGTTCGTGCACAGGATATGCCATAATTAGGCAGCGAAAGTGTTGCGCCTTAAAGCTTTTTGTCCACCAAAAAGCTCTTCAATTGCAATTTGCTTGAGATATGCTAAGGGCTGTTAAGAAAGGATAACACCAACAACAGGTGGTAAACGGTTTTCGAGCGCAATATGAACAGCAAAAATGTCCTTTATGGCAAAGTAAAAACAACAACTTGTGGAGCCTTTTGGTGCTTTGCCAGAGAGTACGTCAAGCTAACTAGCGGTAGGTCAGGGATAGGTCGTAAATATAAGATATTTAAAAAGATTGGTGAAGATGAATCTAAAAATATTTTAAATTAGTTCGCAGTATGATTAATAAATCAAGTTACCATATAGAGAGAAAGAAACGATGATTTCAATAGGATAATATACCAAAAATATTTTGAAATAATTTACACAGATAGAAAACTATGAGATAATGTCATATTTTAAAAAACTATTTGAAAATTGTGTGATTTTAGCTATATTGTTTTTAGCTAAGTCATGGCCAAGTACCTTATGGCATATATTTTATATCATAAGAATTATTTGAATATTTGAAAAATTAAAAAACGTAAAAAATTACCCTAATTGTGTCTAAAAGTGTCTGAACTTATACAATTTATTATAGAATAAAGACATATATTTTATATATAGAATACATGCTTCGCAATGAGTTTTCTTTAAGGGAAATCACGATTGGAAATATTTCTGTGATTAGGCGGCGCTAAAGGAAATATTATGTCTAAAATCATTTTTAATTCATATTCAAGTGAACATAAAGTTTTAGTAAATAAATAAATAATAATAATAATAATAATAATAATAATAATAATAATAATAATAATAATAATAAAAATAAGAAAATAATCGTATTAAGAACATAAGCTCCAATTTTTTTTATTATAAAGAAAGTTCTGTACTAATGATATCATATATACAATTTGAACAACATATACAATAGTTGTTCAAATTTCTCCTCTTTATATTTACATTTCTCAATTGCTTGTGATTGTTATCATTCCTTACCCGCACACACATATTTGGCATTCAATTTCAATTAACCGTAAACGTAATTCTCTAGCTGTTCTCGCATCCGCCGTTCACCGGACGCACATCTTAAAGGCCACGTTTGGGGTTATCTTCAACTGGGCAATGCAAAAGGCAGCAGGAGCATTTCCTTTGCTGTTATCAGCAATTGCACAAGGAAAACCATATAACTGAGTGTGTTGCTGTGCATGTGTGTGTGTTTATGTGGGGGTGTGTGAGTGTGTGTACCGTACAGAGAATATTCGCGTTGCAAGCAGCGAACGAAATCCTAGCACATAAAAAAACAGCGCACATAAAAACATATTCTTCAGGTCCCGGTTAAGGATACTTGTTTGCTGTCTGTTCTTTTTTTCCCAGTGCGCATTGCATTTACGACGTCGACGTCGACGCGGGCAGCGCTGTCCGCGTCTTGCAGTTGCGGGCAAACAGTTTTCTTGTTCCGTTTGTTAAGTTGTTTTTAAGGCGCTTAAAAAAAAATACACGAAAACAGTGTGGAAAAGGCAACTTAAGGGGCTGTGCCGGGTTGGGGGGAATAGCGGAAATGGGGTGGAGGGTTATGGCTTTGCAAGGATAACAGAAAACAATGTAGCATTATTGAACAATTATTGAGGATAATTTAATGTGACGAAGATAAAACTATATCAAGGGAAAAAATTTAAAATAAATACCAATAAAATTGCATTTCTAGAGATGTGAAAGCAAGCAAGATAACAATAATAAAAGGAGGACAACAAAATATAATAAACAAAAGAAGGCAAAGAAATTGGCGCTCATGAAATGTTAACGGCCAAACGCTGACGCTTGATGGCAACGTTGACGCCGACGTCGACGCTGGCTGCGCAGCTCGCAGCTTGAATGTTGTATGTTTTTATCCTTTCTTCGATGTGTCGTCGCCGCGCTGCCGCTGCCAGGACTCTGTGTGTGTGTGTGTGTGTGTGTGTGTGTGTACGAGGACATCACACGGTTTTCGCTTTTCTTTTACAACTTTTTGTTATTATTTCGTTTTTTGCTCGTCGCCGCCTTTTGCAATGTATTTTCTTTCAGTCGCTGCTATTTTTTGCTCCATGTGAATGCAAAAAAAGAAACAAAAAAATACCATTTCACTTGAATTTTTTTATGTTCCTGCTGGGTGTGTGTGTGTGTGTGTGTCCTGGCCCTGGACCTGGCTGCTGCTGCTACTTCTTGAGCTTCCTCTTCGCGCGCGCCTTTTTTGCTGCTGCTGCTGCTACTTACAACAAACATGGCTGCTGCTGCTGATGCCATAAGTCGCCGCTTTTATCCTGCTGCTTCCGGCGCAGTCGACGCCGCCGTCGACGTTCACGATTGTTGCATGTGTCCGTGGCCTCAGCCTTTGGCGCGCTGCAACTGTCGTTGTCTTCAGTTCGCTTGCGTTTGGCCAAATCTATTGGTCGTCGCGCGACGTGGCCGCGTACACGCGTCGCGTGTTTTTCAACCTCCGCACGCCAGGTGGCGCCACGTGAGAGCACACACACACACACACACACACATATCCAAAGCCACAAACATAATAAGCATCATCAACTGCAGCAACAACAACAACAAACTTGACTCGCTTCACCTGGCGAACCGTGGGAAATTCTATCTAAAAATCAGCTGCCTAGAATGGGGTCCAGCAGTCCTTCATGTGTCCGATTGTCGTGTTCTATCTGTATCTCGTGTGGACAATTTTCAACTACTTGAATTCTAGTTTTAATGGATTATCTGTGCTCTAAGAACTGTTTCAACGACTGTCCAACACTCTTTCGCCTGCAAGTGTGCCAGTGTTGTAAGCCCCTTAAGGAATTTAGAGATGTGCGCGTGTGAAACTCTTTTTTTAAAGAGTTGGTAACATAAATTTATCCTGCCTTTTCATTTAAGTACTATTAAAAGTGATATTTTATTCGACTCTTTTATACCCCAAAAGCTACAAATGCTTTTTATATACACTCAAAAAAAAATGTATACAACCACCGCACAAACATTATTTGTTCAAACAAATTTTTTAATTTAGGTTAATATACAAAAAATAGCTTAAAATGAATTGAGGAAATGTTCACAAAGCACAATTTCCAAATTTAATTTTTAAACAGTTTTTTTAATAAAAATGTGTTGAAAATTAAATGTTTTATTTAATATTTGACATTATTTATTACTTGCATAACTTTGACAAATTTAAAAGTTTTTAAAAATCAATATCCATTTTAATAGGGTATTTTTTTTTTATTAAATTGCAAAAATAATAAAAATATGTATATATATATATATATATTTTTTTATTAAATTGCAAAAATAATAAAAATATGTATATATTACTGAAAACTTAAATTGTTGTTATTTGATCATTTAAGACCATGTATTTGTTTTTAATTTTCATAACTTTTTTTAATGGTTTTTATCATTTTATAAAATATATTTTGCAGTCGCTTTAATTTGTGTGCACATTTTGTGGCAATTTGGCTAAAATAAAAACGTCTGATGCATTTATTAGCGGCCCGAGCACACAATTTACATACAATTCTGGGATAAATAATGTGAGATTAAAGTGATTTAGACGTGGAATGAACGCTGCATATATTTTATACCATAATCAATAGAATGATAGATATAATTTCAAACAATTTTTAGCATATTTCAATTTTGTGTTCGCCTCCTCATTTTTTCGCCAATAGCACGCGTAGACCATGTCAAATGTTTAGCACCAGCTTGTCTAGAGTTACAATAGTAATAGTACTTTAGAACTTTTTAACTCACACACACACACACACACACACAGAGAGAGATACCAAAGAAAAACATAATAAAAATCACAAACATGAGCAAACCGTATAGGAGAAAATCAATCTGCCGTGCTGTAGCCCGAGCACAAAACTCATACTCCAAATGTGCAGCTTACCAGACCAGTCCCCGGCCCAGCCCATGCCCTGCCTGCAGGACATCGCGCAAATTCAGCTATATTTTTTTCGCTTCTTATAAGCAACGAATTTCTTACAAGAAAATGCTGCAGTGCGCTGCAAATGTATGTCTTTATAACGGCAGCGTGCATAAAAAAAAGAGCAAGGAGCAAAAATTATAAAATAAGAAAAAAGGCAAACAGCACATAAAAAAATACACACAGCCAACAACAACAACAACTCGAGCAGACTCTGAGATTGCTCTGACATAGCAGGGACGCAGGCAGCAGAGCGAAGCAGAAGCAATAAAAAAAAAATAAAGAAAAGAAAAACATTCACAACATACAAAACAGTTTTTACACACACACAGCACAGCGTATATATACATATATATAAATATATATATATAAATACATATGTATGTGTGTGTGTGTGTGTTTGTGTGTATGTTTCTTTGTATACATATTTGACTGCTTCGCGCGCGTTCGCAATTTCTTTTGCGGCAGCTTCAGCTTCAGCTGCTGCACTTTGAGTTTCTGTTGTTCAGTTGTTGCAAGCTATCCCACGCTCGCTGACTGCACGACAGAGACGGACGGGACTGAGACAAGGACTCGACACAAAATCCCACACACACACACACACACACACTTACAAGCAACTACAACTGACAGGCCGCAACGTTTAGCTGCAGCTGCAACGCGGCGTATGCGTAATATGCATGCAACTAACGCCTTAAATTTCCAACACAGCGTGAAAAAGCACCCGCGCAATTGATTTCTCAAAGATCTGGCATCTGATATGCATTATTTATGCATTTCTGTAAATACATATGTGTGTGTGTGCCCCTGCGGTGGCGTATACGCGATGCAGCTGCTGACACAAGGAAATTAATCAAAACATGTGCCAAATGCGCGAAGCTTGTGTTTTAGCTTAGAAAGCGGAACACACGAAACGAAAGTTCCTAAAGAAAGTGCAAAGAAAAGAGGAAGAAATAAATGTATTAAATAAAAGCAAAAGTGTAAAAATTGCAACAAAAGTTCCTAAAAAGCACAAAGTGTTTACTTTTAAAATGAAACTAAATTAAATAAAATATAAAGTAGATAAAATAATTAAAAATAAAATATAAAAAAATAACACCAAATATTTTAAAATAAACAAATACGTAATTTACAACATTTCTAACAAATATAATATATTTAAAATATATAATGTATACCACAAAAAAAAAACTATGGAAATAAGTTCTTTAAAGTATGTCGCAGAAATGCAATTGATAAATAAAATACATAGATATTAATAAATAAAATATAAAATCTACAGATTTATTATTTATTTTATATATTTTTTATCATTTTTATTTGTTGCAAAACATCTTTGAATTACGATCAAATATTTGTCACTTTAAAAATTTTGATACGTTTTCCTTTTCTTAACTTATTTATTACCCAAAATAACTTGCTTAAAGTTCTTAATCCAGTAATTTCAATTTTGCTTTTATAATTTTGACAGACAACTTAGCCTTATTCGATAAAAACAGACAACTAATTTAAATCTCCAATACAGAAACCATCTCAGTAGAAAAGATAACAAAACAATCAAACTAAGCCGCACATCAAATGCAACATGACACAAAAAGCGTCTATAAATGAAAAATAAACATCAACTGAGGCATCAAATAAATCATACACAAATTCGCAACAAAGTGTCAACTAACCAAAGTGCACAGCAAAAATGCAACAAACTAAAAGGGGGGAAAAATAGAAAATGGCACATATTTTTACGCGCGGCAAACTTTTTCAAGGTCATTTGTAGACTGTTTTTTTTTTATTATTATTTTGGACTCAAATGATTTGTTTTCGTTTTACAAAACTGCATCTAAAAATACAAAAACAGTGTTTGAAAAAAGCGCGACGCGTCGCACAGCAAAAAAATAAAAAATATTCAATGTTTTGGAAAGTTTTTCATGCGGGCCCTGCAATAAAATAAAAGTTTAGCCAAAGAAATAAAATAAAAGTCGGTGTCAGAAAAAGTTTTCTATGTGTTGATTTGTTTTTCTTGTATTCCACTTGTTGTTTTTGTTTTCGTTTTGGCTTTGAGCCTGCGGTTCGTTTACGGTTTTGTGTGCATGTGTAAATCGAACAAGCGGCACACGAGTTAGACAGATTGTTGGGCGCATTCCAAGGGTGTTTGCCACCCGCAACGAAAGTGAAATTTATCGCAAACTGTGCAAAAAAGTGTTGCCTACATTTGTGCGTCAGAATCATGCTTAAGGATCAGCTGCGGCGTCGTCGCGTCCAAGATTTGGGCTGCTATATGGACGCACTTAGCAATGCCACGCCCACGCCAGCACCAACGCCTTTTCTTATGCCCGCCGAATTCTACAAGAGCCTCTTCGCGAGCGCCGTACTTCAGCAACAACACCAACAGCAGCAGCAGCAGCAGCAGCAACAGCAACAGCAATGCGAGGGCAGCCGCTGGCTACCACAGACCCCCTCGCCCACGCCCCCAACTAAGGCGGCGGCTGCTGCCACTCCGCCTCCTGCCGCACGTGCACATCTATCGAGCAACTTGCTGTTCTCCGCTGTTTGTGTGGCTGCCGTTGAGTCAGCCAAGCGCAGCCAACTGAAGCCACAGGATGTGGCAGAAGCTGAGGAGCAGCAGGAGCATGTCCTTGAAAGAGTTACAAATTTGGAGCTGGCAATGGATGTTAGTATAAAAGACAGCTGAAAAGTTGGACAACTATTTAAGAAGTGTATTTCATTTCGAGAGTAAATCATAACAAGATAATTGACCCAGTTTTGGGCTTAAGATAAATATTTATTTTTTCCTTTCCAAATCATTAAATTATCGATTCTTAAGAACCACATTTTGCTTACTATTTTTTTACAACTTTTATTTTATGACCTTAAAATCAAAAGAGCAACAATGTTTATTGTGGCAGTCGTAACTATTAGAATTAATTGATTTCAGCATTATTTATTTAATTTTGAATGAACTTTAAACTAGTTTTGTAAATAAAATTTTTTATTATAATTGTATTAAAAAAAATCTATATTTTCTACGAAAATATCAAGTGGTTGAAAATATAAGACAAAATAAAAAGATGATATAATTATCCTCTTTTTTTTGTAAACAATATTTAAAAACAAATTTTACTTCAGGCCCATCACAGCCCATTGCAAATGTCATAATTAGCTTTAAAATCCAATTAAAGTATTTTAACTACCAAAGAAGGCGACCCGTCTCAAACTTCTCGTTAACCTTTTTACCTACAATAAAAACGAAGCGTAAGAAAAGTATGAAATTTGGTTTGTTTGTTTTCGCTAATTATGGGCAGTCCCAAAACAAAAGTTGACTGTTATTCAATGGCGGCAACAACAACCTGAAAAATCATCAAAAAATCATTTAATATTTCATGCTCAATTCTTGGGCCAGCAAGAAAAATATATGAAAAACCCTTTTCAACCGAAACAAAACAACAAAATTTTTTATTTTGCAGAAACCCCAACATAACAACAACAACAACAGCTACGCCTGGGCAACAAGCAGCGAAATCGTCAGCAACAACAACAACAGCAACAATCAGCACAATTCACACCAAACAAGTGAAACAGGAACTGGGTCCGGACTATTACCGAGCTCAGCGCCAGCAACACCACCAACACCGCCCGTGGACGGCAGCCAGGCGACAGCCGCCGGTTCCGCAAATAATTTGAATCAACCCGCAGCACAGACGCGTCCAAGCTACGGCAATTCCATAAAATCACCACCGGAAGCAGGCAACGCACAGCCATCAACGGCCGCTGCCACGTGCAAAACTCACGACAGCAACAGCAACAGCAACAACAACAACAGCAACAGCAACACAAGTGCCGCTGCTGCTGTGGCCGCTGCCGCCGCTGCTGCCGCCGCTGCCAACATGCCGATCGGCGGCGTGCAGGGACAGAATCCCACACAGGGCCTGGTCCACTGGATGAGCGCCGTGATGGCCGAGCACATGACCGGGCAGACGCATCACGATCCCAGCGCCGCCGTTGGCATGCACTACATGTGGAATGGCAACGTCGATGTGAGTATATCCAAATTGTACCCAAACCCCTGGCCCGTTCTCTGCCTACGGCTTTTGGGCGTGGCATTTGAGCACTGTTTGTCAGCTGCAGTAAAAAGATTTCTTTTAAAGTTTTCGGTTTTCTCCTTTTTGTTCGTCCTTTTTTGGTTGGCCGAACTTTGACCAAAGTTGGCCGCCTAATTCTGCAGTTGGCAGCTGCTGCTGTCGCTGAGTGGTGCCTACAAAGGCGCTCGACTATTTAGGTGCTAACAATGGGTGGGGTTAATTGGTGGCCAGGACACAAGAGTTCATAATTAATATGCGCTGGAACTTGTCGAGCTAAGTGAATTAAATGAGCGCTCCTTAAGCAGTTGACGGAGTTGAAGAGAGCCAAGAAAATGTTATAGGGAGTTGGAAGTGAGAAAAATTATATTGTGCGTTATTCTTATTATTATTTTTACCATCAGTTGTAGTCTAAAGTTGGTGTTTTATCACTGAAGCTTAATTTAATACATTACAAACAATAGTAATCATTAAATTTATTAAATCCAGATATTATTCAAAATTTTAAAATTTTAAAGTCCTGTAATAAGTGTTAGTTACATTATTTTAAAACATTTCACAGCACTACAATTTTAAACAAAACTGAATGTAAATCGCAAAAATTTACATATTAAAAAAATTATTAAGAAAAACTCATAAATTATATAACATAGAAATACTATATCATATACTGACAATAGAAACGATCAGTTAAAATTTTGTTCTGTTAGTTTTGTTGTTGGGCTTAGAATTTATTTATATATTGATTTTGACATTATAAAGAAATTGGTTAATTCCTTAAAAAACGAGTTTTTTTTTATGTTTTACGAAGCATTTAAGCTTTTAGAGTTTACTGCTCAAAATATGAACCAAAGCTAAGCTAAAAATAGAAGGACCCCGGGAGCGAACAGCAGCAGATCAACTGATTACCGCGTCAGACCCTTCTCCATTCGCTGGACCCATGACCCAAACCCACGCAAGAGTCTTGCTCCAGGACCCGGTTTAAGCAGTCGCTGCACTTTCACTCGACGAACATCAGCCGACGACTGACCAAACTCAAACCGTTGCTGTCTGTTGCCACACGAACGGCAACGAGCACAGGAGACGCAGACCCTGTCTCCCTTCCTGTCCCAGTTCCATTTCCCTTTTACCATTTGCAAGTTCCAGTCTAAGTTCAGCTTACCCTGCCTCACGCCAAGCAGGCGCGACGTTAACAAAAAAAAAGTTATCCTTTGAGCAGCATCCTCCAGTTTTTGCTGTCCCTTTTTTCCCCGCAACTCGAATTTTTTGTACCTTTTCTGCTGCTCCTGCCATGAATATCCTTGCTCTTGACTGCGTTTCGCCTGTCGCGTGCCATAAAAAAAAAATGTTTCTTCGCTTTTTTCTTTTTTTGTCCCTTACTTTGTTTTTGTTGCATTTTTCGCGAGTTTCTTTTTTTGCGTTTTTGAAGAAGTAAACAAGTTTTTCTTTGCGCGACGCGTTAAACTTTGTTTGTGTGTGTTTTTTTTTGAAAGTGATTTTTTTTCTTGTTTTGATTTTCTTTTAGCAATTTTTTATGTTTAGTCGAGTTCTTTGCATTGGCTCGCTTTTCACTTTTTCGTGCGATGAAATTATTGTTTTGAATGGAGATTGATTGTCTCCAAGGACAACGGCGGGTCGAATCTGTCCCCCCCTTCCCACCGACTTCATTTTTCTGCTAACGAGTACTTTGCCCTGGCAAAAACAATTTAAAACTTGCCTCGCCGAATGGTTAAAGGAATGATCTTAAAGGACATCCGTAGTTAATTAATTTTTTAAATTTCAACAATAGACGCGCGCTGCTTCAAGCTAAAAATCAACTTGTCACTTGCATTAGTAAAATTAGCTACCCGCTGGCAGATAGAAAAGGAAAAATTGTGAGAGAAAGAATTTACTAATTAAATTTGAAAGCAATTGTACTTACAATTCTTGAGTTAAAGATACGCTTAAAAAGTGCCCGACTCGAAATTGGCTTTGAATTGATTTGGATTTACCCGTTGTCTGCCTGCCAATTGTTTGTTGGAGCTTTTAAATATATTTCGACAATTTTGAACATTTGAGAATTTGTAGTATTTAAATTTGAGAATTTTTAGTATAAAAGTGCGATTATGTTGACTCTAAGATTTTTTTTTATACTTTGTGTGTTCCAGAAAAATATAAAATATATTGAATAAAAGAATGATTTAAAATATATTTAATTATATTTAAGATGCGATAACATTATTTAGGTAAAAGAGAATGTCATGATCAATTTTTATTTTAAGGTAAATTCCATTGAATGATTTATTGTAAGAACTATATAAAAATACTCATTTCTAACGCACTTTAAGATTCCAATTAAAAAGTCACTGAGGTTGTTGTTCCAATGTGCAACCAACAGTGACCGTCGACCAAAAAGGAAGCCCTAAACCACACAACAAAGCATTGCAATTAATACTTATATACTTCAATTAGAAAAAGTCAGTGTGACGCTAAAGCGAAAAGCAAGAAACAACAGAAATAAATGTAAAAAAATATATATATATGTATAGGAGAAAAAGTGAAAATTGAAAGGCTAAGCGAGTCAAAGCGCAACGTGGAATGAGGCTTAAACTGGACTGAAGTTGACTAATGGGGCCAGTCGTCAGGGCTGAAACAAACAACGAATTTGAAACGGTATTGCTGGGAGAGCGGCTTAGTTGGAGGGAACCAAAAACCGCGAGAACCGCTGCCAACTTCAATTTTTAAAGTAATTGCAATAAAGTTGAACAAATTTGTGCACAACGACAGCAGCGGCAACAACAATAACAATAGCCACGAAATTCTAACCTCAGGCCACAGGAAAAGGGGTAGCGCAGCATGGTCAAACATTTGAACATGGAAACAATACAAAAAATAATTTTTTCTAGCAAACTCCAAATGCGAAAAAAATCAATAGAAGCAGACAGCAGAAACATGAATAAAAAGATGAAGGCAAAAGAAGTTAAATAAAACCAAAATGCTAAAATACAAAATACAAAAAAAAACCCAAAAGGAGACAAATGTTTAAAAAACTCAAAAAATGTAAAAAAAGGAACTGTACAAAATGTAAAGTTAAAGTCTGGAATGGTCAAAAGGTTGCTACAATGTGCAAAACGCGTTTCGCTAAGGGGGTTCGAGTTGGGGACTTGGCGCTGCAATTGCAAAAAAATTCACGTATTCCGCCTAATTTTTTGCATATCTTTTCTTTTTTTGTTTTTGCTAGACAGTGTACTGGTCATAGAAATTGCACCACCCCAAAATGAAAGAAAAAAACAACAAAAACACACCCATCCAGTGGTCAAAGCGCCAAGTGCGAAAGTGTGAGTCGGCTGCAGTCGGCGTCGCTGTCGCTGCGAAGGGGTTAAAAAAAATTTTGTTTTGATTTTTTTCCACTAGCAAAAAAAAAATTTTTTTTTCTCTGCTCTTCCAAATGTTTTGGCGTTGGTCAGCAAAAGAGAAAGAGAGAGTGAGAGATAAATTGTTAGAGCGAGACATTAACAGAAAGCGCTGCTGCTGCGCTGTACCAATATAGCATTACTTTTTTTGCGACTTTTCTTTGGAAATTTTTTTCGAAATTTCGTTTTGTTCCATTTTGCTGCGTGCTGCTGCAAACCGAGCGCGGCGGCGGCGGCGGCGGCTGTCCGGAAGCTGGCGTGGGCCATGCGACGCCTTCTTCAGCTAGCTGTTGTTGTTGTTGTTGGCTGGCTGGCTGGCATGTTGGTTAGAGAGAACTTCCGTTCATGTGCCTGGCCGTGGCTCTGACTCTGGTTCTGGTCATCTTCATCAGCAGCTGCCAACGCAGCATCGCACACTCATTGTGCGTATGTGTGTGTGTGTGTAGCTGTGTTTGCATTTTTTTTGTAGAAGTTTCTTCTACTTTTTCGTTTGCCCACCTACTAACTAGTCGTTGCTGTACACGCATACACCGCTTTCCAACACTGGGTGCTGTACAACTAAAAGCAACTAAAGCAACAAAAACTAACGTTACGTGGTTTACATACACGCACACACCAACCTACCCACACACACTCACACACATCAACGCTACTTCGTTTTCACACGCTCTGGCAACTCCCTTGCGCTATGCCACATTTTTTCCTTCCATTTTACTTATCTTTTTTTTGTGCTGGCAGCACTAAAAGCCGCCGCACTTTTGCCGCTCGCCAACGCCGTCGCTTTGACACCTTCGATTGTGTGTAACGCGGTTTTCTATTTCAATTGACACTCCCCTATATATAAATGAAGCTGTATATATACGTTTATATTACTTTCTTTTTTTTTGCAATTGTCACTTCGATTTTGTTTTTGTCAGCGGTTTCAAATTGTGACAAGTCAAAAGATATGTGACCGCAGTTTATTTCTATATATAGCACTTTTTTCTATATATGTTTGATATTTTCACAAACTCATGTTACATCGAGATAAATGGGTAGAAATTATTAAAGCGACCCTGTAATAAAATATGGAATTTTAATTGATTTCAGTTCAAGTTGAATTTATTGGTTATTTTAGTATTTTTTCTTAGAATCGAAATTTAACACTTGTGTTTAATCGTTTAACGAAAATTCTTTTTAACAATAAATAATAAAATACAAAAATACATAAAAATAAAGAGACAAAATGCAAAATATAAATGTATTTACTTAGATTTAAAATAAAATAAAAAACTATATAAAGATATTAGAACATTCCCAAATATGTAAAGGATGCGGCCAGTTATCTACGTTCCAAATTTCGGGACTCTAGCTTGAAAACTGTATGGCATATAGATTTTCGCGACGTGTGGGGGCGGTCAGGTGCGGGAGAGCTTGTAGCCGGAAAAGTTTTTCTATGACTTCTGGGGGTAATATATATTCCAAATTCATGGGAGATATAGGTATTACTGATTTTTTAGGATTGGCGCTGAGGGCGTTCTAGTGGGCGTTGGCGGGATATCAAGGTCGCAATCTTTGAGGGAGGTCAGCCGCTATCTACATACATTCGGTTAGCATGACAGACATTGCACAAACCCACTTCGTAAACGAGTATTGTTAATTATTTTGTTATTAACTTGTGTTAAATATTTATTTTAATTTATTTATCCTAATGTATAGCTTTCACCTTAAATAAATGTTGCATTTATTGAATTTTGAGTAAAAACTGTTTTAAATCTGGTTTCTTTAAACAAAGAGATAATTTAATAGTAATAAGTTATTTTTTTTTCATGAATACTTAAATATTTCTAAGAATTACCAATGCTCTGCTTTCATAACATTATTTTGATATGCTCATTGCTCTTCTTCTTACTTCCGTTCTTATATAATTTCATGCCAACGTTTGAATGCAGCATGCCAAGGATATTAGCGATTATAATCTTTGGCCACCGACGCCGCGCAGCCATCAGCATGCCAGCGAGCATCATCCGATGTCCCTGAAACAGGAATACGAGGTAAGTGGTGCATGTGGTTTAAGTGGTGTAAGCAAGTGCCGTTAAATGTGCATAGATTGTGGCCATTACTCTATGCCACATGCATAAAAACGATTCCACCAGCAGCAACAACAACGGCAACGGCAACAGCAAAAACAAAACTCTAACAAAAAGCATTTCTAAAATTCGCGTGCCTCGTCGCCGCTTTCGGTTTTGTTGTGTTTTATTTAGATGCCCACAAGAGGTCCACCCCCCTTTTAAGTTTTTTAGCCGAGTGCAATATTGTATACAAATAACTGTATTTTGATGTTGCTTTTTTTTCTTTTTTTATTTGGTTTTGCGTTTTTTGTTCTAGACATATCGAAAATGTTTAGGCAAAACCAGACGCGGCTTTTATTTAGAACGGGGTATATTTTGAAATTTATTTCATTTTATTTTCCATGTCCTAGGTCATGTCTAGCCCATCGAGAGAGAGAGACGGGAAAGTGGAAATGAGAGTGAGAGATAGTCTCGAGGCTGTTAACCCATATCCACTATTTACATGCAATCGAAAGCAGAAGCCACGGTTCAATTTTTTGTTTTTTCGCCACTCTTCCTATTTCTATTATCCTTTTTTTCCCACATTTTTACACTCTCGCTTAGAATTGTTATTCATACATTTTATTGCTCGAATTTGGTTTGTGTTTTTTTATTTTTGTTGTCATTTGAGTTTTGTCACGCGTTCGATTTGGATTTTTGCGATTGTCAGATATTTGTCTGGGTGTTTTGTTAGCCATAAATCGCTTTGACAGCCATATTAAAAATATTTGCACATGGCAAACAATATTTTGGCTTAGAAGTTCCTATTTTCATTTCATTCATTTCATTTGTTTGTTGGTTTTTATTGTTGACCTTTTTAATTCGATTATGTTTTAATTTTGGCTTTTTATGAAAAAATCATTAGAATTTTGTTGAAATATTTTGACAGTTGCACTTGATTGGGCTTTGGTGTAGCCACTCGGAACTTCATTTAATGAATATTTAATGGCAATTGTTAGCTGATTTTGTGATGCAAGTGTGTGTGAAATATTTTAGTTACCCAAATGATCTATAGATTGAATTTCAGTAATAAAAATGTGCACTCAAGGGTATAATAAATGGTATTATTAGTTATTAGGATTATTTGAAGTGTAATTGCAGATTTTGGTCGTTAAGTGAAGCAGATGCAAATAGAGTCAGAATGAAATAGCTAAGGTAATTTTTGAATCTAGGGAAAAGCATAATTATATTGTGTTGCGTTCATTTTTATGCACTATTTCTTGGTACAAAAGCATTCACTTATTTGAATTTTAATATATTAAATTTTTTATCAAGTGCTTTACTAATAAATCATTTATTCACACAACGCAAGTATTCATGAAAAGCAGTTATTTCAGTTTTCCACTTAAATCCGCTCTGAAAGACAGCTTACATAAATATATTTAAATAAGGACTATATACAGTATTAGAAATTATATATTATTCTTTTAAAAGTATTATTCTAACGATTTTTATATATTATTTTTGTTTTGTTATTTAAAAAGATTAATAGTTTATAATATGTCGTATATTATTAAAAATAATGAAAATTTCTTGCTTATTACAATAATATATATAAAGTAACTAAATTACTCAACACCTTTTTTTATAAAATCAACACATATATTCCTTTTTATTCCATACCTTCTACGCGGCTACTTAATAAATTTACCAATCCAGGCGTATTTTTAATATTAAAACATTTTTTTATTTTTAGGCCAAAATGAACGATCACCACCATCACAACAATCTGCAAAAAGGTGAGTAGAGTTACCAAACCGTACAGAAAGGAACTTGAACGTCGCTGTCCTCATTCTCCTCCTGCAATGACCTGCCCCAAAAACTGGTATACCTGACCCAGGCAATCCAGCCGCCGAGCTGCTTAGTTCAGCGCTCCACTGGTTAATTAATTGCTCACAAAAACAACAAACGATAATCACGAATCTCGAGCAGATATGCTGCTATGGATCGGGGGCGCGCGCGCGATTCCAGATTGCAATCTGCAAACGAAAAATGCATACGTTGCATATAAAAGTTAACTTGCAACACGCGTGCGGCATGATGTGGGCAAAGACAAAAGGCGAGTGGACAATGTGGCCCATTCTGCTAAGAGGGACAGATACACCCCAGATACTCCCACGAAAAATTGACCTTTAACTGAAAGAACAGCAGCAACAGCAACAATTGGCAACAAGCTGCTTACAACATGTTTACATAAATTCCTAAAATGCAAACAACATCGTTGTGCAGCCCCACAACAAGAGCAAAGCAACAGCAACAGCAACTGCAACAGCAACTGCAACAACAAAAGCAGTATCAGCAGCAGCAACAACGGCGGCAACATTGACAGCAACACGCTCCAAAAGGGTTTTCGGTAAACGGGTTCGATATCGGGTTAGCTCCGTTGGCGGCAACGATCTCGGCCCGATAATGTCAACGCTAGGCAATTGGCCAATAACGTTGTTGTTGCTTCTGTTGCTGCTGCTGCTGCTGTTGCGATAAGCATCTCAGCAACATTGCGGCCAACAATGTAGATGTATATGTATCTATGCGATGCAGTGGCTTTTACTTGTATATGCCTGTTGGCTTTTACCTGTACAAATTAACAATACAGACGGCTTCAACTATGTTGGCCATGACTCAGAGACTTGCCCCGGCTGCAACTAGTATATAGTAGCTCATATTGCTGCACTAACAAAAAAGGTTGACAGACTTAAAATGTCTTTAAAATAGTTTAACACAAATTGTAGATAATAAATAAAAGTACACCTTATTCTATTTTTACACAATACGTTCGAAAACCATTTATGTAAAAATAGATATTACATAAATTAAATAATAGCAGATTGTTTCCAGATCTAAAATCCAACAGTATTAGAAAGTTCTTGTTAGATATTCCATAAGAAGATATTTTATTCTACAAAATATGCAGTATGATTTGGAAAAGATGATATCAAAAGATCATCAATATATATAAAGAAATGAGTAAAATTATTGCGAACCTTTAATATAAAATGTAAAATTGAAAAGATTTAAATTCTTAAAGAGTGATATTTTAAAAGCATGTATTTAAAATTAATTTAAGTAGATGATTTGGTATTTCTAGAATTTCAGAAATAACATAATATTTTAATAAGATTGCATATTAGAAAAGTTTATATGCACAGGAAAATTTGATTTGATGCGTATTCTAGAAAATTCTTACAAATTCTTTTTACATTCCCTTTTTTTCCTAATATTTTCAAACAACAAAGAGATTTTGAAGTGAATAAACAGTTTCCATTTTATTTGTCATAACCATGATTTAAAACTCAACATCATTGCATTATTGTGTTTGTTTTTGTTGAGTGTATCTCCTAGCCTGTCCGTTGGTGCCTGTTCATTCAGTTTGGACAACTTTGCCGAGCTGGCGCCATTCGCCCGCCCGTAATTAACACTAAAAATGTTGAACAACTTGAGTAGCCTTTGCTGCCAATTTCGTGGCAACAATTGTCTGCAAATGTTTTATTAGAAATGCTTTTGACATGCCAGCGGGGCGTCTTAACTGGACTGTCTGCGCTAATCCTCTCCAGACTGGCCAGACTCAGCGTTTGAGCTCATCAGCAGATTCACACAATTTTTGCACGCAAATGCGCTGGGCACTCAATTATAGATAGATAGATAGATAGATGGATAGCTGGATGGCTGGAACCCAGGCATAAAAAATATTTGAAAAAAATGTGAAACTATTTTCACATAAACTGTAACTCAGCGCGCTAGCGCGATTTCCCAGTGGCAATCAGAGCGGCCAAGTTTAATTAGAGTAGCCAGCGAGAAAAAGGCAGTGTAACAAGCGGGGGCAGGTGGGGCGAGTGGGACAAGGCGGCAGGTGGCAGGTGGCAGCTTGGCGGCAACGTGACGCGAGTGAACGTCGGCAACTTTAACAGAGACGCGCGGCATGACTCGAACTCGACTCGACTCGACTCAACTCAACTCGACTTGACTCTTGCAGCTGATGGACAGCCGTGGCAACATTAGATGGCGCCACGGCTGACACAATTCAACATCAACTGAAGCAAACAACTCAATTGCAGGTCACTTTCTGGATGACAATCGTCTGGAGCATCATGCGGCGGTCGCCGGACAAGGTAAGCCTTCAAGCCCCAGTCAAAGCTGTGCCTTTTAAGGTCCTGCAACACTTGTCAACAAGTTTTCTAATACTCTTTTTTTGGCATGTATACATTTTTGAAGAAAAAAAAAAGGAAATATTAATATAATTCATGGGAAAGCTTTAAAAGTCCAAGCTGGAATTGCTTTGCTCAAACTTCAAAATTAAAACAAAAAAATTAAATATATCAAATTTATATAAAGATAGATTTTAATTAAAATTAAGAAAGAAAAAAAACACAAAGTCTTAATATAAATTGAATTATTACATTTTATATTCCAAGAGTTTCTTTAAAAGTTTGCCTATTTCTGGATGTAATCGAGTAATTTATATCACTTCACATATTTATTTTTTATACGATAATGATAAATTGTGACAGTTGTACAGCTAGATACATTAAATTTTTGCAGATATATTACTGATCTAAGATTCCGTAATTAAATTAAATGTAGATTGCCATGCGGAATTAGTTAATTAAACTTTTTTTAGATAAAATTTGCCAATATTCTCAAATGAATAATTAAAATTCATTGAGGTAATCATTAGATCAATGCAAAGAAAATATTTCTATTAATTTTAAAAATAGTTTATACAATATACCAGGAACATAAATAATAATAAATTAAAAGTAGATATGTAATATATTTTATTTTACTAACAGGCAGCCTCGGACTGGGTAGCGGCGTCAACGGCTCTGGCCCGGGCGGTGGCAACTCTGGTCTGGCCGGTGGCTCGCATCATGGCAATCATGTCTCCGCCGCCGCTGCGGCTGCGGCCCATCATCATAACAACGCTGTGGCAGCGGCCTCAGCGGCCGCTCTGCTCGTCGTTCCGCAGCCCATCAATGCCAGCAAAATGGGCGGGCCCGGTGTGGGCGCCAGCGGTGGACATCCCCCAACCGGCGGCAGTGGACGCAAGTATCAATGTAAAATGTGCCCGCAGGTAAGTGCAGCCCCTCTTCCCCCGCCGCCAGCTGCTATTTGCATTGCTCTTAACTGTTAAGTTAAGGCCAAAGGTTTAACAGTTTGGGGATTTTATTTTTATTTTATTTACACTTTTTTATCGGTTTTTTTTTTATTGTGCCAACGGCCTTGCACAAATTGCTCGCCATTTAGTCCCGAAAATGTTGACAGGAGCTCGGGACAACGAGGCGACGGCTTTTGTTTACAATTTTCCAATTGATTTGCTTGCCACAAAGTTTCGAATTTCAGACAACCAGCACCAGTTCTTGTACCCCTCTCCTCGCGTGTCACCGTATCAAGTGCACTTTTCCCACATTTCATTCAGCTTCACTTTTTGGCGGCCAACGCACTTGGTCAGCTCTGGCCAGAAACGGCTTTAATGACACTCAAGCTGCGGCCAACAGATGCTGCACCTGCTCATAAAACGTCAATTATGCATTGAACTGTGTGTTCGAGTGTGTGCCAGTGTGTGTGCGTGTGTGTGTGTGTGTGCCAGTGTGTGTTTGTATTTGCCAGCGTGTTAATTGCAGCTAATTGAGCTTATTGTTTTCAACGGTTTCGCTTTTTTTCTCCGTTTTGTCAGTTTTTTATTTTTACCAGCCTGAGGCAGGTGGCCCAAACAGATTTTTTGAGTGCTAAGTTAGCGATATGCGTGGGACATAATTCCCGGGTGGGCTAAGCTCTTCAATGGAAGATTGCTTGGGATGGGTTAACATAAATTTGTATATATTTATATATTCCAGATTCCCTTAATTAATATAATTAATTAATAATAAATACTAGTTTCAAAAATATATCTTTCTTATGCCAAATTCAACTGAAGGCATAAAAAAGCAAAAGGCAATAGTTTTCTCAGGTTTTCTGCGTTCTTAAAATTCGCAAATAGAATAATGGAATTGAGTAATTGCTGCCTTATCTTATATACGAGCGTATGTAGTGTGTGTATGTGCATTAACAAAGATCGAACAAATGAAAGTAAATTGAACAACGCCCCGAATGAAAACCAAAAAACAAATAAAAAAATCAAAAATGAAACCCCAACAAAAAAATAGAAATTGTAACAGAAATTGTTGTTGTTGTTGCTATGTATATTTTTGGACAAGACCAGCAGCAGCAGCAGCAACGATAACGAAAATTTGTTGTCCATTGGCCGATGATATGTCGGCCAGATATGCCACACCCATAACGCCCACAAATTGTGGTGCGGAGCTAACAGCTTTTGCATCGTGTGCTGATGAGCGACACACACAATTGCACTGCGTGTGTGTGTGTGCGTGTGTGTGTGTGTGTGGGCGACTGATGATGTTGATGACGCTGCCGAAAAGCCAGCAACAATAGCAACAACAACAGCGGCGCAGAGGTGTTCATTTGAGCGAGGCAAAGTGAAATAGCAGCATGCCTAAAAGTATGCTGCAAACTTTTTTGTAGCTGCCGCTGCGTGCAAGTGAATTCACAGTTGTTGTTCAAGTGTGGGTGTGTACGTATGTGTGTGTGTGGGTGTCAATTTTGAGTTTCTTTTTTAAACGCACACACACACACGCATACGAATTTATGAGCGTGAGTGTATGTGTGTGCTGCACTACTGAAAATTAGTGCGTTTCTACGCTCAAAAGCGTCTGTTGGGCTGCTGCTACGTTTTTAATTACCCACACTTGGCTTTTTTTTCGACACTGCTTTAGCAGTTTCCTCGTTGCCTTTGTTGTTGCTGCTGTTGTTGCCAATGCAGCTAAAGCTTCAATTGGAATTACTTCACTTGGCACTCGCATCTGCGTTGTAGCAGGAACAGCAGCAGCAACATGAGCTACTTTTTTCTTTTCTGTAATGCCTTTGACTGGCCACATCTACGTATCCATATAGCATATAGCATGTCCACTTGTGGGCTGCCTGTGTGCATGGTTGCATATGTGTATGTATGTGTGTGTGTGTGTGTGTGTGTGAGGTACAGCTGCAGCCAGCCTATCATGTTAGTGTGCGCTGGCCTGCTTTCTCATTTATCGTTTTTTTCCCTGTGCTTTTTAACTGTATGAAAGGAGGGGCAAGCGTTATTTTTGCACTTTTTGCGTTGGCCGAAAATTTCTGTTTGAGGGGCTGGGTAAAGGTAGTAACTGTTATACTTATATGCTCTTCGCTTTATGGCGTTATTAAATTATTCTGAAATTATGTGAAAGCGTCGCTGATGCTGTGTAAAATCAACGAAATTATTGCGCGGCAATTATTGCTGATCTTTTTTATCAAGTATGCACCCACATTTATATATATGGAAAATTATTAATAAATATAAAATCAACATACGTTTTTTGTTGCTTAATGTGCAGATGAAATATATTAAATTCTTACTACATTTTGTATGAGTATAAGCTGTGAATGTACTTTCAGCCAGAATATTTGATAAGTCAGAAATACTGGCTTAAAAATTAAATCCATTTAAGGCGTCGCTTCATATAATATTCAATCAAAAATCTCAATATTTATTTTTTCCAGAAAAATATTTATAATAAATCATAAAAAAGCATTGCCGCGCCCATTTGCCAAAAAATATGATAAGCGAGCACCGCTTATATAAAATTACATAAAAAGAATTAAGTGGAATGCGCTCAGAAGTGTTGTTTTGCACCCTGTTATTATTAGCGCATGTGTCTTTGTGTGTGTGTGCCTGTATGTGTTTGTGTGTATGTGTGTGCATGTGTGCTGCCTTTTAGGCGCCTTCCCTATGCCCACAGCTGCCCTACATGCGTAATGCCCCTTTATTATTTTTCCCAGCAATTTTTTAGTTACAGTTGTTGTTTTTCGCTTTTTTTTTGGTATTTTTTTCACTCAGTCAACTTGCTTTAGCTGCCCAGCTGCATGCTGGGCACTAACACAATTACACACGCACAGCCAAAGCCACTGAAGCACTGGACATGGCCGCATGTGCTGACCAGAGAGGGGGCTGGCGGGCTATTCAAATAGCTCACACTATCAATTAGTAAAATTACATGCGAAAAACGAGCGCAAAATGTTTTGCCACGTTAGGCAAAAAAAATAGAAGAATTATAAAAGAACACAAAAAAAAAGTTTGAGCGCACACTCGCGCAGCACACACACACAAGTGCAGCTCATGTCAATGTGTGTGTGTCTGTAATTCCCCTCATTTAATTAACAATAAAAATAGGCTAAAAAGTCTAAAAAAAATGTAAAACTGCAAGCGATTATGCATACATGCCGCACACTCGTACACACAACCAACACACACGCACATATATTGCGCGCGTGCCATTTGTTAAACAATTTTAACGCGCGCCCCCGAGTAGGCAACACTTTTTTCCACCAAACTGCACAGCTCACACGCACAATCACACACACAGACACACCGGGGCCAAACTGAGGGCATTAAAATTTAATGCATGAATTATGTAAACTATTTTTATATTTATTTTTATTGTTGTCGTTGATTTTTGTTATTTTTTGTTTGTTTTTTTTGCGCTTTCGCAATTTTTCTATCACGGTATTGGTGGCCCCTGCATATTGCAATTGCCCCTGCGTGTACGCGCGTGTGCGTATTAGTGTGTGTGCTTGTGCTTGTGTTGGTCGGCGGCCTTTGGCATTAGCATTTGGTTAATGTTAACGCGTGTCGCCCTCTATCGACCGAAAAAAGTATGCCTCACATCTTTTCGCGTGGATTTTTAGTGCGGTTAGCAACAGAACACACACACACACACACACTTACACAGCCAGATCTGTGACAGCTTTCTCGCTTCAACGGCTGTTGCTAACTCTCTCAGTTGCAGTCTGCAGCTCGTTTATTTTTAATTTTATTATGTGTACATTATTTTTCCAATGTATTGATGTGTGCAAGTGTATATGTGCGCGCGTGTGTGTGTGTCTATTTATGCACTTGCCCGTTGAATTTAAGTGTTTTGTTTTGTTTTGCTTGTATTTTGCATTTTGCATGAAATCATGCACAGTTTTTTCATTCGCAACACTCAGCAAATTGTTTTTAAAACGTCAACTAGTTTGTTTTTATTATCTTTATTCCTATTTTATGTTTTTTTTTTAGTTTTGTTTATTAATTTTTTATTATTGTATTAACGCATTGGGCACCGTATTTATTTACATACAAATATGTTCAGCTTATGTTTTGCTTACTGCTTGAAATAATATAAATAAACAACGTGCTTTTAAATGTTCGAGGGAAATATTAATTTTATAATATTGCTTTCATTTATGCCACTTAATCACATTTGTTATTTTAATTTTCAATTTAAATAATATGACGAAAAATGCATTTAAAAGCTCTTGATATACTTTTGCATATTACTTATCAGCTATTGAGAGATTTAATAAAACCCTACAGATTAATTTTTATTTTGTACAATTAAATTCTATTTTTTTGTTTAGTTATTTTTTAAAGTTTTTTTTTATTTAAGGATGTCACACAATGTACCCTCAGTATCATCATATTTTTAAAATTTTTTTTTTTTATTGAAGTCAAAGGATGAATACACCAGCCTATTGCTTTGGTAAATTTCAATTTTTCTTAAGAATATTTGTTTGTAATCTATGAAAAAACAAAAATTATTAATAATGCTAACAATTATTTATAATACTTGAATCTACTTCATAAATTTACTGATTTTTTCAAAACATGAATTTTTGATTTCTATTAAAAAATTCTTTAAAAAAATATTTAACAAAAACTATTTTTCTATTTGTCTTTGTGGCGATCATTTTTACGCAATTATACCAACTAGTCTTAGTAAGTTGGTTCGTTTTAATATGCGATGTCAAATCAAAGAATTAATATTCATCTTTAAATGAAGTGAAAAGAAACTCGTTTTTGTGCCACGAAAACTGCAAAAGTTAAAAAGAGAATACTCTTTTATTGCTTTGTTTGCTACAAATATAGTATTCAAAGTCTCAAATTGCTAAAAATTGAAGAAATAACAATTTTTAAGCATAATATATTAGCATACCTGGATTGTCCTACAGACCTAATTGCTTTTAAGTTGGGGTTATTAATAAGCATTGAACTCAAACTACCATCAACCGATATGAGCCAAAAATCAATGAAAATTATTTGCAAGAAAATTAATCTTAAAATCATCTAGACAAGGCTAACGGCTACAGGCTCTTTAAATTCAATAGATAACTTAAGTTACCAGCTGACCTGTATCGGAAGGTGCTTCAGTCAGCTAGATTCACCTGAAAATAAATTACTTGAATAACAAAGCATTTGTTGAGAAAAGAAACCTACCATAGATCTAAAGTAGGACTTCACGGATTGCCAGTCTAGGCTGGATGAATGATAATTTTCACGCTTCCACTCATCATCATCCAGCGAACACGCCGGCAGCAGCGGCTCCACCTCAAGGAACTGCGCCCAGAACCCGGGCGCTTGGAGCAGCAGGTCACGCAGCACCTGCTGCCAAACAACAATGTTGCTCAGATTGAGATCGACGTCATCGAAGAGTGTTGGCGCGAATATAACGGCAATATTATTGATGGACATCTTCACGGCCGGACTCTGAGCAATGCGCTGCCAGTGCAGCATGAGGAATGCGAGCGTGTCGCGATGCGCCTGTGGCAGATCCACCATGGCCAGGTACAGTTGCTCCTCAGCGACCAACGGATCGGAGCTCTGCTGTGTGGCGAGCACAAAGTCGCGTCTGTGGTACATGGGTATCAGCGGGCGTTCGAGGGAGCGTAGAAAATCCTTAACACAACAGCACAGGGTGTGCGTATCCTTGTCGCCCAGATGCGGCGTCGTCTTGCCACGCAGCAGCTTGTGGTGCAGCCGTTTCACCTTCTCCCTGGTCGAGGAGACGCGATAGAGACCCTCCTGTTCCAGGCCACGCCCCTCAATCTCTGTGACACAGTGCACTATGAGGGCGGGCACCATCGGCGCCACATGTGGCACAAAATCGCTTAAATGTCCGCGCTTCGTGCTGATCAGCGGCTGTGGTATGCAGTTCACCGTTAGCTCGCTGCAGCAGTGCGTGTGGCAGCGCAGCGGACAGTCACGGCACCTCAGGCTGGCCACCGCAAAGCGTATGCTGCAAGTAGCTGGAGCGTGCAACATATGTGAGGCAAAGGCAAAGTTGTGACAGCCACTCACCGTTTGTTGCACTGAACACAGTTGCCCACGTTGGAGAAATACGCCTTCAGCTTGAAATTGTGCTGGCGCAGCAGCAGCTGCGGCGATTGCGTGTAGTTGGCCGTGTAGCACTCGACACGGTGCAGGGACAGCTCATCGCCGCCATTGGGATTCATGTGGATGCGCAGGCGATCTTTCTGCAGCGAGTCCATCGACGGCTCATCGTACAGGCGAAACTCTCTGCTCAGATCATTATACGAATTATATTCGCGTCGGAGACGGTTCCTGGTCTGCATCGCGACGCGTTGTGTCAACAAGTAAACTGCTCAACTGCCACGCAACCAGCGAATAACGTCTGTTTTGCCCAGTTATCGCCAACTTGTGATACCTATCCACATATTTGTTTAGCTATATACCTCGGCTATATACCATGTACTCACTAAATCAGCTGTCACTTTTCATTGAGTCAGCTGCATGGCCAATATTTTTCTAGCAAAAGTTTACTTCCCAGAATGTTTGCCTTGTCCTCGACTACGACTTCGTCTTGAAAAATTCGTCTCAATAGTCGCTCAATTCCGATGTGTACTCTTACTCAAAAAAAACAAAAATGTTTCAATTCAGAATAGTATGGAAACGCTTTAATTTTCGATAGCTCAATAAAACTAAACTAAAACTGCTTTGGATTTGACAACTCAGTGCCAATGAATCTGTAAGCATCGATATATCGTTAAGTAAAATCAGCAAAAAAAAAAAAACATCGAACTAAAATCATTGCTTAAACTGAATCTTAAATCTAAGTTACTACATTTTTTTTTATTTTTATACTATTTATTCAAATATTTATTTAAAATATTTTAATTATAAATTTAATCTTATGCGTGTTTTTTATTACCATTGAATACAAAAATTTAGTTAGAAAAGTTTTAATAATATTAATTAAATATTATTACCTACAATAAATATATATAAACATTGCTATCAGGTTTGCTTAATATTGCCTATCATCTATCCGCAATAACTGATATTTAGTAATTTCAAACATCGCAATGCACTTTAAATTCATGACAAAATAGTTTCTAATTAGATTACTATTAATACTCTACCCTATATACCTAATTATTATTTTACAATTATACTACACCTAAAATGTAAAAACAGCAAAAAAATCCAATTACATAATCAGTTGCTCATGTTTGTGGATAAGTCTCTGAAAAAAACTATTTAATTAATATTAACATGTTTTGCTCAACGTGTCTAAAAGTATCAATATTTATTGACACATTCAATGATTGCTTTATAGCCAAATTTAATTTCATTTCATGTCCACATTTAACACATATTTTTTACTGAAAAATATTCGTTAAATTCTTGGCCGCCACGCTCTAAAACTCGAAACCGCCGCTTTAATTGCTTTTAGATTTCAAGCCCAAAAAGGGTTTTACAAAACTTCTCTTTAAATATTTGCGCGACACTTTCGCGAATTCAATGTCACACCGCCGCCGAGATTGGGGAAAAAATCTGATGGGAAAACAATTTGTGAAAGTATCAATGAATTCTAAGCGCGATGAAAATGGCTCAATGGCCGCGCTAAATGGATGAAAAATTCATGGAAAAACGTTTTGTGACCAACAAACAAAATACGTCTAAAAAATTGAAAAACCAAAGGAAAAATCGAAAAAAAATGCGCGTGCACATCAAAAAGCGAAAATGTTAGACGTAAGCGAAGTTCAAAATAAAAATCTGGAATTATTTTTTGTTCGATTTTGGATTTTGGCGTCTGACAAATGTGTTGCATACTTGCCGGCGCAGCGTTTTCCCATCAATTTTTTAACGAACAACGGCCACAGCGCAGCGTCGAGCAACGTTGGCAGCGGTGAGGGGGACAGGAGAGGGGATGGGTGCGAATGAGGCGCAGCAACGGGCGAAATTAACGAACAAGGCAGACAAAAGGCAAAAGAATTTGATTTTTATATTTTGTTGCCGTTTTTTAGGCGTCAGTTGCAGCAGCAGCAGCGACGGCAGCAGCGGCAGCGGGCATGTGTGTGTGCGTGTGTGTGTGTGTGTGCCTGTTATGGGCGTCGCATTGAATTCGTAGTTATTAATGCGTATTGAAATGCACATGTGCATGTATACCTACGTAACTCTTTCTATTTGTTTGTTTGTGTTTGGGTGTGTGTGTGTGTAATTGGCCCTAGTGTGCGTGTGAGTGCGTTTGAGTGTGTGCGTCTGTTTTGTTTGTATTCAAAGTCCACAAACGCCAGTCACGCATCGGCATAAGCCCATGCAAGTAACCATAGCAAATGTGCGGGCTTTGCCCCCAAAAACCACCACACTTGCCCCCCTTCGATGCCAACCCACCTGCAATATGGGTGTTTCTGTGTGTGTTTTCGACTGTCCACTGTGTTCAAATACAACAACACAACAAAACAACTAAAAAAATCTCTGTGACATGCAAAAAAAAAGTTGAATGAAAAAAGCGAAGAAGAAAAAAGCAAAACAAAATGCAAAACAACGTAGAAAGAACTCAAACACACACATAAAAAAAAATGGAAATATTACATCAAAATCTACTGACAGTGTTGCCACGTGGTGTTAATTAATTTTTACCATATGCCAAAGTTGCAACAGTTTTTCTAGAAGTGAAAATATGGAAAGTTTTTCCTGCGACAGCAAGTAAAAATGTAGCAGATGGTGTTAGATAAATGCTGAAAGATATTAATCGCTATAAGTTAACCAAAAAATCCATCAATGCATACTTGGAGTGATTAAATAAATTGAATATATACTTTTAAATACGATATTATGAATACAATACCTTTTTTCAAATTCGAAAATGTTCGAAAATAGATATATTATTCAAATTAATTTTAAAATAATCTGCAAAATTTTATCACAAATAATATAAGGAATATTGAAAATAATTGAAATATTCAAGACAGCATTTGGGTTTTGAATTATTATATTGTTGTGTGTTGCCCTTAAATATGTTCTTTATCAGATATATATTATACTAGTAGTGAAGTTTTAAATTTAAGTTAGTCATATTATAACCTAATTGAATATCGGATTACGTTATTTAAATCCCCTCAAAGCGTAAACCCTAATTAAGTTGATTAGATATATTTTTTAAAACCACAATTTTTAACTATTCATATAATTCATGTTAAATATTAAAAATGTTTTAGCATTACGCATTAAAAGGCACATTTGTGACATTCGCCTATAAGTTCTATAAGTTCTACAGCACTTCCAAAGAGGCCATAGACCAAAGGCCAATCTATGCACTCTATAGCTATTGCTTGACTTGCTCTATAACCTAAATTGACTAACCCAATTTTATAGCACTAAAAACAGCAATTTATAATAAATAAATATTTCAATGGCAACTCTACGAATTTTTTGCTGCCATTACCACGGCTCGAAATAAACTAAAAAGCAAAATCTAAAAGCAAATGCAAACACAAAATGCAAAAGGAATTGCAATAACACACAGGCCCCTCCTGTATGGATGTGGACAAACCAGCGCGCAAAAGCAAAGCAAAAACAAAGCAGAGCACGGAGAAAAAAATGCTGTTTTTGAGCGGGTCAGAAGTGCGGCGTGCGAGCGAGACGGCACGAGGCAATGGAAAAAATTGTTTCCTGGGACAAGGCGGCTACGTAAAAAAAAGCGGAATATTGAAGGGGAGGCTGCATGGAAAAAATGCACAGCAAATGGAAATGGAAGAAATTCAAAAAAAAAAAAAAAAAACTAGAAAGCAAGAAAAAAATGCGCAGAGAGGGGCAAGCAGAACTGCTAAAGCGTATGGAGTAGAAGTTGAGGCAAGGTTGCAATGTGGCAGCAGCAGCAGGAAAAAAACAACTTAGGAATAGCAGCGACCACGACGCCGGCGACGAGCAGCAGACAAACGACGGCTGCAGCGCAGCGGAAGGAGTGCGCTTTGTGGCCTGTCTGTGAGTGAGTGTGTGTGTGTGTGAGTAAGGGTGTGGGTGTGTGTGTGTGTGTGTGTGTGTGTGTGTAGAGGCTTGCTGCTGGCAGTTAAACCACGCGGTGGCTTAGGTCAGGGCGGAGGCTGCCTGAGGTGTGCTTGCTGTCGCTCTGCGTAACTCTGTGTGTGTGTGTGTGTGTGTGTGGAACATTTTTTTTGTTATATTGCGCTTTCAAGTTTTGCTTTTTTTTTGTTTTGGTATATTTTTGGTTTTGTCTCTGGCGTAACTCGACGCTAGACTGATAGAGTGCTCCAAAGCGCCAGCCGCGGCGGTTGACAACACTGCGCCGTGTGTTAGTGTGACCAGCGCTGCACGTGAGTAGCATAAAGACAAACTGCATTGCCTACTTTTCAGCGCAGCTATAAAATGAAATGATACATTAGATATCAAATAGAATAAATTATTATTATTATAATTAACTTTGCAATAAAATTACAATTAATTAGATTATATATAAATATAATTTTTTTGGTTTACATAGAAGCCATTGGCATTGCCACCCGCCAAAACCAAAAGCAAAACGCAAAGTCAAATTGCAAAAAGCTCTTCAATGCAAACAGCAGAAAAAAAGAGAACAGAAAAAACAGACAGCATCAAAGTCGAACAAAACAAAATGCTGGATAAAAAGTGCCAGACCATTGGTTTGGGTTGGCGGGGCTGGCAAGGGGGTGGGTGGGTTTGTCGAATGCGTTAGGTGGGGCCAGTTGGCAGCAAATTTGGGGGCGGCAAAGGCTAACACGACGCTGGCAGCGAAAAAATTCCATGCGTTTGCATGTCTATGAGTGTGTGTGTGTGTCTGTGTGTAAGTGTGTGTGTGCGTGGACAAAAATTCCCCTTTTTAAATTTTTTTTACACACAATACTTTTGTTTTTTTTTTTTATTTTTTTTTTGCGCGCGCGTTTTTTAGAGCCCATCGGTCGGCTCCAAACTTGCCTCACACCAAATTGAGTTTGGGTCAATGTTGACGGCGGCTGTTGCCTGCTTGCTTGTTTTTGTTGTTGTTGTTGCTGTTGTTATCGTTGTTTTGGCGCTGCTCTGTCAGGTGGCTGCGACGCTGGCAGCGCAGTTGCCGTGGACCGCGCAGCATTTGAATAGCGCCAGCAGCGACGCCGCCTATGCAACCGAAACTTTTTTTTGCTTTTACTCTGTGTGTGTGTGTGTGTGTGTGAGACTGTGTTTGTGTGCGTAGCATTTTTTTGCCCGTTTAGTTGGTTGTTGTTGTTGTCGCCTTTTTTTTGCGAAGTTGCCGTTGCCCGATTGTGGGTGTATGTGTGTGTGTGTTTGCGCTTGCCCCTTTGCTGTGTGTGTGTGCTGTTGTTGTTATTGATGTTGTTGCTGTGTCGGCCGGCGGCGGCCTTTAGTAAGCCAGGCCGCCACCCACACACACACACACACATACACAACTACACGCCGCTGCTGCTGCTGCGTTTTGAAGCGCCGCTGCGTTTGTGTTAGTGCGCGTTTTGTCTGTCTGGCTGCCACCTCGTGCCTGTCGATGCCGCCGCCGTCGCCGCTGCGTCGCTTTGCATCTCTCTCTATATATATATATGTGTGTGTGTGTGTGCGACCCCCCGAAAAATATATTGTTTCAGATTTTTTCATCATCGCTTTAGTTGAGTTTTTACATTGGTGACGGATCGTGCTCTCGGCTCGGCACGCGTTGCTGCTCCAACGAAACGACGCTCGACGCTCGACCCTTGGCGCTTTCGACGCTCGCTGCTCGCTGCTCGACAGGGCTAAAGCGCGCGACTTTCAGTTCAGCTGTGTGTTTTTCTGTGTGCGCAACATGTTCCTTGAGACGCCGCCAATAAAAGTAACAACAACAACAACAATAGCAATAACAACCACAACAGGCACAAACACAATCCCAACAAACAACGCGCAGCGTCTTCGGCTGGCGTCGTCCTTGTCGTCGCCGCGACAAGGCTAAGAAAAAGTAGCAATAGCTACAACAACAACCACAACAAACAGCTAACAAAAAACATATCTAAAACAAACTCGAACTCGCACTTGACTCGGTTTCCGTTTCCGGTGCGCGCTTTTAGACTTTTTCCGGTTGTTGCCTTTCGATTCAATTGCGCGCTGTGTGTTTATTTATTGCTGCAGAACTCACACAAACAACATGTGTGTATGTGTGTGTGTATGTGTGTGTGCATCTTTAAGATACGCGAGCTTCTATTGCTGCAACACTGCCCGTCACGTGCTTTAGCGCTAAGAAGAAAGCGAAGCTGGCGCAGCAGCTGGCATTGTTTTCCTTGCCACACACTTGCCTTTGTCTGCACGTGTGTCCGTGTGTATGTGTGTATGTGCGTGTGTGTTTGTGCATATAAATAATAAATGCTCTTCACGGTGCTACCAATGCTTGTGGCTGTTTGTGTGTGTGTCCATGTGTGGGTACCGCTTATCAGCTGTTTCCTGTGTTCAATATCAAGGTCACAATTATACTCAGTCATTCTACATAAAAGAAATGTGCCGCCGGCACATTTTATTCATCTTACATTAGAAGAAAATACGTCAGCATAGCGTCCAAGTCTTCATTGCTTGAAAAGTGCTTCTTAATAATTTCTAATTTACTTCAGAAATTATTTCAAAAATGTAATCGCTATATTTATCTGAGGACTTTTTAATATCAAGTGCTACTCTGTAAGAGTTTTAGCAATAATAATAATATTTAGAGAGTCTTTTACGATAGCCTATTGCTAGTTGGGAAATTTGGACGTTTGTCTTAATATGAATCTTCTTAATAATTTCATTACATTAATAACACTCTTTAATAACTTAAGAAATATATTAAAAACGATAATAAAAAGGGAAAATAATAATACAAATGTCAAACATTTTATATGTTAAAACAATTATAATGTCTGATGTAAGATTTGATTGGAAGATCGCTTATAAACCTTAAAAATTTACAAGCCTGAATTAAAACTTGGCCATTTATAGCTTAAAAATAGCATATTTATCACAATTCCTTGACACAGCTCGATCTTAATTAGAACCATGTAATCACATATTCAATTTAAGAAAATTACCTTTTTAAACAACAAAATCTGTACCACATAAGTCTGGCGAAAACTTTTTGGACCGAGACAACAATTAGTTAAATATGTTTAAAATATATATTTATGATTATCATCGAAATATTTACAAATTAATTTTTATAGCCAGTGGGAGTAGGAATTTCTTTACCCTTAGACTCTTTGCACTAAATTCTGATCTTATCTTTATTAAAAAGATTAAGATTTAAGCTAAATTGAATTTACTATTGAAATTGGGGAGATATGAATTTTCGCTATTTTTTTTTTGTCTGCTTGCCAGTGTTGTCTCACTCGTCAAGTTTTCCCAAATTATTGCTAATCAAATTGTGCAATATATGTGAAATTTATATCGTACTCCGTTCAGTTATTAATATGCATGCCCTTATGCCATTCTTTGAGCACATTGTTGACATAATCCCAGCTCGATTACCCAGGCTCAAGCATGGGTCATCTTTTTCAAGCTGACTTCACACTAACTCGATCTGATGCTGCTCGCCAGCGTCATTGCAACTGTGAGTTTTTGGCTCAAACAAAAAACTATTGATGCTTAAACTAATTGGGCAGCACAAACACCTGAAGCTGAATTTAAATATGAGACTGGAACGGAGCCTGAGGGAGAGGCACGCATGATCCAGGTTTGGGAATTTGATATGCTGAGAAGATGCAAAGCTAGCGCCACACAAATCGCTGCGCAACCCGTTAATGAGACACAGCTGCGAGTTCACAGTTGTGCCACGCCCCCATAAATAAACACACACACACACACACATACACACAACAACAACAACAACAACAGTTACAAGCGGTTTTGTTATTTTGGAGGCATATTGGCCACAAAATTAATTTCGCCAACGATCAGTTAATCAAAGGCAATTGCGGCGTGCACAACGTGAGCGGAAAATTTCGGGCGTACGCTTCTAATAGTTATTCAAAACAGCATTAATATATTATTTTTAATTAAGGTGCAAAGCAAAAATTAATTGCATATTTCAAGTGATGTGAAATTAATTAATGATTAGTGCAAACAAGCGTGACCGCAACCAATATATAATATATATATAAAAATATAAAAAACCAATAAAAAAAAACCACAGCATATGTAAAATTAAATATCATTAAAATGCATAAAAATAATAATTAAATGAATAAAAAAAAGCTATTTATGCGGATCGTATGACACCAAGCAATGCATTTTTCTTCAACTGACAAATAGTTCGAAAAAATTTAAATAAAAAAACTGAAACGGAAACATTTTTGTGATTTTGTACAACTTAATAAAAACAAGCTAAAAAGTGGTGTGAAAAATGCATTAATCAGGCAACAACAATGGCAAAAAGTTATGAATAATATAAGAGTGGGCAAATTTTTTTGCATTTTTTTAATTCTTACACATTTTTCAATTACGGGACAAAAAAAATCTAGAGTTTGAGCTAAGAGGAAAGTGCAAACCACTAAATGTTAATTAGTTAAAAGCCCGAACTATGCATTAACCCGAACTTCTTCCCACAAAACAAGCACACAAACATGCACAAGCATTAACACATCAACACACCCCGCACACACACACACACACACACACACGCACACACACACACATCCAAAAGCATTCCCCAGTTTTTGCTGATTTTTTGTATTTTTTGCAATTTTATTTGGTTTTTTTTTTTTTTGTTAATTTGGTTTTAGGATGGGGTTTACATTATGTGCAGTCCATATGCACATAAATTTCTATATATATAGCTCACAATCACATGTATTTGTTTTGCTTTATATAACACAGCCATTTAAAAAGAAGGAAGATCCCATTTTAAATGCATGTCGTAATTTGTACGCAAATAATTATTTAGCTAACAAATAAAAAAAGCAAAACTACTGCAAATGTGATATTACATGCATTCGTACATATGTGTAATCTTTGCATATATGCAGTTTATTTGCACGAGCCACCCGACTTCTTATCCCTACAGTTTTTCTGCATCATTTAAAATTATGAATATACTCTTTAAAAAACATCAGTAATCTTTCGAAACATATCATTTAGGCGATTACTAAAACATTTTTTAAAAATGAAAAACTTGCACTCAACCGAATGCGTTATACATTGCAGGCAATGTAAATGAGTAATAAAGGATATACGCTTTTACTTTCTACTGTTAGAAAATCTGGCATATCAGTTTTCAAACAATTTAATTTAAGTATATTTAAAAATATTAAATATTGTTTCGAGTCCATCTGCTACTCAACCCGTAAAATCGATGGTTGTTTCTATTGATATATCTGTATTCATTTATTCATTATTTATTTATATTATATTTTTCATCCTACAAACACGAAACTAAGACGGCAAGATAATTAATTCAAAATTAATACTTTATTAAAAATTACTTTCAAGTTAGTTCTACAAAAATTTGTGTATTCGAAATTTTGAAAAATATCTATTTCTCTCGTAAATTTTTAAAAGTAAATTTGAATGATACGGAGATGATGGTAGTATATATATACAATACAGTTATGATACAGAAAAACAAATGTTAAAATATAAACAAATCCCTCTAATCCGCAACAATTAAAAGAGAAACACATTATATGCAACTGATCAAACTGGCAAAAAATATATATATTTATGTGTGTCAAAATGTTGACCACTTTTTATTATGCAGATATTCTAACCCACAAAAATGTAATTCAAGGTCAATGTCGTGAATACCCAACGAACTTTCAATTCCATCTAAACACAAAATAAACAAAATATTGCCGCAAGTACTCGTCAACTACTCAAATGTATATGTATCAAAAAGCAACATGCACAGAATGCAGACAACGATAAAAAAAATTGAAATATGCAACAAATGAATGAATTATTCGCGGCGTTTAGAAATAGAAAAACCGCCCAAAAAAAACAAAACAAAACAAAATGGAGCAATGCAAATAAAAACAACGAGGACTTTCACCTGACAAATACGCAGGATGTCTGCTGCTTGTCTGCGCTTCAATGACTTGCCCCACAACAACAAATAGCAAAATAAAAAAAGATTATAACGGCGAATAGAAAAAAGAATTCAACGCTCTATAAAAACACAGAGAGTCACCGACAGAGGCAAACAAACAGCGGATTTTTTATATGATGAAAAAATCTAATCGAAGCGCTTCAAAAACAAGCAAAACGCGATGCATAAAAAATAGCAAAATAGTCAAATTGAAAAAAAAATCTTGCTCCTGTCCACAGAGGAGACCCAGAGGGTTGCATGAAATCTGAAAAGTCAAATCCGTGGCGAAAAAATATTTCCGCGTCGGAACCAAAAAAAAAAAAAAAATGGTCGACGTGCAGCACAAACGAAGCAATTGAAAATGCAAAATAAAAGGCACGCAGTAGAAATGCCGTTAGATTTAGGACAACTAAAAAATAACCTAACAGAACGGAAAATGAAAAAAAAAGAAAGGAAATTATATTCAGTTGCCGAGACGAAACCGTTTTTGCGGTCGCCTCTCGCAGATTTTGAATTTGTTAAAAAAGCGTCTCCTACAAAAATGGTTACAAAAAAGTGTATATAAAAAAGCCATGCAACAGGCAGAAGTTCGCATATATGTGTTTTTCAAGTAAACGTGATCAAAACTACCAAATTGATAGCTATAACTTACTTGAAGTCATTAGGGTATTTTTCACTTATGACTAATTAAATTAAAAGTGAAAGTTTCAAAGCAAAGCCGAGTTTTTTGGGTAAAAATCAGAATGATTTTTAATTTACACATAGTCCTTTTCAGTGGTATTAATTGTTAATCGTTTGTTGAAGACATTGTTGAAATGAGATTTTAACTTATTTAAAAAAAATTTTCAAAAACTTTCCTCATATTCATGCTCATGCTTTCTTTTTATTATTATTCATACTTATTGCTACTCAATAAAAAAAATAAGCTTCATAGTGTGAAATCAATGGAAAAAAAAATATTTTAAAAATAATAATTATGTGGTAACCAAAACAATTATAAATATGTTTGTTGTTTTATGTCGTGCTAAACAGGTATAAAAATAGTTACAAAAAATTAATAAAAAAAAAACTAAAAAAACAGTTTGTTTAAACGAGTTAAAGTGACAACAATAATAGTATTTCTAACAAAATGGAGGGCCGTTTGATAGAGTATCGTCCAATTGGCGGTGGCCTCGATTACCATCACAATTCACCGCTGATTGGCGAGATTCCGCCCGTCGGGGGCGACTACAGCCACGCCGTGCATCGTTCCATAGATCATCTGCGCAACAGTTTGAACGAGCGCGTGGCCCTCGGACCGCTCAGCGTCTTCTCCAACTCTCCAGATCTGCGCAGCTCTGTGCTTAGCTATAGCCAACAACCGCAGCCGCAGCAGCAACAGCCACAGGTGCCACAACAGCCACAGCAGCAGCAGCAGCAACAACAACAGCATCAATATCACCTGAGTGGAAGCGGGGAGCCACTGCATCAGGCCAAGCCGAATCTGGAAAGCGGCTCCGCTCTGGCTATTAACGACGTCAGCAACAACAGCTCCAAGCTGATCAATGATGCTGTCGTAAGCAGCAGCAGCAGCAGCAATGCTGGTGGCGGCACTGCAGCCCCCACGGGCTCGACACGTGGTCGCAAGTCCCGCATCTACCCCAATCCCAACCAGCACATTGTGGTGACCAGCAACAGCGTTGACAACGGTGGCATTCGCATGCAAAACGCAACGATCAATGAACGCAACCCAAATGCAAATCCCAATGCGAATTCGAATCCAAATCCAACTGCAGTCAGCGGCAGTGGCACCGTTGCCAATGCCAATGGCATCTCCTCCTCAACCAGTTCGCCGCATCACATGACACATGATGTGAAGGATACCAAGGTGAAGACTTGGGGACGAGTGCAGTGCAATGAAAATCCATTTTGGATTGTCTATTTTCTAGGCGTTCCAAATATTAAAAAACGTTTCCTAAAAAGTTAAAAAACAGGGTTTTCTAGATTCGCAATATTTTCAGGTTCACCAATAAATTATAACTAACATAAATTTTATTATTATTTTTTTTTTATAAAAATAATGGACCCTACCCTTATTCATTTTCAAAGACAACTTTAAACTTATTCAAATTACTTGATATTGAAAAATATATTTAGTAAAAAAAATTAAATTATACTTCTTCTTAAAAAAATATATATTTACTTATTTTTTTATATGTTTTTTTTTAGTTTTGACTTAACACATTTATGCAAGTGTGCTATATTCGACATTATAATTAAAAATATTTACAAGAAGCAAGTTTAATTCCAAGGCAATGCAAAGCAGCTGACTAAGTTTAAGCCCACCAGCTACATCCCAACTATGAGAAACCCAATTACACACCAACACTGTTGATCTCTCTCTAAATTACAGATCTTTAGCTCGAAGGCGGACCTGCAGCTGCATACGCAGATCCACATGCGAGAGGCTAAGCCGTACAAATGTACGCAGTGCTCGAAGGCGTTTGCCAACTCGTCGTATCTGTCGCAGCACACCCGCATCCATTTGGGCATTAAGCCGTATCGCTGCGAGATTTGCCAGCGCAAGTTTACGCAGCTGTCGCACCTGCAGCAGCACATACGCACCCATACGGGCGATAAGCCGTACAAGTGCCGGCATCCTGGCTGCCAGAAGGCATTCTCCCAGCTATCCAATCTGCAGTCGCACTCGCGCTGCCATCAGACGGACAAGCCGTTCAAGTGCAACTCCTGCTACAAGTGCTTCTCCGACGAGCCCTCGCTGCTGGAGCACATACCCAAGCACAAGGAATCGAAGCATCTGAAGACGCACATCTGCCAGTACTGCGGCAAGTCGTACACCCAGGAGACCTACCTGACCAAGCACATGCAGAAGCATGCGGAGCGCACGGACAAGCGGCCGCCAATAGCGCCGGGCAGTGCGGCAGCTGTTGCCGCCGCCGCAGCCGCTGCTGCTGCCGGCCAGGGGAGCAATGCGCCAACCGCGACGGTGGCAGGCAACGCGCAGCATCAGCGCAACAATCTGGTGTTGCCGCCGGTTTCGATAGCGCCCGGCGACAATGGCTACTGGCCAAAGGTAAGTCCCGATTCGGCAGCTGCGGCCAATGCCATGGAGGTTATGCATCAGCAGCAGCAACAGCAGCAGCAACAGCAGCAGCAACAGCAGCAACAACAACAGCAACAGCAGCAGCAGCAGCAACAGCAGCAACAACAACAGCAACAGCAGCCGCATCACCATCACTCGCAACTGGGGGTGCCACCGCAGCAACATGGTCCGCCACAGCAGCAACAACCACAACACCACCACCCACAGCAACAGCAGCAGCAACAACAACAACAACCACCGCCCCAACACAACATGGAGGCACACTACGCCCAACCCCCAGCGCCCAACAGCAATCAAAGCAATGGCCATCCGCCAGAGCAGCTGCAGACGCATCATCGCATCATGCCGGAGCCAGTGCGGGAGGATATAGGTAAGCATCGATGCCCCAAAATCTACAAATGTTGCACATAGCTTAGGTAATACTCTCCCACTGCAGTGCCCACGCCGAGTACAGTGGGGCCATACGATGCCGCGTCCCTAACGAAAGCCACCAGCAATTCGGCATTTACGCCGATCAACTCGATGCCGCCGCACCTAAACTCGCTGAGCCACCATCCGATGGCGCAGCGGCCTTATCTCTACGATGCCATCAGCTTTCCGAACAAGAATGTCAACCAGAACAATGCCAACGCCTTTCCCAATCAGCTGATCTCGCTGCACCAGATACGCAACTATGCGCATCAGCCGGCGGGCCTGATAGCCGGCGAGCATCTTCTCGGCGTGAGCGTCGGGCCTGGCAAGGACAAAGGATAGCTAACGTCGTACTTTTAAGTTGGCCACGCCTCCCCTCCCATTTTTCTAAGTTAGAGTACTTTATCCATATGATAATATTTATATATATATATATATATATACATATGTATATATATAGATGATATTGTGTTGACCGCCGATTTGTATGCAATACGAGCTGAGGCCCGTTTAATTAGTTACTATAAGGAGTGTCGCGTATCCTGTACAGTATTAATTCGTAGTTAGTCTCTCCTAGTGCATACACACACACGCACACAGTTTACTCTAGATTTATTTTATCGTTTAGCACAAACTGTATATTGCCAAGAAGTGTATTCGTTTTTTCTAATTTAACTACACCGTCCAATTAAATTTTAAACTTGATTTCCTACGTGGAATTGGCAATTTCGGATTGCATGCCAACTGTTTTAATAGATCTAAAGAGCGTTTGCCTTGCTTTAAAAATTCAAATGTATTATTTCTTTATTAAATCCGCATACATTTAAAACGAACTATTTTCTAAACATTATTATTACAATTCCAAAACAAATATACTAAATGTTGTGATTAATTTGCCAGTGCTACTAACTCATTATATAACTACATTCCATATGTGCAGCACCAAATCAACTCCTTTGCAGTTAAAACTTTCCAGTTAATTAACACAAATTTGTGTAGACTAAAATACAAATCGCAGCTTAACTTCATTTCAAACTTCTAATTATCATGCACTATACCGGAGCTATCAACATCAAACATTCATAACGTTTTTGGAACTTATTTGGAGCACTTTAACATCTTTTCAAAAATTCTACTAAATGATGCTTTAAAACTATTTCAATTTCCGTATCTTTTCAATTACATATGTAAATATTTTAAACCGTCTACATATAGATTAATTCCATGTGCAAAACCGATCTCGCAATTATATCTAAAATCAAATGGCAGCATTGAAATCAAAGCTAATGTAAACTATAAACTATAAATGTTATGTACATATACAACTACTAAGATTAAAACTGGCAAGAAAAAATGAAGAGCATAAGTAATCCAATAATTATTTACGTGTATCGTATTGAATACAACAATTTCTCAAAGAAATTTTCAAATTTAAAGAAAATACAAGAATTCAAATCCCGTGTGTTTACAAACTATAACAGAAACTGGAAATGCAAAATTACAAAAACTATTTTGAGCTAGGCATAAGACATTAAAAAAATACAATATACACTTAATTTCAAAACTGCAAAAATAAAATGCTGTTGAAGTGAATATTTTTGGTAAGACTGAAGTGATCAAAATTTAAAAATCAAGAGCAAAAGTTTGAATACAAATTTAAGTATACAATTTTTACTGAAAATTAAAGAACTAATGTATCAACTAAGCAAACTCAACTAAATGTGTCCTAAAATTCATACTAAATGTCAGCAAATTATTAATTATCAAGTAGAAGCGCATCAAATGTATTACATGACGAAAACTCATAGCACAACAAAGCGAAAGAAATAAATAAAAATTGCTAGAGTTTAATTCCGCAAATCTTAATGTAAAAAAAAAAAAAAAAACAAATCCTAAAAACGAAATAGTTAATAAAACAAAAAAAATACAAAATAAATATATTAGGTTTAAGCATAGCAAATGGAAACTGGCCACAAAAAAAGTTGCGTCTAAATATATGCAAAAAAAAAATAATAAAATAAAATAAAAATTACAACAAATATATTACTTTAAAAAATATATAAGTAAATAAAACTAATTACATATATATAATACACTTATGTAATTACCAATTAAAAGATATGTGTGTGTTTTAGTTAATGTAAATTCACATTTATTTTTAGCTCTAAAATCAAACCATAATAAAGAAAATTCAATTTGCTCTAAGCGTTATTTAGGATAGCAGTTATAAAAGCTCTGATGTTATATTTGATCGTTTCGGTAGCCGCTTGCTTCTTCTTCTTTTTCTTCCTCTACTTCTTCTATTTCTGAAGTGGCATTAGCGCATACAAATAGGTCGGACCAGAGCACCAAATCTAAATGGTTCTTTCAGGAAAAAATATCCCCTTTTTTCTTCTCTACTGCAATATATGTCAAGCACAAGTTAAGATTTGATATGTCAGTATGTAGTAATATATTTTTAAATTTTAGCATAAAAGGTGAGTTTCATTTATTTTACAATTTTATACATTTAAAAGGCAAAAATTATTTTTGAGTAGTAATTTCTGGCAATACCATTCGCTCTGGTATATTAGTGTTATTAAAAAATAAACAAATTAAAAATTATTTTTAAATTAAAAAATAAAAAAGAAAAAAAATTGAAAATAATACGAAACATGTAAGAACGGTGTAATTTGACCGACTAGCTTTAAAACTGTGGAAGATTTAAATTTTTGCGATTTGCAAGGGCGGGAGTTGGCGCGGACGGAAATACTTACAATGGAGCAATGCGAATTTCCAAAACATTGTGTAGAACATAGCCGGGATCCTCATCCTTATAGAAATCCAAACCTTGATTGACCTCCGCAATTTTGTAGTACATATATGAATCGGGTTCAAGTCCGGTCGGAAAACTTTTCGTCTTTACGACACACTCCTCTTTTGTCTCTACTAAATGGGTTGATAATATGTTGCCCACGCATTGATGTATATAGTTGCCCTCGTCGTTAAGCATAAATATGGTCACAAACCAGGGCGTCACATCTGGATAATGCTTCGACTTGACTTCGCAAATAGGCTCACAAACGGGATTGGCCGCCTCCTGAGTCCACTCTCCCATCGTGTTGCACCAGTGTTGGCCAACATTATTGCCACGCGAGTTGAAGCCAGGTGCACAGGTCACCATTAGTTTGGTGTTCAGCGTGAAAGAGTTCTGATTGCAATCGACTGCAGCTCTATCAGAGATGCACTGCGTCGTGTAGTTGGCGTTACGCACTAGATGGCTCTGATCGCACATACGCACACACGTGGGCCAATTCTTGAGCCACTCGTTATTCTTACATATGTTTATGCTGGCGCCAGAAATCTGGTAGCCAGCCTCACAGGTCACGTTCACAATGGTATTTTCCGGTACGTGACCTTTGGAAGTATAACTGAACTCCGATATGTAATCCTCCACATGCATGCCTGGATTGGACGGAAATGAGCAGGAGAGTGTTCGCCACACACTGGGGGTATCACAACTTTCCTCAGAATCTAAATATGGCGAAGACTGTTCATCAGATTGCTCGTTGAAACATATATCGGCTAACTCGTCGCTGCCATCAGCACAGTCGATTTCGTGATTGCATACATAGTTATCGTTAATGCAGGCACCGTATTCGCACCGAAACCCATTCGGACAAATGCCGTCACTGCACAATTCCACGGTCTCGTCGTCACCCTTTGGACAATCGTTTACGCCATCGCACACTTGACTCCACCGCAAACACTCTTGGCTCTTCTTGCATTGCATTGCAAAGTCGTCGCTATAAAGCGTATAGTTTTATCATATCTAAAGTCGGATAGACAAAACAGACCAAAACTCACCCGCAATTACCACGCAAGTCGGTTAGTAACCTTTCAACTTCAGTGTCGTTTCCACACAGATATATGTTTTCATCGCTGCCATCCAAACAGTTGTCGACTTGGTTGCACGTCAGATTCTTATCGACGCAGCCCCCGTAGTTGCAACGAAACGAGGTTTCATTACAGACATTCGCATAGCATATGCTAAAGACCTCGTCGCTTCCGTCCTTACAGTCGTCGGATCCATCGCACTTCTGGGTGATGTCTATACAGTTGCCATTCTTGCACTTAAACTGATCAGAAGAACATCTACCCAATGATCCAGCAGTAACTGTGTAGAGAGAAGCGAACGATAACTGTTTGAGCTGTGTATATTTATTTTTTGCTGATTTGTTAAATACTATTAGAAGAAAATTGAGCAGCTGTGCAGGGAGAAACAAATATATAATTTTATTGAATACATATCTGTTTACAACTGTATGCATTTATTTTTGGTTTTTTATATATTTTTGTAACTTGATCAACTAAGCAGAAGGAACGAACGACAAGTTAATATTTTCACATAACTCATATTTCTTTACAAGTTTCTTTATTTATTATACTCGTTTACGAAGTGAAAAAAAGTATATAGTGTATTTGTGCAGTGTCCGACTTGCTAGAGCTAGTAAAATCTAACGCATAAAACCAAAACCGAATCAAAAACAGTTTAAGAGCTAGAAGGAAGTGTAGAGCTAGAGGGTTGCTCAGGTTGATCGGCCAGAAATTCCGGCCACGCCCACTCACATCGTGTGTAGATTCTACACAACTCAAAAACCTAATTCGTGCCAATGCAAACGCAAACGTTCTCTAAAAACGCGCTCGGTTTTTTGTTTTTTTTGGGTGCCATGGAACTGGGGTTAAATATCACAACTGCTGCGCCCTTTAGCTGATTATGAAATTGTCATTCTGGACCCACGCTGATACCAGGCGGTGTCAATTTCAGATTTAATTGTTTTATTTTCACAACGTATCAGCTCTTAACATTTATAGATAACAAAAACATATGCACTATAATAATATAATAGCTTTTCTCACCTAACACACACACGCACAAAGACGTCGCTAGAATAGCTAACAGCATTATAAATATATATATATATATATATATATATATATAAAGAAATATATATATATATATATATATGTAGATATATAGATATATTTATATAAATATATATATATTTACATTTGTATGCATATATATATATAAATATAGCTTATAAATGGCTATTACTCAACCGCTGTTTTGAAGACGCACTGAACGCTTCAAGAGATTTATGCAAACTAAGGTCTATAAATTTAATCAGAGGCTGAACAACGTAAAAGTCTAAGGCAGATTTGATAACAAGTATACATTTGTATATAAAGCGATAGCAACCAAAAGTTGTGAATGAATGTGTGTTTATTGAAACTGGCGTATTCAGATTAGATTTCTTGCATAAATCATCATCATCATCACTTGAGAGGAACATGCACCACATTATTTTATTTTTATTCATTTATTTATTTTAATTTTATTTTTTATAATTAATTGATTCATTTCCTTTAAATTTGTGTTTAATATGAAAGAAGGAGAAATCTTATCTTTGGTTAAAAATCAAATATATAAGCTTACTAAAAGCTTAGGAAAGAGAATATTGGTTTTGTGCAATGACCGTCTTGCTATCCGTCTGTCCGTATGAACGCAGTTTTTTCGCCACTATTAAATCCCGCGTCAGATAAAGTGTTATAGATTTTGTACTGCGCCCACTGGGGGTGTGGTAAGCCGATAACACCTAAAATCACAAATCGATATAGTCCACAATTTTAAAGCTAGAGGCACCAGCCTTGGTTGATGATCTCCCAAACAAATTGTGAGGTTGGTATTCCAGCCACGCCCACTAGAAGGTTTCCAGTCGCCCCCGCCCTGAAAAATAGGATGTAGCTATATATGCCACAGTTTTTTAGCTCGATTCACACATATATATTGCAGGAATGCTCCTCCAGTCATCGCAGAAAATATTTGTTGGCCACGCCCCCTCATGCCCTATAATCTCAAAAACTTATATACCTGAAAGCTCGAATCGATAAGCATATTTGCTCAATTTTAAAGTTATAGCCAGCAAATTTGATATGCAGATAGCTAATGACCATCGCAAAGGATTGCGACCTTATTATCCCGGCCACGCTCACTAGAACGCCCCCAGCACCCCCGCCGGAAACGCGTATATCTCCCACCGTTTTTATAAGTTATCAAATTTGGAGGGTAGATAGCTGTTGACCTCCTTTTATGATCAGTACAAATGTATGTAACAGACAGAAGGAAGCATCTCAGACCCCGCCCGTCTGTCTGTCTGTTCAGAGACTACAAAAGCTAAAAAGCTGATCTTGGACTCATTCGCAGATAAATCTTATTTTAAGACATTAAAAACGATTACGATTTAACTTGATGCATTAGCAACAGCAACAGCAGCAGCAACAATAACAGCAGCAGCAACAGCAGCAACAACAATAACAGCAGCTGCAACCCCCGGAGATTTATTTTAAATATATGTATAATTACCAAGTAATAAATATTTGTGCGTGTTTTAATTAATGTAAATTCAAATTTATTTTTAGCTTTAAAATCAAAGCATAATAAAGAAAATTTACAGCTCTGATGTTACACTTGATCGTTTTGCTTGCCGCTTGCTTCTTATTCTTTTTTTTGAATGGTATCCGGCTTACAAATGGGTCGGACCAGATCACCAAATTTAAATGGTTTTATCAGGGTAAATTGCGCTGCCTTTGTCATTTTTTCTTTTTCACTGTAATATATGTAAAGTGAAGGTTAAGATTTGATGTATCAGTATATAGTAATGCATTTTTAAATTATGGCATATATTATTTTACAATTTTTTAAATTTTAAAGGCAATAATTAATTTTGAGAAATATTTTCCGGCAATACCATTCGCTGTGGTATATTAATATTATTAAAATCGATACATAAAAGCCGAAGAAACAACTTTTAAAATCATTTTTTAAATTTCAATTAATAACAAAATAAAGTTTCTATCTCCACTTCTTGACAAATTGTGTAACACCTCTCTCCCTAAATACTTACAATGTGGCAATGCGAATTTCCAAAACATTGTGTAGAACATAGCCAGGATCCTCGTCCTTATTAAAGGCAACACTATGATTGCCCTCCGCAACTTTATAGTAGATATATGAATCGGGATCAATTCCGGTCGGAAACCTGTTCGTCTTTACTACACACTCCTCTTTTGTCTCTACTAAATGGGTTGATAATATGTTTCCCACGCATTGATGGATATAGTTGCCCTCGTCGTTACGCATAAATATGGTCACAGTCCAGGGCGTCTCATCTGGATAATGCTTCGACTTGACTTCGCAAATAGGCTCACAAACGGGATTGGCCGCCTCCTGAGTCCACTCTCCCATCGTGTTGCACCAGTGTTGGCCAACATTATTGCCACGCGAGTTGAAGCCAGGTGCACAGGTCACCATTAGTTTGGTGTTCAGCGTGAAAGAGTTCTGATTGCAATCGACTGCAGCTCTATCAGAGATGCACTGCGTCGTGTAGTTGGCGTTACGCACTAGATGGCTCTGATCGCACATACGCACACACGTGGGCCAATTCTTGAGCCACTCGTTATTCTTACATATGTTTATGCTGGCGCCAGAAATCTGGTAGCCAGCCTCACAGGTCACGTTCACAATGGTATTTTCCGGTACGTGACCTTTGGAAGTATAACTGAACTCCGATATGTAATCCTCCACATGCATGCCTGGATTGGACGGGAATGAGCAGGAGAGTGTACGCCACACACTGGGGCTATCATAACTTTCCTGACAATCTGAACATGGCGAAAACTGTAGATCAGAAAGATCTACATCTAGATCTATATCAGATAGATCCTTGATACAAATATCGGGTAACTCGTCGCTGCCATCAGCACAGTCGATTTCGTGATTGCATACATTTTTGGTGTTGATGCAGGCACCGTATTGGCACCGAAATCCATATGTATGTGGACAAAAGCTAACACTGCACAATTGCAAGGTCTCGTCGTCACCCTTTGGACAATCGTTTACGCCATTGCACACTTGACTCCACCGCAAACACTTTTGGCTCTTCTTGCATTGCATTGCAAAGTCGTCGCTATAAAGCGTATAGTTTTATCATATCTAAAGTCGGATAGACAAAACAGACCAAAACTCACCCGCAATTACCACGCAAGTCGGTTAGTAACCTTTCAACTTCAGTGTCGTTTCCACACAGATATATGTTTTCATCGCTGCCATCCAAACAGTTGTCGACTTGGTTGCACGTCAGATTCTTATCGACGCAGCCCCCGTAGTTGCAACGAAACGAGGTTTCATTACAGACATTCGCATAGCATATGCTAAAGACCTCGTCGCTTCCGTCCTTACAGTCGTCGGATCCATCGCACTTCTGGGTGATGTCTATACAGTTGCCATTCTTGCACTTAAACTGATCAGAAGAACATCTACCCAATGATCCAGCAGTAACTGTGTAGAGAGAAGCGAACGATAACTGTTTATGCTGTGTATATTTATTTTTTGCTGATTTGTTAAATACTATTAGAAGAAAATTGAGCAGCTGTGCAGGGAGAAACAAATATATAATTTTAATGAATACATATCTGTTTACAACTGTATGCATTTATTTTTGGTTTTTTATATATTTTTGTAACTTGATCAACTATGTAGAAGGAACGAACAAGTTAATATTTTCACATAACTCATATTTCTTTACAAGTTTCTTTATTTATTATACTCGTTTACGAAGTGAAAAAAAGTATATAGTGTATTTGTGCAGTGTCCGACTTGCTAGAGCTAGTAAAATTTAACGCATAAAACCAAAACCGAATCAAAAACAGTTTAAGAGCTAGAAGGAAGTGTAGAGCTAGACGGTTGCTCAGGTTGATCGGCCAGAAATTCCGGCCACGCCCACACACATATTGTGTAGATTCTACACAACTCAAAAACCTAATTCGTGCCAATGCAAACGCAAACGTTCTCTAAAAACGCGCTCGGTTTTTTTTTTTTTTTGGGTGTCATGGAACTGGGGTTAAATATCACAACTGCTGCGCCCTTTAGCTGATTATGAAATTGTCATTCTGGACCCACGCTGATACCAGGCGGTGTCAATTTCAGATTTAATTGTTTTATTTTCACAACGTATCAGCTCTTAACATTTATAGATAACAAAAACATATGCACTATAATAATATAATAGCTTTTCTCACCTAACACACACACGCACAAAGACGTCGCTAGAATAGCTAACAGCATTATAAATATATATATATATATATATATATATATAAAGAAATATATATATATATATATATATGTAGATATATAGATATATTTATATAAATATATATATATTTACATTTGTATGCATATATATATATAAATATAGCTTATAAATGGCTATTACTCAACCGCTGTTTTGAAGACGCACTGAACGCTTCAAGAGATTTATGCAAACTAAGGTCTACAAATTTAATCAGAGGCTGAACAACGTAAAAGTCTAAGGCAGATTTGATAACAAGTATACATTTGTATATAAAGCGATAGCAACCAAAAGTTTTGAATGAATGTGTGTTTAAAACTGGCAATTTCTTGCATAAATCATCATCATCAGATTTAGCTATCTAGTTCAACTTAACATGCACGACATTATTTTATTTTTATATTTTTTTAAATTTTTTTATTAATTATTAATTAATTGATGAATTTGCTTTAAATTTGTGTTTAATATGGGATCTTTGGTACAAAATCAAAGATGGGAGCTTACTAAAGGTATTTTTGAATTAATTTGTGAACAATTACGACTTTTCTTTAAAAAAAAGCAAAAATACGATAATCATGACGCACAGTGTACACATTGAAAATGGAAAAAATATAATAATGTTGCATAAAAAAGTGTCTATAAGCGGTAGAAACTTGTCCTTGTCACGTATAGATTAAGTTTATTTCAAATGAAAGAATCGATCACCCAACATCTCTTAATTTGTAGATACTTGCAAACCTACTTTATATAGTCTTACTTGGCTTAATTACAGTTCAAATAAAAAAAGAAAAGGTATATAACATTTTTATTTTTGTATTTTATATAATATGTTTTATTACTCAAATTAACCATTCAATGTTGCTTATCATTCCTATTACATATGTATGTATTTGTAGAATTACACATTTCACTTTATATGTATGCATGTTTGTTGCTAGTATATATTTATATGTATATGAAAATCTGCTTTTATTTTATTATTGTATGCACTTTAGACGAATTGAAGTTTGATTGTGGACAACAATTAAAATTTGTATTTATTTAAATTTCTTGGGAAGGTATGATTATATTTATAGTATGCATTTTGTGCTTGACTCTACGTTTTTTTTTTACTGTTTCTGTCAACATATTACAAAATATAGCACATAGGGGAATTTTTTTTGTTTTTTTGTGAATGTGTCTAAATGTCTACTGTTATAAATTTAACATATTACGGATTTAGCAGCTATATAATTCTTCGCTTGTTTTGGGACTTTGCGCAGTAAGCTTTGCTTAGTTATGCTGGGAAATATTTTAAAAGTATGCTTAGCAAGTGCCATTCGATTTTAATAATGCTGTTGGGTTCTGTTTTCGATTTTGAGCTATGCATTCTATGTATCTCATATATGTTGTATCTCGTAACGCTAGGTTATATAATTACTTGTTAATTGTGTTTTCTACATACATTCTATTGTGTTGTTCCGTTTTTGGGTTTTGACTTGTTTTCGTTCTTTTTTGTGTAATTTGTAACTTACCGGTGCATAAGCAATTTTCTGCGTGTTCTCTTAAGTTTCTCTCTTTTTTGCTCAACTTTGATTGTATTTTTGGGTTATTTTTTTCTTTCTATTTTTCTAAAAACATTTTGGTTTTGTCTATGTATATGTATAAAGTGATAAGCATAGAGCGTGAGATACACCTCGGACAAAAAAATTAGGTAAAGTACTTTTAAATTATGTTTTTGTTTGGCGGACGTATGTCGCATAGATATTTCCTTTGGTGTTTCGAACTCAGTTTGTGTTTGTTTTTAATAATTGTAAATAAATATTTGCTTAAAATATAGAGTTATTCTTTTAATATAACATTAGTTCATTTTAAACATATACAAAACGTATTTTTGGTGGGCAAAGTTTTAAACAATGGACTACAAATTATTTATGTTTAGGTAATACGAAAAACATAATTATTAAGAGTGCAAAATAAGAATATTTCAAGCGCGTTAAATATTTTTCAGTACATATTATGGAAATTTGGGTTTAGCTCAAAATTGAATAAGTGATTTTTACACAGCAACAAATTTAAGGTTTTTTGTTGTTTTATACGTATGTATACCTGTTTTAGCTTTCAATATATATGTATGTCGCGCATTTAATTAAATATCTTACACATATACGCGTTGTTAAATACTAAACATTTTCTAATACATTTAATTTACTCAATTTTTTATTCTTTGTGTTTTAATTTTTGTGTGCCTTTTTCGCTATGTTAAAAAAAAACAACAAATTATTCAGCATAATTAAATGAATACTTCTAAAAACTTTTAAATTAAATTGCCGTGGTTTCAAATATCAACAAAAAAAACATATATATTTAACTGTGTGTTTCCTGTCGTATTGTGTTTTTAATGTTGTCGTGTAAGCAGCGCCAACGACCCGGCGACCTCACATCCAAATTGATAAGACTGAAGCGTTCTACTCATTCAACTTGTGCCACTCGGCAATTTGACGACGTGGCGAATTGCAAACCTCGTTCCAATGGTTTAAAGCGGTGCTGCTCGAGTTGGGACCACCCAGCTCCAGACGTCCAATAACCTGTAGACAGTTTGAATATCGGATAAGCATTGTATGTCTGGCTAATGGCAGACTTACCTCATTCTTGGTAACGCGATCCCAGTCGAGTAGCATCAGCTCCAATGAGACGCCCTCCAATGTGGCGCCGGTGCCCTGCAATAGGTGATATATTTATATATATAAATATATATATATTCGATTACTAAGTTTTTGCAATGTCTACTCACCTCTGCAGCGGGTATATCGAAGGCAAAGCTCTCATTAAAGACCGGACTGAGTGTGCGCTTCTTCACGTGCGTCTTCTTCTTGGCTATGCGCTGGCCATTGTAGAGCAAATAGATCTTCACATAGGGATCAGCCAGGCCGGTGACATCCATGCGCGGCAAATTGCGCGCTTTTAGCAAGACAACAGTCAGTCGTCCTGCAGCCGGTTGCCAGCAGAGCGAGATGAGCAGCTCGCCACGACCCTGAGCGCGTATCTTCAAGCTGCGTGGTTGGATTTCCTTGCTGATCGATAGGGCCTCCTTCGATATATCGCCAATTTCAATGGAGGACAGCGGACAGACAACCTCACCAATGACATCATCACGGGAATAACGATCGAAGCTGAGTATAACAAAGTGCAGGCTCATGTTCTGCAGATCGCTCATGTTGAGACCATAAAAAGTGAAGTCCTCGTCGTAAACCGGATTCCTGGTGTTGCGCACCACGCGAGTCTTCACCTTGTGCTGTTTGTCCGGCAGCAGCTGCAGCTTCACATACGGATCGGTGGCCGCCTGGGTGCGTCCATTCATGCCAGTGGGTATATCTCCGGTGCCGCCCGTTCCGCCCTTGCAGGGCAGCCCGCGGCAGCGTATGATGGACACCATGAGTGCATTTCGTTCGGCCAGAAATCGAAGCTTGAAGTAAATGGTGCCCAGTTTGCCATATTGATCGCTCACGGTCAGCTCTCTGCCATTGGCCAGCGCATCGTCCAGTGTGATGGTCACATTGCCATTGGCAATGGTCTCCACCGGCGAATGGTGTTGATTGTGGTGCTTGCCATTGTCCGCGACGTTCAACTTGTTGGAGCTTTGCTGCTGCTGCTGCTGTTGATGCTGCTGCTGCTGCTGGACCATCTGTGGCTGCTGTGCCTCATCCTCCTCAGCATATTTCACATTCTGCGTTGCTATCGGCGACGTCGACTGATCCTGCATGGGCGAGAGCAGGCCCATCTGCTTGCCCCCGGTGGGCGAGGGTGACTTCTTCAGATAGTGCGGCGGCTGACCGCTCGGCGAACGAACTGCGGTCGGACGACGTGTCGGTTGGAATGGGAACGATGCATCATGATGATTTTGCTTCTTGTTGCGAATGCGCATCTGCTTGGCGCAGATGCAAGCCACCGTCGAGAGCACGGCAGCCGCGCTGAGGCCCAGTATGGCTGGCACAACTGCAGCAAAGGCAAATTACTATATTTAGAATACGGCAGGTCAAAGTTTAAGTAGCCTAATATTTATATTACATCTAAAATGTAGCAGTCTGCAATCAAAAACTATTTTTAACAAAAAATGGTAATACACCCTTTTAAGACATTTTAGCTGTTTAGTACCGATATCTATAATAGATGAAAGACAACATATAATTCGAATAGACTAGTTAAGCAAGAAAATAAACCAAGCTAAATTGTCTTATTGCCTAAAATATTAAATTCTATAATAAAACCTAATGCTAAGGGTATATTTAGAGTATATTAATTAAATATTCCCAGCCAAAACTTGAAGCAGCTATAACTTCTACTGCAACTTTCAACCATTTGGTTAATGATAATTGTGTCCATTTGTTTTGGCCACAATATGTTACTCACTTGTGTCCATCATGCTGACATCTGGCATATACTCTTCAGCCATTTTAGTGCCTTCTGGCTTGGGCCGCACTGCGCGTTTCTTGAGCTGCTTTGAAGTTTCGCGTAGCTGCACGGAATAAAAATTAGTCAGATGGGTATATGTAGTAACAAAAAACGAAAAAAAATACATAGAAGTAATTGAAACAGCAAAACAAAAAAGAAACGAATATTTTCATCCCATCTTCATACATTGATTTTGCCACAAATCTGGGCTTAAGTTCCCTCTTTCCGTTTTTGCCATCTGCTGCTTGGGTTTTCACGTTTTTCGCACACTTTTGTTGTTATTTTTCATTACTTGACAAGCACATTGACACAGGCACACATGCACAAACATGAAACCTGTGCACGCATACTTGTGTATGTCTCCTTCGCATGATTCATCAACCCACCCCCGATAAAGCGCAGCTCTTATTACTCTGAGGGGTTTTGCTCAACTTCAATAAAATATATATTTTCATAACTTTTGTATTTCGAACACAAAATGTAAAATTTCTGATTTTAATTTAAACACTCCAAACATTTTTGGCTTTATCAAAATCAGTTTGAACTCTTATTTTTATTTTAACATCCAAATTTTCTTTGATTAAACTGCAGCTGGCTTTAGTTTAAATCCGTTTTATATTTGAAAACCTCTTTTAAATGTATATTCTTAATTTATTCTTTACCTCTCAGTTGTCTGCAAATTCGTTTTTCTTAATTTTCGACAAATATTTCCCAGAACTAAGCTGTGCGAATTGTACAACGCAGTTCCACAGCAGTCGCACTTTATTTTGCCTTTCAACGGTCAGAGTCCACTCGTTGTTCACCTACAAATCGTTAATTCTGCGCCGGCGCACTGAGCGCACTCGTTTCTTTTTGTGTGGGCTGCTCAGCGAGAGCTTGGACGCTAACTTTTTGCCAGGCAAGCGATTTGGCTGCAGGCAGTGGTTGAAGAAGCCTCTGACGTATGTGGATTATATTACATTTGCCAGGCGCTTGGACAGATATCAATGCGAACAAATTATGCAGCACTAGCAGCGTTTTATTGTGTGGTACTGGCAGCACTTTGTATGTTTACTGTTTACAAGTATTTGGGGTTGATATTATCTCGGATTTAACCGACTGCACAATACTCGTTCACATTAAACAGCAGAAAAAAAAAAACAGTCGAAATTAATCTTGATTTGTAAGCTGCGATAAATTAGGGGAGTCCCTCAGAAAACATTGTTGTGCATTTTTTTTGATTAATCAAACGGTTTCTTTTATCTCTACTTCTTTCTGTTCTCTTTGCTTGGTATTGGATGACTTTTACTCATCTTCCTGGCTAAATTAAAGAGCAGTTTAATATGTTGATCAGTTAAGTGGACAAAAAAGGTCAAATCTTCGAATGCTTTTTCACTTTGGACTCGTAAAGATCAGAACAAACCAATCAAAAATTCGATTCTATAGACTTTTAAGAGTACAACAATATATATCTTTCTCAATATATGTCGGAATACAAATGGCTATGATACAGACATTTAAAGCTTAAACATGAACTAAAATTTGCATATCTCGTCATATCTTCGAATATAACACCATTTCAGACTCGTACGGGTAAGGACCATCAAATGACTTAAAAAAATTCTGAATCCAAATTTTGACCAAATTTGACAAGAGCAACAAGGGGTAACATCACAATTTTTGTCAAAATCGCGAAAATTTTAAAGTTCAAATATTTTGATGGATATCGATTCTATAGACTTATACGATTCCAAAGAGGTATATCTTTTCGAAATCGGACCTCATTTGGCCGAGATATGATCATTGAAAGCGTTTTAAGAAGGTAAAATCCGCATCTTAATTTTGACAAAAATCACAAGGGGTAACATCACAATTTTTGTCAAAATCGCGATAATTTAAAGTTCAAATATTTTGATGGATATCGATTCTATAGATTTATACGATTCCAAAGAGGTATATCTTTTCGAAATCGGACCTCATTTGGCCGAGATATGATCATTGAAAGCGTTTTAAGAAGGTAAAATCCGCATCTTAATTTTGACAAAAATCACAAGGGGTAACATCACAATTTTTGTCAAAATCGCGAAAATTTTAAAGTTCAAATATTTTGATGGATATCGATTCTATAGACTTCTACGATTCCAAAGAGGTATATCTTTCCGAAATCTGACCTCATTTGGCCGAGATATGACCATTGAAAGCGTTTTAAGAAGGTAAAATCCGCATCTTAATTTTGACAAAAATCACAAGGGGTAACATCACAATTTTTGTCAAAATCGCGAAAATTTTAAATTTCAAATATTTTGATGGATATAGATTCTATAGACTTCTACGATTCCAAAGAGGTATATCTTTCCGAAATCGGACCTCATTTGGCCGAGATATGACCATTGAAAGCGTTTTAAGAAGGTAAAATCCGCATCTTAATTTTGACAAAAATCACAAGGGGTAACATCACAATTTTTGTCAAAACCGCGAAAATTTTAAAGTTCAAATATTTTGATGGATATCGATTCTATAGACTTCTACGATTCCAAAGAGGTATATCTTTCCGAAATCGGACCACATTTGGCCGATATATGATCACTTAAAACGCTTTAAGAAGGTAAAATCCGCATATAAATATTGACAAAAATCCCAAGGGGTGACAACACAATTTACAAATGTATTCTGTTAAAAATAAATTATAAGTTAAATAAAAAAGATAAATTATCTCGATTTATATTAACTACCTTAATTTGTTTTTATATAGGCAGACACAGTATTTTAGTTTCTTTACACTTTTTTAAAATGAACAACTTAATAACGAATCATTTTGCTTGACAACATAGAAACCTTAAATAAAATAAAACTATAATAAATACGAAAAAGCTTTCAAACTGAAGCTTTTCTGGCCCGCCATAACAACCAGAGAGCGACAAGCGAGCTTTTAGCCGTACAAGGCGAAGTCAACTGGAACCAGTGGTTCCGCAAGCGACTGCACAACGAACCAGACAACAGCTTTAGCTTCACATTAGTCTTTGGGGGGAAGTTTAAAAAGAGTCGCGCTTACCGGCCAGACGCTGAGTTGACGACGGTCTGCGATTGCGCGCAGTTCAAAACTTGTTGCTAAAATCTCAGCGAGGCCTAAACTGCAAGCTGGCCAGTGTGCTGTCAAACTAAGTACAGTGCGTGTGTGTGCTGCTGTGTGTGCTAACAATTAAAAAATTTATAAAAAAGAAAGAAAAAATACAAATAAAATATCAAAAAAACGTTCAAAAATTGGTATTTATCTAATTTCGGTGCACGTCTTCGGCGCAGTTGTGCAATTGCCCAAAAATAAAAAGGCATTACCAATAAGGAGCGGCTGAATAAAAAAATAAAAGCTAACTGTTTTTTGTCAACCGAAAAGGAAACTGGCCAACAACTGGACACGGGCATAGAAAAACGTATGTAGCTTTTATTATTTGTTGTGATTGGCCACACTTTTGGCATTAGAGGAAGCGTCAAAACCAATCCCCAAGCGGAACTTGGCTGCGCTTGTTGGCAACAATTTTTTGCATTTGCACCTTTTTGCAGCTACATTCTAAAAAGTACTTTTAAACGTTTCTTATTGACACTATTTGCGAGCGTTATGTGTGTGTGCGTGTGTGTGTGAGAGTCTTTGTGTTTCTGTGCCTCACGATTTTTTAGACATGTTTCTAAATTTAGTTTGCCCATTGTACAGGTTTTCTTTGATATACTTATGTGACCCATGTGGTCGCTAATCGGTTTGATATTTCTGCTCTGTATGCCTGTCGCAAAACGTAAAAACCGTATCGTACTCGTATTAAGGTGTTGCGTTATAACAGTTCATAACGTTTATTACAGTAATAGGAAATTAGCCCGGTTTTTTTTTTTAGTTTCGTTTTTTTCTAAACAACGGAAGCTTGTGGCATTGTACAAGATTCAGTGTGAGTAAAACTTTTTCCTAAAGATCTGCAATCGATTTGAATGCATATGAATATCAGGGTGCACTTATTGAGAGTACTTGAAAAGCGAATACCCTGTAGTCGAGTATAGAGGTTTCTAATTAACTGGCAGCAAAATTGTTTTAGTAAATAAGACAATATTAAAATTTTTGACAAAATACATGAATATGACCATAATATTATTGACAAAATTAAAGCCTCAACTTTAACAACGCGGCGACGATATGCATTACTTCAAGAATTAGACAAATGAAAAGCTATAAAATAGTTTGTTGCACTGACTCTAAGATTTTATCAAAAGGCTATTGACATGTCAATCAATTTAATTTATAGTTTATATATACATATATACACTTTATAGGGTCTCAGATGGCTTTTAGTATGTTACCAAACCTGATCTCTTTATAATGCCTTTTTAATGAGCTTAAGGGTTCAAAAAGTTATATGTACAATTATCGGAATACGGAATTATGCAAACAAATTTTTGCATATTAATAAGAATTTTTTTAATCATCAGATCAAAAATAAACGAGTGATCAACCACGTGCATAATTAAAATTGTAGCTGTGCAATAACCAAGTTAAATAAATAATATAAAAAAGTAAAAGAATAATAATCATAAAAATCATTTTCAAATTGATGATTGGCTGAACTCAATAAATAATTATTTGAAAGCACGCTTTTATTTAAATTTTTTAAAAAACGAAAAACGTCGAAAACTTATTTGCCAATACACATACACATACACACGAGTCACAGTTGGAATTGGAGTTGGAGTCATGTTGAAATGTCAGCTAAAGATACAATTTGTACCTCCCAGTGTTTTTTTTATTTTTGGAAGCGTGCTGTATCTCCCATTGTTGTTGTTGTTGTTACTGTTTTTATAGGATTTTTGTTGCCTATTGTTGCTACTCTTGAACGGCAACGATTGACTTTTTGCTGCCTGGCTGTTTGTTTATCTGCCTTGTTGTTGGCTCCCTTATTTTTTTGCCTGACACTTATTCATTCATTCATTCATCTGCGATCTGTTTGCCTTTTACTTGGCTCCTTTTGTGCGGTCGCTGTTGTTGTTGCGTTTGCCATTTGCCATTTAAATGAACTACGGCTTGGACTTTATTTGTTTACAATTCGTTATGGCAGATTTTTTTATATTATTTTTTTCGAGTTTTTTATATTAGTTTAGAAGTGGCACACTTTTTGAGCCAGAGACGGTGACAATAATAAAAACAGCCTTAACTAGGTCACATGCGACGGGCAATTGGTTGAAGACTTAGCTCAACTTGATGTTGGCATTTAAGAATGCTTTAAAATGTTGATTAGCATATCATTTTATGCATATTGACTTTTTAGAAAGTTGAAAGGCTTAAGACAAAGGTTTAACTTGCTAGTCGTTGATTATTATTATTTTTTTAAATATTATTTAATACCTTATCATCTACATAGAGCATATGACAATAAAATTAGCTACGGATGCTTAAAACATTAATTAAATGTTTATTAATTCAAGCATAATACTTTCTACACATAAATACAAGTCATGAACTTTTGTTACGATTTTCAATATACCTTCTGCTTAAAGCATGTATGACCTTATATGTTAATATTTTGAAAAAATTTTGCTACTATTTATTAGTTTTTTTATTAAATTGGAATTTACATTTTAAAGGAATCTTATTTTAAATTAAAAAGTTGGTACCACATTTATTTATAAAGGAAATAATTTATTAATTTTATTAATTGCATATAAATTACTTTAATCATATTATACACCAAGTGTATTCCATAGTCAATAAACCCTACTACTGCATTTTGACTTGTTTGAGTTGTTTAACAAACAATAAAGTTCCAGTTTTACAACTTAAAAGCATAATAAATGGCATTCGCCGGCGTTTAAACATATTGACGTTCGTATCATCAAAGCTGGTTATCAGCTTAAGCTGACTGGTCAGCAAATGTGTTTTAAGTCTCCAGCTGTCTAGCTATTTGTCTGACCGATACCACTGATACAAGAAATGTTATCCTGGCGACAAGCGTGAGAAATGCATATAAAACATCAATTACAGCAGCAGCAACAACAGCGCTGTTAACAAATTCAGTCATTTAGCAATGAAGCTAAAAGTGTTGTTAGTGTCGGCCCATCGGCAAAAATCATGGTACCACATTCAGACAGAGTCAAGCCACATTCGCAGTTGATAGGCAGCTCCTGAGTGCCGTTGACGGGCTGCCCACTTTTGCATCCGCCTGGAGGCCGAAACAGCAACACATTTCATTCACCATATCTGCTGTTGTTGTTGTTGCTGTGCAGCCGTGTAGCTGCTTTTTACCTTTTTTAGCACGTAACCAGCTATCAATCAAAGGCACAAAGCTCATCTCAGCGTTGCTCAAATGATGCGCCAGCAATTGCAGAATTTCACTTTAAACTTAATTGTGGTCACATAGTTGTTGCTGCTAGTTGTTGTTGCCAGTTGTTTGTTGTTGCCAGCGCCAACGTAATTGGCAAGCATCAGCATAGCGGCCGTGCATTGGGCAGCCAAGGGTATTACATAGCTTTGCAGTTGCAACAGAAAAAAATAAAAATAAAAATAAAGGTATAAAGAAAAATGCAACTGAAAATTTTCGGGGTGAAAATGCAAATGCAGCGAAATGTTGCAAATATTCAATCACGTAGTTCGTGCAACATAGCAAAAATTTAAATAAATTATATAAAACACAAATTCACGTTTCGAGCTGGTTTTAGTGGAAGAAAATTTTAAGCATTGTTTATGGCATTTCCGTTTCTGTTCAATACAAAAAGTCTATAAAAACGAATCGTGCTATGTAAATTATGGGTCTGTGTTAACTGGAAGTTAATTAAACAATTGTACAATTGCTGCTCTTGCGTTTTTATTATTTTTCTTAGATTTTGATCGATACTGAAATACGGCTGTAACCATTATAAAACAATTGTTTTAAAGCGCAACTTAGTGTCTTAGATCATTGTGGAAAGTCCCACAGCTGCTAATGGCCTGACAAGGTAACAAAAAAAAATTACAAAATAATTTTATATAGTTGAATATTTAAAAAAAATATTTCCCCATTTATTTTACTACTATTAAATAATAAAGCAATATACTTAACACAGTTCAAAAATGTTTTTAAATAATTTTTTAAAGTTTTAAATTTAAATTAATTTCGAATACGTTTTATATGTATTTGTATTAAAAAAAAAGGCCCCCTAATATATAAGAAATTACAAAAATCCAATAAAGCAAAGCGCACTGAACACAAAATCAACAATTACGTGATAGGCATGACAACAAGAAAATAACATAAACAATTGGCAAATTCTCACATAAAAATATTCGCACATTGTGGAAGGCGCGTTGACAATGCGAAGCAAAAAACCAAAAAAGACAAAAAAAAACGAAATCACTCCGTTGCAGTTTGGCAGCACTTTACAAAGTTGTTGTTGTTATTGCATTTCTAGTGCCATAGCCTGCCTGGGCGCATGACGAATGAAAGTGAAAATAGGAAGTTAGGCCATGAGACCGGCACCGGCATCCGAGCTGAGAGAGATAGAGACACACAGCCACAAATGCAGATGCGAACTGTGAGATACATTGGCCAAGTTTAGCCAGACATTGCGCGGCTGCTTCCTTTAAATTGCGAATGCATTTGCTGCTGCTGTTGCTTTTAATGTTGTTAGCCGCCACACTGTTTGATTTCTTGGCCAATTTCTAATGGCTAACCGCCGGCGTTGCAGCTACCGAGTAGTTTAGCTATCAATATCGCGGCAAAATTTGCATTTGCATATGCATCGCATTTACGTGTTGCTGCCACGCTGCGCCGCTTGGATGTTGTTGCTAATTTATAGATCCGCTTTAAGTGCCTTGCACAGCAGCAACATAGTACGGCTTATTTGTGTATTATGACTGTTTTTGGTTTATTTCGCTTTTTGTTTTTCTCCCGTGTTTCCTATCGCTTTATTTGCAACTCTTTTAAATTATACATACATTTTGCCAGCTTGTCAGTTTGACGCGCCTGAACGTGAAAAATTTTATGACCCGTTTTTTCAGCTATTTTATTCATTTATATTTCGATTATTTTTCTGTTTTTATTTTGTGGCTTGTTAAAAGTTAGCTTTGATTTGTAAAACCTGTTTTAAATTGTAGCGCGGCACCAAACTGAGTCATATTGGTGAAATTAATTACAACAATGTGCCACACAATGTGCACTTCACATTGGTAACGACTTTTAGTCAATAATTAGACAAATTCTTAAAAATCTGACTTTATACAAACTAATATATAAAAAAAAATAAAATTAAATGATTATAAACACATTTAGATTCAGTAAGAGTTTGTCTAAGACCCTGAGCTGCCTAAAGCATTTCCTACCCGTGCCCTGTCTATAAGCTGTGAACAATGTTGCGCAAGCCAAACACAAAGTTGCATGCTTTAATCTGAAGTCTTTGCCATGGCACGCATAAATTCCGTTAGTTTATTATTATTATTCTAATAAATTCATAATTCCCACATTAATAAGCAACAACAAAAAAAAGATAGACTCCCAAATATATAGTTAGTCAGAGGACAGCCAGCAGACAACATATGCCAGATTGCAGTCGTGTCTTTATTTAATAAGTATCTTGTTCACACCAACGCAACGTTTCAATGAGCACGGGTCCAACACGCCGAACCGACTCACTGACTGACTGCCCAACTGACTGATGGACCGACAGACTGACATCTGAAAGAAACCTTCAAAAGCAACAGCAATGCAGACAATGCCAGCCATATCAATGAATATATCATACATAGTCATTGCATGAATACAATGCGAGCACTCGCACCAACCGCAGCAGCAACAGCAACAATTGATATGTGGCGCTCGTGCAATCGACAGGCGCAACGCTTCAGTGCACCAGAGATTAGACGCCCATGTGATATAGAGATAAAAACAGCTAATTATGAAGCGCTTCCCCTAAGGTAACATGGCAACTGTTGACGGCCACCATCGAAAGTGACAAGTGGAAAGATTTGAATCTTTTATTATTCGATGCATTGACGAATTTTTTTGCGGTTCATCTAAGTAAATTATATTTTCTGAGCATAAATATTTAAAGTTTCATATATTTTAATATATAATAATTATTTTAAATATCTTTGGGTAGAACTTGACCTCAGCGTGAAACAAAAGTCTTTTATACTTATAAGGTAAATATTATATTACAAGATATGAATGTTTTTTCTTCCTATATAACTTTATTATTTTATCGGTTATTTATAGCTTCGGTTGACTCATAAGCATGGCGAAAACCCAAAACGCACTCCTTGCTTGTTTTTATCTAAAAGCCATATATTAATCAAAGCATTGGCGCCAAAAGTTGTTCGGGACAACTTTTAAGTATTTTTATTATTTTTGTTTTGATTTCATTTTATGGCTACAGCTGTACACGATTTCTGCACGCAGTTTGCTCGCTCTGAAGTTCGCCAGATTTTTTTTTAATTTTATTTTTATTTTAGGTAGTTGTTGTTGGTTGTTTCTTGTATTTGTTTTTGTTTGTTGTTGAATTTGTTTTTTTTTTTTTTGGTTTAATGGAAAAACTTGTTGCGAGGTCAACTGCCTCTCTTTCTGATTTTTCACGCTCGCGTGCACGCTGCGTACGCTTTACATTACTTTCGTGGCATCCTTCAACTTTGTCGTACCCAACATCAGATTGAAACTGTAACTGAGGCCAAAAACTGAATACAAATAGATACAAAAAAATCGTGTTTCAAATGTCAAATGTGCGCACCATCATTGTCCCAGCCGTCGATCGATCCGGCGATCTCCAAATGTAGCAATTGCTTGAACTTCTCGACTTGGTTTGGTTTTTCAGTTTCAGTTTCTGTTTCAGTTTTAATTTTCGTTTTTGATTCTGCTGATTACTTTCTGTTTTTGGCTTTGCGCTAACAAATTGCAATTTGATTGCTGTATCCAAATCAACTGCGTTCCTCTGCCTAATTGAGGTCAAAAACGTTGTAGAAATCTCCAAAGCCCAATTGTATAGCCACTTTTTGTTGTTGATTTCGGGCGGGCTTAAATTGTTTGCCGAAATTGTGTGAAAAAATTTAAAAGATTACAAATTGAGTTGTTTCGGAAATGCCCCTAATGTATAGATGATTTTCGGCAATGGAAATAAAATATAAATTTAATGTTAAATCTTTTTATTTACACAGAAGGTTTTGAGCAGTATATTATTTATTTATTAAATTTTGTACTGAAACAAATTATAATTCAAAATAAAACAAAAAATTCTTTATATGCAGGAAGCAAATGCCGATTTTCAAAACATCACAAATATAATAATATAAAGTTGTAAAATAGTAAATTGAATATCATATATCTCGAATCGCAGCTTGAATAAAAAGATCACTTTCAATTTCACCTCTCAGTTCAGAGTTCAGCACCCGAAATGCAATTGGATCAACAAATGGCATTACCCAATCATTGTGGGTTACAGCGAGTACTCGTGTTATTCAACAATTGAAGTGCTTCTGTTTTAGGCGCCATGAACTCGACTTGCAGCGTTTTGAAATTTTGGGAAAAAGTAAAAAAAAAAACAGAAACAGAAAAGACAGCCAGCACTTAGCCAAATTGAGCTAAGGTCATGTGAAACTATGCAGACTGTTCAAAAGCAAACAATGAAGCAGCCAAGCTGAGACAAGCAATGGGCCAGGCTGTTTAAGACCGTTGATGATGAGCTATGACTTCTGTCTGTCTTCTGGCTACGTTGACCTTTTGCTATTACCAATGTTGGCGGCAATTTGGCCGAAGGTATCAAAAATTTTGTGGGTTTCAGTTTCGTTTCGTTATGGACTTTTCGCGTGCACAGGAGACGCCTCTTTATCGACAGCTACCAAGGCATTGTTTTCTGGTGTACTTAAATAAATTACATTCCGGCTTTTGCAACTTTGCAATGGATTGCAGCTGCAAGGCCAAATCTAATAGTTAAATGTCGAAAATATTTTTTTAATTGTTATTGATAATTAGCATCAATTTGCCAAAATACAAATAAAATATACAAAAAAATATTTATTCATTGTTCAAGTCATAGTCAAGTTCGTTGCCCAAGTCTTTTTGATATCTTTACGCCTGTCAAGTTCGTTGCCTAAGTCTTTCGTTTTTTTAAATGCTCTTTACAGCTATTTGAAACAAGATGTCCACCAGCACATCAGCCTGTGATTGTTTGGTGGGCGTGCCCACCGGCCCAACACTCGCATCCACATGCGGCGGCAGCGCATTTATGCTGTTCATGGGTTTGCTCGAAGTATTCATACGCTCCCAATGCGATCTGGAGGATCCCTGCGGACGCGCCAGCTCAAGGGTAAGTGTTGAGTCTGAGAAAACCAGTATGCAATCCATAGCTTATCTAAATTCTTTTACAGTTTCGCTCGGAACCGGACTATGAGTACGATTTCATTGTCATTGGCGGCGGTTCGGCGGGTTCTGTGGTCGCGTCGCGTCTTTCTGAGGTGCCACAGTGGAAAGTGCTGCTCATTGAAGCCGGTAAGTGGAGAAGCATTGATCAAACAGCTCAATTGCTTAACTAGCCTACGCGCTGTGCAACATGTTGCCAGCAGCATGTTTATATACATACTATATACATTTGCTGCCAGCTGGGGGTGCTGTGGGCAATTAGACGCGCGCTATGTGGCATTTGTTTAGAGGTAATTGAAGCTTAACCGCAACAGCCACACACAAAACCAAACCAAAGCATAAAAAGGCAAAGGCAACAATAGCAAAAACATTACTGAAACTTGGGCAACACTTAACAATAGCAACAACATGCAATACCAACAACAATGTGCCAAAGAAGCAACCGCAACTGCCTTGAGCATTATGTAAAATAAACGAGCTGCCGCCCCTCCCCCACTCAAGTCTTACATTTAGACTAACCCCTCCGGGGTAATTTGCGCCTATGCAAATAAGTATATATATATATATATATATATATATATAAAGACAATGTTTATGGGCTTATATGCGACTTGGTCTTTATTAAACGCTTCACTGGTTTTTTGCACTTTACAATCGGCAATTGTTTTTGTATTAATTTACAAATTATTTTTATGAATGAATTAAGATGCACATACTTAACGCATTTGTGTGTAGGCGGGGAGAGATGTGTAGCATTTTATTCAATACAGGGCATTCACTTAGCCAAAGGTAGTTTAACAAGTATTTTAACACTTATCGCTCGCGTGTTTTAATAAAATAAATTATCGCTTTATTTTTTAATTTTATTTTTGTTAAGTGCAAAAAATTTGTGTTCTTTCTATAGCAAATCTTAAGAAGGTAAATAACACTGACAAACCTGATTTAATGCCGCTAATTTATTAGGCACATATCACAACATGAGTTGGTCAGTGAATGTCAAAGAGATTGATATCTTTTAGTGTGGGACAAGTTTCAAAAATTAATTCGGAAAGATATTTTTAAAATTAAATATCGAATAGTACCAAAAAATGTAGCTCTCTTTATGTCAGACAGCGGCAAGCTTTACACAGACATATACCTTTAAAAATGTATATAATATACTATATATTTAAATTCATTTGGTGCAAAGCCTTTTTAGCTTGTATATCTAGTTAAAATTAAAGCTGTGCACAGACGTGCCAAGCATTCAAATTTCAAAAGTCATAAATCAAAAGAAGTTTCTACTTTATTTCTGTAAGCTTGCCGGTCTTTAGCCGGTACCAGGCAGCAATAAGTATAGGTCATAGACTGATAAGGACGCTCATTTGGCAATTGAGAGCCCATGCCACATGGCAACAAGATTTCTAGACTGTGGTTTGTCTAGATGATTTATCTTTATGTCTTAACCTTGAACGTGTCCATTAACATAGGGCTTATCAACTGACGAACTTGGCACTGCTTGAGTTGATTTTGGGGTTAGTGTCGCTGGTAACCCTTTTAATTAATAATTATCGTGCAACAATTGTTATGCCTTGTCACTAATTATAATAATTGCCAACTGAAATTAAATAATTAACAAAATGTAAAACAAAAAATATATATAAATAGATAGATGTAGTTGTCAATGCGTTGGTGTTAATGATCTAACAATGCCTAGAGTGCAATTAACAGTGGCTATTATTGTGATTACTAAGTTGGCCATACGATATTACCATGAGTGTTTGTTAAGTGCTCGTGGTTGTGGTTAAGTGGCTCTTGCGTTGGTTCCACTTGGTTGCACACATAATTTTTATAATCACCTGGTTGACACTTTTTTAATTCCCAATTTTGACAATAGACAATACGCTGTGTCGCTTCGCATCATGGTTCATTATTCATTTCTCAATGTCAACAAACTGCAAAAGTTGTGCATCACCAAGCGGATGTATTTCTTGCAGAGGTCAAATTTAGTTTCTTAAGTTTTAATTTTTTATGTATGTATATATACAAACAAATATTTTATTTAAATGGAAAGGCAAGATAGAATAAACTAAGCTATTACTTAAATTATATACTTTTGTTTGATTTATTTGTAATTAATTGTCACTTAACATGATGTTTAAAATAAGATATTTGCATTTGGCGCATGCTTTGCAAGTTTGTGTCTAAGTTCTAAGTCTTTTTATCTCATATGTTAAGCGTAAGACGAAATTGTTGTTTTTTCCTTTATGTGTTTTTTAAAAACTTCGTATTAAGAAATACTTTTAGAAGGTGTTTCACCTCTTTATATTTATTTAGTTGTTTTGCTTTTTTATTTTTTTTTTTGCAAAATAATTTTAAATTCTATCTAATTATTTATGTTAAAGCCAACAATTTGCCAGACGCAAAGAAATGTATAATAAAAATCGAAAATATGTAGATTTCTGTGATAAATGCGACTTTATTTATAAGTTTTATTTCATTCCGAAATGTTTACAATTTAATTGTTACCTATACAAGCCACAATATATAAATTCAATCACGTATTGTGTGCTAATTGTTTTTTATCGTTGCTCGCGACGTAAACACTAAACAACAGAAGTGAGGTTTTCAATTGTGAAGGAATCTTGTTTTATTGTATTTTTAACATATAAACATGCTAAATGAATTTATTGCAGCGGTTGTAGAACAAGTTATTAGTTGAAGTAACTGTTTGTTGAATTGGTCGCAATTTGTGCAATTGTTGCAAAAGTTGTTTGTTTTGGCATTATTCCAACTGACAAAATGACAAGCTAAATTATTATTTGGTCAGCTTGCGGTAAATTTTTAGCTCCCACGGCTTAAATAGCAATCAATACCCTTTTATTTAAATTGATTTAATTAATTGATGAGCATTGAAATGCCCAAATGTCGTGGGCGCATCTAATCGGAAATTTTAGACGGGTGATTCAAAATTAAAAAAGACTAAGAGAATAAAACAATTACAAAACAACGCTTGAAAGAACAAATGTCCAAAACAGAAAACATGCCAATGTTTTGTGAGTCAATTTTATTCAGCATAATTTGTTCTGATTGTTACGAACGGGCTTCTTAGTCACAAAAATGAGGGGATTTTTATTGTTGCTGTTGCGGGCCTGACTTTCTTTTTTCTTTTTTTTTTAAATGGCAAATAAGTTTTAAAATATTTCAATTTTTTGTTTTTCACCTGTCAGGTGGCGATGAACCGGTCGGCGCTCAAATACCCTCCATGTTCCTTAACTTCATAGGCAGCGACATCGACTACCGTTATAACACGGAACCGGAATCCATGGCATGTCTCTCCTCCATGGAACAACGGTGCTATTGGCCCCGTGGCAAGGTCCTGGGCGGCACTTCGGTTATGAATGGCATGATGTACATACGGGGGAATCGCGAGGACTACGACGACTGGGCCGCACAGGGAAATCCCGGCTGGTCCTACAATGATGTGTTGCCGTTCTTCAAGAAGTCCGAAGATAATCTTGAACTGGATGCTGTCGGCACGGAGTATCATGCCAAGGGCGGGCTTTTGCCCGTGGGAAAATTCCCCTACAATCCACCCTTGTCCTATGCCATACTAAAGGCCGGCGAGGAGATGGGCTACTCGGTGCAGGATCTCAATGGACACAACTCCACGGGCTTCATGATTGCCCAAATGACCGCGCGCAATGGCATTCGATATAGTTCAGCGAGGGCGTTTCTGCGACCCGCGCGTTTGCGCAACAATTTGCACATTTTGCTAAACACGACCGTCACGAAGGTGTTGATTCATCCGCACACGAAGAACGTGCTGGGCGTCGAGGTCAGCGATCAGTTTGGCAGCATGCGCAAAATAATGGCCAAGAAGGAGGTGGTGCTCAGCGCCGGCGCTGTCAATTCGCCACAGATACTGCTGCTCAGCGGCGTGGGACCCAAGGAGGAACTCAAGCAGGTGAATGTTCGGCCCGTACACCATCTGCCCGGCGTGGGAAAGAATTTGCAGAACCATGTGGCCTTCTTCACCAACTTCTTTATCGACGATGCGGACACGGCGCCCCTTAACTGGGCCACGGCCATGGAGTATTTGCTATTCCGCGATGGCTTAATGTCGGGCACGGGAATTTCGGATGTCACCGCCAAGTTGTCCTCGCGTTGGGCTCAGCGACCAGATTTGCCGGATCTGCAGCTCTACTTTGGCGGCTATTTGGCCAGCTGTGCACGCACGGGTCAGGTGGGCGAACTCCTCTCAAACAACTCACGGTCGATTCAAATCTTTCCGGCTGTGCTGAATCCTAGATCGCGCGGGTATATCACGTTACGTTCCGCCGATCCGCTGGATCCGCCGCGCATTTTTGCCAACTACCTGACCGATGAACACGATGTTAAGACCCTTGTGGAGGGCATCAAGTTTGCCATTCGGCTCTCGCAGAGCTCTCCGCTCAAGCAATATGGCATGCGCCTGGACAAGACGGTCGTCAAGGGCTGCGAGTCGCACACCTTTGGCAGCGATGCCTACTGGGAGTGTGCCGTGCGTCAGAACACCGGGCCGGAGAACCATCAGGCGGGCAGCTGTAAAATGGGTCCGCTGCAAGATCCCCTCGCCGTTGTCAATCACGAGCTGAGGGTGCATGGCATACGGGGTTTGCGTGTGATAGACACGAGCATTATGCCCAAGGTCACATCGGGCAACACGCACGCGCCGGCTGTGATGATCGCCGAGAAGGGCGCCTATCTGCTGAAACGGGCCTGGGGCGCCAAGGTCTGACGTGTGGATGCAACGTGGACGCTGCATAGAGTAATTTAATGAAAATTCCATCAACAATTGCTGCAAAATTAAGCGAAATTATCTATAAGGCTACAACACAAACTATTCTACATACTGTAAAATTATATACTTATAAATTTAAAACCTTTGGCTATACTAATTCAACTAATTCTATACACATATTATGATCCTCACTCTAAGCATCGACCTCGTTGCGCGATCTACTGCTACAGTTCCCGACACTCAATAAGTTAACTTTACGCTATTTTAACAAATTTTCGTAAATGTTTTCCGAAAATAAAAATGCAACCCATTGAGTTTTTGTAGATTTCGTTTAACAATCATTTAAATACTATTAATTTTGTATTATATGAATGTGAATATTGCTATCGCATGTATTTATTGTTCGATTAAAGTGCAACTATTTAGTTTAAACGTTTTTAATTTTTGAATACCTATATGACCGTTTATCGCACTGAAAGTGGATTTTTTGGTTCTAACTATAAAAGCCGAACTATTCTCAATGCTGTTAAATAGTTTAAATTTGAACATAGCCAAAGATGTCTCGTCTACGTTCGTTGCAATTTCTGTTGATCTTTGGCCTGTTTATAAATGAGGTACTTTCTCAAGATCTGCAACCGGAACCGGATGATCCGAAGGTGCAGAGTTATTTTGATGCGCATTTCCTTGAGGCCAGGACAGCCTGTGCTGAGGAGTTCTTGCTTCCATATGGTAAGGAAAAATAGGCAAAATAAACAAATTATAATGAAGAAAGCATACAAATACCGTCAAGAGTTAATAATGCGAATTTATAATCTTCTGTTATCTGTTATTTATAATTTAAACAAAAAAAGGAAAACATTAATAGCGAACACATCAATTGGCCCTCTATTTTATTAGTTTTCATAGAAATTGTGAATTCATTCAAAAAACGCGTTACAATTCAGCCATATCTGGGTCTTTATTCCATTGACTTAAAATTTGTATAAAATTAACCAATTTGTTATCACGCTATTTCCGCAGATATTATTCGGCTAACTTAAATAATTTAATCGTGTATTGCGTGTAGTGTAAATGTTGTTTAAACAATTTGTTTATCTAATTGAAGCTTCATATTCCATATAAAAATAGAGTTGCAAATTTGTGGCACTCCATTAAATTCAGTTAACCGTTGCGGAAATGTTTTCAAAGTTTCAAATATCGGTCGCTCTCTTAAGTTTGCTGGGCCTTAGCCTGGGTGTTGTTTGTGCATTGAGTGAACGCGTTAGGGATAATGGTGATATATTTATTATAAACTACGATAGCTTCGATGGCGATGTGGATGATATATCCACTACAACCGAAGCTCCTCGAGATGCAAACTATATTGATTTCGATGATATTATGCATGTGTGTAATGCGAGTTTTGTTACACCTTTATGTGAGTCCTTGCTGGATTACGGGCTACATACATATAATGTATATACATTTGTTTGGGTATATTTTACCATTACAGCTTATGTGCTGCAGTTTAATACCACGGGAAAGCTATCGGATGAGAAGGATCTGACCAGCATGGTACGTGGCTAACTGCACAACTGAACGGATGACTTATTTAACTCTTTGTAGTGCTACTTTCGGTGCTTCTTCGAAAAGGCTGGCTTACTGGAGAACTTCAAGCTGAATGCGGAGATAGTGCGCAAATATATGTGGCCAGCAACGGGTGATTCCATTGAGTACTGCGAGACCCAGCGCAGTGAGTAGACCAGTTAGCCAAGGTAGCCGCAAAAGCGAATGTATATTTCTTGCAGTGAATGAAGAGAATGCCTGCGTTAGAGCCTACGCAATTATACAGTGCCTCATGCTGCGTGCTCTGACGGATGCCAGAAACAAGCCCATGGTCTAAATAACAAACACCAGGAGGAAAAATACATGTGCACATATATAACCACATTATTGTTTAGAAAATTACACATAGTTTATAGAATGTACTAAATATACATGCATCCACGGCAGTGCACAGAGCATTAAATATCTAATGACTTCTATTATCAGGAGTCTTGCGTAACCACCTGTTGCTCTATGGGGCTGACACTGCCACAAACGGTATTGCTATAGTTCAATAATCGACTGAGCCTCTTGCCAATCGGTTTGGGATATTGATTGGTTTTCATCAGGAACTCTTTGGACTGGTGCTCCACAGCGCCATTGTCCAGCTGGTATTTACACAGGGCATGCAGTGGGCGCACGAGCAACTGGCGTAACTCTGGCTGCGATTCCAGCACTTCCAGACACTGTGCCGCTGTCTCCAGCGTGCTTAGGCAGCCCTCGGTGGGCTGTGTACGAATAATATAATCACTGATGCCCACCGCAATGAGTTTGACCTGGCGTAGGCGATGCAGTGCCGGACTGCTGGCATAGATAGCCTTCGCTTGCGGCCAGGTGCCGTCAATGAGCACAAGGGTATAGGGTCCTTCGCTACGATCGATTTGCTCCAGTGGCACTGATTCTTTGCTGGGATACAGAAGTAGCGTCTGAGGCGAGTCGAGCACACGCTGCAGCTCCGATGAGTGACGGGCATTGGGAAATCGCTTGCCCTTGTAGACCACACACTTGCCGGGCTCCAGTCCCAGCTGCAGCATTAAAGCTGTGCGCAGCGAACGCTTCTCCTCGGCGGGGTGTTGAAGTATCACAATTTGCGAGGACACCGCAACAGGCGGCTGAGGCAGCGCAGAGCACCAGCAGACAACAACGGGTCGTCTGTAGAAGGTAATGCATTAAAATTGCGGTTTAAATTACTATTTTTTACTTACTTGCACTGCTCGCATTTGTCGCGTCTGTCTGGCGGATCGGCACTGATGCCGATTAGATCCTGCCAAGCATCATCCGTGGTAATCGTCATTTATTAAAATGTAAAAAATGTTTAAAATTGCGTTAAAAACTAAAAAGTTAAACACTGTTGGGTATATTGCATCAGGTGGCAACGCCACGCCAGCAGACTACATGTGTTGCATTTAACAGCCCTGTCCGCGCCAACAGCTGTGCAGTGCGACATCAATTAAGCAGTTGTTGTTTTTTTAGTAGTTTAAGCTCGTAGTTTGTGCGTTTTGTAAATTATTAATTAGAGAAAGTAAAATGCACAGCATTGGATGGACGCTGATTGTGAAACGTGGCTGCTTGTGCAGCAAAGAAAGGCTCAACATCAATGGTTCCCGCTACACAGTTCGTGAGCGCCTGGCACAGGGGTAAAGTAAACCAAGTTTCAAAACTGTACTGGAAAGGGCTTGACTGATACTCTGTACCAGATATACTAGTATTCACTTGTGCACACATGTTTAAAAATTAACAAATCTGGCATGCTTATCAATTCGTGTTGTGCCAGACTTTCTTGCTCTCTGCCGTGGGGCAGAGTTGTTGCTATTCCTAACTAATCTCAACGTTTACACTATCTGCTGCAGGGGTTTCAGTTTGATTGACCTTGCGGAGAATGCTGCAACGAGGCGGAGCTATGCGATAAAGCGCATCACTTGCCACAGCATCGACGATCAAAACATTGCCCTGCGTGAGATTGAAAATAGCCGTAAAGTGGATTCGGAGCATGTGATACGCGTCGTTGACTATGAGCTGGTGGGACAGGCAGACATTGTGATAAACACGACGAGCACGTTGTTCATTGTGCTGCCCTACTACAAGCATGGCTCGCTCTCGGATCATTTGCAACTGCGCGCCCGCAAACAGGATCACATGCCTGAGGCGCAGATATTGCAAATCTTTTTGGGCGTTTGCGAGGGTCTCCGGGCTATACATGAGGCGAAGCCAGTGCCGCTGGCACATCGTGATTTGAAAACTGCCAACATTTGTTTATCCGACTCTTTTGAGCCCATCATTGTAGATCTCGGCTCCATGACGGAGGCACGTCTGCAGATCTGCGGCCAATCGGACGCACAGCGGCTGCAAGACGAGGCCGAAGAGCGCAGCTCAATTGTCTATCGGGCGCCCGAGCTGTTCACTGTGAAAACGTATTGCACCATTGACGAGCGCACGGATATATGGGTAAGCAGAGAACATAGCTTTATAAGCACTTAATAACATCGCTCTTATTCCTCTCAGAGTCTGGGCTGCGTGCTGTATGCTATGTGCTACTTTAACAGTCCATTTGATCCCATTTACGAACGCGGCGATAGCGTTGCTTTGGCCGTGCTCAGCGGCAATGTAAACATTCCTGAAGATTCAATTTATACAGAGGTAACTATCCATCAATGCTACTATAAACTTAACCACTATGAATGTATAATAATTTATTAATTATGTAGGATATGCATGAACTGATCAAGTACATGCTACGCATCGATCCCATGGAGCGACCATTTATCTACAGCGTCATCGAGCAAACGCACGACCTTATACAAAAGCTAGAGGGACGCGTATAGCCGCATCTATATATATACATATAGCGCCGCAATTCCGAATCGAACCTAGTACACCGCTATACATAAACTGTTTTTGACTACGTTTTATTGTAATATATAAATGTGCACGTATTTTGTGAAACTAACTTAAATAATGAATTGAAACCTTAAGCTAATGATCATCGCGAGTCAAACCAGGGCAATTTGTATCCAAATCCTCGACGCTCTCGTAGTGTGTTCCACACCAGTAACAAAATTTATAGGCTGTGCGCAGATAGCTAGTCAGTAGCTCTAACTGCTCGCCTGCACTATACTGCTCTTCCAGTTTTTCCTGCTCTTCCTCCTTAGCTTCAGCGCCGCTTTCTGTATCTTCAGTTGCCTCTACGGGCTTGGGTGGCCAGAAAAATTCGAGATCCGGCTCTGCGATTCCTGCTGCTAAATCTAACGACTCGCAAGTTTGCTGACAGCGCTTCACATCATAGTGGAGTTTGCGTTCCTCCGCTTTTTGTGTGGCTCGCCGACGGTATGCCTCAGTGCTTACATCCTCACCAGACTCAATACCCGCCTTGCGGAGCAAATGTGCACGCCGCAGCTCCTGCCGCTTGGCTGTTAACTCGGCAATTGCTGCCTCTCGTCCCAGCCCACCGCGATCGTTCTTGATGCTTATGCCGATGGGTTCGATTCGTGCATCTGCCTGTTTGCCCAGACCACTACCCGCCTTGTAACCCATTTTGGCCAGCAGCTGAAAGCCTTTGTTGTCCGCAGCGAGGGGTTTGTTGAGTGACTGCTGCAGCCGCGTATTGTCCACAGTAGTGACCCTGGATGCTTCACGTTGCCGCTTGCTGTTCTCCGCCTGCTTTGATTGCATTTGAATTTCACGTTTTTTGGCGCGATTGTTTACCAAGCTGGGGCGCACTTCCTGCAGACTGCGACGTGTAAATATGTCCGTAAAAGCAACTATTTATACATCTAATGTATCCCTTACCCCGCCAGAAACTTGTCAGACATATAATCATCCTCTTCATCAGACATTGCGACGACAAAAAATGTAAACAAATCATGACACAGCTGCTTGACACTGAACTGTAATAGCAACGGACTAAAAATAAATATCGATAAGTGAGAGAGGTGATAGATTTGATACATTGGGAATTGCTGTTGTTATCGTAACTTATCCCATCACTATTAACTATTTCGTATGCCATGTGCTCGCGTTAAATTTAGTTATTTGATGCGTTAATTTGTATAAAACACAGGAAAATGGGCACGGTAAGCATTAAACAATATATTATTGTATGCCTTAAATACTTATAACAAATGACAATTGCAGAAAAAAGTGAAAATCAGTTCAGTGAAGCGTGCCGCACATTTGAAGTCGAAGAAGGCGCCGCTTAGCAAACAGCAACAACAAAAAATAAAACAGAAGCGCGATCAGTTGAGCGCTAAACGTGAGCATGGCCAGAATATCTTCTCACAAAAGGCGCACAAGCGTGACAACCTGGCGCAGCGCAAGAAACACAATAAACAGCAGTCGCTTGGCATAACCAGAGAACTCGACGTGGACGAGGATGGCGATGAGCTCGGCGAGGAGCAGCTGCTGGACACCGTGGCGGACATGTTGGACGGCGATGATTTGGCACTGCTGCAGGAAAACAAACGCAAGCGTAAGGCAAGGGCCGGACCAGTGGAGGATCAGCAGCAGTCGGTAGGACTGGAAATGGCTTATGCGACGGCCAGCAAAAAGGAATTGGCGGCACAAAAGATTAAAGTCAACTTGCTTCCCATTAAATCACGCGATGGCGAGATCATAACACGCACCACAGAAGTTGACTATGTGCCCAAACCAAAGCGTAAACCGGCGGCGGAAGAGGAAGAAGATGCGAATGAGAACGATGAAGAGGAAGACAGTGACGAAATATTTGAGGATAGTGACGATGATGTGGTTAACGATGAGGCACCCGTGCCCAAACTGAAACTGGTATCAACCACAGATTTGTTAATCGCGCGACAACAGGAAATCGAACGGCAAAAATATCGCATTGGCATCATCTGCTCTGGCATCCTGGAGAAACCGGAGGATAAGATGCGCAACTTTAATGCGCTCTACGAACTTATGGACGAGATTAATTCAGCTTCAGGCGAGCCCAACCTGCTCGCCGTACGCAAACTCGCTATTATCTCGATCACAGAGATATTCAAGGATATTCTGCCCGAGTATCGTGTGGGTCAGGTGGATACCAAGATGCAAACGGTGCGCAAAGCCACATTGGAGCGTGTTACCTTCGAAAATGCGCTTCTTCAGCAGTTTAAGAAGTTCTTACAGAAATTGGAGCAGCTGACGGCGCAGGTGAATAAACGTGGTGGCCAAAAGACACCGCAAGCCATCAAAATGGCCACCGTGGCAGTGCAGTGCATGTGCGATCTACTGATTGCCCATCCGTACTTCAACTACGTACAAAACATTGCCCAGCTGCTGGTCTATATGCTAAACTGCAACTATGGAACAATGCGAGTGGCGGTCAATCAATGTTTCCGCACGCTGTTCAGCAACGACAAGCGGCTGGACATGACGCTCTTTGTGGTGCGTCGAATTAATCATCTGATAAAGTCTAAGCAGAACAATGTGAATGTCGAGTGCATTACGTGCATGATGGGTCTGAAGATCAAGCATGTAAATCTGGATGCCGAAAAGGAGAACGAGCTGAAGCAAAAGAAACTGGAATCGCATCGCCAGCGCCTGCTCAGCTTGTCCAAGAAGGAGCGAAAGCGTCGCAAAAAACTCACCGAGGTCAACAAGGAGCTGGACGAGACGCGTGCGGAGGAGAATAAACAGACCAAACACCATAAGCTGACAGAAATTATTAAAATGGTTTTCACCATCTATTTTCGAGTGCTAAAGAATGATCCCACGTCGCGTGTGCTCAGTGCGATCCTAGAGGGTCTAGCGGAGTGAGTACTGAATTATGAGAAGGCATAGCAAATGCACTAACTTGATGATTGTTTACCTTGCAGATTTGCTCATGTTATTAATCTGGAGTTCTTTGCCGATCTTATTGATGTGCTTAATCGCATACTTGAGGAGCAGGATTTGGGCTATCGCGAGCAGCTGCACTGCATCCAAACCATCTTTGTTATACTCTCCGGCCAAGGTGAAGTCTTAAACATAGATCCCATACGCTTCTATCAGCATTTCTATCGCAATATGCTGGTCGTGCAGGCGGGCAAGAATCACGATGATTTTGCCATCATTCTGCGCACACTGGATGAGGTGCTGGTGAAGCGGCGACGTAATATGAGCCAGCAGCGTCTCATGGCCTTTGTGAAACGGCTGCTCACTGGCAGTCTGCATCTCCTGCACAATGGCACACTGGCCACGCTGGGCACCATCAAGCAGACATTCCAGTTGACCTCAGTGCTGGATGCACTGCTCGATACGGACACAACCATTGGCTCGGGTCGCTATGATCCTGAACTGGATGATCCCGAGTACTGCAATGCGGCGAGCACATCACTATATGAGCTCTCCCTGCTGGCGCGTCATTATCATCCCACGGTGCGTCGCATGGCCGCGCATATTGCCAATGGCGTGCCTGCTTCGGGTGAGGGCGCGCTGCCCACAGACATTGGCAAGCTGTGAGTTATATTTAATATAAAAATGAATGTATCTATTACAATGTATCCATTTGACATTTCCAGCACTGCCCATGAGCTCTTCGCTCAATTCGACAGCACGCAAATGGCTTTCAATCCTGCGATACCTCTTCCCAAACAGGGTGAACCCAAACTGAAAAAAGGCAGTAATATGTACTTACGTTCAGATTTTAAACAGCACTACGGAAAATTGTTAAAGGATGCAAAAACAAAACGAACCATTTCCAACAAAGTGCTGCAATTGAATTTTCTTAGTGAACTTAAAAAAAACTAATTTTATAAACTTGGACTTCTGATCCGTTTGGTCTAAGTTTTACAGTTTTGAAATTGTTTTGAACTGATAATTTCAATAGTTTTCTTTTATCTATAAAAATAATTTTGTAAGCTAAAAAGTTCAAGAGCTCCGAAAGTTTATAGTTTTCATACATTGTAAATATATATAATATATATATACAAAAATTTAAAACAAAATCTTTTAAGCAAATGCAATTTATATATAGTATAAAATCTGAATACATATGATTTTATATTTAACTGCGAAAGTTGTGTGAGGAGCTCCTAAGTGTGTGAATGTAAATGCTAATTATGTTAAGCCTAGGGACATTCGAGTCTATTGCCATATAACCGGGTACAGATGCTGGGATTCGTCTATGTCTATGCTTGAGTGCGTTGTTGTTGGCGTTGCCCAACGCTGGCCGGCGGCAAATACTCTCGATTTCCAACTGCAACAACGGGCTGACCAAAGCTACCAACCGCATTATCAGGCAATATGCCTGCTGCTGTAGCCGCCAAACCAACAGCAGCTGTAGCCGGCGCTAAGCGATTGCCACCTGGTGCGGGTACAGTTCCCGAAACTCCAGACGGTCGTATTATGGCGCTAGCACCATACAGAGATTGCGATTGTGTCGGCGTTGGCGAGGGCGATGGATATGCTGATCGCTGTGCATTGTAGCGTGTAATTTGAGGTGCGCCAGTTGCGCGCAGTGCAGCGCCGCCGGCGGAAGATGGAGCAACTGCGCCATATGCCGTATTAACGGGCTGCGCACCACCTCGGTAGACATTGGCATTTACATTGACATTGCTGGAACTGGAGCTGGAGCTCGCACCACTGTAGTCATAGATGTAGGCATTGTTGGCATACAGACTGGGCGCCGAGACGCAGTCATATTGGTTCCACCACACGCAGACCAACGTCTCCTGGCTAAACACTGTGCCGTTGGGGCACAGAAACGAGTATGTGCGATTCAGGGCGCATATGTGAAAGACCTGGCATTGGGCTTCAATGTCCGCGTAGTAGCCTGGCAATGGCTGCTGGGCGCAGTCGAAATTGGTGCGCGGCACTTGGGCGTACACTGGATAATCGGCGCCGGCGACACCGGGTATGGCCGAGTAGTCACCATCGGCGCCATCGTTATAGTCTTCTCCAATGGGTGCACGTGCGCCCGACGTGCCGATGGCTGTGTTGCCGTACTGCGTCTGTGGGCCGTAGGGACCGCCACGGGAAGCAGAAGATCCGCTTTGTAAACCGGTGCCGGTGGGTCGCCTGGGCAAACTGTTCACAGAAGCTACGGCGGGTGCTCCGAAAGCGGTCGTTGCCTGTCCACTGGGCGTGTAGCCCACAGCTGGCGATGGAAACAAGCCCGCGCCGTAGGCTGTGGCCGGCGCAGGCGTCAGGGGCAGCGCCGTGCCCGTGGGATATGAGCCAGGCTGCAAGCGGCCCGCCACTGCTCCGCCGCCAGCTGTGGTTGCCAGCTCCGGGCGCACATAGTTATAGCCGCTTTGCGCCTGAAAACAAAGGATTTCAATACGGATTCAATTGCAGCTGCGATCCAAACTTACCTGCACCTGCAATTGGGCGCCACTTCCGCTCCAAAGCAGCAGGAAAACTGCAACAAGTGAATGGAACAACATTAAAGCTTTCTAATTGCGCAAAATCTGGCTGAGATCTGGCGTTTTGCACCGAGTTTCGAACCAGTCGACGCAACAAATTGAAATGAACTGAGCCGCAGCTTCAACGGCGGGCAGCCCATGTACATTTTAGGGCCAAGTACGTTGCCAGATGCGATGCTTGGCACTGATAGCAAACGCGGACGGTTCTACATTGCGATCTTTATTTATCAGTTTCCTACTCAGGTGTCTGGCACAGTGGCGCAAAGTGTGAAAATTAAAGTGAAAACTAAAATAGGGTGAAGTCCCAATACGGCTGCTTAAAAGTCGCCACATTTACAACATATTACAGAAATTTTGTTAAATTAATAATAATATAGTATAAAATAAAAAATAAAAAAATAAACATTGTAGTTAAATGAACTACAGTGCAAAGCAAATATATTTTTTATGCAAATAGTTGAAAAACATTTTTTTTTGCGAAAAAGTGAGCTGAATTTATCTCAGATGAATTTAAGCTTAAGTGTTTCTAAGTTCATTTTATCTCAGATAAATTTCACTTTGATGGTATTCATTTTGTTTTGAAAAACAAAATTTGAATTCAATTAAATACGTTAATATTTTTTTTAAATACTTTTCTGGTAATTTTAACTGAATTTTTTGTTTTATTTGAGTTTTTATTTTTGCACCACTGTGCCATAACAACGCACTGCCACATCAATTGGCTGCCAAGAATTGCGATTGCTGTTCGCTTGTGGCCAAAAAGAAGACGCATGCCTCGTAAATATGCAAGGCAGCAAAAACTTGAACAGACAGACGCCCACAACACAGCACAGAACAGTAACAGACGTGGCAACAGTAGCTCCAAAGGAAGTGCTAATAATGATGAGGCGGGTCGGTCACTGTTGAGTTACGCGCTGTGGCACCGCATGCCAAGCCCGACCCTGAGCTGCAGTTGCGTTTGGTTGACTCACCTGCCAAGACGGCGGTATAACGTTGGACCAGCATGCCAAATCGGTTATGTTTCGGTTTCCACTCTGTCGTATTCCTGATCCTTGGAGCTTTTGCCTGTGAGCTGCTCCACTCCACTCGTCAGAACAAACTGCAGGCCACAACCAACCAGCGGGAGTCATTTATAGATGATGTTCTAAGCTGGTTGCTCGCTGCATCTTTTGCGAAATTTATGTTTATGTGGATCGACAGTTTGTCGGTTTGACAGTTCGTCAAATGGTTTCGTGCTTGCGCTTTAACAGATTTATGACACTGGAGTAGCCATTGTTGCCGGTTATCAGATATGTGTGTATACTCGTACGTATACGTAATATTTCGCTTCGTTACGTATACGTAATTTAATTAAATATGTTTAGCATTTCAAGTGCAATGCAATTCAAATCTGATTCCGATGCGCCCTTGAGGCACTGACAATATTGACGTTCGAATTTTTTTTATTATTATTATTATTTTTTCTTTTTTCAAACAGAAAATGACAAAAATATTTAAATTTGTTGCCTGATTACATGAGCGCTTTATGTCTTTTTGTTCTAGTTGACCTTTCCCGCTTGGTTCGCAGTCTTAGAAATAGCATACTCAAGACGTCAAGTCTCGAATTTGTGTTAAGTTTACTCGCTTATCCAAGTTGAGTTATTTAATACTTAGCCAATGCTTCTTGATTTATTGTTCATTGATCTTTTACGATGGCTTGTTGGATAATCTTTTATTTGGCATAAACCTTTTTTAAGGCTTAGTAAACAGTAATAAGATATAGGCAGCTTGATATACAGTATATTTTCTAAGTTAACCTTTGATATACTTTAAATTTAAAATGTAATACTTACTTTTTAATAATTCAAATTCTATAAAATAGCGTTATCTATCTGTCCAATCCAAGGTGACAGATTTACACAAATGAATAAAACGATATTTAGAATTTTTGTATTTATTTTTATATGTACTTTATTAACGTTAAATAAATATTTACAAAAAAGAGCAAGACATAAAGACAACATATATATAAGTGGGCATATAGATTGTTCATGGTTAATTTGGGGGAACTTGGAAAATACTCTTAATTTGTAATTACAACTAGAAGAAACAAATTTAATACAACTCGATGCAATATATATCTATTTATATATATACTGTAAATTGTTAGAGTATTCAATTATGCCCATCAGCTCTATTTTTTCGAGTATTTCGTTTTCGAACTTTCACATATTTACAAACTAATTGCGATGGACTGCATTAACAAGAAGAAGATAATGAAAGATCTGTCAGAAACAGGGTATACAATATATGGTTTTATCAAAAATTTAAACTAAAATACTCAGTGTGAAGTTAAGTAGAGAGGATGTTGGAGGACGGGTTCTGGGGTAGCATAGAGTTGACTAAAAGTTAAGCATTTACTCGCGCACACTTTCGAAGCGGTGGCAACACTGCCATTTAGGAATCGGCAACCGTTAGCATTGGCAGCCCTATCGCCTGCTGCTAAACTTCGATGCCAGAGAATATAATGACTTGAGCAGCTCTAAGGCGCGCCGATCCGAATTGATCTCCACATGCGCTGGCGCTGGCGCTGACGCCGACGCCGCTGCCGTCGGTGGCGTTGTCGCCGCCAAGTCCACATCGTCCACATCCTCGACGCGTATCTCGAATTTAGTGGTCTCCTCGTAGCTGCCCGGAGCCGTTGTGCTGGTGGACAGCGGCAGCTCCGTGCTGGTTGTATAGCCCGGCGTCGTGGTGCTCGTATAGTAATCCGCATTGCCATTGCGCCGGAATGTGGTTACGGGCACACGCGACGTAGTCGTTGCCAGCTGTTGTTGTTGTTGCTGCTGCTGCTGCTGCCTGGTTCCCGATTTGCTGGGCAACTTGCTGTCGATGTCGATGAGCGCATTCAGCAGATGCTTGCGCGAGCGTTCCAGCGCCTTGCCGTTGTGATCATCGCAGGTCTGGATGAGCAACAGCAGCAGGCTGAGCACCTGACGATCGTGCTCCGCCTTGGCCATCACATTGCGCAGATGCAGCGCCTCCTGCTCGTTGAGTCCGCCGAACAGCTTGTTGGCTATGCGCTGCAGGCCGCTGCTTGAGGGCAGCGCATCACGTGGTATATCATAGCTCCGGAATATGTCGTCCCACTCGTAGTGCGAGGCCGCGGGCGATGGCGAAGGTGCGGGAGTGGTCTGGGTGGCCAGAAGTCGGGGCAAATAGGTGAACGGGGAGGAGGTGGTGCTCGTTGTGCGCTGCTCTTTCATCAGGGCATCGTTAATGGTCAGCGGATCGAGGAAGTCCGTCTGCGATTTCAGCGCCCATGGCGACTCTGTGGGCTTGTGCGTTGTGATCAGCTTCTGGGGACGTGCATCCTGCAGCAAATCGTTGCGTGATTTGACAAACGACTGCGTCTGCTGCTGCTGCAGGAACTCATCGCCCTCGCCGGAGTCGGAACTCGGCGGCGACAGCTCCGCGGACAGTTCCAGCTCCGAATCCTGTGCTCTGCTCGTGCTCAGCTCGTACAGCTCGGTGGTGGTGGAGTACTCTGGCGCCGGCGTTGAGTCAAACTTGTGGTTAATCTCCACGGCAATGCTTTGGGGCGTGGTCACCTCTGGCGCCGGCTTGGTGGGCAAATAGTACTTGGCGGTGCCGTCGCTGAACAAACTGGCATCCGTTGTGGTTACGGGCTTGAAATTTGGCGGCTCAGTGGGTCGTGCTCGTGCCGCCAGCTCCGCCCGAAAACTGCCAGGATTATCCAGATAGCTGGTCAACGCATTCGAGAAGATCTGCGCTATCTTGCGCGACTCCGGCTGCTCGGCCAGCGCGCCAATCGTGGAACCCGTGCTGCCAATCTGCGGGAACGGCTGATAATCCGTGGACTTGGCCGGCGACTGCGTCTCGTTCAGCTGGGAGGAGAGCAATCCAGCACTGATATCAGCCTGGCCATCGGCCGACCCACGGCCCTTGGCCGACTTCAAGCCAAACAGATTGCTGTACTTTTGGACGGTCTTGGCGCTGAGCAGGCTCTGCTTGATGTCGTCCGCTTGCTCGCTGATGCTCGGAGGCGTCTCGCTGGTGGTCAGTGTGGCCGTCGTATCCGACGGCTTGGCGGTGGGCAATATCGGCGGCGGCGGCTTCACTGAGAGCTTGGTGTGCACACCACTCTTCTCCGGCTTGGTCAGCGCATTGCCCGACTCGTTGTGCTCCTGGGCAAAGTACTTGGCCAGCGAGACGAGCGCGTCTGGGCCGGAGGAGGGCGGTATTTCCAGGCCGGCGCGTCCATTTGTCGCCGGCTGTGCATTCAGCTCAACATCCTCAAACTTATCCTTTAGCAGATTAACCGTTTTTAGCATATCCTGCACGTTACGAAAAACGGACTCCTCCTTGACGGGATTCGGGGCAAACAACAGCGATTCACCGCCAGCTGATGCCGCATTGGATCGGGGCACAGCGGCGCCTACTTTGGGCAGGTAGGTGGGTCCGCTGCTCGTCGCCGTCGGCGCTGGCGTTGTGGGCAAATAGTCGCGAGTCTCGCTTGACTTCTTCGGCGGCTGCTCCGCATTCGAGTTGATGCTCAGCGAGAGACGCTTCAGCTCCCCGGAGCTGGCCACATCGTAATGATGCCGCATGCCTATGATCACCGGCCTGTAGGTGCTGTCCAGCTCCAGACTGGCGCTGACCGTGGGCTTCACGTTCTTGGGTGCCACTGAGGATTCGAGGAATAGGCTCGGAATGGCAGCGCTGCCAAAGCGATTCGGATTGGGCGTGGTTGCCACATGGCCGCCTTTAATATAGTTCACCTTGCCCTCGGTGGACTTGGACTTGGACACACTGGGTACGGTGGGCGTGTAAAAGGGCGTGGACTTGCTGGGCTCCAGGCGACGCACCGTCGAGTAGCTGCTGGGCGTGTAATAGGGCGTTGTCTGCTGCACGGGACGGGTCGAGTGGGCTTCATAGAACTCGGGTTTCTCCTTGAGCTTCTCCTTGCTCTTCTCCTTGCTGTGCTGCTGCTCCTCGCTGTCCAGATCCTTGTACCGCTGCTGGCCACGCTGACCGTTGCGTGCACGCTCCCTGGACTCGCCACGCTGCGAGGAGCTGCTGCTGCGAGTGCGAGAGGGTTTCAAAACGGTTGCATCATCGCTTCTATTGGGATTGGGATTAGCAATGTTGTTGCCATTATTATTATTGTTGCTGTTGTTGCCGTTGCTGTTGCGTCGCTTGCCCGTGCCGCTGACAAAGGATGAGCTCTCGGCCGTGATCTGCGTCTCGTGGCTATTGTTATCAATGGTGGGCAGCACCTTGCGCTGCTTCTCCCCCGAGACGTCATCAAAGTCGACGCTCTCCAGCGACGCATGCAGATCTTCGGTGGAATCGATGCGTCTATCGGACTTGCTGCCCGACCGTGTGCCAGCACGTCCCTGACCAGCAACGGGGGTCACCTTGGGCTTGATATTCAGGCCGCCGCCCACAATATTGAAGCCCTGCACGGGCACCGAGGGACGCACGCGATGGACGCGCTGCTTATTCAGAATCTCAGCGCTCTCCGCGTAGTAGCCCGAGGAGCCCAGACAATTCACCTTGAACCACCAATCGCAGGTGAGCTCGCTCTGCTGAAATATGGTGCCGTTGGGACAGAGGAACGAAATCTTGCGACCCTCCTCGCATATGTGAAAGACCTGCAAGAGCAATATATCAAATCAAATTCAAATCTTTTACATTCTTCAATTTTCAGCTGCAGTCATCACCTGACAATCCGTTTCCATGTCGGCGAAGTAGCCATTGCCATAGGAGCGACAACTGAATGTGGTCTTCGGTATGCGCGGATAAATGGGAAAATCAATGCCCGGTCTTCCGACAACACCCTGGTACACCTCATAGTCCACGTCCTCGTCGGAGGCGCGCTTCTTCAGATGATGCTTGTGCTCGTTGCAGTTCGTGTGCGTCTCATAGCGCTCCTCCTCGAACTGTGTGGCGCCCGTTTGTTTGGCCAGAATGCGAGCCGGCGTGCGGAACTGCAAATGGTGGTTGAGGTCCATCAATATTTAGATAGAATTTAAATTAAAAGCAGTCTTACCTGGTTTTCTGCACTAGATTGACTCACATATGCCAGCAGGAGAAGCGCTGTAAAAATAATTACAAAAACATGTTTAAAAATTAATAAATCAATCTATTAAATAAATAAAAATCTTTGAAAATTCAAAAAAAAAATTAAAATTAAATATATAGAATATTAGGTTATTTTTTTATTTAATTATTATTATTATTTATTTTATTATTATTACTATTATTTTATTATTATTTTTTTTTTTGCAAATATTTCAAAATTTCCTTTTCATTGTATAACTTGTATAAATAAAAATAATTTTTTGAGTTGGCATAGAAAAAAATCGCATTACGCTTTGCGCCTTTTAAAAAAAATTTATTATTATTTTTACTTAATATTTTTTATAAAACACAAATGAGTATAAATTCTTAAAGATCATTAAGTTCTAATTAGAAAAAGCCGGCTTATTTAATGAACACAATTGTTTTAAATTTTATCATTTATATCACTCAAAATTTAATTAATATTAAGTTGTCATTTCAACATCATTCAAATTCATCTAATACAACTAATTGCAGTTTCAGGTCATTTATTATACAGCACATATATTTTGAAATGTTGATAAATTTGATTTGAAATTAACTTCCCGAATGTTGGACTGAACAAGCCTTGACTTTTGTATATCCATTGCCGAATTACGCAAAACCTGTGACTACAACTGTGACTGTGATTGCGGTGGTGAGGCAAGTTACTGACATCAGGCCAACTAATGCAATTATTAAATTTTCAAAACATAAAAACAATTAAATGTATTAAATGAGAGAAGTTACTGATGAACTAAAACTTAAATAGCGGCTGGAAATGAAGACGACACCAAAGGAAAAAAAAAGAAAAATAAAAAAAAACGAAACCACAAGATTCAAGGTTCGATTGCTGCATAATCGTCGTGATTATATGAATCATTATTCAATTGTCCATGAATTCAAGCCCGAAGATGCCAATGTTTGTTCACAGCCGAGGGTGTTGCTGCCTCAGATAATTAAACAATTGCCCATAATTTGTGCACGTTGATTGAAACGCCCCAAAAGAAACAGACGTGCGAATCGAATGGGCTAACATTAAGCATACGCCAGGTGGACAGCGCACCAACAGTTCGTGCGTCAAATATCGTGGCCATTGTGGAGGGGACGGGACGGGGGCATACATCTTCCAATTACACAAATATTTGCATTGTTCAATACTTAATTTTTTTCGGCATTTATTGTTAATTTTAGACGCTTAGTTAGGCAGCAATATCTCTGTCTTCGGCCTGACATTTGGGTCTGGGTCACCGGCTAATGAGCATTAAAATGTGGCATTTCCTACAGGCATTTCCCAGGCATTCACCTGGGACAACTACATTAATTAACATCAAGTTCAGGCCAAAACGCATGTCTTAAACGACGGTCGTCACGGTTTTTTTTTTGTCGCACGCCGCAACTACAAACATGGCTCAAAACAAAGACACTTTTTAACGCAATCTGTTTTTTATGCCCACCTTTTTGCCGACTTAGTGCCTACGCATGTGCACATGCGTCACGCGTCACGCATCACGCGTCGCTTTCAGGCTGGCTTTAAATGTGCCGTTATCGTTAATGGATTGTGGGAATCTGATGCGCTGACAAGGTCAAGGATTGTTGCAAAATGTAGGCGTCTTCTTTTATTTCTTTCTTTATGCAAAGTTATGACAAAAAATTGAAAGGCGCAATAAATTTGAAAATAAATAATTTGCATTCTTCTTGAATTAAATAAATAAAGATTTTGTTGACAAGCACTCAAGGAGATCTAAGCCATAAGCTGACTTTCACAATTATAATGAGGCAGCTCTGTTAAACTGACAGATGACCCACCTCTTATGGCTATTATCTGATTTTATAAATGAACTTCAGATGATAGTTAAGATTAAGAGATATCTAATTAAAAAAAATTTGTGAAATATCACGCAACACACATTTTTTATATCCATCCCTTGGAACTCATTTATTTATTATTTATTAAATTATGTTTTAATAATTTCCCTCAATTAAACAACTTACCGCAGCACAGCAAATGAAGTTGTGTACGCCGCATTTTGTGTACTGAAATGCCTGCAAATAAACAAAAGCAAAAGCAAAGATTAAAGTTTGTTTTGTTGGCTTGTTAACAAAATTATGAATATTTATTGCTACAGCTCGTGGGACGCCAAAAAAAAAAGGAATAATTATAAAAATCACATACTAGACGCGCCACATGCATGCTGGCATATTAGATAATGAAAATATTACAAACTCCCAAAAAAAAAAGCACAGAAAACCTAAAAACAACAAAGACAAAAATATATAATTGTGCGAGCGTACGCGCTGCATGGACAAAAAGTCGCTGGAAATTGATTACATAATGCAATTGCACACCCACCAAAGACAAGTTATAGATAGGTAGATTTTGCCTTAGATGGATAGATATGTAGATACATATCTGTATGCAGATAAAGTCGAAAAAGACACAAAGCGTAGAAATAATAAAGTAGGGTTGAATTGAAATGCAGGACCCAATAAATTAAACATACATACATATAGACATTTGCCTAAGCTAAATTTTGCAGCTATAAATAAAGCAGAGCCCACAGACTCGTTTTAATACAAATATTATAAAAGCAGCGGTAGGCGCTAAAATAAACCATGAATTTGACAGTTAACTCATAAATCAATCAGCTGAAAAGGCATCAGTCGACAACAGACCTAAGCAACAAGTAAGTTCATCAATATGTCAGTCAATCAGACAATTCTGTAGATAAACTTAGTTTTAGCTGGGGATATAGCAGACAAACGCGTCAACAGGGCGTATGTGTAATAAATTATGGTTAAACCTGGACACAGGGCTGCAGCAAATGGCGCTAGTTGTGCAGCAGCTGCGCCAGTCAGTTAGTCAGTCACTAAGTTAGTCAGTCAGTCAAACGCTACAGACATTCACTTTGGCATCGTCGTCACTTCCGTCAGCTCATTTATGCAGCTGTTGTTGTTTTTGTTGCCGATGCTGCTGCTGCTGCTGCTGCTGCACCGCTGTTGCTGCGCACTTTGCAAAATTCATATAATTGTTTTAGTTTTCACAACTGCAAACAATATCAAGTGGAGGAGCAAGAAACTGACGAACAACCGACTTACCCAGTGACACTCTTTGCATTCAATTAAACAATTTTCAACGGTTACGCTAATTTCACAGCTATATTTCTATTTCTATCCAGTTCTTACTTTATTATTATTATTTGTATTTGCTTAGAAGATTTACTTTTTCAATAGCAATGCAAATTGAACAACAAAAGTATCGAAATACATTTTATGTGCACATAAATTTCAATTTAACATTAAATGCAGGCGCGCATCAGGTGGCATCAATGGGGTTGGAGAAGGGGAGGGGAATGGGAGTTAGCGGGTGCGGTTTTGCGAAAGCGTTTTTCTTTTATGCATTGTCTGGTGGATGCTTCTTTGTATTTAAATTAGTTGCTTGCCTTGGATTTTGGAGTTCTTGTTTGGACTTTTTGCAGTTCTCACAACTAAATTTAATTTTCTCAACATTTCATCAAATACACAAATTACACAACATAAAAACAACTAAACAAACAACTGACTTTAGAATTTATTGAAACGTATTCAATTCCCCAATAAATAACTGTGCAGCCTTTATGTTTAAAGTTCAAACGTTGCATGCTTCTTTAATAAATTAATTTGGTTGCTGCGATTCGCTTTAGCCAAATGCACGTTTTTCAATTTGCAATTACCCGCAAGAGTTTTGTCATTGCCAAGGCTCGTTTAACGGCAACACCAAATTTCAACACCAAATTTCAGCAATTTATTTAAAAAACATTTTTGTTTATTTCTTTTTTGTTTGATTTGAGCTTTGAATAATGTTTGAATTTTTCGAAAATCAAATAAAATTATTTATATTTTTATTAAAATGTGTTAAAGTTATCTTTGCTAAATATAAAATCATTTTGCATTTTGCTTACAATAATTTAAAAACAAATTTAATCTAATTCAGACTCATATTTTTATTAAAAAATTTGTGTATTATATATTTATATTATTAGATTTATGTTAGTCGAAACAAAAATTATAAAATTTGCCTTAGGCATTCAGACATACAAAATTTGTAAAATAAATTAGCATTTAACGGTCTACGAGTTTAACAATATAATTAAAAGTTCCTCTGCAAATATTGTTTCTATTTATAAATTACCATAAAAATTACCCATCAAAATTTGACATGCTAAAATTCATAAACGTTTTATGACTTATATAATGCCTGCCTATGTTTTTGCTACTTAGATTTATTATTAGCTTAATTTTATAACCAATACTAACTTGATTGTGCATTATTATATCAATATGAGAGTCATTCAATACCATCTATTAATTACTTGCACTTGCCAGCAAAATGTTTACACAATTTCGAACGCACAGGCAAAAAAAAAAACAAAAAATTCAATTCAATCATCTTCAACGGAGACGCCACAAATGATAAATGGGATGCCTGGGCATTCACATGCCAGAGCAACGCCGCAACGAAAGTAAGAGAAAATGAAAGAGAAACAAGTAAAAAGCGAAATATCAAAAGACTACAATGACAAATAAGGAAGTTGCAACTGTTGAGATGCTGCTGCTGCTGCTGAATCATTATCAGTTGGCTGAAACACAACAACAACAGAAACAGCAACAGCAACAGCAACAGCTACTGCAGTCAGAGAGCGCACAAAAAAATGTCAACACGGCAACAGGTGTCTGCAGCATCCATAAAAATAATAATAAAAAGACGCCGGTTTGGCTCTAGCATTTGTCTAGGCGAGGGCCGCGACAATCACAAACATTTGTTCCGCCTTCAAGCACACACACACACACACAAACACATTTACACACATATGGACTGATAGGTGGCCGCTGACCAGGACGCAATGCGGGTGTTCGCCGCATCTATCGTCCAATCTGCGCTTTAGGTCGCGTCTCGTACGTTCAGACAGCGCTGCCAAATGTCTGTTAAATCGTTTTAACCTTTTTGTCAAGTTGCCGCTTAACCTTTACGGTTACCGCGCTGACATGAAGGAAGCATTTGTTGTTGGCTGGGCAAGTGTTGAAACTGCATGCAGCACACACACACACACACACACTTAGAAATACACACTGCAACTGAAATTGAAACTGAAACTGAGGCATCGCATTGCCTAGCGAAAATATTTTGCTTAGCTCCGTCTTGATCTCTCCCTGTGCAGCGTGTCGTATACGTTTTATTTGTAGTTTTGATTTATTTGTTTTGCCATTTTTATCTCGTACGCCGCACCGCATGTTGTTTATTCAAGCGAACCTTTTGCAGCATCTTTGTGTGCGGCGCGCTCAACTGCCAACTAAGGAAAATAAAACAAGAAAGGGAACTGGAATCGACGGGTCAACCGAAGACATTATACTCTTGCAGACAATAAACTAATAATACTTGTATCTGGATTTTATTTTATGTCGTCATGTTGAGACTTCAACGGCGAGGACAGGACATATAGAAAGAGTGACCTATATCATCGCAGAGCATCATACCAGACTGCGCTCCAAAAGGTCATGCATAGTTCATGGCAATATTTGAATATCCCCGTTAGGGTACCCAAAGATGAATTGTTTTTATTTCATTTTATCCCCGTTAGGGTACCCAAAGATGAATTGTTTTTATTTCAATTTGTTTTTGCTGTTTTATTTTGTGCATTGAGTGTGTGCATATGGCCAGCGAAAAATTTCACCTTTATCGAATGGCATGCGAAATGTGCACCTTCAGCATTCACTGAAACATTATGAAACGGCAGCCAGAGGCGCGGACAGGGTATTGCTGACAATTCCTGTTGTGAAAATTGCATAAAACTGCCGCATCTTCAATGCAATCGCCGAAAATAATAGACAAAACATACTAAAACTTGATGTGGGAGCGTCGTGCTGCAGGTGCTCACTTTTTTACCCCCTCCCCGCTGGCTGGGACCGAAAATGTTGTCGATAAATCGGGAATAACAGCTGTAGCATCGGTGGATCAAAAATAGAAATTAACAACTGCGTTGCAGTTTGGCAAGTTCAAGTTCGTGCCTTATGTCTTTTGTTTTAACACTTCCAAATAGGCAACTTTATGCTAATTTATACAATTAATTATCAATCGCAACATTTCTGCTACCATATATGCTGCTAAAAACAATGCAAATTAAAATGTTAAACATTTAAAATTCATTTTTTTCTTGGGTTTTTTACTACCTGCGCTTCAAAATTAATTGTGTGAAAAATGTTATTATAAATGCATAAAGCGCGCCAACAACTCAACTTGCGCTACGTTTCCCAGACACATTTTTTGAAAGTCCACAAAACTATTTTGTTCATTTTGTTTTTAGAGAGGGGTTTTTGCAAATAATGTTAGTTTTTCTAAAAAAAAAAAAAGAAGAGTTAAGAGCGCAGCAATTAAACGCATATTTCTTATTGGCATTATTTCGCAGATGAACCCCTGCACAATTGTGACGTACTTTTTGCTATATCTGCTCGTTGTCGTCTAGCTAAACTTTTAGCTATTAAATCATTTGTGCGTTTAAAGATTTGCATAACTTATAATAATAATTAAGTTGAATAATTTAACGGCAAATGTTGTAAGGCTTGTGAATCGGGTTAAATTGCTGGCGTTTCTGTTTTTGTGTTATTAACGGCAAAATGTCAAATACGGTAAATCAAGCTCAGAGATAACAAATGAATAATTAAGCCAACAGCACAACAATTTTATTTGCTGGGGATTGTAGCATATGTTAAATATGCAACAAAACAAGTGATCGCAACAGTCTATAAAACTTTTAAGTACTCCGTGATTGAAGACGGGTTTTTGTTTTTAAAATACAAATATACCATTTTTTGTATTGTAAAATACATTTTTGTTTGATGTTCTTCAAATACCAAAGGTTGTAGGTGGTTGTATTTTTTAATTATTTTTTTGAATTTCTCAGAAGTTTTCCAATTTTAATTCCAACTCCAACAAATTTTTTTTTAATAAGCAATATCAGTTGCAAAAATTTGTTTTGTTACTACTAAGAATAAAAAGGTTTTTACGTATAACTAAAAAAAAGCAATAAAAAATTCTTAAAAAAAAAACAGAAAATATTAACTTTATAGACAAACTCAAAATAAATAAAGATGAAAAAATGTTTTTGTACTAACAAAACACAAAAGTCAGGTGTGAATATGCGTCAAGAAAAAAAACCATGTATATTTTGCAATAATAAATCTTAAACCTTTTTGTTTCTTGTATACCGAAGATGTAGCTAAAGGCCGTCAGATAGGCAGCTAGACAGACAGATGGACAGGTAGACGGCGTTGGGCGCTGCTCAGCCAGACGATGTAGTCGCTGTGATTGCTGATGCGTTGACCTACGTGCCACAGATTCAGATGCTCAGACAGACGTTCAGATGCTCAACTGAGGTAACTGTTGGAGCTGTTATTGTGGTTGCCGTTTGGCTTTGGGGCAACTTCACAGTTTTTGGACATTAATGTTTGCAGCCGAAAAAAAAAAATGTTAACCAAAAAATGCCCTAAGGGGGCGACGGCTGCGATTGCATTTCATAGCCGCCAGAGTTCGACGTGCTAATAGATTTTGAGGTCATATGCAATTGTTTTTTGGGAGTTTTTTTGTGTGTGTGTGCTTCCAACCAGCGGCTTCTTTTACTGGTATGTTCTGCCTTTGATACGATTTCGGTATGTTTTTGTGTTTAGTATGCCTTTTTTTTGCACAAGAATTCTTGTGCATTTCCGCAGCGCGGTTTTTGCCTGCCGCTCATTTGCAATTTGTGAGACGATGCAAAAACTGACTGCCCGGCAGACAGTTCGACGCTTCGTGCCAGCGTGCCTGTCTGCATGTTTCACACTTTGCCCCCTAGCCAGGACCGCCCACAGCGCCGCCCGCCTCATTCATTTTATATGTGCACAGGGGCAAATTGGAGCTCTGTTGAGATTTGTAAAGCAAACTAGAGCATTTAGCGCTTTAGATTTTTCCGATCCCGAAGCTATTATTCATGCCTGCGCTGCCCCCGCGGCGGCAATGGACCGCCCGCCGAAGGGCGCTAATTGTCCGCCCCCAGCTGCGGGCTCGCTCTACTGGTCAACAGTCACTGTGTTTTATGATGTTGTAAATTGTAGCCGCAAGTTTTCTTTTGCTCATATCTGTTACGTATGTTTATTTTCGGGCTATTTTAAATTTTAATTATAATTTATAGCGCTGTTTTTAAGCAATTGCTTTATAATTGTTTTCTGCAGGCTATTCAAGTTTAATGCGAGTAATTATAAATTTATGATCTGGAAACTACACAAAATTACAGCAAAATATAATATAATCCAAATATTTCCTTCAAGTTATTTTTGTGAGTTTAAAAATCAAACAAAATGATGTAAAAAAATTAATTGTTATAAATTAAATGTTATGAAAATATGCACTCAGCTTAAAATATATTTTATAAATTATAGCTAATCATAAAAATAACAATAAAAATTTAAAAACAAAAAAATTTTGAAAACAAGAATCGAATCAAATGACCCAAACAGCTAACTGTATACAAAAGACTCTGGCAACAAACCTGTTTTTTTAAAAAGCTCAATTAATACGTTATATTTGGGGTGGAATATTTTGTTCTACTCTTTAAATATGTATTTAATCACTACATTCTCTATAAATCTTTGTAGAAAGACAAGTCTTCAAGCGCTCCGCAACAAATAAAATTACTCATAAATAACTAAGACATATTTCAATACTGATAAAAACCAAAAGAGTTGGAATATTCTAGTAAAACTTGAACTAACTTTGAGATTCCAAAAACAACTTAATTAGCTAGCAGATGAAATAACCTTTAGAGAAATTCCAAAAAATAAAATAGTTAATTATATAATTATATAGAAATAAAATAATAAAATAAACATAAATAAGATCGAAAATGCGCCATCAAAAACAAACAAAAGCCGCAACTGCAGCGCCGCAGTTTCAATTGGTGTGAAGCAATTGCCGGCAAGCGAAAACAGCAGCACCACAATTTATGACTAGCAAAGGCGCCGCCAACAATTGCAGCAGTCGAGCAACAATAACAATAATAACAATAACAACGACAACAACAATTAATATGTAATTGCTGTTGTTCTGCTGCCAGTTTGTCTGGTCGGGAGTTGCCACAATCAAGAAAAGAAACCGGTGGCAACTCTTGCATTGCATTTCGATTCCATCTTTTTTTTCCATCGGTTCGATATCTGATTTATAAGCCACCCACAAAATCTGGGTCAGTATTTCATGCCCAGCCCAACTACGTATTTATATCACTCGGTTAAATAATCAGCTGCTGCGTTGACTGTTGTGGTTGTTTTGTTGTTGTTGTTGCTGCTGCTGCTGCTGCTGCTGTTGCTGATTAATTAACCAACAACAATAGCCAACAATTTTCTTTGCTTTCGCGGCTTTTCTTCCATTTATACAACACCAGCGCACTTTTCCTCATCGTGATGGCCTTTTTATGATTACTCGCACTCATCTTTATACACTTTCTGCTTGCACACATACATATACATGCACAGATATACTATTGCTCATACGCCACCAACATCTCATCTGAACCAGCGAATTAGTCGCTTATTGTTTGGAGTAATTGTTTCTTGTTGCCGCCGTTGCTGCTGTCTGAGTTTTTAGCTGTTTTTATCTGTTATTTTAATTTATATTTTTTTTTTGAATTTTCTTTTTAATTTTGTTATTTGCTACGTAAACGAAAGTCAGTTTTAATATTTATTTTGTTATGACTTTATTGCACACTGTTGTTGTTGCTTGCTATTGTTGTCTGGGTCAGTAGCGGAAAATGTAATATAAGCGAAAATGGCAACAAATGTTTATTTCTTTATATAATTCAGATTGAAACAAAATCTGAAAGGAAATTTAATAATATTACTACTTTCTTTCAAGCAATACAAGCAAAAGGTATTACAATCTGTTATAATCATTTAACATGTTTATCATAATGAAAATTGTATTTCAATTCCATAAACTTCTACTATTTATTATTAAATATATTTTTACAATATGCAAATGAAAGTAAACAAAATTAAAGCCTGCTAAAATACATAAATATAAAAATTATATTTTATTGTGTTTTGTGTGCCTTTCCAAATTCTAAATAAAAACAAGCATCAACAAAAGACTTAGGCAACGAACTTGACTGTGGCAGACACGCCGGCTTAAAAGTTGATGTTGTTTTTTTTTTTAATCTTGCCTGGTTTTTGTTTTTGTGCTGTTTTTTTTAACGATGACAAAGCCAACAAGTTGTCGAAAACATCAAAGTGCCTCGATTATGACTGTTAAGAGCTCTTGTCATTTCGTTGCCTTCGCGCTTTTAATTGTGCTTGAAGCACATAATCAAAGTGACCTACCCGAGCATATCAAAAATATATATGAGTATATATCTATATATATAAGATGCGGAATTATAGGTGCCTTTGATTTATGATTCTCAACATGCTGAGGCGTATCTAATTGGCTAAAAGCCGCCTAGAAGAAGTCTATGATATCTACTTAAGTAGTGGCCCAAAAGACGTATCAGTGGCAGCTTACCTCAAGTACCCGTGGAAACGCTGACAATGACAGTTCGGCAATTGCTGCCAGCCTGAGAAAAATTATACGGAACTGAAAGTTGGCCAACAGATTCGGTTTGAGTATTCTTGAAACAATAAACATGAAGATGTGCGGGTCATAAACTTAAGCGACAACTTAAACAAGAGCTTAGTTTATGGCCAAATTAAGTCGCATAATTTGAAGCCACCTACTGTGCCGATCATCTCAATATGCTATTAACATAAACATAACAATAATGAATCACCCTAATGATAATCAGTTCTACAGCATCCTTTGTTTGAATGATATCATTGGCTCAATATAGATCCTGATGAGGCGTAGAATACGTCTCAAAACAAGTTCTGTGCTGTTGTTAGCACTAACTGTAAAAGATAAATTTTGCATTTTTGAACAAAACAAATCTGGTCAGATTATATACACTCTTAAGCGTGAAACTTGTTCTTTCGAAGAAAGAACTAGCACATTGGCATATTAAAGCCGATAATTAAGTTAGTTAAGTTTTTAAAGCCCCAAATTAATTATTTATTTTAGCTTTTGTTTAGTGTTTTTGAATGTTGCATCACATTTTGTGTAAGAGACACAGCAATTTCTCTTGCTTAAGTTTTGAACAATTTATCATGTGGGCTTAAGCCAAAAACTATTTTTATAAAGAATTGCCTGACATTGAGTTATTGTGGTGCAAAAGAAACAAAAATAAAGATGCTCCAATTTCTAATAATCAATTGGCTGCTGCTTCAAAGACTTTGACTGAGACGGAAATTTGAAGTTAGCCAAAGCAAATGCCATTCAATGCTAGCCCTAAAATGGCATGACACAAAGTGTGGCCTGTCAGCGCATGGAGGTCAGCATTTTGCTCTGACATTTAGCCGCATGCCGCATATCAAGCGCTGCGGTACCATATACAAAGCGGGCAGCATTTGCACTCAAGTTGTGGCTACGCAATTTGCAACGCACGTGGCTTGATGAATGTGCAGTTTATATATTTTTTCTTTTTCAAGCATCTTGCATGCTGTAATTTAAGAACTTGGCATTTAGTTGTTAAATGCACACATAATGATCATATTTAAAATCGTGATGTAATACAACAGTTTACGCATGCAATAAACGGTGGAAAGATGCAATTTGATGTGGAAATAGCATTATGTATAGAAACACAGTTATTGCTGACGCGATTTAAAGTTCATTCAAATCCACAGCAAAAACAGTCGCAGAAAAGTTCAAGTTCGTTGCCTAAGTCATTCGATTTGCAGCCAAAAAAAGTTGACAAACGATTTATTTATTACACTTGAAGCGTAGCTGACATTTGGCCAAATGACAAAAAAGAAAAAAAACCTGAGTTGATGTTTAGGTTTTAGGTTTGTTTTTGCGGCTCGGGCAAGTTCGTTGTCAAAGTCTTTTGTATTTCCTAGTGTTTTCATAACTTGTAATAAAGCCGAACGCCCAAGACAAAGCAAACATGTTGCGCACTTAAAGAATAACAAACAATAACAGCAAGACCAACATCAACAAAAACAACACAATGCGATAACAACAACACGCGTTTTAACAGAGGGAACAGATAGAAAAAAAACTGGTGCTTAGAATATGTTGAAATCTTGAGGCAGCATCAAAAGCTGAAAACATGTACATTATTTACACACTTCATTAATCACTAAAGATGGGCTCTTAAAAAAAATGTTTACGGCAAACGTAAGGTTAGATCTATAGAAGTGGGGAAGGTGCAGAAACAAGATACATTAGGTTACTTTTACTTGATCGTACTGCCGGCAACAGATGCGGCTCATTGGCTTTTCAGCGATGCGCACGCAGCGCCAGTTAACGCATCAACACTTGAATGGAATACAACTACAGCAACAGCAACAGCAGCGGCAACAAAAACAATAACAACAGCAGCAACAAGTTTAATAGAAGACAACAAAGTTGTAGCTGTTGCTGATTGCAAGCGTTCGCAGGGGACGGGGGCTGGAGTCGGGGCGTGGGTCTGCTTTTGGGCATTGTTGCTTGAATGACTTTTAAATTTATTTGCCATTTCTTCGCTGGCTAACGTTAATGAGCAAAGCAGACCAAGTCGTACTCAAACCGAACCAACCAGGGAACAACATTCGCATTTTGAACTTTTATCTGGCCATCTGCAACAACAACAACAACAACAACAACAACAACTGGCGGCCAAAATTATATTGTATACAGCATTTGCTTACATTTAAAGCAGCCAGTTTGGTGTTTTCTTTTCTTTTCTTGTTTTGTTTTTTTTTTTGTGTTCCCCCTGGTTTTATTTATTTATTTATTTTTTTTGTTTTTGCCAGCTCAACTTTAACCCTCTGCCACATAAAACAAAATAACTAAAACACCTTTCCTTGGTGCGGGTGTACATCTGTGTGTTTGTGTATGTGTGTATGTGTGATGTGAAAGACGTTAAGTCACACATTTGGCCTAAATTTGTCTTTTCCTTGGCTACGGCTAAGCAAGTTGTCTGCGGCAACTTGGCGCTTTTCTTTTGTTCATTTGCGCCACAAGGCTGGAAAAATCTTTAGCAACTCTTGACATTTAAGCCGCATTTCCTAATTCCTGCACAAGTACTTTCTGTGTCTCTGCTGTCGCTTCAGCTGTAATTTTGGACGCGCTGCAATACAAAATTATCTAACCTAAGCATTTTGCAGCTGCCCCAAATGCCCCCAAGCAGACCATTCTGGGCCACAGCGGTTGCTTTTGCTGCCGGTCCAGCTGCTGCTGTGCATCCTTGAACCGCTCGTACTTTATCTCTGCTTTAATAACAATGCCAAAAACTCAGCTGTGGCAAATTCAGCCAATGGTAAATTTATGCGGTAAAGCAGCATCCACATAAAACAAAAGCAAACTCAAATAAGCAATTAAAAATTGTACAAAAAATTCATTGAAATGTATGCCATCAATTAAAAGCCTGCAAATTGTTTGTGTTTCTATGCTATATGTTGAAAAACAAATTTTTCATTTATTAATCATGCAGTCGACACGCTCACACATATGCGAAATTTATGCATATTTTGTTAGAAGATTTTAAATAATTATTATTTTTGTTAATCATGCCCAGTTATCAATAAGAAGCTGCTGCAGCTGCACCTGAGGCTACAATTTGTAATTACTTTAAATCATTATATAATCGTTAAGTTTTCTGAATTTGCATTTTATATATTAACTAAAATACAATTCAATTAATTACAATAGAAAACAAAAATATTTAGGAACAGTTGGAAGGAAGTTTTTCTCAATGTTGCATGCAATTTTTGACACTTCAAGGTAAGCTGCAAAATTAATTATTTAAGTTATTTAATAAAGAACCGCACAATAAAATGCACTTAAGAAATAAGCAGTGCTTTAAAGATATCTTTGAAAATTAAGAAAATATAAATATTTATATTTAATATTTTAATTTACATTTAATGTGAAAGAAAAATTCTCTTTTGGAAGTAATCTATATATGTCTAAAAATAAACCTCTTTGACTTAAAAAAAAGGAATACAATAAATAAAAATAATAAAATAATAAGAACAAATATCAATAAAATAATAAATTTATGCTGCTTGTCCCAGCTAAAGCGGAATAATAACTTCAAAAAGAATAAAAATATAATAATACGATCCTGAAATTAATCCTAAATTTAATTACATTAAACAATTATAAAAATCGCATGCCATATTAAAATCCATAAAATAAAATACTAGGCTGGTTTGTGAAAGGCAACAGTTAAAAACTTTTGCCATTTATGGGCAGCTTAGAAGCAACAGCTGTCGAGATTCCTCTGAGCATTCACTTACCTTTAGACGGCAGCATCAGCAGCAGCCTCAATGTCAGATTTTTGTTGTTTTTATTTCTGTGGCAACAAACTGTGGCAGCAACTTCTTCCTGTGCTCGCAAAGTGGTTTTGCTTTCGGTTTCGTGAGTGAAGTAATATGTTTTGCTTTATTATTATAGAGTTTTCCGCTGTGTTCGTAGTTTTTTCTCTCGTTGTATATTAGCTATAATGTTGCATTTTTTTTGTTTAGGTTATTGTGTTTTTTTTATTTTTGTTTTTTGTTTTATGTCTCACTAAGGTTTTGTTTATCTAATGCACAGATATCACGATTAAGTTGTAGTTAGACGATAGAAAGAAACAAAATCACTTTAAAGTTGTAATGTCAGTGGCACCCAGAGACCATCAGCCAAGTTAATTAGTTTAATTAAGCTTAATGTGGTCGGATGGCAGTGAAAATATAACCAAAACAAATTAAATGCTCAGTTTGAAACTGAAAATAAAGAAATTTAGCTACAAACTTAGGAAAAGAATATGTTTCGTAAGAACTTTGGAAAAAATAATTCGATTCCCTGAGCGATTCTAAAAAATTTTACTTGATTTAGATTATTTATTTTGACAATAACTTCTTAAAATGATTTTGTATAAAATTTCGATTTCTTAAAACACTAAAGTATACAATTTTTTATTTATTCTACACAAAGTCTGGTAATTTATGAAATTTATTGCTTAGGTAATTATTGTTGATTAAGAAAACACGAAAGTCTCAAGATTTAACCACTTGCAAAAGTACGCTTGAAACAATACACAAATGTTTTTTTTTAAACACACAACAGTCTCGATTTACAATAGAAATGTATAAAAATCTTTTGAGTTTAAGTACAAAATGTGATCTCAGGCCGAACAGAAGACGTCTTCACCCGTACGATATTCACATTTGAATGTTTCAATTGGCAAATGCGGCGTCCAACTTTAGTAGTTGAGCGACTCCGATTCGGCCCCCGACTACGACAACGACTCGGCGCACTCTTCTCCAGCGAAAACGCACAGCAGCGACTCCCAGCAAAGTCACCCAAGAAAATCAGTCGGCAAAGTCTCCGAAGCTACCGCAAATCTTCGCCCGAAGTAAGCGAACATCTTCCTCGAAATAAACAACAATACAAGCGGCAGCAAAGCAAAATCAAAAGCAACTGGCAAAAAATAAAGAAAACAAAACAAATGCAATTGACTTTGCGACCGGTCCAACGATCAGCTGTTTAAATGAGAGGCAGAGAGAGAGAGAGAAGAGAGTAAGCTTCGCTGGCTGTTAACAGAGAGACTATCTACTCTGTTAAGCTATTACATTGCTGTTAACTTATGTTTGCGAAGATGCTATAACATTTAAGGCCTATGAAAATCATAAATCAATATACCCCAGGTTTGATAACTTAATTTATATAGAAACATATTAAGATAGTCAATTTTATTATTGTAATTGATGCATTAATTTATTTACTTTACTTTTTTTTACAATTCTTATTATTTTTATTTTCCACTAAATAAAGTTTAATTAAGAAATAAGTATTGTTGAATTAACATCTATGCCTTCAACATCACATATATTTTGTATCAAACTGAAACAACAAAATGAATAGCATAATTACAAATAAAACAAGAAATAAAAATAAATGTAAACATACCATCAAACTCAACTTTTGACAGCTTGATCACAATTAACAAAGGGGGCAGACATATCATTAATGTGCACGCTTGTAGAGCCCTTCAACAGCTCTTGTGGTGCGGGGAAAAGGGCACATTTTTAAATTATTGATTTGAAACGCTGTCATTGACGACTTTACGACTTGAGTTGGTTTCTGTTTGTGGGCCACTGGCCAGACCAACGACAGTGAGATGAGAGACAACTGAGGAGTTGACAGTGGACAGTTTTTATTATAATTTGCTAGTAGCTTCTTGAAGATGACGAGCGCTGTGATTTTGACTTCGAATTGCAGCCCTGACAAGCGCCTCCATTGCATAACTTACTGTTTGAGTTTGGGTTTTGCGGCTGCTGCTGCTGCTGCCGCTGCTTCTTGGGCACAGTTACTTCTGCTTTCTGCTTCCTTCTCCAACTCCACCTCCATCTCCAACGCCGCCTCCATCACTATGCGATGCAGATGGCAGCATTACACGGCGCCTTCGATTATGATTTTGCTATAGGAAATGCTTTAATAATCGCAGTCACAAACATTCCCACGAGCTTTTATCTGTTTTGTTTTTTTTTTTCTTTTTTGGTAGCAGCTATCTACTTCCAGTCATCAGCAGCAGCGTCTGACTGTCTGCTACATGAACGAATCCGCATTGGATTCTATTAAAAGCGCCGGTAATTGTCAGAAGCGGCGCTGGTAATCACCCCAAGACTCAAAACGAAAGACTGCAGCAACGAACTTGCTGTGCATGCTTAACTTAACGTGATTTTAATAGCGAGTTCGTTCTGCATTTCATATTTGGGTTGTCTTCTTATCCATCAAGCAAAAACAAAAATACATTTATATATAGACAGACAGTGCTTAGGTATATGCAAATGACATTGAACAGTTTTTATGCCCTGTAGCCATAAAGAATAGTTAAAAATGGTTGTGTACTAATGATGTTCAAAATAAAATGTTTTGATTGTAGTGAAAGACATAACAATATTCTATAGAGTATATATTATTATTTGATAAAAATATTAATTTGAATAAAAGCATAATTCCTTTTTCTTGGTGATATGTCTATAAATATTTTTTATTTTTAATTTTTCTGTATTCTTCAATGAATTTGATACTGGGTATTCTTTAGTTGTGTTTTTTTTTATTTTTTTATACAATTTAACAGCCTTTTAGCATTCTTAAGCCACTATAATTAATTGCTTCATTGATAACGTTTAATATTTGCAGACATCAAACATCAATACTCAATTGAGTACCGCAATCATAATTATGTTTATACACGCGTTCACTTTGAATTTGTTGCAAAAGATTTTGGCATTGAGAAATCCCAATGAAACCTCAAGATTCTAAGAAATTCATTGAAACTTCAAGAACTGTGTCATTTTTTGAGACATAAGTGAAATAAAAAAAAGGTATGCAAGTCTATTCTAATTATTCAATTACTTGAGCACTTTTTTACTTTGAGTGTTGTTTTAGCAACTCTCAGTTCAAGGATATATGCCCCCACACAAAATGCAACACAGCATTGAAGAGCCGAGTTCAAATGGATAATAAGAAAATTATTTGGCAATTTGCTGCAAAACTCATTGCCACAATTAATTCATTTTACAACAGACCGCATTGCAGCTGCATATCTTTAAAGGCGAGCCAGATACTTGGCTACACGGCTGCTTGTGCACATTGAGCAACAACCTTAAAAGGTCGTTTGGCCATTTTACTGCAAAGTGTCAAATCATCGCCGTCGTAGTTAAGAAGCCATAATCTAACCTATATTTAACCCCAAACTATCCATCAAAGTACATGGAACGAGGGCTTCTGTTTCTGTTTGCTCTTGCAATCGAGTGCAAGACAGCGAAGCTTTTTGTAAAATTGAAAAACCATTTAAGTCCCGTTAATTTTAACACCCATTTTCTTTGCCAGCAGCTAAGCTAAGATTGCCACACAAAGTCGAGAAAAATACCAAATACAATAAAAAAAAAAATAAGGCGCAACGCTGGCATCGTAAACAAAAGCAAGAAGCAGCCGAAATACGTAATGCAAGCGATAATTATTACCTACGAGCCCCGAAGACCCTACAAATCCAGCAAAAAAGAGAGAAAACGAGATCCCGCCAAAAAAAAAAAAAATTATAGAAGCGAGAAGCTGCCGCCGTGTAGATGATTGAAAAGCAACACAGATTTGCATAGAAACGTGCGATTTTCGGTTTGCTGCTAGCGGCACATGGTGGCCTCCATCTGGCAAATACCCTTTGCAACTGCCACTGGCATGTTGCACCCACACACAGCAGCAGCAGAATCAGCAGCAGAAGCAACAGCAGAAGCAGCAGCGGGCGGCATCGTTTGTCGCGCCTGCTGTCAACATGTTCAGACCTCAGTCACAGCATGAGAACAATAAAAAATAGGTAAAAAAAAAGAAACAAAACGATGTTGTATTCGCTGTACCGTTGTTGTTGTTGTTGTCTTCTACAGCTACTGCTTTTCTGCCTTCAATTACTCATCCATTCATGCCATCAGCAGCATTTCCTCAGCAGCGAAGGGGCCACAGTGGGTTTCTAGCCCAGCGCTGGCAGTGGCAATTTGTTGATTTTATTGTTGCTTCTTCAGCTAATTGCAAATAACTGCAATTAATCTAATTAATTTTGTCGACCAAAAAGGTCTCCAAATATGTTGCCCCATTGGCGTCTGCCCTACCTTTGATATTTATAAAGTTAAGCTCCAATTAATTATATGTGACAGTGTACTTTGAACAAACGGCAAGAAATTTTGAAATTTCCGAGATTTGCTTTATGTTGCAGGCCCAAAAATGTCGGGGCTTTGGCTTTGTTCTAACCGAAAAAAATGTCAAGATCAAAGTTAAAGATAAAACGCTGTGATTAATGAGCTTTTTATAAGCGACACACATTTTTGTGCTTTAAATTTAAAAAAATATATATCTTTTATAGATAATTATTATAAGTTTTGAACTAAACTCAAAAAACATTTATTTTTATATAAATAATTTTAAAAAAAGATTGTTTAATCATACAACAAGAAAACCATGTTAATTTTCCTTAATTCTTAATTTCAAAATGGAAAAAAAAACAGGTTAGCTTACTTTCCAATCATTTCTTTTTAATAACAAAAAACATGTCTTAAATTTATAAAAATAATCTTGACATTTATTTAATCTTTAAAAATTGTATAAATTGTATATTCGGCGTCATAAATAAAATTTAATGCCATATAATTTACACAGATTAAGATTTATTGAAAAATCTTTGCTAATTAATATAAATAAAAACATTTCTTATATGTAATTGGTTTTAACTTATTGAAAATGAGCTTAAACTTGAATTTAGAATCCGATATAACTCTTAGTCCACAGAGAAAAATATATAACACCAATTTAGTGTCTGCCACACCATTAATTTCCAATCTAAGCAAACTTGCATAGAAATTCAAGCAGCGTCTCATCCAATGGGAATGTCAATGTGTATATTTCTAGAAAACAGCGAGTGAAAATAAATTTCAACGACAACTTAAACAAATGATCGCAATATAAACCTAAACAACTCTCAATTGAAAGTGACAAGCGAACATTTGCAAATTATAAAACAATCGTGTGCTAATGATGAAAGATCTATGTAGTAGTTGGCTATAAAAAAAAATAAAGCCAGACCAATATATATTCAATTTAAGAGCCAGACACGGCGACATAATATGCCCGGCTAATGGCTACTCAGTTCCAGGCTAACAACGACAACGAAAATGTATCTTTTATTGAGCATTTTACAAAACTGCACATCAAACCACAGGGCCTGAACTCTGACCCTGCACAAACTCCAACTCTAGCCACGAATCACGAAGCCGCCACCAGAAAAAAAGGAAACCAAAGAAAAACACATTTTTAATGCAATGAAGATTTATGCAAGTTTGGCGCAGAGTTGCCAAGTAGCTGGTAGCACAGGGAATCCATCATTATCGATCGACATAAGTTTTTTTGTTGGTGGGATCGCAAACGTCGCGACGTTGCGGCTGGCCAGGAACTAGAGATAATAACTTGATCGCAGGAAAATCATTTATTGTGACACGATCACCAATTGTGAACTGTGTTTATCAAAGCCAGAAATCTCTAAATTGCCAACTTGTTGAGCCATGTCTGATACAACTTGCCAATTGACTGTGGATCTTAGCGCATCTTGTTGCCAAGTCGCTGGTTTATTTTTTTATTATGCTTATACGAATTATACTCATTTCTCTTGTTTCTTCTTTTTATTGTGGCTTAATGAGTTTTTTATATTATCTTTTTAATTTGCTGGGGATGTGCATTAATTTCCCACTTTTATTTCTGAGTGTTAAGCAAAGAACTAAATCACATACTGAGAATAATTAAAAACTAAGTAGAAATCAACAGTATACATTTTAAATCCAAAAGATCGACATGCATTATGTAATGTAGTTGAGAAATGTAGCTTTAGCTTGTATATAAGCACACAGAAACTCAAGTTCATTCCAGATTTTCAAATTTTATACATAATAAATAAATGAACATAACGCAAGCGCATATAATGGGATATGTAAGAACGCACTGACTCCATATCTAAGTGCTCTTTATACATATACATATATAAGACTCTCTTACTTATGCACTTATACTTTAAAGCTAGCAAGCACGGCAAACTCAATAAATGAAATAATTCTCATTCAGATTATGGTTGAAACCGCACGCGAATTAATTCTCATTACTAATTCTAATACTGATACTTACTTGGCCTCGGAAGCACATGGACTTCTATCATTCCTAAGTTTACAATTTATACTTATCTTGGTATCATTATTCAAATAAATAAAAAAAAACTTTAAGCAAACTGCATTTATTATCTGAGTGATACACTATGATGAATAAGTTAAAGCAAAAAAGTATGCTGAGTTTCTAATTGTGCGACAATGACAATCGAAAAACTAGAGCAGTATAAAAGTGTAAATATATTAAAAGCTCAAGTGTTATTATAATTACAACAAAGTTAACGCAACCAAACAAAATATATAAATGTGTTTAAAAAGCTTAACTGTGACTACCTCTACAAAGCTAACATCAACAGTCAAAAGTATAATCTTTTAATATCGCACCATATACGATTACAACCGATTACAAATTATCAGTTGTTGGGTTAGCGGTTTGACTTAAATGCTAAATTTTGGTTATTTTTGCTGAGTAGCTATCAAAAAAGTCAAACAAAACTATTATTAAAGAAATTCCCCAACACCCACTCAAAATGCTCACGTTCAGGCGATAAACCCCATTCTAGAGAAGTACTATATCAGCCAGTAGTCAACAAGTCAACGGCTATACCTAAAATTTATACTTATGCACATATCTAATCTGAGCAATTTGTTTTATAGAGTGCCTACAGCGCACAGATTTGTACTATAAAAGCGAATAGGAAAATTATTCAGAATGCTCAGTAGACATAAGACCGTAGAGGGTGCTGTTGAAAAGCATTCAAGAATAAATTATTCAAAATGGTTTACGCTGTTAGTGATCAAAAGTTGAGCGTGTTCAGTGCGCGTTATCGCTGGCAGGTCATAGCCACCATGACAGGTGGGTGTTCTCTGTGATCTGATATGTGTTGCCGGTACTAAAAGTAGCTGAACCGTTATATAGTGCACATTATGACATTTACCCATGGCGTTGCCGTGGGCTGGTTAGCGCCATCGCTACCGCTGCTCGGCTCCGAAATATCGCCGATTGACAGGCCCATCAGCATCAATGAAGCCTCCTGGGTGGGCTCATTGATCGGCCTCGGTGCACTCACTGGCAATATAATCTTTGGACTATTACTGGATCGTCTGGGTCGCAAATTGTGCATGTACTTAATGGCCATACCCAACATGGTAAATAAATATTGTTAGTTTCGTGGCATTCCTCAATGACTCAATCTCCATTTATATTGATTTTTGTATCCAAAAATAGATCTATTGGATTCTTATCTATACCGCGAAAAATGTGACGTTTCTATATGCGGGTCGCTTTTTGGCTGGCATTTCGGGTGGCGGCATTTATGTGGTATTGCCCATATTCGTGGCTGAAATATCAGATAACAAGTTAGTATATGTTTCAGATAAGAATAAGCACGTACTCAGGATTATATTCGCTGATTATCGCAGTTAATTTAAATTGGCAGTTACTCAAAGTTTCGCGTGCCATTTGTCCCGTAACTTGTAAAGTAAACTTTTTTTCAAAAGCTAAAAGAGCTGTCTACTTACGTTTATGCTAACTTGTCTTAGTAAAATTAAGTTGGTAAAGTTTTTTGCTATCCGCCAAAATTATTTTCTATATTCTAAATTAGTTTTTATAATAATCCATTTGTTTTTTTGATATTCACACCAAACATAGATATTTTGATCTTTGATCTTTACAATGTTCAATGCAAATGAGTAAAATCTCATCTCATCAATCCCATATATGACATAATTATCATTTATAATCGACTGATAACTGTATATAACTGTATTAAAGCTCGATTGTGTTTATATATGTAAGTATAAGTTGTATTATGGTGATTAAAAAAAAAAATTAAAAATACCCAGCTTTAGATTTGTTTACTACAACTTTAATAGTTTAAAAATAAAGTATACTTAGTTTATTTAAATAATTATAGGGATGATAGGGACATTACCATTGGAAAACTTACAACTCTTTTATTCTCCTTTCTCTCGAATTTTTCCAATCTAAATCTTGTTTATTCTTGGCTTTTCCAGCATTCGCGGCGCCCTATCTTCCATGGCCATGATGTACGTCAGCTTCGGCGTGACTATAGGCTATATACTTACCTCGTATCTCAACTATTACCTGATGCCGTGCATAGCGATTCTGTTCCCAATCATTTATCTGGTGTCTGTCTGGGGCTTATCGGAGACTCCACAATATTTGCTGCGCAAGGGTCGCGATGAGCAGGCACAGAAATCGTACTATTTTTATAAGAATCTGGTAGAATCCGGTTCAGATAATGAGTCAGCGCACGATGATGCAGCTAAAAAGGAGTTTGAAATATTCAAACAACAAGTGCTTAGTGGCGGGGTGAGGCAAGCAGTCGGCTGGAAAGATTTCTGTGAGTAGCTAAGCGAATATATATTGATAAGATCTGGCTATAGAAAATGCTAATGATTATATTTGTGTGTTGTTATCTTCCCAGTTAATCTGCCCACTATGAAAATCTTTGCCCTGAACTTTACCCTGCTCGTTTGCAATCAGCTGTCGGGCAGCTTTGCGCTCTTCAACTACACCTCGCACATCTTCAGTGAGCTGGAGACCCAGATGAACTCCAATACCTGCACCATCATTGTGGGCGCCGTTCAGGTTGTGGGCCTCGTATGTGCCATTGCTTTGGTGGATCGTTTCGGAAGGCGGGTTCTCCTGCTTACATCCATGGCGTGCATGGGATTGGGTGAGCTGGCCATTGGGCTGCTCAAGGAACTGGCTACCAAAGACTTTCTGGCTGATAACAATTGGTTGCCCCTGTTTCTCATGTGCTTTGTGGCTTTTGTAGCATCGCTGGGCGTTATACCGCTTATATTTATCATCATAATCGAACAGTTGCCGGCCAAGGTGAGTCCAGATTATAATATGTGTTCTTTTTAATGACAACTAATGTGGTTGCGCTCCATTTCAATAGATTCGCTCCATTGGCACATCCATTTGCATGACCACGTTGAGCACATTCATCTTTATCTCGCTAAAAATATATCCGATTATGATCTTTGGCCCCGGCCTGCCAGCCACCATGTACATGTCAGCCAGTGTCTGCGCCATTGGATTCATCATATTGGGTCTATTTCTGCCGGAGACCAAAGGCAAACAGCTGACGCACTAATTGCTGACGCGTGTGAACAAAAAAAGCGACTTAAATGATGACTTCAGCGACGGCATCAATCCCAGAGACCGCGCCAAATTGTCGCTTTTGTATTGGCGACTCATTGCATAAGTTGGGATTAACGTTATGAGTGTATACGAATACAGTTACGAGTACTCGCTTTCCTAGACATTGCCGTCAAAGCAACTCACTCAGCATCTTGCCACAAATAGCATGGGGCATGGCTCATCCTGAACTCTTGAACTTAATTCAATTTCAGTTTTTGCGGCTTTTTTGTTGTTGTTGTTGCCCAACTCAGTTTTGTGTCCATTGTTAAATATTTTTATTTAATTGTGTGGAGAAAGTCTGAGTTCAAAGTAAATCCAATATTATCAGTAAATTTATTTAGGTTATACTGTACATATTTGATTTATGCAATAATGAATCTTACAAGACTAAAGCGTATCTATAATTATTTTAAATATAATGAACATAATCTCATGCCACGATAATTATAGAATATTTAAATTTTGAGATTATAAAATAATTATTAAAATAAATCAAAACAAGTAAAAACGCTGCAGTCGGGCGTTAAAATGGGGGTAAAATCTTTTACATCTGGTTTTTACACTATTTGTGCCCAGTAAAATCGATTAAAAACAAAAACTCGCAATTTTAAATTTTGAAAAAAAAATTTTTTTTTAAATGAATAAGGGGGGAGTACATGCTTTTTTCAAAAAAATCAAAAAAAAAAATTTTCCCAAAAATGCATTGAATTTGAATGTAGAATGGATGTTAATGAAAAATCATGACCAGAATGCCATCAAACATGAGAATCGGTTCAGTTTTGACAAGTTTATGGGTATCTGATATATGATACCTATGGGTCCGAGAGCTTTACATGTCAAAATTGTTCTCAATTTTGGCATGATTTTTGACAAATAATTAGACCCCCTCAGAATCTGGTTAAATGCTGTTTTTTACACTATTTTGTGCCCAGTAAAATCGATTAAAAACAAAAACTCGCAATTTTAAATTTTGAAAAAAAAAATTTTTTTTAAATGAATAAGGGGGGAGTACATGCTTTTTTCAAAAAAATCAAAAAAAAAAATTTTCCCAAAAATGCATTGAATTTGAATGTAGAATGGATGTTAATGAAAAATCATGACCAGAATGCCATCAAACATGAGAATCGGTTCAGTTTTGAAACATTTATGGGTATCTGATATATGATACCTATGGGTCCGAGAGCTTTACATGTCAAAATTGTTCTCAATTTTGGCATGATTTTGACAAAAATTTGACCCCTCAGAATCTGGTTAAATGCTGTTTTTTACACTATTTGTGACCAGTAAAATCGATTAAAAACAAAAATTCGCAATTTTAAATTTTGAAGAAAAATTTTTTCGAAAATTTTTTTGATAAATTTATTCGTCTTTGAAATATGATACCTATGATACCATGTCCAAATTTTTGCACCGATCTTCCAAATTTGATACCGCTAGCTTAAAAACGGTGTGTCAGACACAGACAGACATTGCATAAAACCAATTTACTCTTTTCACTTCGTGAACGAGTGTAAAAATTGAATAAATAAAAACAATGAAAAAGTATATTTTCAAAAATTGTGCAAATCAGTGGAATTTTCACGTAGCTGTGAAATTTGAAGTGGAAGGTATGAAAGTATCATCCAATGGCTTTTAACAAGGTTATACAATACTTGAAATCAAATGCAGTTTGCATTTGATAAACAAGCGCAACAACAAGAAAAACTCGGTAAGAAACATTTGGGTAGATGCCGTTTTGCGATTATGAAATGATAAATGCGAATTAATGAATTCGCATCAGCAAACAAACAAAGACACATTAATTCCGAGAAATTATTTATTTAGGTTTTGTTTTAGCCGAAATGTAGAGGGATGTGCACGAAAGCGCAAGAAAAAAAACAAGCGTTATGACAGGACACACAAATCTCCGTAGATCTCAGCTGATCGCAAGCGATGATAAATGAGCCAAGCTCTATAGAAAACCAACAAAAGGCACAATTAACCTCACTTTGGTTTCGAGTTTGGTTTTTCGGGAGTGCAGGTCCATTTAAGTGCAACAGCGTCTGCAAAAGCTGCCATCAAATGCAGTTTCATAATTTTCACACGTTTTTCTAACCGTCAGCTTTCAACTGGGAGACGTTTTAACAGTTGCTGACAAGCGGAAATTAACCGCAACTCGGAGAATTTGTAACAGTTTTTTTTTTCAACTCGAGGGCACTGTTGCACTCACGAGTACTTAAATGCAATTTCAGCTAATTGCAGGCGTTGATTGGTTTTGATAAGCGTACATATTGACCCAGTGCACACAGCTCCGGAAGCCAAAAGAAAAAAGACAGATAAGTGGTAAATAATTATTACTCTTTCATAATCAACAAATATCTTAATATAATAATTTTTAAATAATTAATAGCATATAAGTATTTATGTACTATAAAAATGGTAGCATAAAATAATAACAAATGTGAAAAAAATAATGTTTAAATATTTGATATCCAACGTACATTTAGTTTATTAAATTGAATTCAAAATGTTAGTATACATTGAAAACGCATTTAGTGAATATTATCTATTGGTGTAAAAAAGAGTTGTTTTTGTTTAATAAACACTTTTTCTTAATTGTTTCAATTTAAATTATATAAGATGGTTACCCTTCAATATATTTTATTCATGCCATTATAACTGTGAAGGGCACAATGTTTTTAAGAAACAAATAAAACACAAACTTTTGTCTAATGTATACACATTTTATAATGTTTGAAAATAAAGAAGATTAGCACATATTCTTCTATTATTTAAGACCTTTTTGATAACAGGCAAAAGTATCTCAAAAGGCATTTTAATATTTGTATATAAACTCAAATCCCAATTGTGATAAAAAATAATATGTGTACACAAACACTAAAAATGCTTTATACATTTAATAACCATAATTTAATATCCTAAGTAGGTGCATATCAAATATAGGCACATTGTGTGTGGCCAATTTCCATCCGTTGCCAAATAAAAACAAAAAAAACAAAAAGTGCCAAACAATTGCGGCTAATGCGAGCGATTTCTCATTGTTAGGACTATTTGATTTGTAGACCCACAAATTTCAATTGTTTACTTTTGATTGTTGAAAGAAAGTGCTGCGCTTGGCAGCAGCAACAGCCCATTGTCTAAGCCCGGTCTATGCGCCCATTGACCATTAATAGGCCATTTGCGATGCAAAATGTCAACATTTGTATGTGTGTGTGTGTGTATGAGCGCACATTTTTCATATCATATTTTATGCCGCTCACCCACTGATCTCCATTGATAACGCCCAAAATTGCGAGAGAAACAATTTTGAATTTTACACAATTGCCACCTAAAATTGTTTTTTGATTTATTTATTGTGCCATTGCAAATAACGTATCCATTTATTTATTATTGTATTTTTTCTTCAATGATGCGACGTTTCTATTGTTCACTCTTCAACTATTTCAACTATTTATCTGCTCTAATTTCATGGCGCTAACTTTTCGTATGTGCCCCAGGTAAATTTTGTAAATAGAAGCCGAAGCTTACGGAATTACGCACTACTTTTGTTATACAATCGTTTGATTTGGGCTTTCATAAAGATTGGTTTTAGAAAGGTTTGCATAATTGTTGAAGAAATCATATTAACAAAGGTTTTTTATAATTATATAAGTTATAAAGAAAGCACAAAGTACTAAAAACACAAGAAGAAAAATTTAATATTTATTTTACTATAGAAATGTTTAATAAAAAGTCGGATTCTTCTAATTCTTTCATTTTCTGACTTTCAGACTCTTATTTTAATTTACCATCAATCTAAGAATTGCATAATATTATTATGTTACCAACTCAGCTTCACTTAATTCTGCGCCAAAGAAAGGGTTGATTGAACTCTAAGAAGCCCTAAATAAAAACATGGATGTATACTATAAACTAGTTTCATTAACATTTTATTCAAATGCCGACCAAAGCGAAGACATATAAAAATAAACTTTAAAATATTCAAATATGCAAAGCAACGTTTTGGGGTTCAGTTCAAAACGTGCTTGTTGGTGTGAAAATTAATAGACGCTTGTATCAAAATTTATGCGGACTATGAAAAACTAGACGAACTGACAAGTAGCTACCGTTCCAAAATGAAAACATAAATCTAAAAAAAAACATAAAACTGGAAAAATGTTTTCGTATATGCACAAATAAATTAACCATGATTAATTGAAAGGTCAAGAGTCGAACGTCAGCAGCTGTGAAGTGCATGAAGACCAAGTTAAGAGCTGGAAGCTGTGAAGACTTCATCAAGGCAGTGGCACAACTCAAACTCATAACTCTGCGTTAATTGGCAATTGTTGAATGTGTCTCGCGGATGCGCAGCACAAATAATTTGTCTGGTATGCCATGTGACCTTCACTGAACTAGGATAGACAGTCGGGATGGTACAGGTTTTTGGCCATTTAAAGAACTAGACTTATAATTAATTAAATGCCGACAAAGTGAAGTGCATACAAAATTAAACTACAATTAATGCTGCGCCTCATTGAAACTTGTTATACTCTGCCTCTGAAAGTATGTGCGGGTATATTGGGCTTTAACATCATATAACTGTTCCCAAATTTAATATATGTATATAAGTTCACTTTCACATAAAGAAAATACAAAAACATTTTTTTAATCTCTAAAGGATAAGTATATAAAATTATCCAGAGTATCTCGCAGTCAGGCACTTTCAAGTGCAACATTTTTACTTGTTATTATATTATTTTCGTGTCGGCTGCCTTGTAAAGTGTCTGTCAATAATAATTAATATACTTAAGTTGAAGCCAAGTTGCCAAAAGGTCATTAAGTCACGACAGGTAGCCGAAAATAATTTCTTACAGAACTTTAAGACAAGCCGCGCAAATTAAAATGATGCTAAAACATTAATTAAATGCTAGAAATGGAGGTTCCATTTTTGCTACAACTGCGATTATGAAATACTTTGATACCTGCGAGTTGAATAAAATTAGCCATGATCAAAGAATGGTCGAAAAAATAGAAATGGTCAAATGTGCCTGCAGAGGGCAAAAACACCATTTGGCTTGGTCCAACAACCAATTTGCCGACCATAACTTTCAATATGATGATGGGTTTCTTTCTATTTTCTTTAATGTTTATTTATGGCTGCCAATGACAGCTTTATTTCCAGCAGCATTCTATTGAAAGAACAAATAGTTAATACGAAATTAATCTTCTGGTCGGATATAATAGTTAGAAAGCAACGTCAGCGACTGACGCAACTTATTTTTCAACTCAACTTTATTTTTGTCCATGACTTTAGGTTAAGTAATCATGAAGAAACGAATGATTAATTATACTATGTTGTAAGCGAAATTGTTAAGAACTTAGCCGAAAGCTATTTTGTTTTCGTTTGCTGAAAAGCTTTCGCTGTTCAACTTTCTCCATACAAAAAGTGAATTTTCTAATATTCTGAAAGAGAAAGGGTTTTCTGTAAATTTTCCTTGTGTCGCATTCCTAAAAATTTCTTGTCACAGTCGAAAGTAATATCTTATGAAACTCTGAACTGCCACTAACAACAAGCAATTTTAAAACAAAATCGAAGACAGGTGTTTGCCCAAAGAAAAGTTAAACTCTTCCAATTGTTGCCTGGCTGTCAGCTAAATTTGCTGCTATCCGTGGGGTCTAGCGTCACTCTGAACCTCAGCTGACAGTCCAAGAAAAAAAAAACCAAGCTGTCAGCTGCCACGTGGCACCTGTATATGGCCAAAACACGAACTGGTCTCACACTTGCAGACGATAAAAACCTTAAAATGTCCATATATGAATGCAAAGTTCTTGCCTCAATAACTGCGAGTTAGATGAATGACAATGGAATTGCAATGCACGCGCTCCCTCTCCTCAACCGTTTCTTCTGTCACCCACTGGTTGCTGATTTAAGCGAGTCGACAATTATGCTGGCTGCATGTTTATTTTGGCCCCTTGTCGTTTGGCTCTGGCAAGTTGTTGTAATTTTGGTTATAAAACAAACACAAATGACATTATTCGCACGAAAAACAGGATGGCAGCGCGGCTTGGGGCTGTGCCAGAGGTTGCAACTGCAACTGCAACTGCGGCAGCTGTTGCCGCACGACTTTCTTTAGCTTCTTCGTAGCTGCTGCCGCAACAACAAAAACAACAACAACAATCAATTCGACAGCGACGACATTTGCGCAGGCGCCTTTGTTGCGCTTTAACTTCCGGAAATCACGTTGCTGCTTGTGATAATGTTTTCGGGTTTTATTTTTTTATTTTTAAGGAACGGTACAAAAAATACCCAAAACCAAACCAAAAAAAAATACGTTTTGCACGCGAGCAAAATTACAAAGCTAACAAAAAATTTCCAGTTGTTAAATTTTTTCAATTATGCAAATACAATGTTGATGTGGGTGGAAACAAAAAAAACTGATTAATTGTTCGATGAAACTGTGTGATAAAATAATCTTAACTGGGTGCAATTAAATTGAGTAGATTTCTAGCAAAGTTATATTTGGTAAAACTAACAGTGATGTAATTATAATAGTATAAAAAAAATTCTTTATATGTTTACAAATTAATTATTTTCTTGACTGGATGATTGCATATAACAATAATATAATAAATAATAATAAATAATAAAATAAAATTTTATTTTGCTTTAAGTTTAAATGAAATTCTCTCGCAAACCAAATAAAAGTTGTTGTTTATTTAATACTTTTCTCTATTAGCTGATCTTACAATATCACTAATTATGATATAATTTAAATTTTCTAATTCTATTTTAAAATTGCCGCTTACTTTTTTTCTATATCAATTGATACATTTATACTTTTCACATCGATAAATCATCGATGTTGCGAAGTGCAACATTTCTTGAATATCTGAGATTGTTGTTTATGGCAAAAAGTTAAGAAAAAATGTAAGAAATATTTAAATATAATGCGCTTACAAATAAGTGCTTCCTTTGTAGTTTTGTAGTTTAGAACCAACGAAATTATTATCCAAATAGTTCACAGTATTTCCACAGTCGATAATCTAGCAGCTAATGCGAATATAATTAATGAGCAGCAGCAGTGCAAATTAAAGCCCTAATTCACTGGCAGTCAGCACTCCCCGTAACGGATAGCTAATGTCAGAGGCAATTGGCCAAAACAAAATGACGGAGTGCAGGCGCCCAATGAACTTAAGAGCTGTCTGCAATTGCCAGACATTCTTGATTCATACGGCAGCCAAATGGCCTTCTAAAGTGGCAATCAATTTTTTTTTGTTTTATCTATTTCTTTTTTTTTTTGTCTTTTCTTCTTCATTTTTGCCTAAAGAGTTAACCACGTGTTGCGACAGTGTTGAAATGCGATGATCCAACGGCAACTCGCTCGCTCGTTTGCTCGTTCGCTCGTTACCTTAATGGCATTTGACCCCCAAGCGTTTTCAGACTTAGCCACGTTTCCTTTACAGGCCGCGTCTTTTCATTTCTTTGGCTAAAAAAAAAAAAAAACAATAAATAAAATAAAAAAAAGATACCTAGGCTGGCTCCCAACAATATGTTTTCTATATGCCTTATTTTCTGCACAAATCACTTGACCTTAAGCATTGTTGTAATTTATTTGTCGTTTCCCACACACACACACACCCAACTGGTGCTCTTTTTTGTAGATGTTAGAAGCTGAAAGCTGTAAACCGTATTACGACAATTTTTTGTATTTTTGTATGTTTTTTTTCGTTTTTGGGTTACTCGGGCTATGGGTCTCAGTTTTTGGGTTTAGTTGGGCTCTTTTGTTGATTATTGTGCAACGATTCCCGTCTGCCATTGTTGGGGCTTGTGTGCAGCTCTTGGGCTGCTGCTTATCAGCACTTGGCTTGCGTTCGAAATTGCACTCGAGGAGGGGGGGAGTCTACACATACACTAAATGATATAACAGTTATATAGGCAGAGTAATTGAATGCCAGCAACAATTGAAAAAGGTTAACCCAAACACAGATCATTGGAAATTATTTTCAAATATACAATTATTCTTATGGCAATTAATTTTATTTATTTATCTTATTGTGTTTATTGTTGTTAACAAATTCCGTATACCTATGCCTAGCAAGACGAGGAACACATTAACTTTTGAAATTCTTGGACTTTCTATCTAGGTGAAGTAGACAACTATGAACTGTGCGGTCGGTTGTAGACCTGCGATCTGTCTTTGTCAACATTTTACCCCGTTTGCTTTTATACATAAATACACAAATACACTCGTACTAGCTGTGGCCAGCAAAATTAAATTTTTCTAAAAATTATGGTAGTTTTAAAAGTATGAATTATGGGTCCGAGAGCTTTTCATGTACACATTTTTGTAACGGTTTTCTACCATTTATTTATATATTTGAATACCCATTTTTTCAAACAATACGCTTTCCGATAGTTTTTTTGAAGACGCCCAAAAATAACTGTTAAATAACAGACATTATGTAAGCAACTATGCCTTAATCAAATTAAACTCCAATTACCCCCAACATGCATTCCCTCCCTCCTCCCTGCACACTTTCCCCGCTTTAACTGAACTATCTCAGATGCGCAGATTCCAACACGAGCATGTGTAACACTTCCGGACCAGACGTGGCAGCCCAATCGGCAACATCTTCATTAGCAACAATAATACGATATGTGAGGCTTCCATTTCAATTGGAGGAACGAAGAGGGATAGAAGAATTGTGCATAAAGGGAAAAGTGCAGATGTGTTGACGCTTAACAGAGTTAAGTTAGCAAGAGGTGCTAAATGGGCAACGAAAAAAAAAAATAGAAAACAAAATGAAAAGGCTTTCCACGCTTTTCCTACATCAGCAAGTTGAGTTGAGCTGCCTTGCAGTTTAACTTTGGACGCCCATTTAAGTGTCCAATAATTCAATCACATCAAACGCCAGGCTAATGGGTCTCTAAAATGCCGTTAAAAGTCTTTCGATTACACCAATTGAGCTTTGAGATTTGGTCAAATGTTGAGAAAGTTGGAAAATGTACAAAATGCGATACCGAACAGTAGGCATCGAATTTCTCGGCCTGTAAAATTACAATCGAGCCCCACACCCAACCAATACAGATTCATTCTATTTGCTCACCCCGAGCGGTAAACATCTATTTGGCTTCCAAATTCTAAAAAAAAAAAACAGCGCACATACAAATTTTAAGTTAAACGTACAAATTTCAGATTATTTTTTATAAACGGCGAGATCAATAACACTTGCTTTTCTTAAAGTCTGTCCACGCATTTTTTTTTAGTTCGTTTTACTGCAGCAGTCCGGGCAAGATTGTTTTCGGCATCAAAATTATTTTAAAGCCAAATTCTGTTAATAAATTTTCATATATACGTTTTTATTTTTTTTTTTTTTTGCGCGCGACTGTTTCGATAAAAAAAAACATATTTTTGATGCCGATATATAAATGTCAAAAAATCAATCGGAAAATGTAAATAATAAGGACCCCACAACAGCTCTCAGTTTCTGCAGAACATTGCTGGAGGAAGTCATCGTAATTATTATATGTTTTTCGGTGACTGGACTAATTTGCTATGGCGTATCAAAGTTACCTGCATTATTCACGGCTGCCGTCAGTGGACAGCCACGCTGTACAACTTGTTGGTGGTTCAAAAAATCGACTCCAAAAGAGTCGATAGATCTGCATCTTAATGACCAGAAGGCATTCAATCTGCTGGAACAGCATACGGAACAGTCGCTCCCAAAATATTCTCGTTTTTTGGGTGAGTTAGTATCTAAAAGTATACCAAACATGTCATAATTTAATTTTAATTTTCAGATTATATGCTTAGAGCCACGTAGGCATTTAACTGTATATATATTGCACCTTACTTGTCATTAAGCACGTATCTTTTTCCATAACTGTGGCGTCACTTAAAAAGTTCCGAACTGTCGGGTCGTTCCTGATAAGTTTGAAGTCTAAACATATATATGCCACCGGGCAACTGTCAATCGTCAAGATTGAGACATTGTCCTGGGTCAATATTAAAAAATAACGGATCTCATAATTAAATGTAACATGAAAATTCGCAAACCCAACTATGAGACGAGCAGCACGCAACTCTCAAATGGCTATCAAACACGTATTTTGACGCCCAGTTTCTTTCGGTGACAGCAAAGGTAAGTTCATAAATGCAACTTAACATAATTAATTAACGCTTAAACCACAGCTGTATCCCGATACAACTCCAAAGATGTCTTCCGATATACACAAAATCCCACCCCCACCAAAAAAATGTAACGCACACACCCCTCCCTCCTGCACATAACATTAAATAATTGTATTTATCTAAACTTAATATAAGCACTGTTTTTATTGGTCAAGATATAATAAATGATTTTAATTGGACTGCCAATCGGATAATACAGACTTGCAAATTGTTTTTTATATATATTTAATACTCGCATGCTTCATAACGATCATGCATTTAGTTTAGAAGTGTATATTTGTTAGTGTATATATGAATTGAAATGGGTTGAAATGATTACGAAAACTGATTGCAGCGATTAGGGTACCTGCTTATCGGGCGTCCCCGACTAACTCTTGCAAATATTATATCGGTATATAAAAATTTGCTTAGATACAATTTTTTAAATATAATAAACATATTAAGTGAAAGATTTTCAGTCTCGACTCTTTAGGCTTGGTTAAGCAAAAAAATGATTGGAAAATGGCATCGCGAAACGATTAGCGCAAAGACAGGTTCAGTTCACTTTCGACTGTCTATTTGGCCCTGTGAAGTTGCTTACTATGGGGTGGCAGGTCTGTCCTAAATTGTATTTGAATTTGACTGTATTCATAGAAAGCCGAATCGAAAAGTTGGCCGTCAACTTTAGAAAAAAATGTATACCTATATATTTCAATTCATTCAATCCATTTAGATCGACCTAAATTCAACATTTCGGGTTAAAAATTTAAAAAAAATTAATGAAATTATATTCTGAAAAAAATTATCTATAGTTTATGGTTATGGATATGTCTTCAAATGAGGCCAAGGTTTCACCATGCAGACGACTGATGATAAAAATTGGGGGCTTCGGGGAGACGCTGCTTCAGGATATACTCTTCTTTCTTGTATTGGGCGCAATTGCTTTGCTGATTATCTTTACCATAGCTAATGCCGGCAATCTACCGAGGATGGATAATTATCCCAACGGACAATCGCAACTGCAGCAGAATAACAACAAAACATACAGAATTATCAATTGTTTTTGGCCAGGAAGCTGGTGTCGCATTCTGTACAGGTGCCATAAAAATGAACGGCATCGTCATCAACAGGAGAAGCCAACTGCAGCAGCCGTCAATGCAGAAATTATGGGTAATCTGCATGGGGCACCCGATCTAAAGAATGATGCCCTCTTCGAAAATTTATCCAACAACGATGACCCTTCAGAGAAACTATAGCATAAACAAATTAAATTCTTATTTTTTATTATTTCTTTAATTTTTTTGTGGTAAGTTCTGAATATGCTTCCCCACTAAAATGAGTTACATACAATTGCTAATTATCAGATTATATTCGGACCATCAAATTGCGTTTACGGTAACTTCGTCTTAAGCAGCAAAAAACTTGTCATTCGGTTTGCTTCGAATATTTTATATCTGTGGCGTCATTAACAATAACGAACTGTCGGGTCGTTCCTGATTAGTTTGTATTAATTAGAAACATGCCACCGGGCAAATGTCTCTCGTCAAGATTGAGGCATAGTCCCGGGTCAATATAATCTCCTCGTACCCCCTATTTCAAAACTATGAGATGAGCACCAGGCAACTCTCAAATGGCTCCTAATAAAAAACCAACTTCTGACGTCGACAATACCTTTTTTTTTCTTTCGCCTCAACTGCTACCGATGGTAAGGTCTTACATAATACATTTTGCAAAATAATGTAATGGCTGATTTTGTATCCGCAGCTCAAACGAGAGAATATAAAAAAATGTTCTCAATTTTTTAACGCTTATCAAGTAATGCCAATAAAGAAGTCCACAAACCTTAAGTCGATTTAAATACATATTCTAATTTTATATGTTTTTAATATAAAATTTTTAACTATAAAACTTCACACAAAAATATTTATATATTGTTGTCTTCTAGAAAATATACCAGTTGGGTTTTCATACATTTTTTGGAAATTTATAAGTGTATAGAATTGGTATCTTTATATCTCAATATAAATATAATTGATAAATCTTGCCGGAAAATCGATAGATGTTTGCGAGCTGTGAGGTCTCGCAAAAATAAAATAACGTCTGCTGATATTTTGTACAAATTTTCTGCTTATTGTCCCGTTCAAGTGTAATATATATGATAGAAAATGTACAGTTACAAAGTTAAAACGGAACAGCTTTTGGCAACAACTCACGATTTCCTAATTTCAACTTCTCAAAGCCACAAGCTCAGAATACTTTGAGGCACAAGATACTATCTCAAATCTCGGATGCTAGAAAACCGTCGTGTAAACTGCGCTCTGATAGACATCTTAGGCATACAAAGCTAAAAATTTGGGTAAACAGAAGTTGCGCATGCGCATAATGAGTTAATTGAGGTATTGAAAAAAACATAAACAAGAGGCTGTGCTACCTAACTGCTTTAATCTTCAATCCAAATGAAATGAAGTGTACAGTGTTTGCATTATCACGCTTTACAGTTAGACAACAACAGCAGCAAAAATAACAACAATGCAATGCATTAACATTACGAGGCAGCTGCCGCCGTTGTTGAAGGGCAACACTACGAGGCAACTGTTGTTGTTGTTGTTGCCTTGCATTTAACTTGGCCAAAATCGTGGGCGTTGCTGCTGCAATCGACAATGGATTTGGGGGTCCTAAGGTCTTGTCTGTTGCGGCTGTTGTTTCAAATTTGCTGATAACCACAGCTGTATATATAATTATTTAGCATCGGCATAAAGACATAACAATTTGCATAGACCAGCAGCTGACGGTAAGAACGCGAAAAACATACTAAGCCATACAATTGCATAACTGCAATTCGTTAACTAGCTATAGTCGCTTAGAACATACCCTGTATTCAAAAACCATAAATGTGTGAAAATATAAAGTATCTACAGCAATTTTTTTTTTATTTTAATCACATAATAATGATTAATAGTAAGTAACTTTAATATACCCCACTTCTTGTGCAATTATAGGGTATAAAAAGCATATATTTTGGCATTTGCTTTGCCTTTTGACATTGACAACTGGGCGTTTGCTTACCTTTGTCTTTTATCATAAGACTTAATTAAAATAATCAGTAGTTATAACACTCACACAGCGGGAAATGCATATTTATAAAGTTTGTGAGAGTAATTGTGAAATAACCCAGCGGCGTGTTTAGAACCAAATTCGGCGATCAGCTGAAGTTCGAGCGGAGTTTTCAAGCCCAAGTTTTAATGGCATCACAACACGAAATGGAACGTGCAACATGGAGCTAGACTATAATTCTTGATCAATGATTTTGAATATTTATGAGCCGCACTTAATTAGGCAGATTAAACAACATTATGACTATATTTGTGCATGGCAATTTCCAATAGTGATTCCCAAGTTCGTTGCCTGAGTCGTTTGTTAATGCTGGGAAAGTTTTCAAATCACAGTTAGAATCAAAGCAAGTTTATTAGCCAAAAAAAAAAAAAAAAGAAGAACAAAACAAGAACCAAAAACAGTTTCTTCGTTTTTGTGTTTGACAATCCCATTTTATTTTATAAATTGCATAATCATGAATGGCTCAAGTGTATTCATTTGCTTCGCTTTTGTTGGCCCGCTTTATCGGGTGACACAGATTTATTTATAGCCAAAATTTGTCAAGTTTTGTTTTGTTCTGAACAAATAGCCGGTTTTTGTATCCAGGGGAAATGGGTGCGACAACAAAGGCATAAGAATTTACAAAGCAAAACATATTTTAGCAAGCCGCAGCAGTAAAAGCAAATCAATTGAAAAGTATGTACTCGATTAAATGGCTTTTATGGGATTATGTTAATTGAGAACTTGTTGCCAATTTGGTGCTGCGCTCTCATGCTGTGCCCAAGAAATAGCCAACAAATTGGGCCCCTCACCCATGGAGTGCTTTAAAAATTATATTAGTCTTACATGTTGTACCCAATTTATGGCTCTTTCACTTTGGCCATTTGCTGTTTTTGGCAATTAAATAAAACATGCCGCAGTCGGTTTCTGGCAATAGATGCGGCTTACATAACCATATGTAAATTATGCCAGCAAATGAAGAAGAAATATTGCACGAATACGAAACATTGCGATGCGAGTATCGCATGCACAGGAGGAACACACCTCAAAAAGACAGCACGCCAAAAGGGAAGCTCAAGTTGGTAGCTGCCTTAAGTAACCCATCCAGCAACCAACTAACCCACCTCCGTGCCCTCCCATCTCTCTAGCCATGTACACATGGGGTCCATACAGGCCCAGCCCAAGCAAAAGGCTGGACCGCAATTGAAGCGCAGCCATTGACAAGATAATTTCCTAGGAGCTGCATGCGCGCTGTAAATCCATTTAAATACACTTTATAGGCAGGGTATTTAAAAAAATAAGAAAGTGTTTGTCACATTCAATATTTATAACAATATATAAGAATATTACAATAAAACAATTAAATTTATTATCAACAAAGAACAAAATTTTCGAATGTTAAAAAAAATAAATTGAAAATATATCATATTCTATCAAATATTTTTTTAATTTTTAAGCTAAAAATATTTGCATGTTGTTTTTTTAAAGATTTGCTTTTGTAAAATTTTAAAATTTTAATTACTAAACAATTATAAATGTCGTGACAAAATAATTCAATATTTGGTATTGTAATTATTTATATGTATATTATTTTTCAGGCTAACTAAAAATATACCCTTGACCATTTCTAAGAGTACAGAGAAATCGCCATATAGTATCGATCGGATCAAGCCGATCCGTCTTCGTTTTACAAATTGTACGAGAAGGAATAGCGGGAAAAAAGCGCTGACCACGACTCAGCTGGTTGAAAAGCATTAAATTGGCCAGTTTCGCAGTGCGCGTTAAGTTGACTGACTACCAATTGTTTTAACCACGAAGCTGCGACTCCTTCACGAATAATTTCAAACACAAACTGCCGCCAACATTCAAGAAGGTTCATAATTATCAAGCTCCAAAACGTTTGTTGCGGTTTGCTCCCCCGGTCTTTGTGGGCTGTGGCTTCTGAAAATGTTGTAACCGTTTGGATGGTAAAAATGTAACTATAGGAGCTGCCACTGCTGCTACTTTTAGGCCAAGAGTGCAAAGTATCGGGTTAAATAGGTCTGCTCTACGGTCAGACAATCGCGATGCTTTCATTATGAGTATTTATAACATTTGAATTTTCGCTCTGTGTCACGCGGCCATAGGGTCATGTAAATGATTCACTTTGATTTGTAATTCGGCCACAATGAGCATCAGAAGCGATCTCTAATTGATCTTTTTTTATAGTTTTATTACCCAATAGTTCCGAGGCTATATGATTTATTATGATACGCTTGGGCTTATGTTAATGATAAATTTGTTTTTAATTGAATTATGTACTTAACCATATTTGGGGCGAGGCATAACAAATTAGTTTTTCTACTAATGTCTATAAACATGTGTACATGTGTGTATTTGTGTGAGTCTATTGCATACGGGTCAATCGCAACTCAGAGCTGACAGCTTTCCTAATTTATCTCTATATACAATCTCGGGCAGTTGAATAGAAACACACTTGAGTGATCATATTTTTTTGTTCTTTAAAAGTGCCCTGCATTTTGTAAAATACGTTGGAAAATAATATTATTTTTAAAATTAATAATAATTGGTAAACAAAAACAAATATTTTAATAATTTTCTATTGAGCACACTTTTTGCAACTGTAACTAAACAACTGGCGATGACTATATTCATCAAAGCATATTTACACAACAAACTAATTTTGGCACTTACAAAAGAAATGAACCGGAGCAAGCAATTTGTATTAAAGTATGAATGTTATTTTTATCGAGCCGACACAACATCAACTTTTAAGGGCAACCGCAAAATATCATCAGCTAATTTTTAGCACTTGTTGTGCCCAATTTCTCTGGCATTACAATCGGGAGCTCTTTTCCCCCAAAACCAAACCGCAACGATCATAAAGGGCGTATAGAAATGAACACTATGAATACATTTCGCCTGAACGCGATTGGGTGTATGAATAAACATTCGCCGGGGCATTTCAGACGCAGTTGGCACGTTGATTGTCTAAGCGACCTTACATAACCGCATTTGCGGCTTATGTGTGCGGCGGCTCGCGTGTTCCCGGTCCCGTCCTCGACATCAGCGTCGGCCTGATAATATTACGCAGATAAAAAAAAAAGTCAAAGAAAATAAAATCTTCACAAATACAAAAAACATGTGCACCACAGTAAATTGAAGTTGAAGCGTGCGCTTTGGGTTTTTGTGTTCGAGTTGGCTGTGTGTTGTTGATGATCCGTTTGAATGGCACTTATTTATTTTGACTAAATAAAGTTGTTACATTTTTATGACACCGCCGTCAAGTTGCCTCATTTCCAATACGTTTGTTTTTTCTTTTCTATGCATACAGGAAGTTCCATTGTATTGGTCAGAGGAAATGATTAATGGCGTCTATTAAAATGCATACTATAAACATTTTTAAGCTGAATGATGAATGGTTTATATATTTAGTACATACTTATTTAGCATGTCATTGAACCCCCACCTGGTAAAGCACAAAAGATATTTTCTAAAATGAAGAACAGCCTCAATTTAGGTATAAAAGTACGCTACAACTCATAAATAAAAAAAGCCTCTTGTCCACAATTATTTTGTGTGGCAACCGCAGTGCAACTCTTCCTACAATTGTGGCGACCGTCGGTGCTACTGAATATAAACAAAACAAAAAATACAAGAATGTTACAGTCGGGTGCAACCGATTACCCAATACTCTATTCACGGTGTGATAATAATTTGGAGCAGTCTAAATTATTATGCCAAGTTAGAAACCTTGGATCGAGCAGAAAATATACATACATAACATATACACTATCATCGAAGTTTTGCACAAAACCAATATACTTTGATTGTCTTTGCGAACAGAGTATAAAAAACCAACCAGGAGGGCGTCGCATTGCAGCCAATCCAAAGCAAAAGCCAAAGTTGAAGCGATGAAATCCCAGACATCGCTGCCAAGCGACTGTTTGCAGCAATTTCGGATCAATTATATGAAGTTAACTAGCGACTACTGCAGACATCGTCATAGCTTCAACGCTTCCATTGTTCAGCTGGCGATTGTCCAATGCAACTCACGATTTATACCAATTTTTTTTTTTGGTTTTTTTTTTAATAAATATTATTAGTTATGTATAATTATATAGATAGTTATGTACTCGAAAATTTTGGACGTCTGTGCTTTTATCAGGTTAAAAACCAAAATTTTGGTGTGAAAAAAGAATATGTGTTCAATTACTCCCGCTTAGCGTCCTCTATGAATTTGGCACTTTGCGTCTTAATTTGCTTCCTATTTGGTACATTGTTGTTCTTATTCTCAACAAGGACGTCGTCATCGTCAGGCGTCGCCACCTGTTGCTGATTGTCATTGACTTCCATGAACATATCGAGGCTAGCAAGGAAATCGGCGTGATACTCTTCCCTATTACGAGCTATCATCGCCGGTTTCATTTCCATCAAGTATGCTTTCATCAGTTTGTATATCTTACGCTTCAATATGTGCATCACAACATCAACTGTGTAAATGAAACAACAATAACAACAAGAACTATGAGAAGCAGTTCTACTGTGGATGCGGCAAGTTTTACTCAACTGTTTTCCTCGTAAATCTCTGGTGCTGCAGCACGCATATTGAGCATTTCGAATTTGAGTAGAGGCAATTTCAGATACGAATTCGGATAATGCGAACGCAACAGTTTCGGCTGACGATCGACGTGTCGCAGAATTTCAACTAGATTCCAAATGCTGACGCTGTAAAAATCATATTAAATGATATGTCGAAAACTATTGCCACTCGATAAAATTTTTAATTAAAAAAAAAAAAATATTTTAAACATAGTTCGATCTCAATTTGTAAAAATGTTCATTATTGATTATCAACACTATTTTATAATCCGAATTAAGATCACTAGCTAACATCTAATAATGTTATCTGGCAATCCCTTAGTTTACATATTTTCTTTTGTATTTTTATTTGCATATTAAGGCTTACCGCAGCATGACGAAAGCATGCCCTCGATTCTTCAGGTAGTTAGAACTTTCTTCTTCCCTTTCAGTTTCGCTTTGCAACTTTTTTTGCAACTCATTGATGCGTTCAAGTCGACTATCGGAGAAGTGTTGTTGCCGCTTAATTGTGAATTAAAATTTTTAAAGGGTTGCTTACTTAATTTCCTCCTCGGATAGATTGTTAATTAGCACACCCTTCAGCACATTGGCACACTTCATTTTGGTCTCGAGCATCTCATGTGCCAGCATATCACACTCGATGAACCGCTGCAATTTGTCATTGTTGTCCACCTGGCTCTTCATTCTGCAACCGAAAATGTATATTAAACGTGCTGAACTTTTCATATGGCTTACCGTGGATAAATCTCCCTGGCCTGCGAACAAAGCGTCACAAACTTCACCTCCTTGATCGTCTTCTCGACGGACTTTAGCACAAGTTTAAGCACCAACATGCTGCGCGTCTCACGCAAATAACGCTTGGGATCGCCACTTGGCCGATAATCCTCTTGGGGCTTGGCACGTGTTTTCAACACGGAACCCAATGGTCTTGCGATTTTGAACGAGGATAACATTTGTAGCTTGGTCTGAAGATTTTTTCGTGATTTATCCTCCAACTGCCGATACTCGTAGTTGAGCTCCTTAAACTTGGCTATGGCCGGCATGCCCAGATAGAGTATGTGCTTTATGAAGTTCGCCTGATCCTCCATGTCACCGTCGAGAGAACGCAGAATGGGCTCATAAAATATGGCATCGTGCTGCAGCACCTGTATCATTTTAATATATGTACTATGTATAGCTTTAATGGCCTTCAAGCGCACATTCGAGTTCTCGATCCTCTTAATGAATCCACGCGATTTGATCTCCTCCTCCAACACAAACTCGTTTTGGTACTTGATGCGGTTCTCTAGCATAGCGCGTTTCATCTATGAATATGAAAACTATTAAACCTTTAAAATTAGTTCCCAATTGAGGACTAACCAGCATTTCTCGGTATTTATCTTTTAAATGACCCAATCGACACTTGAGACGATCGCGCTCTTTGCGCATGACAAAAGTGCGCTGATTGATGTTGTCCACAACCAGATGAATGGGCATCCTCTGATAGAGACGCTGCATGTCCTTGTGGTTGGTTAAAAAATTGCGAATCGCGTGATTATTATTCCCGACAAGGATTTTCTGAAGCTTGATCCTTCCATCGTGGCACTGCAATTTTAAACGCTTACTTTCCTCACTGTAACGCTGGCGATTAGCTTTGATTTCATGCCGCTTGAAGACCGCGCGACGGTCTAAAAAATAAATTGTATTCAACTTCAGAGAATATACACATCTGAGACAGGAATCACTTCCTCACTTAGCATATCGGTCATGCCACCAAATTGCTCGGTCAGAGAGTTTGGTGTCCAGCGTTCGTCGACCATTACATGCTGACGCACATAGGATATGCCGAACAGGCCGTGGAATCGCAAAGCGCGAGGATGCACTGGTTTCGGCGCCAGCACATCCCGATCATTCGCATTATCCCGCCGAGGGACATGCGCTACAGTCCTCTCTCGCTTAAAGCAGGGCATTCTTCGTGTCTAAATACAAACTTTTGTAATAAAAGGAAACTTAAATAGTTACTTATCCGTTGAAAGAACAAACAAAAAATGAATAAAAAAAAAATTAACATTTGTGTACATAAAAAGCAATTTCATAGACTACTTAAATTTCTTTGAATTTTCATATTGCTATTTTAAATGTCTGAAATCATTATACTTCGTGGCTTATAGCACTTTTTAATTCGATTTCAAAGCGATCATCGATTTGCCCCCACAATTTATTATGAAAAAAAGTATTTGGTGCTCATTGATATTTATTATGTACACAAATACATTTTACACTCTTTATGTTGTTAATTGTCTTATAGCTTCTTCATAAATTCGGTGACTACTCGCTTTAATCTGCTTGCGATTCGGAATATTAGCAAAGGTCTTCTGATCCTGTATAAGCACCTCATCGGCAACCACCTCGTGTTCCCCAACCTGATTTATGGTTTCATATTCGAAGATGCTATTCAAATAATCATTATGATATATTTGTTTAGAGATAGGTATATCGGATTCCATTTTCGTATCGTAGGCCTTAACCAATTTGAACACCTTACGTTTGAGTACGTGCATAATTATCTCAGCTGTTAGGAAATTAAAAAATAAATAAAGGTCAATTCTTTGTTTTTCTAAACTCTTTTCAACTTTACCATCTGTTTCGAAAACTTCTGGTGGCGCAGAGAACATATGCATCATTTCGAATTTGAGTAGTGGCAATTTCAAATACGAGTTCGGATAACGGACGTTGAATGTTTTTGGATTACGATCAACATGTTGCAATATGTCTATTAAATTCCATAGAGATAACCTATTATAGGAACATACCGGTTAATTAAAATATAGAAAAATTGCATGTTTTATTCGAGGCTTACCGGAACATTACAAAGGCATGACCGCGATATTTTATATACTCCATTGCCTTTAGCTCATACTCATACTCCTTTTCCAACAGTTTTCTCAAATCCTTAATTAATTCAAGGCGACTGTTGGGAATTAGTAAAATTTAACAGTTAAGAACGTTGCTGTCGAGTGTTACCGATGTGTAGTAACAACCAAAACATATACTTTCAAATTATTTCTTATCATTAAAAATAGTATAAAAATAGAAAACAAATTGAGTGCCTTAGTCAAGAAACAATATCACGCAAATCAAGATCATGATAAACGCAAGTCTGTAGTATTGAATTTCGTGCGGATAAATATTTAAATATGTGACAGATCCAAAAAACATTTTTCGATCTATAGAGTATATAAGTAATCTGTCTGCTAAAATTTATATAATTAATACAACAATTCTGACAAACCCAATATGTTTTTTTATCACTTCGTGAAGTAGTTTCAAAAAAGCATTTGTTTTAAAGACATACTTAATTTCCTCCTCGGATAGGTTGTTGACTAAAACAGATTGCAGCAACGAGGCGTAATCCATTTTGTTCTCGAGCGAATAACGTTTCATAGTATCATATGCGCTGAGACGGTGTAGCTTTTCAATGGTTTCTGTCTGGCTCTTTAAGCTGCAAGGAAAATTTTTGGAATTAAGCTGTAAATGGAGTCAACTGTGACCCTACCGTGGATAAATCTCCCTGGCCTGCGAGCAAAGTGTCCCCATTTTGACATCCCTTATGACCTTCTCGATTGTTTTCGACACATTCTTGAGCACCGCCATGCTTGACGTCTCACGCAAATAGCGTTTAGCATTCGCCGTTGCAAATATTTCCGTCTTTGTCTTGGCACGTAGAGGCATCGTAGAGCTGTGCGGCCTGCGGGACTCCAACGAGGCTAATATCTTTTGCTTCTCCACAAGATTTTCGTGTGATCTTATCTCCAAAAGTCGATACTGTTTGTTGAGATCCTTGAACTTGGATATCGCTGGCATGCCCAGATAGAGGATGTGCTTTATAAAATTCGCCTGATCCTCCATGTCATCACTGAGGGAGCGCAGAATGGGTTCGTAAAATATTGCGTCATGCAGTAAAACCTGAATAATTTTTTTATATGTAATATTGATGACATTGATAGCCTTCATGCGCACATTCGAGTTTTCAATTTTCTTGAGGAAATTCTGTGATTTTATCTCCTCCTCCAACACAAACTCGTTTTGGTACTTGATGCGATTCTCTATAACTGCACGATGCAACTGTAAATATGACTAAATATCAGATCATTTGAATTAAAATACATTATTTACCAGCAATTCCCTATATTGTTGTTTCCGTTGAGCCAATCGACACCGGAGTCGGTCGCGCTCCTTGCGCATGACAAAGGTGCGTTGATTGATGTTGTCTACAACCAGATCCATGGGCATCCTCTGGTAGAGACGCTTCATATCTCGGTGATTGTTCAATAGGTTCCGTATTTTGTGCTTATTATTACCGGATATGATATTTTGTAGCTTGGTGCGACCGTCGCGGCATTGCAATTTTAAACGTTTACTTTCCTGACAGTACCGCTGTCGATTAGCTTTGATTTCATGATGCTTGAAAATCGCGCGACGTTCTGAAGAATATGCGTTAATATATTATAAATACATATAAATTATTGATCTGTATATCTCTTACCTAGCATAAGGACCATGCCACTAAATTGCTCGCTCAACGAGTTGGGCGTCCAGCGTTCATCGCCCATCAAATGTTGCCGCACAAAAGGCTCGCCGAAGAATCCATGAAACTTAATAGCGCGAGGATGCACCGGCTTTGGCGCCATTACATCCTTATCTTTTGCGTTATCCCGCCATGGTTCGAGTGATAGACTCTTTTCGCGCGTGAAGCAAGGCATTTTATGAATCTAATTTTTTTATTTTTTATTTATTTTTTTATTTTTTTTTCTATATTTTTTTTTATTTTGTTTTATTATTTTTATTTATTTTTTTTTGTTTTCTAGTGTGTGTGATGTGTACCTAACAATTGAATGAACTAATGTAAGGTATGATAAAGTAAAATTTAAATAGAAATTGAATTCATAGGTTGCTTTGAAACATTGTATTTTTATATTTTGTGGTTTTTTTATTTTAGCTAAAAGTATGCTCAATTGCTGTATAATAATAAATGCGGGAAATGCAATCAAAAAATAGCTTAATTTGCCATAAATTGAATCCATAAATAAAGATGCATCAACATGTCATTGATATGTCTAAAACAGTTAACTAAGAGTATTTATGTATATGTACATATATATCATGATTCAAGTCTCACGCTTCTACAGCAACCAAAAAAGTTGCGTTCAGCCGGACAAACGAGACAGCAAGACAGACATTACATAAAACCCATATAATATTAAGGTGTATAAGTAAATCAAGTTTATTAGTTTCAAATTGTGTATACATTAAGCGTTAAATGCCTTGGCAGCATCCTCCAAAATCCTGGCGCTCATCGCCTTGATTTGCTTACGATTGGGTACATTGGCCATGGTCTTTTGCTTCTGCAATAGATCCTCCTCTCGGTTTGCTCCTTGATGTTCATCACTATCAAAAACGTCGTCGTTTTCAATACTCGCCAAATAATCCTCATGATACTTTTCTCTGCTCTTTTTCAGTTGGGGCTCCATGTTCACAGTATACACCTTCATTATTTTGTATACCTTACGCTTCAGAAAATGCATAATTTTTTCAACTGTATATATGAAGTAAGAAATGTGTTAAAAATTAGACTTATTTTGTAGGGTATGCTTTAACCGACCATCTTCCTCAAACAGTTCTGGCTGAGCTGAGCGCGTTGTTTGCATCTCGAATTTGAGAAAAGGCAATTTTAAATACGAATTTGGATAGTTAGTTTTATAGGATTTAGGATTACGATCTACATGCCTTAAGATATCAATAAAATTCCACAAGCTTATCCTATATATCGAGTAGATAGATTAAAACCTAGATAAAGAAAATCTAAATTGAATGCTTACCGGAACAGATTATATGAATCTGCGCGATTCTTCAAGTATTCCACAGTCTCATCCTCGATTTTCTGTTCAGCCTTAAACTGGTTTCTTAAATCAGCAATGCACTCAAGCCGACTGTAGGGCATTAACGTATTACAAAAAAACTAAAATGCAAAATATGAAAAAGCTACATACTTTATCTCCTCTACAGATAGATTGTTAATTAAAACACCCTCCATTACAGTAGCGCATTTCATTTTCTGCATGAGCATCTTGTAAGTCGGATACTTGGTGGTCACGATCGCACGATGCAGTTTTTCATTGTTTTGCATTTGAGTCTTTACTCTGCGGATGGAGACTAAGAAACTGGATGTAATCAAGGGATTACAATTACTTACTGCAAGTAGATCTCCCTGGCCTGTGATGATAGTGTCACCAGCTTCAGCTCCTTAATTGTCGTCTCGATTGAACGCAGCTCCGTTCTCATCTTCACCATGCTCTCCGTTGCTGCCACATAACGGTTCGGATCTACCAATGGAATCTCTTTAGACTTTACTACTGGGTGGCCAACTGCATGTATTGTCTTTTTTAGCGAAGCCAAAATTTGAATCTTTTGCTGCAGATTCTTTCGTGACTTTTGCTCCAAAACCTGATACTCCTTGTTGAGCTCCTTAAACTTGGATAAAACCGGCATGCCCATATGGAGAATGTGCTTTATGAACTTCACCTGATCCTCAATGTCATCGTTGAGAGATCGCAGAATCGGCTCATAGAATATTTCATCGTGAAGCAGAACTTGCAACATTTTCTTATATGTTGTATTTATAGTGCGAATAGCCTTCTGGCGGACTTCAGAGCTTGCTATTTTCTTAAGCAAAATACGCGACTTCAGCTCATCTTCTAAAGCATAATCATCATTATACTTGAAGCGATTTTGCACCTCGGAGCGATCCAACTATAAATAGGTAATTCTAAGGCGTCACTTCATTTCAATGATAACCTACTACGAACCAATAATTCTTTATATGTATGCTTTAGCTGACTCAAGCGAAACTCCAGACGATCTCGCTCCTTGCGCATGCCAAAGGTGCGCTGATTGATGTTATCCGCAACGAGGTGGATGGGCATCTTCTGGTAGAGTCGCTGCATGTCCCGATGTTTACTCAGATAGTTGTTTATCTTATGCGCATTATTTCCGAACGATAACTTCATCAGCTTCATGCGACCGTCGGCGCACTGCATCTTCAATTGCTTACCCAGATTAGTTAAGTGCTGGCGATTGGCATTTGTCTCATGTCGCTTGTAGATAACGCGCCGACCTAAGAAGCAATATCAGCTGGTAAGAACGTGATATATGCACTTATACTTACTGAGCAATTCAGTCATTTTCGAGAATTGCTCGTGCAGCGACATGGGAGTCCAATTTCCGTCCATAATAAGATGCTGTTTCGCAAGCGTTATACCAAAAAGCCCATGAAATTTGATGGCACGTGGACGAACCGGCTTTGGGGCCAATGCATCCCTATCATTTTTTCTGTCCCGCCGCGGTCGTAGGGATAGACTTTTTTCTCGCTTAAAACAGGGCATTGTGTTTTTGTTTTATTTTATTTATTTTATTTTATTTATTTTATTTTATTTTTGTATAGTGTTATTTGTTGTTGTGTAATGTATGTTGTATTAATGAGTAATAAATATTTTTATCACAAACATGGTCATAAGGTAAAAAAATGATTTCATGGCATGCTTTTACAAAACGTATGATCTTTGTTCAGTTTTATTGTTTTCGTGTTTGTAGAATATACAATGAAAATGAAATCTTCCTTCTCGGTCTACATCGCTATTTCTTTTCTTATATTTCTTATAAGGCTAGGTAAAGCGAAAAGAAAGATCCAGAAGATGGCAGTACTTGAGACTCCCAATATACATATTGAGAAGGCACTAGTCGAGACCACCCGACTCGGACATAACCTGAACACTGCAATCTGGCATTATAAGCATAGATGCATACATACTTAAAAAAAAATTGATGCATTTGGTCCCTACTATAGAAACGAAATTATCGATCATTATGAAATTTTCAGGACTGTGCATAGAAATTTTATATTGTATTAACCAAACAGTATTTGATTTTTTTCGATTCAAAAGCTGCCTCTTTTGCCCCTTGTATAGTCTTCGACACATTCTACGAAAACCAAAAACCAGGTTGAAATCGATTTTAATCGTTATTTATTAAACGGTGCAAGGTATCGTAAAGAAAATTGCTTGTATTGATTACAAGAATCAAAGGTAGAAGAGTTTAGTTTTCTCGCTATTGTAGTTTGCAAGTTTGAAACAGACAGACTGACGGACATAAATCAACACAGCTTGTCGACTGCCTGTTTTTTAAATGATATATTATTAAACGGGCTTTAATTTAATTTCAGCTAAGTCATCTTATGTATGTCTTCTACATTTATTACTATTTTAGTGTATTTACTATTATACAGGAGCAGTATTCATTTTAATAGACACTGTGTTAATTAATGATCAGCATAAATATCGTACATGCTTATGCGAAATATTTTCATATGTATGTATTTATGTATATATATGTATATATGTCTTCAAACAAATGTGATTGCGTGTAAATTTGATTTATTATTACATAAATATATATAAAGATAAAAATATGTAAATATATCAATAACAAAAAACCAACTTAAAAAATATAAAATAAATAAAATAAGCAGTTAATTTTCTAACGTCCACTTGAGATGCTCTACGATTTTTGTACTATCAGCTTTAAGCTGTATTCGAGACGGAATACTGGCATATGATTTGTCAAGATTATAATCATCCAGTTCTTGTTCCTGGTATGCATTGTTGAATGTCCTGCAGGCTGAGAAGCTGGCCATATAATCAGCATGGTATTTATTCACGCTCGTCTCGACATTGCAATCGATAATTTTGTTGTAGCCTTGTATTAGCTTCCAGATCTTTCTCTTAAGCATTTCCATGATTATATCGACTGTGTGATATTAAACAAAAATAAATATAGAACATTTGCTGTCACATAGCTCAACTAAACTGTTTTCCTGGTAAAAATAAGGAATTGGAATATAATATTCGAACATCTTGAATGTCAATAGCGGCAAGTTCAAATACGTTTTGGGATACTCTCTGGTCCATACCTTGGGACTGCGACCTACATGTCGCAGAACTTCATGAAGATTCCACATGTTAATGCTGCGATAGTTTAAATGATAAATATTATTTAATGATGAAGAAAAATTAGTTTTTTAAATGGTTTACCGTAGCATTACGAAAATATCTGCGCGGTTTTTCAAATAACTTAAAGTTTCCCGCTCGGAATTCTCTTCGTTTGCCAACATTATTTTCAACTCCTTGATGCGGCGGAGGCGCCTGTAAAATAATATATATTAGGAACATTATAAAATATATATATATAAATGATAAAAAAAAAAAACGTACATTTAATAAAAATATTTTGTAATTTAAAAAATGTTTAAAATTAAATATTCGTTCATACAATCGAATATTAAATACATACTTAATGTCTTCATTGCATTCATTATTTATTAAAGCCGTCTGCATCAAATTCGCGTTGTTCTTTTTATACTGGAACATCTGATAGCTCTGCAAGTCGTTATCGATCTTGAGACGCAATATTTTATTGTTTTCATGTCGGCTCTTAATGCTAAAGGCGGAAATTTTAAAATATATTTTTTTTTGAATATTCACTGCCAACTCACCGTGGATAGATTTCCCTAGCGTGTGAGACAAGTGTCGCGAATTTTAATTCTTTGATGACTTTCTCAATAGATACCAACTCCCACTTGAGCTTGTCCATGCTCGACGTGTGACGCAAGTAGCGTTTGTTATCATTGCTACAACGGGTTTCATGCGCAATCTTGGGCGGCAATATGCCATCAGTATTAGACTCTACCAATTTTGATAAAATCTGCCGCTGATTGTTTTGCGACTTTGCCCACAGTAGCTTAAATTTGCGTTCGAGCTCCCTAAATGTGGCTATGGCCGGCGTCCCCAAATACAATATATTCCTAATCATATTCGCCTGGTCCTCCATATCTTGGTCGAGGGATCGCAATATGGGCTCATAGTATATTTCATCTTGGTGCAACACATCCACCATTTTCTTATATGCTGCATTGATAACGTGATTGGCCTTAAGGCGTACACTGGAGTTGTTTATCTTCTTGATTAAAATTCGCGATTTCACCTCCTCCTCCAGCACAAACTTATTCTCATATCTGATGCGATTTTCCAAAGAAGCCTTTTCCACCTATATGTGGACAATAATAATAAACTTTTGGAATATTTTTGGATTAACGGCTTACCAGTAACTGTTTCAATTTAAGTTTAAGTTGATTCACCCGAAACGACAAACGATCTCGTTCCTTGCGCATGACAAAAGTGCGTTGATTCAAATTATCCAAGACCTGCTCTACGGGCATATGCTTGTAGAGGCACTGCAATTTCCGGTGATTTATCAGTATATTACTTATTTCGCGTGCAGTATTTCCAGCCAATGTTTTCTGTAGCTTAATGCGACCATTGTTGCACTGCGCCTTCAATTTGTTGCTCTCCAGCTGGAGGCGTGCTCTATTCGCGTTCTTTTCGCACTGTTTATATATAACGTTGCGCTCTAGAGTCCCGGCAAACAGCGTATTTAGTATATATATTAGGTAGTGTCAATTACATACTCAGCAATTCGGCCATGTTGGTAAATTCAACGATCAGTGAGCTGGGCGTCCACTTCTCGTCAACTATGAAATGCTGGGCCGCATAGGACATGCCAAAGAGTCCATGGTTTCTTATGCTGCGTGGACAAACTGGCTTCGGCGCCAATATGTCTATTTGATTCCGCTTTTTCCGCCGAGGGCAGAACGATTGAGTCTTCTCTCGCATGATGCACGGCATTATATAGAGAGTTCTTTAATAACCCCTTTTCTTTTTTCACGGATCAATTAAAATTGCCAGATTATATTATATACATTGAATGTGAGCTTTATTTTGAGTAACTACGTCAAGTTGAAAGCTAATCCACAGGCTGTTTTAGTTTCTTTTCTTCAGTTGAAAAGTACTTTTTAATGATATATAATTTGAAAAGGATATACAATTTAATATATAAAAAAAAAAAAAAACAACTTGGGCATTTTTTTAAGATATGTGAACCATTTCTGTTCACTCGATCTGATTTAAGCACACGAGGCGCCACAACGATAGAAACGAACTAAATTGGCCAAGTACATAATTATTTATATGTACATAGTTCGTTTTCTAAGGGACTAAACTGCAAGTGCGAAGGTCAAATTCGGACCATTGTGCATATAACCATGAGCTATGATGTATGTCGTTATGCAAATTGGTAACATATTGTAACATATTTACAATTTTTAGAGATATTTCACTATTAATTTAAATTATTTCTAGATGATATCTGCGTCAATTTATTGCATCATCTGTCTGATCTTGTCTGATCTTGCCGAAATCGAACTTCTCGGCTCTTCTCTTGCTTAAAATAAAATACTGTGAAAATGTATGTATTCTATGTATCTTGTTCTCTCTCAAATGAACTTGGCTTTTTTGCATTTTATGTTAAAACAAATATCAAACAAATTATTAATGTTATAGTGTAAGTATATTAGGTAAATGAATAAATCGAAGAAAATTAAATTCAACCAAAAACTAACTACTGCGTTTGAAAATAGAAGCTTACTAAATCTGCTCAGTTTCTTTAGCAGCTTCCTCGACAATCCTGGCGCTCTGTGCTTTAATCTGTGACCTATTTGGAATAGACGCCATCATCCTGTCCTGAAGTAAATCGTCGTCTATCGGCGGTGCATTATCCTCATCGCTTTCGCTACGTTTAACGATAGAACTCATGAACTTATCGTGATATATCCGAGTACTTTTCTGTATGCTATCATTCATTTCCAGCGTAAAGCCCTTCATAAGAATGTATATTTTACGCTTGAGTAAGCTCATAATTTTATCAACTGTAAAACAAGTTAATAAATAAATTAAGTTAATAAATAAATTAGTTAATGCAAATGGATTATCTTAACCATTTTCCTCGAAAAGATCTGGCATCACTGAAAACATATTGAGAAGTTCGAATTTCAGAAGTGGAAGCTTCAAGTAGGTATTCGGATAGCCAACCGGAGTTGCTTTGGGATTAATATCAACGTGCCGAAGGATATCAAAAAGGTTCCAAAGTGAAAAACTAGAAAAAGAGATTGTTAAATATAATAAGTTTTTAACAAATAGAAACGTTTCAGTCGGGTGTAACCAACTGCGCAATAGTGTATCGCATGAAGATTTTATCTGATGAGAATATACAAAAGTATATTTTTAATGTTTTAGTACGGGCAAACGGACAGACAGGCAGACACACGACAAAAAAATATAATATACGATATTGAATAAACTACTCATGCGTATATTACACTACAACGGACAGACGGACATGACTTAGTTGAGTTTGCTAGACATTCTGATCAAGGCATCTGATATGCTTTCTTTTGACATTTACACAAAATCACTTTACTGCAATATATCACTCATTTTAAATGAGTGAAGGGCTTACCGCATCATTACATAAAGTTCAGAAAGATTTTTTAAATGATCCACAGTATCCGCTTCAAATTGCTCGTCTTCGTTCAGAACTTCTTTCAATTCGCTGATGCGCTGAAGTCGACTGTAAGATAGAATTGGAGTAGAATTGGAGTACACTGAACACAAACAAGAATCACATTTAGAGAACTGCTTACTTCATTTCTTCCTCGGAAAGATTATTAACTAAGACGACTTGTAGCAAACTGGAAAATTTAACTTTGCTTCTAAGTGATTCATGACCCAGTCTGTCCGTCTCTATAGCGCGGTGCAGTAATTCATTGTTTTCCAATTGATTCTTAATGCTGTAGGCGGATTATTAAGTCTTGGTTTACTGATAACTTAATAGGGCTTACTTTGGATAAATCTCCTTGGCCTGCGAGCATAATACAGTCAATTTCAAATCTTTGATCGTCGCTTCGATTCTCATCAGCTCCTTGTGAAGCGCTTCCATACTGTCTGTATCACGCACATAACGCCTGTGATCCGCAGTCAAAATCTCTTTGACTTTGATTTCTGGTGGTTCAGTTACCATTGGCTTTTTCAAAGAGTTAAAAAATTGTAACTTTTCCTGAAAATGCTTCCGCATCCTTAGCTCCACTGTATTAAACTCATTGCTGAGCTCCTTAAACTTGGATATGGCCGGCATTCCCAAATAGAGTATGTGTTTTATGAAGTTCGCCTGTTCCTCCATGTCACTTTCCAGGGAACGCAGAATGGGCTCGTAAAATATTTCGTCCTGCAACAGCACTTGCAACATTTTCTTGTAAGTAATATTAATTGTTCGAATGGCCTTTTGACGGACATCCGAGTTTGCTATTTTCTTAAGCAAAATACGACATTTTACCTCCTCTGGTAGATCGGTCTCATACTTGATGCGATTTTGCACCTCGGCGCGCTCCAACTATAAATAGGTAATTCTAAGAAGTCACTTCGTTTCGATGATAACCTACTACGAACCAACAATTGTTTGTATTTGGACTTTAGTTGAGACAAGCGAAACTCCAGACGATCTCGCTCCTTGCGCATGACAAAGGTGCGCTGATTGATGTTATCCGCAACCATATATAAGGGCATCTTTTGGTAGAGACGCTGCATGTCCCGATGTTTACTCAGATAGTTGTGGATCGTATGTGCATTATTTAAAGATGATATCTTCTGCAGTTTGAGTCGACCATCTGCGCATTGCGTCTTCAATTTCCTGCTCTCCAGCAAAAGATGCGCACGTCTGTTTATTTTCTCATGTTGCTTAAAAATAACGCGACGCTCTTGAAAAGAGAAGTTTTTAAGAGCATATTGATCGGTCTATGATTGATCACTTACTCAGCAAATCGTTCATCTTTGTAAATTGGTCGGTCAGAGAATTCGGTGTCCATTTCTCGTCCACTATAAGATGCTGGGCCGCAACGGACATGCCAAAGAGACCATGATAGCCAATCCTGCGTGGACGCACCGGCTTAGGCGCCATTGGATCTCTATCATTTGTAGTATCCCGCCGAGAGCGGTATTCTAGGCTCTTCTCTCGCTTAAAACACGGCATTCTGAATATTTATGTATCTATGTTGTATTATGTAATATGAGTATGTATACTTATATTGTGTATAATGATAGATTGTATACTTCAATTAAAATCAGTTGACATCATGGATTGCTGATACAATTTGTTTTAACAAAATATATCTTTTAAATTTAACTTGGTTTTTCATATCAACAGTTCGCAATACCTTTGGCTTTTTCAATAAATAATACCGTCTTCATGTTTTCGGTGTTTCCCCGCGTCAGTTAAATATCGATAGTTTAATTGGCGATGGTGTTTGCTTATATCGATACTATATCGATAACGAAATTCGCAATTTAAGTAAAAAACGGCGGCGGAGTTTAACATTATTGCGTAGTTTCCTAAATATAATTCTATAATTCTATATTTCTATAATACACCCTGTATTTAAGATCATTTATATTGTAACTAGTTTTATTTTCTTAAATTTTATGTCAAATGCTAATTATACCTGTGTATATCATAGTTTGTATAATTATTATTATAGATTAATCTTAATCAACAAATATATCTTATCTACATTAAGTTGACGAAATATATAATAAAAAGAAAATATATATAATTAATACATATTTTTATAATATAGTAGATATGTTGAGAAATATTAAAAAGGTACGTATTCCTGATATTCTTGTTATGAGAGCGACAAGTGTGACCATAAATCACATTTTACACTAACTCTCTATTATAGTACACAGATTTTTGTTTTGTTTTGTACTTACATACATACATACAAAACAACGAACTGCAGTACTTTGCTCGCGCTCGTTGTATGCAACTGTACATCTGTATATATATTTGTAAACTTGTATACATATAGTTTATACGCTCCACCCCTTCCCGTGCATCGCTGTAACGCATTCTGGTCTAGGGTCATTTACATAAAATATGTATAAGTAGGTAAACAAAACTAATTCAAAAGCTGAGAATCAAATTGGTGGAAAATCAAAGTTTAGGTAAGATTGTTGCTAATGTATACCATAATATTAATTAATTATGATATGATATGAATATTTTTCTAGCCTTTGGATGCCTTTTTTTTTTGGTATTCAACTTATAATTTATTTATATTTTCATATTTTGGCTAGCGGCGACTCGTTATTCTTTTGCACTAACAAGTGTGGCAAGTAATTAAGGGACAATGTTGCTGAATGTGATGAAACGCGCAAGTCATGTATATTCTAAGTGGCATGGAGCATTAATGGGTAAAACTAAACATATTTAATTTATTTATAATATATGTAAAAATAATACAAATTTATTTATAATTTATATAAATACCATGTAATTTATTTTGCAGTGTTCGCTGCAGCTAGCGGAGAATTACGTGGATTCACCAAAGACGACAATATTATTATATTGAAAACAAATAGTACAAAATATAATAAGTAATATAAGTGATGTTATGTAAACTTAAGCATACGATGTAAATTATTGATAAGCATTCACAGCCAATTTTCAGGCTGCTTCATATGCTCGTATTGTACATTTCAGAGTAAAGCTGCAGTGTACAAGCAAGTGTACACCCAATATAATATGTCATTTGTTTTTCTATGTCAATCCACTCGACTTTTCCCAACATTATTGAACTCGTTCTAATTGGACTGACTCATTAGGTTTCGTACGGAATGGGAAAATGCCGTCTTCATTTTCACTAACGACAAGAACATTCTTGTAGTACACCAACGTCATTAAAACATGAATAGAAAATATGTTTAATTTTCATTTAATACCATTGCATATTTAATTTTTAATATTGATTAAAAAATACCATATCAAGAATTTTCTTTATAACAAGGGATGACTGTCCAGGGCAGGCATATACATATGTACATAAATGAGCTTAGCGTTCGCTTCCAAACTTTCTCAGAAGCGGTTGTATGTATGAATGAATGCGTGTTGAGTGTTTAAATACACATTTACATTTCAAAAGAGAAGAGAGAAAGAGAATGATACAAAGAAGTACGAATAAGTCGCATTGACAGCCAAGTTAACTGCCGAAAAACCACTTATAAATATATAAAAACTATAAAGAAAACATGCAACTTTATGGAAATTATAAAATGTAATACGTTCTTCGCCTCATCCCATTTAACAATCAGCGAAATATGCTTGATTGTATATTATAAGCTCATTGGAGTAGAATCCATAACATTGTTTTTAAACAATGAGCTATCTTGTACCAACGAAACAAATGTTAATTGGCGCTACTATTTGCGCGAAGTGTTTCAAGAGTGGAGTGCCAATTTAAATTGTGGAAAACTTGGAGGAAGTGGCAAAATAGTAGAGATTGACGAGAGCCAAAAGGAAAAACAATTGCGGTCGGATTATACAAGGTCGGATTATTATTTATGTTTATGTATAAGGTATTAATCGTATAGAAATAATCTTTTAGGCTACTTAACGTTTTCAGAGAAAGAAACCAAAAAAAACTACTCAGCTTCTTTAGCAGCTTCCTCGACAATCCTGGCGCTCTGTGCTTTAATCTGTCTGCGATTTGGAACAGACGCCATCATCCTGTCCTGAAGTAAATCGTCGTCTATCGGCGGTGCATTATGCTCATCGCTTTCGCTACGTTTAACGATAGAACTCATGAACTTATCGTGATATATCCCAGTACTTTTCTGTATGCTATCATTCATTTCCAGCGTAAAGCCCTTCATAAGAATGTATATTTTACGCTTGAGTAAGCTCATAATTTTATCAACTGTAAAACAAGTTAATAAATAAATTAAGTTAATAAATAAATTAGTTAATGCAAATGGATTATCTTAACCATTTTCCTCGAAAAGATCTGGCATCACTGAAAACATTTTGAGAAGTTCGAATTTCAGAAGTGGAAGCTTCAAGTAGGTATTCGGATAGCCAACCGGAGTTGCTTTGGGATTAAAATCAACGTGCCGAAGGATATCAAAAAGGTTCCAAAGTGAAAAACTAGAAAAAGAGATTGTTAAATATAATAAGTTTTTGACAAATAGAAACGTGTCATTCGGGTGTAACCAACTGCGCAATACCCGTTCATAGTGTAAAAACTTCTTAAAACAAACGAAACGTCGTTCATTTTGATTGTTATTTTTGAAAAATATCGCATGAAGATTTTATCTGATGAGAATATACAAAAGTATATTTTTAATGTTTTAGTACGGGCAAACGGACAGACAGGCAGACACACGACAAAAAAATATAATATACGATATTGAATAAACTACTCATGCGTATATTACACTACAACGGACAGACGGACATGACTTAGTTGAGTTTGCTAGACATTCTGATCAAGGCATCTGATATGCTTTCTTTTGACATTTACACAAAATCACTTTACTGCAATATATCACTCATTTTAAATGAGTGAAGGGCTTACCGCATCATTACATAAAGTTCAGAAAGATTTTTTAAATGATCCACAGTATCCGCTTCAAATTGCTCGTCTTCGTTCAGAACTTCTTTCAATTCGCTGATGCGCTGAAGTCGACTGTAAGATAGAATTGGAGTAGAATTGGAGTACACTGAACACAAACAAGAATCACATTTAGAGAACTGCTTACTTCATTTCTTCCTCGGAAAGATTATTAACTAAGACGACTTGTAGCAAACTGGAAAATTTAACTTTGCTTCTAAGTGATTCATGACCCAGTCTGTCCGTCTCTATAGCGCGGTGCAGTAATTTATTGTTTTCCAATTGATTCTTAATGCTGTAGGCGGATTATTAAGTCTTGGTTTACTGATAACTTAATAGGGCTTACTTTGGATAAATCTCCTTGGCCTGCGAGCATAATACAGTCAATTTCAAATCTTTGATCGTCGCTTCGATTCTCATCAGCTCCTTGTGAAGCGCATCCATACTGTCTGTATCACGCACATAACGCCTGTGATCCGCAGTCAAAATCTCTTTGACTTTGATTTCTGGTGGTCCAGTTACCATTGGCTTTTTCAAAGACTCAAAAATTTGCAATTTCTCCAGATTATTTTTCCGTGACTCTTCCGCCAACATATTAAACTCATTGCTGAGCTCCTTAAACTTGGATATGACCGGCATTCCCAAATAGAGTATGTGTTTTATGAAGTTCGCCTGTTCCTCCATGTCACTTTCCAGGGAACGCAGAATGGGCTCGTAAAATATTTCGTCCTGCAACAGCACTTGCAACATTTTCTTGTAAGTAATATTAATTGTCCGAATGGCCTTTTGACGGACATCCGAGTTTGCTATTTTCTTAAGCAAAATACGACATTTTACCTCCTCTGGTAGACCGGTCTCATACTTGATGCGATTTTGCACCTCGGCCCGCTCCAACTATAAATAGGTAATTCTAAGAAGTCACTTCATTTCGATGATAACCTACTACGAACCAACAATTGTTTGTATTTGGACTTTAGTTGAGACAAGCGAAACTCCAGACGATCTCGCTCCTTGCGCATGACAAAGGTGCGCTGATTGATGTTATCCGCAACCATATATAAGGGCATCTTTTGGTAGAGACGCTGCATGTCCCGATGTTTACTTAGATAGTTGTGGATCGTATGTGCATTATTTAAGGACGATATCTTCTGCAGTTTGAGTCGACCATCTGCGCATTGCGTCTTCAATTTCCTGCTCTCCAGCAAAAGATGCGCACGTCTGTTTATTTTCTCATGTTGCTTAAAAATTACGCGACGATCTTGAAAAGAGAAGTTTTTAAGAGCATATTGATCGGTCTATGATTGATCACTTACTCAGCAAATCGTTCATCTTTGTAAATTGGTCGGTCAGAGAATTCGGTGTCCATTTCTCGTCCACTATAAGATGCTGGGCCGCAACGGACATGCCAAAGAGACCATGATAGCCAATCCTGCGTGGACGCACCGGCTTAGGCGCCATTGGATCTCTATCATTTGTAGTATCCCGCCGAGAGCGGTATTCTAGGCTCTTCTCTCGCTTAAAACACGGCATTCTGAATATTTATGTATCTATGTTGTATTATGTAATATGAGTATGTATACTTATATTGTGTATAATGATAGATTGTATACTTCAATTAAAATCAGTTGACATCATGGATTGCTGATACAATTTGTTTTAACAAAATATATCTTTTAAATTTAACTTGGTTTTTCATATCAACAGTTCGCAATACCTTTGGCTTTTTCAATAAATAATACCGTCTTCATGTTTTCGGTGTTTCCCCGCGTCAGTTAAATATCGATAGTTTAATTGGCGATGGTGTTTGCTTATATCGATACTTATCGATAACGAAATTCGCAACTTAAGTAAAAAACGGCGGCGGAGTTTAACATTATTGCGTAGTTTCCTAAATGTAAGCAAATTAAAGTTGCCGATAAGTCGGTGGCAGCACGATACCACAGGTCTCTCCACATCGATACCACTTGACGATGAATATTTAATAGGTATGGACTATCGTCAACGAATTTGAGATGGGCAAATAAAAGTCGTGCACTATCGATAAAAGTATTGTATATTCTATGGCGCAAATTTCTATATAGACCCTGTATTTAAGATCATTTATATTGTAACTAGTTTTATTTTCTTAAATTTTATTTCAAATGCTAATTATACCTGTGTATATCATAGTTTGTATAATTATTATTATAGATTAATCTTAATCAACAAATATATCTTATCTACATTAAGTTGACGAAATATATAATAAAAAGAAAATATATATAATTAATACATATTTTTATAATATAGTAGATATGTTGAGAAATATTAAAAAGGTACGTATTCCTGATATTCTTGTTATGAGAGCGACAAGTGTGACCATAAATCACATTTTACACTAACTTTCTATTATAGTACACAGATTTTTGTTTTGTTTTGTACTTACATACATACATACAAAACAACGAACTGCAGTACTTTGCTCGCGCTCGTTGTATGCAACTGTACATCTGTATATATATTTGTAAACTTGTATACATATAGTTTATACGCTCCACCCCTTCCCGTGCATCGCTGTAACGCATTCTGGTCTAGGGTCATTTACATAAAATATGTATAAGTAGGTAAACAAAACTAATTCAAAAGCTGAGAATCAAATTGGTGGAAAATCAAAGTTTAGGTAAGATTGTTGCTAATGTATACCATAATATTAATTAATTATGATATGATATGAATATTTTTCTAGCCTTTGGATGCCTTTTTTTTTTTGGTATTCAACTTATAATTTATTTATATTTTCATATTTTGGCTAGCGGCGACTCGTTATTCTTTTGCACTAACAAGTGTGGCAAGTAATTAAGGGACAATGTTGCTGAATGTGATGAAACGCGCAAGTCATGTATATTCTAAGTGGCATGGAGCATTAATGGGTAAAACTAAACATATTTAATTTATTTATAATATATGTAAAAATAATACAAATTTATTTATAATTTATATAAATACCATGTAATTTATTTTGCAGTGTTCGCTGCAGCTAGCGGAGAATTACGTGGATTCACCAAAGACGACAATATTATTATATTGAAAACAAATAGTACAAAATATAATAAGTAATATAAGTGATGTTATGTAAACTTAAGCATACGATGTAAATTATTGATAAGCATTCACAGCCAATTTTCAGGCTGCTTCATATGCTCGTATTGTACATTTCAGAGTAAAGCTGCAGTGTACAAGCAAGTGTACACCCAATATAATATGTCATTTGTTTTTCTATGTCAATCCACTCGACTTTTCCCAACATTATTGAACTCGTTCTAATTGGACTGACTCATTAGGTTTCGTACGGAATGGGAAAATGCCGTCTTCATTTTCACTAACGACAAGAACATTCTTGTAGTACACCAACGTCATTAAAACATGAATAGAAAATATGTTTAATTTTCATTTAATACCATTGCATATTTAATTTTTAATATTGATTAAAAAATACCATATCAAGAATTTTCTTTATAACAAGGGATGACTGTCCAGGGCAGGCATATACATATGTACATAAATGAGCTTAGCGTTCGCTTCCAAACTTTCTCAGAAGCGGTTGTATGTATGAATGAATGCGTGTTGAGTGTTTAAATACACATTTACATTTCAAAAGAGAAGAGAGAAAGAGAATGATACAAAGAAGTACGAATAAGTCGCATTGACAGCCAAGTTAAAAACTCCGAAATTAAAAATGACCGAACTGGATTGTTTAACGAATGCCAATACACGGCGTATGATTTCTTAAATTTAATTACCGATGAGGATAAACTGATGACCTGGTTTGCCAACCGTGGTTTAATTTTAAAAACTAAGAGTTCCGAGCAGTGTGGTGCGCCATGTAAAGCCACCAAAATAAAAAACGAATTTTATTTTCGCTGCCGAAAAACCACTTATAAAAATATAAAAACTATAAAGAAAACATGCAACTTTATGGAAATTATAAAATGTAAAACGTTCTTCGCCTCATCCCATTTAACAATCAGCGAAATATGCTTGATTGTATATTAAAGGCTCATTGGAGTAGAATCCATAACATTGTTTTTAAACAATGAGCTATCTTGTACCAACGAAACAAATGTTAATTGGCGCTACTATTTGCGCGAAGTGTTTCAAGAGTGGAGTGCCAATTTAAATTGTGGAAAACTTGGAGGAAGTGGCAAAATAGTAGAGATTGACGAGAGCCAAAAGGAAAAACAATTGCGGTCGGATTATACAAGGTCGGATTATTATTTATGTTTATGTATAAGGTATTAATCGTATAGAAATAATCTTTTACGCTATCAACGTTTTCAGAGAAAGAAACCAAAAAAAACTACTCAGCTTCTTTAGCAGCTTCCTCGACAATCCTGGCGCTCTGTGCTTTAATCTGTCTGCGATTTGGAACAGACGCCATCATCCTGTCCTGAAGTAAATCGTCGTCTATCGGCGGTGCATTATCCTCATCGCTTTCGCTACGTTCAACGATAGAACTCATGAACTTATCGTGATATATCCGAGTACTTTTCTGTATGCTATCATTCATTTCCAGCGTAAAGCCCTTCATAAGAATGTATATTTTACGCTTGAGTAAGCTCATAATTTTATCAACTGTAAAACAAGTTAATAAATAAATTAAGTTAATAAATAAATTAGTTAATGCAAGTGGATTATCTTAACCATTTTCCTCGAAAAGATCTGGCATCACTGAAAACATTTTGAGAAGTTCGAATTTCAGAAGTGGAAGCTTCAAGTAGGTATTCGGATAGCCAACCGGAGTTGCTTTGGGATTAAAATCAACGTGCCGAAGGATATCAAAAAGGTTCCAAAGTGAAAAACTAGAAAAAGAGATTGTTAAATATAATAAGTTTTTGACAAATAGAAACGTGTCATTCGGGTGTAACCAACTGCGCAATACCCGTTCATAGTGTAAAAACTTCTTAAAACAAACGAAACGTCGTTCATTTTGATTGTTATTTTTGAAAAATATCGCATGAAGATTTTATCTGATGAGAATATACAAAAGTATATTTTTAATGTTTTAGTACGGGCAAACGGACAGACAGGCAGACACACGACAAAAAAATATAATATACGATATTGAATAAACTACTCATGCGTATATTACACTACAACGGACAGACGGACATGACTTAGTTGAGTTTGCTAGACATTCTGATCAAGGCATCTGATATGCTTTCTTTTGACATTTACACAAAATCACTTTACTGCAATATATCACTCATTTTAAATGAGTGAAGGGCTTACCGCATCATTACATAAAGTTCAGAAAGATTTTTTAAATGATCCACAGTATCCGCTTCAAATTGCTCGTCTTCGTTCAGAACTTCTTTCAATTCGCTGATGCGCTGAAGTCGACTGTAAGATAGAATTGGAGTAGAATTGGAGTACACTGAACACAAACAAGAATCACATTTAGAGAACTGCTTACTTAATTTCTTCCTCAGAAAGATTATTAACTAAGACAACTTGTAGCAAACTGGAAAATTTAACTTTGCTTCTAAGTGATTCATGACCCAGTCTGTCCGTCTCTATAGCGCGGTGCAGTAATTTATTGTTTTCCAATTGATTCTTAATGCTGTAGGCGGATTATTAAGTCTTGGTTTACTGATAACTTAATAGGGCTTACTTTGGATAAATCTCCTTGGCCTGCGAGCATAATACAGTCAATTTCAAATCTTTGATCGTCGCTTCGATTCTCATCAGCTCCTTGTGAAGCGCATCCATACTGTCTGTATCACGCACATAACGCCTGTGATCCGCAGTCAAAATCTCTTTGACTTTGATTTCTGGTGGTCCAGTTACCATTGGCTTTTTCAAAGACTCAAAAATTTGCAATTTCTCCAGATTATTTTTCCGTGACTCTTCCGCCAACATATTAAACTCATTGCTGAGCTCCTTAAACTTGGATATGACCGGCATTCCCAAATAGAGTATGTGTTTTATGAAGTTCGCCTGTTCCTCCATGTCACTTTCCAGGGAACGCAGAATGGGCTCGTAAAATATTTCGTCCTGCAACAGCACTTGCAACATTTTCTTGTAAGTAATATTAATTGTTCGAATGGCCTTTTGACGGACATCCGAGTTTGCTATTTTCTTAAGCAAAATACGACATTTTACCTCCTCTGGTAGACCGGTCTCATACTTGATGCGATTTTGCACCTCGGCCCGCTCCAACTATAAATAGGTAATTCTAAGAAGTCACTTCATTTCGATGATAACCTACTACGAACCAACAATTGTTTGTATTTGGACTTTAGTTGAGACAAGCGAAACTCCAGACGATCTCGCTCCTTGCGCATGACAAAGGTGCGCTGATTGATGTTATCCGCAACCATATATAAGGGCATCTTTTGGTAGAGACGCTGCATGTCCCGATGTTTACTCAGATAGTTGTGGATCGTATGTGCATTATTTAAGGACGATATCTTCTGCAGTTTGAGTCGACCATCTGCGCATTGCGTCTTCAATTTCCTGCTCTCCAGCAAAAGATGCGCACGTCTGTTTATTTTCTCATGTTGCTTAAAAATTACGCGACGATCTTGAAAAGAGAAGTTTTTAAGAGCATATTGATCGGTCTATGATTGATCACTTACTCAGCAAATCGTTCATCTTTGTAAATTGGTCGGTCAGAGAATTCGGTGTCCATTTCTCGTCCACTATAAGATGCTGGGCCGCAACGGACATGCCAAAGAGACCATGATAGCCAATCCTGCGTGGACGCACCGGCTTAGGCGCCATTGGATCTCTATCATTTGTAGTATCCCGCCGAGAGCGGTATTCTAGGCTCTTCTCTTGCTTAAAACACGGCATTGTTAATGTATGTATATGGATTTGTATGTATGTATATATGAGTCTTTGTATGTGTCTTGGTATTTATTGAGTGTTTGTTTATTGTTGTTTATTTGTTGGAGTGTTTGCGAGCTTATGTATTTTATGTATGAGTTCTATGTTTTAAAGTAGTTCATAACGTTGACAGCTCCCAGTGAATTGCTAGATCAAAAAAAAAATTTTTAGAAAAATGTCGGGGGCGCTCGGCTAGTAGATACCCTGAACCCTGCAATCGGTCTTTATAAACTTTTCAGCCCGTTTGCATAAATACATACCTAAATATTTTAAATTTGCGTATATCTAACGCCAACATAGTTTAGGGATTGTGCTTAAACAACGGATAAATATCTATAATAAGAAAACGGAAAATGTTATCGATCGAAAAACACAATTTGGGTATGGTATATACGAGCCAAAAGAGTCCAAGACCAGCTTTCTAGCTTATGTAGTCTCTGAAATCGACGTGCTCATACAGACAGACGAACAGACCGACAGACGGACATGGCTAAATCGACTCGGCTAGCGATGCTGATCAAGAATGTATGAATGAGTACATTTGCACAAAACGATTATACCAATTTTACCCATTGACAATCGGTTCAGGGTATAAAAAGTCTTAAAGAAGGCAAAGGATGCCACTAAGTGTTGCTATTCTTGACTTTGCAAGTGCAAATTAAGTACTCTTTAAAAACCATGTATTTATGAAAAGACACAACGTTATTTATTTTACACATTTATTTTGCACTAACATTTTCTTTTTGTGTGGTTTAGTTTTGCTTTCCTTGTCCCTTTTTTAACATACATTTTATACAATTCATAATTAAATAATTAATTTAATCGGTTTTTTTTTTGCATAGTCTGCATAAAATGATTATTTTGTGAAAAATATTCAGTATACATATTCTCTTGCTTTCGCTGGATAAGATAAAACGAATTAAAACACATTAACAACTTGATTAAAAGTAAATATTCGAAATTTTTTTATGTTCCTAGTTTATAATATATATATATTTCATGAACTCTATTGCACTTACAAGATATTTTATGTATATATATGTAGCCCAATGTGAATAGCCAACATGCAAAGCTTCTAAAGGGATTTTTCTGTGTGTTGTCATGTAAATATTTATTTTTTTTATATTTTTTTTTCTTTTATTTTCCAAGCAATTTTTTTTTTTTTGTTTGTGATCAACAAATTGTCGCTTTCATTGTGACTTCTTAGGGTAACTGTCAGATTTAGATAAGTACTGTGTTCGTTTAGATAGTACTTGTTAAAGTCTGATGATGGATTTCTTTTTTTGTTTTTATTACCGGCCTAGAATAAGGTTTCGAGTAAGGTATAGCTTAAACAGCAGCGTAGAAATATTGTCATAAAACACTTTCTTTTTAATAGTTATCTTTTGTTGAAGTTTGTGTATAATTTTGCTAAGTTTACATAGCCTTGTTGAGTTTGTCATTCTCTTTTTTTTATCTAAAACTTTCATGAAAATTCAATGTATGATTGTTGCCTCTATTATTGCATTGTTGTTTGAATGTGCTGCCTACTCTACGACGCCCTGCTGTTTATCATAAAGTGTTGTCTACTTTCTGGCATATCGCAAAATAATAATAGACACTTAAGGTACATTTTTAATTTGTTAAAACTTAAACAATCACAATTATAAACAGCAAAATTTTGAAATGGAACACTAATTTTTAGTAAGCTCATAAAAGCAGTTTACACAATTTTTCTGTTGTAGAGCATTTTCGACGCTTTAAGTGAGAACATTTATTTTGGCTAAAAAGTTATAAGAAATTATATAGAAAAGTTTTGCGTCTACTTTACACTTGGCATATATATAGACCTATGGATTCAAATTTGTATAGTCGCTAATCTTGATAAAAGTTTTTAAAAAAACAACAATCTGAAATATCGTGTATTATATGCGACTTTTATTTAAACATAGTTCAGCAAAATGCCGCCCTTATGTTATTTACACAATTTATATAAGATATATAATATTTTATATATATTGGATTTGATTTGATATATGTTTTAAATAATGCCGCAAGCAATTAAATAAATGGCTAATATGCCTTAAAACATAGTACATATACACATATAAATATATATAGTTGTTTTCTATTAATTTAAAATATACAATAATATTAATGCATCGCTTTTTAGATTGAAATAATACTTAAAACTTACAAATTGAATTTGGGACCAAATCGAAACTAGTTTGGAATGCTTTACAAATACAAGAACCTTTCCATTTTTAAATTTTTCATACTGTTTTAATCCTTGAAATCAACAAGAAATTAACAATAAACAAGAGGAAAAACAAGATTTTTTTAACAATAAGAAGAAAAGTAGAATAGACCACAGATAACAATACAAAACTAGCTTTTTTTTATATATAGACGGATTAAAATATTGCAAAATGTTAAGAGACGTTAACACATTTTTTAGATTTGCCCTCACTTAAGCATAATTATTATAAAGTTTCTAGCTTCATGGCGTCTCTTAAGACTTGATGTTTAGTTTTCAATATATATATATTTATATATGACGGTGTACAATAATTTCAGTATTTAACAGATTCCATTTAACTTATGTTTTTGTTTAGCTTTAGATTTTTTTAGGGTTTGTGATTGGCATAGGACACAACTACGGATTTTTGCTTACAATTATTATGTAGGATGTAAATACATATATGTAGGTATATTTCACATATGCTACATTTGTATTATACTTTCGTTTGTTTCATTTTAGCTAATTAATGAAATTTTTGCATACAGTTATATAAATTGTTTGTAAATATATAAATAGGCAAACTCATTTTATATGTTTTAGCTATAATATAAAATAATATATGTAGATGTATTTTGCAATTTAATTTTTTTTTTGTTTGCTCAACATTATAATAGAATTCTTAGCATTTCTTTTCGTATGTAGCATAGTGTAAACATTCATAATTTCTTAGTTTTGTCTTGTTAAATTTCATTTTAGTTTATATATATATATATATATATATATATATATATATATATATATATATATATATATATATATATATATATATATCTGCAAATATATCTTTGTGTAATGTTGTAATGTTGCTTGTCTATGAGGTTATAGCGCTTAATGTGTGTGTGTGTGTGTTTTTGTTGTGTTGGCGCTTTATAACGCCCCAAATGGATCGAGTGGTACGAAACTTTTGCTTCCATTCTGCGTTGCCTGCGTGGGTTGCATAATTCCCGTCGCTGCGCCCGCATTACTGTGCGGCACGCCCATCATCGTCGGCTGACCCCAGTCAAAGGGGCTGCCTGTGCCAGCATAGTCGGCTGCTGACCCATCACCGGCATGCCCTATAATAATCAAAAATATTTCATTAGAATATATTAATAGTTATGGGTTTTATATTCAAATATTCAAACCATGCAGGGCTCGGGGGTTACTTAAACTGCTAAGTTAGACGCCAAAAGGCTACAAATTGTTGGTACATAAGTTGGGGTACAGATAGACATAATTATTGTTAACTATAAAGAGATTGGCCGCCGTTGGGGCTAGTCGGGTTAGTGAGCTCTACATAGGTACATAAATTCATAAATTTGAAAGAGAACTCAAAAAACACGCTACAAAATATATTGCTAAAAATTAAAAAAATATATTCATTAACCTAAGAAAGAGAACTTAGAAATTTGAATTTCAAAAAATGTTTCCACTTAAAAAATTTATTTTTTTTTTTGGTTTATTTTCTCAAGTTATCAAGAGAGATAGAAAGGGACCTATAGAAAGGGGAGATATAGTGGGTACCATAACCATAAAATAGATCACGGGGCAACAGTTCTTAAAGCTCGGTGCGTAGGCAGAATTTGAAAGTCAGCGTAGTAGATTTTGAAAGTGATAGTGAAGTCGTAAATTAGGATAGGCATAAAATAAAATGAATAACAAACATAATCAAAAATTAAAATAAAAATAAATCAAAAATGTATTTATGTATAGAACTTTTTAAATAAAAAAAGTAAAATAAATTAAAGCAACTCATAAACATAGTAAGTATAAACATTTATTTGATATTTGATTATGTTTTTCAAAGTTTTTGTTGTAATACGTTGGGTTTGGTTTTTTTTTTATTTTTATAATTATTATTGTTGTTGGTTTTTGTTTTTGCTTTTGCTTGCATCATTCTTACCTGCATATAATTTGGCATTACAGGATAACTAGCATGTATATACGGATGATTGATTGTGATTGGCGCAGGACTAACAGTCATGCCATGTGCCTATGTATACATATATATACGCATATACGTATATATATATGGTGTGCGTATATATTTGAATATATGGATATATTACAAACATACAGACAGCATTAACACAGGCGCATCGTGAGTTTTTGTCAATTATTTTTTAGGTGGTGTAATTTATTTTATCATTATTGGTTATTATTTTTTATTATGTTTCGATATTGCGGTATGCGTTGGATAGTTGAAATATATAAAGCAACATAAAATAAAGAAAAGAAAGTGATAGTTTATATATATGTTTATATATATATATATAAGTATATATTAATACCAAAATAATAATGAAAATTTAAATCAAAATAGGAAAAATATATTATGTGTTTGTGTTCGAGTACGAGTATTACACGAAATTGTGAATAAACAAGTTCAATATTTCTTTTTGACCTGCTTGTGTAGGGAAGCTCGTACGAGTAGCTGTTTATATTTTTTGTTTTTGTTTCAGTTCCTACACTTACGAGGTGTGCCACAACAGTTAGCCCTAGTGCTAGATGTGATTGTTTTTGTTGCCGTGTGAATTATTGTGCAATGTATATATGAGGAACCTTAACCAATATATCATACAAATTTTTTGATATATATTTTCTTTAATAATAATATAAGAAAAAAAAACAAAATAACAACCTGCAACAACTTGGTTTGTTCATAGCTAACTTGTTGCCAATTCAAGTGTTAAATATTATGTATACAAATAAAATGGCCACAACATCTAGATTTTCAGCCTTGCATAAATAAAACTGTTTGGGTTAAGTCAGCGAAATTTCATACAGATCAAGACAATAAACATTTAAACCAAGTAGCTGTAGTTGTTAAGCAAATGCTTAGTGCACAATTCGCTAAAAATAAATATAAAAATAATAATTTGTAAAAGAAAATAAACAAAACGATAAGAATATTGTATGTTACATGGACATTGTTGTGTGACACAATCATATGGATATGGATATGATATACTCAAAATAACAGAGTTATTTTCTCTAGAATTTTTTGTTCTGTTTTTTTTTTTGTTTTTTTAGTTTTAGGGCACAGCAACTCTAAGCAAAATATTCTGTTTTTTTTTTAACTCTCTTATCTCTTTTTTTATTATATTGTCTCATTTAATTGTAGCTAAATGCATTTTTACGGTGTTTTTCTCTTTTTGTTGTTGTATTTTGTAGAGTTTTGATTGAGTTGAGAGAGAGAGAGAGAGAGAGAGAAGAGAGTAGAGAGTTAGTAGTGGACATAACTCACCATTGGACGATAGCCAGCACCAGTTGTAGCCGCCATTGGTTGTGGTGTCCAATTAGCACCTGGTTTCGCTGTATTTTTAGGTGAATTCCATTGCACGGGTCTATGACATGTAATGGGGTAAGAGAGTAATGAATAGAGAGACGAAATCAATGAAACTTGTTTTTTCCAACTATTTTGGTTTTGTTTTTTTTTTGAATTCGATTTTAAATTTAATTTCTAAAGGACAATTCGAATTGATCGAACTAAATAGGTTATGGAGGGGACAGGAGTTGTTATGTACACAAATGGAACATGAATTTTATATGGATATGAATGTGATAACGATTATAGTTGGGGAGCATATAGGGAGAATTCCAGGGCCAAAGAAGCGAAAAATATTCATAGTTTGTTTGTAAATTTGTTGGCATGGTTTAATTATTGGATAACCTAAGTACTTGATTCAGTACTGGTTTACGTTTAAGCGAGAAAAAATACTAACACAAAACGTGACAAAAACTGCCATTGTTTCTGCCACAGCTTCTCAGTGCAATTTCTTTTTAAACAATTCAGAATTGTTTTTTCAAGATTTCATTGTATAAAGTTGAATACGGAATGTGTTTAACCTTACGTGACTAACAGTAAAAAAACGTTGTGTCAGAGCTTTGGTTAGGCCGCATTTGCATTGTGTTTTATAAAATTCTTGTCAAAAATAATTAGTTCTATCGGGACTGTTTATGTTATTAATATTTTATCTTTATATATTAATTCAATGTTTGAAGTAGGGTATTTCATAAAACATTCAGCTTAAATCTTTTGAGCTGCTCGATGAAATGTTTGAAATGATTGTGATGAATTTTTCACATTGTTGCCACGAACATAAAAGTATTTACACACACACACACGCTGTTATTTGTATTTGTATTTCTTTACGATTTTACTCACTTTGCACTTGCCGTTTTATTTATATTTAAATTATCAACTAGTGACATTAGTGAACTATCCAGATCGCCGGTTATTATCTTGCCAGTGCCAGCTGGTTGTTGTTGCGGTTGTTGCTGCTGCTGTTGTAGCTGCTGTTGTAGGTTCTGTTGCTGTTGCTGTTGCAGCGTCAGGCCCGGACTGCTGCTATTGTAGCCCTGGAAGGCGGCACCTGTGGCGACAACATTCATTTGATTGCTGTTGTTGCTGTTGGCTGTGGCCGGTTTCAAAACATCACCCAAAGCATCGAAGCCTTTTTTTATCGTGTTTTATATATGATTTTTGTTGATGTTGTGGTTGTTGTTGTTGTTGTAAGATATAGCCAGTGCACCGTTTATAGCCAGACATTTACACAAAGAGACATACACAGGTTTTTTTTTTGTTTTATGTATAGAGCATGAGACAAATGGAAGCCCACAAGAATTTTTTATAAGTTTTTGGTGTTTTTTTTTGCGATTTTAATGTTTTGCCCGTATGTTGTTTTTTTTTTTTTTGCAATATTTGATTTTAATAATCCATATACATATATAACAATATGTATACAAATTTGCATGTTTAATGAATTTGTGCCACCAACATTAACGTATTGTAAACATGAGACAATGTGATTTAATGTGTCAAGTTTTTTTTTGTAATTTTATGTTACGTACATAAGAACATAAAAAAGAGAAAAAGAGAAAAAATACATTGACAAAATAAATAATGTGAATAAAGATCCCTTATTGTTTTTTTTTTTTTTAAATGTTATGTGCTTTTTTAAAAGTAGTTACAAAATGTAAATTGATTGCAATTTTTATAAATTGTTTTATGATAAATGGAAATTTTATGTATTTTTATAACATTTAACTATTTTTAATAAGTAATGCGGTTTAGTAAAGCAATGATTAATTTATATATGTGCAAATGTTAAAATGTTATATATTTTGAGTAAAATATGGGTAGGTTTTAATAAATCAGCTTTAATGTAATAAGACTAAGTTTTTACAAACAAATCTTATTTTTTTGGAAACTAATATGCGAAGCTATAAAACCCCATTTAACCATTTTTAACATTTAACAAAGATAATAATCTAATAATAACTTCCAATTTGCTTCAATGTTTTTTTTTTCATATTTTATCAAATTAAAAGTTCTGGTTCCTATTCTCATTAAACATTTTGAACTAATACCAACTTACACCAAACAACACAATCAAGGCACAATCACGCAATTTTTTATAAGATAACGTTCAAAATAAGACAAAGTTGAATAAAAATATTTACAAAAGCATATGAAAACTAAATAGAAATGTACAACAATTGTTAAGGACATAAATGTGAAATGGACTTCAAAGCTCTCTACCAGATTTTACTTAAGTATTAAAGTCTCACAAATACATTTGAAATTGTCAAACAAAACATTCAACTCAACAGATCAAATGAATGTGTTCGTTTATATCAAGTACTTGCAAATAGTTCAAATTTAAATGCCAACATAGAGAATAATATAAAGTCTTAGAAAAGTAGAAAACTTTTTAGCCTCTTTTTGACTTAAAGGAATCGAAAATTATATTCTCAACACTCAACGATTTTTCTATGAACTTTACATACATTTGATTTACTCTGAATTGTGAGTTTTAACGGCTTATTCGAATATGTTTGTAAGTACTTGGCAATAAATGCATTTCTGCAAGACCCTAATAATTAAGTAAAGACATTCAGTCGGCGCGAACTGTATATGGTTGATTTGGAAGTGTGTGTGTGTGTATGTGTGTGTGTATACGCAGCACTACAAGCACAACAAAATGAGGCCAGTGTTGACGATTGAAAGCTTTGTACAATAACAAAGCGCGCAACGTAAAATTGGGTTCTGCGTTCTGATTCGATTGTTGTTTTTTTTTTGTTTTTGTTTCTCGAAAAGTTCACCTGTGGAGAATTGTGACATCGTGGAAGTTGGTAATAAGGCCAGCTCTTGCTGTGGCTGTTGCTGCTGCAGCTGTTGTTGTTGCATATAAAACAAGGCGGCTGTTTGTTGCTGTTGCTGCTGTTGTTGTTGTCGCTGCTGCTGCTGTGCTTCCACCATATAAGGATCATAGGCAACGCCGCTGGGTTGCATATCATCAAAAAAGGGATTTGGCAAGGCTGACGACGCTGATATCATATTTAACACAAATATATTCGAAACGATTTTTTTTTTTGGAGGGTAGCCATACAAAATTAATTAAATTATAAGGAAAAAGAAAGAATCAAAATTACGCAAAAATTCAAAAAAGTTCGATAACAAAATGTGTAGAATTGAGTTTCACGCATACAGAAAAAGAATCATGTGTTTGGAAAAAAACTAGTCCTTGGATATATGGCAATATTTTGGGGCGGGTTCTGCTAACATTTTGTACAAAAAATAAGTAATTAAATGAGACTGTAGAATGTGTTAATTGTTTAGTTAGTATAACATGCTAAGCATATCAGCAATTAATGTTTATATACATATTATTGAAAATAGTAGTAAAAACATTTAAATTTCGATTGTTAGTGCAAGTTAAGATCCCAATGAACAGATTAGCCAAACTTTTAGCCTTCAAAATTAGAGCTTTGGATTAGTCTTAAGCGTTATAAATTAACAGTATGTTGCATTGCAATTGTTAATGTATTAATGACAAAAAAATTAAGCTGGCTTTATGTATTTTTTTTTGTATTGGAACACTTACCTGCTGGTTCCGTATTACCAAAAACGGACGTAAAATTACTATCGGAAACGAATGCATTTGTAGCAGCAGCGGAGGAAACTGTAGAGCCATTGAAACCTATTTTATGGTTTTTAGGGTTTTTTTTTTGATTCGGTTTTCATATATTTGTGTGGGTGTTGGGCATTGGACGTGTTATCAAGTTATCGCGCATTTATCGAGTCATGTTTTAACGTTATAGTTGTTGTTGTTGTTGTTGTTGTTGTAGTTGTTTGTTTTTGGGTGGAGAAAATGATGAAAATGAAGAGTAACAATACATTAGACAAGAAATTCAAAAATGAGAAAACAAAAACATAAAAACTTAAATAAAATACATAATATATACAGAAAATTAAATTAAGAATTCATGTTTTTCATGATGGGAAATACATGTGCAGCAAGAGGTAGTGCTTAAAGACGGCCAGAAAAAGAGCTTGGACGTTGTAGTGCGCGCCTTTCGGGTATTTCAATTTTGGGTCTGAGACAGCTACAAGACAGCATGGGTTTTACATATACATATATATATATATATACTTATTTAATAAAAACAACACTTAACAACTAACTGGGAAAGCACTTAACGAACTTAGGATAATACAAAATATTAATCAATTAAATCATAAGTAAATTATAGCATGCTACCGTTATTATGCATCCACAAATTATTGGCATTTAATGCAGCACCTGTTGCTCCGGCGGCAGCTGCAACGTTGCCGCCACTGTTGCCACTGGCCTCGAACATGTCAGCAAACGGATTACCCAACTGCAGCAAATCATCGGATGCCTTTGTGGCAAGCGCCTGTGGCGCACCAGCTGCTGCAGCAGCAGCGGGCTGTGCCGACGCGGCACCAAACAGATCAACTATCGGTTGACCAGCCTGGGAGGCTGGCGGTGACGATAGGAATGGATTTGTTAGTGCAGCGCTAGCGCCAGCAGCACCGCTACTAGTGGGCGACGATACCTTGGACTGACGATGGGTGGATATAGGGATGGTGGGGCAGGGCGGAAAACGAAACGAATAAATTATTTCAAATATCCATCAATTGAAATCAATTCAAATCCAATTGGCATTTGCACTCACTTTGTACTGATTCATGGCCGCCTCCTCCTCGGCGAGCACCTGTGCCTTCAGCTGCTCGTCAATGCCGTTGGTGGTATCAAATTTGCTTGATGCAGCCGCAGTTCCAAATGCCGAGCTAGTTGAAGAGAGTGCAGAGACAGCGAATTTAACATTGGTGCGTTGATAGCTGGGCCAACAATTCAAGTCAAATGCAATCAAAATCATATGCAAAATTAAAGAAAAATAAGGAAAAAGAAAACATAAATTAATTTAAAAAAAACCAATATGCAAACTTATACGATTAAATATTATTGCAAAATTAATTATTGACCAAAACCAATAAAATGTAAAACATGTTCATAGAAGAACTAAATTTCGACTTAATTACTTAATTGACTTTAAAAGTCCGTTGTTTAAAAATGAAGATCCTTATAAACATTGAATTTTTATCGATAATCTGCTAATTTAATCGAACATAAAGGCTGTATTAAATATGGTATCTTTTTTCATCAAGGTATCTTTAATGCATATTTCCTGACAAAATTATATACAAAAGAACACAAAATTATAAAAAACTGAAATAAATAACCTAAAATGTATTTAACTTAATGAAATTATAATTTAAAAAAAATAAATAAATAAATACGCAACACACCTCGACGATTGTGTGGGAGTATTGGCAGCTGAGACCTTGCGACCTTCCAACGTGGCCAAGTGTTGTTCCAAAGCATCCAGCAAAGAGCTAGGTGCCTTTGTCAAATCGGGTATATCGCCTTTATCAATGCCCACGTTCTAAAAAGAAAAAGCGATTGTTTAATTTAATTTTATTTTTAAATTTTCTTTGCATAGGTATACACACCTCGGCAACCTTTAAGAATTCCCCAACACGATCCATGCGCACCAAAAACTTCTTATATAAATCTAGAGCATCGCGAGCATGCTTCTTATTCATATCAAAGTATTTCTCCAGTAAGTTTATAATGCCATCATTATAGCAGGCAAACAGACGAATCAAATCGCGAAACAATAGCATAAAGCTCATATTGATGACACCTTTTGAAGAACATAAATTAATGAATATAATGTGTTAAGATAAATTCAATAAGGCGCACCATTAGTCAAATCGTTGGATTGGCAATCAAACTCCAGAAGTCCATCCAATTGTGCCTGCAAAACTGGCAGCGTCTTCAAAAGTTTCTCCGCGTTCATATTTCGCAACGAGCCCTCCTCTTTGCTATTAATGATAATATTAAATCAAAAATATTATTGTGTTTATCATAAATATTTAATTCAAACTTACCCGCGCTTCACTTTGCAAAAATCAAAAGCCATGGCGCGATAGGACAGCGATTTCTCATTCAAGTACTTAGCATAGCGTCTTATAAATGGAGACATATCGTAACCTATTGTAAATAAAATGCGTGGGGTGTTATTATACAGTTAATTCTGTAACAAATAAGACACATTAAAAGTAAGTATTCGCCTTTCGGTCAGTCAATTTTTGTAGCCAAATATAAAAGTTGGGTATTTGTTTTTAGTTAGTTAGTCAAAAATTTGTTCGATTTATATAAGAAATGGTTTTTGGTTTTAGTTTACAGCCATGGCCAAAGAAGTTAATACACAATATGTTGTTGTAGTTGTTGTTGTTTTTGGCAGCCCATTAACCATAATAAAAACTTTGTTCTTTCGTTTTCAACAAATACTCACCCATTCTGCCACCTGGAACGCCCATGCCACCATCTGTAGTATAGGTTCATAATTCGCATTTGCACATATTATTTATTTATATATATTAGAAGTGATTTTCAAAGTTATTTTTAATTAGATTATAAAATGTATTTGAATATATGTATGTGTGTATGTTTGTTTATGTGTGGGTAAGCAGCGCATTTTAGTTTAAGTCAAAGCACATTATTGTTATTATTATTATTGAAATGTTATAATTAAAATGAATTAGACAAATGAAAAAGCCAAACGCAATTCGCAGCAATCACACGTGAATGAATCAAAATGAATGAGTGAAAAGAGAAAGAGAAGAAAAGAGAATAAAGCACATTATATTCAGTTGTTTTTTGTAAAGCTAATTAGATAATTATCGGTTTGTTTGCTGATAGCATGATAGTGTTAGAAAGCATCAAATGTTTCGGATTGTATTATAATTGTTTTTTACCCTTGAAGGGTTTTCATTATTTATGAAAATTATTCGCGTATACCTTGCACAGTTCCTTTATCCAGAAAGGAGCTGAGATTGAATGTTGAATTGCTCGATGCGAGATATTGCATGAAACGCTGCAAAAAGATACCAGAAATAAAATAATTAATTGTAGTTAAACAAGCAAAAACCTTATGAAATAAATTGATAAAACTTTAAAACTTATAACAAGCAGTCAAAATGCTGAAATCCAATAATATTTTAATAGACAAAAGTATTCTGACATATATATTTAACACTTGTTTGTTTATTCCTTAAAATTTATTAATCAAATTGATATTTCACCATTTAAAAGAAAAAAATGTACTTGGCTTTTAAAAAAAAACGTAAGTTAATTATATTCAATATTAGGGTTGAGGAAACAAAACATTTTTTTTGTAAAGTTTGGAGAACAAAACCTTGTGGCATGTTGTAAGATAAAAGATTGCTAAAAAGCAAGTCCGTCAACGGAAGTAATGCGTAGAATGTGTAAAAAATTGCCTTTATTCATAGTACCATCGATTGGTACCAAACTTTGTATTTTCAATTCGCAATATTCAAGGGAACTTTCATAAATGCATAGAACTTATTCCCAAAACGAAAAAGTCTTATTTACAAATATTGTTTACATTTTTGCGGAAATTAAGAATTCCCTTAATGACGACCTACATACGAATACAAATTTGGAGTAATTTTGGAGCAAATTTTAAATCCTGCAGTTGATTATTGAATTTGGTTTCTTTTATTTATTTTTTGATAGCTAATTAACAATTTACTAAATTGTTTGCAGAAGCACTTTGTATTATTCTCTAAGGTGTTGTACCGAAATACCTGAATTTTTTTATAATGTAAAACTAATTTTAACAAACGAATGTTTTTAAATACACACAAAAGTAAATTAAATTGGCATGCCATAATAGGTCTTTAAGAATAAATAAGCATTTCTACAATTTTGTCGCAAAAAAACATGTTTAAAGAGGAAAGAGTCAAAGCACAACAAATAAAGCAAGATAATACAAATAACTAAAGAACACGCTAAGCAACAAAAAAATAAACATGTAAGAAATCAAACGAGAAAAAAAGACAAACGATATCAAATAAAACAAAGCGGCAACGAACGTGACCTTTTTAAAGAACAACAAAAGCAACGCCCCACAATTACGGGTGAGCAAATAAAAAGTGAAAAGAATACGAGTAAAAGTAAAAGTTTTAAGCATTATGTGTGAGACGCCCCTGAATTACCAAATTTTTGTATATATAAAGGGATATTTTGAAGGGGCGCATTTGAGTGTACAAACCTCATTGCCATATGCCATCAAATGATGTGTTGTTATCAGCGATTTATAGACGACCACCCAATTGGCGTTCTGTGAACGTTCTATAAGTAAATTGGCCAAGTGCGGTATCGAGACATTCGGTTCATTCGTGCAGTGCACCAAATCTGCAAGAGAGAAGCAAAAGAAATTGTATATATTAGTAACTACAAATATATATATATATATATATATATATATATACATAATGTGTGTATGGTGTTATCATCTTGTTCATTGTTCAGCTTATCGTTCTTGTTTTTTGCACATTCGTATGACTCTCTTTTTCGCCTCAAGAGACGCGCAATGCATTTAAAATTTGATAAGCTTCTTTCTTTTAACGCAGCAGATGCTGACATCTTTTAAAAATGCATAAAATATATACAGTTTCTTAAATTATATATTTAAATAAATATATAGTCCCAATTGGCTATCTATTGATTTACTAATTTAGAAAAAAGGCTAAATTTTTGTATGGACTGGATTTTAAATGATCTACTGAAAAATTGTTTTTCTTTCGGTTTTTCATTGGACCGGTTGTAGCATTCATAGATAAAACTGCTTCAAGACGTGTTAAATACTTGCCGAAATCCATCCAAAGAATGAAAAATATTCGAAATATCTCATACAAAAACCTAAAAATGTTTCCGTTATTCAGAAAATGGAAGAAAAACTGATCAAAAAATAATTTTTTGCCCGAACAAATCCGGACAATGCTGGTATATTATACAAGAGTATCATCACATGGTGATAGCATATTATCGACATTTAAATAGGGGCGTTTATTTACAAATGGGCCGAGCAGATGCTTTGGAAACCACTCGAAATGCACCCGCTGAATGCTTACACACACTCAAGCACTCACACACAAACAAAATGAATCATTCAATTCAATAATTGTTATATATGCACATTAATTGAAATATTTATATGAGACCATATGGAAAATTCAATATTTCTCAGTTTATATGAAAGCTTGACTACGATTTTTACTAAGAATATTTACATATCTATTTTCTATATGCCGTAAAAAGAAAAGTATTTAAATAAACTTTAATATGCAATTTATTTAAGAATATATTAGAAAAATTTCAAAAGTCAAACTTCGCCTGTTCAAGAACTAAAAAAAGTTTGAGTTCTGTGCAAAGTTTGCAACTAATTTAAACATGGTTTTCACAAAAAAGAATCTATTTTTTAGATCATTGCTTCCTTATTTGTGTTCTACTATTCGCCGTTTTTAATTTTTTATAAAAAGATAATTAATTTAAATTAAACAAAATTATTTTGAAAGTGGAAATATATATGATTACTGCTGTACAATTTCAGTCTGTGGTTCGGTTTGACATTTAAAAAATGTAGTTCTGAGTTGAAACCAGTTTGGTTCGATTCATCGCCAGCAGCTTAACATTTACATTCACTTTCGTCAATTATTTTCTGTTTGACGGAAATCAAAAATTTTCTTCACATTTTAATGATACTTTACAAAAGTGTATGTCTAAGAATATTTCAGCTAATTGAATTAGTGTTCTCACAATCATTTTATTGAGAGACTCGATAAGGTGTTTTATAATTCATTTTATGTAACAGAACCAAAGTTCCTGCGAAGCCCTTGTTTCATCTTTCTAGTTTCTATGAATTTCCAACTGGTTTCATGCATGATTTTTTTTTTATAGTTATTAGCAAAGAAAACGGTCGAAAAGCTAAATGAGAGGAAAGAAACGTATTCTTTACATTCTTTACCTGCGCTATGGCAAAATGTAATCTGAGAACAGGTTTTATTTTGTTTTTTTTTTCCTTCATTCTTAATTTATAAATTTAATTTCTTTAATGGAAGATATATTTGATCGGCTTGAGTTTGAACAAGGGTGTTCGCTTTGTATTACTTTCTTTCGGGGATAGTATGTTGATCGTTCAGATGAAATTAAAGATTTTTTTCTTACAAAATTTAAATAAAGCTTGTATGTAAAATTTTGTTTTTTTTTTTAAATTAACAAATGACTATTTTTCTACCGCGTAAAACAAAACGAACAAAGCAACAAGTGCCACTTGTGTAAGAATCAACGCCTTTTCCTAAGCAGCGGCCAGTATGTTTCCTGAAATAAGCATTTCGCTGCATTCTTTTTTTTAGATTAGCATACTTTGGTAAAAAAAAAAATGTTTCGTTTGGATTAATGCGGCCACTATTTTGTATGGAGCTGAAGCATGACGCGGGCACTCTTTGCACATATGTTAAGACCACGAAAGCTTTAACTTGATTTTTTTTATTTCCCTAATTACAAACGCAAAAAAGAAAACATAAATTCACACATACATATATGTTAAAAATGTCATCACATACACACACACACATACACACTTATATATTTATATGATTTTATGTGTAGTTATGTACTGTACTAAATATTATCGAAAAATTTCTCATGAGTCATTTAATGTACAACAACAAAGTTGCAAACGTGCCAAACTCAAACAAGAAACGGGTCAAAGCAAACACATACTCATTCACATACATACATATTTAAACAGCAACAACAGCAAAAAGTCCAGAATCCAATATGAAAAAACACAAAAGATCACTTTGGCCAATCAGAAATGCAATGTAAAACATAGACGAGCCTTAATTGTTGTAGCTGTTGTTGTTGTACACAACTTGTGCATAAATTTAAAAGGCAATGACACCGTTGAAACGGCACATACTTTAACAACAACAACAAAGATAATATCAAATACTGGCACACACACAAGTACACTCTCATTGTAAGTCATACACACGTGCAGCCGTGAGAAAGTGACGTAACATTAGAAAGAGAGGCCCAGAGCAGCGAGAGCAAGCAATGAATGACGAAGCAGCCAAAAAGAGAGGCCACAAAACAGCAGCTGAGGCAGCAGGTGCAGTGCAAAATCTTTATATATAAAAAATATATATATTATGAATGTATGTGTATATGTATCAATGTGGGCGTGCAACCGTAGTTTTTTTTTTTGAGTAAGTAAGCACCGTTGCATATGCACAATGTAATATACATTTACAGTATTTGCGGACATAGGACATAAGATAAGTTTGTGAAAACGCAGCCCTAGGTCCTATACACGCACATTTGTAACGTTACAAAAATTTACAAAAAAAATCATGCCTCCCAGTGCGAGCGGAGAGAGCAAGATGTTTCTTTGTGTAATTGCATGAATGGCAATAGGGAATTTTTTCTTTCTGTGCTAAAGCTAACCATTATTATGCTTACTTTACGCTATTTCTAACTAAATGTCGAATTGTTGCTTTTGTGGATTTCTTTTTCTTTTGTACTTACAATCCAAATGCTTCTTCTTCGGTCCAATGCATTCCTCAGTGGTGGCCTTGCAAACAGACTTCGCCAGTCCTTGGCCCGCAAGGCTGTGACGGGCGGCCAGCAGCCTGTCGTTGATTGTCTGCCCAGCCATAGTCATGATGAAGCTGTTGTTTTTGCTGTTGTTTTCTTTTAATTAACACTAGTATATTTCCAATCTAATTTGATTATATCCACCAAAGAATGGACCACACACACACTGTAACACTGGCGAGTATACGCACATACACATACACATACACACACAAAGGGAGACGTATTGATATTGATTAGTTGTTGTGGCAAATACTGAACGACAAAAAAACACGACTAGCTGGCGCTGCAAAACTCTGATTTGTCAGTTGCAGTTGCTGCTTAACTCGATTTAACGTCGCGTTGAATGCGCTGTTTTGCCGGTGCGTAACACTGTAACGCGATCTTAAATTCTCTATTTTTTTTTGCCACAAATCGATAATGGCGACCAGCACTTTTGCAGCCGATAAGAATAATGAGAGGGAGGTGTTGTTGATATATCGATGATTTGTTCGTGAGTATATCTTTTCGATGTTTTTAAGCACTGTTGCTTTTATCGAGGTATTCCTAATTTTAAATCGTCACCTTATAAATATTACAAATAAATTTTGGAAATGCATGAGCGCACCATACCATACGTAGTTTAATGTTGGAATAAATTATTGATGTGATAGGATACCCACATAAAATTATAAATAAAATACATAAAAAAAATGACCACTTGCTCGGTCTTATCCTCTGTTGTGTGTTGAACATGTCAGATCAATTAAAATGTTGTGGTTATCCATTTTTTTTATTTATAACAAAATTAAAGAACAAATAAAACTAAAAGTTCATACTCAAAAAGCGATTTTTTCTTAAATGCATATATGAAGAAAATAAATTATGCTTTATCTGCTGTACTATAATAAAATAAAATAAAAAAAAATGCAGACGTATTAACGATTAAAAAAAACAAAAACGATAAGGGGATAAAACAATTAATGAACTATGATTTGGGACCCAGTTCGCTCGTTCAGTTAAGTGAGTAATTTATTCTAATTAGTAGCGATTCGATAACACTCTATTGAGGAGGCTATGGCTGCGATAGATATGTATATGCTTATCGATATACAATAACAATTTTATTTTATATCGCTGCAATGCCAGTGAACCTTTAGACCTATCAAAATAAATGTAAGTTAGAGCAACAATAATAAAAGTTAAAACAAAGAGTGTCAATTATTGGAGGCCACAAATTTAGCTAAAGTCAGGACGCGTATCTGCAGCAAATGTGAAGGCGAGCGCTGCAAGAGCGCGAAAAAAAGACCACACAACAACAACAATTCTTTCAACAACACAAACCCACCAAAATACCACTAGGATGAATGTACTACGACAATTTTACATGGAAATACCCATTGTGACCCGGGCCTATACCACGGTTTGTGTGCTCACAACGCTGGCAGTGGTAAGTCCTCGAAAATTGCCATAAATTCGTGACAGGCGGCGCTGACGTGTACCTGTGCCTAGAGCTGTGTCTAAATCAGCTTTTTTTATCTTTGACAGCATTTGGATCTGGTGTCGCCGCTGCAATTGTATTTTAATCCCACACTGATTGTGCATAAATTTCAAATTTGGCGTCTGGCCACCACATTCCTATATTTTGGCACAATCGGTATAAGTTTCTTCTTCAATATGGTATTCACATATCGCTATTGCCGCATGCTGGAGGATGGCTCGTTTCGGGGTCGCAGCTCCGACTTCGTCATGATGTTCATATTTGGCGGCGTGCTAATGACCTTCTTTGGCATCTTTGTCAATCTGCTGTTCCTTGGTCAAGCCTTTACCTTGATGCTGGTTTATGTGTGGTCCAGACGCAATCCCTTGGTACCCATGAACTTTTTCGGTGTGCTCAACTTTCAGGCATGTTGTAAAGAGTTCTCAAATAAGTTGAATTTTTATAATCTTCTGTATTCTTTTCCTCCGGACACAGGCGCCTTATTTGCCTTGGGTGCTGCTCTGCTGTTCGATGATATTGGGCAACACCGTTTGGGTTGACGTTATTGGAATGGGCGTTGGGCACATCTACTATGTGTTTGAAGATGTTTATCCGCAGCAATCTAACGGCTTTCGGCTAATCAAGACGCCGTACTTTCTGTAAGTATTTATTATGTATGTATTTATATAGTTCACTTTAACAACCTAGTCTAGGACTAGACTTTTGTTTGAACCTTGGCCCACAACAAAACTTCAATTTTATTTTACAGCAAAATATTTCTTTTATATTTTCTGCGCTGGTATATATGTATATATATATAGTTCACTCACAAAATATATAAGGCACACCTGACCCTGTTAGACATATATTTTGTTAATCGGCATCTCCACCTGTTTCTGTAAAAAACTGTCTTGGCTTAAAAGCTATAGTTATAAAATTTCCACAAATACGTCATTTTGTTGCAGGAAATACATTTATTACTAGCACAGCAACGATCAAAAAAAGATGTGTTGCCTTCTTCTTTTTCAAGACATCTGAACCAAACTTGTAAATTGAGCGTATCACTTTAGGATACCCTTCTATAAACAATGGGACAACGCATGACATTTTGTATACATTACTTAGATTCATATTTCTTTATAATTTAACTAAATTTTAGCCGGGTTGCAGCCTGGCAGTAAAATAGACCAAAAGAAAGTTAAATTAAATAATAATATTTGTTTTTTATTTTAGTAAAAGACTTTTCAACGAGCACATTGAGCGTAATTATCAAGCCCCCGTCGAGGATCGTCCCGGTGGCTTTATGTGGGGCGGTGAGGGACAGCCGGTTGAAGCAGAGCCCGGACAAGATAATGCGCATCGAGAAGCAGAGGCAGCGGCAGCTCAATAACAAAAATAAGCACAGGCAAAAAGTTGTTGATAAATTGTTGATTATGCGCTCTAACAAAGAAAACAGACGAAAAAGACTCGGCCTTTTTTGACAAGCGACTAAAATATTAAGACCCCTCCGCCACGTATCACTTGGTGCTTGGTAAGATTAGGTACATATTGACGAAACGAGAAAGAGAGAGCGAGCGAGCGAGCGCACAGAAGAGCGAGCTCAGCCATGTAACGGAGAGATATGGTGTGCAATAGTTAGCCAAAGTTAATTCAAGTGTGTGTATGTATTTATTATCGGTTGATTTTTTTTCTGATGCGGCTATTTTCATTACTCAATTGTACTTTGCAATTGGCCTTAAGTTTTCCTTTCTTTGTAGATTCCAGCACATGTGATTATATATATATCTATCTATATATCTGTCTACATATATATATATATATATATATATATATATATATATATATATATATCTGCATACAAACATGATAAAAACAACAAAAAATATAAATAAATAAATGTGAAAATCAAAAAAAAAAAAAGTTGAATTAAATTTATAAAACAATGTTCTCTTACACATATTCTTGGGCAGAGAGTATATATTGGTTTCCAGATCGATGAAAATCAGCACAAAGCATTCTCTTGATACACATTAAGAGGCCGGTTTCTGAGCAAATCTCTTATTTATCCGACCTTTTGCTGCTGGCAGTCCACAAAACAAATACATACATATACTTTTTTCGTAAATGAGTATATAAATATTCGAGAGTCGTGCATTTTAAACACTTATCACTGCGTCACTGTATTTCAACAGAGAATTCTCATGTGATCAAAAGGCTTAAGCTTGTCATAATTCATAGTTAGTTGTCGCTAATCTGTTGCCAAGTTACGAATATTTTTTGAATCCACAGTTTGATCCGACTACGTCTTATTAGAGCAAAATGTCAGAAGCTTCATCTATGGGTCTGAATTCCTTACGAGTGCGTTGTTCACAACAATAAATCAACGATAAATACCTAACATTTCAATACTTAAGTAGGAGCTGCGCGATGCAATTAATGATATTCTTCCCAGTGATCCGCCGGGCTTGAATGTGGCGCTAATGGAACACCAGCAGCGGGCGCTGGCCTGGATAGACCGTCGCGAGACGCAGCAACCGCCTGGTGGCATTCTCGGCGACGACATGGGCCTGGGCAAGACATTAACCATGATCGCCTGGGTGCTCAAAAACAAGGCCTCCGAACGGAACCGCAGAAGCGGATCCGGTAAGTAGAACTAAAACTTTGCTGTGATAAAGTGCCCTAGCAATAACATATCAGCATTCCAGCTTTGCTCAAGGTCATCCTTATTATTATATTGTCTTTGATATTACTTATGTACAGGACGCACAAATGCTGTACAGTGGATAACATTATTATTTGGTTTTTTATTTTTTAAAGCAAACCAATTTTTTATTTTTTTTTTCAGCTTTAAAAATAATTTTCTAGATATTATTTGACAAAACCAACAAAAAAAAAAACATAAATTCCCTTCCGCATAAAATCTTTTCCAATTGCTTTATTCAGATTGCAGAGGCGGCACGCTGGTTGTGTGCCCCAGCAGTCTGTTTGGTCAGTGGAGGCAAGAGCTTGAGTCTAAGGTGGGGCGACATCTCAAAGTCTTCACGCACCATGGAAGCAACCGGGAGACGTCGGTCTCAGCACTGTGCAGCGTCGACATTGTGGTGACCACCTACAATGTGGTGGCTTACGAGAGAAGGCAGACAAACGGCGTCCTCTTTCGAGTCAATTGGCGTCGCATCATCCTGGACGATGCGCACAACATCCAAAATGACAAATCGAAATCTGCGCTGGCCGTCAAACAATTGACGGCACAAATCCGTTGGGCTCTCACTGGTATCCCATTGCAAAACAGCGAAGCGGACTTTAATGCGTTGCTTCAGTTTTTGCGTTATCCCTCTGCAAGGGAGAAACTTGAAATTGTGTGCCTGCGGCGCACCAAGGAGCAGCTCAAGCTAGCTGGAAAACTGCCTGATCTGCGAAACAAAACGACAATACTGGTTAAAATCACTCTCAGTGATGAGGAAATGGTCTACTACGAGCAAGTTCGCACCAGAGCAAGGTCCATAAGCAACCAATCTAAGCTATTGGTTCAGGTGCTGCGGCTCCAGCAATTTTGCGGCCATCCGAGTCTTATCAATGAGGTGAGTAGCAAATCTCGATTTTTATAGTCAATTTGAGATAAGTAACATATTAGAAATAATGTGTAATTCAAAAAATATTATAATTCGCGTTTTCCTTAACATTTCTGATATGAAATAATGTGATACTCAATTTAATAGCTAAAAGTAATTTTTATTTTCATAAAAGTTAAAGCCTTTTATTTTTATTTTTAAATTTTGAATTTTTTACAAGGATGTGCCGAATTCCGATCCCGAAAACGCAGACAATGTGCCGAATCAACAGAATGCAATCTTTGACCCAAACAATCGTTCAACAAAAATAAACAAAACAATTAATTTAATTACAGAACGCGTAATCACAAGACAAGAAAAGATAATTGTTGTATCGCAATTTACCTCGTTGCTGAATTTATTGAAAACGCATCTAGATGTTATGCAACTGGAGAGTGTATGCTTAACTGGAGAGACTTCTCTAGACGACAGACAGGACGTGATCAGAAAATTCAACACAATGAGACACCCGCGCATATTGCTGCTCTCGCTTGAACTGGCAAGATGTGGCTTGGACCTGTGGGGTGCCACTAATATGGTGTTGATGGATGTACACTGGAATCCGCATCTGGAAGCGCTGGCAGAGGATCGCATCTATCGCTTGAGCCAGCGCAAAAATGTGAACATCTACAAGATACTGTGCAGGAACACCGTAGATGAACGCATCAAGGATCAGCAACATAGAAAATTGAATAGCGCTAACGTTGTGCTGGAAATGAAGACATTCGACGTTTTGAGATATTGTTTGGGCTTTCAAGTGGGGCCCGTAATTTCCAATTACTAAAAATATGAATACAAAAAAAAAAAAAATGTGCGTCTAAATTTGAATATAAACGATTTTTATATTATATACCCTAACCATATTTTGAAACTCTGAATATAACATATCCTCTTTCTTAAAATTCTGAGGTTTTCTTATTCTTTCATGTTTTATATTTTCTTATATTATTTTATGTTATATTTTCAATACATATTTTAATAAATATCAAGTCAAATAACAAAACACAACATACTGCAGTTTTAGAATTCGCTTGTGGCCATGAAACATTCGTCTTATGCATACGCCTATAGAGAATGTGTTTACAGCTGTTAAGGCTTACAGAAAACTGCTGGAAAAGTAAGTGCTGGGAACGCAAACAGGAGCATGTTAAGTCTGTGCAGCTCTGCCATTTAATTTTAGCGTTAACAGCACCTTTTGAGAACAACAGTAGTCAAACGCAAAGAATCATCGAGCCGGAAAAATAAAATTTAGCGAAAAGTAAACTGCAAACGAAATAAAAACAAAAAAATGGATGTCGATGCTGCACAAAAGAAATGGGAGCTGGAGAACAATATACAAACGTTGCCCAGCTGCGATGATATCTTTCGTTACGATGCCGAACAACAACGCCAAATAATTGACGCGAAGCCCTGGGAGAAGGATCCACATTACTTTAAGGATATTAAGATATCGGCGCTGGCACTTCTCAAGATGGTCATGCACGCTCGCTCCGGCGGCACCCTAGAGGTAATGGGTCTGATGCTGGGCAAGGTGGAGGACAACACAATGGTAAGCAAAACAATGTAATAAACACTTCAAATTTCCTAAGGCTAAAAATGATTTGTAGATTGTGATGGATGCGTTTGCTCTGCCCGTGGAGGGCACGGAGACGCGCGTCAATGCCCAGGCCCAGGCGTACGAGTACATGACCGCCTATATGGAGGCGGCCAAAGAAGTTGGACGCCTCGAACATGCCGTCGGCTGGTATCACAGCCATCCCGGCTACGGCTGCTGGTTGTCGGGCATCGATGTGTCCACACAGATGCTCAACCAGACCTATCAGGAGCCATTTGTGGCCATTGTCGTCGATCCGGTGCGCACCGTCTCAGCTGGCAAGGTGTGCCTCGGCGCGTTCCGCACATATCCAAAGGGTTATAAGCCGCCAAACGAGGAGCCCTCAGAGTATCAGACGATACCACTGAATAAGATTGAGGATTTTGGTGTGCACTGCAAGCAATACTATCCGCTGGAGATAAGCTATTTCAAGTCGGACCTCGATCGCAAACTGCTCGACTCATTGTGGAACAAATATTGGGTGAACACGTTGGGCAGCTCCGGTTTGCTAACTAATACCGAGTACACCACTGGCCAAATCATGGACTTGTCCGAGAAGCTGGAACAAAGTGAAAACTTTTTAGGTCGCGGTACATACACTTGATTCCATATATATACATATACTCCTGAATTTTATAATTAAGCGTTTGCATTACGCAGGCACCGATGTCAATGAAAAGCGCTCGGAAGATAAGCTGTCCAAGGCAACGCGCGACTGCAGCCGTTCCACGATCGAACTCATCCACGGACTGATGGCACAAATCGTCAAGGACAAGCTATTCAACAAAGTGGGCTTGGGCAAATAGGCTGGACTGGGAGCTTAGCTTTACCAATTTTGCGATACTACATTGAAAACATATAAATATAAACTAATTGGCCGCATTTTCCATGACAAATGCGGTTTTATTTGCTACATCAATTATTATAATTTCGTCACGAAATACGTTAGGACTTTTTTTTTACGAAAACTCTGCAAGGGTATCTCTATTTCGGGCGAATATAATTGCACTTCTGTCGCATACAACACAAGTATAATATCAGGGCATCCACTTGTTTATCCAATCGATGCCTGGCGGTGGCGGGAGGCGCGTGTTTCAAAGGGAGGGGCGCTAATTAAGTGCGCTGTCACGTTTATGGCAAATATGTGTGCATATCCCGCATGACAGACGGCTTATTTAAATAACGGCTCTGGCATCCTTAATGCCTAACCGTTGTCATCAACTGTCAACATTTGTTGTGCTTCTCATAAATTCCACTCGTAAACAATGTGCGGTGATTTGTTTTGTGGTTCGTTTTTAACGAAACTCTGTTAATAGCTCAAAAAGGTAATAAAAACGTTTTTTTTTTATTGTTTTTATTATTATTTAAAACGTAGGGTATTATAAATAACAAACAAACAAAAAAATCATTTAATTTCATTGTTTTATCGTTCGATCTATTTTTACAGCTCAGAAACAATATGTTGTATTTGTAAAGAAAATTCGAAATTTATTAGACATCTTTTATTTTAAAAAATCGAGTTTTTTAAATTATTTATTTATTAATTTATTATGGTAAAATATTTAATTTCGTGTTATGCCTATATAGAAAGCATCCAGAAAAGTAAACATGTTGCTGGCCATTAAAGTCGAAAATGAACGCAAAGAAAGCAGCTCACGCTGCGTCGTCCTTCAGGCAAGCCGCCAAGTATAATGGGCAGCCCCAAAGCAGCGAAATGTGGCTGCACGCAAGCCCAAGGAACTAGCCGAGGGACACCCGTCTGGCCAAAATGTCAACGTGGTGCCGGAAAACCCCTTAAATGTGAAGAAGCCACATCAACTGTCGGCTATTAAACAGAAAACCGCAGCACGAAAGATGTGCTTAAAACGAAGCGACTGACTTACGAATCTTAAAAATACTGTCAGTTAAATATTACATTAAATAATTTGTAATCTAATCAATATTAGAATATAGTATAAGTAAAAATTTAGTATATATAACAAATGTATATATGAAATAATTTGTATTATTATAAATGGAAAAAACGGGCATTTGAATCGTTACAAATGCGAATCATTGATCTCACATCTGGCTGCAGGGCATCTCGTAGTCAGACATTGCGGACTAGACCACTCACGTTTTATAGAAATTGTTTCTTCTAATTTTTTTTTCTTTCTAAAAACCAAAAAGAAGTTTTCAATTCAAGCTAATAAAATAATAATTTAATATAAAATGTGCTATTAATTTTAATCATATATTATTATATCTAAGCTTTGAGCTGTTTAAATGCCAAAACGAAGATCCAACCGGCGGTCCTTAACCCCTGAATAAACTATTGAATAGATAAGAATGTTCGGAACGCAATTTGTGCGTGAGAGTTTTTGTTATGAAAGCAATAAAATAAAGGATACTTTATCGACTAACTAAGCGTCAATTGGCTTCAACAAGGAGCAATGACATGTAATGAAACATTGTCAACGAGCAGTCGAGCTAGGGGGATGGGTGGTCGCTGTCGACAGCCAACCACGATAGGGGGGATCACCCGAAAGGGTTGCAAATAGAACAACAATGCTCTGCTGGCATCTGGCTATAAAAGTCCTGGCCAGCAAAGGCACGCGCTTCATTCGCAGGACGCACACGTACGGAGTACGACACACAATTACATATATATTTACAGATATATATATATATATATATATATATATCAAATCAAAAGCAAATACAACAACATCCTCGAGCAAAGGAGCCGTCCACATAACATAAGGGCAGCCTGTGCAAAATTCCATTAAGGATTTCTTCTGTGCTATTGCTTATTAAATTGTATCCTGGCCATAAATAAATAATGCCATCGGGAAATGATTGGAAAACTACAAGCAGCTGAAAAGTGAAAGGAAGCATTGTAATTCAATTTTAAAGCCCACCTGTTGCTCCTTTAAAGTAGAACGGAACAAAAAGTGTGTGAGGGAAATAAATAAATAAATTATATGTGCGATTAAGGTTAACATATAAAGTAAGTAAATTTAATAACACTGCTGTGTATGAAATATTCCCAATTTAATTGGTTTAAATCACCGGAAAATGTTCAAATTAAAGGTTTCTGCTAACAAAAAAGTTATAAACGTAAAATAGAGTTTAAAGCAAAAGTTATCTTCGATAAACTACGGTGTCAGAGAGATTAAATATTATTAGGGGAAATTATTTAAAACTGAAATAATGACCTCTTAAAAGAAAAGTTCAATTAACGGAGTTGTCTGCTAAACACTTTCACTCTTTTAGTTTCATGGCACGTCTATTTATCAGTTTAAAAAAGGTAATTTTTTATATTTTATTTTAGGACGGTTAAAAGTTCGGATATATGTTTGTTTTTGCCAATGACCAATAAAGTTTTACTATTGCATCAAATAGGAATGAATGATATATTCAATATTCAAGACGTCGAATTCATCAGGCAGATGAGCAATTAATCTCTAAAAGATATTTCTGAACACACTGTTTTATAGTTATGCAGACATAAATATAAATTGATATCTTTAGCAATTTATGCAATATCCGTCGGGTTTTTGAAGATAAAGACTAGAAATTTGGAATATATACTCATGAATACCCGCGTCAGGTTAGCTGTTAACATTTTGTGGCTACACAAACAAATCGCGAAAACGCATATTATAAGATGCACGCAATTTATTCAATTTAATGACACCGCCCGTGCTTACTCCCACAAACAATAAAAATCAATATTTCGCGAAGTGACAATTCAAAGGTTACAATAATAATTAAAAACGCTTTTGACTATTTTCTAGAATTTAAGCAAATTCCCAAGAAAAAGAAATAATAAGCCCCTTTATATATATAAGTATAATAACCGAAACGTTCAATCCCACAGGCTGCACCCGTTACCATATCTCAAATTAAAGCTTAATAAAAAAATTTCCTTATATCACTTTAGGAACTGTAAAAAAACTACTTTAATCATGTATGGCATGTTGTATGAGAGTGTCCAGCATTATGTGCAGGAGGAGTATGGCATAGACGTTTGGAATAAGGTTTGCCGCATTGTCGACTGCAAGCACAGCAGCTTTAAGACCCATCAGATCTATCCGGATAAGCTGATGCCGGATATTGCCGGAGCACTGTCCGCCTGTACGGGCCAATCGTTTGACTTTTGCATGAACTTCTTTGGCAAATGTTTCGTGCGATTCTTCAGTAATTTTGGCTACGATAAAATGATTCGCTCCACGGGTCGTTATTTTTGCGACTTCCTGCAGTCCATCGACAACATTCATCTGATCATGCGCTTCACATACCCGAAGATGAAGTCGCCCAGCATGCAGTTGACCAGCATGGACAACGAGGGAGCAGTTATATTATATCGCAGTGGGCGCACGGGCATGTCGAAGTATCTCATCGGGCAGATGACGGAGGTGGCCAGGGAGTTCTATGGTCTGGAGATTAAGGCCTATGTGGTTGAGAGTCAAAACGATATCTCCGGCGGCACTGCGGGACCCATTAAACTGACGGATGGTCCCCTCACGGTTATAGTCAAGTATCGTTTGGACTTTGACAATCGCGAGTATATGGCGAAGCGTGTGAACACTGTGGCGCATCCGTCTCAGCTCAAGATGCCCACAGTCAGCATGAATGTGTTCCTCGAGCTGTTTCCCTTCACGTTTGTGCTCAATCACGATATGAAAATAACGCATGCGGGCGAGAAAATAGTCGAGACTTGGATCATGCATAATCCGGGCGCCAATCCGAAGGCCTTTATTGGCACGCACGTCTTGGATCTCTTCTATTGTCGTCGGCCCAAGGACACCACCATCGACTGGGAGACCTTGATCCAGATGCGCGCCGTCCTCTTTGAGTTCGAGCTCATACGGACCGGACACAATCGTGCCGCCTACGATGCAGCGCTCAACATGGACTTTGAGAACTATGATGACATGCTCCTCAACGAGGCCCAGACAGTGTCGCTCGCCAAGGCCATGGAGTTCAGTGAGAAGAATGCCAACGATCTGGATGAGGGGCCCAGCGAGGATGAAATCGATCCTGCAACGGGTGAGCGACGATCTTCGCAGGGTCTGCGATCAATTCTGCTCAAGGGACAAATGTTCTATATCAAGGATGTGGACTCGTTGATCTTTCTGTGCAGTCCTTTGATCGAGAATCTCGATGAGTTGCATGGCATAGGTCTGTACCTGAATGATCTCAATCCGCACGGCCTGAGTCGTGAACTCGTCATGGCTGGCTGGCAACATTGCTCCAAGCTGGAGATTATGTTCGAGAAGGAGGAACAGCGCTCCGATGAGCTGGAAAAGTCCTTGGAGCTAGCTGATTCCTGGAAGCGGCAGGGCGATGAGCTGCTCTACTCCATGATTCCGCGACCCATTGCAGAACGTATGCGAATAGGTCATGAGCACGTCTGCCAGAGTTTTGAAGAGGTTTCCGTCATTTTTATCGAAGTTATGAATATATACGACAGCGGCTCGAATAATATCCAAGAAGCTATGCAGGCCGTTAACACCTTGAACAAGGTGTTCTCTGCCCTGGACGAGGAGATCATATCACCGTTTGTCTACAAGGTGGAAACGGTGGGCATGGTCTACATGGCTGTGTCTGGAGCACCCGATATCAATCCTTTGCATGCCGAACACGCCTGCGACCTGGCACTGCGCGTCATCAAGAAGGTGAAGTCCCACAATCTGCCAGATGTGGCCATTCGTGTGGGCATCAACTCTGGTCCAGTGGTGGCGGGTGTGGTGGGAATGAAGGTGCCGCGATACTGTCTGTTTGGCGATACTGTGAACACGGCCTCACGCATGGAGAGCAGCTGCGATCCGTGGAAGATACAATTATCCAAATTTACGGCCGATAAGGTGCAGAAGGTGGGCTACAAGGTGGAGTCACGCGGCACAGTTAAGGTCAAAGGCAAAGGTGAAATGGAAACCTACTGGCTGCTCGAAGGACCCCAAGAATGAAGATAGAAAATTGTACTAATTAATAAACTATATGTTCATGATTGTAATCTTAGAAGCTATAATAGGACTAAATTAATGTTCAGCACGCTGCACTAAATATTGCCTTATCACATTTTTTAATTCCAATTAAATTGAATATTCTTCTTTTTGAGCTAAGTTCTTAATGGATTGTTGGGAAGTACATTTGGGGGAGTAATTAAATAGATTTGCTATGATTTATTATTTAATGCTCCAACATTTTTAATGTAGAATTGATAATTAATTCAATAATTTAAATTCAATTTTTTTATAATAGTTTTTGTAGTTTAGCTTCGAATAGCTCTAGTTTATTAAAAATGTTCAAACTAATAGGCTTGATTATTTTGGAAATATTCAGAAAAACACTGAAATGCTTTAAAATCCCTAAGGAAACCAGCATTTCCCTTTGAAATTTCCATATGGTAAAATCCTTAAAATCGCTTTCTAACTGAAAGCTGCTTTAAGCTATAATTAATTAGAGTCAATTAAGCAATTTTTTCTGTTAAAAAGAAGTAAGTAATATTAATTTAATGAAGTACATACCTAATACACGCTTACACAGATTTCCTTTTTTTACTGATTATAAAGAACGAGCTGTTTGCATCTTCCATTTCACTGACCCCACAGTTTGCTTTGATGAACTCGATTGTTATCATTATGTGCTATAAAATGTAATGTCCTGAAGTCCGCTTTCCTAACGTTTCCGCAACCAACTGTCGCTTAGCCATACACCCTGATATGGTGTTCCCATTCAAATATCATTTTTAATAACTTTTATGAGCTGTTCGCGTGTCAAAGTGTGCGCCCTCAGACACGGACACCGAAACTCATCAACGGGGCCTAACACTCTTTCTGGCGAATTTAAGTGGCAATTGTGGTTGCTCCCCGGTGTCCCGTTGTCCCGTTGCTCCGGGGATGCGGCACTACAATTAAATTAAGACATTTTGCGTGACAGAAAGGGAGCTCAAAGTCGCACGTACTCGTAATATCTCGAGCTTAGTGGAGCCAATTAATTTCGGTTCGAGTTCGCGTTGCGGCACTTTCGTGTATGTCATAAAATTGTATAAAAAAATAAGAAAGATTATGGTTATTTAGGTAGCTTAAGAAATATGTCCGTGTTGTCTTTTCGTAATGTTATTTTGAGTAGCTTTTAAACGTTCGCAAATGGACATAAATGCATTTGGTGAACCCCCCTTGACCCCTTTTTTAAACTGAATATAACGGAGTACGAATCGTTTAATATCCATCTATACTTATCATCATCAGCAGCTTGGCAATATAAATGTTGTGCCATAAAATTGTCAAATGTTCATCTAAAAGCTCGCCTCAAATCCTTTTTTGCCCAAGGATGTGTTTGTTGTTGGGGTTTTGCTTTACTCAATGCCAAAAATCCGCATAAAATTGCTTTAAAACATAACATGAAATGCGTAGCTAAGGACCAAACAAACACACACACACACACCCATATGCTTGTCTTCTGTGTTTTATAGGTATGCCAAAAAATGTCAGAGCATTAAATACAGCAGGACCGAAAGCGAACCCACACAGAATAAAGGCAAAGGCAAAGGCTACCAAAATGATACAGTTTATGAACTGTGAGAAAACAGGGCTACAATCGTATGGAACTGGAACTAGAATTGTGGAACTAACTTATAAAAATAAAGATAAGCTTTGAAGATCGTGAGTTTTTTTAGAGAACCCAATGAGCTAATCAAGGAAAAATGGAAATGAAATTTAGAATTTTCGATGATTTATATTACAAAGATAGAATTGAATACCCCTAAAAATAAAATGTGTTGAATAGGGATATATTAAAAACTTACTTTAAAATTATTTTATAATTTTCTGGGAAGAACTTGTATTCGTAGATCCCGTAAGCTTTTATTCCTTTTATTCTCTTTTATTCATACTAAAAGTAAATTTCAAAAGTAAATTTCCTGAACACAGAACTAATGAGTGTGCTTGTCCGTCCCTATTGTCGCAGTTAAATGTAACACAGCACAGAGCAAAAAGACAATATTTTCTAGGCAAAGCCAAATGCGCGTAAGCACGTAATGGCAAGGACCGTAGAATAAACTTGCTTTCATTTGATGCTTTATCGAAAAGCGAGCGTCAATTGGCATCAAACCCGCAGGGAGTGGGGCCACAGAGCATTGACATGAAATGAAACACTAACGATGATGAGGGGGGCGGTGGCGGTTCTAACGGATTGTGCGTGTCTGCACAGAGAGCAGGAGAAGAGCGGGTGGGAGGGGTGACAGCTGGCAGTATCAGACAGTACGGCATCAACACAAATGCGAGCAAATAAGAGCGTCCTAGTCGACAGTGCTCGACAAACGGATACTCATTCACTGTATTATGTATACAAATATTTTTATTTATTTAAATTAAATATTAAAAATTTGCTTTTGAATAATATTTGCAAAAGTACATAACAAATTGTTTGTATCTACTTCTTACAATCTTCAAAATATGTATAAAAAATGGAGACTGGGTTTCTTAGGATTACGTTGCGAATGATTGATATTTTTGTAAAAACTTGCATATATGCATTTATAGAACTTGCATATATAAAATTTGCCACCAAAATAGTCTCTAGGATCAGACAGACGGACAGACACGACTTGCCACGCATTTTCACCGGGTACAGGGTATAAACAGGCGTAAAGTGTGCGGAAACGTAGTGCAGAGTGGCAAGTCCGGAGTCGACGGCTATAAAAGACCTGGACGCGAACGAAACACGCGCCAATCGCACGACGCACATTGCGAACGCCTTTTTGGCTGTCCGAAGATACGAACGAGAACAGTGGGAAACGAAGTTCAAGGCGATGCGAATGGCGGCAATGGGAAGCACAAGTGGAAGCATCGTTGTTGGGCGCTGAGTCAACAACAACAAATTAGTTCAACATCAGCAGCCGACGGCGACGGTGCCACAACAGCTAAAATTGAGTGTTAAACCACGCCGAACAAAAAATCATAAAAACAGCGACAAATCCGGGCAAATCTGTACGTCTAAGTGTGCATATGTGTGTGTGGAACATATGCCTGTGTAAATTATAAATAACCAATGCGCATAGGTCACCATTGGTAAATTTAAAACTTGAGTATCTACGAATCCCAAAAGTGATTTAATTTTTGATCTGTTTGCTGGGCTTTAAAATATAAAAACCATACAGTTGGAATTTAATTTGTCCGCATAATGTAAACAATTTATTTGGCGCGATAAACAGGCTATAAATATGCTAATTTGAATGTGAAGTAATCTTTAGAATTATCTAATGCTTTAAAAAAGTACATTTTGAATGGGTTTTGGTTAGTCAAGCAATATATTTGTGAATATATCAAAGTTCATGCATGTCATTTAAGACATGCTTAATAAAATTTAATATAACTTTAAGAATGTAGAATGGTAGATTGTGAAGAAAAGCAAGAATAAATTTAGATTTATTTTTAAGAATAGAATTTGTTTGAATAGATCCGCGTTCGAATCCCAGGTGGTTAAATTTATTGTCTTATCGGAATGGTCAATCGGTTTAATGACTTTAGATTATACGATTGAAAATTATAAGTTCAGACTGCTGCTATATACAGCCAGACAATATATAAATATTTGGGATTGTATAGAAGTTCGTAATCTTTTGCATCTATATTTAAATCAGAAAATGTTGCAAAACGGTGTGTATTTCAAAAATCCTTTAATTTTTTTACTTCAAATACGCCATTAAAGTCACAATTAAATTCGCGGCTTATAAAATTCCTGTTAATTTTTATAGGTTTTCAGTTTGTTGGTAACGTTAAAATTTAATATGCACGCCATATTAAATTCGCGCAGAATTAATGGCTTCCCAGTTAGTTTGACAAATGCTTTACAAGGGCAAATTGAAAATAATAAAAGAACACAACAACAGAAATAAGCAGGAGCGAAAGCGAAAGCAACTGCAATAAGTCAAGAACACAACAAGCTACTGTTGTTTTGCGGACGTGACAGGCGAAAGTACATGGAGCGGAGACGAGGGCAACCACTGATGCAGAGGCGCTCGTGTCTTGGCGGCGTGAAAGTAAAACCAAATTAAACTGACAGAACAATAAATCAAAAGATATTTCTGGGCTGATATTTCTTAACTTTCTTGTGTGTCAGCGCCGGGTAAGATATACTTGACTGAGCTTCTGGTGCGGGCAGAGTCTTCATATACGTGGGATTGTGGTTAAGGATGCGGATGCATATGTGACATTTGTCAAATCTCTAACTCAATTTTTTGCTCGACAGCATGGGGTTAGGCGGGTTAAAAAATAATAAACTAAGTAGGCATTCAATCATTCACTTTAAGCCAGAAATGGGATTGATGGGCTATTTTAAATATGTGTACATAATCTAAGAAAAATTAAAAAAAAATATCTTACAAAATCCTTAAGAAAACCAAGCCCTAAATAGGATCGACAAAAAAAAAAACTGATTGAAGTAGGAATTTGAGTTTAATGCAGTGATGTCATTAAATACTAAGCTCATCTTGCACAATATCTCCGACAAGTTTGGATAACTAATTGAAAACGATTGCATGAAAATATTTTTTCCAATAAAAACACTTCAGACTTTAAGTTTAAACTAATATTTGGCATTTGTTAAGAAATAAGAGTCTGAAATTGAATAGGTGGTCAATCTTCTCACAATAAATATTTGGAATTAAATCTAACATTTTAAGAAAGAAAAAAAACATTGCAGTCGAGCGATACCGATTGCGTTATACTCGTTCACGTTCTTAAATAAAAGATTCCTTAGCTCCCATATATAAAACCACCATAACATGGTCAAAAGAGAACCGATTTTCACGTTCGATGACATTTTGATCATGATTTGTCCTATATATTGACTCCACATTCAAAATATATTCATTTTCGCAAATAAAATTTTTTTGAATTTTTTGGTCAAAAAAGCATGTACTCCCCCCTTGTGAATTTCGGAAAAAAATATTTTTTCAAAATTTAGAATTGCGAATTTATAGTTTTAATCAATTTTAATTGTCACAATTAGCATAAAAAACAACATTAATAGTGATTTTGAGAGGGTAAAATTTTTGGTCAAAAATCATGCCAAAATCGACAAAAATTTTGACATGTAAAGTTGTCAGATTCCATAGCTCCCATATATCAAACCCCCATAACATGGTCAAAAGTGAACCGATTTTCACGTTCGATGACATTTTGATCATGATTTGTCCTATATATTGACTCCACATTCAAAATATTTTCATTTTCGCAAATAAAATTTTTTTGAATTTTTTGGTCAAAAAAGCATGTACTCCTCCTTGTGAATTTCGGAAAAAAATATTTTTTCAAAATTTAGAATTGCGAATTTATAGTTTTAATCAATTTTAATTGTCACAATTAGCATAAAAAACAACATTAATAGTGATTTTGAGAGGGTCAAATTTTTGGTCAAAAATCATGCCAAAATCGACAAAAATTTTGACATGTAAAGTTGTCCGATTCCATAGCTCCCATATATCAAACCCCCATAACATGGTCAAAAGTGAACCGATTTTCACGTTCGATGACATTTTGATCATGATTTGTCCTATATATTGACTCCACATTCAAAATATATTCATTTTCGCAAATAAAATTTTTTTGAATTTTTTGGTCAAAAAAGCATGTACTCCCCTTGTGAATTTCGGAAAAAAATATTTTTTCAAAATTTAGAATTGCGAATTTATAGTTTTAATCAATTTTAATTGTCACAATTAGCATAAAAAACAACATTAATAGTGATTTTGAGAGGGTCAAATTTTTGGTCAAAAATCATGCCAAAATCGACAAAAATTTTGACATGTAAAGTTGTCAGATTCCATAGCTCCCATATATCAAACCCCCATAACATGGTCAAAAGTGAACCGATTTTCACGTTCGATGACATTTTGATCATGATTTGTCCTATATATTGACTCCACATTCAAAATATATTCATTTTCGCAAATAAAATTTTTTTGAATTTTTTGGTCAAAAAAGCATGTACTCCCCCCTTGTGAATTTCGGAAAAAATATTTTTTTCAAAATTTAGAATTGCGAATTTATAGTTTTAATCAATTTTAATTGTCACAATTAGCATAAAAAACAACATTAATAGTGATTTTGAGAGGGTCAAATTTTTGGTCAAAAATCATGCCAAAATCGACAAAAATTTTGACATGTAAAGTTGTCCGATTCCATAGCTCCCATATATCAAACCCCCATAACATGGTCAAAAGTGAACCGATTTTCACGTTCGATGACATTTTGATCATGATTTGTCCTATATATTGACTCCACATTCAAAATATATTCATTTTCGCAAATAAAATTTTTTTGAATTTTTTGGTCAAAAAAGCATGTACTCCCCCTTGTGAATTTCGGAAAAAAATATTTTTTCAAAATTTAGAATTGCGAATTTATAGTTTTAATCAATTTTAATTGTCACAATTAGCATAAAAAACAACATTAATAGTGATTTTGAGAGGGTCAAATTTTTGGTCAAAAATCATGCCAAAATCGACAAAAATTTTGACATGATGTAAAGTTGTCCGATTCCATAGCTCCCATATATCAAACCCCATAACATGGTCAAAAGTGAACCGATTTTCACGTTCGATGACATTTTGATCATGATTTGTCCTATATATTGACTCCACATTCAAAATATATTCATTTTCGCAAATAAAATTTTTTTGAATTTTTTGGTCAAAAAAGCATGTACTCCCCCCTTGTGAATTTCGGAAAAAAATATTTTTTCAAAATTTAGAATTGCGAATTTATAGTTTTAATCAATTTTAATTGTCACAATTAGCATAAAAAACAACATTAATAGTGATTTTGAGAGGGTCAAATTTTTGGTCAAAAATCATGCCAAAATCGACAAAAATTTTGACATGTAAAGTTGTCCGATTCCATAGCTCCCATATATCAAACCCCATAACATGGTCAAAAGTGAACCGATTTTCACGTTCGATGACATTTTGATCATGATTTGTCCTATATATTGACTCCACATTCAAAATATATTCATTCTTCATCGCAAATAAAATTTTTTTGAATTTTTTGGTCAAAAAAGCATGTACTCCCCCCTTGTGAATTTCGGAAAAAAATATTTTTTCAAAATTTAGAATTGCGAATTTATAGTTTTAATCAATTTTAATTGTCACAATTAGCATAAAAAACAACATTAATAGTGATTTTGAGAGGGTCAAATTTTTGGTCAAAAATCATCCAAAAATCGACAAAAATTTTGACATGTAAAGTTGTCAGATTCCATAGCTCCCATATATCAAACCCCCATAACATGGTCAAAAGTGAACCGATTTTCACGTTCGATGACATTTTGATCATGATTTGTCCTATATATTGACTCCACATTCAAAATATATTCATTTTCGCAAATAAAATTTTTTTGAATTTTTTGGTCAAAAAGCATGTACTCCCCTTGTGAATTTCGGAAAAAAATATTTTTTCAAAATTTAGAATTGCGAATTTATAGTTTTAATCAATTTTAATTGTCACAATTAGCATAAAAAACAACATTAATAGTGATTTTGAGAGGGTCAAATTTTTGGTCAAAAATCATCCAAAATCGACAAAAATTTTGACATGTAAAGTTGTCAGATTCCATAGCTCCCATATATCAAACCCCCATAACATGGTCAAAAGTGAACCGATTTTCACGTTCGATGACATTTTGAACATGATTTGTCCTATATATTGACTCCACATTCAAAATATATTCATTTTCACAAATAAAATTTTTTTGAATTTTTTGGTCAAAAAAGCATGTACTCCCCCCTTGTGAATTTCGGAAAAAATATTTTTTCAAAATTTAGAATTGCGAATTTATAGTTTTAATCAATTTTAATTGTCACAATTAGCATAAAAAACAACATTAATAGTGATTTTGAGAGGGTCAAATTTTTGGTCAAAAATCATGCCAAAATCGACAAAAATTTTGACATGTAAAGTTGTCAGATTCCATAGCTCCCATATATCAAACCCCCATAACATGGTCAAAAGTGAACCGATTTTCACGTTCGATGACATTTTGAACATGATTTGTCCTATATATTGACTCCACATTCAAAATATATTCATTTTCACAAATAAAATTTTTTTGAATTTTTTGGTCAAAAAAGCATGTACTCCCCCTTGTGAATTTCGGAAAAAAATATTTTTTCAAAATTTAGAATTGCGAATTTATAGTTTTAATCAATTTTAATTGTCACAATTAGCATAAAAAACAACATTAATAGTGATTTTGAGAGGGTCAAATTTTTGGTCAAAAATCATGCCAAAATCGACAAAAATTTTGACATGTAAAGTTGTCAGATTCCATAGCTCCCATATATCAAACCCCCATAACATGGTCAAAAGTGAACCGATTTTCACGTTCGATGACATTTTGATCATGATTTGTCCTATATATTGACTCCACATTCAAAATATTTTCATTTTCGCAAATAAAATTTTTTTGAATTTTTTGGTCAAAAAAGCATGTACTCCCCCCTTGTGAATTTCGGAAAAAAATATTTTTTCAAAATTTAGAATTGCGAATTTATAGTTTTAATCAATTTTAATTGTCACAATTAGCATAAAAAACAACATTAATACTGATTTTGAGTGGGTCAAATTTTTGGTCAAAAATCATGCCAAAATCGACAAAAATTTTGACATGTAAAGTTGTACGATTCCATAGCTCCCATATATCAAACCCCCATAACATGGTCAAAAGTGAACCGATTTTCACGTTCGATGACATTTTGATCATGATTTGTCCTATATATTGACTCCACATTCAAAATATTTTCATTTTCGCAAATAAAATTTTTTTGAATTTTTTGGTCAAAAAAGCATGTACCCCCTTGTGTGTCTCCCCCTTGTGAATTTCGGAAAAAAATATTTTTTCAAAATTTAGAATTGCGAATTTATAGTTTTAATCAATTTTAATTGTCACAATTAGCATAAAAAACAACATTAATAGTGATTTTGAGAGGGTCAAATTTTTGGTCAAAAATCATCCAAAAATCGACAAAAATTTTGACATGTAAAGTTGTCAGATTCCATAGCTCCCATATATCAAACCCCCATAACATGGTCAAAAGTGAACCGATTTTCACGTTCGATGACATTTTGATCATGATTTGTCCTATATATTGACTCCACATTCAAAATATATTCATTTTCGCAAATAAAATTTTTTTGAATTTTTTGGTCAAAAAAGCATGTACTCCCCCCTTGTGAATTTCGGAAAAAAATATTTTTTCAAAATTTAGAATTGCGAATTTATAGTTTTAATCAATTTTAATTGTCACAATTAGCATAAAAAACAACATTAATAGTGATTTTGAGAGGGTCAAATTTTTGGTCAAAAATCATGCCAAAATCGACAAAAATTTTGACATGTAAAGATGTCCGATTCCATAGCTCCCATATATCAAACCCCCATAACATGGTCAAAAGTGAACCGATTTTCACGTTCGATGACATTTTGATCATGATTTGTCCTATATATTGACTCCACATTCAAAATATATTCATTTTCGCAAATAAAATTTTTTTGAATTTTTTGATCAAAAAAGCATGTACTCCCCCCTTGTGAATTTCGGAAAAAAATATTTTTTCAAAATTTAGAATTGCGAATTTATAGTTTTAATCAATTTTAATTGTCACAATTAGCATAAAAAACAACATTAATACTGATTTTGAGTGGGTCAAATTTTTGGTCAAAAATCATGCCAAAATCGACAAAAATTTTGACATGTAAAGTTGTCCGCTTCCATAGCTCCCATATATCAAACCCCCATAACATGGTCAAAAGTGAACCGATTTTCACGTTCGATGACATTTTGATCATGATTTGTCCTATATATTGACTCCACATTCAAAATATATTCATTTTTGGCAAATAAAATTTTTTTGAATTTTTTGGTCAAAAAAGCATGTAATCCCCCCTTGTGAATTTCGGAAAATATATTTTTTCAAAATTTAGAATTGCGAATTTATAGTTTTAATCGATTTTAATTGTCACAATTAGCATAAAAAACAACATTAATAGTGATTTTGAGAGGGTCAAATTTTTGGTCGCAAATATTTTTCTGTGAATTCTGGGGGAGCTTCCCAGTATTATATATCCCAAATTTGGTGACTCTAGCTCATAAACTGTGGGAGATATAGCCATTTCCAATTTCTTAGGGCGGGGGCGTTCTAGTGGGCGTGAATGGAATCGATGGGTGCAATCTTTGGGGACGGTCGCCAACTATCTACATACCAAATTTGGTGACTCTATCTTTAAAACTGTGGAAAATATTCACTTTTTATCGATTTGCGATTTGGGGTGTATCGACATGTTATCGTATTGCCAGCCTCCCAGTGGGCGTGGCACAAAAATCTTAACACTTTGTCTGAAGAGGATAACTAAAAGTATATATCCAAAGTTTTCCGGACGGACAGACGGACAGCATGACGGACATTGCACAAACCCAATATACTAGTTTCACTTCGTGAACGAGTATAACAAAAAGCTTAATCGTACCTGCTAGCATTATATAAGGTTAAATTAAATTATGGTTAGTAAATGCAAAATTATAAAACTCATATCCTAAGCCGCAACGGAGATAATTTCATTAGAAGTACTGTAATAAGACAATTCCACAAAGTAAAGCTGAAATATTTGATACCTTAAACAAGGCCTAATATTTAACCCAGACTTGACCTTTGATAATCCCTGACAAATTGACTTAAGTTCTGTACCAAAGCTCTGGATAATGGGAAAACTTTGTAATATGCTATCCTAATTATGCGCACGCAAACTTTCTTTCGTTGCAGATAAACTTGAGGCAAACAATTTAAGCGCACACATAAACACACCTGAGCACACCGAAACCAAAACATCCACCCACCAAAGTATCCATCTTGCCCGCAGGGAGTCAGGTAAATTGTGCGAACCACTCAGCCGCCATCATGTACGGGATGCTATTAGAGAGTGTCCAGCACTATATACAGGAGGAGTACGGCATTGAGACGTGGAACAAGATTTGTCAGATAATCGACTGCAAGCACAACAGCTTTAAGACCCATCAGATATATCCGGATAAGCTGATGCCGGATATTGCCGCAGCGCTGTCCGCCTGTACCGGGGAATCCTTTGACTTTTGCATGAACTTTTTTGGCAAATGTTTCGTGCGATTCTTCAGTAATTTTGGCTACGATAAAATGATTCGCTCCACGGGTCGTTATTTTTGTGATTTCCTGCAGTCCATCGACAACATTCATCTACAAATGAGATTCACATATCCGAAGATGAAGTCGCCCAGCATGCAGCTGACCAATATGGATGATAATGGGGCGGTTATTTTGTACCGCAGCGGGCGCACAGGCATGTCAAAGTACCTGATTGGCCAGATGACGGAGGTGGCCAAGGAGTTTTATGGCTTGGATATGACGGCCTATGTTATCGAGAGTCAAAATGATATATGCGGTGGCACTGCGGGACCCATTAAGATGACAGATGGTCCCCTCACGGTTATAGTCAAGTATCGACTGGATTTTGACAATCGCGACTATATGGCCAAACGTGTCAACATTGTCGCCCATCCGACACAGCTCAAGATGCCCTCCGTGGACCTGAATGTGTTCATAGAGCTGTTTCCCTTCACAATCGTCTTGAATCATGACATGAAAATAACTCTCGCTGGCGAGAAGATAATCGAGACATGGATACTACATAATCCGGGCGTTAATCCCAAAAGCTTTATTGGCACCCATGTCATGGACGTGTTTAAGTGCAGGCGACCCAAGGATACTAAAATCGAATGGGAAACAATTTTACAGATGCGAACGGTTCTATTCGAAATGGAGCTGATCCGCACCGGACACAGTCGAGCAGCCTACGATGCGGCCCTGAATAAGGACTATGAGAACTACGACGCCGTCAGCTTGAACGAGGCACAAACTATGGCAGTGGCTAAGGCCCACGAGTTTGAAAAGGAGCATGAAAAAGATGTAGAAGAAGCCGCGGCTGCAAAGCAGGAGATCGATCCAGCCACGGGACAGCGCAGGCTATCAGTGGGTCTACGTTCTATTCTGCTCAAGGGGCAAATGTTCTATATCAAGGATGTGGACTCGTTGATCTTTCTGTGCAGTCCTTTGATCGAGAATCTCGATGAGTTGCATGGCATAGGTCTTTACCTGAATGATCTCAATCCGCACGGCCTGAGTCGTGAACTCGTCATGGCTGGCTGGCAACATTGCTCCAAGCTGGAAATTATGTTCGAGAAGGAGGAACAGCGCTCCGATGAGCTGGAAAAGTCCTTGGAGCTAGCTGATTCCTGGAAGCGTCAGGGCGATGAGCTGCTCTACTCCATGATTCCGCGACCCATTGCTGAACGTATGCGAATGGGTCATGAGCACGTCTGCCAGAGTTTTGAAGAGGTTTCCGTCATTTTTATCGAAGTGATGAATATATACGACAGCGGCTCGAATAATATCCAAGAAGCCATGCAGGCCGTTAACACCTTGAACAAGGTGTTCTCTGCCTTGGACGAGGAGATCATATCACCGTTTGTCTACAAGGTGGAAACGGTGGGCATGGTCTACATGGCAGTGTCTGGAGCACCCGATATCAATCCTTTGCATGCCGAACACGCCTGCGACCTGGCACTGCGCGTCACTAAGAAGGTGAAGGCCCACAATCTGCCAGATGTGGCCATTCGTGTGGGCATCAACTCTGGTCCAGTAGTGGCGGGTGTGGTGGGAATGAAGGTGCCGCGGTACTGTCTCTTTGGGGATACTGTGAATACGGCCTCGCGCATGGAGAGCAGCTGCGATCCGTGGAAGATTCAACTGTCGAATTACACGGCATTGAAGGTGCGTGAGGTGGGCTATAAAGTGGAGGCACGCGGCTTTGTGAAAGTCAAGGGCAAGGGCGATATGGAAACCTATTGGCTACTTGAGGGACCAGAAAAATAATAATAAACCTAATATTTAAACTCTTTACTAGACAATGAAATCAATAAAAATGTATGTAGTACTTACAGCACCTTTATGAGGTTTATTAGTATGCATTACTAAGTTCAAAGAATGATAACTGCGATAACTGGTAGATCGATAAGAATGTTAAGAGCTATCGGCAGCAGACTGGCAAAATCGGAGCTAACATGGAGTCGATAAGAAAAATGTGCACCTTTGTACTTTTATTTATTAATTTTGTATGCACAAGATAACATAAGATAAGTTAGAAATACGGTGAATCATTTGCACTTAATGCGCAGAATGCTTAAGTACAGTTTAATTGTCGCCGTTTGCGAAAACTTTGGCATTGGACTCAAGGGCGACCTGCCCTGGCGTCTCAAGTAAGTTAAAAAAACATGCGCATTACAATTCATAAGTGGCATCGGCTGTTTGACAGGTCCGAGCTTAAGTATTTCAGTCGTACGACAAAGCGTGTAAACGACGCCACCAAGCGCAATGTGGTCATAATGGGCAGAAAGACCTATTTTGGCGTTCCGGCCAGTAAACGTCCGCTGCCGGAACGTTTGAACATTGTGCTGAGCACGACGTTGTCCGAAACAGAGCTGCCAAAGGACGTGTTGCTGTGCCGCAATCTGGAAGAGGCTATGCGGACGTTGGAGAGTCCAGTCTGGCGCGATCAAATTGAGAAGGTTTGGATTGTTGGTGGCAGCGGGGTGTATGCGGAGGCTATGGAATCGCCGCGTTGCCATCGCCTATATATAACCAAAATCCAGGAAAAGTTCGAATCCGATACGTTTTTTCCCAGTATACCTCAAAGCTTTCATGAGGTGCCGCTCGATAATGACACGCCACACGGGGTGCAGGAGGAGAATGGTATTAAATACGAATACAAGATCTTAGAGAAAAAATAACTGACACTTAATAAAACAACAATTTATTTTCCTCTGCCTCTCACATCGTCTGCCGTTATCGTATCGCCATTGAGTGCCTTGGTGGCCAACATGAGCTCATACAGCTGCACCACTTGATCATCCTTAAGCATTTCCACCGCCTGGGGGTCCAGTTGCTCGCCGAGTTCGCCAGTAGGTTTGCCCCGCAGTCCCAGCTGCTGTGTGATGGTTGTGGCGTATCGCTACAAAAGAAGGGGACAATTAAAATGCCTCGAAATGAGCTTACGTAAACATTACAGCCCATTCTGTCATAAATAGTTGTGCCTCCATGGGATTGCATTTTAGATGACGCCTGAACTCGTCGCGCACATAGTTATCACCCAACGCGCGCAGCTCTGTGGGCAGACCTTAAAATTGGCTTGTTTTGAATTAAAATTCATGTTGTTTACGTTTAATTGCAGCGTTGCACTTACCTCGATGTAGCCGCAATATGGTTTTATACAGTAAACGAACACGCTGCGGGTGTGTCAATTGGCTCATTAAAAATTTTGTCATTGTGTTTCTTTAATAAATATGCGTAAATATTAAATAGAAATAAAATAACAATGATTAAAATCGGCAGCGCCGGCAGGTCAACTGCAATTTCAGGGCTGGACAACCTATCGATATGCCGTAGACGATTAAAGTGTTCAATAAGACCAAGCTTATACAAATTTAATATTAAAAATAAAAATTTGATATTTAAAAATAAACATAAAAGTTAATTAAATCATACAAAAAATATGAACTTTGGAATTATTAATTTTCATATCTCTTGATTTTACGTTAACAAGCGGAAACACAGGCTTCCCAAAATATGCAGGCAGGTTAGCAGCACCATACAGCCACAAATTTACAGCATTTGAATTTAACAGTAGTTTTAGTCAGATTGGCATGTCTAAGCCGCGCGTCCCTTGCAAAAAGAATTCCTGTACAGAAAACCGGGCTGTTTGTGCTACAAAAAACACGCACAATAAAGTACGTAGAAAAGTCTATTTAACTATAAAAAGTGGAAGTTCATTGTGTTAAGTGCAATAGTTGAAAAGTTTTGCGTATGTATTTGGGTGTCGCAGCAACCCCAGCTTAATTTTTTTGCCAGTGCCTTCCTTTTTTTTCTGCACCAAGCGAAAATCGCAGCCGCCGATGCTCATACCGCCCACAATCTGAACGCAATTTTTTTTTGTATTCCCGCAGCTGCATTTGTGAAATATTCGGAATTGAATGCTAAATGTATAATGTCGCTGGATGGCGCGCAATTGGACTATGTGAATGCCTCTGGCGTTACGGTGGCATACACAGCCAAAGGACGTAATTTTACGGTGGGCTCCTATCTGGGCTGCGATTTGGTGGTGCCCGACGCGGAGCGCGTGCACTGCGAGATACAATGCGATGCCTTTGGCAGGGTGAGTGACTGTGTGTATGTGTAGTGTGTGTGCTCGTATCGATTTGCCATTGCAATTATAATTTAAACACAATTATCTCTTATAACATTTTCGCGCTTGCCCTTCCCCCTTCTAAAGGTAACCATCCATAATCATTCGCACAACGCGCCCATCTTGCTTAACGACCAGATTGTGAACGCCAAGCGTCCGTTGCGGCACGGCGCCAGCATTAAAATACTAAATGATATCTACACTTGGCATTTTCCCAGAACCGAAGATCCGTGCACGCCAGAGCGAGCGCTGCCCGAACAAGCGCCAAATTCATCGCCCAGTCTTAAGGTAAGAACAGCCCAATCCGCTCTGTACAGTTTGATACGCTAATGCCGCTTGTTGTGCGCATTTTACAGGGTCACCGACAACGGCGTCAATTTGACAATCGCCTCACCGTGCATAAGTAAGTAACAGCATGCCGCAAGCATTACGCGGGCAAGCGACCCAGGTAGCCAGAGACTGTCTAAAGAAAAGGACAAACACACACACATTTAACCCCTAAAACGCGCTGCCACATGCTCTGAGAGTCGAAAGAACTCAAGAAAATATGAAGAATTCAAGAAAGTGCAAGATCCTATAAACAATTGCTTGTTAATTCTCTGTAATATTATGTGATATTATTTTATAATACAGAATTATAGTAGAATTGTAATATAAAATAAAATATATATATATGTATAGAATATATGTATATTTTATTAATAATTTTACCATTTTATGAAAACGTAACATATTTTATTGTTACCAATATTTAATATACATATATTTATATGATAATATATTAAATATTTAAAGAGAGAAATACTTACTAATTTATATATTGTTCAATTACACTATTTTATGAAGACTTGAACAATTTATTTATTATTTTAGATAGTTTATCTTATAATGAGAACTCAGAGTTCGATGAAGTTTTCCCATTATTATATGCTTTATATTTAATCATATGCGATTGCTTGCAGCTTTCGATACTCCATCAATTCAGACGATGAGGGCAACACATCCATTGAATCGCGCGAACTGGAGGTTAGCAAAAGCGGCGATGCAGCTGAGCCGACGGCCGTTGCAGAGCCGGATCGTTGCATTACACCGCCAGCGAAGGAGATGGACGACACTATGCCCAAGGTGGATCTGCTGGAGGGAACACAGAACAAGGAGAACACCAGCACACTCGGCAATAAGCTAATGTTGCAGCTATGCGCCCGCTCGGATGTTGTAATCACATCCTTTTCACCGCGCGAAACGGGTGTCAAGATTGAAAAATCCTTTACTCGCGTTATGAAGCCCAACACGGGCTTTGGTCTGGTGTCGTCGGCAGCAACACCGAAAAGCGTTTATAATACGCCCAAGAGCGTGCTCTCCGAGCAGAACGATGACAGCTGCAGTCGCGATCTAATGGAGTTCAGCACGCCGTCCACATCCAAAAAGGCTTTGGCCAGCAAACGACGAACTTCCATGTATCTAATTGATTTGACAACGCCGCAACGGCTGCGGCCCACATTAACTGGAACGCCAAAACAAACGCCCAGCAGTGCGGGCATCATCAGCGTTGACTCCACTGATGAATCCTCTGAAGCCTCGCCGTTGGTCATAGACATAACCAACTCCTCGACTCCCTCATCAACGCCGGCCAAGCAACAGCCACGAAAGGTGGCCATAACGCCCAAGGAGCAGATGCTTGCGGCCGGCTCCACGCCAAAGCGTACACCTCAATCACTGATGAAACGTGCGCTCCTCACCAGCGCCAAGAAACAATTGCCCGCAAATAATAGCACACGAAAGACGCCGGGGGCGACGCCTGGCCGGAACTCGCTGCTAGAGGCACGTCGTCAGTGCCTGACAGCACCGCGACGCCTGCCCTTCCATCCGCAGCCGCAATGGCGCACACCCGGCCGACGTCAGCTGTCCGCGTTGCCAGCCAAGGCGCCGCTGACATCGCCACGCAAACGCCAATCAATGACCCTGAGCAGTCCGCGCGACAATAAAATCTCGCAGTTACGAAAATCCCTTGCTGCCGCCGCCAAACTAAGCGCCGGCGTTGGCATGAGCAACAAGTTGGTGGCGAAGGCGCGTCGTGCTCTCAACTCGCCAAAGCACGGTTCACCGCAGCGCCTCTCCTCACCCAAGCTTGACTCGCCGCAGTCAAAACAAGCGCCAAACTTTATGCCCAACGAATCGTTAACGCCTGATCTAGAACAGAATTCATCGGCTGAGCTGAGTCGCACGTTTACCATAGATGATGGTGGCGATAAAGTGGAGGAGCAGGTGGCAGCTACAGCATTGGAGGCGATAACTGCCTTGATAAGCGGTGAAGATGCGGACAAATCTTTTCCAGATGGTCTGGCAGACAGTAATGTAAGTAAACCGCTGGAGACATCTGTTATCGAAGATCAAAGTAATGGGAAACATACGACAATGGTAACTGAGAGCAACTCAGAAGATGCAGTCGAAATCAGTGAGGAAATGAATAGAACCCTCGATGCTACAGAAAAGCTGCCATTGGACACAACCTTTGAGGCGAATGTTTCTCAGGATATTTCATTAACTAATCAAGACCTAAACTCTGCCGCGAAGGAAACATCAACAGTTGCGGCTACTAGTGAGAGTTTCGTTAAGGATGCGAATCCTCTACAGACATCTGTTGAGAAGCAAGACACCAATAAGGACAAATCTCCCAACGAACTACAAAAAACAGAGAATTCTCCTCATAAAAGCGTGTGCCAAACTGCAGCTGAAGTGGATGTTATTGATGATAACATCTGCGAGGAGGTAGCCACAACAGCCACATATCAAGAAGGTGAGTTAGCAAACTATATTATATGCTACATCTAATAAATAACTTTCCACACAGCTGCTTTGGGCATAAAAGATGTGCATCTAGTTGAGGATAAAATTTTCGAGGAAGTGCCCAGTGAAGTGGATACGCCCACAGTTAATGGTAAGTCTTAGTGAAAAACAGATCATTTTAAAAAGAATAATAAAATAAAATAACGGAACGAGGCATTTTCCGATCGCATACTATAATAAACCTATTTATCTCATAAGGTTTATCTCATATCAATTGGTATAAGTACACCTTTCACATAGATTTTAAGCTTTACTTTTCAAGGTATTCGGAAATTTTAAATTATTTCGGTACGCACTTAAAATATATTTAAATTTTTACAAACCCCTCACAAGCAATTTCTAAATGTTTGTTTAATAAATGTCAAAGTAAACTTTGATTACATTTTAAAGACGTTCTTTAAAAGACGTTTCTCAGTAATTTAACAAAAACGATAAAAAAAAGTAATTTGTGTAAAACAGAGCAATTATATAAAGCTTGAATCATGGTTAAAACAGTTACTTGTATCATAGTTGAAACGGACTCGCAAGAAGAAGATGCGGAGCCAGTGTCGCCAACTGGTCAGGCGCCCATTCCCAGGCGCAGCACGCGGCGCTTTTCAACGGAACAAACTGCCGGCAGCTTAACGCCCAGGCGCAGTGTGCGACGTGCCTCCATGGAGGCCAGCAATAAGCTGGAGCAGTGCAGCAAACCCACACGCCGTGCTTCATGCTCTGCGGCTATGGAACTCCCAGTAACTGTTTTGGCACCCGCTACGCCCAAGCGAAAGCGACGCCTAACGGAGGAGTTGGCCACGCCCACGCGAAAGTCACTGCGCCTCGTCACGAACACACCAAAGAGAGTTACGCAATTGGATGAATCTGTGGGCGATATGGGCGTCATAGTGGAGGAAGAGGATGCGCTGCAGGCGGAAGGTGAGCAACAAAATGTCAATGAAAGTACTTTATCTAAAATAATAATCGTTGCAGCTGAAAAATTGCCAGCGGATGAGAATTACGGCACTGAATTGCCAACTGATGCAGATGAGCCGGATAAAATTGACTACCATGGCATGCGGGAACTGCTGAAGACGCCCAAGAGTTGCAGCACGCCGCGTTTCAAGGGTCTGCGTGAAATGATGCGCACACCCAAGGTGCCGGCTTCGCCCATGCTGGACAACATTGAGGAGCTGCTTGAGGGTGATTCAAATAACGCTTCGGCCACGCCCAAACGTCAGCTAACTGTCAACCGAGTTAGCCTGGAGCTAACACAATCCGACACAGCACACGACTTGTACTTCAAAACGCCACGTGGCAAGAATCTAATGATACCAAATGAACCTGCCAGCGCCGTGCTGAAAACGCGTGAGCGGTCAATGGCCACAACCACCGAATACGATTTAAATGCGACAAATGCATCGCTGCACTTAGACAAAATATTTGATGACGTGCTAACCGGGGATGCAACGAATCCCGTCATTAGAGTCGAGAATTCTGAGGCTGAAATAAATGTGACGGCTGTTAGCACAGCCAACGCTACCGCTGCTGATCCCTTGGCCACATCTAATGCTATCTCTGTGGGAGCCAATGATACAGTCAATTCTGAGGCCCTAATGACAATTGGCGATATTGATGTCTCTCATAAGGATCCTTTAACAAGCACCGCATTTAAGCCGGGCACCAGAGCCGATCTTGAACTGAGCACCGTCGACGATGAACGCGATGCAGACCCACCCAAATCTCCGGACATTTGCGAAGTGAGCGGCATACAAAAGCTCGATCAAACATCGGACTCCATGTTCTCGGAACAACTGATTGTTACCGGCGTGGACTCATGTGATGTCACATTGGAGGAAACAAATGCCGCAGGAAATGGGAATTTACATACGCCCAATTTACATATGCCGGGAGAGTGCTCCGATACGGATTCGACAATGGGTTTGGCCGAGCCTCTAGTTCTTAGCGAAGATGAGGACGAGGTGAAAGAGGTGCCAGTGGGCAGTGAATTAAAAGACAAACCAACTGATGAATCTATCATTGAGGTGGACAAAAACCAAATTGAACTCGAGCTTACCAATGAAGTTTCTATTAAAGATTCAGAACAAAATAAAACCGAATCGGCAATCAATGACAAAGATTTCCAAACAGAGGAATCCATTGACTTAGATTCTTCTCAGAAGAATGACGAGGAAACTGAAGCCTCAAATGTTGCTGAGTTGTCGATTCCACTTGAAATATCCAATAAAACTGACTCCCAAATTAATTTGGAGGCAACGCATATTGATGAGTCGTTAACGCCGATTGATGTGAAAAGAAAATCGACAATATATCCTATTAATGCCACCCAAATCAAACCGAACGAGAGCTTGGAAGCTACAGAGCAAGAATCTTTGATCAAAAATATTACAAACGTGCCAGAAGAGTCTACAGTTGAACTAAATGCTTCAAACGCAGCCGAAGAATCATTAAACCAAGATAAAAGTAAAGTTCCAAACGTCAGTGCAAATCAAGAATCTATGATTGAACTAGATGCTGCTGAGGTTCAACTTGATCTAGAAACGGATAATATTGAGCAATTAAATAGTGAAGAGCAACTAAATGAATCCCAGGCTCTCATTCAACTAGATAAAGAACTGGACGCTGTAACAACATCTGTCGAAGATTTTCCAATTGACGCAATTGAAGATATTCTTGAATCTAGCAAAGCTAATGAAGAAGTTGAACAAGAACAACTAAAAGAATCTGAATCAACTGTAACCAAAGAGTCATTAAAGCGTGACGAAGTGAAAGAGAATACAAGTGAAGCCGAAATACCTGCTATAGAAACAATTGATCACCTGAAAGCTGAAGACGAAAATGGACTAAAGACGCAACTTGACAAAGCTGCAATTCAACTTGAAACTGTAGAGTGCCAAGAAGCTGAGATAAATGCTGCAAGCGCAAGTAAGGAAAATCTTAATGTTCAAGTTGAAAAAGAAATTGAAGAAAATGAATCAATTTCAGTTCAGGGCGAAGTCAATGTTTGTGAAATGGACGAATCCATAATTGATTTGGATGCTTCTGGGCTAGCCGAAGCTGATATGGTTGGGGAAAAGAACATGGAACAGCTACCAGAAATTATAATAACATCACCAGAAAAATCTGAAATTGAGATTGAAGATGCAAATGAGGGTGAAGTCGAAACTATGCCCGCAAATGATTCGAAGGTCGAAACTAATGCTTCAGCTGAAGTAGAAGCAACCACTTCAGAAGCTATTGAAGATGAACAGAAAACGGAGATGAATAACTCAGCATCCAAATCTAATCAGGAGGGTCTTCATGAACCCGTGACAGCTTCTCCTGTGGAACTATCAAACGAATTGAAAGCCACAGACCAAAATGAGTCTGTGATTTGTTTTGAAGCAGTCAACGAAACTAGCGTTGTGGAAAACCAGAACGAAAATCAGGATCAAATGATATCGCTTCCTGTCTCAACATCAGAGCAAGATGAAAATGAAGAACAAACTTCTCAAGTAAATCTTCAAGCTGAGACCAAAAGTCAGAATGAGTCGCCAGTTCAGTTTGATGATAGCACCGAAAATAAGCTCAACGGTTCGTCGTATGACATCCTACCCAGATCATCAGAAGAATCCACAGCGGGCACAAACGAAGCTGCAGCAATTGAGGTTGTTCCAAATGAGTCTGTACTCGAATTGGATAACTCTGTAAAAGAGGAAATCGATAAGGAAGAGCAACAAACCAATGAACCAGATTCCGATATTATACCACCAGCTGCACAGGATACAACTGAAGTGAATGATGAAGTTACAAATGAGTCCGTAATTGAATTAGACGTTGCAGTTGCAACAGATAACATTGATGAACAGTCAGCCATAAGCACATCGACAGCTGAAAAATCGCTTGAAGAGGATAAGAATACAACCCAAACAAAAGATGACGATGATATCATGACTGTGGACGAGTCCTTGATTGAACTGGATGCACTGGATGAACAGCTAAATGAACCAGTTTCTGAAATGATGTCAACTGAAGCAACTACAAACAAAACTCAAAGCATTGACGAAGCTACGAATGTGTCTATAATTGAGCTGGATGCGTCGGTTGAAGCAGAAACTGATGAGCATTTGGATGATAAAAATGCGCAAGTTGCTGAAATTGTAGCAGAAACTCTTGAAAAATCTTCAAACGTGTTCAATGACGTGGAAGCTACAAATAGGAATGATTCCTTGTTATCATCGAATGCGGAAGAAGAAGCACAGCAACATGAAAAAGATACAAATGATGGGCAGACGTTAGTGGAAAATACATCGAATGGCAATAAAGATGATATTCAGAAAGCTATCATAGAATCTTCCGAAGAACAGTCCGTAAGTGTTTTGGATGCCAGTCAATCAAATCGGGAGCAATCAGCTGAGGTCTTGCAAGCTATAGATACTCTAGTCAAGGAAACGTCAGTTCCAGTCGAACCAACAAACCAGAATGCGGATGTAATTGACTTGGATGCTGCGACTAATCTGGTAGAGGAAACTTCTACAGTACAAGCTGAAGAGCCAACTACAATCTTGGATGCTACGGCTGAACTTGTACACGAAGAGGATAACCTATGCGCAATCCCTGCTGCTATTTCTACAGTACAAGCTGACGTGCCAAATGTAAACTTAAATGCTACGGCTGAACCTGAAGAAAAAGAAGCAGAATTAAGCTCCACTTCACAGACTACCGTACAGGCTGAATTGTCAACCACAAAATTGGATGCTGATCTTGATCTAGTGGAGGAACCACCAACTGTTGAATCAAAGTCGAGCACTGTCGCAGATCATGCAGTAACGATAACAAACTTGGATGAATCCGCTTCAAGCGAGATTAAAAATAATCAAAATGATATATCAACAGCTGGAACATTACCTCTAGAAGATCTGTCAATGCAAGTTGAGGATAATAGTCCAGTTAACGACGTTATTGCAACTGCAAACGTAGATCAATCGAAGCTGAATGTTTTGGTGGAGATTGAAGACGGTAACAACGATGCCATGAAAGCTAAAGAGAACTCTGCCGAAGAGCCAATCACCCAAATCGAAGTGGTTGAAGCTGTTATTGATTTGGATGCCAGCGTGGCTGAAACTAATCTGGAATCTGGAGCAGATAAACTAAATGACAAAAGTTTAGATATGGAAACACAAGAGCAGACAACAAATATATCAACTGCAGTCGAGGAAACTTTAGCTGAAGAGTTTAATGCTTCGCTGGTTGATAAAACTGAAGATCAATCAGAAACCAAAACTGCACCAATTCAGGAAGCCGAAGATGTGGCTTCTATCGAAAAATGTGAAGAGAAACCAAATCTTAACTCGTCCCAAGTTAAAAGAGATGAGTATGAAATTCCAAAAACAGAAACAGCTCCAGCGCCAATTCAAACTATTGAAGCAGAGGCGATAATTGAATTGGATGATTCTTCAGATGAATGTAACTCGGCCGCTGATCTTAAGCCCGCAATAGTTGCACCCGTCCAAGAAGCGGTAATTGAACTAAGCGATTCCTCCACTGATTCCCATTATTTGGCGGATAATCAAAGTGTGGTTCCAACAGCTGTAATGTCGCTGCTTCAAGAATCTACCTTACAAGCTTCCGTCGAAGGGTCAAATGCCACAGCCTCTCAGACTGCCCATCAAACAACAGTTGCTGAACAAGTAGGCGACGAGACCGAACAACATGCAATCTTTGAAGAGCAACAAATAGAGTCAGTCGCTTCTGAAGATCAGCAACTGAACAAGGCTGAGAGTTCTTCAAACCCAAAAGCGGAGGAGGGGTCAAAGAATATGTTGCGACACGGTCGCAAACCACCTGTACTTGTGGAAACCGAATCGGAGCATAAAGAGCAAGAGAGGTCTAAACATCGACGACGCATGTCAACAGATGCATTTGCTGAAGCAAAAAAAGGTGATCGAGCAGAAGGGAATGTGGAAAAAGCGGCAGAGACAGCTGGTGAAATACCCATGGATAAGCCGATCCGCAACAGACGCAAATCTACGACCGCAGTGTCAGAAAGTGTAAATGAAATGGAGAACAAGTCGGAAGAAACAACTGAAAAAGAAATGCCCAAAAGACGCGGCAGGATACTATCCGCGGAAGTTGAAAAAGCGCATGCCGAAAAGAAAATGGAAAATTTAACTAAAAGGCAGGGGCGTAAACCCACAGTGAAGACACAGGAAGCCAAGGTAGATGTGAAGACGCCAGTTGAAGAAGCCATCGTGGAAGAAAGTGAAACGCATGCAGAGAAGAAAACTGAAGAAACCAGCGATCCCATTCAAAAGAATCGACGTGGACGAAAAGCAACAGTTGAAGAGGATAAAACTGAAGACGCAAAGAAGAATGTGGAAGAAGCAATTACAGAAGAAAGTGAAACCAATGAAGAGAAGTCCGTAGAATCGAGCGAAGAACCAGTCAAAAAGAAACGACCTGGCAGAAAAGCAACAGTTGAAGAACTTAAAACTGAACCGCATGAAGATAAGAATGTGGAAAAACCCACAGAGGAAAGTGACAGACATGAAAAGAAGTCCGAGAATATGAGCAAAGAACCGGTCCAAAAGAAACGGCGCGGCAGAAAAGCAACCGTTGAAGATAAAACTGAAGTGCATGCAAATAAGAATGTGGAAGAAGCAATTACAGAAGAAAGTGAAGCCAATGAAGAGAAGTCCGTAGAATCGAGCGAAGAACCAGTCAAAAAGAAACGACCTGGCAGAAAAGCAACCGTTGAAGAGGATAAAACTGAAGTGCATGCAAATAAGAATGTGGAAGAAGCAATTACAGAAGAAAGTGAAGCCAATGAAGAGAAGTCCGTAGAATCGAGCGAAGAACCAGTCAAAAAGAAACGACGTGGCAGAAAAGCAACAGTTGAAGAACTTAAAACTGAACCGCATGAAGATAAGAATGTGGAAGAAGCAACATCAGAAGAAAGTGAAACGCACGAAAAGAAGTCCGCGGAAACGAGCGAAAAACCAGTCCAAAAGAAAAGGCAGAAAGCAACAGTTGAAGAGGATAAAACTAAACCACACGAAGAAAAGAAGGAAGAAGCCACTGCAGAAGAAAGCGAAACGCATGAAGAGGAAACAAGTGATTTACCTAAAGCGAAACGGCGAGGACGGAAACAAACAACTGATGCAGACGACAGAAGAGATCAGACCGAGCGTAAAGTGGAAGAGTCAATTGCAGGAAAACCAAACGACTTGGACAAACCCAAAAGACGTGGACGCAAACACACAGCAGATGTTGACGATGTTCACACTCAGGTGGAAAATAAGTCGGAGGCGACAAGCGACACGGACAAGTCTAAACGCCGTGGCCGCCAGCCGTCGTCGTCGGATGATGTTGAGCCCAAAGTGGATGTCGTGAAGCCCATTTCAGAGCCACCCAAAGAAAAGTCAAAACGGCGCGTTCGCAAGGCGTCCGCAGAGGTTATGGAAAGCACAGAAACAGCTGAGCTGTCCGAACGGAAAGCCACACGCAATACACGCAAAGCCTCAGCAGAAATCATCGAGATTCATGCGGCAACAACGGAGCACCTGGCCATAATTGAAGAAGCCGAACCGGAGCCAAAGAAAGTGCGCATGGAAGAGACAGCTGAATCGGAAGCAGAGCATAAAGTGACACGACGTGGACGCAGGATCTCTGCGGTTGCTGCAGATATTCCCCAGGCAGCGACCCCGGAGCCAGTTGTCGCATCGGGTTCGCGCGAGAAAAGCGTGACGCGACGCGGTCGCAAGGCCACCACGGATGCCGAAGCAACATCTGAGCTCGTTGAGCTCAAGCCAAAGCGACGCGGCCGCAAGGCGTCTCCCGAGGAGGAGCACGTGCTTGAGCCGCCGCAGGAGCCAACCGAGAAAACGGCACGACGTGGCCGCAAGCCCAGCGCGGATGTAGAACACAATGCTGTCCCAGAACCGGAGCCAGTGGCAGAGAAGAAGCCAATGCGACGCGGTCGCAAACCTTCGGTGTACGTGGAAGAAGCAAAGGAAGTGATTACGCCGCAGGCCAAGAAGGCGGCCACGAAGCGTGGACGGAAAGTCTCATTGTCGGCGCCCGTTGACGAGCCGGAGAAGCATATCGATATGCACCGTTTGTCCACGGAGATGGTCGAAACGGCCACTATTGTGGCTGCATCGCCCAAGCCACAGCCACCCAGCTCAGAGGATGAGCTGACGCCGCGTCGTCGCGAAGGACGCAACTTGCCGCGCAAGAATTATGACGAAACATCGGACGAGGACAAACGGACAAACACCTCATCGCCGCGCAGAGCCCGGAAGCCAGGCAAAACGGCGGCGACTACAACATCACCAGCTGGCAAAGCGGCTAGCGCCGAGACACCGCCAATGGCAAAAGCAACAACGCCGCAGCCCGCCAAGCAGAAGGTCGGAGTGGTGGAGCCAACTGTGGATTCTGTGGTGCTACAAACGCCCACTGTCCAAACAATTCAACTGCCCGAGCCCACAAGTTCACAGCGACGTGAAGGACGCAACGTGCCGCGCAAGAACTACAATGAAACGTCTGATGACGAGAAGCCGGCCACATCCCGAGCTCGTCGCTTACGCCACCCGACGCCCAAGGCGCTGGAGCTGCTGGTGGATGCGGCTGCACGGCCCGCAACGCCCAAGCGGCGCAAAGGCAAAGCTGCCGCCGAAGCGGACGCTGAGGAGCCGCCGGAGAAGAAGCCCGCCGCGGAGGAGTCAACACCCGTGGTAGCCAAGCTTCGAGGCGGTGCACGACGCAAAGCGCAAGAGGTGGTAGATGAAGTTGCGCAAGTCGAAACTGTTGCGCCGCCGGCCGCTAAACGCGCTGCACGCAGCCGCAAGGAGAGCGCTACCAGTCAAAACGATGAGATCGATGCGGATGCGGCGGTGTCGAAGCCGATGCCAGCCAAGCGTAATGCACGCGGCACCAGCGCTCGCACAGCCAAAGCCGTGGAGGAGGACACAGACGAGCAGCCGCCGGCCAGCAAGAAAGCGCGCAGCGGCGCACGGGCCAAAACACCAGTTGTCGTTGCGGCGGCACTGACGACAGTCGACTTCAATGATGAGGAACCAACGGAGGTGCCGGCCACCAAGCGAGCGCCGGCAGCACGTGGACGTGCTGCACGCGCTGCCAAAGCCGTCGATGAGGGGGTCGTGGAGATTGCGCAGGAGACGGCGACACAAACGCGCGCCGGACGCGGTCGCAAAGTGCACTTTGAGCCAGCGGAAGAGGCAAAAGTCGCAGCTAGCGAGGCGCCCAAACGTGCCACACGCTCACGCCGCAAATAATCGCAATCCATATAATATTCAAAATCATTTTTTATTAACCATTTAGAGTTCTAAGTTCACCAGTTTTTGTTTATTGTTTATGCCTCCTGTGTACAAAAAAAAAGGTTTACAGCACGGTAATATAGCTACGTATTGTTAATTTTTAAGTTAAAGAAGAAGGGAAAAAGATGAGAGGAGAAGGAAAGAGAAAAGAAGAGAGAGTTATATGTTTTAAGATAAAAGACATACGCTCAAGCATAATTACATATTGAGCACATAAAAATAAAATCAACAAAAAAACTAAATTTTTAGATATAAATAATACATATGAATATAAATATATATATATATACATAAAGGCTTACCTTGTAAGGATTCTCACGAAGATCAACAAACTAATAAAGAAATATAAAACAACAACAAAATTGTTATGGTAATCAAATAACCAAAGTCATACGGATCGAATGTTTATATCACATACCAGTACATATTCACAATAGCAAAAATCATTAAGTAAAAATCATCAAGTTTAGCTTACTTTGCTTTCGTTTATTTAATTCGCCTCTAAATAAATTTTCACGCAATTATATAATATATATATTCACTTTATCGTTGTAAAATAGTTTTGCTTTTTTGGTATAATCGTATAACTAATTCGATCTAGCTTGTGCTTATCCATTAATTATTTGTTTTTTCATTCGGGTTGTGAATTTCAATTCAACGCGCTTAGTTTGATTTTTTGTTTTTCTTTTTTTTGGATTTGTGGCTCTACATAACAAGGTACTACAAAATTTTAGTATAATAGAGCGTATAAAAGCTGCCTATAAAAGGTATGTATACATATTGTGTTAAGTATATAAATCGAAAAACCTTAGCTTACAAGGCTTGAGAACATATTGCGGCAGGGTATGAGTTTGAGTTGAGTAAGTCGAGACAGCAATTGAAATAAAAAAAAAAATAGTGCAAACCAAATTTAAAAATACAAAATATATATATAACAAGAAATAGCGATAAATAAATACTACATATAATAAAAGAAAATATAATAATTAAGGACGTTTATGCACAGTGTAGCAAAAATAATTCGCGGCACCTGCGTGTCTTATCATAAATAGCGTCTATCTCAAGTAAAGCACAAAAAACTTGGCATAAAACATAAATACGTTCGTGTATACAATAAAACATATATAGTATAAGAGTAGCTTCACGGGGTAATACTTTAAAGCATATATATATATAAAACTTTCACATAATGCACATAAGAAATTAAATAACTTTGATAACGAAAACGTGCATAGAAACATTAAAAATAAGTGTAAATGCAAATGATTTGTGTTTGCGCGATTGTTTCTGCTCCGATACCCTTGCAGAGGGTAAAATGAAATAGACCTGATTCTGTTGATCAGCATCAACATCCGAGTGGATATAGCCATGTCTGTTTGTCCATTTATAGCCCAAATCTCTCACTTATTTTTCAAGCAAATATTATGCCATACAATATACGATACTAAACATATTATAAATTTTTGCGGACCTATCTAAAAAATTGAGATCGGACCACTTGAGCATATAGCTGTCATATAAAAAATTAGTCGAAAAATTGTTTTTTTTTTTACTATGCCCAATATTTTGGAAATTGATAATTCAGATTTTTACTTTGCTCCCAATATAGCAGCCTAATTTTACCTTTATCGAAGGCTTATAATTGCCTTCCACAAAAAGTTGATCTTTTAATTGTCTGCAAGGGTATTAAACCTTCGGCAATCCGAAGAAACTTCTCTTTCTCGTATCAATTTAGCTTGTTCGTTTTTTAGGCTTTCATCAAGAGATGCGGCTCGGAGCGCAATGAGTCCGTGAGGTATTGTGTTTTCATTGTCTTCTGAAAATAGCGTTTCTCGTTCGGCGAATTCACCATGTAAACAATTGGACGCACGCCCACATTGCGCCACAGGTCGCCAATGTGCCTGCAAAGAATTGAAATAAAAATGTGGAATAAAATAAAAAAATGTATACTTATTTATAACTTACAAATTGAACTCTTCCTTGTTGAGAAACACAACACTTATGCCAATTACAGGCGCAATAATATTACGCAAGATTGCGCCATAAATTGAGGTAATTAGCGTTGAGGACTTAAGTATGGACAGCGATAGATAGCTCTCATGCCAAAGGCCGCAAAGGATTTCGGGTCTCAATTTTCGCAGCTGTCAAAATAAAAAAAAATAAAAAAAATCGTTAGAAAAATGTGTACATATTAACTGTGTGTAAATAACAAGGCAATAAATACAACTTAACAACTTTAAGTGGTTTTGTTTAGGCACTGATCAAAGAACACAAATTCTGTATCATGAGTAATCGAAAGTCATTCGCCACAAGAAAATAAACACTAGCATTATATATTTAAACAATAATAAGCGAGTATGGAAAAAAAAACGTTGCCTCCGGACGGTCTCGAACCCAAATATGACGAAATTCTAGCTAAGTTTTTTCTATGGCTATGACCGACTCATGTTTTATAAAATTTATATTGTTGATTAAATAAGGTGTTCCAAGCATAAGGGACAGGTGGAGCACACCTGATAGATGGCCAACGGCGAGCGGCTTATGACAACGGTGCGCTGCGTGAACGTCTCGTTGGTGGCCATGAACTTCTGCAGCTGATCAATCATAAGTGCGCTGGTGTCCTGTACGTGCAGGAAGAGTGTAGGTGATGTGTTCTGCTCCTCCAGGAAATCGGCCAATTGCTTGAGTGTGGCCACCGATTCCCTGTCATACTGGGAGCTGTAATAAAAGCATTTAGTTGGCAATTATAAAAGCTAACTTATATTGTTATTGGTTACCCCATGGGATGATGCTCCGTGATGCTCAGCTGCTGCAGGTCGTGGAGCGTGTGGTGCGACAGGTTACCCGTCAATCCGGCGCGTTCCACAGTCAGTCGATTGGCAATTACAATTTCATTGCAGGCCGTTATGCCGGCATCCAGCAGGACATTGCGGTAGCCACGTGCGAGGCACTATAATAGAGGGATGTTATTGATTTTTGACTGTCGAAACAACCCCCGTCTGCTGACGCCAGACACACACACACACCCAAAACACTAAATCTGCTAAAATGGCAGTCGGAGATAGTGAATTTGAACACATTACTAGGCCATATTGAGTTGACCATGTAGAAAGGACGGCTAACCGAAAATAGAATTCGGTATTAAAAGATCGAAGACCGAAGCAAAGTTAAAGCAAAGTCTTACCTTCTTTAATTTCAACGACTTTTTCATATATTCCCTATAGCTATATATTCTGTTTTCTTTTCTAACACAAAACATGTTTATATACTTATACTATATATTATACTATATACTTAATGAACTTGCAACTGTCTCCTTCTGCCTGTTACATACATGGGTAAAACCCGAAATACCCCTTTAACCCAATTTTAGTGGGTGCAGGGCATAATTAGCATACCTTTTTGACAGCTGCCCGGGAATTCTCGGGCGCATCGTAGCCGGCGCCGCGATTCGCAATTGGCCAGTAGTTGGGCCAGTCGTCCGGCGTGTTGAGCAGGCTGAGCAGACGCTTCTCGTTGGGGCTGCGCTGCAGCTTGACGAACTTGGAGGCCACACAGATGACGACCAGCGTCAGGGTGCACCAGGGTATCGCCAGGTTGCAGAAGAACCAGAGCACGTTGAAACAGAAGAAGACGAGGCTCACGGAGCAGCAGAGTAGCTTGTAGATCATCTTCAGGCAGAGCCACAACCAGCGCCACCACATTCACCACGCGACTACTCTAAGATGAGGGCACACGTTGTTGTTGCTGTGCTGTTGTTGATAATGTTGTTGTCGTTGTTGGCGTGGTTTATTTATAAACAGCTATTCGGTTAGTTGGCTAATTGGCATTTACCCCAACTAGAATGCACGCCGTCGAACACCGTTGCCGTTGCCACTCCCACACTTCTGATTAGCTGCCGACAGCGCACGGTTTCTCTTTAATTCTGTACGATTTTTTGCGCGTTTGTATTTTAGTTGGCTGCACAACTCGTTTGATTTGAATACGCTACTTGTAATCGAATGCCAACTACTTAAATTCTAAATTGAACCAACACTCGAACGAAACCGCAGCCGAAAAGTTGTGTGCGTTAATTTTCCAATAAGAAGCCAGTCTAGCGATGTGCACATGCAAAGCACGCAACTATCGATAACAGCCGGGCAGCACAAAAGTAGCGCGCGCACTTTAAAAGTGAGTTCTTTTTTGCAAAAAAATTACACTGTAATGTTTGTTTTTAGAATGTTATTCAATTTTTTATTTGGAGTAATCAATAAATATTATATTAACTGAATTGAATTTTAATTATCATGGTTTTATAAGCAGATAATAAAAAATAATAAATAATTTAGTATACTATAAAAGATGATGATTTTAAAAAAACTTGTACTTAAGCTAATAGGTGGCATAGAAAATAAAATTAATCGCTGCTATCTAATTCGACGAGCCTCTGGATCTCACCGGGGGACAGTTGCATTGGGAATTGGAAAACGTGGGGCGCGAAGATGTGGACAGTGATGTATGCCAAAATGCAGCCAATGTAGCAAGTGGCATTGCATTCAGAAATTTGTCAAAACTTTAACGATCTTTATGTTTGATGACACTCTGCTCCTGATGTTTCATTTAGATCGAACAGCAAGATGGACATTGCAGAAACCCAATATACCCTAATTGATTCGCGAACGAGAATTAAAAATCAAAATACTTAACGCGTCATAAGCGTCATATTTATTATTAATTGTTTAATGAGCAGGCGAAACAGAAATGCGTTTACAATTTGGTCAACAAGCGCACCCAGTGTCTGATGGACGGATGCGACAAGCGCGTATAAACACCCGGATAATAGGGATCTAGTGGGGATTAAAAGGAGCCATGAGAAGCGATTAAATGTGAGGTCTATATTGGGATCCTACCTGCACAGCCCACGCCCCAGGACACGACGCCAATCAGTTTGCCGTGAGCGGTAAGTGGTCCGCCGCTGTCGCCTGCGAGTACAAATAAAATTGGTAATTAAAATGTAAAAAATGTAAAAATTTCAATTAGAACAAGTAAGCATGCGCTAGTCGTGTACGCCCGACTGGCAGAGACCCTGATCTTACTACAAGTTGTTGTCACATACATTGAAACCAACTTCATACAACAACATGCACTGCTTGTGCGTACACTGCTTGCGAATTCACTGCTTGCTGCTACTTGGCTTAAGCAATTTATTTAATTTTACAACACATTTTCATTTAAAATTTTTGTGTTGCTCAATTAGCAAAAAGGTTAAAATATATTAATATATATAAGAGATTAAAATATATATGTACATATATATTTATTTGAACCAAATTTGGTGTATCTAAATCTCACGTCATATATCACGATTCTGATCAAGAAGATTCCCATTTCCTATGAAAACTCAATGAAAAAAGTCTATATAGATATATCATTTAAAATATATACTCATTTTAAATTTCGACAGAGGCTGGGTCAAATAAGTTGTGAGCCACTGTATTGCGATTGCTGCCAATTGGCTTGTGAATTATATTTTTACCACATCACTTGATTAGATAACTGTAACTTAAATCATTGTCAAATGAAAAATTAATTGCTTGATGTCGACAAGGTTTAACACACAGCTTAGGTGTCAGATTGCTTGGGGGCAAACGAAAAACCACCAATAATTGCAAATCGATATATCCACAATTTTAAAGCTAGAGTTACTAAATTTGGTAGTTAGTAGTTTTTAAGTGATCTCCCCCAAAGTTTCTTCATATCCTGGCCACGCCCATTAGAACGCACCTGCTCTAAAAAATCGGAAATATCTATGTCCCCCATTGGAATCATCAATATACATATGTACATATATAAATAATGGGCACGGAGATGTCTCCGTTTACAAAAAACCATTATACCCATTTTTTAAATCATTTTCAAAAGGTTCAGGGTAACACCGTTTTAATATCTATTTTTTGGTATTACTCACCCTGGCAGGCATCCGTGTTACGTGCAGACGCACAGAACATGCTGGCAGCGAACAGATCGATTATTAATTGGGTATTTTGGAGACGTATCTCGCTTTACTTACGCCTCGGTGACGCCGCCGTGATATCTCAAATCGTTGTAACATTTTTGCTGATTAACCGTTTGCACCGTGGTGTATTTCAGCACCGGGGACAACACCGTTTCCGTGCTGCTCATGTAGCCCCAGCCGGAAACGATCGCATTGAGGTTGTCGGCAACCGGCTCGCCCGGCTCCGGCAACGCAATGGTCCTGACGCTCGGATCCAAGGTCAGGGCGCCCAGTTGTGTGCGCAGCAGGGCCACATCAAAGTTCATGTCCGTGGGATCGTACGAGGGATGCTTGTAGATGGTGCGCACACTCATTAGGGTGCCGCCGCTGTTGCGCTTGACGGTGCCCAGTCGCAGCGTGAACTCCTGCGGCTGATTCTCGTGCCCGTCCACGCAATGGGCGGCAGTTATGGCCCAGCTGCCGTCCAGCACCGAGGCACCACAGATGTGGATGGTCAGGCGGCGCAGCGACAGCTGATACGGAAATTCGCCCTCGTTTGCCTCCCGCCCGTTCACTATGCGTCCGTCGGGGCGGCGTTTGGGCGCCGCCGCGCCAACGCTGATCCCAAATAGCGCAACTGTCAGAGCAACAATTGGTAATAAATACTGCATGGTCTCGCTGACTCAACGTAACTAAACTTTAATCATTATTGGAGTTTTGCCTGGCAGAAAATTATTAGTAACAGAGCGCGTCTCGCTCGAATTGCACTCGTCTGCGTCTTCATTATCAATGTACGATTCTGTTATCAGTGCTTGTTCCGTTCATTTCAGCAGAAGTCACACGTTGACTATAATTAACAAACGTCAAGGGGTGGTTGTTTTCACTTTTTAGCTGATTTTTATTGTGAGCATTGAACTTTTCAAGCAGTTGTTGTAAAACCCAACGGAAAGTCCCAAATGCAAAAAGAAACCAGATACTAATTTATATTGCCACACCTAAATTTCTAATTTATTTTATTTTTATATAAATTACAAAGTTTATTATTTCTAACTTTATCAAAATCTCACTTAATTTAAATTTCCGCATTATCACCTAGCACAATTTGAATTATATCGTTTTAACGGTCAAAATACTCGATTACTTGATGTGCAATCAACTAACATCGATATTTACAATCTCGTTTAATCGATGAAATTATTTTTCCACTTGCCTTGTACGGTCTCATCGTCCAGCAGTCTCGCGCTTAGTCTTGTCCAACAACAACGCTCTCATCTCGTGCGCTGCGCGTTTTATTGATTAAGAGTTCTGTTTACATTAAATTAACATTAACAAAGCCTATATTAAGCCACTTTAAGGGTCCTTTAAATAAGACCGTATAATTTTCTGCATCTTAACGAGTCAACAAGTGATTATTGTGTTGATGAAAGGATACCGCGACGTTCTGTGTGCATGTGTGTGTGTGAATTAATCTAACAAAATGCAGGTCGTCTATTAAATATAAATAAAAATTCGGCAACACCAGCGTATAAAACAAGGTGCGTACAAAGTGCAGGTCACAACAATCAATAGTATTTCCATCCGGACAACACAAAGGGCACATTTACACAAACACACACATTTGAATTCAACCCTCTGTTTATAATCCCGACAGAGAGCGAAAAAAAGAAATATAAGAAACCGGATTCAAGTTTAGTTGAGCGGCAAAGACAAACTCACCAGACGAGACAGCTAAATTTGTATTTGCGCTTGACTTAAATCAAATTATCAACGTTGTTGTTGTTCTCGTTGCCGTGTGTTTAGGTGTGTGAGTGCGTTCAATTACCGTTACAACACACCTGACGCTAGGCGTCAAGGTTGTTGTCCCCCCCACAAGCACTTTGTATTCAATTTGTTTGGCCAAAAATAAGACAGACAGTCTGGCCACACCACAATATTTGCATCTCCTTTTTGCCAGCGCCACCATCACCGCCGCCGCCGATGGTGCTGCTCTTACAAATTGTTACAAAATTGCGGTGTCTTTAATTTATGCAGCAGCCGCCACAGCTCATCTTTATTTAGCTTTCTTGCTTACTCATTCGTATTCGCCTTCTCATTCGCGCATTCATTCATTGAGTTTCGCATGCCTCGCTTTAGTTTTCAACTCGATTCTCAATTCCTTGCATGCAGCATTTCTTTTATTGTATAATTCAGTTTAAATTGATTTTCTGCTTCTGTTTCATTTTTTTTTTATTATTCATATGCCTTGTGTTCTTTTACAAATTGGCGTCGCTTTATGCTTTTACTCTTTGTCTTACGTGTATACTATACATACATATAAAAAAAAATACATTCCCTTTTCTTTGCTTTCTTTGACCTTTTTTCACACACTATTGGCAACGCCGCCCCCCGCGTGGCCCCATTAACAGCTACACACTTATTTGTGCTCTTGAACCTCGTTGCCCATTTCTAATCTCGTTTTGTTGTTGCTCTTTGCTTGTTCGTCTTTTTCTTGATGTTGTTGTAATGCGTACACTAATTTTAACTTACATGTAAATACATACATAAATTTATATGAATGTGTATGTTAATGTATGTTATATACATAAAGAAAGGTTCGCCTTATTTGTCGGTTCAATTTTTAGGCAAACAGAATCAATGAATATCATTTGGTTGACTCATGGCGAGGGTTTTCACAAAAAAATATTTCTATTAAAATAAATGGTTACACAAGCCTAATTAAATAATTAACTAATAATAAATTACCGTTGGAAGTTTTTAAAATGTTTATCAATTGTTGACAGCTATCTTGTTTCCGGAAATTAAATTTGCTGTCAACTGTATGAATCTTTCTGTTTTAATTTTAAAACCTCTAAAACATCTAATCAATTTCAGTTATTAGCGCAGCAATTAAACAAATCCAAATTTAATGATTGTTCATTAAAAACATCCATCCTGACTATGCAATACCCTATACCTACTTTAATCACTGTTTAAAATAAAAATTCTTCAATTTAAGAACGTTTAATTTATTTATTTATAAATTTTGGTGTTCCTACCATTTTATTTAGGGTCGGAGATGTTATCTTCAGCATGTGTCATGCTTCTTACTGTGTTTCAGTTTTTTTTAAATGTTTACAAGCTATATTAAAAGAGCAACAATTGTAACTTTTGCCAATGACACGCTAAATATGTTGAAAAAAAAATTTTTTAACATGTTTTGTTGTTAGCGAATTGCGAATTAACGATTTGGAACCGCTCGTTAACAGCACGCTAACTTGGCTAGTAGCAAAAATAACAAAACATGAATTTAATTGCATACAAATTTGCAAATAAAACATAACAAAATGAGAGAGAATAAGAAGCAATAAAAATCAAAACTCTTTAAAAATTGACAAAATACTTAAAAATACTTTTAATAGGAAAAACTTCTTAAAAATATATTAAAAATTAATAAATAAAACTCCTTTTAGATACCGTCGGTTTCTCCACTCTAATATTTTATCTCGCTTTTTACCTATGAACAAAAACATTTTTGTTTGACAATCTAAAGAAAATACAAAAACAAAGAAAAGTTGGCGAGCAAAATGAGTTTGTCTCCTGACTGGAGTGTTTTGGTATTAGGCAGAAATCCAATTAAGAAAATATTCCAAGCCCATAAATTAGCGTGGTCGTTGTCAAAAAACAAAGAAACATACGACGAAAATGTTAAAATGGAAAAAGGTATGTAGGTAGATTAGACATTGGTAGATTATAAAATAATAAGATAAAAACTCACTTAGAAATAACATAAAAAACTTCCAAGAACGAAAAAAAAATCCGTAAATGAAATCGCATTTTAGTAAGTCCAGCCCGGTAAAATTCGGGCCCATAAAATGATCAATCAAAAATGATTTCCTTCTTGGCATCGAGTTTCACTTTTGGGTGGTATTTCGCATATCGTGACTTGAATTAATGAAAGCTATTTAATATACACAAACTGGAGAATGTGGAAAACAGTGCAATTACAATAAAGAGAACAACAACATCAGCATCAGCAACAATGACAATGACAATGACAATGACAATAACAACGACTGATGCGCAATATCACTTGCAGCAAAAGACAAGATGGAGATGCATTGGATATTTTCAGTGTCGAAGATGCAATACCCTTGAAAACATATTTATATCACACGTCTAAAATATATCTCTCATTAAGCAAACTTAAAGAAAACTTTAGTTAGAAAGTTATGTGATATAAATAAAAATAATATTTGAGGTCTGTTTTTTTTTAAATGTGCTGGGTATGAACGATATACCAAAAATATATATTTCATTTTGATCAAAAATGGAAAACATAAAAAAAGTGATATAAACTATACAAAATTTGTGTAGAAAACTTCAAAATATGCTGAAATTCTAAGATAGAAATGTAAAAAAATCGTTGAAAGAAAACATTGATTTAGCTCAAATATATAAATATATATATACTATTTGGACTCTCCCGCTTGTTACTTATATTTACTGTACCCTTTTATACCCTTAACAGGGTATGAAAACAATAACAAACCGCAAAAAAAAAAAGAAAACCAACAAAAACGCACACAAAGCAAATAAAACGAGATTTCAATGCAGGAATTTCCATTACCATTACAAATGCTGCGGTCGTTGTTGTTGTTGCTGTTGTTGTTGGCTGCTTGGTTGGGTTTTGTCAACTGCTACCGGTTGCGGCTATATGGGGTAAAGTATCAAGAGCCGTGTTGGCTATGGGAACAGAAAGTGGCAAGCGCTGCCGATGCCACCGCCGCCGCAGTTTGCAATTTGACAAACGTTGCACGCACTTCGAGTGCTCGCTGACTAACTGACTGTCTGACTGACTGACTGACTGTCTGGCTGTCGGCTGACTGGGCTCTTTTCTACCGTTACGTTTTAGTTGAGTGCAACTCAGACTGGCCCAGAGTGTATTGCCAAGTTGGGCAAAACGTGAATGTGAACGTGAACGGGGACAGTGACCGACTGCTGACTGCTGTCTGCAGCGCAATTGACCTGCAAATCAGGAGAAATGTCCTGTCACATTGTTTGTGTTTAATTTTATACCCTGCTAAAAATGTCCATAAAGGGCATTTGATTTGCTGCACATTATATTCAATTATACGGTAGTCAAACACGAATTAGTACATATCCGAAACAAGCAAAAACCACAAACGAATCTATCAGAGTTCCCAAGCTAAAGCTACTTTAATATTGTCAAAAGAGTATTGCCCAGTCGGTCGTACCCAATTGCAACATTCTTAAGAAGCTGTGCCACTTGATTCAATGAGTCGCCAGCTGCTGCTGTTGCAAAAAAAAAACCTTTTTGCCTCAACTTTAACAGCAGCTCTTGAAAAATATTGTCGTCTTTTGGAGCTGCTGCCATTTGTCGGCCATTGACGTGCCCGATTTGTGGGCTATATACAAAGACTATGTCATCAAATTTTCTAAGGATCAAATTGCAGTGTATAGGCATGCATAAGTGTAAGTTAGTTAGTTAGTGAAATATAACTCAACTTTGAAATATCTCAATTATTTCTGAAAGATAGTTATCGTCAGAAAATAAACATTTAAAAAAATATACATAATATTAAGTGAGAAAGATTTTAACTAAAAACTGTCGGCTATAAAATATGTCTGCACAAAGAAGCTGTTTGTTTTAAGCGCTTCCACTATAAATTTTGAATTAGAGATAAAGCCAAGCAAAGCTGTAATAAATATTTGAATTATTCTCTAAGCCTTTGTAATACCCATAAAAAAAGCAACAAATTCTTGTATTAAGCCCCTAAGCCGCTAACGTGGCGACCTTGTGGACAAATCTATTAAGTGTGGGGCATGGAAAAGTTAAAAATAAGCAGGCTTTTAGCCATCGCCTCTGTACAGTAAATGCCAGTTGCACTTGGTCGTCATCTTCGCGTCGCATTTTGCGTGGGCTTTTTTTCAAGGGCCTGTGCCAATTCCCGCTTGTTGTCTGTGTTGGTTTCTGTTTTAACGTATTTTTGCTTTCGTCTGCGGCGCGTCGCGTCGCCCGCAATCAATAAACGGCGACCTTCTCCACTTGAGCGTTGCCTGATTCTTTGTTTCTTAAGCTTTTCGCTTCTGCCTGCGGCTTTTAGGGCCACTCGAGCAGCCGCCTTCTGTTTGGGGCTCCCTTACCAACTTGCGCCCTTGCGGTTTTATTTGCAGGCAGTCAGGCAGGCATTCCTCAACAGTTAATTGCTGCACTCAACTGTGCCTCGGCTTAGCCCCACCCGCACCCAAGCGAACAAGGTGCACCCTTGAGTCTTGCCAATCCTACCAAAGACATGAACTCAGAGCGCTAAGCGGTTCGCAGATTAATGCCATGCTAAAGATTTCCACGTTGTTGCTGTACGAGTACTCTACAAAGTTAAAGAGCTCCTAAGCAACAACGTTCAAGAACTTTACAACAACTATAACAAAGCTATACCACAGTTTTTTTTTTTATATACTAAACGTTATTTTTTATATGATTCGCATTACTAAATATAAAACATTCCGTGGTGATTAACAGTTTGTTACGAATTATTGCCCAATTTATGGAGCTGCGATCAAGATTCGACTATATTTTTAAAATTATATTTTTTCTTACATTCCATTTCAAGTAATAAAGCCAAAATTCTAAATTTAAAATAAAACAATTTATTTTTACTTCATGGTGGTTTAATGATTTTATAAAATTCTATAAAATAGACATGTAAGTACGTTTTAGTTGGGGTGTAACCGACTGCGTAATACTCATTTACCGTATATTAACAGCTTAAATAATCGATATCATCAAAGTTAGTGACTCTAGCTCTAAAATTGTAAATGTTGATTTTCGCCCATTTCACCCATTATTTTATTGCCTCCAATTGTTAGCAGAACTAATGACATAAAAATGTGCCAAACTAAAAAAAAATGTTACATTTAATGCCTATTTGAATTTATTTAAAAGTTTATTTGGAAATTATTTAAAAAATGTCCAATATTAAAATAGGGTAATTTTATATTTTACAATGTAAGTTCAAAATGTCGGAAGAGCATTCAAAAAATTTTACTAGGCAATTTTATAAGGTATTTATTTACGGCATATGCACATTTTAAGAAGAGCTTGACTTATAGAACTATTAAAGTTAAAACTCCAAAGTTTACAGTTGAATATATACCAACAAATACACGACTTAACACAAAGGCATTAAAAACAAAAAAAAAAAAAAAAGAAAGACGCATTGCTGTCGTTAGCCGAGGCAAGCCAAAGTTGTCGGGCCCCCGCATCGGTCGCTAGTTATAAAAGGAGAGCAGCAAGCAGCTGTTGCTCTTGTTGTTACGCTCGCATTTGCTCGCATTTACTCGCATTGTTGTTGCTACTGTTGGAGCCGAGTCAACGAGGCGAAGTTGAAGTCGCCGACGCCGTCGTCGTCGCCGTTGCTGTCGAAGTTGTTGAGGTCGTTTGTTCGCTGCGCTCAGTTGCGTTTTGTTCGGCTTCTGCGTTGGTTCGGTTAGCGCGAAGAGCTCCTCGACGTGTGCATTTACTTAGTCTCTGCAACTGCATCAGCTCAACGGGTGTTTCGCGGACAAGACGTGAACAACATTTGGCTCGAAATTAAAATTTGAAAGCTAAAGTAAGAGAGCTAACTTACCTTTGTATTAACTTTTGTAAGTGCTTTTAGTCGTGTTTTTAATTCTTCGTACGGCAAATGTAATTACAAAGGAAATATATATATATATATGTATATAAATATAGTAGTAGTTGCTGAAGCATTAAATGGCGCGAATCTTGTTCTTGGAATCGCGCAACCCATTTAAAGTGCCGCATTGTTCTTTAATTCCTTAAACACGTGTGTGTGTGTGTGTTGATTTATGTTTTTGTTTTCTTTTTGGCGCCTCTGTTGTCCTTGGTACGGACCAGGATTCGGTGGCATAGCATCCAAAGCTGCAGCACAACTTTTCTGATTTTATATGTGTGTGTGTAAGTTGGCATTTATAACCATGTGCATACAAATACCTGTCGTTTCAGGTGGGATTTTTCTGTTTCTCCCATCCACCTCCCTTGTGTCACATACATTTTGATCTACAACTGTGATATGATGTGCTATTCATTAAACTGTTTCCCTCTGCTTTTCAAACAACATACTTTATTTTCCTTTATTTAATTTCCTTTACACATTAATTTTATCCGGAACCGTGTTTGGTCGCTTGGCAAATGTTTTCTATTTCATTTCTTTCTTTATTGAAGCTTTTGTTTTCTTCTCTTTTGTATTTATGTTTTCATTCATTACTTTACTCTGGGATTATCCGATGCTGCAAAACTAAATTAACTTTGAACAAATTAATTTTGATAGTTTAAAAGTGTTCGGAAATGTGTTCTTATTTTTTGCATGTTCCCTTTGTTTCCGATAAAAATTTGCAAGCGTTTTCAAGGGACACTTTTGTTTTCTGATTTATGACAAATATCGAACTTGTTCTTCATGTTCAATTTAATTACGACCAGCTGCGATTTGCTGTTCTCATTGTGCAATTTTTTTCTTGTCTACATTTGTGTATTACTTCTTCATCTGCTTTTCTCACCTCTGAATTAGTCTATTTGTGTTTCTACTTACACATTGTATTTACATATGTTTACATGAATTTAAATTTATGAGATAACTTAATTTCAGTTTTATATAAAATAAACAATAAACATTTTTTGGATATTTTATTTGTTCAACTATTCTGTATTGCATGGCCTCAATAGAGGCGTATCGATTACCTACCTCAATTTATTTAGTTAAGGCTTCAGATAATATCGTGCACACACACACACACACACATATGCATGCAGCTAATAACTTGTGTCACTAAAATTAGTCGCCAGACCCCCACAAGGGCCACTCGCTGCATGCTGTGTTCCATTTATTCCATTACTTCATACTTGGATTTTTATGCCTTCTCACTACACCCCCGTTCGGTGCTCGGTTCGCTTCCATTCGATTTGGTTATTGTTGTTGGCTGTCAATTTTCCGGTGGCGTCGCCGTCTTAAGCAGTACTTTTTTTTATCCAATGCGGTTGACATTGGAGATGGGTACGTGTAGTGACACGAATGCTTATCAAATATAAAATGTATTTAGTTAGCCGATGTAGCAACACGAAATTTCGAAAAAAGGCAACGAAAATATATAGATGCTATCAAATTTTCTATTAGAAAGGTTTATATGACGAATACTTTTTTTTCGTGATACTAAAAATGGGGCAATAATATTTTCTATATACAATAAATAGTTTAATTGAATAGTTCGTGAGCTTCGCTAATATGAATCCCATCTTTAATTTTGAACATTGTCTTTGACTTGGGCATTGTCTGACGGCTTATTTCGTGTGGTTGCTTGGGGCCTCTTCAATAGACTTTATTATATGTCATGTCATCATGCAATCATATCGTTTTACCATATAAACTGCGGCGCGCAAAATAATCATCATATAAGCGTCGGCTTTGGCATCAGTTTTGGTCACGCCATTGGTCCCGGTACCGCTCTAAACGCTATAAACTCTATGGTACCACAATTGGCTCAACAGTTACAAAAGTTTGCTAATGATGCGTAACAAAAACGTAGTGTGGGCATCATGTGTTGGCCAAAATGTGTGGTACACGTATGCCATGCGTTACGGTTCCATGCATTATCAGATCTAGTAATATTCATTTAGTTACAGTCAACTAAATACAGCTTATAGTTAAAGTAGACCATTCCTAACTAGTGCAGAACCAGAGCTCATTTCAGTTGAGATGTAATTCATGCATTTATTTGATAAATCCATTGTTAATGAGCGACTCTTACTATAAAAAAAAAAATCTAGTGAGTAATTTAATCTTTAATTTAAGCACAATACCAACGTAATTAAATACCATAAAAAATTAAATAACAATTTAATGCAAGTAATTTCCAGTTCCCACAGAAATGCGTCTACACACACACACATACGTGCTGTTAATAACATGATAAGTAACTGTAAACCTGTTATACAGACATATGTAACCTAGCAATGTGTGCGTTATTTTCCCAGCATTTAAAAGGCATGAAAATGAAAATGGGGGAAAAATATGAAAAATTTCATAATCAATGCAATAAACGACTCTATTGTTTGTGCTGCTTGCTTTCAGCGCTTTTGTTTTTGTTTTTAACGCCGTAAGAAAAATGCTGAAAAAATAGAAAAGAAATAACTACGCTTAGACGAAGTTGGAATACGCTAAAATACGCTTAACAATTTTTTTGTACTAGTTTTGAATAATTTTTCACGATGATTATCAGGCAGACCTTTGTTATTTAATGTAGCTATCGTTTTATACAAGTTATTTTTCAATACAAAACACTTTAAATAGACCGAAATATATATGTTTACATTTGGAAAAGAAGAACTTGTAACCATGTTCTATATCATTGAAATAAATGTTCCTTTATATATATATATTATATACGCTCCATAAAGTAAGCGAGTAATTGCCTCTGGCAATTGCTCATAGTCTCTGCAATGACATAAAAACAAGAATACAATTTTCTTATCTACTTCAATGTGTGTTTTTCACAGACAAAACGAAAAGGAAGAAAGGAATCATTTTTCACGCCCCTTCCTCAAGTGTTCCACAACGTAAATCGCTCGAGCTTTAAATTTTATGAACTATAATTTTTATGCTTTATCAGCGTTTTCCAGCACTTTTACTATGCTTTAAGGCTCAAATATCATACATATATACGAGTATTTGAGTTTCTTTACAGCTTATGGAATTTTCATGTTTTGCAAATTCACGAGAAACTAATTACTAGTCGTTTAGAACATCAAATTATAAGAAGCCTGTAAAATGGCTTCAGCTATTTGCATATAATACACAGTTGCTAAATGGGATCAGTGTTGTGAAGTCCCACTAAACCGATTTGCAATTTGAATAAAGTAAAGTATGTGAATTTTAATGATAATTAGTTAAAAGTTTACTGAAATGCTCTACGTGTTAATGAATTTTTTTTAACTTAAAACATACTTTATAAAATATGTATTTTTATTGCAATAAAAAAGTACAATATTTTATTATTTATTTATTTCATTACAAATAAAAACTTAAAGTTGTTAAAAACTTATAAAAACGAAATATAAACAAATGTTAAGCAACTGTTTAGGCTCTATGTTTCCAATTTGTTGTTGATTTTACTTGGCATAAAGTTAAAATTTATACAAAATTTAATTTTTATCATCTAATAATAAGTGTGTTTATAAATTGTCTTTCCAATCAATGAATTCACATATATATTTTCATTAGATTTCTCTGCTAATGTTTAACTTATTTATTTTATTATTATTTTAATGGTTTACCATTCACTGACTCTATATTATAGTTTAATTTAGTTTTCACTCAGTTTATTGCTTCCTGTCACTCATCAGCTATAATTTCACTGCACTTTATATCTTTATTGTTTTCTAATCGTGATTAAAGCATTTTATACAATTTCTTCAACACCTCCTGAAATTATCCCCTACTAAGACCCGTTTCCAATGACTCCATATAATCAATCATTGTTTTCAATTGCATTAATTACGTAATTAAATTCCATTACTAATTCATTTATGCCCGCGTATTTGCGGGGAAGTCTTTATATATATGTATATATATGTTTGTGTGAGCCACTTTCACAGGCTATTTTTCAGCCATTAGCTAATGTCACTGGACAGAACCGAGTTATAGCCGTAACGTCTTGGTCAGCCTGAAACGAGTCGATTTTATAGTTCTGAAATTTAATAAAAACAAGTAAAAACGCTGCAGTCGGGCTTTACCGACTGCGTTGTACTCCTTTAAATGTCAAATTTTTTCTCAATTTTTGCATGGATTTTGACAAAAAATTTGACCACCTCAGAATCTAGTTAAATGTGGTTTTTTTCACTATTTGTGACCAGTAAAAGCGATTAAAAATGGAAACTCGCAGTTTTAAATTTTGAAAAAATGTTGTTTCGAAAATTAATAAGGGTTTGATGGCATACATCAAGAGTACATGCTTTTTCGAAAAAAATCAAAAAATTTTTTTTTCAAAAATGCATTGATTTTGAGTGTAGAATTGATGTTAGTAAAAAATCATGAACTGAATGCCATCAAACATGAAAATCGGTTAAGTTTTGACCAATTTATGGGTGTTTGAAACATGATAATTATGGGTCGGAGAACTTAACATGTTAAAATTTTTGTAACAATCTTTTAAATTTGGTAACTCTAGCTTAAAAACTATGGGAGATATAGGCATAACCGATTTTTAGACCGGGCGCGTTGGTGGGCGTTAAAGTGGCCTTGGCCGGGATATCAAGGTATCACTCCCAAGGGGTGGTTACCAACTATCTATATATCAAGTTTGGTGACTAACTTTCAAATGGTGGACTTTATCGATTAGAAATCTCCTCCTGTGAGCGCAACCAAAAATATATGACAGTTTATCTTACGCAGGTATAAACGAGTATTTATCCAAAATTTCAAGTCTCTAGCTTCAATAGCGGCGACAAAAATTGCGTTCAAACGGCCAGACGGACGGACAGCAGAAAACTAGTATACTAGCTTTACTTGGTGTTGATGTTGTTGAGTATAAAAAGTAAAGGAAAAACAAAACGCACCCATTAGGCAATCGTTTTGTGACCCAACCCTAACAAAAGTACTTGAACCTTTCAAATATGGCACACATTGAGGGTTTGCAACCCCTTTTGTTAGAGAAGAAACGCGTTTTATTTCTTTGAATTTTCGTTAAACAATTTAACATCCAACAATTTACTTGTAACAATTTGTGTAATATTATAAATATTTCTTGTGTATTCTTGCATAAAAACTCTTTTTAAAGTGGCAACACTAAACACACATTTGACCATACAAAACCTTTTGTCTGGCAATCTTTGCCAAGAATTCTTATATCAAATCATTTCAAGTTTGCGTTTAAATCATTTGGGAATTTGAATTGCACATAACAAGAAATGTGGAAACAACATTGTAAAATCCGAGCATAGGTTTTTATAAAAAGAATATCACAAAAAAAAATTTCGCGGAATTGAAATGAATTACACACTGAAAAAATCTTAGTGGAATATCTATATTTATTTATTTTGTATTACTTTAATTTTGAATTTTAATTTCACATTAAAAACTTGTAAAATATTCTTTATTCAAAAAAAACTTAATCCTCAGGGAAAGATTATGTTATATAAATTCTTCTTCTTCAAACTCTTGTTATAATTCAAAATTTTGCTACAATGTTGTCAAAGGATTATTAAAACTTCGTGCGCATCAAAGTTGTGAAGCTTGTTCTTAGTGAAGCTCTACAATGTATAAAACAAAAACCGAAAAGACTGTCAGAAGTATAGAAGAAGTTGGAATTTAATATTTTTTATTGCAAACTTTTTTCTCCCTGTGCATAACGTTTTGATGGGTCAAATGTCGACCACACGCTCTTATTTCTGTTATTGTTGTTGGTGTCCATATGTCACAAAGCGTCGCTGTTAAAATGAATAACTGGTCTGCGGGTCTGTTGTGACTGTCTGTTGCCTATGGTTGTTATTGCTGTACGCAATAATATATATATATATATGTATCTGTATCTGTATTTGTATATTTGTATCCGTATCTGTTTGTACGCATCTAACGGATTTTGAGTTCCCTTGGCGCTTTTGCTGTTATTGTTGTTCAGTTCGTTTAAGCTGCTTTTGGCTCAATTGCAACTGACATCGACATAAAGCAATTTGTGTATTATGATTGTTGTTGTTGTTGTTGCCTTTATGATTGCTGTTGTTGTTTTAGAGTTAACTTTTATTAGTGGGTTGGGCGCCAAAGTGCCGCTCCAGCAAAATTTAGTTTATCGTATTATATATGACTAAATAAATTAATCTCAACCTCTTTTAAACACACATTTATATAGTTATAGCTAGATATATTTTGTTATACTCATTTATATACATAGTTTAAAGCCTTTTATAAATTTCAGTAGTGGTAGTTTTAATCTTGTTTTCGTTTGCATCGCTGCCTATGTTAATGGGCCATTTTTGGGCTATTTTTTGGCGTATAGCGGCAAACAGCAGTCAGCCCTTTGCCCCCTACACATATTTAGCATAGTTAAGAGCGGAAAGTGAGTAACTATCTTAATCTCTAACTACCGGTTCCGCTGTGTCTGAGTATCTTGTCAATTTTCGGTGCTTGACTGCTTTATGTAATTAAAATCTCGAACTTTCCACAGAGTTCTAAGTGCTTTTGTGACGGTGTTAGCTGCAGAGCCCCTTACAAAAGACCGACACAGACACACACACACACACACACACATTTGTCAATTTTCACTGCTCCGTTTTCCGGCGGAAACTTTTGTCCAACTGCAAATCTCTATTTGTCTGCAACTGAAATTGATTAATGCCAAAGTGTTGTTATTGTTTACAACACTTTTTCCCAAGTTTCTGTCGTTTGCTTTCATCGTTGTCTTTTGTGACAGTTTTTAACTGTAAATTTTACTTAAAATTGAGTTATTACTAACGTTTAATGTACAAAATGAAGAGCTCTCTACTTTAGTTTAAAGAAAAATATTTTGTGTATTTTACCAAAAACTTATCTTTGCTTCTCTTTTTCAACTAATTTTTGTGACAGCAACAAAAACTCAAAAACTACGATTAATTTGTAATATGTGTTTTAAATAACTACATTTTTAAAAACAACATAATTTAGACAAATAAATTTGTCTATTCCTTTTTCTTTATTTATTTCGACAATTGTTTGTTTTTATGGTACATAAATTGTACAGAATGCCCTTGTTAATATCATGTAAATTCTAATACTGTCGATGTTGACAAAATTTTAAATGTATTATTTTTTTCAACGTTAAACAGCAACAAACAACAGATAAAATGTTCAGTTTACTGTTCATGTTATCAAATTTAGCACTATCCTGTTAGCCAAATCCAATGCAATTTGAAATTATTACCAAAATTTATAAACACATGAAAAAACAGAAAAAACAACAACAATAACTATTTAGAGTGCATAACACACAGCGAACTATGTTAAACAAAATTCAAAATTGAATTCGAGGGCTTTTGAGAAACTTTTGGTTAACCCCACAAAAAACAGAGTGTTCTGGTGGAAAGTATACGACCGGAATATGCCCATAAGCTTTTAGGTATCAAAGTATACATTCAAATTTCCTTGCAATAATGCATTTTTGTATATTAAATGTATAGCAAATCTAAATACAAAATTTAATGGTAGTCATCTAAATATGCCCATTAAAACCTAAATCTTATCTTATAGATGTAAACATATTGCATATTGCATTAATAAAAAAATATATTCAAAATTTCACGTCTATTGTTCATATATAAAAAAAACATGTATTTTATAAAATTGAAGATGCCTTCTTCTGCATGTTACAAATCTTTGTATAAACCCATTACGCCCAGCATTAAAGCATGCAGGCAAAAAAAAAGAAGAAAAAAAAACTAAAAACAAAATCGTAACTTTTTGTCGGTTTGGCAGCAACAAAAATAACAGCAATCAATGCATCTGAATAAAACTACGCATCTACTCGTATGTCTGCACATAGTACAGCAACAACAACAGGAATAACAACAACAATATATGAGAAATTTGAAGTGCAATCCGTTGACTTTGTTTCGGCTAAACAAAGGGAAAACCTAGCTCCAATGGTTGGCGAGAAAATTTACACGACTTTTGGGTTTTGACTTGGTTTGCATTTTTTTTTTTTTTGTTTTTGCTGTTGTTGTTGTTGTTGTTGTTAGTGTTATTTCTGTTGTTGAGGGAGCATGCAAAAACTGTTTTCAGCACAAAAATAACAAGCAACAATGGTAAGTTAGTGCATGTTCGACTAAAGTATGCTTCGTACTTATTTCAAAAATAGTAAATAGCGGACAAAAAAAGTGTTCTGTTTATTTTGTGTTCGGCTTGCAACTTCCACACTTTAAGAATGTTTTTTTTTCCCTTTAATATATATTTTATTTTTGGTTTGTAACAATATAAGAGAGTGTGTATTATGCGATAATTAGGAATTTTGTTAGCTAACAATATGTTCTCGTCAAGATTACTAGACTAGGTGACTCCCTGTACTTACATGTAGGGTTCAACTTACCTCTGCTTCACATCAAAGAATAAAATAAATAATAAAATTCATTGTATAATTTCTGAGTTTACCCTCACTGCTCGTACAAAGCGAGCATACCCGGTTTTCAACACCTCCATGTGTACAGGGTATAACCAGAATAAGCCGAAACAATTTCTGGCTGGCATATTGTGTAGAAAGACGAAAGACAGGCGACAAACCAAAAACGAGCAACGGCCAACGGTAACAGACAAACATGTCAAAAAGTCAAAAGAACATCAACAGGGGGGGTTACTAAAAGCAACTCTGCCCTCTCCCCTTCTCTCATTCTCTCTCTCTCAAAGCAATTTACGACAAAATCAAATTTGGCCGAAAAGTTTTTGCTCCTTTCGAGCAACTAATAAGTTGGAATGTTGTACAGGCTCGGGGAAGACAGTTTGATTTGCAAACTTCCAGACCGTTAGTTGGTTTGAAATTGAGTAATGTTTAAGCATCTGCCATAATTGCAGAACTTTGCTTAAAATATCATGGAACCCATAAAATTTAACTCTATGCAAAAGTTTAATACAAAATCGATTAAACTAAACATTGAAAAAAGGTTGAAAACTTCCATTGATCAAACGCTAATCATAGCTTAGAAAACATAAATTCAAAAGGATTACTACAAGTATATATATTCAAAGTTTTAAGTCCCTATCTGCAATAACTCCGAAAAAGTAGCGTTCATCCGGACGGACATACGGACAGTATGACTGTTCCAATAAACATGTTTCCCTCCGTTAACGAGTAGAACAACTACTAGTTACCCTTTAACTTTGCGTCTTCAAAAACTTAAATCGCGCAAAGTTTTCTTACAAAAATATAAAGTTTATAGAAATACATTATAAATAATTTAATCCAACACCGTCACTCAAATTGTTTGGAATTTGTGAAATGCTAAGAAAAAAATTTGCCTTTAATGCAAATTCCAATGAAAATGCATTGGATCGCCTGCTGTAACTTTAGCTTGAACTTTTCTTTTAAACTGGGAAAACACTTCAATATTTGCACAGTTTTTTGCTAAACTTGGAAAAGTTATGACAGCGATACGAATGATTTCTTCAATGTCAATTGAAAGGTACTCGAGAGGTACTTCATAAATGTTTCATTTTTTTTAAATACGTTTTCTATTCCGCCAATGGGGCTTTAGACGTAGCGTGCGTCTTTAAACGTTGAGATGTCAGACGAGCTCAGGCATGGGAAAAACCGGAAAGAAAAAAAAAATTCCCCAACTGGAGTGTAGCACGCGCAGTTTTAGTTTCAGTTAAATCTCCTCACCTGCTGCAGCCCCCTTGCTGCACTTCTAATGAGCTTAAGCAAGAGTTTTACACTTTTTTTTTCTCTTTTTTTTTATTACACTTGTGGCACATTGTGACACGCAGTTGGCTGTGGAGTGGGGGAGGGAAGGAGCGGCGACGTTTATGTTAGCTGCTGAACGTGTCGAGTGGGAAACATACACATTTGCATGTTGCCAGTGACAGGTGCCCGAGGAGGGGGCGGCGTAGGGGGCTGTGTAGAGCAAACGTCACCTAATGGCCACTGATTAGCATACGAGGGGCTGCTGTGGCTGTGTGTTATTTGTGTGTGTTATGTATGTGTGTGTGTGCGGCTAATTGAAACATTGGTTATGGGGGGAGGCCGCTGCTGACACTTTATCTCTTGAACATGTAGTTTAGAAAGGCTTTTAAGTTTGGATTTAATTTAATGCAATTCAAATTTAGCTTCCATAAATTTAAAACACTCCTCTCTCTCTCTTTCTCTCTCAGTGCCCCCTTAGTTTCTCCCTCCGTCTCTGTGAGCCTATTAAATTATAATTTGCAAATTGTTCAGCATGGCGTATGCGTGATGCATTTTCATGTTAGCATCACACATACGCACTGTGTGCAGCCGCACATTTTTGAGGGCACATCGTGCAAAGTTCTCACAAACTTTTTGTCCGCTTGCGTGTGTGTGCGTGAAGAGTTTTTGATTGAGTTTTAAGTTTTGAATTTACTACTTTTTTCTTTCAATTTTTAGTATTTCTGGTTCGTTAGTTCGACGAGGGCAAAGTAATTTGCTTGCCTTGACTTTTTGACTCTTCAAAACTTGCATTTTGCTGGGCTTTTTGATGTGATGGGTGTGTGTGTGTGTGTGTGTGTGTGTGTAGGAAGTGCAGAGCAATTGCCAGTGTTTGTTATTAATAACTAAGTTAAATTTAATGTGGTAACTTAAGTAATGTAATTGAATTAACTTATGAAATATAATTCACATAAAAACAATGAAGAACGTTGCCGTTGGGTGGAATCGATATCGTTTTTTGTGATTTTTGGTGGCGTGAGTGTAAATTATTCTTCTCGATCTTTATAAAAGATCATTCGAAACTTATTTTTCTTTTGACATCTGAAACTCTCTTTAATTTAGTGAGTAAAGCACATAATTTGTTGGGTCTAACTGAAAGGCTGCGGCAGATAAATACGTTAAGGCGAGCTGCCACGCCTCCAGTTAGCACAGCCAAAATGTTCTATCTCTTAAACAGAAATATAGATAACATTAATTGCATCAGTATTTGCCCCCATGCATGACATTAGCACTTTTGATGAAAACGTAATTTGCGATAATTAAACAACAATTTGCTTTTGCCCGCAAGATATTTTTAGTTTATTAAATGCAAAATTGCGTTTAGCATTCGGGGTTTGGGGAAAATCGAGTTTTAGAGCTTTATAAAATAAATTTAGTTTTGCCACAAATGCGCAGGCCATGTAACTGGCCCGGTCCCCGTCCCCGCCCCGCCCCGCCACAACCCTCGGGCCGCTCTGTTCCACAACTATTTCAAATGTATGCACAATATGCGTGGCAGACATGCGAAGCATTTTCGAGATGTGCCTTAATTAAATTTTCGCAGGCAACACTCAAGTCGGGGCTCTGACTTTTCGTTACCCCCTCCCCCTCCCCCTCCCCAACCCCTTTTAAGCACAGCCTGCTTGCCTGTCGGTGCTCGTTCTCGTTAGCTTATTGTGTGCATGAAATATTCAATGTGATGTGAAATATTACAGCACTTGTTGTCGAATTGAGGCAACTGGCAAAGATAAAAGAGCGACGAGTTTGGTGCTCGACACAAAGGCGCGGCCACATCTTAAATTTATGAACAACAGCGAGTGAAATCCTGACGTTGGCTTTTGTTCCGTCAAGAATTATGCAATCATTTCATTGTATTGGGTTAAACAACAGTTGTTTTTACCCTGGACCGACGACCTAAAGGGTTTTATGTACTTCAGGGTGTACAGTATCAATATTGAAATACCTTGATTCTCGGATGTTTGCGATTTGACACAAAATTGAAAACTTTTTATACTCGTTCACGAAGTGAATGTGCAATGTCCGTCTTGCTGTCCGCCTGTCCGTATGAACGCAATGTTTTTTGCCGCTATTGAAGCTAAAAACTTGCAATTTTGGATCTAATCTTTGTGTTCCTAAAAACTAATAGAATTATATAAGAAAGCTGAATAACAAACAGAAGAAGACACTGCCAATTTAATAAAGTAAATAATATCTGCCAGATCATTATTTTCTAGGATTTCTTATCATAACTATAATGCACTGTGCATTTTAAAGTTTTCGTTTTCCATTTGCTTAATGATGTAAATAATAATATAGGTAATTTTGCCATTACAGATGTAGAACTGCCAAACAACAGTTCCCAGCGATATCTACTGAGACTTGAGCCAGCCGAGCAACAGAAGCAAAATTAACAACGAAAAATCTGGGAAATCCTGGACAAGATGTCCTTTAAGCTCTTTCGACGCGGCTCCGCGCGCTGCATTGGCCTCTTGTCGGCGTTTGTTACCATTTTGCTTTGCCTCTACTACATTTCCATTGGCCAGCCAAATCCGGCGCACATCACAGATGCCAATGCAGTGGCTCTGACTGGGGGCCTCAATCGTGCCCAGGCGGGCTCGCTAAACAGCTTTAATATGGGCGGCGGCCGTGCTCAGCCCCATCAGCAGCAGCAGCAGCAACAACAGCAGCAACAACAGCAGCAACAACAGCAGCAACTTCAGCAACAAAAACTGCATCCGAACGCGCAACAAAGTGGGAATTTGGACGCGGCTGCCGCATCTGAGACACTCCGAAATGTGCACTGGGGCGATAAGTGCTACGTGCTGCTCCAAAGCCAAACGAACATTACCGCCTCGGAGGAACACAGCAGATTTGATTTTCAGGTAGGTTTGGTTTTATAAAATTACCAGTTTCAGTTTTCTAAGCAAGATAATTAAAATGTACAAAATTGAGTTTCAAAATAAATTTGAAGCGATTAAGCTGAGAAACAAAAATGATAAAATACATACATTAGTTTTACGCCCATTTTCTAAACGTTAAATTGTCAGAATTTGAGAATTTTTTTTAATTTGAAAGCACTCAAAAAGATTATGATTTTCCAAAACTTAAACAAAATTCTTAGATACTCAATTAGGTATTTGAAAAACATTTCGTGCGGCTGCCAGAAAATTTAAAAAGAAGAAAATTGTTATAAGAGTTTTTTTATGCAAATTTTAAACACTTAGTTTTCTGAAAAACTAATTTTCGAAATGCATTTAATAAATTTTCAAGTTTCATAAATGAAAAAAAATATTTAAAACTTTTCACTAATAAACTTGTAGAAATTCGAAATTTCATTTTTTATGCAAAGGTTTTTAAGAATTTTCTACACCTGTTCGAATTTTTGTTTTTTGGAAACTTGTTGGTACTTGTTAAAAAAAAAAGGTTTTCATGAATTTTTCATAGTTGTAGAATTAAATGTTTACATATTTGAACATGTTTTAACTGCTTTGATTTAAAATTTATAGCATATATATCAAAATCTCCTTCAGTATTAGATTTGGATTGTGCAGCGATCTTTGATCAGACGGAAATCAATCAATAAATCAGTATAGCTAATTAATTTCATATCTAAACTCCACAGCCCGAATGGATGCGCTCCAAGGAGTATTGGGATCGCGGCTTTGAGGAGCGCTACGAGGCGCAAAAAAAGGATAAACAGCGACCGCCTTTAAAGGTGATTGTGGTGCCGCATTCCCACAATGATCCCGGCTGGCTAAAGACATTCTTCAACTATTTCCAATCGGACTCGCGGCAGATACTCAACTTACTCGTGACCAAGATGCAAGAGTACAAGGATATGACGTTCATCTGGTCGGAGATTAGTTTTCTGCAGCTGTGGTGGGATCAGGCGCATCCCACCAAGCAGCGCGCTCTGAAGCGTCTGGTGAACTCCGGCCGCATCGAGATCACCACCGGCGGCTGGGTGATGACGGATGAGGCGAATGTTCACATTTATCCCATGCTGGATCAGCTCATCGAGGGTCATCAGTGGCTCAAGAACAATTTGAATGTAACGCCCAAGGTGGGCTGGTCCATCGATCCATTTGGACACGGCAGCACGGTGCCGTATTTGCTATCCGGCGCCCAGTTCGAGGGCGCCATCATCCAGCGCATCCACTACGCCTGGAAACAGTGGTTTGCGCGCCAACAGAGCGGCGATTTTATATGGACGCCCTACTGGCGTTCGCCAAAGGGCCAGGGCAAGCTATTAACCCACAATATGCCCTTTGACATATACTCGATAAAAGGGTCCTGCGGCCCACATCCATCCATATGCCTGAATTTTGATTTTCGCAAAATACCGGGTGAATACACCGAGTACTCGCTGAAGGCGCAATACATCACCGACGAGAACGTGGAGGAGAAGGCCCAGCTGCTGCTGGAGCAATATTCACGCACTGCCTCCCTGTTTCCGCACAATGTCGCCCTAATACCCGTCGGCGATGATTTCCGCTATAATAAGGAGCGCGAGGTGGATCAACAGTATCGCAACTACAAGAAGCTCATCAGCCATATAATGGCCAACCGGCGATTGTACAACGTGGACATTAAATTCGGCACGCCCAGTGATTACTTTGAGGCCATACGTCAGCGGATGGGCGACAGACAGTTCCCCAGCTTCAAGGGTGACTTTTTCGTCTACTCGGACATTTTCTCGGAGGGCAGACCCGCCTACTGGTCGGGCTACTTTACGACACGGCCCTTTTATAAGCTATTGAGCGCCGAACTGGAGCACAATTTACGGGCCGCCGAGATACTGTTCACGATTGCCTACAACACGGCCAGACAGTCGCGGCACGAGGACGCCATCAAGATCTATGAGAAGAATTATGAGCAGATTATCCACGCCCGTCGCAATTTGGGCCTGTTCCAGCATCACGATGCCATCACCGGCACATCGAAGGCGGCGGTGATGCGCGACTATGCGATGCGTCTGTTCGACAGCACCCAGAACATGGTCAAGATGCAGGAGGCGTGCCTGGAGCTGTTGCTCCAGAACAGCAGCTCGCACGAGCACGGCTTTCTGCTCAGCGAATTTGAGCGCGACAATTTCAGCAAATTGCCACGCAAAATGCCCATACAGCTGACCAATCCTAATCCCAGTGGCAGTGACAATGGCAGCGATGAGCCCGCCAGCAACAACTTGGCCACGGACGAGGAGAAGGAGGCGGCCGAGGAGGCAGCCGTGCCGCTGGCCAAAAACGCGGAGGCCAGCTTTGTGCTCTTCAATGCGCTCACCCAGAAACGCATCGAAATTGTCACGCTGCGCGTCCAACAGCCAAACGTGCGCATCTACAACGAACACGGCGTGGAGCTCAATCACATCCAGATCAATCCCGTGTGGAACATCACCGACGTCTACGAGCAGGGCTTCAATACACTGCCGCAGACGAGCAGCGGCAATGCCGGCCGCATACGGACCTCCACGCGCCAATACGAGGTCATGTTTGTGGCCGAACTGGAGCCCCTCTCGCTGACCACCTACCGCGTCCAGGTGGACCAGTTCAACTACAAGCGCAACATCGCCACCATCTACTGCGATGACTGCACGGAGAAGCCCAACGTGGCCGAAGCTCAGCAAGCAACGGGCTCCTCCACGCCGAGGACCAACAATGTGGTCGAATTTGAGGCCAAACCGAAGCCAGCGGGTAAGAAAAGGCAAACTAGACAATAATATAAACATTAACACAAAAAGAATAAGAATAATCATATGAAAAGTAGGCAGAATAGCAAGAAAAAATAAGCCCTATAGATAATAAAAATCCCCTATGAAAAAGAGATTAATTATAATTGTATTATTATTTAATAATAATCAACACGAATTTCTTATCCAATTTAAAAATCAATGTTAATTTTGCTTTAACATCATCAGATCATGCCAATTTAAAAATGAATCCATAATTTTATATAAATATTTCGGATATTGATATAGAACATTTACATACAGTCTGGTCAAAATATATACACACATAGTTTATTGATAAAAACAACGTATATGTCATAATATATAATGCCAGCTATATAATACAGCGATTTATTGGGGTAACTGTTTCTGATAACATCCAAACTTTTCTTTATTAAAAAAAAATATAGTAACATTTTATTGTAGTATTAAGCTCACATTATTATCTGCTCTTTACTATTATAAAAATAAATTTTTTAATCGATCGAGCAATTTATATTTTCTAAATGACTTTAACAAACATTATTTAAAACTGTTTAAAAAATTTGGTATATTTATTTTATTTAATGTTTACCCTACCAGGTGACATCCAGCTGGAGAATGCCAACATGCGTTTGCTGTTCGACGAGAAGAGCGGCTTCCTCAAGACCATCACCAGGAAAAACAAGAAGCAGCAGCTGCTCCAGCCGATGCAGTGCGCCATCAAATTCGCCGCCTATCGCAGTGCCCAGTTCCACTCGGGCGCGTATCTTTTCAAGACGGATCCCGAGCAGAGCGAGGCCGAGAAGGATGTGCTGGATCAGTATGAGGATGTGCGCATCATAATCACCTCGGGTCCCATTGCCAGCGATGTCACGGTTATCTATGGACCCTTCCTGGCGCACACTGTGCGCATTTTTAATACGCGCACCCACTTGGATGCGGCTATATATATAGAGAACGACATAGACTTTGAGCCGCCGCCAAAGAATCGTGAAACGGAGCTCTTTATGCGTCTGGTCACAAACATTGATAACATTGCGCCCGCGCCGCTGCAGCGTGATCCGCTCAAGGAGCCAACGGATACGAGCATACCCGAATTGCCCATTTTTTATAGCGATCAGAATGGTTTTCAATATCATCAGTAAGTAGGATTTCCATTAATAATTTAATCAGTGCCTAAATTTGCCTTTGGTTACCCAACAGGCGCATCAAGGTGCCAGCGATTGGCATTGAGGGCAACTATTTCCCCATTACCTCCGGCGCCTTTCTGCAGGATACACGCCTGCGTCTGACGCTGCTCACCACACACGCCCAGGGCGCGGCCAGCTACGAGCCCGGCCAGCTGGAGGTGATGCTCGACCGTCGCACGCTCTACGATGATTATCGGGGCATGGGCGAGGGCGTGGTCGACAGTCGCCTGACACGTCACAAGTTCTGGCTGCTGGTGGAGGACATGCCGCCGGGCCAGCATGTGGATAATCCGCCCAGCTATAAGGTGCTGAGCCTGCAGGCCCAACAGTTGGCCAATGGACTGCGCTACCCGCCGAATATCTACTTTCTGAGCAATTTTGAGCAGCCACAGCCGGCGCTACAGCCGCTGGTGCGCCTGCTGCCACATGGCGCGCTACCCTGCGACGTCCACCTAACCACGTTGCGCACGCTCTCCGAGCCGCAGCTGCAGCTGTTTCCGTCCGCATCGGCGCTGCTGGTGCTGCACCGGCAGGGCTACGATTGCAGCGTTAGCTCACAGCATCTGGATATGAGCGACCTGTGCCCGCTGACGGGCAACGGCTTGGGCGACGTGCAACTGGGTGAGCTGCGTCTGCAGAGCATCGAGGCTACCAGCCTGACGGGCATGCACAAGCACTTGCAGCCGCAGAGCTTGCGCTCGCTGGCACAGGTCACTCTGGAGCCGATGGAGCTGCGCACCTTTAATCTCACCTTTCTGTAACTGAACAAAACTGAAGCACCCCCGCCAGCCGGCAGCTACTTTAGCGGCCTCCCATTTCGCGTTGTATCTCATTTGTAACTACCTTAATTGTATTTATTTTGTATATTTAGACAAGTTCTGTTGTAGTCGAATTAAGTACGGACAAGTGCATGATGTTATTTAGCTTTATTTACAACGGTTATTTCTTTCTGTCTCTCTTCATGCGTCTCGAATTCTATAGCTCAGACATTTATAAAGTACAAAACCCCATAGAATAGCTGACTTATACCAAAACTACCAATGTGAAATATAATATCTGCAATAGACAAATTTCACTGCCCTTTAGCATTCCGTTTAATTAATTGCAACACACAATTAACTCTATGCTGTACGGTCCAATATGTTTCAACAAAATCTTAACGTTAAAATTTTTTTTTGTTCCCCAAAATTAATTGAAAAAAGAAAGAAAAGAAACACAATAGGTCATTTATAAACTTATATATATTTTGCACCTTACAATACCTTAAATTATTTTAGTTTCTAGTAAATTAATTCGTATACATAATTTACCTTAGCTTTACAATTAACGGACTCGAATAATTTGTATTAGATTACTTATATAAATAATTTCTCTAGCTAAAGACCAACAGGCCAAATCGGATCGAATTTCTTTTTTATATAATTCGCCTGTTTGAGCTTAGCTAAAATTAGTAGAACTTAAATATATATTTTAATTATAGCATACAAATATTTAGCAACAAATATTAAAACCAGCGTTTAGCGTTAATTTGTTCCGTTTTAGCCAGAAAATGTTGAATTTTTGTTGCCTTCTATTTAATTTATTTAGACTGATTAGCTTAAAATATACGCGAAAAGAATTCGAAATGATTTCTATGCTTACTTAGCGTAATTGATGGCATTAAACATTATGACAAATATCTCAATTAAAGGAAGACACTTTGAAATAGTTTAAGATTTTTAACGGACGTTGGATAGCAAAAAAGTTAAGCCAAATATTGAAGTACATTTATATTTACCCTATACCCCACTCCCTATACATTAGCATACTAATCATAAGGCGCCTGTTCGCGAGTTCTTTGCATTATATTTTGTGTGTATATAGTTCTTAAATGCACGGTAAAAGATAGCTCTAATATAAAATCTTCACTAATCCATTTAGGCTAAGCCATTACCTGTACTGTACTTTATAAACGTAAACGAATCTTTGATATAAAATACATACACAAAAAAAACCACAGTTACTAATAAAGCAGAAAAAACGAAAGCCTCACATGTACCGAAAAAAAACAAAAGCATCCAAATCAAGCAAAAACATAAAGAAAATACGTAGAGTACACAATATATAAACAAACAAACAAACAAAAAAATACAAAAGTTAAGGCAAACTTAAAAGACATTTTATGAGTTTGATGCATAATCAAAAATATATTTATATTTAACATTATATGGAAAAGTTAGCATGACACATTTATGTAATTTTATGAATACAAAGTGAATAAAGTATTAATTGAAACCAATGAAATAAGCGTGTATTTTGAATTAAATCTAACATTTTGTATACTGAATCTATAGTAACCTATAGTAACTTGGCACCTTATATAAATATATTTTAAGCAAAGGGTAACAATTCTTAAATACCTAATATTTATACATATTTTTCGGTGACTTGTTCGACTTTTTTTCAGAGTTTTTTATTTAACAGGTAGTTAGTCGGAAAGGATAATATTTCTTAAGATAATTAAACTTTCTACTTAAAATTCAATTTATAAATTTCTAAAACAATATTTTTACCACTTCCGCAACAGTTTGCTGATTTAATTTACTGCTCTAATTTACTTAAAAGCCCTAAAATATGTTACAAATTTAAAAAATCACACACGTTAGCTTTGCTACTCATCAACAGATGGCGATGTTGACGCTTTGAACAAATTTAAATTTTGCGCGAATGATTTTCAGTTCACAACAGCTTTGTGTTTTCGTTTTGAATTCAGGCATGAAATAAACGTCTTAAAAGTTATTTGACTCTAAAAACAAAAAACGCAAACATGTCAACAAAGAGCGCCTCGCTTTAATATCAAAGAACAGCTTATAATGAAAGGAACAAAGGCCCTCTCCGTACATATATATGTACAGATTATTGCCTGCTTTTACTTGAGGCATTTACATACTCAATCAAATTAATTATTATTATATTTTTTGATTTTGAGTATTACGCGCAATTAAAACAAAATTGTGTTTGTCTCAATGATGTTTAAGTGAGCATTGAGTAAATATTTATATTGTGTTCTAATCGAAATTAAACAAGGAACATATGACGCATTACTTAAAGCTAGACATGATTCTAGACTTAGCGAGACTTAACAAAGAAAAAAAAAACGTTATCCATTAGTTTAACAACATTGCTATTTGCTTAGTCGGGCACCACTTCGTACATGTTTGCGCCCTTCTTGAGTAAATAGCCTCCCATGTTGGCAATCTCCACCAGCTTTGTGATGCCCACTACGATGCCCGCACGCATGCCGATCTCCTTGAGCTCTTCGAACTCAAAGATGCGCCGCCCGAGCGCCGCCGAACGCAACTGCATCATGTGTACGAAGTTTTGCAGCTGTGAACTTTTGCCGGAACTGCTCGACGCGCCTGTTTGCGCAGCGCCGAGGCGTGTCTGCGCCATGCTCTCCGTCAGCACAGCGATCACATCGCGCACGTGCAGCGGCGTCACAACGCTGGACAGATCCAGGCGGGCACGTGCCTGGGAGAGGCTAATCAAGCCGAGTAGCTGTCTGCAAATAGTTGGAAAGGAAGACATAAAAGAAAAGTTCGTAAGAAGTTCGTTGCTTAAGTCTTTCGTTCTTTGTGTGTAGAAAAAAATGCGTTGCCAAATTCATTCGTTTTGTTTGTTTAATTTCTACAACTTTTGGAATTTTCCTCTAGTTTCTGTTTGTCTCAATTATTATTTAGCGTGTTGCCAAAATTAAATTTTCATTATGCTTTAGCCGCTATTCAGCATAGTCATTAAAAGTTTAAATTTTGTTTTGACAGCGCCTATGGCCAACGTCTGACACGAAAACCTTACGCATCATCATCATCAGCTGAAGAATACCTGTTTCTGTTCTTTACACTTATTTGTAAATTTCTATATATGTAGTTTTGGCCATATACGCGCTAAACTTATGTTAATTATTTGGCAACTTGTACGCACTTTGTATATATTATGTGGTCATAGAACATTTGATGGCACCATATCCCTGGCACCCTATATGGTCAATTAATCTAATAACAATATTAAGGGCTCAAACGTGTTTAATAGAGTTAAACTAATCATGCCCTATAAATCTGTTGCATGTGGGCGCATCGAACATGTTCCAACGCATTTGCGCGGAAGAGTTTTGAAACGTTAATAAACGAAAATTATTACAGAGATGCTGGCCAACTGGTCGCTGGCTAGCCCAGCGGCGAACCGGGCTCAAATCGAGCCCACCATACGGCAACGACAACGACAACGACAACGGCAACGGCACGACACGCACCTTTCATTTAAATGTATAAATTTTGTATTTTCATTCTCGGCCCGCACGTTGGCGAGCACGGTTCGATTTAATTTCCATTTCGGTTACGTCGGCTGGTTCATGTCGCGCTTCCAACGCACTGTGGAAAAGCGCATTGAAAGCGGCTAATATCGGAAGCAGAGCGCAGTTGGCATTGAAGCGGCTATTGTTTAATGCTCAGGTTTTTTTTGGTTGATGCAATTTAAGTTGCCCAGCAGCGAGAGATTTTTTGTCGGGTGTCGCAAGTTTAAAGAGTTTCTCATAAAAACAAAACAACACAAAAATATTCAAAAGTGCATCAAATACAATTAAGTAGGTGTTGTTGTTGATATTGTTATTGTTATTGTTATTGTTATTCGAAGTGCATCAACATGTGGCCACTAAAGCTCGTTATCACCTGTAGCGTACTCCTGGCAGCCGTTCAATGCTTCGAGATGAACAGTAAGTAATCCGGAATCTATTACGATATGCCATTGGGTATTGGTTATTATTATTGTTATTACAGCCGGACTTTTTATACATTTATTTATTTTTTTGCTGTCACTAATAAAATGCATTTGTTGCACGCGCACGCAACAAATGTTGGGCGTAGACAGCGCAATTTGAATATAATCAAATTATTCTAATTACAATGGGTCAGTTTAACAATTACGACATTTTGTGATATGCCTGATAATTGCTGATATAATATGCAACTAGCTGTGATAAATGCGCAAAATATTTATAAGTTTTCAATTAATTGTAGCGATTTAGTTTTAAAATTATAAGGTTTATACAAGTTCAAGATCTCAAATATAGTACCTGTAATTATATTTCTAGTTGAACATACCTTTCTTTAATATGCAATAGACCGGATTTGTAACTACGTTTTTATAACAGATTTTTTTATGTACATACAATTCACAAATTAAGTATAAAATGCATTTGTATATAGATAAAAAAATATATAGTTACAAAGTTTACATTTAACCAACAATTACAGCCAAAAAAAAATACAGAAATTCAATAGTTAAATAATTAATTTTGGTTAGCTGACTAAACATATTTGTTCAATTTACTATATCTCATTAAACAATTTACATTCATTAATTATATAATTATTTAAATGATTCTATTTTTTAATTCATTTTGCATTGTATAAAGTTAAATTGAAGACTGAAATAGGCCGGAAGCCCATAAAGAAATAAAAATAAAGTGGCAGAGTGTAAATTTTTCTAAACAAATTGTTTACGTAAATATTAATGAACAAATATAAAATGATCTTAAATTTTTAACATACTCCTCGCTCATGATTTAAAAACAGTGACAATGGAATATTGTTGACAGGCACTTGCAGTTTGCATTAATGAAAGATGATTTGACAAATCCGCACTAGATATATAAGAGGATTGCTACTCAATTATCGTAAAGGTTTTTTATGAGCAGTCAATGTAAACATTTTAAGAGGATTTTTTACAGTTGATTTAGTTCTTTCTTCCTTTTATGGGTTCTAATTAAAAATCGGAATTTTTTTTGTTTTATTTAGCTTGACATGCTTTGTTGAACGAATCGCTCAGTCAGCGATTATAATTCAATCACTTTCGTGTTTTGGCAACTAAAACAAAAAAAAATAATTTCCTCGTTGCAATCGGGTGTCACCGACTGCGCAATAGTCGTTCGTTAAAACACTCATAAGTATTTTTATATTTAAATAATATTGAGTTCATACAAAAAATGTCTGCCATATTTTGGGAATCTAGCTTAAAACTGTAAAAGTTTTTACATTTGATTGATTTGCGATATATTATCGATTCAGACTGCCAGCACGACGATTGCAGAAACCCAATATACTCTTCACACTGCATGTAAAAAGAGGAAAATCTTGAAAATCGTTCTACCCGAGGCAAAAACAAAATGACTTTGCATTATTTGTTTACTAATTTAAACATCACACAAATAAATAAAAAAAAGTTTTTATTTTGCAAAATTTTTAAGCACTTGTGATTTCTGTTTTGTTTGTGAATATAATTTAAATAAATTTCTTTGTGATGTGCTGGAGATCTGACAAAGTTCAAATTAGAGTTCATCATGAATTATTATTCAAAGAGTTCATTAGCATATTCGAGTTCAATTTTGCATAAAAAGGAATTATTGCAACTTGTGTTCTTTTCAACAAAGATCCACTTCGAGCTCCATAATATTTTTAAGCAGAATCGCAGAAAAACAATAATGTCCTTTCATATGCTTTTGATAAACAGATTAAATTTGCAATTTATTTTCTAAGAGATTAAATAAAACCCACAAAGGTGAAGCACCTTAAATTCAAGTTCAAGTTTGTGTCCTCAGTCTTTTCGACTGGCAGTTAAAACAAGTTTTCTTTCTTTCTTTTATGAAAACCCATTAAAAGCTGAAGTTCGTGAAGTTTGCTCCAGAAATTTCTTTACACGGATCTTAATATTCGCAGAGGTGAAGCTAATTCAAGTTCAAGTTTGTGTCCTAAGTCTTTTCAACAAAGTCAGAATTTGCAGGCAAACGAGTTTCCCTTCACCTGACTGATCGCCGGAGCAGATATAGTTAGTTAATGCTGCATGTTACTCGATTGATATGTGGGATTTTATTGCAGCGAAACTAGTTTTGCTCGCTGAATCATGCAGCCGACTTCCTTAATGATGCGCACTTCTGTTTTGCATCCACAGTGACGCAGTACTACGAGATGCCGCAGCTATACGACTTTGATGACTACGATCGCTGCCTGCACGAGTTCGGAGAGGGTACCTATTGCTTTGTGCGCGCTGAGGTGCAGCCGAATAGCACAGCGGCCGCTTGGCGCGCCATCCAGGAGATCTCGAAGTATGATCGCCATCATTTTGATCATCGCCAGCTCTACTTTGGACTGTGCGTGCACAAATGTGAGGCGCAGCTAGCGACATTGGATGCAAATGCCGTGCAACAGCTACAGGCGGGACTTCTCACAGACAATGCCAAGGTAAATAATACATCTATTTTTTTTTTGTTGTTTTTTGTAAAAGTCATTTGATTATCTCGAGTCAACTTCTGGCAATGAATCAGAAATTTCAAAAAACATACAAATTAGCAGCTTCAGCCTATTTGATTGGTTCAATGATATTCTATCAGACTTATAGTTTAAATTTAATTAGCACAGTCATATGAAAATATATACAATTGATTTATATGCATATAGCTTTAAATCGAAAACCGCTTTTCAATACATTTCGAAGATCGCACACAATTTAATTTAATTTTACGCCTTTGCCCAACCGCCGCCAGTTGCACCTCAAAGAAAAACAATGATTTCAAAATCTCTCGCAGCTACCAAGAAAACGATAAAAGCACAAAGCAAAACAAAACGAAACAAACGAAAATAAAGTGTTGAATGAAAAATAAAAATGCCCAAACTAACAACAATAAAGGCAAATGCATGCACGAAATTTACAAAAAAACAAACAAAATGCCGAAAAATGCATTTAATTTTGGCTATAGAGAATAATTTGTACCCTATCCAAGTTACAGCTGATGGGTGAGTTTCTTAATTACTGAAATGTGTGTGGGCTTTTTTTTATGTATATGTAACAAACGGATTTATAGCGTCAATATACCCTAGAGCAAAGCTAAAACAACACAGTTTATTCAACTCAACGATGCGCTTGGCAGTGGCTTAATTAAAAGGAGTGCTAAGTGCATAAGATAATAATATTGCTACGATTGATAGAAAAATACAACTTAATTATATATTTCACAAACTAATTTAAAAATTTACTACAAATCTTAAAGCAATATACTATTGAATTATACTTATTATATTTTAACGAAAATAATTAACAAGAGATTAGTTCATGTTTGATCAGTTTGAGGTTTGATTTTTGACAGCAGCTCTTCAGCCGCAGCTAAAGTGTAAATCAGTTGTTAGCTTATCAAGACCCGGGAATCTGATGCATAATTAATCGCTGCGATTGAGGAAAACCCAATGATTGACTGATGTCAGTTGCTGCGGTAGCCAATAAAATGCAGTTTGACACATTTTCGGTTATACAAAAGCCGCGTGTGCCACTTTAATGTTAGGCCCAAATAAAACTGGAGCTGCTGCATTTCTTTCAAGGTCAAGGCTGTGACATTTAATGGCCAATTTGATGGCAATCTGTTGTGGCATCTGTTTAACTTTGTTCGTTTGTTTGCTGGTTTGTTTGCAGGTAAACGTGTATCTGGAACTATTCGCCATGGAGGAAAGCAATCGGGCGCGTTTTAATGGCCTGACCAACGCCTGCCTCAACTGGCGCTTGCAGCAGCGCAACTTTGGCGTCCAGGCCAAGAGCGTGGTGGAATATTGTGATACGACAGCGACAGCCGGCAAGGTCACCGAAGAAGGTAAGTGAGAAGGTGGTAATCGTTGATGGAACGGGAATCTTTTTGAATGATAAAGCTATGTTTAGAAGATTGCATATATAACAAAGTGAGGGTCACCAGAGAAAATGTATATTATTATTATATTTCATTTTGAAAAGTTTTTTAGCTAGTAATTGTTATTATTATTTTTTTTTTTTTTAATAAGTTTGGATTGAATCAGGATAAGCTATATTATTGTCTTTAGTTATAAACAATGAACACAAACATTTTTTAAGGTAGCCTGTTATACGAAGCCGTATCCACACTTATGCAAATCATCTAAAGAGGACTGCTGATTAGCTTTAAAATTAATATTAAAAGCGTATTGAAATATACGCTTATAAATATATTAAGCGCATAATTAAATTTGTTATTGATGAGTTTGATTTACAAATCAGTAAATACAAACATTAAAAAAAGTAGTCCGTTAGTAATAATAATAATTTTCTTAAATATATATTTTGAGCATAACTTATTTTTAGTTGATTAGTTTAATCAAGATATCGTAAACATCAAGATATCGTTTTTGGTCGATGGTTTCTATGGGTGAAATATGATCAACTATTCATACTAATAAAAAATATATTCATTTTATTAAATACATATGAACTATATATTTCTTCACAGATGATGCCTGGAATTTGGGTTTCTACGTTGTGCTCTGTGGCCTCATCCTGCTGGCCTGCCTGAGCAGCCTCATCGATTTGCATTTGAAGCGCCGGCGCCACGATAAAATGTTAAAGGAGCGCGATCATTATAAGACGCCGCCACGTAGCGTGGCCACACGGCTGCTGCTCACGTGCAGCGTGGCCAGAAACTGGTATCGCTTGAATCAGGAGCCAAATGGCAAGATCGGGCGCGAGTTGCGTTTTCTCGATTGCTTTAAGTTCTTTGCCATGTTTCTGGTGATCTTTGCGCACACCAATTGGGTGATCTATGAGGGCGCCATAAGCAATCCACAGGACCCGGAGCGCATGCTGCACACGGCCGCGGGCACCTTGCTCATCTCTGGCTCCCTGATAACAGTCACATTTTTTGTGATCAGCGGCCTACTGCTGACCATCAATTGGCTGGCGGTGACACGCGCCGTGGCTGATCACAAGCCGGAAACGTGGAGTCTCGCCAAATATGCGGCGCTCTTTGTCAAGTTCAATGTGTTTCGCTATATACGGCTAACGGTGCCCTACGGCTTTGTGCTGCTGCTGAGTGGTGTTTACTTTGAGAACGCCGGCGGTCCGCTCTGGCGGCACATTTACGAGCGGGAGCAGCTCGCCTGCCGCAAGAATTGGTGGACCAATTTGCTCTTTATCAACAATTATGTGCGCACCGATGAGCGTGTAAGTTAAGCTGGCGGATTAGTCGCATTCCCAAGCGCTCAAACCTGGTTCTCCTCCATTTGTAGTGCCTGCTGCAGGGCTGGTATTTGGCGGCGGATACACAATCCTTTGCGCTGAGCTTGCTGGTGCTGATGCTGGGACACCGCTTTGGACGCTGGAGCAAGCAGCTCTATGGTCTCGTGCTGACCATCTTTATGCTGCTGCCCGCTGTGCTGACCTATATCTTGGATTATTATCCCATTTTTCTGCCCACGCCGCAGTAAGTGAAAAGCTGCCCAGTTCGGTGCAATTCCATTTACGATTTCCCACTTGAACAGAACGCAAAAGGATTCGTTTATTGGTGATCGACAGTTTACGGAGTTTTACACATCCTTCCAAATGAACTTTGCCGCATATTTCTGTGGCGTCCTGGCGGCCATTGCATACGATCAGCTATCCCTGAAGCAATACAAACTGAGGGAGCTGCGCAGCTTTCAGTTCTTGTGGTTTACACTGATTCCGGTTGGTGTCCTGTGGCTCTTCACCGCGCATCCCATTTACCAGCATTATTATGCGGAAACGCCGCGCATTTGGGGCGCCGTCTATGCGACCGTTCAGCGTAATCTTTGGGGCTTTGGCCTGGGCATATTCGTTGTGGGCATGGCTGCCAAAGTGGGTTGTAAGTACAGTTCCAAATATCGTTTAGTAACCAACAGTTACATTAAAATAATTCAAATTTCACTTTTAACTCAGGTTTAACATTAATATTTTAATTAACTAGCTTTTTGCGTAATTAGAGTTTGAGTTTTTAATTGCACTTTAAGACTTTTATTGGATTACATTGAATAACTGTTAATAATGAAAAATTAATCAGTTTAATTCTTATTATTATTGTAATTATATTTGCGTGATCAAATTTATTTTAATTACTTATAAATCATTAAAAAGTAATTAAAATTGCAGTTGAAGTTTCCTGTTGAGCTGATTGCTGGCATTTAAATACTTTTAACTTTCAATATTTACTTTGCTAGCATTTATTACATTTAATTACCAACAATTACTTCTGAATATTTAAACTAATTATATTATGATAAATTATATTCACATTATTGCTGGCTTTTCAATGCTCACAATTATTTTCAGTAAAATACTCAAACTTTTAATTACCAATTAGTTTGGAATGATGTAATTATTACATTATGTTTAATTAACCAATAACTTTGGTCTAATTGAACTATAATTACAAATAATTGGCTCTTTTTTCAGGGATTCTACGCAAATTTGCCTGCCTGCCCATCTTTCGAGTGCTGGGTCGCCTCACCTATGGCGCCTTCATCGTGCATCTTTTGGTGGCACGTGTGGCGCTGGCAACGGTCCGTGAGCCCATCTATTTTGGCACGGGCACCATGGTGAGTCAAGAGAATTTTTTCCTGTCAGAACCCACTTTTTTACTACATATTTAATATGTTTTTTACAGTTTGCTTACATCTTCTACGTGTTGTGCGCCTCGTATTTGAGTTCACTGGTTTTGGCCATATTCGTGGAGTTGCCTGTATCATCGTGCCTCAAACTGTTGCGTTAGTCGAAGATTAACTAACATAATGATGACATATGCTTACAGTGAAAGCTTCAAGATAGAGTTAACTACGCATTAGTGTATACCGTAAAAAGATAGCTTAAAGCTTTAGACAAGCTTTCAGAATATCAGCTGGAACAAAGATTAATTTGCTTATTATTTCAGTGAGCTTTCAGCTGAAAACTAGTGAAAGAAAATCAATCGTGTATTCAAATAAGTAAGAATTATACTTGGCATACTTAATCTAATGCTTGATTGAGACTTAAAGCAGGTGTCATCGTTGCATAAATTAAACTTTTTAACTTATACTAAAGATCTTTCGTAGTTAGAAACCTTACATTTAAATTACTTAACCTAAATAAAGCCAGAGAAAGGCAAATAAATACCAATTAATTCTTAGTAATTATCTTTATCGAAATATATATATCGAAAGTGTATTCAAGAGCGAAATCACAAAAAGGGTAACTCACTAAATGAAAGAAATGTTTTTCTTTGTTAAGCCCAGAGCCCATTTAAAATATATATAGAGTAGACAGAAAGAGGCGTCTTCGACCTTGAGTTGATTTAGCTTTTCTTTCCATCCGACCCTCTGTATAAATCTATTTCAGAAGCTTATCGATGGCAGATGCATATTAATGAACGATAATAATTGATTTAGATTATAATGAATAAGAATTTTGGGTTGGTTATCTCCTAGATTATAAAAGCTAGCTGGTTTACATAAATATTTGAATATTTTTTAGCACTTAAATCATTGAAAACCAAGAGCAGGATTGGTTAAGAAACCAGATGTTAAAGAAAGTAAGTAATTTACATGCTTGTACTTGAGAACTCACCCAATGCCAAGTTGGCTTTGCTCGTGCTCCTTCTCGCTGCGCCGGCACAGCTCGAGGAAGTGCCGCTTGATATCATTGGCGGCCGGATCGTTAAGCAGGGGATTGACATTCTGACGCGCGTAGGCAATGAATTTCTTGATCAAAATGGGCGGCAACAGATCCAACTTTCCATCCTCGAGGACATTGTACTCGAGTCGTCTATCTAGATCATAATCCTGCTGCATAATGCTATCCTTCTCATCTGCAGCCGCTGCCTCAGTGGGACCATCATAGAAGGTGCCCTCACACATCGATTCATTCGTCTTGGGCTTGAGGGCATAGCGGGCGGCGATCTGTTCCCGCTTCTTTGAGCCAGCGTGCAGGGCACGCACATGCTCCGTCAGAGAGATATCGCGAGTGGTCGATGGCCTGTCCAGCAGCACGTAAACCAAATGGAACTCTTTAAGCAGAGCGGATGTGATGCGTATATTCTGCAGCAAGTAGCGCGCCTGATCGTACTGACCACGCTGCGGATTGGCGCACGCAATGATCGAGGGCTGCGCCTCGAAGGTGCCAAAGACGCCCGGCAGCGGCATATAAAGCTGCCCGGCCTGCATGCTCTGAAGCAGCAAGGTCTGCTTGGAAGCTAACTTGTCCACGCCGTCCACTAGGCAGTGGCCAGATGTGCTAGCCGATAGCAAAGCTCCCGCATCCATAACGCGCTTATTGCGACCACTGAATCCGATACCCAACTGATTGGCCGCCTGGGCGCCACGTTTGCCACTGATGTGGCTGCCACGTTCTGTGGCCTGTGCACAGTTCAACAGCAGCTTGGACTTGCCAATGCCGGGATCACCGACCAGCAGCACATTTATGCTGCCCGCATCGACGCCGCCGAGCAGCGACAACAGACACGCGGCCTTGGGCAGCTCGTGGCCGTGCAGTTCCGGAGCCAGCGATTGCACCAACAATTTGAAGCTGTTGGGCTCCGAGTTAATCATGGTGATGGCATCCAAGTCGCGTTTACTGAACTCGCGCTTCACGTGTCGCGCCTTCTGGACGCTGCATGCATGCAAATATACCTGCAAATCCCCGTCAGAAGTGGACGTCTTTTCGCTATTGTCGCACAGTTCGCGCATCTTCAAAATGCCCGACACGATTACCTCCTGGCCCACGTGCACGACATCCACAAGATCGTGACGCAGTTCAATGTCCAGTTGACCGGGCAGCGTGTTGTCATAGTCCGTCAGCAGCGATAGGCTGGACTCCTCCAGGCGTATGATCTGGCGCACCGAGAGGCGCGTATACGGCGAGCTGCGCAGCGCCAGAAAGTTATCCTTGGCGGCGCACTGCGGCTTAAGACAGTGATAGGGGCGTGGCGTGTAGTTGCCACGCTGGCGCAGCGACTGTTCCGTTTGGCAGCGGGTGCAGCGAAAGGCGTGCCAGGCCATGCCATAGGTGGGATCACCCACGCTGCTCACAATCCCACGCACCGCAAACAGGCTGTCCACACGCTCATGGCTAATGCTGCTGACCAGCTCCACGGGCACAAAGTCCACGGGACGTACATATATTTTGCGTATACGACCAGTACGCGGCACATACATAGTCTTGGTGGTAACTATGGGCAAGATGCTATCGGCCGCCTCCTCGGCAGCGTCCAGGCAACTGTTGACGACAACCCTGTGCATGGCCACTCCTATAGTGGCGAGCGTACGTATGGGTTGCTTTTGCAGATCATCTTGCAGCGTTGGCCACACCGCTTTCAGCTGCTCGTCAGGCAAAATGCCCGGTGCAGTTAGCTGAAAGAAACCAAATTGGCGTATCAGCACCACATCGTAAGTTTCCGGATTGCGCTGAAAGTGCGCCTCCACGGCAACAATGCGCTTGGCCAAATCGCTGTCGACCACGTACTCCTCGCGCAGAAAATACAACCGCCAGCCGGGACAAGCGGGAGGATTGTGTACGAGCAGACTGCGCACCTGCATCGCATCCTCGGGCGACACATAGTATTCGGGTCGCAAAAAACTGCAATCAATTGTCGCATTCGCTCCACGCTTGCGCTGTGAGCCGCCACCGGAACGCCCACGATTCCAGCCGCGGGGCTGTGCACCCGATCCACCTCTTAGCGGCGTTGTCTCCGGTGCCGTTACCGGTTGACAATTGCCGCCTGCCGGTATAACACGGCCATTGCGCCGAAAGTAGAAATAGGGACGATAGCCGCCACCGCCACGAGCTCTGCCGCGCACAAATCTGGACGGTGCACGTCCGCCTGCTGATGGATTCATTTTTAATTTACAGAAATACAGATTTTGAACCCGCGCAAAACAATTCACAAGTTTCGCGCTATACTTCTTCTTTCAGCTGTAGCTGTCGATAACAGTAATAAGCAATTGGGCAACACTCGTGTTATCGATTAAAATTTAATTGCAACTCATAAAACAAAAATTAATATTGTACTTAAATTGCAATCAACGTTGTTAGTTTAATTGCATCATCTTCATGTCACGCTCCAATGTGTCCACATGTGTGGGCAAATGTTGTTTAAAAACAACCTTAACCTTGGTCTTAAGCTCGTTAAATGTATCCAACACCAATTTCTCCTCTTCGTTGTTTTTGGCTTGAAATCCCTGTAGCTCCTGAAAGAAGTTAACACATTCATCCAACAGACGAATTTGCTTTAGTTGCAGCTCGGATAATTGCATTTGCAAAGCAGTTATCTTTATTATATGCTCATCGACACGCGTCAACATTGTTGAAATGGAGGCCAATTGTTCCTCATGTTGTGCATCCTTATTTCCAGAAGTATCATAACTTATATCAGCCAGATCATTTACATCTATGCCTGTATCATCAGCATATTCCATGTTCCTCGCCACGGGAGGTGGTGAAAGAAGAACTGGCTTTGGTGATTTCGTTTGCTCCTTTGAAGGCTTTTTAATCGCACCTTTGCCAGACAGCTGAAAAGCAAAATATAGCTTTTAATGTTATGCACATTATTTACTAGTTACCTGTTTTTGAGCAGTTTTTGGTTTATTCTTTTTCGGCATTTTGTAAAGCTCGTAAAATAACGAAAATTATTAATAAATGTTTTACTATTCCACCGAAGCAATTAAGCAATGTCAGAATGTCAGCTATTTTACAATAATGACAGTAAAATCATGGCACTTATATTTTACATTTACAAAATTTATTGGGCGCGCACTTAAAGAAAAGTAAAAAACTATCGTCAATTGGTCGATTAATTTATTAAGGTATAATTTGGTAGTTTATTTTAAATTCTGCTCTTTGGTATTTTTAAAATCACCAGACGCGTTCATACCGAACAGTTTTTTAGTGGGTGTACAAATATTTTACTGAAAACTGAAACTGAAATCTGTTTGATAGCCGCATATTATTGACTTCTCAAGATGCCGGTAAGTATTTTAGCTATTATGTATGACAACAAAGTCTTACAAAAATTTTACTTGTAATGTGCTTAGTTTTCTTTGAAACAATACCACACGCAAAGCAATTACGATCCTTATCTATTGTTTACCTATTCCCAGGCATACCACTCGCAAATCAAGGACTTTCGCCAACAGGTGGCCAATATGGCCATTCTGCCATTGCGTACCCAGGTGCGCGGACCAGCACCAACTGCCAACATTGAGAGTGACATTATTGATGAGTCACTGTATTTCTTCAAAGCAAATGTATTCTTTCGCACATACGAAGTGAAGGTATGTGCTTGACTATGTACAGTTATTGTATATACATATCTAATTTATTTAATTGATCGAAGTCGGAAGTGGATCGAGTGCTCATATATATCACGCTGTATATCACCGAATGTCTTAAGCGACTAACACGCTGTACGAGCAAGGCGCAGGGCCAACAGGAAATGTACAGCTTGGCCATATCCAAGTTCGATATACCCGGCGAGGCGGGTTTTCCATTGAATGCGGTCTATGCCAAGCCACAGACCCCACAGGATGCCGATTTGATGCGTCAGTATTTATTGCAGCTGCGCCATGAGACAGGCAACCGGGTGGTGGAGAAGGTATTCAGCACGGAGGATGGCAAGCCAAACAAATGGTGGACTTGCTTTGCGAAGAAGAAGTTCATGGAGAAGAGCCTGGCCGGACCAGGCCAGTAAACGTGAATATAGCAAAGGAATTTACAAGTGCATTATTCCAATATCGAATTGTATTATTTAGTTATGGCGAAATGTTTTTTTATTGTATTAGTATCAAATACAATAACCATGCAAATGCACTTTATTTTTTTAGGTGCGGATCGGGCAACGAAGTTCTTTTAATTGGAAATCTTTTCTAAACAAAAATTCTAATATATGTACAATAAAAGTTAACGGTAGAGATGGTCGGCCTGCAGATTAGATGCAATCTCCGATTCCCATTTATCGCCATTGCACAACAGCTTCTCCTTGTTGTAGAGCAATTCCTCATGCGTCTCTGTTGAGAACTCAAAGTTAGGGCCCTCAACAATCGCATCGACAGGACAGGCCTCCTGCAAATAAAAAAATATATGAAGCTATTTCGTTATGTGTATATAGCAGTCAATTACCTGACAGAAACCACAGTAGATGCACTTGGTCATGTCGATATCGTACCGCGTTGTACGCCTGCTACCATCGGCCCGCTCTTCGGCCTCAATTGTAATTGCCTGGGCGGGACATATAGCCTCACACAGCTTGCAGGCAATACAACGCTCCTCGCCGCTCGGATAGCGACGCAGAGCGTGCTCACCACGGAAACGTGGACTCAGCGGTCCCTTCTCGAACGGATAGTTTATGGTTGCCGGTTCCTTGAAGATGTGCGCCAGGGTGACGGCAAAGCCGCGGAAGAGCTCACCAAAGAACATTGAGGTCGCTGCCCGATCTGTGATATCTGCAAATTCCATGCTCAGCTCCTTGTTGTTCACATAAACGTAGCCCTTGTCCACATGTACAATGTCTTTGGGCTCGGTTCTCTTGGCAGCCAGCATGAGTGCACCATTGGTGCCGAACATACGCTGACCTGTTCACAAAACATTTTATAAGTGAATTGTCTCAACCAATATTTCGAATATTGCAGATTTGTTTTGCTATGACATAAGGTTACATAACCTCATTCAATGAAATTTGCAGGAAATATGTTTATTGATTTTTAATTAAGTGCACACCGTGCATTTCACTAACCATTGCGAGATGCTGTATAAATTCGCATTGTTAGCGACATGTTTGCGGCACACAAATTAATTGTTGGAAAGCTGAACTACAATTGTTTTGTTGTGGTATTTTTTGGTCGATAGACAATTTTAAACCAGGTCTGGCAAATAGCACGGATTTTTCGATAGTTTCGAAATACATATATACGATAATAATCGAGTATATGCGCTTATTTTCGATTAGTGTGTTGTTGAACAGCTAGGGAGCAAGTTGTTTATTGTCAAAGTATTCTTTAGTCAGAAAAAGTCTGGAAATTCATTTAAAGAAAAAATCGTGTTTGTATGTGCCATTTGTTAATACCGCGTCTGTGTGAATATTAATAGGCTATTTTTGTATCAAATCGTAGGTTAATCACATCTGAATTCCAAAACTGTGACGACATCGCTATTTTTGTGTTGGTAAACAAATTTCGCAAGTTGACGTAAGCATGTCGGATCTATCCTATCTGGACACGATTTCAAACAAGGAGCTGCATGACAAATGCCTGGAATATGGCCTGCCCAATATACCGGTCACCAATTCCAGTCGCAATGTTATTTTGCGTCGCCTGCGCTCCACCATTTTAGGCATCCCAAGTAAAAATGCTTCTGCCGCGACAAAGAAGACCACTAGACGTGAAACCGTACACGCCAGTAAGGCGACACCGCCAGCCGCAAAGAACACGAACGTACAGCGTGCGGCAGGTAAAAGTCCAGGCCGCAACAACAACAATAACGTTCACAGTCGCCGCACAATAGCTGCAACGCCCAGCGAATTTTACCCGCTGGACAGTTCGTCTGTGCGCTCTATTCAAACAACAACAACGGTGTCCGATGTGGGCTCGCAGTCTGAAGATAATACACAGTCCGATAATGATGATTTCTACCTGGTAAACTCGCCAAGCTTTAAACCCCCGACACGTAATAATACATCTCTGCGTCGCTCGGTTTCGTTGACGAAATCTGGCGTGTTAACCACCTCATATACACGCGAGGTGCAGCAACCACAATACGAGTCAGCAGAAAATGATGAGCCACAAAGCTATACGTATCAGCGTCCACAGGTGTCGATGGCGCCTGGTCCCGTGCACCAGCTGCCCGTCTATGAGCCGCATATTGAGCGTAGCTATCGCCCGGAACTGTCTCGGCAGAGTCTGACCCAAACGCAATTGAACTCAACCAGCTATTCTGAAAGTCCAAACGAGTACAATGAACCGGCTGTGCGCCAGGCGCCACGCAACACGTACAGCGGTTCCCCGGCGCCTTTCAATTTGGGCGGCATGGCCACATCATCGGTAAGTCAACGCCAGACGATTGGAGACAGCGGATTTGCAAGAGGTCGCCTTCTGCAGCCCACTTACAAGGTGAACACGCTGTATCCGCAACTGAACGAGTTCTACAACCAGCAAAACAGCTCGACACAGCCCATGGAAGTGGACACGGACAGCGAATCGGAGGCGGAGATACGGCAGCAACAGCGACGCCTGCAACAGCAGCGTTCTCCAAGCGACAACATCGATTCGCCATATTTGAGCCACTTTTCGCGCCATCTGGACACCAGGAAGCGTTCTTCGCCTCTAGCTCGGCCTCAAATGCGCTCCAGCATTCGCAAGGAGGACAAAAACATATTGATGCAGCAATTTCGTGCGCTTATTGTTTCCCTGGATAGTCAATATCATCTCAAATTTTATTTCTTTCTAACGTTGGGTGTTATGCTGGCCACGTTAATTTATGTGATAGTAACACCCGCTGTCTGAATCATGACTCGATATATACATAAATGGTAATGGTTCAATTAAATAATTTCTGAAATCTATAATACTATTGTATGTAACAATATCTTACTAATTTAACTACACGTTTAAATTTGTCAATATAAAATCGTTTTCCGGCTAATTGGAATCATTATTAATGCTCTGACACTATAAATCTGGATACTTAGGTGATAATACGATATACGAGCCAATTTAGATATATTTTTAACTATGAAATTTGTTTTTCATTTTATTAAAATCAAGATTTTCTAATAAAAACAACAACTATTTTTGCAAAGGATTCTATTTTTTTCGCTTAATTTTTTTTAATTCTAAAGAATAACTTTGCATTTTTAGTGATATAAAAAATCCAAAAATAATTGTTTCTTCTAAATTGTTAAATAAAATTCAAGTAAAAAGAAAAATCTGCTATTTTTGTTGTAACGAAAATTGATTACTCAAACTATGATTACCCAATAATAAATAATAACTTAGGAATCGCTGCTACATATGAACGTATAATATAAAAAGAACAAATTGTACGATATCGATTTTCGTAATTTGCGGGGGAAGGAGGGGCGTGGCCATGAAATTTTTTTTACCGATCTCTAAGTGAGGTGAGCAGTTATTTGCCTTGCAAATTTGGTGACTAGCTTTAAGACATCTCGCCCAGTCGCGGTTGTGAGGGCAGGAGGAGGAGGGAGGGATCGTTCTGTAATGTCTGCAGGAGCTTCCCAGTAATATACATATACCCCAAATTTGGTGACTGTAGCTTAAAAACTGTGGGAGATATATGTATTTCTAACTTTTTAGGGCGTGTGCGCTGGAGGCGTTAGAGTGGGCGTGGCCAGGATATCAAGGTCATTCCTTGGAGGAGGCCACCAGCTATCTTCATACCAAATTGGGGAGCTCTATCGTTAAAATTGTGGGAAATATTCAGCTATTATCGATTTGCGATTTGAGGTTTATCGTCATGTTAGTTATTGCCAGCCTCCCAGTGGGCGCGGGATAAAAATAAAAACAAAACCTTCTGTCTGAGGATAAGGGTGTACTCGTGGCTCGAAAATCAAATAATTATAAAAATTGAAGCAAAAATTTCTAGTGTGGCTTTTCAAGTGGTTTTTCGCTTTTGAACATCCACACGATTCAATGCCGAAGTCCAAAGAGTAATAATAACAAATACTCTATGCCACTTGCCTAACGTTGAGGAACACGTATTGAATTTAGACTGTTTCTCCACCCCTTTCCCGCTCCTCTTTGAACAACAATTTCTGTTTCACTTTTTCGCTTAATCTTTTTTTTAATATATATATATATAGATATAATTAGAAAAATGGACTACATTACAATTATTTTATTAAATAAACTAATTAAATTTAATTGTTTTCAGTGTTGTGTTTTTTGTGTCTTGCGTTTCAGTGATCGGACATTGTCTTTAGTCTACTATTTACACGCTATTTAAGAGTTGCAACACAAACAAGTGTAAAATCGTACAGTTTGGATTAGACATGGACAGCAAATGCAGCAGTTATTGGGCGTGAACAAGGAGAAGGTAGGGAGAGAAAGAGGGGGGAAACCTGTTAACATGACTGCAACGTGGAAGGGGATTTGGGGTGATAATCACATAAATCAAGAAAAACTTCGCTCAACAATGGCCACTGGTTGCAGTGCTTGACTCTCCATTTAATTGAAATGGAACTTGAATTGGAACGGCGAACCGTGCTGGAAGTGCGCAAATGGATCTGCGCCACGGAAGCCGTGCTGATTACTTTCAGGATCCAGGGGATCCTCGCCTTGATCGAACTGTCGCCGCTTCTCGGGATCTGTGAGCACCTCCTTCGCGGCGGCAATGTCAATGAACTTCTTTTCGGCCACCTTTTTCTCCTCATCCTTAAAATTGTCAGGATGCCATTTCTGTGCCGCCTTGCGATATGCTTTGACAATCTCCTGTTTGTTGGCATTACGCTTAACGCCAAGTATTTTATAATAATCACGACGTTCCGCCTGCTTTTGCAGTTTCTTCGCCTTCTGTATGCCCTCCTTGGCCCGGGAGTTGTTCTCATCGATCTCGAGCGCCGCCTGATAATCGTGTATGGCATCGTCGTACATCTCGCTGCCCAGCAGCGCCTCCGCCCGATCACAGTACACCTGAGCATCCTTCAGAGTGTCCAGCGCCAGTTTGCAGTGCGACAACGCTTTGCCGTACTGCTCGTCTGTTGTATAGCAGGAGCAGAGCAGCTTGTGCGCCTCATAGCGTATCATCGTCTCCTCGGACTCGTGCTTGAGCACCGCCTCGGCGGCAACTATACAATCGGCTGCCTGTTTCTCCTCACGTGCCGTTTCCGCCGTAACCAGCTGTTTTTCCACCCTTCGCAGTTTCTTGTAGAATGGGAAGCACAGCTTGTGCTCGGGATCATATTTAAGGCATTCTCGTATCTCTTTCAACGCACTAGTCGCATGTCCAATATTATACAGCAACTTTGCGATATTATAGTACCCCTCGGTGCTGTCCTGAGACAAGCGATTGACTTGACGCAAATCCGTAATAGCCGAAAGTGGATCGTTTACTTTCAGATAGGCATCGGAACGGGCTTGTCTGAATGTCACCGACCAAGGTGAGATCTCCAGCAGTTGTGTTATCATGCCAATGGCGTTCTGTTCATCACTGTTGGCCAACAAACGCTGCACCAGTTGCCACTGTTCCTTGGCCGGCTGCACTCTAGCATAGTGTTCGTGCACTAAAGCATTTTGCGGCTCCTCGCTGAGAACCAGCTCAAAGTCCAGGAGCGCATGATCGTAATCGCCGCTCTTCATGTGCACAATTCCCCGCTGACTGCGTGCGGCCGTAAAGTCCGGCTTGAGCTCCAACACACGACTGAAATCTTGGAGGGCAAAGCGTGTCTTGCCCAGCGCAAGATACACAGTGCCGCGTTTGAACAGCGTCAAATAGTTGTTGGGATCGCCCTCTGTGGAAATCAATTTGTGATATTAGTGGTGCTAGTTTCAGCTTGGCCAAGGCACAGATAAATACGCACCCACAGCGGCATGATAGTGCGTCAGTGCGTCCGACAGCTGACCGCGTGCTAGAAAATCTTTGCCCAGCTCCAGATGATTGTCAATGTCCGCTTGATTTGCGGTTGCTGCATCGGCGCCTGCAATGACTGACGTATAAGTTTTTGATATGCTTAAATATGATAACGCACCTTCCACGAAGAGCTCCAGCAGAAGTAACAGGACGCAGGCAGCCAATTTCCTCTCACCGCTGCCAAAGAGCAGAAGATCGCTCAATGGCAAAGCCATTATGCTGCTTGTGTGTGGTTGTGTGCGTGTGTGTGCGTGTGAGTGTGTGTGGGCGTGTTTATGTGCGTGTTTGTGGGCGTCTTAACCAGTTGAGATTGACGTTGAAATACGGCAAACACACGTCACACCTAATAACTTTGGCGTGGCAGCTAGCTTCTGCTTCCTCTTCACATATATATATCGCAGCTGCTAATCTTTACCGTTGCAAATGCTAGCCAGCCGATTGTTGTTGTTGCTGCCGTCAAATTTTGTCCGATTTTGGCAGCAAAAGAAATAATTACAAATTCCAAAAAAAAAAGTCTAATCTGTTTTACTTGTTGATAAATATATTCAGTACGTTGCAATTTTTAACTCAGTGTCCATTTCGATCGGTAGCCGACTCGTTATTGCACCATAGAAAAATACGTTTGCCTAAATTTTGGTAGAACTTGCTGCTTTAAAACCTAAACACTGACGTGTTATGCGAGCTACCGAGCAAATAGCGTTGCCAGACATTGCAGCGGCATATGATTTTAGCTAGCTTCTGGCAGCACTAAAAATAACAGAGCTGTTATGCAGCGGTAAGTAATGCGCGTGGATAAAAAATTTAAATTTTTGCTAACAAATAAAAGTCATTTAAAATTTTTAATTTTTAATGTATATGGAAATGGAATTTGGTAAATATACATATATTGCACTACCAAAACTAACATACATGGTATTTCTATATAGTTTTTGATATTTCTTGAAAGATGTGTTTCTGTCTTGTATTGTAAATATGTGTTTTTATTTTTAAATAAATGCAATATCTTTTTTTTTTTTTGAGCATTAAAATGTTTGCTTGCTTTTTAGCTTAAATATGGTTTGTAACATTGTTTTAAACTTTATTTTTCTTATCACTAAAATGGTCGTGTTTTTGTGCAGTAGGTGAAAGGCATGAAAATATGTAATATGTTTAAGGATTTATCTGATAAATACACTATAGGTATGTGAGAGCTTAAAGCTAATGCTGCAGAATGTGAGTGGAATGCGGTTTATATGGGAAATGTAAGCATAAAGCTTTCCGGACAACCGTTACCCTGTGCGGGATTCATATATGAATGTAGTCTAGTGTTAGGATTAAATGGAGGGTCTACGATTTTAAAAACTCTGTGCTGGGCGAGACTTTTTTAAAGCCTTACACCCTAAAAGTATTCTGTAGTATTCTTGTTATGCTATGCTAACTGAATAGTAGTTTGTTTTTCTCTGTTCCACTTGGATTTTATCATTGGTACTTTTAGGAAATCACAATATTGATCAAATCATCCAGCGTATCTTTGGCGTGTGGCTGGCTGCTATCATGTGCCTTTTTCATGTGAGCTGAAAGGCATAAATTCAATTTTAATGAGTTTCGACAATAGTTAGATAACATACTTTTAAATTTGATGTGTGTCACAAAACGCTCCTGGCACAGATCGCATTTGTAGTAAGTGTTGCCCGTGTGGACGCGTTGATGCAGCCGCAGCGACTTCTCGAAAAGATAGCAACGTCCACAGGTCTCGCATTTGAAGTTCTTTTCGAGAACTGAATAGGTGTAAATATTAAATTATGATGGAAGACTATTTATTTAGAATGAGCAAGGTGTGGGCCACATACAAAAAATTTAAGAGATAGTGGAGATCGGAATTGCGAGAGAAGTTCCTATAAATGCCTAATATTTTCAAAAAGTTCACTAATAAATTAATTAAAGCCAAAGCGTTGAGATCCAGGCACTTTATGTTTTATAAATCGTAAACTAATCACAAGTTCGGATTTCCAAATCTGAAATCGTCTTTCGTTAAATTTTAAAAAAGAGAAATTTGCTAAAAAAATATTCATCTTAATTCAAAACAAAAACAAAAACCTTAAATAAAATATCTTGAGATCGAGACAAAATAAAAATGCTATTAGAATGGATATAATTAGGATCCGGCTGAAATATTTGGTACCATCTCGACTCACCCTCATGACTCCGCATATGTTGGGTGAGCACGTATTTAAGGGCAAAAGCCTTGCCGCAGACGTCGCACACGTTTGGCTTCTCATTGGCATGTGTCTTCATATGCCACTTGAGGTCCTGGGGACGCTTATAGCGCTTGGAGCAGTGGCTGCATGCGTGCAGCCGATCGGCGGAGTGCACAGCCATGTGGCGCTCCAAGGCGGACTTCATGTTGAACCGTTGCGTGCAGCTGCCGCACTGAAAAATACCCGTATACTGACGCTCCCGCTTGCGCTGCAGCACGCGCTTGTTGTTTGCAATGATCGGGGTGGCGGGTTCACGCTGCACATGCTCGACGCTCATGTGCTGGATGAGCTCCTGTTCGCTGTCGAACTCCTGGCGGCAGGCCTGAAACATGCACTCGCTGCGCTCCTGATGCGTTAGATTCTCCGTATGCGCCTCAAGCATGTGAATCCGCTTTTCAGCATAGGAAGCAAACACTTTTGAAGAGATACCCAACAGAAATCAAAATTTTGCTACGTTCGCTTAAATTGTGGGGTTTTAAAAAAATTTGCTTTTTGGAATTGTGTTTGATATTTTTCTTTCAAAAGTATGTACAGTGAAAGCTCTAATAGTTGTCAGCTCTACATTTAATCACAATATATTTTTAAGTTTTCCAAATAAAAAATATAATAAAAGTAAAATAAATAAAAATGTCTGTTTTGTAAAAAACAAAATCCAAGTTATCTTGCGGATAAAGCTTTACGAAAATATAATTTTCAAAGATAAAATAGAAAACAATGTTGTTAATATTATATCAAAAATTTAAGATTTTGAAATTTATAGATTATTAAGTTATCAGAAAATATTTTTTTTAATATTTTTTTTTAGTTTTTATATTTTTAAACGAGATTAAGGGTTTTAATTTTTTTCTACTCAACAATAACAACCGTGGTTGTTCAAAAGATCTTTCACTGTAGTTACTAGCATGCTGCGCTCCATAGGAGTAGGTGGGGTGAACTTTATTTTGGTTATGCAAGGTATTTGGTTAAAAACTGGTTAAGCTGGTGGCTAAGATAAAAATTATGAAAAATGTTAATATTATAATAATATATTATTTCTTGGCATGCTTTTTCTTATTAATTTGTATTGATTTTACTAAAATGTGTATAGTGATAAAGCTGAGCCTTGTTTACCGTTGAATTGCAATTAACTTGACTAACACAGAATAAAAAGCGGCAGTTTGACTTCTTCAGAGTTAAATGAATCTTTGATGGAACAAATATTAAAGCGTTTGCGATAAATGGTTTGATGATGCGACAGAGGTATATTATTAATGAGTTCTTATATTTAAAAATTATTATTATTTTAAAACAAAAGCATCGTTGTGTAAGACTTAACTTTTAATATCATAAAGCTTAAGCTCACAAAACGAAAAACTGTTTTCGCTTTTAGCACTTGAAACCAATTTAGACATCCATTAGAAGCTTTCAAATATTGGCATTCCAGGAAGAGCTCCACAAGGAACATAAATCTATTAACAACTAGTTTATATCCTTACAGAGTATAATAATGTTATTACATATAAATATATATATAGTTTGTGTATAAAAAATTGTTTTTGTTTTCTAAGATATCCAAACAAAACTTGAGAAATAAAATACTACTCTACTCCTTAAATATATTTAATATATTTTAAATTTCGGACCATTACATCATATAGCACTCCTAGTAACAATCTGTTTTAAAATGAGTTTTTATTCTGGATATCCGGAACAAAATTTAGGAAGATAATTAGAATTTTACTATGTTAACTATGTTTACTACAAGTATATAGCTCACACCTTCAAAATATTTGTAAGGGTATTTAATCTTCGAAGATAATCTTTCTTTCTCGATTTTATATATATTTACAAGTCTAATTTTTGTGAAACTGGAATTGCCCATATATGTATGTATATAATTTCCTTAAGTAACTCAAGGAAGCTTTGCGACAGCTACTGATTGATGGTCTAAATGGGGCTAAAAGGCCAGCATCTGGCCAGATTCAACTCACCCTCAGTGCAGATGGCACATTTAAAGGGCTTCTCGCCGCCGTGCTGGCGATAGATGTGCCAGCGCAGGGTTTTCACATGTATGAAAGCTGTTTCAAGATATTGGATATATTAATATGTTCATGTGATAGATATGACCCACCTACCTTTACCGCAAATGCCGCAGTACTCGCTTTTGCGGGAGCCAGTTGAGTGCGTTGCCTCGTGACATTTGAGATGACGCTGGTTGATGAATAGCCTGTCGCAGCCGCTGTGGCGACATCTCAGCTGGCGCTCCGGCTTGTGCCAGTTCATATGATAGTGGAGGCTCTTGCGCGTGAAGAAACGTTTCTCGCACATAGCGCACTCAAAGTCCGTTTCCGAGTGATATTTCTCAATGTGATGCTCGAGATTGTGACGATCCCCATACTTCTTGCCGCACACATCGCAGGCGAAGTGCTTGATCACGTGCACGCTCTTCATGTGCACCGTGCGCGATGCGGCGTCTTGAAAGCATTCCGTGCACTCCGGGCAATTGTACGGCTGGTCCGGGTCGTGTGCGTTGCTAATGTGCTCCAGGAGCAGGTGCTGCAGCTCATAGCTCTCCTCTGGCTTATGACAGAATTTACAAGCATAACTTATGTTTAAAGAACTGTAATCGGAAGTCAAATCAGTTGCCGCGTCTAGCTGCAAAGAGTCAGGTTCGTTAATGCTAATCGTTTCCACAAAGATTTCTATGGGCTTTGGCGTTGCGACCTCAACAATGGCAGTGTCTTGTGTTGTTGTTGTTGTTGTTGTCGTCTTTAATTTCTCTATTTCTGTTTGAATCTCTGTTTCATCAGCGTCATCTTCAATGAGCTCATCCTCGTCGTTTTTATCATAAAGCAAATTGGCATCGATCTTATCAAAAATATTAGACAACTTCAACTGCGCATCCTGGCAGGATATGCGAAACGTATAAATAGAGCAGAATTTTGTGAAGCAATCGCTACAAATCTTCTGTGGCAGTCCATCGTTTGGTGAGATCTGAAAGTTATGAAAAAAACGTTAATTTCTATTTTTATACATGTAAGTATATACATATATATATAAACAAAAAATTTAAGACCCGTATCAAGTGCAAATGCAAATTAAATATTAACGATAAATTACATGTGATTTTTTATCGACAACAACAGCAAATCGCGCTACGATCGAATGCAACTGCAATCGGCAGTTAAACTCTATTTACGTTACTTTTGCCTCAGCCGATAAATGGCATACGTTATTTTTTATCGAAAACGCAGAGCAACCGTTGCACGATCAAAAGCTTCATTAAAATGCTGCGCACAAACTTTCACAAATTGCATTTTTATTATTTTCTTTTTTATTGTATTGGTAGTCTCGGCTCACCTGTAACTTCCAGTTGACAAGCTCCATGCGTATTTGCGCCATTTCGCTCTGCCAACGCGTTGGATGGAACAAGTCCAGCCAATAGTTGTTGCCATTTTCGAAATCGCACCTGGCACAAGTGCGACACGTTTCCATGGCTACAGCAATCAACAAACTGAGCAGTCAACATCAAACCGTTCGGTGCAGCCACAAATTGCAATTGTCATTCAGGCGCACACATACCTAAATGTATATAATGTAAAGGGTTGCATGTATTTTTAGGCATGGTTTTTGGAGTTGCCATAAACCAAACAACATAACGACCGAATATTTACAAATTTGAGTTTGGCGCATTGATGCACAAGCAACAACACACAATCACACACATACAAGCATATCTTTGCTCTGTTAGAAATCAATGAGAGCATTGAGCGCAATCCAATGCAAATCGTCTGTAGTGGGAGGGAAACAAACTGCACAAAACAAAAACGTCAGATCTATTGCACACATTGCTTTTGCTCTCTCGAAATAGTGAGCGTACTAAGCACCCGAACAAAACCGAAGTCAAGCTAAAAATGCTCGGGTACTTTTATTTGTATAAGATGTCCCATCTACATATACATATGTACATATATGTTATTTGGTTCGTGGCGTTATGCAACTTCAGAAATAACTCTAATAACAAACACACGCAGCAATACACACACATGCAGGAACTATGCCAACTTTAATATTGTTGGTCACAACTGGATTCGTTAGCCAACATCTCATCAATTTGCAACTTTTAGAGCAAAGTTAAGCAATCGAAGGCTGACGGATGCTGCAATGTGCTATCTGCCTGGGCACACTCAAATTGCTTTTGTGCTTGTACACCGATTGGGTTGCCTTAACCACATCCTGGGCCAACTGCGAGATGTTGTTTGTATCACACTCCCGCATGAACTGACCTTCACATTTTGCCCAAGTCAACACCAGCGACGAGAGCTTGTAGAGATTGAATTTGCACGTACACACACATGCACACGTACACACACACACAGAATTGCAACGGGCGCATGTGTCGGTGTTGGCCCACCCCAACTTTTGCGTTGCTCAGCTGATTTGTTTTTGTTTGTGTACTTGCGCAAAAGCCAGGCAAACACACAAAGCTTAAAATTTGCAAAACGCAAGCGACATGCTTTGGTCAAGAGCTTACCTAAGTCAGAAAACAATAGTTATTGTGTGTGTTTTCATTGCTTATTTGTTTATACGCATTTTTGTTTGTTTCCTAAACCTTGTCTGTCTCACTGTGCTCCCTTCAATTGTTGCATAAAAGTTTTCATATCTAACGGTCGATACTTTTCGATACTCGGTACTTAACTAAAGCTTTTCTCTATGGCGCTATGGCCTATGGCTGTTTATACAACACTAATTTAAATTATGTCTCGAATAAAAAATTTCCTTTTACATTTTAAAGAAACGAATCGAAGTGCGAACCAATTAATATACGAGGAATCGAACCAACGGATAGCTTGATTGGTGTGAAAAATCAAGTGACTGGTTTGAACCGACCACCGATGTTTGAACTTGCATTTAAATTAAACATTTATTCTTAATTGTAGTTTATTCTTAATTATTTACAGAAGCATTCACATAGTTATATATATGTATATATATCTAATCAGAAACTTTGATTAGGCAGCACTTAAGGAGACCCCGCCGACGAATCTAAGAATTCTCACTAACTGGGCAAAATGCCCAAAGCACGTAAACATAACTTGGCCGCGTTCAGTTTGGCCTCCTTCTTGTTATTGCAGCCCTGTGTGGGCGTATACGTCTGGCCATTGATCTCAACGGAGAAGAGGAACATGCGGCTGTGCGACGGTCCCGAATCGTCCTTGAGCGTGTATTGCGGTGGCGGCCATTTGTTCTTCGACGTCAGTTCGTTGAGCACGCAAACGGGATGCTTGTCCTGGGCTGTGAGTGCAGCCTGGGCAATATTCACAGCAGTTGTGTTTTTGGTTGCCCGAACGTTCTGTGTGCGGGGCGGCTGCTGTTTGATGTCCTCGCGTGAGACGAGACCCCGCTTGTCCAGCTTAACGGTCAACTGGAGCGGCTGCAGTGAGCCGGTCTTGGTGCGACCCAGGCCCTCGCCAGGCTTCCAGCCCATTTTCTGCAGGAGCGCCATGCCCATGCCGCCGGTGACAGGCTTGGTCGAGGTTAGCTGATCGCGTCGCGCCCACAACTGCGGGCCGCTGTTCAGCTCGTGCACCTTCATCACCTGGGCACCGGTGCTGCCCGTAAACTGACCAGGCAGAAATTTCGAGGAGGCCCACGAAGACATGTCCCGCTGCGCATTGTACATCATTTTGAGAGCCTCCGAATCGGCGGGATTGTCCTATGTGTGTGGGAAAAAAATTGGTTTAATAAAATATTTGAGCTTCAACTGGGGCAGTTGCTCACCTGAAGACGCCTGATGGCATTAAGACGCTGTGTTATGATGCTGGACACATCTATGCTGGGTGCCGAGACCTGCGGAAAGATGGAAGCACTTGGCGCGGCCGGCGCTGTCGATGGTATGGGCACCTCAGGCACAAAAGAAGCTGGCGGCCTGATGGAAGGCTGCGGCTTGGTGGGAGCAGGAGCAGCTGCAACCGGCGGCACTACGGCAGCAGCAGCAATCGGAGCAGCCGTAGCAGGCACCGGCAGTGGCATTGACAGCGGCAACGGCGACAATCCATTGCTATCAGCTGTGCCGGCACCATCAGGCAGATTAAAGGCGGGCTTGAAGGCGGGCTCCTGCTGCTCCTGGTGTGGCAGCGTCTTGGCAAACACGTTGCGCTGCACATCCTTGAACATGTTTGTAGCCTGTTTGGCCGGCGGCAGTGCCGGCAACGGTGCCATCGAGTCCTTTGAGTCCACGGGCACCCACACCTCGGACATGCGATGCACCTGGCCGGAGGAGACGGGAAATTGCATGGTTATCGCCTTGGTCTGCTCGTCGCGGCGCGTGGACGGCACAATGGGCGTGGAGTTCCGTATGTGCATCACAATCGGTTCGCGCTCCTTCAGCTGGAATGGATGATGGAACGCCTTGGCATTACCATCTTTATCCACATCTGAATCCTCGTCGGAACTGAGCTCGGACAGCTGCTCGCCGTTAGAGATCTTCTTGCAAAAGTCGGTCAAATCCTGGACGGTGCGACCGCCGTAGCGCATCTTTAGCAGTACCTTATCCTTCACCTCCGGTGTCATTTCCGCCACACCGGCCATGTTGCCGCGCTTGAACATGCTAATGGCATTGCGGCGCGCAATCTCCAGCAAACGCTTTTTATCGATGCCCAAGTCCCGTGAACGGGAACGCGAGCGAGAGCGTGTTCGAGAACGAGAGCGCGTGCGCTGCCTGGCGTTGGAGCTGTTCTGATGACGCCGCTTATTGTCTCCACTGGGTTCCTGTTTGACGCGCTGGCCGGTGTCTCCGCCATAGAAGCGCCGTCGACCGTTGGCCTTCTCACGCAAATAGGTTTCCTCGTCGGAGAGCGACAGCTCGTCGGATTGACGACGCTCCACCTTGATCTTGGATGAACGGACGTTGTTATCCTTGGAGCGTGGATGTTTGCTGTCGTGGTAACCATTGTAGAAGCTGTTGTGAGCACGTTCCCGCTCACGTTCGCGTTCCCGATCTCTGTCCCTCTCCCGTTCCCTTTCCCTTTCTCGTGCTCGTTCCCTTTCCCGTTCGGGATCGTGCTCGGCCATTTCCTTTTTGGCCGGTGCCGCTTCCAAAGCCGCAGCCGACGCGTGTCGCTTGCGCGTCTCGAGCTTTTCCTCCGCCCTGACCGTGGTCGTGGTAATTTGTTCCTTGACCTTTTCGCGATCCTTGTCCTTGTGCTTGTCCTTGCTGTCCTTGTGTTTGTGCTTATGCTTTCTTCGCTTGTGCTTGTGCCTATGCTTGGCCTCGCCGACCGCCATGTCCGTTTCGGAACAATCGCCATCGGATATGCTCATCTTATTGCGAGACTTTTTCTTCTTCTCCTTTTTTGATTTCCTGTGCTTCCTCAGCAGATTGTTGTCATCCAGCAGCTCCTCGGGTGGCGCCGCATTGAAGACACCAAACAGCTCAGCGAGTATCTCATTAGAGGACTTAACAGGCGCAATTTGTTTCTTATCTTCTGGTGAGGATTCGTTGCTGTTGCTTGCATCGCTGTCCGTTGTGGCCGAGCCGGAACCTGTGCGCGTGGGGGAAGTGACAATTTCTCTTTTGACCTTTGCATTTAGTGCTCTCAGCTGCGCTTCGACTTCGTTGTCAACCTTTTCACGTTTCACCCTGACGGCCGTGGGCGGGTCATCTGCGGGCAGGGGCTTAGATTGCTGCGGCTGCTGCTCCAGCGTGTTGGCATTCTCCGTCTTTTCAGTCATATCCACAGCGGCGTCATGTGAAAGTGTTCAATGTAATGCTTGTACATCAGGTTCTATGCAATGTATTTAAGATATATATACATATATATTAATGTGTACGGATATACACAAATTGTTCAGTTTTTCTCACGCCTAAGCCATATCAATCGATAGATTCGCTGGCCAAAATATTACAAATATATGTTGCACATATCTAATGGTGATGTGCAAGAATCGATAGCTGTCTTTTTTCCAACAATGTACGCAAGTTGACAGCTCTGATGATTGGAAGCGCAGCCAACTTTAGTCACGTCGCTGTCACGAATTGCAATTTTTATATCAAAAAAAAGGTTTAATCACTATTTCATAGGCTTGCACAGTGTCAGTCGAGTAATCAATACGGAGTAAGCTAACTGAAAACGTAAGTGAAATTTTCCGAAGGATATTTGAACATTGCTAAAATAGCCATTCGCCCGCAAATTGGATACATTTTTAAACGCCATTTCTTTTTTTTTTCTTCGCCTGGTGGCTCTACCCTCCTCTTCTTACACTGCCACTGTCATTGTCATCGTGCTGCTCTGCCATGCAATTGGTTCTCGCGATGTCGATTTTGTCGGAACTAACGAACGGACGTCTACGCTATACTCTCTGCCTCTGAAATGCCCCCGTGCTCTTGCTATTTGTTTGTGTCGGTATTTGTGTGTCTCACGCGTGTATGTGCATGTGTGGTTAAATTTTTCGTTGCGCGTATAATTGAAATAACCGCAGAAGTGGACAACGAAAAAACAATCACCAAACTTATTTGGAAATAAATAACGCCATAAAAATTTCCATTTTAATTGAAGGTTCTTGGCAGACGTATAAACATATATATATAGGTATATATATATAAATAAATATACACACATAAAATCAGTGAAAATGACATCGCTGGATCAAAATCGTTTGCAAAACTTTAAAAACAAAGGAAAGGATCAAGATGTAGGTTGCACTAGGTATATACTACAACATCACATAATCAATAACCAATAATTGATCAACAGGAGATGCGCCGCCGCCGCAACGAAGTCACCGTAGAGTTGCGAAAAAATAAGCGCGACGAGACGATTCAGAAGCGTCGTAATGTGCCCAACCTCGACTCGAACACAGATGAGGACGAGCAGTTGCCGACTTCCATAAATCTAAAGAAACTAGCTGAAGCCGCCGCTGATCCATCGAAGCCAGAGCAACAATTGGCTGCTGTTCAAGCGGCACGCAAACTTTTATCATCGGACAAGAATCCACCCATTGATGATCTAATCCAGAGCGATATATTGCCGATTCTCGTGGAATGTCTGAAGCAACATAATCACACAATGCTCCAGTTTGAGGCTGCTTGGGCATTGACCAACATTGCATCCGGGACTTCCGACCAAACGAATCAGGTGAGCATTTCAAAATATTCATAATAAAATTATCTACTCGTTATTTTTATTTTATATGCATTTACAATATACTCATACTTTGGTCAATTGTAGGCTGATTACTATCATATGTTAGATAGCCCTAACATTAAAAAAAATCGAACTGGGTGTAGCATAACTCTTAGCCGGGCACTCCTTACAGGAGCACTTTATTTTTATCGGAGTTAACTTATAAATTGGGAGTGTGCGGTGGCAGCTAATTTAGGAGTTTGGTCGCGGTAGCTTAAGCAACTGAAGCTTTTACTTTTATAGAAGAGCCTTTGACTAATAGTTTCTCGTCGCTTTATGTCGCCTCAACTGGTAGTACTGTTTAAGAATATATATTCTTTATGGGGTCAGAGATGTCGCCTGCATTACACATTTTGTAATGGGTATTAAATGAAAATAAAAAAAACAAAATCAAGATGGCGCATCAAATATTCCACATTATACATTCATTAAAAGAAAAATACAAAAGTTTTTAGATGCACATATACATTTATAAAATAGAAATTTATATACATGTATAATATATATTTACTGATATAGCTATCGAAAACTTGAAACGATTAAGCACAGCTGCAAGTAGCAATTGGAAAATTCAACTTATTTCGCCTTAATTTGTGTTTATCTTGCAGGTGGTTGCCGCCGGTGCTGTGCCGCTCTTCCTTCAACTACTGAACTCACCCGCTCCTAATGTCTGCGAACAAGCCGTATGGGCACTGGGCAATATCATCGGCGATGGACCCTTGCTGCGTGATTTTGTTATTAAGCATGGCGTTGTGCAACCGCTTTTGTCGTTCATCAAGCCCGATATACCCATATCCTTTTTACGCAATGTCACATGGGTGATTGTTAATTTGTGCCGAAACAAGGATCCGCCGCCACCAGCTGCCACAATACACGAAATCCTGCCCGCACTGAATGTGCTGATTCATCACACCGATACAAACATATTGGTCGATACGGTCTGGGCCATTAGCTATTTAACCGATGGCGGCAATGATCAAATCCAAATGGTCATCGATAGCGGTGTTGTGCCTAAACTGATACCACTGCTCGGCAACAGTGAGGTGAAGGTCCAAACGGCGGCATTGCGTGCCGTTGGCAATATTGTGACCGGCTCGGACGAACAGACGCAGGTGGTGCTCAACTACGATGCATTGACGTATTTCCCAGCGCTACTGTCGCATCCAAAGGAGAAGATACGCAAGGAGGCTGTCTGGTTCCTATCGAACATCACCGCCGGCAACGAGTCACAGGTGCAGGCTGTCATCAATGTTGGCCTGCTGCCGAAGATCATTGACAACTTGAGCAAGGGCGAATTCCAGACACAAAAGGAGGCCGCATGGGCCATCAGTAATCTAACCATTAGCGGCAGGCCTGATCAGGTGTTTACATTAATCAAAGAGGGTGTCATACCTCCATTCTGCGATCTGCTTTCGTGCCAGGACACACAAGTGATCAATGTAAGCTAATTAACTGATTTACCTGAATTGTTCTTTAAATTCGTTTATATTTTATTCGTTTGTAGGTTGTACTCGATGGTCTAAACAATATGCTCAAAGTGGCCGCATCGCATGTTGAAGAAGTGGCCAATTTGATTGAGGAGTGCGAGGGACTCGCCAAAATTGAGCGATTGCAAAACCACGAGAACGTTGAGATTTACAAGCTGGCATACGAAATTATTGAGAAATACTTTACCGAGGTAAATCTTATCAATTTTAACTAACTGCGGCGGCATTTTGAACTATCCACATTTCCACTTGTCATTTACAGGGCGAACAATCTAACCTGGCACCGACTTCTGATGGCACAGAATACAACTTTGATCCCAATGCAGACAAACTACCAATGAACTCGTTTAACTTTTAATAAACCAATGTCTGCGCAGTTGAAACACACCGTATACACATACACACACATAGACACACACATCCCAAATGTGTGTCTGTATACTCGATTGATAGCATAAAGCAATAAGATTTCGAGCTCTGTGCCCAATCAACAACAACAATAACAGCAATTCTGGCAGCAGGGAAAAGAAAAAAAATCAAACAAATATATGCACATTCTCTGACAGCTTCGTTAAAAAAAAAAACAAACAAAACCAAAACATCATACATACAACACACATACACAAGCAAAATTTGTTGCAGAAATCAACATTTTGTCAATTTCATATGTTTACAATATTTATATGCTAAACATACATAACTCAATATGTATGTTAACATATATTAAATCAACAAAATTAATTTTTTGATTATAGCTTTGATGCATGTTGCAATAGCGAAATCCATTTTAGTTATTTATAATTCTTTTTACTCAATTTGAATAAGTTTAAAAATTGCTTTCAATGTTCAGTTTAAGTACAATTTTATATTCGAGTAAACGGGCTGCAAAGGCGCAAACGAGATATTGCAACTGCAACAAATGTGCTAAATAAAAAAAATTCAGGCAAAGAAAAGCGACATCAAAAGCAACAAACAGGAATGATAAAAAATGTAGAACTATTTGATTTGTAATGAATAATTTTAATTGACATGTACGCCTTTGATTTGTAATTGAAATTACATATACATTTCTAACATGAAAAACGATATAAAAAAAAGGTTGGTTTTCATTTGCATTCGCAGGAAAAATCTAAGCACCCGATATCTGTATTCTGGAAAGAGAGAAAACACTTGTTTATACATACAACTGAACTATAGTGTCTGCGGCTATGGGGTGGCGCGACAAAATAATCAAGTTACATATGTTTGTGCCTACATACAAATAAATAAATATACACGCGTGTGCATGAGAAATACGTCATATTCTAACACACGTTTTGCTTTGATGCGCAATAGTTGCTTTAAATTTAAAATATTTCATACATTTTACCACACTGTGCCATGAGTTGATTGTGTGTTTTGTATATGTGTGAATAACACGGTTTGTATAAATTTGATTGAGGCTGTAAAATACATATATACAGAAGGCATTAGAGTGAACCTAATGATGAACCGTTAAGATTAGTGTTGAGTAGTTGCTCAGCTTATTAAAAGCACCTATCGATAACTACACAAAATTGATGTAGGCTGATCGTGAATTTTATGATTTTTGATAGCTTTTGGAACCGGTTAGGTTTGTCTTAATTGTTAAAATTTGGAAGTCAACACACATTTTTAGCATTTTAGCGCATAAACAAATATAAATCTTAAATTTGGCTTCAATACTGCCCAACCATCACATCACATAGTCGATTGGTTGAACATGTACCCTGCTAACATTTGAACTGGACTTGCTCATAGCTGAGTGTTAAGCGGAATCAATTTATGTATGTATGTGTGTGCACACTATTGTCAGATCTGAGGTAACGCAGAGCGCAGCCGTTGCTCGACGCGAAAGAGCGTGATTTAGTAGTGTGTGACGTCACAATATCGGCTCGTGCGTTACGTGGGCTATCTTGTATGGAATCCAAAAGTACAATTTTTTTTATCATAAGGTGGTTTTAAATGGATGCACAGATATGTACATAGCAGTGAATGAGACTGTCGCGTGATGCAGTCAAAGCTGAGAGATAGCTTGCAGTTCGATGTTTATTTTTAGATAAATTGTGTTTGTATTGTGAATGCATTTAAGTGCGTTTTTAGCTGCTTCCGTCAACATTGCTCTGCGGAAATTGGTGCTGCAAATAAATAAATATCCGACAAGTGTTGCATGCGATTGTCAAGGCCAAGGACGTTGCATCTTGCAAGTATTTTGAGTGCAAGCTAAATAGAGTGAGATGAATTAGAGCAATTCTTAACTCTCGTCAATATTCTAAATGGGAATCGCATAACCAGTTTTTAGGTGTTATATTTTTTTTTTTTGAATTTTTAGAAAGTTTATCAATTCATGTAATAGTGCTCTCAGCTGTTTTGTGTTTGTTTTGCGTACATGAGCGTGTCTCTCGCGCCCACACTTATTTACTAACACACACACACACACACACACACGCGAGGAGAGAGATTTTAGAGCGCCGACGCTAATGTTAATCAACTAAACGCTTTTGTTATTCACACGCGCATTGCTTTGATTCTCAGTACGGTTGAAACTGTCTGTCCGTACGGCTCGCTGTTGGTTGGATTTAAATTCTTTTTCGCTCATTTGGTTGATTCCGTTGATTTCGCACAAACCAAAATGTCATCAACAGCCGTACAGCCACCAACACCATCACCAGCAGCACCGCCACCGCCACCACCTTCATCAGCGGCTGCTGTTGGAAAGGGCATCCATACAAAGGTCTACAATGGCATTATTGGCGCATGTGACAAGTTTGTGCCAGCTAAGATGCGGCCCCTGTGGATGCATCCTGCAGGTGAGCAAAAACAAAATAAATAAATATACCACGTGTACTTTTACGGTTTATGTTAATATATGCAAACATATATAAACTTGTAGGTCCTAAAACGGTTTTCTTCTGGGCACCAATCTTTAAATGGGTGAGTTACTTGATAGACAAAGAGATGGACAACCTGTTACATAATTTCGACAGCATGACCTTCGGCAATTTTCATTATCTCTGTCTGCTGCTGATATACGAAATCTGAATGGCAGAAATCTGTGATAGTGTGCAAAATGCTTTATATGATTATTTGTTGTTTTATTCTGGCACCATAAACTTGTTGGTATTGTTTTAGAGAGAGCGAACGCGATAAGTGCGCATTAACGTATGCCACTGTGTGTGTGCATATGCTGATTTCCTATTGCTTTTATGTATTAATTATACATTACATATACTGCACGCGCCAAAATTCCAATAACATAAACTGATACTGTAATCGCAACTTCGCATGTTAATTAACATAACTATTTATTGTTTACCACAACTAAATTGTATTTATAGGGCATTGTTTATTAACATAATTAAGTTTACGATTTAATGGTTATTTTTTTTATCTACATTGCATTTACAGGGCCTTGTCGTAGCTGGGCTCAGTGATTTGGCCCGGCCCGCGGACTCAATTTCCGTAGCGAGCTGCGGTGCATTGGCAGCGACGGGGATTATCTGGTCACGTTATTCGCTGGTCATAACACCCAAGAATTACAGTTTATTTGCCGTCAATTTGTTTGTGGGCCTGACGCAGTTGGTGCAGCTGGGTCGCGCCTACAACTATCAATTGGAGCAGGAGAAACTGAAGAAGCAACAGGACGAAAAGCCAGCGATAGCTCAATGAGATACTGCACAAAGCAACAGTTCTTGAACACGCACAGGTGAACAGCAACGGACGCATATCGAACAACGGCGTTTCATATTCAGTTGTTTTTAAGTTTAAGCGGCTGAACATTTCTTTTTCGTGGTTCAAGTTGCCTTACAAAACGTGATTCGTATTGCTTAAGTTAGTAAATGTTTGAGGCTTCGCGTATATTTTGATTACACGTAGCATTAGTGGACTTTTTGTGATTTTTGTCAAGGAAAAACGAGGGAAAATAAATAAATACATTCTCATGACTAGGAAATTAATTGTAGACGAGCTTTTGAATTTCCCTCTCCGGCTTGTGCCAGCCGATAAGTATCGATAGCAAACGAGTACTTTTGTGCGGGGTGGGTGGTTAAGAGATTCCACACATCACTGTCAACAGCTGTTTACACAAATTAAATATTGCAACTTTATTCGGTTAACAAAAACTTTAGATTTAATTATGAATTTGATAAGCGGTATAAAATTGTACATTGAAAAAATGTGCACGGAGTCCGGGCCGGGCATGAAAATTATTCTGCTAGACAAGGAGACGGTATGAAAAAGCATGAAATAAATCTTAACTTGAAATGGAGCAAAATTTTCACAGCAAATTTGGGTTTTTTCATAGACTAGCATTATTTCCATGGCGTTTAGCCAATCCGATATGCTGCAACGTGAGGTGTATCTGTTTGAGCGCCTTGACTCCGGCCGTTCCAATGAGCGCCTCAAGTATCTGAAATGCATTGTTTTCATACGCCCCACAAAACAAAATATACAACTGCTGGCAAATGAGCTGCGCAATCCAAAATATAGTGCATATTTTATATGTAAGTGCGCTGCCAACAGCTGCCAACAAATTAACCTTAAAGCCTAAATTTTTTAAACAGATTTTAGTAATATTATACCACGCACTGACATTAAATATCTGGCCGAATGCGATGAGTCAGAATCGGTGCGGGAGGTCAAAGAGTTGTATGCGGACTATTTGTGTGTTAATCCCAATTTGTTTGCCCTGAACTTACCCAACTGTATGACAAATCTGAACTGGCTGCCCGACGCCTTAACACGCAGTGTGCAGGGCATAACGGCTGTACTGCTGTCGCTTAAACTTAATCCGGTGATACGGTATCGCGCCGGCTCGCAGGTGGCGCAGCTGCTGGCAAAGTTGATCTATGATCAGACGACAAAGGAGTCGGCGCTGTTCGATTTTCGTGGGAATGTGGATGGCGCTGCGCCGCCGTTGCTACTGCTGCTAGATCGCAGGGATGATCCGGTGACGCCCCTGCTACATCAGTGGTCATATCAGGCGATGGTGCATGAACTGCTCCAGATACGCAACAATCGCGTCGACTTGTCTGAACGGCCCAATGTGCCCAAGGAGTTCAAGGAGCTGGTACTGTCCGGCGATCAGGACGAGTTCTATGGCAGCAACATGTATGCCAATTATGGTGAAATTGGGTCCACCATCAAGCAGCTGATGGAGGAGTTCCAGCGCAAGGCCAACGATCACAAGAAGGTCGAGAGTATTGCCGACATGAAGAACTTCATCGAGTCCTATCCGCAATTTAAGAAAATGTCCGGCACCGTACAGAAGCACCTGTGCGTAATGGGCGAACTCTCCAGCATCACGAATAAGCGCAATTTGTTCGAGGTATCCGAACTGGAGCAGGAGATGGCCTGCAAGGCGGAGCACGCTGCGCAGCTGCAGCGAATCAAGAAACTGATCGCCGACGAGCGTGTCAGCATTGATGATGCCATCAAGCTGGTGGCATTATATGCCCTGCGCTACGAACGCCATGCAAACTGCGATACCTCGGGACTGCTGCAGATCATCAAGACGCGCGGTGGCAACACACAGATTGTGCCCGCTCTGGTCGAATATGCGGGCATGCATGTGCGTCAGGGCGATTTGTTTAATATGGTACGCATCACGGATGCCGTCAAATTGACCCGAATTCTGATTAAAGGCCTAAAGGGTGTGGAGAACGTGTTTACACAGCACACGCCGTTGTTGAAGGAAACGCTCGAGGACATATTCAAGGGTCGCGACCTGGATCCGCTCTATCCGGCCATAAATTCGGAACTTGTGCCATTCCGTCGACCGCCACAGGAGGTGGTGGTCTTCATCATTGGCGGTGCCACTTACGAGGAAGCCCTGACCGTGCATCAGCTCAATAATGCCGGCTACAAGGTTATCCTGGGCGGCACCACCATACACAACTCCCAGAGCTTTATTAGTGAAGTTCTAACGGCCACAGATGGCACACAATTCAAACATACCAAATCCATGCTTAAGTATTGCTCCCCAGATAATCTATAAGCTCCGTTATGAAAGGAAATAAACACCATTGCTATTGTTAACTATTTATGTGTAATTTAAACCATTTAATAACTATTTAATACTTCGCTACAAACTGTTATATGTAATATATGTGTGTATGTATCAACTTTTATAAATACATAAACTGATAAATATACAATTTTGAATGTTGTAATATAAGTGTTTAATATGGAATCATCATTTTTATTACTTACAAGTTGCATCCACTTATTATTTTAAACATTTTAAATTTTTAGCAGATATTCGAATGCATTGATAGCATGTGCTGAATATTCGCCTTTCAGTGGTTGGAAGGCTCTTTGGCAGTAGTTGCTGAAAACTCGCCTTACAAAGTAAGCATGTTGGAAGTACTATGTAAAAAAATAAACAAATTAAAAAATTGGGAAAGTCTTCTGTATGTTTACTAAATAAATAAATAACGTATATAAGGGGTTGTTAATATCTGTTTTCCCAGCCTAGAGCCGTCCCAATCGGCACCATGACAACGCTTACGCCGGGCACCCAACGCCTCAGTTCAAAAAACAAGTTGGGGCATTGTTAGTAGTTTAATTGCCATGTCGAGCAGCTATTTTAACGAGATCTGGCACCAGGCGCAGCATGAATGCGAGCAGCTGGCCATCATCGATTATGAGCGCCAAAATCAGAACGTGGACACCACAGTGGCCACCATAAGTGGCGTCACGGGCATCGTCACCAGCTCCGTGGCCGCTGCGGCCGAATCGAAGGCGCTGCTGCAGTCCAGTCTCTACGAATTCTATTTGCGCTATATATGCCTGAGCAATCGCCTGGAGGAGGTCTACGACAATGCAAGTATCTGATGATTATACAAAAATGTTAAACAAATTGTTTCTTTAGTTATTTGTATGTTCATATACCTCTTCTTATATGCGTATCTTTGAACATGAAATTAAATAGTTAAAGTTCTTATTTGAAGTAAATCGAGAAGTTATAGAAATTTTAAATGTAATTGAATTAAATTTTTTCTAAGAAGTTTTTCTAAATTTATATTTGATAAAACAAATTTCATTTAGTGAACATTTAAAGCACCTAAAGGAGGGCAGGAATAATGTAATTTAGGAAATAATAATCAAAAATTTCTAAAAAAAAAATAGATATTAAAGATTTATAGTATTTGAAAATTAAATTAAATTTATGAAAATTCCAATTGATTTCCCTTCAGATTGGAATTTGTTAAATTAAATTAAATTCCTTAGTTCTTAATAAGTATTAAATTCTAAATTAAAAATTTTTAAATATCAAAATAATTGAAGTTCCCCATTGAGTGTCTCTCTGAAATACCTCTGTTCCGCCTCTAGATAATACAGCCTCAGAAGCGTGAGCTGGTGCGCAAGCTCCTCGACGCATGTCTAGGCCGTGTGGTGGAGCTGAAACATGATCTGGTCAATATCGATCTCATGGAGTTCAGCTACAACGACGAGGTCGTGGAGCGACTGCGTCTTACGCCCATGGAGACGGAGCTGCGCATACCACGTTACTTTCTGCGCGAACGCGAACAAGAGCTGGAGTTCCGCAAGCGTACCATGCACGAGATACTGATCAGGTTGGGCTGGCTGGAGGAGCATGCGCTGGAGGAGCCGCTCACCGAGATCGAGGCCATACGACTGCTGCAGATGCACGAGCGGGCGCGGCAGGGTCGCCTCCGTGCCCACTTCATGAAGGAGATACGCAAGGAAAAGGGCAAATCGGAGGAGCGCAGCGACAAGGAGCGCAGCGACTCTGGACTCCTGGCCGCTATGAAGATACAAAAGATGTGGCGCGGCCACACGGCGCGCCGGATCACGCGACGCCGCAAGATGGATGAAATGATATTGATTGGCATGGTGCCGCCACCGGCGGCAGTGCTCAAGGAGCGTGCCGAGAAGCTGGAGCGGCACAACGCGACCGATGTGCGGCGTCGACACGTGGCCCAACAGACCTATGCGGCACAGTTCGAGGCGCGTCAGGTGACCATATTGGAGGAGATTCGGCTGAAGCATGGCCCCACCATGAAGGAGGACATTGCCGATGAGATACGCGCCTGGATTAAGGACTGCTATGACAAGACGGGCAAGCTGCCAGACTTTCCCTCCGAGGATCAGGGCGGATCGCTGCACATATTCAGCAGGCCAGGCACGGAGAGCGAGCATAGTCGCTCCTCGGCACGCTCCTCCAAGGAGTCGCGCAAAACCAAGGATAAGTCCAAATCGCCAGCACGCAGTGGGGATTTAAATGTGAACGAGAATCCCGATGAGGATATCAACTTCCAACCGGCGGCATCCGTCTGTCTACCCGACATACGGGCCGAAATAGAATAGTAAGTGGGGATATCCCAAAGATTTCATTCCAACTTGATGGGAATTTAACTGTCCACAGCTTCAACGATACCTGGCGCGACAAGGATGAGACGGGCGTGCTCAGCCAGGCGGCCTACGAGGACATGATCTATGCCGAAAAATATCAGGAGGTGGAGCTGGAGTTCCGCCGGGCTGTCGACGATGTGATGCGCCAGGAACTGGAGCTACTGCAGACCATGGTGGGCAAAAAGGTCAAGAAAAGCAATAAGAAGACTCGCCGCTCTGGCAAAAAGAGCAAGAAGAAGAAGGAAAAGGATCTAACACCGGATCGCACCACAGAATCGCTGTACGAGGAGCTAGTCACCAATGGCATCATACGCAAATATCCCGAACTCAAATTGAAGCAATTCTTGGGCGACAAGGCGCTAACCGCCCGAAACGGCATAAATCCCTCACCCGGGGACATACGCCAGATACTCACCGAATACTGCATCCTGCCGCTCGGCTCAGAGGCCATACACAACTGTACGCCACTGATACGCTCCGTGCTGCTGGCCGGTCCGCGGGGTTCCGGTAAAAAGGCGCTGCTCCATGCCATCTGCACCGAAGTTGGCGCCGTTCTATTTGATCTAACGCCGGCGAATATTGTGGGCAAATATCCGGGAAAGTCTGGTTTAATAATGCTCATACATCTGGTGCTGAAGGTGTCCAGACTGCTGCAGCCAGCGGTTATTTATATGGGCGATGCCGAGCGTCCATTTATGAAGAAAATACCCAAAACGGATCGCACCGATCCGAAGCGTTTGAAGAAGGATTTGCCAAAGATGATTAAGAATATTGCGCCCGAGGATCGGGTGATCTTTGTGGGCACCTCCAATCTGCCCTGGGAGGCGGATCAAAAACTGCTGCAGTCGGTCTACAATCGTTTCATATACATTCCACGTCCGGATTATGGCGCCATGTCGCATGCCTGGAAAACGTTGCTGCAGTGGGTATTTTTTTTCCTATGATATACACAATGGGTTTACACCCTTAATTCTTTCAGCGAGTACTCTGGGGGCATTTCCAATCTGGACACCAGTGCCATGGCAAAAATATCCGATGGCTATACAATTGGCGCCGTTGATGCTTGCCTGCGCGAGGTGATGACCTGCAAGCGTAAGCTGCAGCTGCGCTCCCAGCCGCTAACCAATGCGGAGCTTATCAATGTGCTCTGGTGGGTATTGGACATAGTCAAAGCGTGCTGTGCTCATCTATTGATATTTATTTGCCGCAGCGCCCGTGATCCCGTCTATCGCGAGGAGGAAGAGGCATTCGAATCGTGGTGGTCAAAAACGCCGCTGGGTCGGCGTCGTCAACGTTCATTGGAACTGGAAGAGGAGCGTCTGCTTGAAGAACAAGCACAGCAGGCCAAACAGGGCAACGGCAACAAAAAGAAAGGCTTAAATTAGTCTACAAGTTTGCTTAAGTTTCTCCTCGATTACTATTTCAGCTTATAAATAAATTCCTTATTGCCGCATTTGCAGTGCAGCTCACTGACAGCCAGTTTGAGAGTTTCGTGATCCTGCAGCAATTGCTGCAGCTCCTTTAGCTTGCTCCGCAGCAACGTTTGCTGATCGCCCAAGCACCACAGCAGGCTAACATGAAATGATGGGTCCGCATAGAATTGCGGCAGGCGATAATCGCGCATTACCAAATCAACGGGACGCAATAGAGCAGACATTTTCGTTGCATAGGCCGCATCCAGCTGAACGGCCAGAAAGGTGCGAGTGCGCTCCTCATTCGTGTACACCTGGAGCTGTATTGAAGAATATAATATACATATAAATATAGAAAAACATATACAGCTCCAAGCTCAAGGTACATACCATATTCAACGTGCCGTTGAAGCTGCGTTAAACAAAGCATATTCCACTATTAAAGCATAACGAGGATAAATTAAGGACTTCACCCACATACCCAACACAGCTGTGCAGCGCCTGCTGCAACGATCGTTGAAACTCATCGATTTGATGATATTGCAGCACCACCGTTTTGCTCAAGCTCAAGTGCACCGATTCATTGGCCTGCAGCTCAACATGTGGCGCCAGTCTTTCTATCGCCTCAGACTGAAAGTCCTCCAATTGCTCGGCACAGGCCACGGCCGGCACATAGACAAAAGTTGGCCAATTGCCGCGCTCGTGCTTAAAGCCACGTATGCGACCGCCATGCAATGCTGAATTATCAGTATCATCCTCGTCCTCGCCGTCATCGGCAACCTTTGTGATTTTGGCGCCCAGTAAGGAGGCAGCTGTGGGTAATGCTGGTCTGGTGGGCTTTGAAATGTAGGAATTATCACAGAAATCGCAATTAAAATTACCTCTTGAGCTTGCCTGGTGGGGAAGCTATGTCCTCTGACTCTTCGTCCGTTGAGCTGCTTGTGCTGCTTTCGTAATCTACAAGACCCATCATGTTGATAAGTTTTGTTTATTTATTTATATTCTTTGCAAATAGTATGCTGCTCTTGCGGTTGACTCGATGCGTTAACAGTGTGACCATATGCACAAAAATCGATTTCTACATATAACGAGTGCCTATTTTATTTTTTATTGAATGATTCCGGTGAATAAGAATTCATGGCTTATTAGAAATATAAGATGTGTACCAATTTCAATAGTCGAGCTTGTTGCCATCAATATGTATTTTAAGCATCACAATAAAACAGTAGTTTTGTGGTATTTTTTCGTATTGAAAGTTCGGATTCTTTTCAATATGTTGCCTATGTTCACATTGGCACTGAGTGTCAATCAAAAAAAGTCTCTCCGAGTTTTCCGGCACATTTTGGCACATATATTTATTTTTTGATTAACAATTTTTAAAATGCAAATGCATGTACATTGTTAAAAAGAGAGTCTAAAGCACAACCAACAACCAGCGAAACAAAAAATCAAACAACAATGCAATTGGGCTCCAAGCTACATGTATACAAGGGAGAATGGGGGCTGCCCTCCATTGATTTCGAATGTATGCGTGCCTTGGTAAGTTCAGTTGCATCATAATCGGCAACTCCTCGCTATCGGCGATATCAAATTTAGTATATATATATTTATTAAAGTATTTTCATTATCTTTGGCGAAATTCGGTAATCAGTGTCTGTTGCGCTTCACCCGCTGCCCCATGGACATTGAAACAAATTCAAATCCATTGCGTTCGGGTGCTGGGAAGTTGCCCTATCTACAGATTGGTAATGATAAATTTATTGGATATAAGGAGATTAAACGCGTGCTGGATCTTGAGGTGAGCGGCACATAAATAAAAGATACCAAACAAAACAGCCAGGTGAATAAACCTATTGGCTATTTTTAGAACATGCAAAGCTGCTGTCATTTGTTCCACTTGAGAATAAAATTAATTTGGTGCTTTTTGTCTTGCAGGGTTATCCGGTCGATGCGCATTTAAATACAAAACAGAAGCATCTGTCCACCACATACTCAAACTGGGTATTTACACAACTGCATGCCTACTATCACTACTTCCTGTACGGTGAGCCCAACAACTATGATACGACAACACGTGGCTTGTACGCGAAGCGGACACCATTTCCATTCAATTTTTACTATCCATCAACGTATCAGCGTGAAGCCTGCGATGTGGTGCAGGTCCTGGGAGGCTTTGATATAAACGATAAGCTGGAAAAGCACGAGGGCGACTATGTAAGCTTAGCATATGGCCTGTTGTAATGCTGATTTAAACTTTAATAATATATTTTTTTAGCTCGCAGTTAATGCCAAGAAGTGCGTAAATTTACTTTCGCGCAAATTGGGACGCAAAGTTTGGTTCTTCGGTGACACCTTCAGCGAATTGGATGCCATTGTCTATAGTTATTTGGCGATTATATACAAAATAACACTGCCCAATAATCCACTGCAGAATCACATAAAAGGCTGTCAAAATCTAGTTAATTTTATTAATCGCATTACTAAGGATATATTTCGCAACGAATGTTTTAATTCGACAAAACTAACAAAGACGTCTAGCCAACCGGATAGTACGCTGACGCCATCGGAGCGTAAATTCTTGGAAACAGAGCTAAATACAAAGATTGTCGCTGGTGTTGGCGCCTTGCTTGCAATGCTTGCATTTGCAGCTTGGCGTGGCATTTACACCCAGGTACGCATAGATTCCAAATTCATAAGTTCAGTTTTTAACATCTTTTTGGCGTAAACTTGGAAATGAAGTTGTAGCTTGACTTGTAATCAAAAAATAAATAGAATAACTAATTTTAGTGGAAATATTTAGAAATTAAGCATGGTTTCAATTTGACTTTCAACTGATGCGATCTTAATATTTACAGTTTACACGGTCGTCGACGGACTACGACGGCATCGACTATGAGGAAGACGAGTTGGAGGACGTCTTGGAATAGTTCCACCTCTGTACAGTCATAGATCAAACGATCTATGTATATTTATAACATTCGAAAGCAAAAGAGAGTGCAACAAAACAAGCGTGTATTTTTTTTCACTTTTGAATAGTCCAGTAAAAAATTGTCCATAAGCAACCTGTTTTGAATACACGCATATATGTATATACGTCTTGAAGCTATATAAATTAATAATGCGCCTAACCCATTTGTCATTCGTTTTTAAAACCATTTACCTAGCATGTAATTATATGTCAAACAAGAAAACAAGCAGTAAACCAAAGCGTAATAAAAACGTGAAACTGAAGCTGCAGTCGTTAATTTGTAACTAAATTGAATTGTTCAGTTTTGAAATACTTATAGATCGCAATATTGCATATAGCATATTGTGATTGTTCCCGTTTTATAAATGTGCGTTGTTATTGCTCGACTAAATTTAATGTTTATTAAAAAACTAAGCTTAATATTAGAAAAATTGTTTCACATTGAAAAGGAAACACGCAAGTTAATCGATCGGTGTTGATTGATTGGAAGTGAATATAAAATTATTGTAAGTCGTAATGAAATAACTAAAATGAATATCCCATGTCCACGATGAATTTATATCTTAAGCGCATCCTGTAGTTTTCTACGTGCGACGCCGACGCGATCTTCCTGCTTGCGGATATCATCTTCCGATATGATGACGGCATGCATTAATGGCTGTTCGGGATTCATGAATGCCATTGCGTTCTTGGTTAGCTCCGCCTTCGTCGAGCTCTGACCGTGGACGCCGGCATTGAGCATATGCAATGCCGTTGCCACCGATTGCAAAACAGTCTGTTCGTTGACATTGGGTCCCACGGTGCGTATGGTTTTCGGCAGTGATATATCGTCTAGTTCTTCGCCGTTGTCATGGCAGGCACGCAAACGCTCCAGCCGCTTCTCCCAGAACAGCTGCTTGGGCTTCTCCTGGCCACCGTGTTTGGCATCGTGCTTCACCTTGCTGGGCTCATGGTTGCGCACCACGGTCACCGGTTGCTTGAATATGGAGGCAGTTTGTCGTATGGGCGGCACCAGGGAGACATCTGTGCGCAGAGCACGGCTGCAAGGATTACTTTGTATAAGACTTAAGCATAATTAGCGTTGTAAAAAAAAATAAGCAACACATAAGAATTATGAGTGAACATGCAAGAAAGAGTTCTATGAGCATTACAGAAATATTGCAAACATTTTAAAATTTTACCAATAGTTCGAATTTTCAAAGTTTTGGTACTAATTTCTTTTGGGTTAGATTTACAAATTAGTTAGTCAGGCGCATGCAAGAGCTCCAAGAGCAGCCAAGGACAATCAACTTGGCTCTACCTGAATTCAAATTGTTGCTGCTGCTGTTGTTGTTGTTGCTGCTGCTGGCGCAGATTAGCTGCAGCCCCTGCAGTTGTTGATGCCGCCGCTGCTGTTATCGATGCTGATGCTGCTGTTATCGATGCTGCAATGCCACCACTGATGCTGCTGTTGTTGTTGGAGCTTTGTGCTTGAGCTCGACTATATTTACGTTTGAGTGCATTGGCAGAGTTGCCACCTGGGCCCGTATTGCTGATAATGGCGCCCGCTGCATTGCAACGATACAGGGATATGGATGGCGATGGCATTTGCCGTTGCAATTGCATTTTGCCGGTTTGAAAGTCAAAGTTGCTGATGTCACACATCTCGGCGCTCAATTGGCGTGCTAATTGCGGTTTGCTTTCAATGCGTTTGCCTGTGGGGCTGTACACATCCCATAGGTGGACAGGGCAGTTATGGGGTGGGTGGTTGGTTGGTGTGTGTGTGTAAGTGCGTGTGTGTGTATGTGTTGTAAATGTAATAACAAAAAAGGTAGTGAGAGTGAATTAAACGTATTCGTTATCGCACGTGCAGTCGCAGTGAATGTGTATGTGTATGTGTATTACAATTAGCGTTAGTCTCCAGGCTCCTTTAGCACCCTCACCGTGTGTACCTGTCTTAAAGTTCAGCCGAGTTATGTGCTTGGGTTACCTGTAGTAGAAAACATCAACGCCCGTATTGCAGCTGGATTTTCTGTGCACCTCTTCGCGCTGCCAGCCCTTTGGTAGTGCGTTGCAATCAACGCGTTTCCTCTCGATTGTAATGCTCGGATTCATTTGCATGCTCCACAAATTCCTCAATTTTTTCGCCCCTTTTTTTATTGTTTATTTCTCTTACATTTGTGTTCAGGGCAGCGTAATATTCGATACTTTTGTGTTGGCGATGTGTGTACTCGCAAGGTTAATACACAAGAGAAGGTTCACCAGGCGCATGCCTATGACGTCAGCTATGTATGTGCTTACATCCATGTGCTGTAAGCTCATTTACCTTATTTAAACTGTTTTAAAAGTAAATAAATTATTTATTAAAATTATGTCTTTTCTAAGACATCGTTAAAGTCGATTCACAAAATAGGAAAATGGAGCTAATTAAACTGCCGTTCTCTTGTATGCGGCAACATGCTGTTTGTACTCATTCTCAAATCGGCAGTGTTGCACAGTGCCGCAATTGCAGCAGTAAATGCGAATGAGCGCACAAAGAAGAAGCACCAGTCGACGACGTACGTAATTTTCGAGTGACTAAACTGTAATTCCAATCGTGTGGTTATTGTAATAATAATGTAATAAACAAGTGTGCACATTCATTTTTTTAAATATTATTAACCACTTTTGCAGGCCCATTCGGAGAACAGTGTAACACTAACCTTAATTGGGGGGCGGCGAAACAAGAACAAGTGGCAGCTGCTTTAAGCTTTTAGGCCAACACACATACAAACACACCTAAAAGAAAATAGATAAACCCGAAAAATGTCTTCATCAGCCATTTTTGTGCTGGACGTGAAAGGCAAGGTGCTGATATCCCGCAATTACCGCGGCGACAACATTGACATGGCGGTAATCGATAAGTTCATGCCGCTGCTCATGGAGCGCGAGGAGGAGGGTCTCGTCACGCCCATTCTGCAGACCACGGAGACAACCTTTGCGTACATCAAGACGAACAATTTGTACATTGTGTCGACGACGCCGCGCAATAAGAACGTGAACATCGCGTTGGTCTTTGTATTTTTGCACAAGATCGCACAGGTGTTCGTTGAGTACTTTAAGGAGCTAGAGGAGGAGTCCATACGAGACAATTTCGTTATCATATACGAACTTCTCGATGAGCTCATCGATTTTGGCTATCCACAGACGACAGACTCGAAAATACTGCAGGAGTATATTACGCAGGAGGGTCACAAGCTGGAGCTGCAGCCGCGCATTCCTGTCGCGGTAACAAATGCCGTCTCTTGGCGCTCTGAGGGCATCAAATATCGCAAAAACGAAGTATTCCTCGATGTGATCGAGTCGGTCAATCTGCTGGCTAATGCCAATGGAAATGTGCTGCGCAGCGAAATCGTTGGCGCCATCAAAATGCGCGTCTATCTGTCCGGTATGCCGGAGCTGCGCTTGGGCCTTAATGACAAGGTGCTGTTTGAAAGCACCGGACGCGGCAAATCCAAATCTGTTGAGCTGGAGGATGTCAAGTTTCATCAGTGTGTGCGTCTGTCGCGTTTCGAGAATGATCGCACAATATCATTCATACCACCGGATGGCGAATTTGAGCTGATGTCCTATCGCCTCAATACGCACGTGAGTTATAATTGAATACAAATAATAACGAATCGTATTAAATCTGTCTGTTTCAGGTCAAGCCACTCATCTGGATTGAATCGGTGATTGAGCGGCATGCACATTCGCGTGTCGAATACATGATTAAGGCGAAATCTCAATTTAAACGCCGATCAACCGCTAATAATGTAGAAATTGTTATACCCGTGCCGGCCGATGCAGATTCACCAAAATTCAAGACAACTATTGGTAGCTGCAAATATGCCCCGGAACAGAATGCCATCATTTGGACAGTGAAATCATTTCCTGGCGGCAAAGAGTATCTAATGCGTGCACACTTTGGCCTGCCCAGCGTTGAAAGCGAGGACAATACTGAGGGAAAGCCACCGATACAGGTGCGCTTTGAGATACCCTACTTTACGACGTCGGGCATACAGGTGCGCTACCTGAAAATCATTGAGAAGAGCGGCTATCAGGCGCTGCCCTGGGTTCGCTATATCACACAAAACGGCGACTATCAGCTTCGCACCAATTGAGCCACGCTCACACACAGATACGCATTCCAGCCAAGCTTAAGCGAAAGAGGAGCCATCCCACTGCGTCTAATATGAGTTAGGATTATGTTAGTTAGCTGCCTCACCTTCACATTGTGCGTTAAGTCGGAAGTTTATTTTAAAAAAGGGGAATTCCTGCAAACGCATTAGTAAGTTGATTTTGATAACAAATTAAAACAAATATTCTGTTAACTATTTATGTTAAAATAAATTAAATTTGTGAAAGTGTTAGCCGGCCTCAGGCGTACTTATTTAAATCATAACGAAATTTAAACATTACTTGGAATTTAGCCTTAAAAGTTTTTAAATTGTTTTGAAAACTTAAATTACAATAAATTTTAATTTACGCGCTTGCAGACATCCCCTATTTATAAATATGTATTGTTTTATTTGTGCGTATTGTATTTGTATTTTGTATGTAAATCAAAACTAATAAATTTTAAAAATATTTTCCAAAAACATGTAATTATAGCTAAGCTTAAATGCACGCGAAAAATGGGTAAAATTTTTTCATCGTTTTCCAAACAAAATGTGGACTAAAAACGGTCCAAAAATGTATATTAAAGCCGTTTGGCATGCCTCTAAATAAAAACCAAGTATTTAACCAGCTTGAACGGGTTTCGTCTAACAACGGACGTTGGTTTATAACCAATAAAAACAGAACAAATAGATTTGCTTAAGCTTAATAAATGCACTTTTCAATGAGTCTCTCCGTTTTACAAAGTTTTGTAGGATATTCAGTGTAGGCTTCGATCACTTTTACTGCTTAAAGTTCTTTAGCGGATAGTGTTGTTTGTGCGCCTCGATATGCTGCTCCAGTTCACGCTGTTGCTGCTGCAGATGCTCGGGGATCTGATCATAGACGCCCTCGAACATCTCACGCCAATTGGGCTTCAGTTTCTTCTCCGAGACGGCAATTTGTTTGAGCACCTGCTTTCGCACGCTGTTCACAAATTCGGTTTCGTGCTGCTCGTTGAACCAGCCCTTGTGCACCATATAGCTCTTTAGCTTGGATATGGGATGCTCGAGCGTGTTCCACACCTCGATCTCATCAGCCGAACGATAGGCGGTGCTGTCATCCGACGTGGAATGATGGCCTACACGATAGGCCAGCGCCTCGAACACAATCGGTTTATTTTCGCGCAGCACATATTCGCGCGCCTGCTTCATGGCATTGTAGACGGCAAAGACGTCAGTGCCATCCACACGGATTGTGGCAATGCCATAGCCCATGGGACCACGTCCGGCAATGCCATCGCCCCGATACTGCTCATTAGACGGCGTCGATATGGCGAAGCCGTTGTTACGGCTACAAAAATAAGAAGAAAAATGTGAATATTCTGTTGAAGTTTAAGTACTGCATAAACTACCAGAATAATATGACTGGACACTCCAGCGTGGCAGCAAAATTAAATGCAGCATGTGCATCGCCCTCGGAAGCGGCGCCCTCGCCAAAGTAGCAGACGACACAAGCATCATTGTTGGGCTGACGCTTCAGGGCGTAGGCGGCGCCCACAGCCTGCGGTATTTGCGTCGCTAAAATATGAGGAGTAGGGAGTAGTTAACGATTTGCAGAGATTTTTATGACAAACACAGAACTGAGGCTTACACAACGGACTGGAGATAGTAACGAAGTTTAGCTCCTTGGAGCCATAATGCACGGGCATCTGTTTGCCGCGTCCTAGATCATCAACGTTGCCGTAGCACTGATCAATAAACTGATCAATGCGGAAGCCGCGCCACACCAGTACGCCCGCCTCCCTATACTGCCCGTAAATAATGTCGCGCATTTCCAGGGCGGCAGCGCTGCCAATGTGCGACGCCTCCTCGCCAAAGTTGGTCATATAGAAGGAAATTCGTCCCTGACGCTGCGACTCGTAAAGTATTTTGTCCATTGTGGACAGCAGCAACATGTCGCGGAACATTTTCTCCACCACCTCCTGGCTGAGATGCGGATCCTCCTTCTCGTTGAGTATATAGCCATCGCGATCCATGACCCGATAGATCGGTATGGGCGCGTAATCTTCGGGCAATGCCAGCTTCAGATTGTTGATAAACGGCGCATCACGTGCGCCTGGAAATGTTGCACGTTCGTCTGCTGACTTTCCACTGCCACTGTAGCTGCGTTGTGCGACAAGCTGGAAGCAAAAACAACAACTTTAGTTGTAGAACTTTTTGGAGATTCCAATTGGTATACGCACCATTCGGACATTTTGCCGAATCACATTTAACACGTTAACTGATTTACGCAGGAACAACATGTTTTCGAAGGAACAGCAAGAAAAGGAGAACAGGAACAGGTGCAAGGTAAGTAAACTATATATTTTTCTGATATGCGTGTTCTCGATTGCTGCCTTGTGCGACAAATCAGCTGCATTACGCAACAGGTAAGCGGTTAAGCCCGGTACGCAGAGCAAGCTGTGCTCAATATGGATGATGTTTTTATTGAAAAAATAGATCATATATCTAAGATATAAAAGACATATTTTTTATTATATCTCTAATTGTTAATGCAAACTTATACATGTGATTTACGCTGACACTGCCAGTTTGCTTCATGCATCAATAAAAAATAATACATTATTCCTTTTTAAAAAATGATTAAGTCTAAAATTTAGTTTCAATATGCAAACGATTAGCGAAGTCACAAAACTCAGGTTTATTTAAAATTTACATAAATTTAATTTTATGTTAATGCTTATGTTAAGCTTAAGTACATTTTGCTTTGCTTGCACAATGTTTGATTAGCATACTAGTGCTTGACAAGTGTTGGTAAACATTGCAAAATGGCAGCTGATCCCATCAACGAGGCGCAATTCTGGCAGTCAATAGGAATTTTAATAAATAAGTATCATGCCTTGAATAAAAAGGTATTTGAAGTGCTCATAACACAGGTGCAAAAGCAACAGCAAGGTAAACTATGTGACTCCACTGAAGGTGATCTAGAGCTGCAGCTACGCAACGATGATAAGACGAGAACATGTGAGGGATTTAAAATCAGCTTCAAGATGTTGACCAAAAAATTGGACACAAATATTTTGGCCACTGGCACAGTGGGTGAGATAAATTGATCAAACAACCATATTCTTGATATAAATAGAGCTCCTGATTGGTAGATTTTAGCAAACAAAGCTATGAATGTCATTTTGTGGGTGAAGATGCATTCGAAGATTTCGCCGTGCATTTAACTGGCGGACAGCTGGAGTTCACGCCAAGCTCCCGCTGGACGGAGTTTGTGCTGAAGCCAAAGCTCCGCAGTTGGTCGCAGAGCAAACGGGAGGACGGCGCTCAGAAATCGCTACGATTGGTGGATGTGGAACAGTACAATGATCTATACAAGAAATTAAAACACAAGCACGCCAGGCGCCTACTCGAGTATTGGCAAACGGCAAACGAATCTACTGATCCATTGAAATTCATCTACGAGGATTTAGCCATTGCGGCCTATCTAATCACTCTGTGGAGCGGCAGCCAATCGGCACCGGTGGCATTCGCAGACCTTGGCTGTGGCAATGGACTCCTGGTGCACGTGCTCAATGCGGAGGGCTACAAAGGCTACGGCTACGATGTGCGCAGGCGCAAATTATGGTCTCTTTATCCGAAAGCGACCAATGTCGCCCTCATCGAGCAAACCGTAGAGCCGAACAGCTTTCGTTTAGAATGGCCAGACATTGACTGGCTGATCGGAAATCATTCCGATGAGCTGTCGCCCTGGCTGCCGGTGTTGGCAGCGCGGCTTAATACTAGTTTCTTTCTGCTGCCCTGCTGTCCATTCGAGCTTTCCGGCGCCAAGTTTCAACGGCGCAACACCAGCATCAGTGCTTATCAGGACTTTGTGCTCTACGCTCGAAAGGTTGCGGACGAATGTGGATTCGAAACGCTGCAGGATCGCCTGAAGATACCCAGCACAAAGCGCTTGGCTCTGATAGGCCTAAAGCAAAAGGCGAAAGCGCCACAGAACCTCGAGTACTTTGTGCAACAAGAGTTGCAAAAATATAAAGTAAGCGCACCAACAGCGGACAATTCGGTAAAGTTGCGCGAGAAAGCGGAGAGCGTGCGAAATTGCACGCAAGTGGAAAAGAGCATCATCGATGGACTGGTGTTAAAAATCTTTCGCATGCTAATGTCGGATACAAATACAACAAATCTCACCGAACATAATAACTGGCAACCGGGACAGCAGCTAACCATGCGCGATATAGCACAGAGCCTCACCAAGGAGGAGCTAAGTGGCATTAAATCCGAGTGCGGTGGAATCAAAACCCTGCTCCGCAATAAACACGAGGTATTCGAATTTTGCGACAACGAGCGAATTGGCATACGTAAGCCCAAAGCTGTTGCGGCGAAATCAAATTCTGGAAAGACACTGACGACAAAGAAACGACCCTGCTTCTTCAAACTGTATCATCCACAGGGCTGTCCCTTGGTGGACAATGAATGCACTTTTATCCACTAGCGTAATCTGGATTATAGAAGAAATAAATCAAATATGTTTTAAACTCTGGTAGATATTTAACTCGTTTTTTATATTCTAATTCTAATTGGCAGCATTTTAGTTTTTTTCTCTCTGTAAAGTTTATTAAATATAAAGTTACAGATAACTTTATTCCGTTTTTTGCGTTTTTCTTAAAAAAGTTTTGTAAGACTTAAATACAAATTTGAACTTAATTATTATTACCTTTGCAAATAAGCTTACAAAATTGGATGAAAGCAGTTTTTATTAAAAAAATCGTTTAAAATAGTAACTCCCTCATTTCATCAGCAAACTTTTTTTAAAATAAGTTTTAGCTAGTTTCATGTCGTTACTGTTATTTACGGTTCCTGCTATAAGCCCATCTTCGATTTCAGTATAATAGTCTCTAGAAACCAATCTCTTTAATTGTATTATAATTTGATTTCAGTTTACTAATTTCTATAAACCGTTATTAAATTTCTCAAAATAAAATTAATTAAATAAATTATTTAAAGTTTTACAAAATGTATAAACCTCTCGAGTTATAGTTTGTTTTTTTTTTTAATATATTTCGTGTCTACATTTAAATATTTGTTTCGGATTATGAATAAATTTGAATTGAAGTGCATTTGTTGTTATTATTTTTTTAATTTTGTTTTTAATGTCGATTACCAATGAACCATTTTTACTATTCGCTCTTCAACGGGAGCTGTCCGAACTGTTGCTGCGACGCCGGCGGCGGATGGGGGAGCGTGAGCGACGTCGAGGGGAGCGACGACCACGTGGCGGGGAATTGCGACGTCCACCGCCGCCGCCACCACCTCCGCGATTATTGAAGCGATTGAACTGCGGCGGGGAACGCCAACGTCCGCCCTGGGGCCTGCGCATTTGTGGCGATGGTCGACGCATTGGCGGTCGTTGTTTTGGCACAATTACCGGTGACACAGTGATCTCCTGGCCATCAATTTGGCCGCCGTCCATGTGCTTCATCGCCGATTCGCAGTCTTCGGCAGTGGAGTACTCCACATAGGCCATGCCGCGTCCAAAGTTCGGGTGATAGCGATCGGTTGGAAATTCAACGTTCTTAACAGTGCCAAAGCTGCTGAAGATCTCCAGCACATGGTCCTTGGTCACGTTGCGGGTAAGTCGTCCAACATGGATACGCACCGGCTTCGGTGTGGGTGAACGTGAACGTGTCCGGCTGCGTGACCGGGAGCGTTCCCGACGCTTGGGCGGAGGTGTGCGATCGACTGAGCCACGTCCACCACCACCAGCACCACCACGACGCCGTGGTGAACGCGACCGGCTGGCAGAGCGGGAACGTTCACGTTTCACGTTGTTCACCTCACCACCAGCACCGCCGCCACCGCGCTCGTTGGAACTGCGACGTGCGCGATCTCGGGAACGGGTCCGACTGCGCGGCACACGATCACGATCGCGCTCGGTGCGTTCTCGCTCTGATTCCTTGCGTGGTTTACTATTGGCGCGTGGCGATTTAGTGGAACGGCGCGGCGAACGGGAGCCATCTTTGCCGGCAGCAGCGGCGCCGCCGCGGCCACGACGGTTCTTCTCACTGCGATCGGAATCGCTCGACGATGTGGACGAGGAGCTGGACGAATCGCTGGAACTGCTCGAGCTTGAGCGGGTGTCTGAGCCGGAGCTGCTACGCGACGACGAGCTGCCCGTTGAGCTTCGCGAAAGAAAAGAGAAGTAAACGTTTAGATCAGAAAAAAAACGGGGCAAGTAAATTGTCACCTTCTGCTGGAGTCGCTGCTCGAAGAGGCAGAGCCACGGCGTTTGCGTTCCCGCTCTCTGCGCGACGAATTTGATGTAGCGGCTTTTGCGTCCTTCTCTTTGACATCTTTCTCTTTATTTTCCTTTTCGCCCTCGGCAGTGGGAGACCGGGCACGCGCCCTAATCGAAACAAAATGTCGGTCAGTAAATACGCCACATTGAAAAAGTCACTTAAATACTTACATTATGCTCTTGAGCTTTAACTTGATTTAACTCTTCAGTGGTAAATTGTCAAATTGTTAATGAATTTGTTGCGAAAAACAAAACTTTGGAACACGAAATACCAAAATTGAATATACTCAATGGCGTGCCTGCATCGATGTTTTTTTTTGCCGATTGTATATCGATGTCAGGGTTGATTTTGTATTCTTTGAATTCGATATTTATGCCTTGCAGCTCAAGTAAAGATTATCGTAGGCATGTACAATGTGACCGTTTTGATGAAGCAAAAATATATACGGGCATACATATACAGCGCTTTTGTCAGGTCGAGAATCGTAGAGGTAAACTCCCATAAAAAAAATCAAATACATTTCATGCCAAGTTTAATTTGTTATTTAAAGTAGAATATTTATTCAACTTTTGTGTTGTGCAAACTGTGCTCGTCAACGTGTACGCATTTACGTAGTGGAATTATGTAAAACGCAATTGTTTTAAATGCCAGTTTTTATCTGGATGGTGACGAAGTGGTTGTCATTGTGAATTTATATACATATGTACGGGTGTATATGTATGTTTGAATGCATGTGTGTACACACGCACACTTATTAATAAGTGAACTTGTGTTGATTTAAGTGAGCTATGACCAAAGGGGAGCGGTTCAAAGCCACTGTGGGGCACAGAGTTTCGATTTTTTTTATCCATATCTATGTATACTCACAACGCATTTACAATTGATACGGTTTGGCTCCCCACACACAAAGAGAGAGAGAGAGAGAAAGAGAGAGGCACACAAGTGGTGAGAGTTCAACTAAACGGGGGAGCAAATAAACGGTCTGTCTGAGCATTTTACCACACTACCTCTTTGTCTGTTCAAGCGAGCTCTCGTGCTGGTATTTTTCTCGCTCGCGTCAATGTGTAAAATTATTTATTTTACCCCGTTTTATTCTGCAATCGTTTGTGCCTGTGTGTGCGTGTGCGCGTTTGTGTGAATAATGTTAACATGTATGGAACAATATTTTAAAAACGTCATCTATGTTTGTGCATAGTTAACAAAACAAGATAGCAAACATTTTTATAGTATACATATATTCATATAATCGATGTGCGTATATGTGTGTGTCAAAAAAAAGAGCAATCGTCGTTGAAGTTCGACTACCATGACTACGCAATAGCAACAACAAGAGACATCGAGACGCGAGACGACGTTAGGTGGGTTTTGCTTTTCTCTCTTCTACTCATTGCCGTCATACTCTCGTTCAGCTGTGCCTGTGTGTGTTTGTGTGTATGTCCGTCTGTTTGGTTTGCTTAACTTATCTCTCCCACTCTCTCATTATATTGTGGCTTTGAACTGTTGCGAGAGTTGAGAGTAAAAGCAACTGATGTATGTGCATACACATGAACATTATAGACATACATATTTTCTTTTTTGATAATTTATTGTTTTAATTTTGAGAGGGTGGCCAAAGTGTGTTCAACTTTTTATGGTTGGAGCGGGGGGAGAGGGGGTCTGGCCCTCAGCAACACAAACACACATACGCCGATTGTAAATGTGAGCCGTTTTACATAAATGTATGTAAATACATACATATGTAAGCATAAATGAAAGTATTTTGTTGTGTTACAAGTTTTTAGGACTTTTGCAATTGCTTATATGCTGAGTGTTTGTACAAACATATCCACATACATAAGGATTACGTACATTTATATAAATTTTACTGCCTGCTTAACATTCATTGTAATTTAAATTTATATAACTTGTGCATTTTACTATTTGGCAATTAAAACCACGCTTTATATATATAATATATAAACATATATATTTCGTACCTACATGCGTCCCAAAGAATAAAAACTCATTACTTACGTATATTTTGTACTTAATACTAACCCAACTAAATAAAAACAAAAGATAATTGATATCTTCGGCGTGCCGAAGTTTAAATACCCTTGCAGACAAATGGAAGATGTCTATAGGCTATATTATATAGTTTACATCATAAAGTGAAAGACAAGTTTTTCACTTGTCTTCGAAGCCTTTCATATGGCAGCCATATAATATAGTGGTCTGATCCTGTCCATTCTGGCATATGTACTGGTGACAATACAATGGACCGGCAAGCCTGATTGATTCAGCTGTAAATATTGATTATGAATATGATATGCCCTTCAGTCCGCAAGGGTATAAACAAAAACAAGTAATTTACTCTCAAACAACTATGAATGTTATTGCAAACGTTTCTTTTACTTTTTTTTATATTTTTTTCTTTGTTTTTAGCATACATATATTTTATTGCTGGTTTTGGTGGTAAATTTGCATTTGATAATGGCCGCGGCCAGACGTGCCCGCTTTTTAACACACACACAATATAAAAATAAAATAAAAACAAACACAACTCCGTTCATCAAAAGTGTTTTTGTTATCTATTGACTATATCCACATGTAAAAAATAAAACTTATATACCATATATTGAAAACTAAACCAAAATGTATGCTAAGTACGGTATATCACAAAAGACTGCCATATATGCCATATGCCGCGATGTATCTGTAAATGTATCTGTATCTGTATCTCACTGACCAACTACTGCAACTGCAAGCGCAATCTGCACACAAGTCAACCTCAAGCTCATGTTAAACTGATATAAAGAGCGCTATCTATCGCTCGCTCGCCTCCATAAATGCCAAATTATATATAAATATATATATATATATATATATATATATATATAATTATATATATATATATATGTGTATTAAACATATAGTATTATTCCTCGTACCGCCTACCAACTACTACTACCAACAACAACAACCACCACCACCATCAACAACAACAAACAACAACAACATCCTACTGCAACTTGGCAACAGTCTCGGCTTTAGTTTGTAAGCTTGTTATTTTTTGTGTAAATTTGTTAAACATTTATTTTAAATCTACAATATGTACTGTTTAATATGGGGCATGCGTTATGAAAGATAAGAAATGTATCATTATCAGCTCTTTGTTTATTAATTATAACTGTTCATCTTTCATTTCGCTTTGCCTTCTCTCGGCTTACTTGTAATTTGTATTTACTTTTTTTTTGTATTTGTCCAACGTTCTTTGGCTCCAATACTGCTCTAACCCCATTTAAACCATCCAACAACAACAACACACTTATTGTTTCCTTATTGCACACACATATACGTATATATTACTGTACAACTTTGATAGATTGTTAGCTAATTGATGATGACCAGGCAATTCCCAGAAAAATAGCGGGTAGTCTTATTTCAGGAATAATTCAAAATTTGCTTAAATGATATATTTTTTTTTTTACTTTATTAACAGCAAAACTTTATTTTTAAAATGCTTAAAACTGATTGTGATACGTAATTTAATTTATTTTCATAGTTTTTAATCATATTTTCTTTTAAAAAAATTTCTGCTTTTAAGAAATCAAAAACCGAACCAGTTATCGCTAAAATATGTTAAAGAACGCGACGAATCAAGTTGAGAGCCCAAATAATAAAATTAAAAAAAAAACATTTAGGGAACTACGTTTTTCGAGAAGAAACTATTTGATTTTCCATAATGTTTATTTTTATTGAAGATGGGATTTAGTTCAAAAGAGCAGTGAATAGGTACAAATATAAGATCGTATGGACCGAAGTTTTAGAAACTTATTAAACCGTAAATTAATACAATCTGTGATATAAACTTAATCATAATATGTGTGGTTCAAAGCAAGCTAAAATTAAAATAAGTTCATTCATTTTTTTATTTATAAAATAAATTAACATTAAATCGGTTTTAAATCTAATGTTATCCGAATATAGAAACTAATTCGAAATAGTATCTTAACAATTATATGCTGTGTTAGCTGAAAAGCCATTGTAATAAGTAAATATTAGTAGAGTTGGACTGTTGCATTCAAACATGTACATACAAATATATTTATATAAATACTATACGAATGTGTAAGATAAGTGTTATAGTCTGTCTCCCTATATTTTTCTTTCTTAATTTTAAAGCTCTGAATAGTACTAACTACTGCAATCCAACTGATAAGTACTGCAAAGACACTCAACCCAAAAAAAAAAATGAGAACATTTACTAATAATTTGTTTTGTTTATTATTATATTATCATGTTTACACACCCATACACACAATCATATACACATGCATTCAAAATATATATGTAACTATTAGCTATGTATGACAAGAGTTTCCCCCCACATATTATTTAACGCATATCAGGCATATTGTGTACTCTATATAGTTATCAGAAAACTAACCATGCACGTATATACCCTCATTCAGTTACATTTTGTTTATTATTGACAAATGACTATTAAAGCTACACTGTTAAAAACCAAACTCAAATTGTTGCTGTTTTATTTATGAACAAAAAAATATATATACACTACATATATACTCTACTGTTTACATACTACACAAACACACACAAACATTTTTATACTCTTTCCTCAGTAAGTACTAGTGTTTACACCTATTCCCATAAATGTTTTGTTTTTGTTTTTGGTTTTTCTTTTTTCATTATTATTATTTATTTATACTCTGAGCATGTTGGCTTGTTGGTTGTTTTTCTTTTTTGCTTTTGTAAGGGAAACGCGGGCGCGGTTTTTAAAATACGTGTAATTTAAAAACTAGTTCAAGCCCGCAAATTGTATTCTTAAACGCAAAAGTTTTTTGTTTTTCCTCTTGTACAACTTGCAGCTGACAAAGCAAACAGCAAACAAATACTAGACAACAACAGCAACCACAACAAGTAAGTCTCAAGCAGCAGCAGAAGCAGCCGCACTTGCAACATGCTGAACTCCAATGCGAATCATGCGGGCAACAGCCGGCGGCCATTTTCGCGTAATTCATCCTCGGCCCGTTCGCATCGCGGCCGAATGCTCTATTCGCCGCATCCTCACGGACAGCAACAACAACAACAGCAGCAGCAGCAACAACAGCAGCAGCAGCAACAACAACAGCAGCGGAACAGCAATAACAACAATGGCCTTGTGCCGGGTCATAGTCCCTGGTGTAATCTCAATTTGAATCGCCACAATAATGACAACAACAACAATGCCAACAAAGATGTAATTGATGGCAGAAACTCAAATTGGTAAGAGCTGTGCAGCTTTTGGTATTTAAAGAAAAACCAACAAAAAAAAGAACCTTTACGTTAGCTTTAAGTGACATAAAAGCGAATTTGAAGTACCCTAACCCTTGCCCTCCAATCCCGCCGTTATCCCCCACCCACGACTATGCCTACGTTCTGCCATAAAAATAATATTAATAATAATAACAACAACATCCTTGTAACTCGTTCCCACGCTCCCCACGACAACTCTAGAACAGTTTCTCTACTCTTCTATCAATATCTATCTCGCTCTCTCTCTATATATATTCTACGTAACTACACCTTTAAAGATATGAAAATCGCTTTTAGGTTAAAGGGAGAATTTTGTAATTAATTGCGTGTTGTCCACAAAAAAGAGTAACTAAAAAACAAGCAAATCGTAGCCAAAACTATTGTTTGGCCACTTTACCGTTGAATTTTCGAAGCACTAAAAACTTGCATTGACAACCAAACAGCTGCAGTCCTGCACTCAAAATAGAGCGCGAGCTTACGCTGCAAGCTTTTTCACTCCATCGCTCGCTCGCTCTCTCTCTCTGAGTATATGCATTGACAGTGTTGCACAGTGGTTTTACTGCAGCTGTTCTGTTGTTTTCTTCTACTTTTTATAATTCGTGTTCATTTGTAATTTTTGTTCTCTTTCGTACTGTACATTCTTTTTATGTTTTGTTCACGTCAATTGGCACTTATGTATTACCTCTAACTACTAATTATTGTTGTATCTATTATCTCTGCATTTACATTATATACAAAACAACCTACAGAATTTTCGTTTTGCTCTAAGAATTAAAACAAAAGTTCATTCCTAATTATTGTATCGTATGTAATTCTTTCTAACCGCTTCAATTAAAAAATATGTTTACATACAAGGCAAAATTCCGTAGTAGATGCATATACATATATTTACATCTAACAGAAACTTATCAGAAAGTTTTTTTGATATTAAACCATTAACTTACAAAAGTTAAAAAAAATCTCAAACCAAAGAAAATGCATGAAGAGCACTTGAAAATGGCGAACAAAACTTTATAAGTAGCAAATGTCCTAAGTTTTTAGTAGTTGTTTCTTTGTCCAAAAAAGCTTTTTAATTTTAAGTACTTATTAAATACTTTTACATACTCTCTCGTACATATGTAAAGCGCGCTTAACGGTTAAACCAAGCATGCCAACATCAACAAAAAAACCTAAACAACAGCAACAACATTTTTTTGCAATTTTGGGCCAAACAATTTTCTTGGCCAAGAGCCACAAAAAACATATATTATTAAAATCTGTGTAAATCGTATTCGTAGTTGGTTAAAAAAATACTTATTGAAATTTGCATATAACCTTTTTGCTTTTATTTAAAAACTAGTTTAATGCTGCGTGTTTATATAATTTTTATTGCATATTTTTAACGGGTTTGGCTATGGATATTAAACAACAAATTTTTTATACATTATGAAGTGCCCCTGCAAAAGATTATTAATTAATTTACGAAGCTTAAAATTCATAATGAAAAATCTTATTGGGATTCATTTATTTATATTATAAATATTTCTATAGAATATAAAGGTAGTATCAAAATATACATACATATCTATTTATCTAGTTATATTTCGCATAGTTTAAATGGGCTTCGCCAGAATGACTCCAAATGAACTCCCTTAAAATCATTATTTGGCTTGGTCTAGAAGTTCAATAATTTCAGGATTGGGCATACTTAGTTACAAGAAAATCTGTTGAGAAAATTACATATGGAATACAAATTTCAGAAATTATAGGATAACGTGTTACCTGATTGCTAGTGCTTTTCATGCATATTCGAACAAAAAGAAAAAGACAAAAATTAAAACAAACCATATTAGTACACAATATTCAGCTGTTTTGTGTTAGTTCCATTCGTAACGCGAACTGGTTCCATGTGGAGATAACGCAACTGCTCCAAAGGCACAACTCTGATTAATCCAACGTAGTGAAGCTCACTTTGAGCTGCTGTTTGGTTTTTTTTTTTTTATAATTTTCTTTATATTTTAATCTATACTTTAATATTTATTTATATTTTTTTTTGCGCATAGTTTTTGCTTCACGTTTATGCTAAATGAACTTTACCAAAAAAAGGAATATAAAATACTTCAAAACAAATATTGTGATGTTTATAAAACCATGTGATTATATTATAAATGCAACCGTCAAAGTGCAAGCCAAGTATATATATAAAAAACAAAAACAAATTTAGTTACAAAATTTCCTCTTTATCCAAACCGTACAGTAAATACTTAGTTTGTAATATTTTTTATCAATTCAACATTTTATGAATGATGATGCATTTTAGTTGAGTTTATTGATTGTTATTGATTAGACATTATAGATTGGTGTACATTGTATTAACGCTTAATTGCATTTTTGGTGCCGGAAACAAAAACAAAATTTTTTTAAAGTTGGACAAAAAAAAATCATATTTAATGATCAAAAAACTCAGCTTAATGTTTTACTTATTTATTTGCATTATGCACACTGCGGCTTAGAATGTTTTAATGAACAGTTTTAATGTATACCTTACTAGAAGTTAAAAAAAAAGATCAAATCAAATCAAAAAACCAAAGCTACTAAACCACAACTCCTTTACATATAGTAAATGAGTTAATATTTTTTTAGTATATATTTCCTTATCGTTTTCTACATTTAAAAGTACTTATATATATTTTATAGATGTGATTGTGAGTGAGCGCAATAATGCAATATCAAAAATATATTTTTTTAACATTGTCACACGCTGTTAAAAATATATTTATTTAACTATTAAGCATATATATATTTGTAAATATATATATTATTTTCTGCTTTTAAGTTTTGGACACATAAACGATAAGCGTTAACGTTTTTTTACGGAGCTTTTTTTGACCCACGCCCTCCCAAATGCCGCTGTCTGTATCTGTGTGTGTGTGTGTGTCTGTGTGTCTGCGCTTGCGTGAGTAGGTGTGTGTGTATATATATGTTCTATAGCATAATCTTGTTTATCCCAGCTCGATCCGTCGATCTGTTTCACCCAATGATATTGTCTTAAGCTTTGCATACGCATGCTGCTGTGCTTACGTTCACGTTACGTTAGCGATTACGTCGTGCGCTGCGTGTCAAAAGCTGATTATTCAGAGCGCCGCATCCATATGGTTCCCAAGCTTTTTGGAAGAAGAATGAAAAACAAACACAAGTAATTGTACTTGTTAAAATGTTTAGCGGTTTTTTGCGTTCTCTTTTGTATATTTTTGAGCATGTACCGCACTCTCTCTCTCTCTCTCTCTCTTTCTTACTATAAGTACATATAACTTCTTTCTCTCTATATCTCTCATGTTTAGCTAGTGAAAGCGTTGCGTTGAAAAGTGTCCTAAGAACTATGATACTCGCATTTGTTTAACTTAATTTGTTTTTTGATTTGTTTTCATTTCTTTTTGTAAGCGTAGTGTGCATTAAAGCGAAAGCCAAAACAAATAAATAAATAAAATAGCAAACTAACAACAATTTCTATTTAAAATGCATAAGTACAACAAAAACAATAAGTGAAAAAAAAATACAAAAAGCAAAAAACCAAACCTATTGTGCAAAATTAGTACGTATTTGTTTCTACTAAATGCATATTGTATATGTGTGTATATGTAGTTAATTATACAATAATTATTAACAGCAACAATAACAAATTCTCGCTACATATACACGCATTGCCATTATATTATTATAAATTATATGTGTGTGTATATATTGATATTATATAATTACATAAATATATATGTGTATATGCATATATATATACATATATATCTATATTAAACTAATAATCTAATTATTGCATTTTGCCATTTACATATATATTATTTTTATCTTTTTCGTTTTTCTTTCTTCTTCATAAAAAAAAACCGAAAAACTGCAAAATAATAATAATAAAAAACTATATAAATAACGTATATGTGTGGCTACCACTCTGCATATATACACTACTACTACTACTACTACTACTACCTACTACCTGTACATGTATATGCATACAAAATAACTATATATGGGTTGTGTTTATACTACCACCACACTGCTACTGCATTGATTTGATTGAACAATTTTCAAATGTATCTCGTAAAACCGAATATAAATATATATATTATTCGTATATCTTATATGTATTATTATCTTAAAAAAAAAAAAAAACCAAAACGCAAATGCAAACCTAAATCGAAAATCCAGCGATGTACAAACAAGTAATTCTAGCGGAACTTGTATTTATAACAATAGCAAAACGCATCATCACAACAACAGCCTTAACCTCAATCACAGTCACAGTCGCAATGCCCCACACAGTCATCAGTCACAAGTCCATAATCAGTCACAGTATAACAGTAGCAGTAACAGTAATCATAACAGTAACGTTAATAGTAACAGTAACGTTAACAATAACAGCTATGATCATACAACTACCAACACTGCACACAACAACAACAACAGCAGCATCAACAACAATTGCACTGTCAACACTGGCAACAATAATCCGAGTAGTTTACGAACATCATTATCAAACACTGAAAACCATAATCCCTCCAATCAGAATCTAAATCCCAATCAGCAACCCATCGTGAATCACGGCTATCACAGCTATTTTGATATGTGCCACGGTGCGATTGCGCCGCACGCTTTTGGTTCGATGTCCGTGTCCGTTGTCAGATTGAATCCAGCACGCTTATGTTTAACTGTTGCCGCCCCCACCACGCCCACAGTAAATCCCAATCAGCAGCGCCGTAGCACGCCCCTGGCCCTGCTCTCCTTTCCAGCCAATCTGAATAACAACAATATCCTGCAACATTTCAATCAAAATCACAATCATAATCATCAATATCACAGCACCCATCATAACAACAACAGCAGCAACAACAATAACTATCAACACCACCCACACCACCACCACCAACAACAACAACAACAACCGACTAATCGCCAATCCCTCCCGCTAACACGTACGAATTCAAATTCAACAACCGCAACAACTTTAAATTCAACCAATACAACAACAAATAGTAACCCTACTGATGTTGTGAATGTAAATTCTTGTACCGATATAATTCCTCATGGGTCGTCTGCGCCACAACAACAACCACAACAAATGTGTTCACAACGACAACAACGACGATCTCAAACCCAACAACAACAACAACAACAACAACAACAACAACTGTCGCCGTCGCTTCTTATGATAAACCTGAATCAATTGACTGATAATCATATTAACCACGCATCCAATGCACCATCCATCAATAGTCATAGCCAGGGACCCGCGGGCTCAACGGGCCACGGGCATCATAACCAGCGCAACTACAACAACAGCAACAACAATCGCAACAACAATAACAACAACAACAATGCAATTGGTTTGAGCAATGGCAACAATTCAGATTACATGAATTATCGTCGTGCTTGCCCTGCTTTGTCGCGTGACTACCAGCAACATCACAACAACAACAACAACCATGGTAACAGCAACAACAACAACGCAGGCAATGGCCACAACAACAACAACAACCGTCGCCACAATGGCAACTTTGATAGAAATCTGAACAATAATGTGAGTTAACAAGTCAGTTCTCATTAATTAATTAACCAAATTCAAATATCTGAAATCTAGTAAACGATGCTTAAATTTTTTATTGTTGTGCACACAGCCAAGGTCATGTGAATAGCGTCACTAAACGCAACTGATTAAAAATAATTAGCTTTTTTTCCTTTACAATAAAGTGCGAAGAGTGAGCAAAATTAGGTTTATTAGGTTTGGTTTTTTCCAACCCATTTAGTAAGTAAAACATTTATTAAGTGTAAATGAACATAAATGAAAAAATATGGAATGACATTTTTAATTAAATTTTAAAATAAATATTTTTTTATGATTTACTTTTTGTTCTTCAAGATATTCAGACCAATCATGGCAACTAAGAAAGTTTCTATGCTTTTAGCATCAAATCATATATATATTCCATAAAAATAACATGTTGAAAAATTTGATTTTCTTTGAAAAACTTGTTTGTTTTTCAAGATATAAAAAAAGTTATTATGTGTCTCACATGTGTATGTATAAAACATATCAATAATTAATATCTGCGAAAATTTTAATGCATATTGGATTACTGTTGCATATATCTTGCATAGGAACAAAATCTAATAAAATAAGTTGTTTTATGAACAACTCCTTTGGTTTTCAAATGTGAGAGTCCTTTGCTCCTCAAATATGAGCAAAATATCAGCAGCATCAAACTAATATAATAATATAATCGAGGCGAAAAATATCAATTATTAAATACTTTTTGACTGTTTTTTATCGTTATTATACTACTATATACCACTTTATGAACGTGTATTGGACGGTCGGTTACACTCGGCTGCAACGTTCTTGCTTGTTTTCCTTACAAATCTTACAAATCGAATCCATTTAATTTTGATGCGATCCCTTACAGCACTTTGGTAATGGGAGCTCGGATCAAGGTCTGGATCATAGATCCGATGGTGGCTACGGATTTATGCGCAACGGCGGCGGCGGCAGCGGTTATGGACGGAATGGTGCGCACTACCAGCACATGGGCAATGGTTATGGCAACAACAATGGTGCCTCCACATCCTCTGGTGGACCCGGCCTAATGGGCGATGCGCCTTCCGGCTCCGGTTTGTCCGGCTCAACGCTGTCGCTGAACAACGGACAGCTGGGACCCGGTCTCAACTCGGACAGTCCGTCACGCAAGCGTCGCCGCATCTCTGGACGACCCAGCCAATCACCGCCGGCCAGTTGGGAGCCACGACGTTCGCAACGGGTTATGGTGAGCTGCCCAAGTTAGCGGGAATTTGTTTCTTCAAAGCCTCATGTTTCTTTTACAGATGCAACAGGGCAGTCCACCGCTGCGTCGTCCACGGCTGCGGGATGTGGCCACATCCACGCAGCAACAACAGCAGCAACAACAGCAGCAGCATCAGCAGTATGCACCACAATCCCATCATGCACAGCAGCAGCAGCAACAGCAACAGCAGGCGCCCAACTATCATCCGTTGCATCAACATCAGTCGCAGCCGCACTATGCGCCCCCGCAGCAGCAGCAGCAACAGCAGCAGCAACAACAACAACAACAACAGCAGGCGCATCCCCACCCACATGCCCCGCACCAGCATCCGCATTCCCATGCGCATCGCTCGCCCTGGGACCTGGCCGGCAATGGGCCGGTTGCCCACAACGGTGCGCCCAACGGTGGCGGCCCCTCGACTAGCAGCACCGTGGGCGCCATATTGCAGCAGGTGCAGGCACCGTCGCAGGCGCCCACCCATCAGCAGGCTGTGGCAGCTGCCGCGCAGCCGCCACCGCCGCCCACCTCTCTAATGCTTGACCTCAATCTGGCGCTGCGCCACGAGCCCATCTGGGCCTCCTTCTGCACGTATCCGCTGCCGGCGCAGACACGCCTAGCGCCCTGCCACCTGCACGGCCTCTACACTCAGCCGTTCTCCGCGGCGCCTGCCGGCATCGCCGCCGCTCCGCTGCAGGTGGCCCAGGTGCCCACGCCCACCCAGGTGGCAGCCGCTGCGGCCGCCGCACAACACATGATCCAGCAGGCGACCATAACGGCACAGCAGCAGCAGCGCGATGTCGCCGCCATTGCGGTGGCCAATTTGACGCTGGAGCCGCCGAGCGCACATCATTTGGATGGCCATCAGGCAGCCGCTGCAGCGGCGGCAGCAGCAGCGGCCGCTGCCGCAGCAGCAGCATCTGTGCCGCAGGCGCCGCATCCGCATGCGCATGCACACCCACATCCACATCCGCATCAGCTGCCGGCCAGCCATCAAATACACATCGCCTCGATGAGCGCCGCCGCTGCGGCCGCCGCACAGCATCTACATTCCAATGCCGCGGCAGCGGCAGCAGCCGCTCACGTGACCCAAATGTCGGCGGCACCGCAGCAGATAATCATATCGTCGGAACGACGCACATTCCCGCCGCATCGTCGCATGCCGCGCTTCTGGCCGGCCAATCATGGCCCACATCGCCATGTCCTGCCGCCACAATCACTGGCCGCCCACCAAGCGCCCGTGCAGATCCAAACCACCGCTGGCATTATTAATCCGGGCTTCTTGCTCAATTTCCTGTACGTTTTTCTCTTTTGGCTTTATATATGTAGTTTCAGATGTAATCTCCTTCTTTTATGTACTGCAGCGCTATGTTTCCGCTTTCGCCCTACAACCAACACGATCTTAACTCTGCGGACACCAACGAGACCGAGAACTACGAGGCCCTGCTCAGCCTGGCCGAGCGTCTGGGCGAGGCCAAGCCACGCGGTCTCACCCGCAACGAGGTCGAGCAGCTGCCCAGCTATAAATACAACCCGGAAGCGCATAACGGCAAGTGGTAGTTCAGTCATATTATGGCCAGCTCTCATCCATGTTTCTTTCCTTGCTCCCCTACAGGCGATCAATCCTCCTGCGTGGTCTGCATGTGCGACTTTGAGGTGCGCCAGCTGCTGCGCGTCTTGCCCTGCTCCCATGAATTCCACGCCAAGTGTGTGGACAAGTGGCTGCGCGTAAGTATTAGTAATACTTATTAGATACTATATACTTGGCTTCACCAAACCCAATTTATATAAAATATGTACCGTTAGCTTCAGAGCAGCTGCTTTCTGCTGAGTATTTTAGTACTTTCTGACTAATTTCCTCCATGGAATAATTTTTCTATCGTCTAGCAAATGTTATAAGCCAAAAATATAAAAAATATAGACCATTTTTTGATGTTGAATTCGGACTATTTTGCAACAATATATAAATATAAAAATGAACATAAATATGAATATAAACATACCTTAAATAATAAGTATGATAAATATCCTGAGAACATAACAATTGTTTGGCTCAGATGCTGCTTCTAAGCAAGATCCGCTTTTTTTTTTTGTTTAAACACAGTAGGTAGTGTATTTAAAACTTGGCTTGATAGCTCATAACAATATCATTTACTATGTTATATAATAGTATAAAAAAATTTAATACCGTGAACCCAGATACCAGTCATATATGGTTTTATATACACACGTAAAAACAGAAAGCAAGTTAAAGTAAGTCTTTTAGTTTGAATTGATCAAAAAGTGAAAAGTGAGGTTAGCAATCGTCTCTTATAGATAGATACGATTGATTTTTTTTTAGTTTTTGAGATTTCTGCCACAAAACTCGATAATTATCGATATCTGGAAAACGTAGCCTGCTATCGTTATTTATCGTTTTCATTAAGGTGTTGCTAACAAATCGTTTGCTTTGCTTTTATTTTTTTTATTCCAGTCGAATCGCACCTGCCCCATTTGTCGTGGCAATGCCTCTGATTACTTTGACAGCGCCGATCATCATCATCAGCAGCAGCAGCAGCAACAGGCGCAGGCGCAGTCGCAGCCAACAGCCCCAACAGCGGCCACAGCCGTTATCGCTGGCAATGCTGCCACCGTTACCAGCAGTGCAGCAGTTGCTGTTGCAGCAGCCGGCGCCAATTCGCAACAGAGCCAGGCCGCTTAGGGCAATAAAGTCAACAACAACAACAATAAAAACAACAACAACAATAATAATAACCGGAAACAAACGCTTAAGCCACGTCGTCCAGGTGCAGCAAAAAATGGAGCACACACACAGAAACAAACACACACACAGTTAGCCTATTTAAATAATTGATATAACGCGCAACGAATCCAACTGCCAAATGCTTCCCTATTAAAACCAAGGCCACTTCAATAGCTTGTCGTAGAACTCTACTTAGGCGGTAGTTGTATGTAAGTAACGGTAATGGTAAACACAGTTTAAATGTAATTATAATCAAAAGAAGCAAAAAAAAAAATTTATGCATACCACCAAGATTTCATACATACATAAGAAACTGCATAGCCTTAAAGGCAACGCATAATTATCGATAACAAGTGTCGATAGTTGTGTTGAGTGTGTTGGAAATGACACAAAATATTTCAAAATCATTTATGGTTTTTTTTTCTTTATGCAGTACAGTGCAGGACAAAAAATGTTAAATTTTGGGCAGCTCCCGCCAGTGCTTTTAATTTCCTTGTGCATTACATAAAACAGCTCCATTAAAAAGAATACGAGTGCATAACCTTTTAACATACATTACCTATACTAAAGGTGTATTTTAAAAATTTTGCTGTCGACATAAAAAACAACATACCTTTAATAAACGCTTTATCTGAAAATTAAAAAAAAAAATTTAAAAATATATTTTTACTTGTTTCTGCTTTATGTTTTTTTTTATATACATACAAACATAAATACATACATAATATTCGAATTGCATTTTAATTTTATACTTACAAACAAAAACTATATATATGTATATTATACGAACTGAACCCACTGAAGAAGTTCTTCTTCTTTTTGCACTAAGCAAAAAAAAAAAACAAAAAACATAAAATACTAAAAAAAATGAATATTTGACTCTTTACATTTTTGCGTTTCAACTATTGCAACTATTTTGTATTATTTTTACTATTATTAGCATATATAAAACAAAGCAACTAACCTAACTTTGAAACATATAAGCAATCTTTGAAATCGACTAAAAACAAATAAACAATAAAAACAAAACACAATGGAAACAACATAATTATATATACATATATATATACAAAAATATATATATACACGCATACATATAGACAGAATGAGCGATAACACAGCATACATACAATAATAATATTATTAATAATAACTATATGAATTTAGCGTCGTAATACAATACATACATACATACATGCATACATATATACATATATTGTTGGGCTTATTTAACTGTATTGTCGTAGACGTGTGCGTTATTATGGAATTTGCTAAATATACTTACATACATTCATTTGTTCACCTGCATATATATAGACGCAACTCTAGAGCGCGGAGCTCCGGCAGCTCCAGTTCCGTAGTTTTGCCTTTTTTAAAACAAATTTAAAGAAAAAAACAAAAAAAAAATGTAAAATAAATACAGTAAAAGCCGTATGTAACACGTGTTTATCATGCTCTATGTTATATGGTATATATATATATATATATACATATACATAACTTACACCAAAAACCTCCTTGAATTTGAATCAATGTGACTTGTCTATTAAAAGTAGCACGCTGGCCGAGCATCAGATGCATATATGTAGTTATATATACATAGACATATAAATATATATATATATGTATATCGATCTATATAGAGTTTTCTTCTAATATAATGGTATATCTTAAAAATTATGTATATGCATAACGTGTACAATATTTACATGCACTCAACTAGCCTGTAAATCCATACGGTTTTTAACAATATACATAACTATATATATATACATAAAATAACAATAATTATGACAAGTAATATGTTTATATAAACATATATATATATATATATATATATATATAAAACAGTACAGAATACAGAATACCAAGTAAATTGAAATGATTCCTGCCCTCCATTCGTATCAAACCATTGAAACTAACTCAAAGCGTTTTTTATATCACATATATGGCATTGATTTTTTTGTAATAAATGCATATATAGAGCATACATAAAAAAAAAACTAAGTGAAATATTTAAAACAATAGAATAGCATTTTCAAACAGTACTAAATAACTAAAGTGAATAACAGGAGCATAGAAGAGGACTTGCTTATAGCAGAAGTTTATATTTTTATTTAAATCCGTATGCTGCTATAAATTATAAAAATTGAACTCAACGTGGCTCTACAGTTTCCACCCAAGAAATTACAAAAAACTAAAAATAAATTAAAAATGAAAAGTGCTATTGGGTCCGTTTAGCCATATAAAAACATAATGTATATGTAGCAGGAGCACAGGAACAACAACGATGAGCACTTTTTTCGAATTGCGCCCCTCCTCCCTAAATAACAATAATGTGTTTTCAATCCTTATTAAATGCTATGCATAAAAGTGAAAAACAAACAATTCTTGATACCTAGTATGTACTAAATACATATATGCATATATATATGTATGTAAAATGTGTGTGTATTTATTTTTAATCTACTTATATGTAAATGGTATTTCCAAAAGACCATTATAAAGGTGTTGTGCTTTTCTAGAATTTTATTAGTAGAAGAAAATGTTTATTTTTTGTCACAATAAAAAGAAAAAACCAATTAAAAAAAAAAATAAGCAAAACGTTAAATGAAAAAAAGGTAAAAACAAATATATATATATACATATATACATGGATATGAATTGAATACCTTTTATACGTGCACTGACATACTTACCTACGAGTATATAAATATATATATATTTACACATAAAATCTCAATCAACCGAACTAATAAGCAAAAGGCTTAATTAAACATTTTTTCAAGCTTATTTCCCATTTAAAGTTTTTCAGTTCCTTTTCTAACATTAATTTTTCTACCACCTTTTTCTGAAACTTACAATAATAAAACCACTTAAAGGTGTACCCACTAAAGGTGTAACTCTTATTGTTTTATAGTTTCAAATACAAAAACAAAAATAAAAAAAAATCAAAAGCTTATCATAAATTATATGAAAAAGGAAAAAAAATAATATAAAGTTTTGCTGTGATTCGTGATGTAGATGTACGTTATATATATATTTAATTACATAAAATGCAATAAAATTTCAAACATATGAAAGCATAATTATTCGAAATTATTACGTCGAGAACCGAACTAAACAAAAAAAAAAAAAAACTAATACAAAACCAAAAACATTTTATGCATGAGATCTTCTCCAAAAATATGTACGTCGTACTCGATCATCACTTGTCTAGAATTGTCTAGAAATATGCAATTTTAAATGTGACTATTATTTTACATTTTTGTAGACAAGATCAGAGACACTCTTATAGTAATTGTAAAAATCAGTTAACCATAGTATTAAACAAAACCTTTTTCAATGGCATTGTAATGGTGAGCGGGCGTTTTTAATGTTTATGCAATTATTTCAGTTTTCGTTTCTGTATTAACTCGCAAAATTTCAATAAAATTCAATGAACGTAAAAAATTAATAAAAAAATGTTCCGTATTTTCCATTCTGTTTCATTTTCAGCAGTAAATCAGTTTACTACCCATTCCTAGATTGGTAAAATAGATTGAACTAACGGTTTATTTAAAAAATGAGTCAATGCACAAAATTAAAACCGTTAAAATATGTATATATATTTTTGTGGATTTGGTCACATTGATTTTTGAATTAACAGAAAGTAAGTAGTCCCAAAACTATAACTCTGGTCCTTAAGGCCTGTGTGCGGAACGCTTATGTAACAAGTAAGAATATGTATTTCCATGAAAATGTATTACTTGCAAATAATTATAATATTTTCGCTTTTGAAAAATTGTCCGTGGTGTGAAGCTGGTGTCGATAACTAAAGGTCTTTAACAGCGAAAAACAGCTGGCGATAACAGCCATGTTAAAATTGAACATGGGCCAAGCGAAACTATTTAATCGGTATTGTATTTCTATCGATTGTGGTCTCAATCGAAAACAGCTGACGTTTACAGTTGGTTAACAGCGTCGGCGGCGTGTAAGTGCAAGGCGGATAAATTATTTTTAATTATAAACACGGTCACAAAAATAATTGGGGAAAAAAGTAAAATGCATTTGTGCAAGCGCAAATCAAAGCGAAAATATGGCCTGTAAATTATATCATAAATGTGAAAGTGTTCCCCGCGCGTCCGTGACAAAGTGAAAAAACGGAGTGCGAGTGGGGAGAAAAAATCAATTGAGGCAAGAAAAATTGCATTTCGCAGCCCCCAAATACGAAATCAAATAAAAGTGTAATAGTGAAAAAAATATTAAGTTGTTGTACGCGTGTGTGAGTGTGTGCGTTGTGAGAGCCAGTGGGGTGCATGTGTTGAGCACAGAAGAAGCAGCAGCTGCAGAAATAGCAAAAGGAGACAGCGACGACAGCGGCCGAGTGTAAAAAAGCGTTGGAAAAATGAGTTCAAGTTGTGAAAGGTGTGTGCCGTTACAAGAAAAGAAACAACAACAACAGCCGGAGCAATAGCAGGGCCAGCAGAAGCCAAAACGAAATGTTGAAATGTGTATACAAATAAATGAGCAACAACAACAATTTGTTTTGTTTAATAAGTTGCTTTAAAACAAAGCACGCAACTGTATGCTTAAATGTTGTGCGTGTGTGTTATGTGTGTGTGTGTGGGGGAAGTGCGAAAATTTATACGCAATGCAACTCAATAGAGAGCAGAGTAGCAGCCCCTCCCCTTTAAGGCGAGCCCATTGCCAGCCGCAGCTGTCTGCGTTTGTGTGCGTGCGTGCGTGTGCGTTGCTTGCGTGTGGGTTGCATTGCTCCTGTCGCCTGCCTGACTGCCTGGTTGCCTCTCTGCTTTTCACTATTTGCGTTTTTGCTTGTAATTAAATGCTAGTTTCAGTTCGAAATTTATGCATTTTTGGGCTGCAAAATCGATTTTCTTGCAAGGCGCGGCAACAAGCGTCGTTTTTGTTTGGGGACCGCGGCCGTTCAAGAAGCAGAAGAGAGCCAGGAGTGAGGGAGCACGACTGAAGAGACAGAGAGAGAGAGAGAGAGAGAGCGTCCGCTGTTCTCTGTATATATGTATTTGGCGTTTGTATGTGTGTGTAAGGACGGCGCGGCGTTCTGAACTGCAGCTTCGAATAAGGAAAAACCGGAAAATGTTTGACAAAGTATATATTTATAAGCGCGTGTGTGTGTAGAGAAAAGCCCAAAACAAGACATTCAAATGGGGAAAACCAACAGCACAAACACACACACAAACAGCAGGGCGGCTCTACTCTCGCAGGGCATTTTGGGTAGTACTTTTCTTTTATTTTTATTTGTGTGGGTGGTGTTTTTATATTTTGAGATTTTTTTTTGTTCTGCCTTTTTGCAGCGCATCTTTTGCGGCTTCGCATTAATGAATGGAACGAATGAAATATTGAATGAAATTTGTCTGCTTGTGCGCCCAATTCTAAAAATTTTCTTTTTGCTGTCTTTTGCTTGTTGTTGTTGTTGTTTTTGTTGTTCTACTCTTTACAGTGCGTCGAATGCTGCATTCCAGAGATGCTTTTTAACTTTAAAATAGCAGCGCAATCGTCGCTCGCATTTAAATATGTTTTGTATATATGTTACGTTTTCTAACACTCAACATCATTCTCTCTATATTCCTCTCTTTGTGACCTACAGAATAGAATGGGTAGAAATTATCGAGCCGCGCACCAAGGAGCACATGTACGCCAATTTAACAACTGGCGAGTGCGTCTGGGATCCACCCGAGGTGAGTTTTTGTTCGATCTATCGAGTCAATAATTGAATTATTTATTTTATTTACACATAGCACAGTACGCTTCATTAGCACTCCACACGCTAATTGCCAAATGTCAGGGCTAATGAACTGATTAGTTTTTATCACGTTTATTGTATATACCCTTGTGGTGGGTGTTTTAATTTTAGCATCAAATACCGCACGTCAGTCGTAGAACATCAAGGTTTCTACAAAGTAAACATTTAATGGTATCAATCCTTAAAATACTTTAATTTAAAGTATTTAATTTAATTAAATTGCTGTTATATAAGTATATATTAATAGGATCAGGTAACTATGGACTTATAGTCTATACATTTCATATTAAAAAAAATTGGTAATTCTTTTAAAACGAAAATTTTGGGTTTTAATCAATTACGGTTCAATGTTTTTGAACCATAAGTGGTCAAAAATTCTATTAAACAATAAAATAACAATTAATAAATGGGGTCTTTGAACCAAAACCAAGGTTCATTAATTTAGCACCTAATTGCGAGACATTGGTTCAAATCGGTTCGGTAGAGCTATTTTATCACTTTCCTTAAAACCACTTAAAAATTTTGAACTATACAAAACATTAATTTAAATAATGGTTTTATACTCTATGGAAATGAATCGAGTGTTTTTTTTACCGAATAAAGTGTATTCAAAGTTCGTCTTTTATCAATAAGGTTTGGATTACTCGTTTGGCTGCTTAATTGACATGGGTCACTTGTTTTGCAAATTTTACAGCAAATTATTCACATGTTTGTGTATATGCATACACAAGCATTTATATGAAAATAATTTGACCCAGTTCGTCAATGTTCATTAAATGTATTTTAAAAAAAAAAGTCTTTGCATAACATTCGTTTGAGTGCTGTAGGGCATGGGTATATTTATTCCATATAAAATAAGTGGACTTAAAGCTACATAAACAAATAAATATATTCATACAGACAACTAAGGAGGCATTTTATACACACATACACTATCATTAACACTTATATATGCCGGCAAAAAAAATATGGTCGGTTGGTGCGGTTCACGGTTCAAACCTTTACTTCGGCTTAAGGCTCGGATCGTGAATCCAGTTTAGAGTGGAATTTTAAATGTACATTTAAAAGAAATTTAATATATTTATTATTTAAATACGAATATATAGATTTGTTGTTTTTTGTAGGGTATATTGAATTGCGAGTGAGGAAATTCCCATTAATACAACAATTTAGCGGAAAACATTCAATATTTGATTTTAAAGTTCAATCCAAAAATTGCAATGTTTTAGGTTAATTAAAGTCTAATAATCTATATTGATTTGCTATTCATACTGACCAAAAATATATATGTATGTATATATATATACTATAAGGTTTTATGTAACAAGGATTAAGGATTCAATGCTTAATACGTTTTGATTAGGGATTATGACAGGATTAATATCACATGTCAAAAGCTTATATTTTCAGCGTATGCTTGTAGAGACATGTATGTAAGTAATACCCTACTTTAAAACATATTCCTTTGCCACATGCAGTCACAACTTTTGCTTTCTGAGCACACATCATCAGCGGCGACCTGCTGCAAGTTGTTTGCACAGCTACTTTGTCCGTTTTCTTTTGATGGCATGTTTGGCTAATGCGGCATTACCAAAAGGTGTCGCAGGCTAATAACTTTAGACGTCTAGCCTGACTGGCCAAAGGGGCCAAAGCTCTAAAGCAAACACAGCCGACTGAAAGAAGGCTGTTTGGGCTCATGCAAAAGCTCTGCAACTGCAGCTCCGCCTCGTCTGGTCCTGCAAGTGCTGCCTCTGCTTTGTGTTGTTGTTCCTGTTCTTTTGTGTGCCGACGGAAGTAGTGAAAATATCATTGATTTTGTTGTTGCCCAGCAATGTCCTCGACTGCGTCCTCGATTTGTATGTATGGGTGTGTGTGTGTGTTTGTGGCCTTAATGAAAAGGTATGCATGCATACTGTGCAGCCGCTTTATTGCCCAGGATATGCAGCGCACGAGACGGCGCTTGCTTTCCTTGCCCTGCCTTTGGCTTCAACATTGTTGTTATTGTCCATTTCACGTGGTTTATTGCGACCCTTATCCAGCAATACACACACAGATACGCATGTACACTATGCAGTCGATACAGAGATGTTACAGCGAAGCCTTCTGCATGCACTCTCTTTGTACGCCTTCATTCGGTGTGCGTTTATTTTGCGCGTGTGTATGTGTGTATGAGTGTCCGTTGGTTTTTCGGTTTTTGTCACTCTCGCTCTTTTTTTGAGTCATCGCCCACACACTTCACAACACTTCTGCCTGGTTCGTGGCGCTGCTGCAGGAAGTGAGCGTCAATTGAAATGTCAATTGCGACAGGTCGCAGTTTAAATACACTGCAAATGTAGTTAGGCACGAGGTAAAACTAGTATTTCATTATTATTATTGTAATTTATCAATGGGCATGATACAAAAGGATATATAAGTAAATTAATAAAAACAGTTAAATTTATAGTAATTAATATTTGTAATAAAATCACATAATTATAAATATAAAGCCTAAGCATTGCAATATTAATTCAATTTAAATTATTTCAACCCCCGCATTACACACAATAATTTTGTATACTAGTATTACTAAAACAAAGTTAATATGAAAATAATTCTACCTTAACTGCACATCAATGCACACACATCGCATATGCCCTAAATTCTCCTGCAGCTGTGCTGCTAGCGCCGACGCAGATGTCGTTGCAGTTATTGTCGAGTTACCATGAGGAAGTGAATGAAGAATCCTTTTAGCTGCGCAATATAATCTATTCATTTGATGCAGCACAGCGTACACAGGCACAGGGCACAACAAAAGGAACAAACAACACACACACAAATGCAAACGCACTCTCCTAACTCTCTCACCCTCAATTTGTAACGCTCTCTTTTCTTTTTACTACAGCTTGCACGCCCACCCAGCTGCAAACGCGCTTTAAATTAGCAACAACTTTTTTTGTTGTTTTTTTTTTGTTGTTTTTTTTGTCGCTTTCAAAGTTTTAGCCTTTGGCAGCTTTTTGTTTTAATGACGTCGTCGCTGCTGCTTTACTGCTTCTTTTTGCTGCTGCTCTTTTTTACTTTGGTGTCACCAGCAACAACAACAATAACAACATTGAAGACAACTGCTGCGTTCATTGTACGTGATTTGAAATTTATGCACAGCAAGTTGAGTCCACTGTCTATTTGTCGTATTTTTCCCTGTGAACATAATTTGAAATGGGGTAAATTGATTATCATAAAAAACATGCAATAGGAGCGTTTCACATTTACCGAATACTAGTGATATTAATCCGAAATGAACAACGACTTTTTACTTCGGATTAAAATTCGCGTGGAGACATTTTGAAAAAAATTAATTTAAAAATTCTATCAAAAAGTTACTGCTATAAATTTCTAATTATGCAAAGACATTACAGGGTATTTAATAATGATACCGTCACGCTTTTTGCTGCACTTCAACTTTTTATTATAACTCTTGGCTTACTTACCCACAGTGCTCGTTGCCGGGCTGCTTTTCTTTATATTTTTTTTTCATACTTTTTGCTCATTTGCCTTTGTAAAACTTCCGGTTAAGAAAGAAGAAGAAGAAGAAGCACAGCAAAGTTGCCCACACGCTCGTTTAGTGTTACAAAACGCCCCAAGGGAAGTGTAGAGGAGAGAATCGGAGCGAAGAGAAAAGAAACAGGCAGCGATTGTGTTTTCGTGCGTCTGCCAAAAAGTCGGCACACAACTAACCCAAAACGAAGCTCGTAAAGGCTGCAGAGGGGAATTAGCCCCACCTCTACTTATCCCCACCCCCCTTATAAATGGCTGTCTTTGGTTGCTACGCAATCGTCAAAATATTTCAAATTGTTTAGTTTTCTTTTTTACTTTTGCATTGAATATCGTTAGATTATCGTATAGTCTTATCGCCATAACCGTTTTTGGCCACCGTTGCTTCCTGTGTTTCTTTCCAAATAGGCTGTGGAACTGGCCAAACTGTTGCATGGCGGCCTCTGCATAAATTTCTGTTGGCAATTACAATGGCAATTAAACGTGCATAAATATCGCTAATGGATTTCGGTTATTAGAGGTAGTAACATAGTCGGCTCGAGGCCCAGTTACAGGAAATATTACGAATTGTTAATCGCGCTTAAAATATTAACTTGAATGGGTAATTCAACGTAAATGTGATTGATTGTCAGCTTTTTTGTCTAAAAGAATTTGGTTTTGTTTTAATTTCCCTACTCTTATTGTGTAATTATCAGTAAAGTTACCCAACATTGAAAATAACCAACGGTATTATAAATCAAACGATTTGTCATTCATATTCGTTAAATGTTTCCCAATTTTCAATTCTCAAAGTTGAGTCAAACGAGAATTGGTTTCATATGTGCAGAGCTTACAACATAAATGAAATAGGGGGTCTTAAGTAACTCCATTTGATACTCAAGTTCTATAGAAACTTGTAGCTTAGAAGAGTTTTTTTTTTGTAATCTACTTTGAGATTTTCTTACAATATTTTTAACTTAAATCAAGAATTATGCAAAGCACATGGTTTTATAATCAACTAAAAAAGATCCCATGAGGCTTTTTTGGCACTTTTTAATATCACATATATTATAAGCTATAATTAGAATTATTTTCATACATCGCTATAGCACGCATTTGACTATTTTATATAGAAATATATTGCCTACAACTGTGCACGCGCCATTAATTTAATTCATTATCAATCTACAGCAATTAAAAAATTGTACGGCATTGCGTCTATACGACTTTTGTAATGCTCTACAAGTTGTGTATATACTTGATAAAATTTTACAATTTTAAAACCAAAACCATATTTAAATAAAATATGTTTTTATTATATTATTGGTTTTTGTTAAATGGAATGAGAAATTTAAATTATTATAGAAGTTGAGTTACTTAAAATATTACTATTTTTATTATTAAATTTAGCTCTATATCTAACTTTTATAAAAAAAAAAATGAAAACAAATGGTAATGCTTTTAAAAGTTTTAATTTTCAAACTCTTTGACACATATTCTATTTGCAAAACTTCTTGAAATATCTTGATTGTGAATGTTGTTGTTGTTATTGCAGTCAGATGTTATCGCCCATGTTATTTTTGGGTCTGTGCCGCGCTTGAAGTTTATGTTTTGTATGTTTCTTTTTTAAATGTCGATGATGACCTAATTTATAAACAACTTTATGTTTATGAACGAATTTTCTTGTATGCGTTTCAGTTATTTCACCCTCTCTTCTTCTCATCTCTTTCTTTCTATTTTGTTTGAGCATGATTCACAGATGTGCTGCCCATTTATATTAAGGGGGCTGTAGGGAGGGCTTTCCGGGCTTCCATTACTGACCTCGGCAATAGGCTGGCCACGCTGATAGAACGAGCGCCCCGTTTGCTGATTAAAATTGTGCGTGCCCCAAACCGTTCGACCCATTTGCTCTTTCCACTGATTAAAAGCTAAACTGTTTTTCAATAAGCCCGAGACAAAAATAATGAGTTCTAGCAGATTTTAAATGAATTTATAATGACTAGGAATGCCCATTATCCAAAAGCCATTCGAGAGGCAATTGGTTGCTGTTTGGCAGCAAATGGAGTAATGGAATTTGAGCAATTAAAACGCGTACAGTGTGAATTCTAGCTGCTAAAAAAAGATCACCTTGAGAACCTATACAGAATTTACAAGAAAAAAACACTTAATGGAAATTTAATTTAATTAAGCTTATATTGTTTAAAGTATTATATTTTTTGCTTTAAATGTATGTACATATGTAAATACATGTATGTAAATATTTATATTATATATTTAATTATTTTTTATTTATCAAAGAGATACATTCATCATATGTTCATATATTTCTAATTTCAATTATTAAAAATCTGAACATTCCTTTTCTTAGAGCTTTGACTCATAGTTAAACACTGCGCCTATACGCGCGTCCATGACTAATAATTATAAATATTATCAGTTTCTCGTATGTTTTCGCCTTCTGCAGAAACTGTATAAATATCATCCATGCATATTAATTTTGACACATTTTCCTCAAATATTTTGCCAGTGTGCGTTGCTCTAATTCATTTTCTTGAAAAGAGGCAAAAAACACAAATTCCATCAATGAGATAAAGATGTAGCCTCATTGTTTGTTGCTACTTATTATTGCTCTTGCTTTTGTTATTGCTTTTATTGTTGTTGTTTTATTTCCATTATTACAAAATATTCGGTATATTGCACAAGGCCAAAATGAGGACGTGTCGAAGGCAGCAAACGGAGACACAGACATCAGCCCATACTTTTATTTAATACATTTTACCCTAACCGTAGGATACTACCGAATAAATTTGTTGTTGGTGCGCAACCTTTAATAAAATTATCCATAAATGAAAAAGCTATTTTTTTTAAATTTTTAATATACAATATTGACTATAAGACTATTGACAGTTTTCTTTTTTAAGTTAATAAACTTAAAATTACTATATTTTCATTAAGACGAGTTAAATCGAAAGTTAAATATAATTGAACATTAGCCCAATATATAATTGGGCTATCAATACATTAAAATACTGTAACCATGAGGAATGTTAAGAAACTGTTGTCTGTACAGTTGCGACTTTATGTTAATTGCCATGCAAGGCAATCAAAGCCCCTCTATGCGATTCTCAACAATTTAAGTAATGCCTGCAGACTTTTCATATTTTCAGTCAGTGCGTGTGTGTTATATTAAGAAGTTGTGTGTGTGTTTTTTTTTTACGTGTAAGGTGCTTTCATTCACTTTCTCTATCTTACTCGATATCAACCTTTCTCTCTCTTTTTCTTATTTTTTTCTCTCTCTCATTTTCGCTCTTTTCTATCTGGCTCTCTGCCTCTCTGTCTCTCTCTATTTCTCCCTCTCTCCTTTCCTCTCTCTCCGTTCCCCTCTCTCTTTCTGTTCCTATCTCTCTCTCTCTCCCTCTCTCTCTGTATTACTCTCTCTCTCTCTCTCTCTCTCTCTGTATTACTCTCTCTCTCTCTCTCTCTCTCTCTGTATTACTCTCTTTCTCTCTCTCTCTTTATTACTCTCTCTCTCTCTCTCTCTCTCTCTCTCATTTCTCTCTCTCTCTATTACTCTCTCTCTCTATTACTCTCTCTCTCTCTCTCTCTCTCTCTCTCTATTACTCTCTCTCCCTCTATTACTCTCTCTCTTTCTTTATTACTCTCTCTGTCTCTCTCTCTCTCTATTACTCTCTCCCTCTCCCGTCCCTCTCTCTTTCTCTCTGTCCCTCTCTCTTTCTTTCTCTCCCTCTCTCTTTCTCTCTCTCTCTCTTTCTCTCTCTCTCTCTCTCTCCCTCTATTTCTCGCTCAATATCTTCTTACCTCGCTCTCTTTTTTATTACACTCTCCTTTCTCGCTATTATTAAAAAAGTATAGTTAATATGGGCAAATGTAACAGAAAGAGACGGGCATCACCCATCCCTCAATCAATACTTTGTGTCTGTCTGTATTGGTGCATTAATATTGAATTGCGAAGCAAACAAATAATGTTAATGCAAATTGATACTTGTCTTAAACATCGCTACCGATTTCAAATATTTTACTATAGATAAACAAAATAAAGTAAATAGCTTAACGATATATCAGAATTTCAAATATTATTTGTATAACACGATTTAAATGAATTGAATTAGAAATTGCAATTTTGTAAGGGCATACAAACTTTGCTGTGCTGCAATTAAATTACATATTTGTTTTACTTTTACTGTGGCTGCTGATGATGCTACTGCTGCATGTGGCACGCGCTGGAAAAGCAAACGTAATAGTGGGCCAGGGAGGGTGGGGGTGTTCCAAGTGGAAGGCCTCGCACTGAAATAGACCCAATTATGCCCGGGCTGTCTATCCGGCTGTCCGACTGGACGGTTGAATGGATGAATAACTGCCTGACTGACTGACTGACTAACTGACTGGCTGACTGACAGTGGGAAACGCAACAATGCAAAAAGCGTAACGGTGATGCCACTTCTTGCTACTCGCTTCTCGCTGCTGGAATCAACGCGTTGGGTGCGCCCACAAAACAAAAAAAAAAAAAAGAAAAAAAATATGATGCAACTGGAAAATAGAAATGAAAACCAGAAATGAAAAGGCAGCCGAGCCGAAAGCTTTCCATGTAAATGTGACAGAGTGGGCGGCAGGGTAAACCCACTTTGTTACTGTTATCAGACCGCAAAATAACAGAAACAACAACAATGTCGCAGATTAAAAGCGAGTGCAGAAAGGAGAAAGAGAAAACATGCATGGGCCTGGGTCAGGGTCTTTCGCTCGGCCTCCGGCGCACGCCTAGTGGGTGGCCACCGCCCGGTTGCAGCAGCTGCAGCCGCAGCTGCAAAGTTCAAGGTCAGCGCAGCACACGCCAGACAGAGACAACCTCTCGCCTGGGCAAACAGACAGAGATGGCATGCCGTGTATTGAGCTCGGAAACAGGGCCTGGGCAGGAAAAAAAGTTAACTTGAGTTTTTGTCAATAGTTGAGACGATTATGAAGACCACAACAGTAAACATATTGAAAGTGTGCTATAGTGGAAAGTAGCCAACTAGCAGATGACTCGTTGCCGTTTCCAAGATCATTTGTGTATTTTTTGAGGGTATTTTAACTGCAAATTAATTGCAAATATCGATACAATATATTATTGTATATATTTTATACTGTTGTGCACAAAATCATTATGCCCCTTGTTTAAACCATTTTCAATAAGTACAGGGTATAACAAACAGAGAAAAAGATGCAGCTGATTGCTTGAAGCTCGCAAATTTGCTGATTAAGCCCAAGTGGAAGAGAGAGGAAGAGAGAGAGAGCGCGAGAGAGCTCTTGAGCAAATGAATAACTGATTTGAAAGGAATTGTTAAAAATAATTTATATAGTTAAATAAGTGCAATAAACAATAGCAAAAGAGGTGTAGATGGGCTTGGGTATGTCTTGGGAAGGGGGCAACAGTGACACGTTTACGTAATTCGATGGAAATATAATATTGGATGAGAGGAATTGCTGGAGAGTTTTTGCAAACGTGCTCACAGCTCACAGATATATATATATATATATATATATATAGTATTTGATGCAACGCGTAATCTGTTTTGTGCTGACGATGGAATTGCTATATGACATTTTTTATATGGTGTAAGTTAGACTTTGAGAAATGTTCATTATCTAGAAAATATATGTATTTTTTAATATAATTTTCAATGCCTTAGAGTCTTGAGTTGATAATGTTGCCAATTTAGAGCAATTTTATACAAAAGAGCGTTTAATTAATTTAAACAAATTCCTTTTATAATAAAAAGTAAATTAAATTTACGATTTGGAAATATATCCCAAAAGCATAAAAAGTCATACTGAAAGGAACTTGGGCTAAAATTAAGCTTTGAGTAGTTTTTAATTTAAGGTTATGTTGGTCTTTGAATTAAAATACTCCAAAACTTCAGTCTTTTATATAAACATTTTTTCTCAGTAAGAAACTGAGCTTTTTATGTCGAAAAACGTGTTATATATAATAAATTAATAGAACGGGAAATTTTTTGTGTTATTATCATGTTTGACCAATTTCAAAAATTAACTTCCTATATAGAGCAAAGGTGTGAATGAAATCGAAAAATTTGATATTAAAAGCAAGCAACTCGGATATTCAATAAAATATTTAGGAATTTAATTATTAATTTAAAAAAATTTCTAAATATGCGGCTTACGCTAAATGAATAAAAAATGCGACTGACATACAATAAGCGCATAATCCGTTGCATTCGACAATTTCAACACACACATAGCTATCATAACACCTCCCACACGCACACACACAGACCCACACACACATACATATTTCTCACATTAGAGAGTTGTTAAACGCAGTTATGATATATGAGATTTGCTGATTTGATTCAGTTGGATTTACTTCCATTTTTCACTCTCTCGCTCTCTTTTATACAGGATGTGCCAATTAAGCGAACCGACTCATCGCAATGGTGGGAATTGTTTGATACGAATACGCAACGCTTCTATTACTATAATGCGGCCACGCAGAAGACCGTGTGGCATCGGCCGAGCAAGTGTGACATCATTCCGCTGGCCAAGCTGCAGACGCTCAAACAGAACACCGATCCCAGCGAGCGACGGGAGCAGACAACTCCACAGAAGCAGTCGCTGGCAAAACAGCAGCAGCAGCAACAAACGCAGCAGCAGCAGCAGCTGCTGGCATCGCCCATGTCGGCGGCCAACAAGAAGGGACGTGGCCAGCGCGGTAATGGCACCATGGCCAGCTCTGAGGAGAAACTGAGCAGCTCCGCGGGCAATGAAATGATCTCTAGTCCACGAGGCCGCCAAAGTTTTCGGTGAGTTCTCAATTGCGTTCGCTCTCAATTCTGTTTTTAACTCGAGGCATTTATTTATTTATGCGCATTCCACTTGCTCTGCTTCTTACACTGATTTTATTGCAGCGTCGGCACCAGTGACTCATCCCGTTCGATGGACATGCAGCAGCAACAGCAGCCGCAGCAGCAGCAGCAGCAGCATTGCTATGGTTCCCGACGCTCCCAAGGTAAGCAGCTGCCGCCTGTTCTTGTGCATCATCTGTCATCATCCGCATTACTTTCCAACAGATTCTTGCAATCACTACAAGGAGTCGGGCAAGTCGAGCGATTCGAGTCTGTCCAGCGCCCATGGCTATCGGCGGTTTAATGAGGCCACCAATGGTGCACCCGGCTCGAATGAGGCACTGCGTCTGGGCTCATTGCAGAAACAGCAACGCGGTGGCAAAGATAATGGCGCGTAAGTTTTTCGACTATATTTTTAAAAGCTTCCGGGAAGTGGTTGCTTAACTATTCTAATATATAAAAAGCTGGTGTTTTTTTTATTATTAATACGTTAGACTCGTGTGCTACTAGGCGTATGTGTAATGTAGTGTTTTTAATAGATGCGAGATGTCATTTTACGTTTACTTTCAGAGTTTATGATCACTTGAAGCATAAATAACAGATTTTAAATAGAGTTTCTTCAAAGTTGTATCATCAGTCCCTATTGAGGATAATGATGTTTATAAATATTATAATCTACATTATTCGAATCGTAAATACTAATGAAGTTAATTATCCTACATAAGAGGAAATTTATAAACAAACGTATACGGTACAGCTATTATTAGGTTTATCATAAAACATTCTTGTTGAGAACAGTTTTTTTCTGATTTTTATCACGACATAAAATCGTGCAGATCGATTAACTTCTATATAGTATATAAATACATAAATGTAGCTGGATGAGTTTAGTCAACTGTTATTCACGAAAAATTTTAGCAAACAGGCTGCTCAAACGGTCTTGGTTTTTTTTTTATTGAAAGAACAATTATATTAGAAGTGCCGATATATAATAAATAAGCACTGTATTTATCTATATTTATCTCTATTTTTTTTTTAAATTATTCCTTTTCTCCAAAAAGTATAGCATAGTCAAGATTTATTCCAGATATATAGCTATTTGTAATGCGTCACACATTTCGCGAAAAAATTAGACTACATTCTGCGAGAGTTTAAATATATATAGGTGAATTGCTTATGCGATACAAAACCAAGGGCGTTGCCGACTGCGATTTACTAGTCATCATTATTGTTATTTTGATGGTGGTAATATGGGCGGTGCGGGGTGATTAGCTTTAAAACTGTGGGAGATTTCTGTTTTTGGATAAAATTTTTTTTCGAAAATGTGTGAAGAAAAAGGAATTAAATGATTATTTAAAGTTTGCTTTTGTTATATACCAAAATAAATAAAAATTCTATGGTTATTGTGATTATAAACTTGCAATTAGCTTTTAACTAATACACACACCCATACACACACAGTATAGCTTTGCATTGCACAACCAACATCTTCATTAATTTAATTTGCTTTTGTTTATCTCCCTTGCGCGCTCTCTCCCTCTCTCTCCTGTTTCTCTCTATGTCTCTCACGCTACCATCAGCTTTGAAATGTTGCAAGAAAGCGCCAGTTCACATAATTTACCGCATGGCTCTTCCTCGTCCTCATCGTTTGTTGGTGGTAGTGTCGCCATCGTTGACAGCAACAAATACTTTGATCATCAGCTGTTGCCCAGCCATATGCAGGGCTATTGCTCCTCCAAGTCATCCGATATTGCCTCACCCACACATTCGATACATACGCCGCAGGCGCAGAAGAAGAAGATATCACCAGAAGCCGAACGACCATACAATTTCGCACAACAACAGCAACAACAGCAACAGCAGCAGCAGCAACGCAACGCACAACGGGGCGGCGGAGGTGCGCCCACTTCAGGCAAATCCTTTGGAACAGCTATGGCCGGTAAATATACTTTTAATTTGATTTATAATGTTATACAAAACTTTTTGACCTGCCTGACAGCACAGCAGAAAATTAAAGGGCTAGAAAACCCAATTTGCTTAGTAATTGCATTTTGTGAAAATTATTACATTAAAAGTAGTGCACGTTTGCGGTAAACATTTGAACCGAATTTTTCCTTTTATTTTTGTTGGCTTTAAACGTAGATTTAACTTATGCTCCGTAAAAATATATTAAAACATTATTTACACTGAAAAATTAAATTTATTTTTTTAAACTTAATAATCATTTATAGAAAATAACAGTTTGAAATGTATTTCATTATTTATAAAATAATAATTTATAGAAAATTACAGTTTTAATTTATTGTTCGTTAAAATTATTTAAATTGTGTTCCCCGGCGAAAAAAGACAGTTAACATTTAAAAACAAAATAACTGTGCAATGTTCCTTAAATTGAGCTAATCCTTAATAGATTTTACTAAACCTCTTCATATTTCAGATCGCGAGTATAAGGTCTCCCTGGCACGCTCCGGCAGCTTCATGTCCTCCTCCATAAATCCCGCTGCCGCCGGACATCACAGCAAATCCTATCGCAAAAGCAGCGCCGAGGCCAATGGCAGCGGCGGTGGCGGAGTCGGTGGTGCTGGCGGTGGTGGTGCCGCCAGCGATGATTCCATGCACGAGAAGTACTTTAAATCGGAGAATACACCGCTCTCCCGGCGCCGGCACACGACGAATGCAAAGGGACACGGCGGCGGTGCGGCCAGTGGCAGCAATACGGCCACCAGTACCGCCGGCAGCAACAGCAGCGGCCACAAGAAACACTCGAGCGATTCGAGTCCACAGAGTCCCATCAGTCCGCAGACGAAGAGCTCGCGCCAGGCGAAAACCAGCGCCACAAATCCGCCGCCGCAGCTGCAGCTGCAGCACTCGCCGCGCATGCAGGAGCCCAGCTATGGCCTAGATCGGCTCAGCTTGGAGAGTATGTCGCTGGGCAAGACGGCGCACATTTCGCCCAGCGGTGGCTCCGATAATCTAGGCATGATGACGCACTCGTCGCGGGGCTCCAACGATTCGGCGGCCAGGCGTCAGAAGTCCAACAACTCGACGGCAAATCGCTCCCAGTCGCATCATTATTCCGGACAGTGCTCGTTGCGGCACAGCGCCAGCTCCAGCCTCGACAAGCGCGGCTACCATCCGCTCCAGAGCGGCGGGGAGAAGCGTGATTCGCGCCGCACCAAGTCGCACCATCAGCAACAGAAGCAGCAGCATTTGCATGCGGACAACAGCGATGTGGAGTACGACAATGGCAACATATCGCCGCTCTACAGCAACTGTGGCCAGGAGATGCCGCATCTCCTGCCGCTCAAGCACTACATCATCGAGCAGGCCAAGCGGTTTGGGGGCTACGATTATGATGCCGATGGTGACGGCGTTGGCGACTCCGATTCGTATCATTCGGATAGCCAATCGGAGCATTCGCTCTCGGGCCATGAGCCGGATAATGAGGACTCGGATGGCGGCTCGGATACGCACGGCGGCTACTTGGAGCACAATTATGGCATGATCGAGGACTATGCCAATATGGGCGATAGCGTCTCCTACTATGCCTATATGTATCCGCCCTACGATCCAGCTGGACGCGAGGATATGTAAGCTATATTTAAATCATATATACATTAAAAATATATGGTCCGATTGATTGATTGACTGATTGACATATCGATCAAAAATAACACGCTGGAATAGGAAAACTTGTAGCAATGAATTTTACGATCCAGCGGAGCTCAGATAAGAATATTTTCATTTGAAAAACAAAAACGTTGATTTCTTATTTTAGAACGATATCGATTTATGGGCGTGGCCAAAATTCGTTGGCTCTATCTTTAGACGACGTCATCAGAAATATATGAGAAATATGAATATGTATAAATTTATTTAATCAGTGATTTTGGTTCAAAATTAATTTTTCAACATAGAACTATAAAATCGTATTTATAATCATCGATCCCAGGATATATATAAAAAAAGCTTATTGAACTAAATTAATAAAAAATCGCGATTGTTTAAATTATCATTGGATAAAATTTTGAAATTTGTAACATCACTAGATTTAATGGATTTCCATGTGTATCCAACTGTATAGCACAAATGTGCGATCTTTAAAGAAGGTGATCTGTCTAAAATAATTGAATGTATCAAGCTTTTAAACTGATGGGGTTACACCGAATTGCCACGACCCCTAGGGAAAGCACAATAACTTCTTAATACTGCATTTGACGCGAGTATTTATACCAAATTTCAAGTCGAAAGCGATTACTTTTACCTTTTTACTCGTAATAGAGTATAACGACAGGCAAATCTGGAAATTACTCCCTTTTTGATAACTTTATTTAACCCATGCTAATGTTTTTCCATCAACCATTGACAGCTCCGACAACGTGGAGGCCGTGCTGGAGGGCATTGGCGGCAATCAGGAGCCCGCCGCAGCACCCAAGCCGAAGCCCCGTTATCAGATCTCATACTATGACACCGTCTCGCACAGTCCCTCATCTTCGGCGGGTCAGGGCCATCAGTATAACCAACACAACCAGCAGCTGTACTCGAATACGCCCTCATATCCGTTTGCCAGTCAGGGTCATGGTCATGGTGGCCATGCTCTTGGTCAGCCGCCGGCGCCACCGCATCAGCAGCAGCTGCACTTGGATCCCAGTGATGCGTCCAGCGCCAAACAGAAGCAATCCCAAACGCTGCCCTCGCCGAATCGTCAAATCTCGCGCCTAGTCACCGGGCAGTTAACCAAAGAGGAGGCCACTCCCGGCCAGCAGCTGCATCAGCATTCACAGCAGCCGCAGCTGCAGTCGCAGCATTTGGCAGCTGGCGCACAGCCGGCGGCGGGCAGCAGCGGCAGCAGTCTGAGCCGTGGTGGCAATCACAAGCTGGCGCCACCATCGCTTAAGCCCACCATACAGCAGATCTTTCCGCCCAGCGAACGAGCGCCCGGCGCCACAACGCTGGCGTGCATGAAGGAATGTGATATTGAGAAATTCGCGGCGGACAATCTGAATCTGCACTCGAAGGGCATCTTTCGGAAGAAGGCATCGGTGCGCGACATGCTTAGCTGGACGGCGGAGGCCATTTGTCGGCCCATGTTGGCCCTGTCGCGGGACAAGGCCGACAAGAAGACGGCCATCGAACTGTTCAAGCTGGTGCAAATCTACATGGCCGACCGCAAGGCGCGCATGGGCATGACTCTCAATTCGGTAGCCATAGACATCATAACCGCTTCCCTGCCGCAGCAGCAGTGAGTATTATAACATAACATAAACCCAGTCAAATCTCATCCGTTCTTTCTTTCGCACGGCAGATTACGCGATGAGCTTTACGTGCAGCTGTGCCGTCAGACCACGGATAATCCCAAACGGGAATCTCTTATACGCGGCTGGGAGCTAATGGCCATTTGTCTATCCTTTGTGCCGCCCTCGCCCACGTTTCAACCCACACTGCTCAAGTAGGTGCCACAAATTTGAAACTCTTTCAAAGGATCTAAACATGTTTTTTATTTCCATTCGCAGCTATGTGAATCGTCATCGTGATCCCTCATTTGCCACGGGCTTTACGGATGTTTGCAAATGGCCCATACACGTGCAGATCTCGCACTATGCCACGGTCTGTTGTCGCCGCTTGGATCGCATTGGCAGCAGCGGTCGCCGTTTAGCCAAGAAACCCACCGTGGATGAGGTGGAACAGGCGCGGGTTAGTTCGAATTTTTTTTACCCAGAACTTTTGAAGTATATATAAAAACTATAATAGTTATAAATATTCTTCATCAATATAGCCAATATAGTCTGCTTGTTTCTATGTAATTCGAATCCAACATTTTCAGATTCGATGAAAAATTTAAAATATTAGAGCTGATCAGGCCTATATAAAAACATAAATTTTGGTCAACCCATCAGAATCATTTTAAATTGATTTCCATCATTTTTTGGTACCCGAATTACAAAAAATTATGTTTTTGCTAATTATTTTTAATAAGTTAAAAAACAGAAATTGATTCTAAAAAGTAAAAGAAAAAAATCAAAAATGCATAGATTTTGAATGTAGAATCAATATTAATGAAAAATCATGAACAGAATGCCATCAAACATGAAAATCGGTTCAGTTTTGACAAATTTATGGGTGTTTGAAATATGATACCTATGGGTCCGAGAGCTTTACATGTGAAAATTTTTCTGACTTTTGACATGATTTTTGACAAAAAATTTGACCCCCTCAGAATGTGGTTAAATGTTGTTTTTTACACTAATTGTGCCCAGTAAAATCGATTAAAAATGCAAACTCGCAATTTTAAATTTTGAAAAATTTTTTTTTTCGAAAATGATTAAGGGGGGAGTACATGCTTTTTTCAAGAAAAAAATCAAAAATATTTTTTTTTCAAAAATGCATAGATTTTGAATGTAGAATCAATATAAATGAAAAATCATGAACAGAATGCCATCGAACATGAAAATCGGTTCAGTTTTGACAAATTTATGGGTGTTTGAAATATGATACCTATGGGTCCGAGAGCTTTACATGTGAAAATTTTTCTCACTTTTGACATGATTTTTGACAAAAAATTTGACCCCCTCAGAATGTGGTTAAATGTTGTTTTTTACACTATTTGTGCCCAGTAAAATCGATTAAAAATGCAAACTCGCAATTTTAAATTTTGAAAAATTTTTTTTTTCGAAAATGATTAAGGGGGGAGTACATGCTTTTTTCAAGAAAAAAATCAAAAATATTTTTTTTTCAAAAATGCATAGATTTTGAATGTAGAATCAATATAAATGAAAAATCATGAACAGAATGCCATCGAACATGAAAATCGGTTCAGTTTTGACAAATTTATGGGTGTTTGAAATATGATACCTATGGGTCCGAGAGCTTTACATGTGAAAATTTTTCTCACTTTTGACATGATTTTTGACAAAAAATTTGACCCCCTCAGAATGTGGTTAAATGTTGTTTTTTACACTATTTGTGCCCAGTAAAATCGATTAAAAATGCAAACTCGCAATTTTAAATTTTGAAAAATTTTTTTTTTCGAAAATGATTAAGGGGGGAGTACATGCTTTTTTCAAGAAAAAAATCAAAAATATTTTTTTTTCAAAAATGCATAGATTTTGAATGTAGAATCAATATAAATGAAAAATCATGAACAGAATGTCATCGAACATGAAAATCGGTTCAGTTTTGACAAATTTATGGGTGTTTGAAATATGATACCTATGGGTCCGAGAGCTTTACATGTGAAAATTTTTCTCAATTTGGCATGATTTTTGACATAAAATTTGACCCTCAGAATGTAGCTAAATGTTGTTTTTTACACTAAAGTTAAATATAGAGAACTTATTTAATTAGACCAAATACCAGTATTATTTATAATTTTAATGGCTTTTCTCTTCATGTGAAAGTACAACATTAAATTACTTTTACAGAAAGAATAAAATATATCATTTGCCAAGATTACCGTTTACTTTTTGCTTCTTGTTAATATTAATTTTACAATGTCATATTATATTATATTAAATAAAACAGAATAACAAATTTAATAAAATTTCCTTAATTACAGCAACAAATCCTGCGCAATAGCATGTTTGGCAATACGCTTTCTGAGGTAATGGAGCTACAAAAGGATAAATATCCATTTCGTAAATTACCCTGGATACAAACCACACTCTCAGAGCAGGTATGTAATACTTTAAAATTAATAGAGGCCACTGTTTTTGACATATTTTGTCCGTTATTGATTGCAGGTGCTGCTGCTCAATGGCAAACAAACGGAGGGCATTTTCCGTGTATCTGCGGATGTGGATGAGGTCAATTGCATGAAGAAAGGCTTGGATCGGTGGGATGTTCCTGACTATAAGAACACTCTGGGTTAGTTAACAGTGAACCACAGAATTTCTCTCTGTACTCAGCCATGTATTTCTTCCATATAGTTGATGCACATGCGCCCGCTAGTCTGCTTAAGCTATGGTATCGTGAACTGTACGATCCGCTTATACCCGATGATTATTATGAGGATTGCGTGAATACCGAGGATCCCGATAAAGCCAAAGAAATAGTTAATAAGTTGCCACAAATTAATCAATTGGTCTGTTTATATAACTTTATGCTTAATTACGTTTAAAATATACTAAGTATATTATCTCTTTCAATAGGTCCTAACGTATTTAATACGCTTTCTGCAACAATTCTCCAATCCAGAGGTGGTTAGCTGTACCAAAATGGATTCATCTAATCTGGCCATGGTATTTGCGCCAAATTGCTTGCGCTGCACTTCAGATGATCCCAAGGTGATACTGGAGAATGCGCGCAAGGAGATGTCCTTTATACACGTCTTGATACAGCACATGGACACATCGCATGTGACCAATCTGGTCTAGAGAGCTTTGACAGCTATATAACAACTAACCAATACCAATGAGCATACCTATTATATATTTATATATAAACGTATATGTAAAATGTTATTAACCTATCCTAACTTAATTACCTATTTGAATTTGTATTTATACAAAGGTCAAACTTTAAAATTGAGAGACGGTGTGTCACCAGCTCTTAGCTAACTCCTAACTTTAACTATACTAATTTTTTGCTACTCAAGTTTTCTAATTCAACTAATTTTATTGCATGCTTAGGGCGCTTAATTTTAAACAACAAATACTCAGAACTTTCGTCAGCATTGTAACGTGTAGTGCTTTTCAAACCAAAAAAACAAAAAAACAACAAATCTAATCCAATACAGATATGAAAACTTTATGAATTTTAAATTGAAACTGTAAACCTAATGTGTATGCATAAATAGCTATGTGTGAAATTTTAGTATAATTTATTTATTTCGCATTTTAATTTATGGAATTTTACGCAAGAAGCCAAGCAGAATACTCAAGAACAACCCTCAAAAATATAAAAAAGCAACAACAAGATGAACGTTGAACAACTTGTGAAACTTATAAATAATATAAATAAAAGTGTAAACAAAAAGCAATTGCAATAATTGATAAAATTCAATAAATATAAAAACCTGCTTAAAAATGATATGCAGCAACTTAGTGCTATATATATATTCGTATGCATTATAAAATAAATAAATGTTATGAAGAAAGTAAATTAAAAATGCTGCGCAAACAATTTAATCAATTAGTTTACAAGTGTGAAGCAAGAATTTCGCACGCAAATTATATTTAAATATCTAATGACAAACTGTAAGAAATCACAAAACAGAAACCAGAAATCAATTGAACATATATAAATATGTATGTATGTAAAACGAAATGGTTGAAGCATGAGAATGAATAAAGTTATATAAATAAAGAGCCAAATAATATTAAATCCTTAACATTTAATAATTGTACTTTGATGTATTGGTTTCACACACACAAATCGACAATCACTCAAAATGTAAAACATGCCAATTATCATAATGTGCCTATCAATTTGTTATTTTTGACGCCTCTTATCACATGGCCCCTGGCTTCAATTTGAGACACATAATAAATTCAAACAGCCCATTTTCCCCATTTTATTGTACTGCAAATTTATACCCAATTTTGAAGTCGTTTCGAACCGTTCTTCTGTGATAATTGCTAATAATTTAGTGTCACTTGACGCACTAAAGCCGCCCCAAAGACACAGCACATTATCATTTATTTGCCCAACTAGCATTTTTAGGCCACAGACAGCGATCAATTCACTCGAATCGGGTGCATTTATATATGTATTTATCGCCAGCGAATGTTTGCTTGACTTCATTCGAAACAATTTCGGGTTTTCAATTTTTTTTTATCAAGGTTTTTTTTTTGGTAATTTGTTTAAGTACAATTCTTGTGGCTTCTTTATGCAGCAATCTTGAAGGCAGCGATTGTCATACCAATACCAATGTCCATAAGCCCATTAAATACTAATTGTGATTCATTCATTTGAAATATTTAAAAAATTGCGGCCGTGCGCAAAATATGGTTTTCATTATGGCTCCTGGTAAACTTCGTGTTGGTTAACAAGGTAATTAAATTTTAAATATTTAAGCTGATTGAAAGGTATTTTGATTTACAATCAGTTTAAATGTTTCCATGTGGTGCATTATCGACATTAGCCTACGAGTTCTTTAGAACCTGAGGGAATTAGTTTAACATAAATTAAATTCATATACAAGTTTTGAGAACATATTAGAAAGTTGTTCAAATTAGCAAGTAAAATTTGAGCTAAATTATTGCCATATATGATTAGAACATAAGGATTTCAAAAACAAAAAACCGCATGTAAAAGAAGTTGTTAACTCTGACAGAAACTCAGAAATACGAGTTTTATATAAATTTAAATCAAGCTATAATATTGAGTAATAGTTTAAGGCTGTTTACATAACGCACACTCTATTCTGCTCAAAAGTTTTCAAAACTATAGCATACATTTGGGCGCATTTAACGAAGAAGAACAAATATTTTGCAAAACTCGCTTTTTAAAATTGGAACACAGTATCTATTTAGCTTCCACTATGGAAAAAGAAATTATACAGAATATAAGCTTCGCTGTTTCTTACCCACTTATGTTGTCTGTTGGTGGATTTATTTAGGTATTTGCCAATTTTGATAGCACCAAGTATTATCAATGTTATTGTCATGCTCGGGTTCATTCATAATATTAGATATTCAATGACGAAATTATCATGTTTATGTGGTAAAATGATATTTCGAAATAACTTTATCAATGGTTAAATACCTTTTATATTTATAAGGTATGAGTCTTTTATTAGATTTTTCATAAATTGAATCAACAAAAATTTGATTATTCCTCGAATTCCATAAAAAACCCTAGGGTACTCAAAAGTTGATTATTAATTGATAATTATTGGGAAACTTTTTATAATTTTATGGTTATATGCATATTCAGCGTTTTTATTATTTTTTCCAAAAATGGAAGCTTATCAAAATTGACTGGATACAATTTCATATAATATTTTTACCAGTGGTGTTTTTGTAGAAATTCTAAAAAAGAAGATTAAAATAACATTTGATATGGAAAAAAAAATTAAAAGTAATTACAAATTGGATACAATTGGAAATTCCTTATTCCTTTTGCATTGTTGGGGTAAGTATGTAGGAAATCAATATAAGTTATAATAAACATGATCAGACAAAGGAGAGAACCAATTTCCCTTGCCACACATATTTTCTCTTTTGCTCTACATATTAAATACTTAAACAATAATTTTAAGTTTCCTCCCTTCTTTCGAATATAGATACTTGTATCTAAAAGATACAAAACGGCGACCTGAAAATAATATCGGGCTCAGGTAGCGAGTAAACAACAATAACAACAATTAGGCGCATTTATTTTGTATATGTTTTATCGCGAACGCCAATGCCCAAAATCAAAAGTAATCCATCATCTCAAAGGCTTTAAGGGGACCCCGACTACGGCTGATAAGAGACGCGTCTCTCGTCCCCAGCCCCTCGCCATAGGACAGTTATACAAACGCATAAATTGTTTCGAAAATTCCAACTGCCGAAAAACACACACATACACACACACACTCGCGCGCACACGCTCACACACAACTGGTTGTGCGGCCGCTCAAATCATAGCAGCAACTCGATTACTCAATCAAAATCGATGGCGATGACGGCATTCGAGGATCGCGGCGGGGTGGAAAGTTCTGCGGGGGCGCTACCAACCGAGTGGAGAGCCTATTGGTAATTTTAATTTGTTTACAACCACAATAGACGAATGCGAGTATTGAGTGTGGGTGGTGGCGGTGAGTGCGACTATTATTTACTCTATAAAAAGTTCCAAAATATTAAAAAATTAGTATTCAAGATAAAATTGCTATTTATCGCAAAAAATATTATTATTAAAAATAAAAAAAGCTTAAAATTTCCAAAAAGTTAAATATGTTTTGGAGATTTGAGTAAAGGAATCTCTATTTCATAATCATTATTATTTTATAAATGGTACTCGAATATTAAAGTAAATATCATACACTATAAAAAACAAGCAAAAATCATATATACAAAGGATGCTTATTAATTTATAATTTTAATTCAAACAGATTGTTTTATTATTTGCAGACCTTGAAAAAGGAATAAATGTAAATGTAAATATTTATTAAAACATACATAATCTTTACAGAAGACATTTGCTAGATATTTTTAGATCAAATTTTTTGAACACTTTTAAAAATAAAGGAAATTTTTTAAACAATTTAGAAAAAGGATGCTTCGAATATTAATAATAATTATTGAATAAAGTGATTCATATAATAAAACTTAAGCCATAAAGTTTAATACATTAAAAACAATTGAAGCTGGCAAGAAAACTTTTAAATAGAGAATAACAAAAAAATCTTGAGCTTGTGAAAGTTGTTGTTGTTAATAGTAAGCAATTAACCCACATAAAATAAAATATATACGAAAATGATAGAAATATGCAATTTATTTTAGCAAGCAGAAAAACTTGATGATAAATTTGGATACTAAATAAGCACTTAGCTGAAATATGAAATTTAAATTAAATTTAATTTTTCGATCTATAATTTAATTAATTTTAATTTTTCAATCTATATCAAAGCGTATAGATAGGACTACACCTTTTTCAGGGTATATGAAAAATGTGAACAGTAGTAGCAACGAGGAGGATGAGAAGCAACAACCCAAACGACAACCTACGACGTCCGAGCGATACCGATAAGCGGGTGATTAACAATTACTCGATCAAAAGTACCGCCGATGTTGTAGTGTGAGGGAGACGGCAACATATTGCCGCTTGGCTGCCAGCCCAGTTGAAACTGTGTGTGTGTGTATGTGTTTTAATAAGCCCCGAGTGTTTTGATTTATATGACTGGTGGATCGGCGATTGGGCTGCCAAACTGAGGGCGGAAGAAAGAAACGGTGGGGTGTGGAAAGCGGGGCCTACCCGAACTGGCGACCTTATCGATATGATAGTCCATTCATTATCTATGTACGCTCGTATCTACATAGCGTCGTTATATTATTGTTAATATAGATATCTTACCCATTAGCACAACATTATATGTATATGTACAATCTATTATATTCTGTGAAATCTGATTTAGTACAATTTATTGGGCCCTGAACACGACCAGCAATTAGTTCATCGCCTGCGCCCGTTGAAGTCGCGTCGCCGTTTCTTCCGCTCACCCACTTTCTCTCGCCAGAGTTTCGGTTAGCTGTTGGGTTAGCCCAGCAACAACAACAACAATAACAACATGGATAACAGTACAATTAAAGCGAGTAAATCCGCATTCTCCATAGACAACATTTTGGAACACAAAACTCAAATCAACTTGAGTCCAAAGAGAGCCCAGATTTCTTCCCAAACACAATCGAGTCCTGCACCGGCCACTGCCTTCTCCTCCGCCTCTGCCTCGGCCTCGGCCTCTGCCAGCAGTCCAGCATCGATCTATGATCTGTCGCGCGAGGCGGCGGCCGCACAATATGCGCTTAAGAATCTGGAGCCCAGCACGGGCACCCTGCTGTCACCCACAACGCTGCGCTTCAATCCCGTTTACTCAGATCCCGCCTCGTTGTTCTATCAGCAAATGCTGAATCTGCAGAAGAACTCGACGCTATTCATGCCGCACTTTCAGGCCGCCGCGGTGGCAGCGGCAGCGGCGGCACAGCCATCCGCCTACTGTGATCAATACAGCCCGTTTCTGGATTGTGAAGGTGAGCTTTTTATTGGGAAATTTATCAATTTTATTATTCCGGGGAGAATTACGATAGATTTTATGACTAAGCCCAGATTTTTTGATAATAACAGAGTTTTTAAAATGTTTATTTAAATCAAAGATTTTTTTTTCATTTGAGATCATAATGATTATTCAAATAATATTAAATTATTTTATAATTATTTAATTTTTAAAAGAGTTTAGTTAGTTTTATATTTTGATCACTGCAGTAGAATGATTAATATTCGCTTTTCAAAAACAATTTAATTCACGATCAAATATTAGCAAATATTTAATATTTTTCTTTTTTGTGTCTCATATAGCTTATATTTTCTTGTTCATCATTTTTTTCTTTGAAATCTTAAATTATAGGAAAAAAATGTATTTATTGAGAAATTATAAAATACACACAAATTTTAAATTTCAAATACCAAAAATAATAATTATATGTAAATATTAAAGACTTCAAAGCTTTAAGTATTTTCATACTCAATTTCAATAATAATAATAATATTTCTAATAATATTTAAAGACTTTTTCTACTGAATTGAAAGTAATAATTAAAAAAAAATACTACAGATACTAATTCAGCGAATCACGCTATATAATCAAAAACTGTCAAATTCACAACACGCCATTTTATAATATTGAACACCTATTTCAAAGTCCAATCTTTTTTTAAGGGCTTGCTAATTGAAATGGCTACTAAACAGTTATAATTCGATCATGCAGTGTTGTGAAATACAGGAAATGAGTCAGGATATTTATAACACCTATAATGAACGAGCGATATAAATACATAATTAATAACTTGGGCTGAACTTGCGGCCAAAAGTCCAAACCATAATATCTAATAAGTGCTATTTTCAAATTAGATAATGAAACTCATAATACAAACGATAGAGAAACATAAATTATTTAGTTTATTGTTTAAATGTGAATTTTTTAAAAAATCTTAAAAAATTTCATGAAGATTTTGTTCAGCTCTATTTAGGGCGTTGACATGCCCAAGATCAAGTCAATGAACTTAAACTTAAGAACACTTATATCTTTTAAGTCACAACTCTCAAAAGTCATGAAACACCACATGAAAATCCATCAAACTAACTGCACTTAAATACATAACGACCTTGATGTTAGAGCATTAGAATAAAATCCTATATTTAAATGTGCTACGCACATTTTTGAAGACCCAAATATTATGGTATTACGGGATGATTAATGTGCACTGATGTTTGTCAAAGTCAAGTGTTGGCGCCAATGGGTACTTGAAATCTCTCCCAACCCTTGTCGACCCCCCGCACTCCCCATTCCACCGCCCACACTCTGTGTACTGTGCTCAGTGCTCAGTGTGTACCCCGATTAGCTGCTCGTCTGGCATATGGGATCCAGTTGCCGACCCCCAGTGGCCATACTATCCATGGCATACCACAAAAAAAAACCCAACAACAACAACTCAAAGCCCTTGTCGTCGTCGTCGTCGTCACATAGCACGCATTATTTTTTGGCTACCTTATCGAAATGACAAATATTTGAAATTGAGGTGAGAGGCAGACAAGCAATGTTCCCATTGCCGAAGGTATATGGAATATGGAAAAGATATTGTGACACAGCAGAGACACCCTAACAATACGTACATTTATGTTAATCATATAAGCTAAGCGCAGGGATTAGAGTGCTATACGTTTACCGTTCCCAGCTTAACTGTTTAGGTCGAAGAAAGTGTTGAAATTAAGATTGTAGTCAAAAATAACTAAGATTCGTGTGAATATAAACACAGTTCAATATTTCAATAATACCAAAAAAATCGCGCGTATTAACCTATAAACTCCCAATAACTCTATCTCTCTTTGAAAGAAAACTTAAGAAGTTATCAATTCATTGAATTTACGAATTTTCGATTATTAGAATTTTAAAATATCAATATTGTAACTTTAAAGCGATATTGAAATGTTTTCAAATTAAATAACTAACTGAAATCTAACTAAAAGTTAAATGAAATTTTAAAATAGTTCGCTAAAAATGTGTTATTAAAATATAAAGATAGTTGATCTCAAAACATCTGCACAGCTAAAAATAAAATAAAAAATTGCCTTGAAGCCTTGAAAACTTTCATATTTTAAAATCATGGTTCAAGCTCTGTAGTCAACATTTTTGAATTTTCAAGAGTTTGTTTTATTAACTTTATATTTAGTTTTTTTTTTATTTATACAAACATTTTTTTCCATTATGGTTTGATTTAAGAGTAACATTTGGTTGTTTTGTGGAAAACTGATTCGATTTATGGTTTTGGTATTAAATTATTATAAGTTATACGACTCTAAAAAGTGTAAAATTAAAATACTTACATTTTTCTTATATATTTATTGTTGTTCAAGATCGCGCTGTCTTTTGAACAATAGATTACAAAGATATTTTTTCACCAGGTTTTTAGTTATGTTTAGCTAAAAACTTATCTGAATTCCAATTGATATATTTTCTGTACTTTTAATTACCTCCAAAACTTATAAATATTCTTCTAAAATAAAAGCCAGTGTACACCCCCGAAACAGGGCATATTCGATTCGATTCCCAATCTTTGGTAATATTTTTTGTGGCTTATCTAAACGAAAAATGCTATTAGTGGCGATTAATAGGCGCTGTCCATCATCTTCTGGCGACAATTGCCATTCGATTCAGATTGAGATAAGCGCGTCTGCTGTCGGCCGGTCGAACACACGGCTTGCCCGATTTTAGTGTATTCCATTTTATTTATTTTTATTTATATTTTATTGAGTACAAGCCTCTTCATTCAATATTTGAGCGATTAACAGCAAATTGTTCTCAAGTGCAAGAACCCAAGTAAAAAAAAAAATAAATAAATAAAAATCATTCGAGCAGACCGATCTGGACACGGCTGCAATCTGGGAGGGTTACGGTTTGGTGGGCTTATCGCACAATACGCCACTTAATAAAAATAAACTTTAATAATTGTATTTATACAATTTAAATTATGACATTAAATCACGAGCGTTATTAATTTTTATTTTTGTGATACAATTTGTATTTATAAATATTTTTCAGTATATCTGTCTATAATATATTGGGAGTTTCTTTACTTTGAATTGCTGTGCTGAGTGTGAATTTCCGCTGGCAAATGACATCGGTAGTTTTTTTTATGTTATGCGTATTCGGGGGCGATATGAAATTTGCACTAGAGTTACTGTTATCACGCCATCCACTCGACACTCTTTCATTATGGGAGCCCATATACAATCGAATTAGTTGTTGGCCAGGTGCCTCTGATAACAATTATGGCAATTGATTCTTCCTCAATTGCCGTCAGCCACCGCAATCCAAGCAATCACCACACCCCAACTCACCTCCATTGATTGGTGGGCATTGCCATCGCCCTGATATGCATTGAGTGAAATAGCACGATTGCCCACCCCTGCAGGCGTGCAAAAGAGACACAAAAGCTCGGCCAAAGCGACCAATCAAAAGCTGAACAAAATTTACCTCATTTTATTATACAGAGAAAGTCTGTAAAAAGTATATTTTATATATTTGTAAGCAAAAGTAACCTTATTTTTTTCGATAGTAACAAATTAAATTAAATCTAGAAAAAATATGACAAAATAAAAACAAAAACAAAAAAGAGAAAACATTAAAAAAAAAATTATTGGATTTTGCAGCATATGAAAAATGGCTTTAATTTAATAAATAAATTAATCGAATTTTCAAATGCGAAAAAAACTTTAGAAACAAGTGAGATTGCTCTAGTCGGGACCGCCCGACTAGAAGATACCCTGAACCCAGAAATGAACACATACACACAAACTCTCGGCAGTTGATGAGTATTGATCCTGTTAAAAATAAAAAATAAAATTTACTAATAATTACCAACAAAAAAATAAATACTCCACAAGCGGGAGTTGAACTCGGTACCTCCGTGATAAGATGCACAACTCTTACCAACTGCACCACAATACCGCATTTTTCGCGAATGATATAACATTACTTAAAGTCGCAAAAAGTCAAGGAAAACGAAAATTTTGCACTTGTCATTAAAACGATACAAATTAATAATAATTATATTTATGAATAACGAAAAAATAAAAGAATTCAACATTACTCTACCATACCAGCGCTGAATTCGAACCCAGTCCTCGCGCGTTATGAGGCACAACTCTTACCCACTGGACCACGCTCTTACTTCACTTCGTTGTGCTAAAACTCAATTTAACCGTTGCAAAAAAAAATTCCTAGAAAAACGCAAGACAAATTTTGCATATGCATATGTATGCGTGCACATGTACACAGAAATGGCCAAGCAGCTGCGCTTTGCCCCCACTACTGAAAATAGATTCTTGGTTTGCTCGTAAACTAAATGTACGATCGTTATGAAATTTTCAGGACTTATTCAGATCATCGAAATGTATCTACAAACCAATTTGCACGTGTGTAGTATTTGATTTACTTTGTTTTTTTGGTTTTATCAATATTGTGGGCGATTGGGGGAGGTATCCAAAATCTGAAACATTCAAATTCTTCGTATGTTATACGCAAACATAAAAAAATAAATTTGGTGGCTCTAGCTTTTATAGTTTGGAAGTTATGCTTAAAAAACCGAGTCAAAAAAGCGATAAATATCGATAATAAGAAAACGGAAGGAGTTATCGATGTTTTGAAATAAACTTGATCTGCGTATATGGAATATACGAACCGAATGAGACCAAGATCAGCTTTCTAGCTTTTGTAGTCTCTGAAATCGACGCGTTCATACAGACGGACGGACAGACGGACAGACGGACAGACGGACAGACAGACAGACGGACATGGCTAAATCGACTCGGCTAGTGATGCTGATCAAGAATATATATACTTTATTGGGTCGGAGATGCTTCCTTCTGCCTGTTACATACATTTGCACAAAACCATTATACCCTTTTTTACCCATTTTCAATGGGTTCAGGGTATAAAAAGTAATCCAACATATTTTTTATAGATACATTTTAAATATTTTTATTTTTATTTAAAAAAATGAACAACAGTTTTTATTTCCCAAATGCATAAAAAACGGTATTAAACTTGACAGGCATTAAAAACTTTGACTCCTTACAAAATTTAAAAATAAAATTCAAACTGCTTAAATATAGAAAAAAAAATGATAGGAACCAAATTGAAAAATATAGAAATATAAATACTAATTAAAGCTAGAGAAAATTTGAAAATCCAAAATCGAAAATCTTTTCATCCAAGAGTTTTTTATATTTATTCAGACAATGAACTATTTAAATTCAGATTTTAGCATTTGTATTATCCGCAATTATAATATATTTTTTGTCTATCCTTAGGCTTCAGCAATCCGGCAACCGCTGCCGCCGCGCTCTACTGTAACGCTGCCTATCCGGCGGCCAGTTTCTATATGTCCAATTTCGGGGTGAAGCGCAAGGGTGGACAAATCCGTTTCACGTCGCAGCAAACGAAAAATCTCGAGAATCGCTTCTCCAGCTCCAAATATTTGTCGCCCGAGGAGCGTCGCCATCTGGCGCTGCAGCTGAAGCTGACGGATCGCCAGGTGAAGACCTGGTTTCAGAATCGACGCGCCAAATGGCGACGCGCCAATCAAACCAAACGCAGCGCTGCTAGCGTCGGCGTCGCAGCCACGCCCAGTTCGAACAGCAGCAGCAGCTCCGCCTATGCACAGACAGGCCCGGGCAGAGGGGGGCAGCAGCCGATGGGCGGACAGAGCGACGATGAGGATCGCATGTACCTGTCCGCGGATGAGGAGGACGACGACGACGAGGAGCCGGAGGAGCCGGCGGAGGCAACGTAACCTGTCATAAGTTAATTTAAGTAATGTTTATACATATATTTTTAAGTTTAAATATAAATTTTTGCATAGAATTGTTGTTGTTGCTGCTAGTGGAATTGATAGCTCTCCAGACAGTTGCAGTTGGGCAGGTTGCAGCGCGGCGCCAAATTGGACAGGTGGCCCATGGTCACCGGAAAGGAGAGCGGCACAAACCACTTGGGATAGGCGCAAATGGCTGCGGCTGCCGTTGACGAAGATTTGCCCGCATACTGCAAAGATCAGAGACAGAAGGAAACAAGTTTTGAGTTGGTAATTCTTTAGACAAAGCCAGTAAAAAAAGTTTGCAGCAATGTGTAAAATATGCTTAAAATAAGGCAAATGGGTAAGAGAAGGGTGTGCAATGTTGGGCGATACCCTGTGCCCAACAGCAAGCTGCTCTAATTTTAAATATTCAATTTTTTTATTGATTTCGAGACATATCTGAAGAAGCCTTAAAATATGCCAAGAAAAAAAACATTGATATTTAGATAACAGAAAGAAATATCAACAAACATCCTCTCAATTGAGAGGTTAATTTTCTTACATTTTCTAAATCCTTATTTATCTAACCTATCTAATTTATTTTATCCCCCTTAAAGCAATTTGCGTATATATTAATTTTTTGGTATCGGACGAACATGGCATTCTGTTTAAGTATATATATATTATGTACATATATATATATGGAATGCAGTTAGTTATTCGTCGAATATGAATTATATAATAATACAATGAAATAAAGAAGTTTAGTTTAACTTTCTCGAAAACTTAAATGCCAGTGAAAACACAAGTTGAATACATTTAAATAAAACTTTAAAATGTATGCTTGTTTTTTTTTTATATCCTGAACCCATTGAAAATGGGTAAAAAAGGGTATAATGGTTTTGTGCAAATGTATGTAACAGGCAGAAGGAAGCATCTCCGACCCAATAAAGTATATATATTCTTGATCAGCATCACTAGCCGAGTCGATTTAGCCATGTCCGTCTGTCTGTCTGTCCGTCTGTCCGTCTGTCCGTCGTGTCCGTCCGTCTGTATGAACGCGTCGATTTCAGAGACTACAAAAGCTAGAAAGCTGATCTTGGTCTCATTCGGTTCGTATATTCCATACGCAGATCAAGTTTATTTCAAAACATCGATAACTCCTTCCGTTTTCTTATTATCGATATTTATCGCTTTTTTGACTCGGTTTTTTAAGCATAACTTCCAAACTATAAAAGCTAGAGCCACCAAATTTATTTTTTTATGTTTGCGTATAACATACGAAGAATTTGAATGTTTCAGATTTTGGATACCTCCCCCCAATCGCCCACAATATTGATAAAACCAAAAAACAAAGTAAATCAAATACTACACACGTGCAAATTGGTTTGTAGATACATTTCGATGATCTGAATAAGTCCTGAAAATTTCATAACGATCGTACATTTAGTTTACGAGCAAACCAAGAATCTATTTTCAGTAGTGGGGGCAAAGCGCAGCTGCTTGGCCATTTCTGTGTACATGTGCACGCATACATATGCATATGCAAAATTTGTCTTGCGTTTTTCTAGGAATTTTTTTTTGCAACGGTTAAATATTGAGTTTTAGCACAACGAAGTGAAGTAAGAGCGTGGTCCAGTGGGTAAGAGTTGTGCCTCATAACGCGGAGGACTGGGTTCGAATTCAGCGCTGGTATGGTAGAGTAATGTTGAATTCTTTTATTTTTTCGTTATTCATAAATATAATTATTATTAATTTGTATCGTTTTAATGACAAGTGCAAAATTTTCGTTTTCCTTGACTTTTTGCGACTTTAAGTAATGTTATATCATTCGCGAAAAATGCGGTATTGTGGTGCAGTTGGTAAGAGTTGTGCATCTTATCACGGAGGTACCGAGTTCAACTCCCGCTTGTGGAGTATTTATTTTTTTGTTGGTAATTATTAGTAAATTTTATTTTTTATTTTTAACAGGATCAATACTCATCAACTGCCGAGAGTTTGTGTGTATGTGTTCATTTCTGGGTTCAGGGTATCTTCTAGTCGGGCGGTCCCGACTAGAGCAATCTCACTTGTTTTTGTTTAACATTTTTGTGTAGTGCAAAATTTTACTACATAATTTAAAAATAGAGATAATTATTTTAAAACTTCAATTTTCAATTATGACAATATTAGGCATTTTCGAAAATTAAAATTTTTGTTATTTTTTTTATCAAATTTGAGTTGTAGATGTGAAAAAAATACATTTGGATATTAAGAGAATATCTTCAGTACACTTGTGCATATTTGAAACTACGTAACTGGCTCTAGGATACCCAGGATACCCTTTTGTTTGCCTATATTCAACACCATTAATATATTCTATACTAAGTTAATAGATCTTTTTTCTATATTTAATTATCTATGAAAACAGTCGACACATCGATATAGCAAATCGATGCAATTTAAACAGAGTATATACTTAAAGGTGCTCACCTGTTCGGCTATGACCGGCCTGAAGGCGCTGCTGCGTGGCGGCAACGCCAGCTGCAGGGTTGGGGGCAGCGAGGGCCCGCTGGAGGCGGCGGTGGCGGTGGCGGCGGCTGCAGCAAGGATGGCAGCTGCTCGGCCGGCGGCGAGACATTCTCGATGGCGCGTATCAAATCCAAATCGCAGCGTTTCAGCACCAGCTCCAGCACGGAGCGCTTGCGCTGCGGAAAGAGCTGGGCGGCCAGCATATCGATGGCCGTTTGGGAGACATTCTCGCGACGCGGCGCGCTCAGATCCTGAGCCACAGCCAAAGATTCGGGCTCCTCGTCAGCTTTTTGCTGCTGCTGCTGCTGATGTTGTTGCTGCTGCTGCTGTTCCGGCGGCTCCGCCAGCTGCTGTGGACTGTGTGGCGAGGTCTGCTGCTCCCTGGGCTGTGTGACGGTCAGGCCGTAGATGCTGCCCGGCGGCAGGGCATCGATTTTGCGGCCCGTCTTGTTGGCGACCAGCCGCAGCGCAATCGCATCCTCCACCGCCTGCTGGCGCTTGAGGGCAACCTGCGAGTGGCCAGAACGCCAATTGAAATTAATATGCGACAAGTGTTGGACGCGACTCTCCAGAAGCTCTGTTTGACTTGGCGCAAAGCACACAACGAAAACACAAAACAAAACACAGCGCACAAAAACAACTGCAATTCCTATGGGTATCACACATGAACACGAGGGTGGGTGTTCCAAAATACAGAAACGCAAAAAAAAAAATGTTGAAAACTATGATTTATGCCAAAACAAAACGTTTTAAATTCTTTTGACTTTTCCTATTAATCTGAAGAGTCAATGAAAAGAACATTAAAAGCTTTATGGATGAAGATCTGTTGAGCATAGTTTTTTAAATTATAGATAAAGCTCAAATATATTTTAAAATATATTTGAAAATTTGTAACTTTATTTTTATGAATGCGTTAAACTTATATAATGTAAAGCTTTTCTGTGTAGCAGCTTCCACATTTTAACGGACTAAAAAGCTTCTAAAAATAATACAAAGTTCATGTCAAATTTCTGCTTTACTTTTTAAAAGTAAGTTTAAAAGCTTTTAAGTCAATATTACTTTTAATATTCTGATGATCAAATTCTTTTGTTTTCTAAATTTTTTGTAAGATTTTTATAAAGTAAGAACTCAAGAAAACTATTTGCAAGAAAAGCTTAGTGAAAAAATATCCAAATAAGTTGTAGTCAAAAACAGAAAATCTTAAATCTTTAAAAAATCTCTAAGGAGAAATATGTGCAATTTTAGTGATTTTGGGAATTATTCAAACGTTATTCACTCCATTTGTTTCCCCCTCATGTAATGCGAGCCCTGGCAACACTTGTGTAAACATTTGGTAAGCGGATATTTTAGCTCGATTTGTTCGTACGCTTTGACAACTTTTCATCATCATCAACATCTGCGTCGTCATCATCATCATCATTATCAGCAGGGGCATTAACCAAGTCCGGGACCAGAAGAAGGTTAACACAAATCTGGACAGAACTTCGTATTTCATTTGTTTGCATTTGCCCGCAATCCAACGGGAGAAGTTTGTGGGTAAACGGAACAGGGGGGAGGGGGAGGTTGGTGTATTTGGCCTATGGCATATTTATCTTTCGAATTAGAGCAATGCGGTGGTTAATCTAAAGACAATACTAATAGAATAACTATTACTATGGTCGAGGCGTATGAAAAATAGTTCGGTCGCAACAAAAATGTAGGATGAAAGGGTGAAAAGGAGTATAATTATAGCAAGAGCTAAACTTAAACACGATTAGGGCAATTACAATCTCATGAAAGTGTTGTAAAAGTTGAATAATTTCCAAAAAAAAAAAACGCTTCAATAATTAATTAATTCGTAATATTATTTAAATAATCAAAAATAATAATAAATATAGTAATACAAAATATTACAAAAATACAAAATATATCTGCGAACAATATCGTATAAATTAAATTATAAATTGAGTAGAAGTAGAAGAAAATTATTTTCTATGAAAAGAATATATAGCTTTGATATTCTATATGCAGATAACAGTTAAAAAAAAAAAATTTACAGAAAAAAAAATAGAAAATATTTAAATAAATTAATTTTGCAATTATAATATATTAAAAGTAAAATATAAAAATGTTTTTTATATTGATTTAATATAAACGTTCATAGATGCTCTATAAATAAACTATTATCTATAATTTTGTACTAAGCATCAACAAATAAGATCAAATTAAGCCTGTAGAAAACATAAAAATGTTACGAAAAAAAATGTTTTTTTAAATATCTAAAGCTGTCGAGCTTAAAAATTTGAGGATTATTTCAAAAATATTAAATGTGAGTAGATTTTAGTAGACTTTACGGCAGTTAACTAGAGTTAAATTATGTAAGATTAAGTAAAAAGCTGACACAAAGACTTTTGTTATTTGAATAGGCAATAAGAATTAAAATAAGCATGTTTTCTGTATTCCACCTCAAGAGCCTTGGCCTCACCTGTGCAGCCATGATACGCTGTCGCTCGAAGATCAGGACGCACTTGGCACACTTGCAGCTCTTGTAGGTGCAGAGTTTCTTGTGGCCGCGCAGCTCCGAGATGATGCCGTGGTTGCGGCAACGGGCGCATTTGGGTACACGGTTCGAGGTTTTGGCTAGTTGTGCTTCGATTGGTTTCACAATCTTCGCGTTGGCTGCGAGACGTACCCGCTTAACGGCGGCTTGGCCAGCTGCGTTATCGTCGGCCATTGCAGCAAAAAGATTCAATTAAAACTGACAATTGGTAAAAGTTGCGGCTGTTATTTGTAGCGTTGTGGCAGGCAAACTAAAAGAAACTACATTTTGGAAACACTTGACTCGATGCAGGCAATTGTTTCAAAGCATATTTCAATTTGGCTCCTTGTTGACTTACGCAGGCGCATTAGCCAAATGCTGATGCAGCAAATTCTGAACAACACGATTGGTTGTTGAAGAGAACTCGGGCTCCACCTACAAGTTGGGGTTGGAATTTGAGGCGTGGCACAAGCAAAAAGCAAATAAAGTAAAGCTAAATTTCAATTTAAACTAATGCAAAAGAATTTTATAACAAATTTGTGTATTTAGTTTTTTTAAATACAAAATGCGTTAGGTGTGTGTTGCAAAGCGACAAAATTTAGCTTGCCACATAACATTTTTGCTCCTCACTTAACAGTAAACTCCACACTGAAAAGAATATGCAGCGCATGATGCAATCGAAATTGAGCTTTTTCAAAAAGTAGGATACAGAAGGCAAATATAATACACAAAACTAATCCAATAAATAAAAATAAAAAATAATAAAGGCAACGGCATGTGACATTATTAAACATCTTAAAAATGTCTTTCTTATTGGTCTTAAGTTCACATTACCATAATGAGCACATCTTCAGCAATAAAATATTGACAACTATCGTTGCCAGAGGAAATATATCGATAGTTTGATATTTCTTGCTGGATGCATCACTAATTTTAGTCAGTCGGAAATCATCTTCGAACGTTAAAAAATGGATCGGTAGCTAGAAGAGATAATTTAAAGCGAAATACGCAAAGAAAACGGCTTTTGTCCGCTATTTCAGCGATTTTTTTTGTGTTGTAATCAGCAGAAAATTTTTAACAACAGCTACAACGACCACAACACCACCAGTCAGTCCCAGGCAATAACCAACAGCAATATCTATCAAATTTTACTGCAACTATAACTACAGCCACCACAGTCCAGCCCCCACGAAGCAAAGGTGAAAAGCAAAATAAAAAGAAAAATTTTCACGCAAAAAAATTAAACAGAAGGAATATTCAATTTTTTGCTTTACTTCGCCGATGTGATGAGAAATCCCAACAGTAACATTAACTACAACTACAACAGCCACATTTACCAACAACCGACCGACGACAGTGCAGCAGCGCAGCCAACGTCAGCTAAGCAGCAGCAGCTGCCAAAAAGTGGATAAAAATTTGTATTGCCAAAGTAAATTTTCCGCGACATTTTTTTGATGCTGCTGCGCAATTTTCTACGACGCCGACTGCACTTAAAACAACAACAACAACTGCAGTAGCAAGAATTTAAATTACAAATAAATTTCTGGCAGAGCAGCGGCAGCGACAAAAAACGGCCACCATTTTGAATGAGCGCAGCAACAACAACTAACGCCGCAGCAGTAGCAGCAGAAAGAGAGAGAGCACAACGCAGCAGCAGAAGTAGCAGCGACGCGACGTTGACGTCAACGCTGTTTCTTATTAGCGCCGAAGAAGCGGAGAGGAGGAGCCCAAGGATTGCAGCTGTTTGACCGGAAAATATTCTCTCCAAAAATACAAAAAACAGTGTATGTTTGAGAGTACTGTAAGCGCCAAAAAAAAAATAATAAAAAATAAAAAACCAAACGGCAAAAATGGTTGAACGCATTTTGGAGGAGAAAAATGCCAGCACAGCTGCTGCTAAGGAGTTTGGCTCGCTGCGACATAGCGCCGACAGCGGCAGCAGCAGCAACAATAACAACGCTAGCGGCTCTGCGGACAGCGGCGTAGGCGGCAGCAATGTCTCTTGCAGCAACACCGACAACAGCTGCAGCCAAAGTCAATCAGGTGAGTGTTGAATTTCAAGTTTTTTTCTACTTGTACTCCTTTTTCTGCCTCTCTCTCTCTCGCTCTTTGGCTTTCCCTTGTCAATATATTTTTATTTTTTTATTGATATTTAAGTGCTTGTGTGACCACTGTGCGAGCACTGTGTGCATTCAAACTTTTTGCAGCTGCCGTGCATAAGCAAGTGAGAGAGAGAAAGAATAATGGACGCATAAGTGATGAGCGGCACCCTTCATCCCTTTACCTTGCTCGTGTGTTCTGCTGCTTCTTTTTTGTATGCCTTTGCTTCTGCTGTGTTACGTTGTAATGCCGCTTTTCGTGCAATGTCTGCCACTTTCGTTCTTACTGGTCTGTTCAAATTTATTCTCGAAACGCACTGCACTTGCCTCAGTGTGCGTGTGCGCGTATATTCCATGTCCATTGCGCATACACTTTAATGCTGTATTTTTAGTGCCGCGGCCAAACAGCTGAGGCCCCTGGCAACAAAAATCCAATGAATAATGTTTTCTATGATCTCTGAAGTCATACATGTAGCTATGATATGACTATATATATTTGTATGTGTGGATCCCTTGAGGTCTTCGACATTAGCTATGTGCATGTATATGTAATACGCACATATGTAATTTAGTGTGCGTGTGTGTTTGTGTGAGTGTGTCTGTGCATAAATATTTGCATCAATTGTTACACGTCAGCTCTGCTATTGATTCGCGTTTGCCTATCATGCGTTATTCGTAGGCAAATTACGCATTTGCCTTGGGCGGCTTATTAAAAGGCGTTTGAACTCTAACAAAGCGTTAAGCTTAGAAAGGATAGCGGTAAAAAACTTTATGAAAAAATACATATTTTGTTCAAACAGGTTAAAAAAAATTTGCTTGGTTCTTATTCGTATTGGGTTCAAAAAAATATGAATCTATTAAAATTTTAACCTTAAAAAGATAAAATTAATCAATATATTTATTTGTTTTACATAAAAAGTGAAAATCGGTAAAAAACAAAAAAAAAAAAAAATGAAATAAATATATGTACATTTTAAAAAATTATTAAACAAATGAATAACAATGAACACGTTTCAAAATAAATAAATATAATTAAAAAATTAAATAATAAAACCTGTTTGTTTTTTTGGCTTGGCTTATGAGTCATTTGTTTCGCCGGGTATTTAAAAAACAGAAAAAGCTCTTTATTATTTTAATGTACACTCTAAGCATTTTTCTTACCGATTCAAAGAGATATGTCATTATTAGTCTATCGATAATAAGTCAAATTTTTAAAAGTTAGATATATTTATTTGCGGGTTTGTGTCTTGTTGTTATAACACTTTGTAGCCTCAATTAACTTAATTAAATACGTAGATTTTCACTTGCAAACGTATATATGTATAATGCCAGCACGTGTAATTCTTGATTGTGGTTTATCAACGCTGCGAAGTCAATAAAAAAGATTGCATCACTTTATGCACAACGGAATGAATGTATAGTATGTAAGTGTTTGTTACGTATATAATATAAGAAATTCCTTTCGTAATATTAATATTTTACACAAAATGCATATGGGTTTTTTGCAGTGGTATGCCCAATGGTACAGTGTATCTGCTATTGGAGCACTCTCGGCTAGGGCATTCTTATTGCTTATCTGAAGCGCGCTTTCTCCCACAATGCCTTTACATTATAATAATAATAATAAAAAAAATATATGGTTCGACTGCAATTAAGAAAAACTCTCCCCATCCCCCTTCCACTCACAAAAAATTGATAAACGATTGCGGGGGCTATCTACAAGGAATGAGAAGAGTCTCAGTGATAAGATATAGAACGTATTTCCCACTGTTTGGCGGCACAGTGTTTCGGAGCCACTAACATCTGGAAGGAAATGCGCACGAGATACATGTGTGTAAATTATAAACAGCTGCCCCACGAAAAAAAAACAGACAAGCCAAGAAACTTTCCCAGAATTGTGTCTTGCAAGTCTGGTCGTAAGGGGTGGGCTGATTGGGGGCAGGGACAGGGACTAGGCGGCTGAGTCAGCGTCGTGTGGGCAGCAGCGTGAAATGAATTATTGTTGTTGCTGTTGCTGTTGGTCTAGCTGCGCGGCGAGGCTTATTTCCGGAATTGACAAATTGACGAAATCCATTTGCATTTCTATAGAGTCCAAATAAAATAAAATAAAGACCAAGAGGCGTGCGAGCGAGACAACTACATACACGTATATGCTTAGGCGTCTTAGTTGTGTGTTCAAGCAATTAATATAAAAAAATGATTCACTGTGCGAGCTTTTCAAAATTTGTACAAACAACAACACGCAAAGAGCTTAACAAATGAAAACGGATCAAAGTGTTAATAAACTGTAAAGCGAAACTAAACGCTGCAGCTAAGCAGCGACTGTAGCTGCGACGCCGGCCGTGCTGCGACAGCGCATAACCTTGATGACGTTTATTGCACTCTGGCGCTGCAACCAGCGCTGTGCAACCCAAAATAGAACGACAGCCAAAAGGCAAGCGAGCAAACAAAATGAGCGAACGCTGCGAACAAAAAGCACAAAGCGATGAGCGCGCCTCTCCGCCCGCTCTCTGCCCACAACGCTGCTGCGCTGCTACGCTCCAACGCTGACCGAGTTCGAGTTAGCGTCTGCTGACGTGTTGCGACTGCGCTGCCACTAGTGCAACAGTAGCAGCAGCCGCAGCGGCAGAGGATGATGGGCAGAGGATGATGGCAAACCTAAAAGAAAATATACAAAATTGAGAAGAAAAAAAAAACAACAAATATCACGTTTATCAGCGCCTTAACTGAGCTGAATGCATATCAATTGCTTAACGGGGATAGTGGGCTGGGGCGGGTTGATTATATTCAGCAATTTGCAGCCCGACGCTAGACACAAAAACAACTAAAACAATATTGGGATTTGGGGCGAAGCCTTCGCGCCTTGTTTGTCGTTGTGTCGATAATTTATTTTGCAATTTTCTCGCAAGCAACAATGAAAGTTTTCGGCGCAGTTGCCGCTGCACATATCCATGCGTGGGTGTGTGTGAACAGGCACGGTTACCTGGGATATATGTGTAGGTTAAAAACAGAGAGAGGTAACAGCCGCCTTGTGGGTGGCAGACAATATAATATTAAGTACCATCAGCACCATCATTATTAGTATTAGCACTAATTATCATGCACAGTGGTTGCCTCGCGAAAGCCTTCCATTTTGTATAAACAACAAACAACAGAAATAACAATCGTTTGCGTACGTGCAGCCTCACACACGCATCTCTCCTGCTGCCCGCCCCCCGCACGCACACACACACATGCTTGGCATGTGCATGTTTTGTATGTAAATGTAACTGTGGCCCTCCGCGCAAAGTTTTTTCTTACATATGGCAACGCCGTGCTTGTAAAAGAAATCCCAACAACAGTCAAACAAATTTATGTATGTTGTTTTTCACCTTTTTTTTTAAACAAAGCACCATTAAAAGTAGCAAAACTTTGCTTTTTCCCTAGCACTTTGTTTTTAAACGCAATTCGCATATCAGGCGATGATATTTTTACTCGTGTGTGTGCGTGTGTGTTAGTGTAAATGTTTGCGTTTAACCTCGTTTTTCACGCTGCCCTCAACAAAAGCACGTCAGCAGCCTACGTGATGTTGTGCTTGTATGAGTTCACCTCACACTTAAATTCAGGTATAAGCAAGCGAGTAAGAGTGAGAGAGTAGGGTGTGTGGAGAGAAAGAGAGAAAAAGAGACCGAGTGAGGCAGATAGCGCCCGTGTCTGTTTGTTCGGTTTTGTCTTTTGCTCGCTCATTCGCTGTTGGCGCTAGCTGCTGTTGTCTGCTTTTTGCGTGGTCATACCGGTCTTTTTCAATGCACGATGCTCTCAGCTTTACTCTCTCAGTGCCAGTTGTTTGCTTCCTCGGCTCACCGCCCTCTCTTCCGTACCCGCTACGCCCCTTGTTGGGGCCACCACTTGTCGCTTTTGTTATTTTGTTTTGAGCTGCAGCGACAAAGCGGCTGTCGCTTTTTTTGCTCAGCTGGTTGTCGGTCGGTCTGTCCGCTTATGTTGTGGCTTTCATTTTGCTCGCTCTTCTTTCTTGCTTTCGTGTTTACTTGAGCAGCCAAAATAAAAACAAAACAACAACGTGCTTGGCTTCGATTATGTCAGTCTCCAACATTTTGACTGCTGTTAGCGTCAGCTGCGTTCTCTCCCACTCTCGTTCTCGCTAGCTCGCTTGCTTACGCTCTGTACTCTTGTTCTGGCAAACCATATTCTATGTGTTTGTAATGTAGATTTCATTATTTTTAATAGAACGCAATTTAAATTCGTTAAACATTGAACACGATCTGCTGCCTTTATCTTCCGCTTCCCACTTCATATACGCCCATGCACTGTTGCCAAATTTCATTCAGATATTCAGTTCTTTTTTTTTTGCGCTGTGCAGATTTTTGTTTCTTATTTGATTTTAAATATATATGTATATATATGTATGCATTTATTTATGTCTGTCTGTCTGTCTGTGCTGGCATCGATTGTTTTAATTGAATCAAATTGAAAAAGTTTCCATGCCTCAGCTCTCTATTGTTTTTATTACTATTTTTTTCTGGCTCTGCCTTAGTGGGGGGTCAATCATATGATTTGAGTACAACCGGTAGATTTTTTTTTTAAATCAAACATATGTATACGTATATTATTACTTTTTAAATGAAGTAGTTTCAAATTGGCATAACATTATTAAATTAATTTTAAAATACAAAATTTTTAAACCGCCCTCATACGCTTCTTCCGGCTGTTACCGCTTACAATTACTTTAAAGGTATAAGTTATTGTGTAAACAAAAACCGCACAATATGTACAGACATGTGCACTTACTGATATAACGTATGTTACAGCTATGTGAATGTATTGCATGTGTCAAAAAAGTCACGTAAGCAGAAAATATGCACAAACATTTTCGACGTCAGCGGCGTGCGCTGCTAATTCTCTTTGGCACGTGCAAAGAGCACGCTGCTCAGCATAAATACCTAAAGCTCACCACCACCACTCCCCCATTTTACAAGACAGCAGGCAGCCTACACATGCTGCTACTCTTATTTGAAATGCGTTTGGCACTCACTGTTCTCTGACCTGCCTGCTTCAGTGCTTTTTGTGCTTTAGCACTCTTTTTTTCACTGCTGCTCTCACACGCGCTCTCACGTTAGTTTTTTCGACTGCGGCTGCTGCTGTGGCGCTGCCTGGGCCTGGGCCTGACACTGCTGTTGGCTGCCGACGCGTGTTTGTTTCTTTCCTCGTTTGCGCCGCGCGACGACAGTCCGGCTACATTTTGTCCGTGTTTTAGGAACTGTTCTGTTTAATATATTTTTCACCATTCGGTTTTATCATTGGCACATACACACATGTATATACGTATACACTATTTACCGCAGCGGCACAACAACAAAAACACCACGTCGTCTTCTCCCACACACACACGCAAACAGACACCGTAACTAAAGATTTTCCTTGTGTTTTCGGCAACGTTCATTCATTAATGCTCGTCGCTCGATTCGAAATCGAAATGTTGTTGCTTTAAGATGAGTTTGTATTAAATTCGTTTAATCAAAATTGCAAAAAAAAAGTGTTACAAAAAGGAAACAACCAGTTAATGCAAAAAGTGTTGTTCGCGCAGTATTTTGGCTACGCAAAAAAGAAATACCAAAAAAAAGAAGAAACGAAAAACGTGCTACGCCGGCAGCGACGTTGACTGAGCAGCGGCCGTTGCTTAGATAAATTGCGTTGCGGCTAAAAGCAAGGCAACAACAACCACAAACATGTTGGGTAAATACAAAAACAGAATAAAATAAGCAAAAATTACCTATTATAGAAGCTTTGAGCTTTACATATACACACACATTCACACTCACATAACTATCCCATATTCATATACACCCATATATAATTTATTAACTGCGCTCTCTAAAACAGTGAATCGATTAAAATGCCGGTTTTTGCATTTGTGTTTTGGCTTTTGTTTCATTCACTGCTTTTCCGTAAGCATGTGTGTTTTTCGTTTGGCATTTGCTCTCCTGCTTCTGCTGAGGCTGCAGCTGCAACTGCTCCTGTTGTTGTTTTTAGTTTTCTCGTGCATAACATTTATCGCATTTCCTTGTTGCTGTCGCTACTGTTATTATATTTGTATTCTTGTTTCTTCCCATTGTTTTGCCGTAGCACAAATGGCATATTTAATTACGATAGTGTGATGCATATGCATGAGCGCAGCAAACGGTAAACAAATATTTTACAATTCCAATCAGCATTCATGGCAACTACAACCAGAACCCAACAGCCTCGTGGGGCCAATGCCTTTGTGTTGTGAGTGCTAAGGTGTACCGAGGTAGCTGAGCTATTAAGGCGATTTAAAAAAAAATTAAAAACAAAAAGCATTGCATCTGTTGTAAAATACCATACCATGTCTAATAAGAAACAATTTCATTTTTTAACATTTTAACAACTGTTGAAATTATTACCAGATTACAATAGGAATTTTAAAGTTCCACTATTCAGTGTTCTTGCAATACAGTGAATGCCCGCTAACAGTTAGTTCTAATTTGGCTAAAAAAATTTAAATTGCTAAATAAGTATTTATTATAATATATTTGAAAGAATTTACTGTTTGTCTAAATTTAAACAGTAACATATATATTATAATTTTAAAATTGTAATATTAAAATTATTATTATTATTTCTATGATATGATCTTTTCATCTTTTAGTTTAAAGTAGAAGGAAATTGTTTTAGTTGGTATTTTATTTTTCATTATTACATTTTCTATATTGAGTAATTTCTGGAATTTAAAGTGTAGTGCGAGTTCTGCTTGGATATTTCACAGGCCCGGCCAAGGATTTTTACTTTTGCCTCTATTTCCACACACACACGCACACACACAGATACAAGGTTTAAATTGCAATATGTTTTGTTTTGTACTTTCATTTTCTTGTGTCTTCATCCATTTTTATTTGGCTACCCCTGGCAACCCTTTATTTGCATAAGTAAAGCAGCAGAATGTTGAACAGATTCAATCAAAGTTTGCGTTGTAGCAAACAGGCTCAATAAGTTTCTAGCTGGGGGTGGACAAGGTGTTAATGAAGTGTGCGATTCGAAGGAGTCGCGTGTGTGTTCTTTCTATCGCCCTCTTTTTTTGTCTGCTGCCATACCCACTCTCACCCCCACACCGCATAAATGGCGACCTTGAGCCATGCGCCAGCGGGGCCTATGCGCAAATACGCACAAACATCCATTCATTGTTTGGTATGAACATATGTACATATGTATGTGTGGGTATTTTGTTACCTATTTTAATTATTCAAATTATGCATTTCAGTCCGTTTGTTGTTGCTTTTATTATTACATACAAAAACACGCGTATGTTCCTTGCCTCCTTGTCTTGCCATGCCGGTCGGCTTTGTAGTTTTTTCTGTCTTTCTTTTCATCTCGTTTTTCGCCATTTTATTCAACTTTTGCTTTTACAATTTCATTCGGCGGCGCAATAATTTTCTTCTTCTTTTGGGTGAATTTGTGTTTGTTGTTGTTGCTCTTATGAAGTAACACACCATCAGATTGAGCAACAACGGCAAAAGAGCGGCGTAATGCCAAAGACAAGGAGCGCCGTATTCTCTTTTAATATATTTTGTGCTCTTTGCCGTTGCGCTCTTATTTTGGCTCTGTGTTTTCTTGTTGGCAACTTTCTTGTTTCTATTTTATTTTATTATTTGAAACATTTTTAACATATTGAATTTATTTGCCGCTTTTGTTTTCTCTCTTTCTCTCTTCTTTTTTTAACTATTTTTGTTTTTGTCATTCTTTGCTAATCTTCAGCACTTCCATTTGTCTCTACTTCTTCCGTTCGGTTTAATTATTATTATTACTGTTTATGATACTTGACTGTTTTTTGCCTTTCGTCGTTTCGTTTCTTGTTTTTGTATGCAGCTTTACACTAACATTTTTCAAGGTTGCTTTTGTTTTTTGTGTTTTTTTCCATTTGTTTTTGTTTTTAATTTATGTTCGCTATGATAGTGCCTCTTATTCTTTCTTTGATTGTTGTTTTGTTATCAATTTCGTTTTGATAAGACTTAGTAGCAAGCTTCCAATAAAAAATTTGCCAGACTCGTTAAGCCTTGAGACAAGTCGAATCGGATCGTGCGTTATGTGCTGATATTTTAGTCAAGCGTTATTTTCGTGTACCTCTTCAGCTTCTTATGTTGTTTATTTTTAAGTGACTTGTTTTCATTTTTCGGTCTGACCTTGTTTTGAGTTCTTTATGAGCATCGCTTTTGTTATCTAGTTTAATATTATGGTTCTTTAATTAGTTTGAAAACAATAAAAGTTGATATGGGTTATTGAAAAATTTTACGCTAAAATAAATGTTAAACCCGCTTTACATAGGAATGTATGTATACTTCAGACATTACACTAATGTTAATACAGTATATATTAATGCACTTACTCTTAAATTAAATTGGTTTTTATTTTATTTATTTTCGCGAACAGAGTGAGAACCTTTAAAACCGAATTCCAATATTTTTAATATAGAAGAATTCAACATTTATTAATATTTATTTATTTTTATAGTTAACAATACCCTTACTAATTTTTAATGAGTTCAGGAAGTCACGAGTAGAATTGTAATGCATTTTTTTGCATTTTAAAACTTTTTATTACCTGTCTATTAGGGGTTTTTTTTCGTTGGATAATTCGCTGTAATTGACATTTCTTGGGTTTCTTTGTGCCGTGTACCCTAACCTTAGCTTAAAGTCTCTCACACCTTTAACTCAAACGTTCCACATTTACTTTCCACATGTTGCATCATCAGCTAAAACAACAGATACGCGGGTTTTGCCAACAACTGTTTCTGTTTGCAATTCTTGGGCAAACATATGACAGCAATTGTTGTTGTTGGTCTTTTAAAGGCGATTTATCTGCAACGCAGTTTATTAATTCTTGCATATCGTCTGAATATACAGATATATAATATGTAAACACAATCTCTTTGCAAATATTTGCCGCATAGTTTGTTTATAGAGTTGTTCTGGTAATTAAATGCAAAACAGCAGCAGAAAAACACAATTTATTTATTTACTGTAGGCTCTTTTTTTATTGAACAAACAGAAGGCAACCGAATTTTGTTGCTGTCCAAAACATGAACTTGTGTCGAAAGGTAGTTTAGTTCTAATATTCACTTTATAAACTTTATTACTTCAATATATTTAAAATATTAAAAACTATATTAAATGTGTAAAATCTGTTCGTCGCCAGTTTTGTACAACTATTGTTATGCTCAAAATTTAATCCATATAATACTGCTATAATTAATTTTAGCCGTTTTTTTTAATTTTCGAAATTTTCTTATACTAGCTTCAGATTATTTTTTGAAGGCAATTTCTTTTGACCAGAACACTTGTTTTTCTGCCATTTTAAGCTCATCTCAACTTGCGGTATTTCTTTTTTTTTCTTTGTATATCTATTTATTTTGATTGGGTATTTCTTCTGTTCATTCTACAAATATTTAAATTGGTTTGATTTGCTAAAGTAAAAAAATGAAAAAAGGGTTGTATGCTAAAAAAAAAAAATTGAGTACGACGCAATAAATTTAAATAGAGTCGGGGCACATGCCGCAATCGCGCAACCAGAACCTGATAATACGTCTCTCGACTCAAACCCCCCCAATGCCCGCCCGCTCCAATGCTTCGCAATCGCTGCTTACCGGCCGGCAAACACGTCAGAGATAAGTTGAGTCAAAGCTAGAAATTACATACCAGTTTTTTTTTGTTTTTGTGCCTTTTTTGTGCGAAACAAAGGAAAAGAAGATGGAAAAAATGAAAAAATAAACTATTTTAAAGCTTATTTTGGTTTCAGTTTTCTACGGCTTCCAATGACGTTTGACGAAAACAAATAATAAACTGCAAAAAACAGGCGATTTTTGTTTTGTTTTTCTCAATGGGGTCTCTTTCAAACCCATAAATACTATAAGGATACCGAACCACAATCGAGGTGATTCGATAATCGGTAACACGAGAGTTCTCTCGGCTTTTAGATAAGCTTCGGGCAACATCCAACAATTCTCTTGCCGCCTGTCTTTGATTTCGCATCAAAAAATAAACGCTTTCTAGACCTTTGAGGGATGTTGTTGCGAAACCTAAAAACAAGCTGATGAAATACGATGAATGTGTTTCATAAGGCGTCTATATAATCGATTCGGTTAAGACGTTGGTTCATGTCTTCCAAAAGATTACATATTGTCATGATTAGGTCAGAATTTGGGCATGTAAAAAGAGCATGAAAAAAACAAAATAAATAAAAAACATATTTAGTAAATTAGTAACTATAAAAAAATACAAATTACTAAAAAAATAGACCTACGTCAATATTGTAAAAACAATAAATGAATAGAATAATAAATAAATAAAGAGTTTTCAACATTAATTTCACTTTTCCATAAAGTAAAATGGACTTTAATTTTAGAAGAGCGTTAAAACCAAAGTCATACGAAAAAAAAATGAAAATTCATGTAATTTGTCAGCTACTTTTCGACAATAAATCGCTGGCAATTAATCATTATTAATTTTCCTAAGACAGCAAATCGAAAAAAAAACGCACGCGTGGAGGAAAGCCAACAAAGAGAAAAGGCATTCGCATAAACAAAATGATTTGCAGAAATGTCTAAAAGAAAAAGAAGAAAGCAAAATATATCACAAGAGATACAAAACAAAAAAAAAAACAATAAACATAATAATAAAAGAATTGGAAAAACATAGACATAGATATATACATATATATATACACGCTTCTTAATATTCATCCACAATTTAATTTACGTAATTGATAAGAATGAAAAAATTAAATAAGAAAAAATAAGCATCAATATAAAATAAAAGCATGAAATAGGCCAAATTTAAATTTAGATAACAACGCGGCTAATAAAAAAAACGCGAGTGTGTGCGTCAAGTGGGCGCTGAAGCGTGTGCTCTGGGCGTGGCAGGATGACGCGTTTCGGGCATGATGTGAATGGAGGTGGGCTTTCGGCCAAAAAAAATTCACCCGATTCGATTCGAGGGGCACAATAAAAACCAACAATAAGAATTTTATAATCGCAACAAAATCGAGAAGAGCAACAAATGACGTCCGAGAATCGATGAATAAGATGATGCGTAGCGGATGGAGGGAAAAAGCGAGTGTGAGATGGGGTTGCAAAGATTCAGTTTGTTGGCTGGCTGCACCGGAACCAGAAAAACAAACAGCAAAAACAAAAATCTAGAAAATAAAAATGAAAGCTTGTTTAAATATTTAAAATAATTTCATTTGTTTATCAACGTCTGCGCGCATTTTGCGTTCTAGAGAAATAGTTGTTGCCTGCCAGCAGTCAAAGGCGGAAGAATACGAGAGAAATTGGGTCACATAAGAAAATACTATGTGTGTGATTGGCAAGTGGATTTAAAAGGCAAGCGATAAGAATGATTGATCGCTGTTAGTTATTTGTATCTATAGACAAAGGGGTTGAACTTTCTGATCTGTTTGATCTACAGCGCTTAAGGTTGGCAATACTACAAATGTAATGATAGAAAATTGTAATTGGAAAATTATTATTATTATAATTACTGATCGCTATCAAAAATGCTTTGAGCGTTTTTTTTATTCAATGTCTAACTTCCTATTTATTGAAATTGAAAATAGTTAACTTCATAACTTAACTTATTCCGGATGTAATGACCTTAATTATTATTATTACCGAGTACTTTGAGAAATTCTTTTAGTGATCTTTAGAAAAACTTGCAAACTTGTATAAATTTGATCATAATAAGAGAATTTCTTAAATGTTATCTTATGATTTATTATCTAAACAGCTTGTTCTATAGTATTCTCTAATTGATATCATCAGGTGTTGTCCATTGATCTTAATGATCATGTGTGATCAGTTTTATTTCTAGTGAGTATTGTGAAGTATATATATTTTTTCTTTTTGTAGTAGTGGCGATGTCAGTTCTACATTACTTCAAAGTGCATTTAAAGGGCTTTAAGAGCTTCTTTATTAAATACAGTTATCTATATACATATATGTACATAAATATCTGTATCTATATATTATTTTAATTTCTTTATCATTTTCTACAGTTCAATGATCCTGTAAAATCTTTTGAAAACTTCTAACAATGTATTTTTTTTATGTTATGCGCTACAATAGTTCAATGATCATGTCTGTGAACATTTTTTTGTATCCCTATACAACTGTGTGTGTGTGTGTGTGTGTGTGTATATATATAAACTCTTGAAGTATTTGAATAGAGTTCGTCTGGTCGTTTATTATTTATTTTATTACGCGTCCCGTCAACAACATCACAAGCTATTGCAAAAGGCCAACTACCTCTGTCGCTCTAAAAGTCCAACATGTGCAACGATGCATATCAGTATTAGATTTATTACACACACTAGACAGCACCCTACACTGAACAGAGCCACCTCCCAGCCCCTACACCCCACTGAACTGGAGTGCATTTGCCACTGATTACGCGTTGCAATTTTGCATTGGCAATTGGCGATTGGGTGGGCCAGCGATCTCTCTGTTGCTTTCATTATTTAGCTTGCCTGCTCCTTAAACACTTTTAAGTGCCCAGACAGTCTCAGAAGTCCATTGGATTCTATAAATAGAACGCATAACCGAACGCATAACCGACCCGTGCCGCTGTGCCTGGTTTATGACAGCAATTAAATGAAATAAAAAAAGATACAAAAATACGTCGACATATTCTCGCCTTCTTTCCCTCCTTCTCCGTCATCGTCATTATCATCATCATATTGTCAGGCTTCGATCGATGCCTCTGGGCTTTGCTCAGTCACTGGCCCCCTTTCCTCGGGCTCTGCACTCCTCTCTTATTTTCGCTCCCTGTGCTGTGCATTTTGCACAATAAACTTTTTGCATACATTTAATTTGTACATATTTTAATTTTAATTGTTTCTTATTTGTTGCTATTTTACTCGCTCTCAGCTGGCGACTTGTTTGTTTACGCCTCGCGATTTGCTTTCTACGCAGTTGAGCTAAAAATTATGTACCCGCTACAATATGTATATATATATATATATATATATGAATATTTTTCTATATTCGCGTTTATTTATACATTAATGCATTGATAAAAACTTGAAAATAGGCATACAAATATGGCAAGTGGTTGCCGTTAAATGTGCGCAAATATTTATTGGTGTTGGTTGTGCTTCGAGTCAAATGGCAAAAGCAAACGCCAAACCCAATAGGCCATCTGTTTGTTGTTGTTTTTGTTGTTGCTCCACTTGATAAGCACTTGTTGTTTTTTTATTTATTGTTGTTTTATTTGATTAACATTTTTTGTATCTCCATTTAACACCAGCACACGAATTCGAAGGCTAGACAGAAAAGAAAATTGACAAAAAATATCTATGCATAAAATTAAATTGTCACGCGTTAAAATTGCCAGATTTTTTTTATTTAAGATTGACAGCAACAACAGATGTGCACAAAGTTTCACTGAATGCTTATTTGGGATTATTAAATGTATATATTATATACAGGGTACTTCCTAGTTGTGAACTCTCTAAATTGTTAAATGTCTGAGTGGCTAAATCGGCTTTCTTTTGCGTTTTCAAGCCATGAATCTTGTATTCTTATATATGTATATGCTATTTATTTATTCCAAATCTTTCTTTCATATGTAAATCACAATTGGTGCAATTTCTATTTTCGTATTTTATTGTAAAGTTATAAATGAAGATTTCATCATGGTTTGCAAACAGCTGACTACAATCTTTTGTGACGTTCATGTTCGATCTGAAGGCGAGCCGAGTTGGAACCCCTTTAAAAAATATGACTCAAACAAGTTAAATGTCAGACGAGGGAGAAGCATGTTCACACGTTGTTTCAAATTAAGATAAGCTTTGCCGGAAACTGTTGAAAGTTAGAAAAAAAAAATAAGCAGGAAGCTAAAAAGAATCATTACATATATTAATATTTGGCATAACTATTTTTTTTCTTATAATAGGAAAATAAATAGAAAAACAATAACGTTTTAAAATACTGTTTTAAAAAAATTATAACGACGGTTCTGATTTGCTATTGTTTTTATAATCGGCTATAATTAAGATTATATGATACGATAGATCTCCAAATAGTTATATCTTGTCTATAAAAAATATATAAACTATGCAATAAATAGTGAATAATGTAGTAAAAAGCGACGCATAAACATTGTGAATTATTCAGCCGTGTAAACATTTTTTTCTATATATCTATTGTATACAATAAAATTAGTTTTTGGTCTTGCAATGAGGTCTCCAAAAGTTATAGCTTATGCCTCAGTTCGCCTCCTATCGCTGTCCAGAACAGTTGCAAGCAGCAACTACTAAAATTGCAAACCATCTATTGATCGAAATCAAACGCCCGCTATTTCATCAGATTGCCTAAATCAAATACTAATGTGCTATATAAGATTGTAAATTGTTTTAATTTGAGTACTTTATTAAATAATATATTTGTTGTTGGCTCTTTTGCAGACGGTCAGAATGAATTGACGCGCTACAGTAGCGAAGATGTGTCCGGGAACGAGTCGAGTGAAGCGCCCAACATGACCGAAGTGGAGCGTCAGGCGGAGCTCAATCGGCACAAGGAGGAGATGCAAAAGAAGCGACGTAAGAAACGCATCAGCTCCTCGATCTCGCAAACATTTCAAGGTAAATATCAAAGCTCAGTTTAAAGTTTATAATATAAATAATTGATTATTAAATTTAAAAAAAATAAATATTTTCACCCACTTTAGAGCTATACAAGCTGACGGGCGAGATCCTTGGCGAGGGCGCCTATGCATCGGTGCAGACGTGCGTTAACATTTACACCGATATGGAGTATGCTGTGAAGGTTATCGATAAGATACCGGGACATGCGCGCGGGCGTGTTTTTCGAGAAGTGGAGACATTCCATCACTGTCAGGGACATCCGGGAATCTTGCAATTGATTGAGTTCTTCGAGGATGATGAGAAATTCTATCTGGTGTTTGAGAAAATCAATGGCGGCCCACTGCTAACCCGAATCCAGGAACATATCTGTTTCTCGGAGCATGCCGCTGCGCAGATCATTAAAGAGATTGCGTCCGGCTTAGATTTTCTGCACAAAAAGGGCATTGCTCATCGTGATCTCAAGCCGGAGAATATATTGTGCGTGAAAACGGATTCTCTGTGCCCAATTAAGATTTGTGATTTCGATTTGGGCTCTGGTATTAAGTTCACCACGGATATCTCATCGCCAGCCGCTACACCGCAGCTATTGACACCAGTAAGTATTAATTCTGTTTATATATATATACATATATATATAGAATTGTCTCTAATATGCATATCCGTTTCCTGCAATTTAACAGGTCGGCAGCGCCGAATTCATGGCGCCCGAAGTCGTCGATCTGTTTGTGGGCGAGGCACATTCTTATGATAAGCGCTGCGATCTGTGGTCTTTGGGCGTTATTGCGTACATTTTGCTTTGCGGCTATCCGCCATTTTCGGGCAATTGCGGCGAGGATTGCGGCTGGAATCGCGGTGAAAACTGTCGCACATGCCAGGAGCTGCTCTTCGAGTCCATTCAAGAGGGTGTGTGCTCTCATATTTGTTAACATTTACAATTTATTTGAAATTTTATATAAATATTATTTTGTTACAGGACGTTTTGTGTTTCCGGAAGCCGAGTGGCATGATGTGAGCGATGAGGCCAAAGATTTAATACGTTGTCTGCTGGTCAAGGAGGCGTCCAAGCGTCTCAGCGCCGAGGCGGTGTTGAAGCACAACTGGATAAGCATGTGCGAGCAGGAGCTGCCCGCCAGCAAACCGGCGAGCCGTCATAAGGCGCTGCAAACGCCCAACAACATCAGACGGTAACTATTCTATAAATTGTAAATAAATATATATATTGAATAGATTGTAATGCTCCTTCCTTTTTCGTTTTGACGCTTTAGCAATCATCAATCGGCACGTGAGATTTCGCAGTTTGCCGAGTCCGCCATGGCCGTGAAGCGTGTGATCCTGCAGCATTTCTCGATGCGCTACGATTATATGAAGGAGCGCCCGAATATCTATCAGCCCTCGAAGGCATATTTGGATGCGTATAGCGATGAGAACTATAATCCAAAGCCGCCGGCACATTATACGCGCAATCGTTCGCAGCGCACCACAGCTGCTCCTGCCACCGCCGGCTTCTCGTCCAGCTATGGCGGCCGCTTGTCGACCGCCCAGCGCAACGGCAGCGTCAGCCATAGTCGCCAGCCCTCGAGGAATGCATCGATCATATTCAATAACAGCGGCGGCTTCAAGACGCTGAATGTGCATGAGGAGGACGACGACGACGAAGAGGCACTGGAGGCTTTCGGTCGTTTGGACGAGGATGTTGACGATGAGTGGGCGCAGTCGACGCGCCGCTATCAGGAGCAACGCGAACTGCAGCAGCAACATCAGCAGAAGCTGGAGAAACAACATCACCTAGCAGCCAATGGAAGCTGCCACGAAGCTGGCGGATATGTGATGAATGCGGATGATTATGATGATGATGTTCGGGAGGTGGGCGAGGAGGCGGAGGAGGAGGAGGAGAGAGAGGACGAGGACTATCGGCACTATAAGCATTATTGGCGCGAACTGGACGAGGATGAGGGCGATGATTATCTATATGAACAGCAGCAGCAGCGCATTGATAATGCTGATGAAGATGAATACGACCAGGAAGAGGAGGAGGAGGAGGAGGAGAAGAAGATGAAAGCGGACAATCGAGAGCAATTGAAAGCTAAAGTTGATCAGAATGTTGAGGTAGAGGTAATGGAGAAGGAGACGAAGAAGGAGGAGAAGCATCGCGAGCAGGAGAAACTTATTATTGATAATATGGAAAAAACAAAGCAAAGCGAATTTGCTAAACCAACAACAATGCGCAACAATGCGCAGGAGATGGAGATATTTAAGAACGAGGCAAGGCAGGAAAATGATGATGTCGATGGGGCTAATGAGCAACGATCAACATCAAGTGATATTAGTGCTACTACAATCACCAATACCAATACCAATACCAATACCAATATCAATATCAATACCAACAGCAGCAATAGCAACAAAATGCTAACAACACCAGTAACAGCAATTACAACATCAACAACACAAATGAAAAATGGCAACAACGGCGTTCAGCCAACTGGCAATGTTAAGGATAACGATTATGATAACGATAATGATGATAAGGATACCGATGATGATAATGATGTTAAACTATTGGATAGTATTAGTGATTTAAATGAAAAGCTACCTGAAATTTATGAGACTGCAAATATTGTTGTCAACTCAGCGGCAGTGCCAGCAGCAACAACAACAGCAGCAGCAACAAGAGCAACATGCCCACCAAATGATAACGATAAAAATGTAGATGATTTGAAAGTGCCGACGACAACTGCAGCTGAGGAGACAACAATGCGAACGACTTTTGGCAAACAGCAACACCAACACCAACAACAACCATCAGCTGGTAACATAAACAAACAACAGCGCAATGTTTACTTTGCATTGGATTCATATCAAAATGACGACGACGCCGACATTGATGAGGAGGACGACGATTACGATGATGATGACGACGATGAGCACGAGATGAAGCTAACTGATGCCGGGTTGAAGCCAACACGTCCAGTCATATGCAATGCATATACGCGCAAGCAGCGACAGCAGCAACAGCAGCGCTATATAGCTACACGTCCGGAGGAACGACTGGAGAATTGGCGCTATCGCAGCTATCAATCGGAGCATCCACAGCAGATGCCCCAGCAGAATGCAATTGCTGGCAGCGGTGGATATCGCAAATATCGTCCGCCATTCAGCACTGGCGGCGGTGGCGGTCACTTTGGCAATCAGCAGCGCAACTATTTGGGCAGCTTCTCCCACAGCGGCGGCGCCGCTGGCTACAAGGTAGCGCCGCAGCCAATAGTGCTGAAGCAGCGGCATCAGCAGCAGCGGCACAACAGCGCTGGCAGCAGCAGCGGCGGCTCGCCGCCATCCGATGAGCACTCAACGTCGCCCGCTACGCAGATACGCAACTGGCGCCAGGATTGCGTCTATGCGCCCATGCGCGGCTGCGGCATGCAGCGTCCCCAGCAGCAGCAGCCGCAACAACAACCGCAGGCGCATTCATCGGGACGCATTGGTTCTGGTCGCATCATGAACGGAACGCAGCTGCCGCCGCATCTATTGTCGGAGCCGCCCACATTGGGCATTGGTCTGTCGCCGCCCAGCGAGAGCCTGTTGCTGCAGCGGCGCATGCGCCAACAGCAGCGACCTGGCGACTTGGCCGAGTATTGTGAGCCCGCCACGGCCAGTGGCTAAGCGGGTGAGATACAACAGCTACAACAACAACAACAACATCAGCTGAGAGCAGGCGCCGACAGCGCGTAGCTAACAAAATGTTTGCGCCAAGCATATGGAAAAACTTTTGGCGTTTTGGCCAAAACAACAACAACAAAAACATGTTTTATTGTTTTGTTTTTTTTTCGTTTAATTTTTCCTTTTTTGTATGCTTTTTTTTATGTGTACAAAAACAAAACAAATAATATCAAACCTTTTTTAATATTTCGATTTCTTGAAACTTTAAACTTGAAAATTGTAAACAAAAAAAAACTACTTAAAATTCCGTCTTAATTTAATTGTGTTAAAAAATCCCTTAAGAAAAAAGTTGGAAAAAGCAAAAGCAGATCAGAAAAGCGCCTTAAAAAAGCAATCCAAACGAAAACCATGCTGTTTAAACAAGAAGAAACCAAACAGTCGTTCGAAAAAAAACTAAATAAAAAACAAACCTTTTTTTATAAAAAAGATTTAAAAAAGAGAAGAAAAGAAGAACATGTAATTAATCGATATAATTTTTTATTATGAAAATAAAAACAAAAATATGAATGCAAATTGTGTTTAAGCGAGTTGCACACACACAAACACACACACACACACACACACATACATATAAATTATTTCTATTTTTTGAAGAGAAAAAAAAACAAAACCAGTTGTCGCCAAAAAAATGTTAACTTTTTGTGCTTTTCTGTTAAGACTAGATGAAGATGAAGCAGAAGCAGTCGTTGCATATAATTGTTTTTTGGGCCCAAATATATCAATTAAAAAAATTTGTAAACAATTAAGAATTTTGCATACCGAAAAACCAAAATGTACAACACAAGAAAAATTGTTGAACTTTTTGATAATTTTTAATTTCAATTAACAGAAATTGTTACAAAAAGGCTTAAAAAAAAATAATGAAAAAAATCATTAAAAAAGTTGAAGAATTGAGTTAAATTTTTAACGGGCTCTGAAAATGGTTCGGACCTCACACAAATACACACACCCACACACATACACACATTCAAACACAGTGTTTGTGTCTAAGTGAACTTTTAAGAAATTTTAAACTATTTTGTAGGCAATTTTCATTTAAAAATAAATTTATGTAAGAATTGCCTATAAAATACTTTACAAATTGCTTTAAACTCCACTCAGACACATTTAACTCAATGTGCGCTTAAGATTTGTGTTAAAAATAAAAAAAAAAAACTAAAAAATAAATTCCCATTCCTTTAACATGAATGTTAAACGCATATTGAGAAGTCTTAACAAAAAAAATTCTTTTGGGAATATTGCACCAGGAATATTCCAACACTTTATTTTCTCCATCTTTCAAATTTTCCAACACTTAAAAAATAAACACACACTTTTCTTGTAAACAAAAAGGAAAGCAGAGAGAATTCTTGACACATTGCTCAACAAGTTTTTGCTGGGCGTAAATAAAAACTAAAACACCATTGAAATGGAAAACATGTGTTAATTACAAAATAAAAATAATAATAAAAAATTGTGATATAAAATGTAAATGTAAAATGCACCTGAAGAAAAAAAAAGAAAAACTATCAACTGACGCTGTGCCATTAACAACAACAACAACAACATTAAACACGACCACAAAAACTACATAAAACTAATTAACGAAGTAGTAGCCGAGTATAGAAGGAGGGGTTCACCCAACTAAAAAAACGAATTATTATATTTTGATTTTTTTCTTCATTTTTGTCAATCGTTTACGCCCCAAACGAAATCAATAAAATGTCAGAATTCTTTGCGCCTCAACAAATTGTATACATACGTACATAAGAATATACTTCTATTTTTCCAAACAACAAAACTATAACAAAACTAAACTTAAAAAAAACTAAATACTTCCATACTAAAATAAAATAAAAGAAACAGAAAGAAACTATGCTATGCATTAATACAAAAAACGAAAAAACATCCTAATAATATTGAAAATTTGTAAAACTTTCAGCATACAAAATAACAATAACTTCTGTTACATTATGAAAAATGTTTAAGTACGAGTACCCCAGATAATTTAAAATTAATTTATACAAATATGTATTCCTACAAAACAAACAAAAAAAACAAAAAAAAACAAGCAAGTTTGTTTACATTGTAAACCGAAACTCACGAAGAAATATTATGATGGTAGAAACAAAAAAAAAACGAATGAAAACTAAGGAACGCTCTTGTTTTAATTTGTAAAACTGTGAGAAATGTTTCGCAACGAAACAAAAAAAAATATATATACCATTTATATGAAGGGGAACTAATCAAGCAGCGCTCCAAAAAAAGAAGGAATCGTATACTACACTACTTTACACTACACAGAACCACACACACATTTACATACACTACATGCATACATATAACTAAAATTAAGTAAACTTTAGTTTTTATTTTTTGCAAAAATGTCCGTTAAAATTACGAGTAATATTTAGCCGTTAACATTTATAGTGATTAAACGCGCTGCTTTACTCTAAAATAAAAAAAGAAATAAAAACCATATACTCCTTTTGATCCCATTTGGGAATAGAGTATATAAAGTGTGTGAATAGCCAACGAGCGAGTATTTGAGAGCGTTGTGAATCGCATGAATGTTTGTAACACGTGTAATGAATGCGATTGCAAATAAAAATGTTTCACAATATCCGAATAGTAAGTTAATGTGCGAACAATTGTTTTTAAAATATCGAATGACGGCAAAAAGTAATCGAAATGAAGAAAAGCAAAAAGAAAGTAGAAACATCTAAACAAAAAAAACCAAACAAAAAATGGAAGATGAGATATTGTTTTATACATAAAAACGAAGAAAAAGTCAATAAAAACGCAAAATATACAAAATGTTAATATTACGGGTTTTACTTATTAAAATAATTATTTTCTAGCTGATGTTAAGTGGCGTTGTTCCGGAAAGTTGGGGTTTTACATTAATTTTGATATTTATCTTAATTCCGTCAAGAAATCGGATCAATTCTAAAAATATGAATTCATTGATTCATTTGTAATATCTTCCACAAATTCGAAATGGCATATTCTACGGATTGAACTTAATATACACGAGATATAATCAATAAAAATTCAAAAATTAATAGTTCAAGGTAGGTTCTACCTCGCAGATCAATTTAACTGAAGATTATTAATAGCCCACCCTATTTATATTAGTTACTAAATATGGTAAGTGCTTTGTGTATTCCAATGATAATATTTTTTGTTTATTAGTTTTGTTTTTACTAAAAAAAAATTTAAAAATTTAACAACATTTTAAAACATTTATTTTATAATTTTAACATAAACGTAAAACAATTGTTTTTGATTATTTTTTAAAATACTGTCACTTAAAATCTATATAATATAAATTTTTTTTATATATGTTTCGGTTCGAAATATGAAGGCTGCGTACCAGATGAGTCCAGTCATGTGGATTTTTGTTGTACATTTCTATAGATAAGTCCTATTATTGTTAATTGTTTTGCGATTTAAACAAGTGTGATATGAGTCCTGCTCCCTACTAAGTATTATTATAAATCAAGTTCAACTCTAATGTGTAATAGGAATTTTCGTTTGTTAACATTTGCATTTTGTTTGGTTAAACGCTGGTGTGTTGGCCTTGGTTAGCTTGTGCCTCTTTCAGGTTGGCTCTAATTTCGCCAGATATAGAGTTAACGGAGGTAATGGTGCTATTGACGCCCTCATCGCTGGAGCTGCCAGTCAGCAGGGGCTTCACATCTGGCGGCTGTTCACGAGGCGAGGGCTCAAAGCTCTGATTGTTAATGTCCTCAATGGCCTTGCGTAGCTTTAGAAAAACAAATAAGGAGATATAATTAAAAAAAAAAAGTTTGTTTGTTGAACCTTTGAAGTCTGACCCACCTCTTTTAGACTCACAACGCCCACAAGGCGACCAATTTTGGTCACATAGGCATGGTTGACGCCCATCATGGAGAAGAGGGAGTGCACCCGCAGCAGGGAGGTGCGCTCCACCAATTGGAAGGGCGAGGGATCAACGCGAGCCGCTGACGAATTAAAGTCTATGGGTTTGGCCAATTGATCCAGCTCCCAAAGCTTTTTGCCCTCGGGTGACATGTCGATAACTCGATCGCCAATCTAGTGTTGGAAAGGTGTTTAAGATTAAGTCAAAGTTGTTGTCGGACAACACTCACGAGGTGCACACGCTTTGAGGGACTCGCCACCGGCGGCAGATGTTCGTCGGAGCCCGTTTCGAGATCGAGCACCGGATCGGAGGACCTCTTGAAGAAGGTCTGAAAAGTGGAGCGCAGACGCGACTCCGAATTGCTGTGGTTGCTGTTCAGCGAGTCGCTGGACTGTTGATGGCTCTTCTTGAGTATGGACCTGTGCTGCTCCATCGTTTCGGCATCCTCGTCGCGGCGCAGATTCAGCAAATCCTGTGCGGGCACCACCTCGAAGCGTGAGGGACGTCGCTCCGCCGCCAGCTGCTTGAGCTCCTCTTCGCGCCATCGTTGCGCCATTTCCATGCGCTTGTCGCGTCCCACCTGCTCCTCGATCAATTTCACCAGCTCCACCCGCTGCACGGAGCCCAGCAGTATCATATTCTCCGGAGAGTCCACCAGTGGCAGCGAGCGCAGCTTCTTGTTCATCCTCAAGACCTCCTTCAAGCGCTGATAGGAGATGCCCTGCCAAATGTACTTTACATCCCGCAGCATAAAGTCCTCGACGTGCTTGTCGTAGAGCGAGGAGCTCGTGTAGAGCAGGTCCGGCAGATAGGGCAGCTTCTTGATCATGATCACACTCTCGTACATGGAGGGCTGCAGCAGCGAGGCCACCGCATTGGCCATCAGGACAGCCACCAAAACCGGCACCACAAATGCAATTTGGCCAGAGATCTCGAACACCACAACGGCCACGGATATCGAATGGGTAACAGAACCGGAGAAGGCAGCGGCGCCCACAATCGCATACGCAGCGGGCATAATGGGCGACATGCAGTCGCCGTAGCGCACGCCCAGCGGAAATGTCCAGGCAATAAATTCACCCACCAGACGACCGAAGCCGCTGCCAATCTTCAGAGCTGGTATGAACATGCCATGCGGCACGGCAATGGTGGAGCCAATAATAGAGAACACATACTGAGGGGGGAGTGGAGAGAGAAGAGCATTAGTCGAACGGTTTAGCTGCAGGGCGGGCGAAGAGCTACCCACATGGAAGAGCGTATAGCAGATGAGATTGCCAAAGATGCTGGTGTACTTGGTGGACCAGTGGGAGACCACGCTCGCCTGCTCCGCGCTGAGATCCTTCGCCGTCCAGGTGAAGTTGCTAAACAGCTGTGTCATCTGATCCTCCGTGCTGAGATCACCGCCCAGAAACTGACCAGTGCCCAAGGGAAAGGTCAACGTAGATATCAGCAGGGTCAGGATGGCGGGATAGATGAGGCGACTGCGAAGGCGATTTTAATTTATAAACATTATTGTGAGATTATTATGAGTAAGCTTTACTTACTTCTTCTGCAGGAACTTGTTCAGTTTCGTGCTGGAGCGTATGAGGAGCACATAGTGACGATGCACCCAGACAAAGGAGGCGCCCAGCAAGCCACAAAGCGCGCTGAAGGATGCGTGTAAGTATTTTGTTAATATCGTATTTAGATATAAAAATGCAGCGATCAAAATTATTTAAATTTGGTTGTAAGCCTTTTCTACACACTTTTTAGAAAGATATTTAATTGTTTATTAGTATTTACTAATTTCATATTAATATGAAGAAAAAAGTAAAATGTATATTTATTAATATAATTAACAAACATTTAAAAATGCAATCAGTCAATTAATCATTTAGTCTATAGTCTATGGACTATCTATATATAAATCGTTTATAAAACTTACCCAGTCAAGGCAAAGAACACAAGCTCTCTCGAGTCGAAGGGAAACTCTGTGCTTATATTGGTGGGATAGACGGCGGTTACCGTGTCAGCGCCCTGGAACCACACGGCCAGAAGGCGCACCGCCGAGGCGCCCACCACACAGCCAAAGAAGCCACGCCAATAATTGCGCACCGCAAAGTAAGTTGTTGTCACCTCGATGCTGAAGAGCACAGCTGTACGGGGATAGTTTATCAGTTAACATTTATATTCAATACAAACCCACTATGTCTGTAATCATATTTTGTTACCAAGTATATTCAATTTAATATGAGAATAGTTCCAAATTATAATAAAATTTGTTATGCGTATTCCACTTCACCTAAAATATTGTAGTTTCTGGGTACCTGTTGTGATGTGCCTGAACGGGTTCCCAAATTCAATAATTAATTAAATATTTTGGCATGTTTGCTTTTAGTTTAAACGATATCTTTAGATCGGTATTTAACTTTATCTATTCGGACTATCAAAGCTTTTCGTATATTGTGGTGTTGTTTCGCCACTAGCGCGTGCTACCTTTCGCAGGGATATTCTTATTCTTATAGCTAGACTGATGGCACTCACCTCCAATGGGCGCCGCAAAGCAGGTGCCCAGACCCACGGCGCATGCGGCAGCCAGCATTTCCGTGCTGCGCGATTCATTCTGAAAGACGCTTCGGAATGGCGCTGCCAGTTTGCTCAGAAGACGCGCCACAATGCTGGCCATGTGCACATAGGGACCCTAACACACACCAAGCATAAATTAGTTGCGAAACTAATGAAATCATTTATTCTTTCATAGCTCACCTCCTTGCCCAGTGGCAGGCCGCTGCCTAATACAAACGTTAGTCCCAAGACCTTGGCCACCAGGGTCTTAAATGTTAGATAGTTCTTTAGCGGAACGCCACGCAGAATGGTCTTCATTTCGGGTATGCCCGAACCTGAAATTGTCAACCAATCACAACACCCACTATTGCCAAAATCAGTTTTTGCGGCGCTTACCTGCTGCCTGGGGAGCTATGTGATGCACGAAAGTGGCTGTAACCATTATCATTATAACGGGTATTGTGACCCAAGCCAAATACTGTGCAAACGGATCAGCTGTAATATCCTTATAAAACCAGAAGCGCGCTGAAATCAATTTGGTGATAGTGACATAGGCGTATGGCAACTGGCGTTAATGGGTATTACCTGCAATAAATAAGCGTATGCCCTCGTCCATTGCCAGAGATATGAGAGCCATTATAATGCCACAGGTGGTTAGAAAGATCCAATCTTTGCTCAAGCGATCGCAGATATAGTGCCACGCCCTCGAGGACATGCTGTGCAGTTCTGTGGGCTCATTGGACTCCAGATGCAGCAGCTGCACAGAGAGAAACGGTCAAGTTTGTTTTCTTTTCTTTACATAATTTTAAAGACTGTTTTCAGAAGCATAGTAAAAACGTAATTATATAGATTATTTTGAAGCATTTTATAAAAAATTCAAAAATATATATCCCCCTCAACTTTTGTCCAGTGTAACTATATATCTCATTTTATGAAATCTAATATTATTTTAAAGTAAACAAGAGAGCTATATATATAAATTTTACCTTTATGAATAGAAAAATAAAAATAATCCCTCAGTATAAATCATTACTATAATATTATATTAACCAAGCTTTATCTTTTGTTTTTAGAAATACTTGCTTGATATTGATTGAAATATTTGTATACAAATGAGTATGGATATGTGAATAGTAGGAAATATTAATCTAGTTTGATCCTATTGCATGTTAAATACATAATTCTCTTAAAACTTTTGCCATTGATAATGATAATAGCAATTAGAAATAAAAAGGATATGTACATATCGCTTTCTATAACATTAAACATTATATTGTCGGACAATTTTAATTTTCTCATTAAATTAAATATAATGCATAGTATAAATATCAACTTTTTTATACAAGTTAAATTAATCATTTAGAAGTATACGAATTAATTATGCAAATGTTTGGCTTTTTAATTTTGATGGTGTTTAGACAAGTGTATTTTTTCTTCTTCTATTATTATATAAGCTTTTATCGAACCTGGCTTCTGAGTTTATCCTCCTGTTTGCGCAGTTTGGCGAGTTTGCGCAATCTGCGTGCTTCATCGCCTGCAAATTGTTGGAGATCCCTGGAGTACCTGCCATACATCTATAAGAAAAGTAAGAAATTAATGAAACAAAATCAGTTATGACTCATGCATATATCAGACGTTAGGACAAATAAAAAACAGACAGAATTTGTCACATGTGAGGTGCTAAAAAATTAACATATTTAGATAGTCGCGCAATACTTGTCACGTACCCCGGGGGGACAGATGTACATATAGAATATATAGAAATATGTATTTGTATGTGTGTATGTGTATAGACTATGTGTATTTTCTGGCAAAAAAATAAAAGAATTGTAAACAATATAGTCACATTTTTCACATGCGCAACGAATTAAACACTTTAAGCGATGCTAATTAGCCGCAATTAACGCAGCTTCCCCGGAAAATAATGGCAAATATAATCAAAAGAAACAAAAACCGTGACATTAATCAAAGCAGGTGAAAAAAATATTTGCATATCTAAAAAGCAATACAAACAACTGAAGCTCAGGCTTCGCACTTGGGGCCTGCTCCCCACTTATGTCACAATGCTATCAAATATTAGGCCAGATAAGTGACAAATTATCACTAGATATTTGCCAATTAGTTGTCAAACAATAACCACCACCTGCGAGTAACCCACAAAACATAGCAACAACCAGAAAAAAATTGTATTTTAATTGAAAATTAGTTACGTATTTATTCAACAATTTATTATAAATTGTTTGAATATACCTATTTGTCGGATGATATTGTTTCTGTCATTAGAATTGTTTAACTAAACACAAAATAGTTGCGTTTATATTCTAAATAAGCATTCGCTGTTCGAAAGCTCGTGTTTCAGGTAGAGCTTTTTGTGGGTTTGTGTCTCCGCTGTGATTCAACTTCAAATTGTTGCAAAAATGAACAAGGATAGTTGAAATTGATTTTGAAAATAGAATCTGTCTGTACGTGTTACGCAACAGTTATCTAAACACTTAACAAACTTAATATATCTATTTTTTTAATTATATATTTTTATTGTTTTGCAAGGCTTCGCTGCCTATTGAACAATAGGTATTATTAACTAAACTAAAATCAACTAAAAACTGAGCTATTAAAATTAATCAGCTTAATTTATGAAAATAATATATATTTGATGATCGTAGCTATTTCCAATTAGAATTGAAAAATGTAATAAAATATTGAAATCAAAAGAAATCAAATGTAATAATTCAGTTTCAGCACAGATATAACGAAAATTGATTTCAAATAAGAAAGAGCAGTTAATTAAAATGATATAGAATAGATAAAAAAAATTAAATAAATACGAACGTATACGGAAAGTGTTTAATGAATTATTCTCATTAAATTGTTGGACCAAATCCAAGCTTCAAAATTCTTGTAAATGTTTGAGCTTATTTTCTATGTGAAATTGCAGCCGTTTTATAAAATGATTACATTAAATTTTTAATGTACAATCTCTTAAAAAACATTGTTATCTAAATAATATTTTAAGAAGTACCTAAATATATCTTTATATCAATTTAGAACTCATTTTATTTGACATATTTTCACTTGACGAACTGCTGCAAAATTGTCGTATACTTGATATATTATGATAACCTCAAATAAATTATATAAAATTCACAATAATCAGTTTCACAAGCTCTTTTTCCCACTCGTGGCTCACCAGCGTATGCGTGTAGCCCAAATCTTCCTGATCGTCGCCCGCAATCTCGCGTTTCTCCTGCTCCTGTCGCGTTGCGGAACCATTCGAGTATTCGTCAGGGGATCGGACTATGCTGGGCGCGGTCTGGCGCGAGGACGAAACCATGGGCTCTCCATCGTCTGCCTGGCTGTGGCGTTTCATTTTGATTTCTATCGAACTGTGCACTCGATAAGTGCCTTAATAAATTTAATTATCGTATTTTTAAAATAGGTTTTTTTTTCGAAATTATTAAGTTTTGCTCCAGCACTTGCACTTTTATTTTATTTATTTTTTTTGGATTCGCTAGCGGAAGACATCCGAACATCAGCGCAGCCGAAATGGGTTTATCAACCCAAAGCAATAAATGCGTTGGAGTTGCCACAGCTGTTGCCCTCAGCTCAGCCTGCGGCGGCGACTGCTGCTGCCCTCAGTTGACTTGGACGCAGGTGCTAACTGCGGGAGAGCCCAACTGGCCAATAAGCCCACTAACTGCTCTTGCCAATCGCTCTCATTTTACGCTAAGCCGCGCTGATGTTAATGCCCTGTAAAATTCATTTTCGCATGAGGTATGTTAACAGAGCGATCGGTACTATTAAAATAATTGCCTTCGATTTTTTTTTAAATCAAAAAGTATGTACATGCTTATACAAATTTATTTATTTTTTTAATTATTCAACAACAACAACTGTTAAACAAAAAATTAATGCTAAAATTGATTTGATCTATAATGCAATAAAAAGTGTATTAAATAATTGTTTAAAGAAAAACATTTGTTATGATGACTTCGGAGTGTAAAAGTTGAAATATTGCCCAAATTGTATTATATAGTTGGGCACAATAAATATCTTCAAGTGTAGAAAATCAAAAATAATGTAATTATAATACACTTTAATAAACTTAAATTTGTATAGTATATAATTTTTTTGAGACATTTGCGGCACATAAGTCCTCCTCAAACATGCCTTGAATATATAGTAAAGAGCAGCAACAAACCGATCAAAATGACGGTCCAGAAACTGCAGTAGCCTGAGAAATTTCTGTTTGCCATACTATTGAACTTTTCGGCATATAAATTCGCTTTAGAACCTTGAAATTTATCATATAATGGGTAGCTAAGCATTGTAAAATCCGCTCTCGTTTCTTTTTGTGTGCCCAAACAGTTTCTGAGCAGCTCTTCGGTATAATGAAATCTAAATGGAAGACACGTTGCCGCTACCACTCCTTCAATTACGCTATTAGAATCTGGGTTAATATAATAGCCATGGCGATCTATCATAAATTGTGTCTCATTTAATATTGGACTGTTTCCCAGAGATATGAAATAAAAACCGCTTTTCAGTTCAAATATAATGTAAGGTTGGCCAACTTTAATTAATTTGTCTATGTATTTGATAGCAACATCTAACGGATATTTCCCTGAGCAGTGTTTTCTCCATATCTTACCGGATAATTTTTTGCACTGTTTTACTATTTTATACATGTTATTGAGCTCCCTTTTGATAGTTTTTTCACGATGAATTTATTTGGTTTTTTTTTTTAAATTTTTAAATATATATATATATATATATATAAAACTATTTTTTTTATAAATATGTTAGATTTTTGATTTTGAAGTCTAAGGTTTGTGATTGAATCTACAATTCAAAATCCTTTCAGCAACAAGCTGAATTTTTTATCAATGACCGACTGATCATTTTTTCATCTACAAATTAACAGCACAACAAATTAAACAATTTATAGCTAAATAATTTAACTGCGAGTCTGCCCATTTGTAAATAAAATTAATTATCTACATATGTCAATATTTTCAAGGCATAAACATCAACTTCTCCTAAAAGGTACAAGAAAACTATTATATTTAATCGGCTAAATGAACCAAATTCATAAAAGTGGTAAAATAAAGAACTGGCCATTAATCTTTTGATCAAACTTTATTAAATTTTTTCTCTGTACTAAATCAAATTTTTGTTATACCTTGAAACCATTGAAATTGGTTAGCTAGTCGGTTCGTTTATATCATACGCAGATCAAAGTTATTTTGAAAGCTCGATAGCCCCTTAATCTATCTTATTATCGATACTTATAAAAAAATGAATCAAATGAAATCAATTTTATATTTTGTGTTTAGATACCTCCCCCAATCGCTTAAAATATCGATAAAACATCTTTTAATTCCTGGATAACCGAAAGCCAATCTGCAGCAAAAAGTGAAAGTTCTTTTGAACATTTGTTAAACTTTTATTTCGCATTGCTTGAAACTTAAATATAAATCACGATATCTTTGACTTTATGCACTAACGAGATATAAATACATAACAACTTGATAATCTAATTAATTAATTATGACATAGCTTAATTTAGTTTTAAACTGTAGCCTTACAGACATGCATGTAGCTTTTAACACACATTGTTGCCGTAGCTAACGACTTGACACATGTATAAATGTTGGTATCTAAGGTGGGAGTCTATTTTAAACCGACTTATTAATGTTCTGTGTATTGTTTGTGTCTTGTGTTATTGTTGTTGTATCTGTTGGCGGCATAGCGAGCGCTACTTCCGGCGTATCCAAGGACTTGAGATGCTCCATTTCAATATCGGAACAATTGTCTGAATTGGACAGCGCCGAATCCATTGAGGTGATCGTCATGTCCACGGCCTTATCGCTAGCGCTGGCTGTGAGCAGAGGCTTCTCCACACCTGTCTTCGTGCTGCCATCGAGTTCGTCGTCACGCGGATGCGCCACAAAGCTGTTGCTATTGATGTCCTCGATGGCCTTGCGCAGCTGTAGAATATATTTTTGGTTTTAATTATCTTATTTTTTTATTTGGTAGCTGACATGGACTAACCTCCTTAAGGCCCACAACGCCAACAAGTCGACCGATTTTTGTTACATATGCATGATTAATGCCCACCATCGAGAACAGCGAGTGCACCTTGAGTATGGAAGTGCGTTCGACCAGCTGAAAGGGCGATGGATCGATGTGTAGCTGTGTCTTTTCCAAATCAATTGGTTTCAGCATTTCCTCCAATTCCCACTGCTTCTGATCCTCCGGTGACATGTCTATGACGCGTTCCCTAGGCTAAAAGAGGCAGATCGAGTGTTTACTTAACATTTGTGCAACGTTTAATCCATATATATGTATGTATATACACAACTTTATCAATAGATTTTTACATACCAATTGCACCGATTTCATCTTTTTTATGGTCGGATTCTGTTTAATATGTGTGCATATGTGCATTGAAATATTTATATAAGAACAGGACAACAGAGAGAATAGAAAATGATTAATGTTAAATGTCAGCTATAAAGTTCTAATCGGTTAGTATATATACTACGACACAAACACATACAGATATAGACTGAGAACATAAATACATATAGAGAATATAGAAACTTGACTTACCGCAGTCGCACTCTCTTCATTATCAACATTTAAATTCTCATCGCCATCTGCTATCGTATAACCCATTTCATTTGACTCTGGCTTATCGGCTATCTTATCCAACGTATAGCTATGATTTGGGGAATCTTTAACCCTCACATCGCTGCTGAATTGAATTCTTTTCTTATTTGGATTTTTCTGTTTCTCTACGTGATTCTCGTTAACAAGGGACACAGCAGCCGGTTCGATCATTTCATTAAATTGGCTCTGGCTATTAATATCTGAAACTTTATTTGTTTTGTATTTAATGCAGGTCTTATCTGTATTGACTTCGTTGCGCGTCATTTTATTTGTTTTAGTCGAATCTGTGTTATCTGTTCGAGTGTCATCATCTTTGTTCTCCTTATCGGGCGGCGTATACAAAGCGTTAAATTTCATAAATGTTAATATGCGTACAACAAACTAACGGAATATCACCTGATTTTTTAGCTTTCAATTACATAAAGACAAGCAGAAGCAGCAAAACTGGAGAGCACAATTTACTACGGAGAGGCGACCTTCAATTACCCCTACAGACCCAGTGCAGATTCCCAACGGCAATTAAACAATAGGTAAATGTTAACAATAATTTTGTTAAGGGGACATATTAGCTCGAAAAAATTTGGCCTAAATTTAGAAAGAATTACAAAAGTTTTCATATAAAAATTTTATTTTAAGGGAACTATAGGCACTAAACGATATATTGGAAACAAAAAAAAAAAAACAATTAGGACAAAATAAAAATATTTGGAAAAACAAAAATCATTTTTAAATAAATATATTATTTTCTATATTGAATCTTTATAATAGATCACGTTGAAATTGACAAGATTTTCAGGAGTTTTTCAAACAAAAACACATTTTACAAACGGATTTTACTATTGTATTATTATGAAATAGTAGGCCGATAGCTTAGTTGTTTTTTTTTGGGATAGCATAAAATACAAAAAGTTGTTATTTCGAGGAGATAGAGCTCTGTGGCAAATTTTAAGAAGAGAAACTTAAAACTGACTGATTTATTTGGATAACAGTTTGATAGACAATTCGATGTGTTTAGTAGACTTTTGATAATGATTAAGAATATATATTGGCCATCATTTACAGATTTTTTTCAAAAGTGAGTAAAAATAAAAGTAGCAAGTAAAGTAAAAAATAAAAGGGAAGGTAACAATTTCTCGAGAATAAAATTAGCAAATAAAGCAAGAGCTGCAGTTACGAGTAGAGATACATACATATGTTGATATTTTGATATCAGTCAAAGATATATTACCATTTGTGTGGTTGCCTCCGTTTGGTTTGTAATAGGGTTTACTTGCTTGCAGATATGGAAACGGATTAGTGATATGCCAAAGAGATATGAATGTTAGGATGTAAAGATTTGTGCTTTCTATTTTCTGTTTTCTGTTTTTTTTTTTTTTGATGAACTACTTACCAGCATGATCTGATCGGTGACAAAGTTCCAATTGCTTTGTGCTTGCTTGGAATGTAAAATGTTTACAAATAAGCGCAACAAATAAAGCACATGTTGGAGCTCGGCTCCATTAGTAGTTAAGCGAACCCTCCCATGGACAACAGATCAAAATTTTTAAGGATAATCGAGTTGACTTACCAGCTGAACCTTCTTGGATATGCCAGGTGTGCTGGGCACACTGGGCGCCAGCTGCACTTGCACCTCGTTGTTGCTGGCCGCCGCCGAGATGGAGCCCATTTCCGGATCCGGTTGCACATCCTGCAGCGTGGTGGACTTCTTAAAGATGGCCTCAAATGCGGAGCGAATGCGAAACTCCGAGTTGCCCGTGATCGTTGTGTAGGGCGTAATGCTGGGGCTATGCGGCGAGGCGGGCGCATAGGTCTTCAAATTGAAGGAGTTGGTCTTTTTTAAGATGGACTTGCGTGGCGTGAGGGAGCTGTGCATGGTCTCGGCCCGCTTCTTCGGTGGCAGCATCTCGTCGTTGGCGATCTGGCGCAGGCTGAGTATGTCCGGTGCGGGCAGCACCTCGAAGCGGGAGGGGCGACGCTGTTTCAGCTCCGCCTCCTGTTTCTTTTTCTCCTCCTCGGCGGCACGCTCCTCGGCCTCCTTCTGCCACTTTTGTGCCACCTCCATGCGCTTCTCGCGCCCAATGTGCTTCTCAATGATCTTGATCAGCTCGTAGCGCTGCACGGAACCGAGCAGTATCATGTTCTCAGGACTGTCTACCAGGGGCAGCGAGCGCAGCGTCTTGTTGACCTTGAGCACCTCCTTGAGCTTCTGATAGGAGATGCCATGCCAAATATACTTCACGTCGCGTACCATAAAGTCCTCCACAAAGATGCTGTACATGCCGGAGCTGGAGGGCAGCAGATCAGGCAGATACGGCAGCTTCTTAATTAGTATAATACTATCGTAGATCGAGGGCTGCAGCAGCGCTGCCACCGCATTGGCCACCAGCACGGCTATCATTACGGGCACAACATGCGTTATCTGACCGGTCATCTCGAAGATAATCACTGCCACGGAGACCGTATGCGTCACAGAGCCCGAAAAGGCAGCTGCGCCCACAACGGCATAGCCACCTGGCATAATGGGTGACAATCGACCGCCGTAGCGCACGCCATGTGGAAACCAGGAGGCCATTAGTTCGCCCACCAAGCGTCCAAATGCGGCGCCAATCTTAAACACCGGTATAAACATGCCCGAAGGCACGGGTATCGTGGACGCAATGATGGAAAAAAGAACTAACGGAGAATTATTCAATAAGTTAAAACTTCATATTGGTATTTCAACCACTTACCGTGAAGACAGTAAAGATCACTAAATTGGCAAAGACGCTGGTGTAACTGGTCATCCAGTGTGTGACAACCGCAGCCTGTTCTACAGTCAAATCATCTCGTGACCAGGTGAAATTGCTAAAGAGCTGCGTCACCTGCTCGTGCGTGCTGAGCTCACCGGCCAGAAATTGACCCGTGCCCAAAGGAAACGAAATACTGGAGACCAGCAGAGCCAGAAAACCAGGATACAAGAAGCGGCTACGAAGAAAATAAACATTTAATATATATGAAATAAACTTCAAATTTAACTGCAATTTTGTTAAATTATGTAGTGATCTTTATTTAGTATTTTAAAACTGGTGTGCAACACTAACAGTCGATATCGATACTTCACAGTGTTAAAAAATGCGTTCAGGGTATTAAAACCTTAGTTCATAAAAGAAATGACCGTCAAACAATTAAATGCACAGAATTGAGTTGTTCAATGAGAGTATAGGAAGGAAAATATTTCTAGTGTACTATTGCAAAAACAATCCTCAAATTTGTTTGAATTTGTACCACAAGTAGCTACATTTATAACTTTTATGTGCATGAAAAAATAACTTACTTTTTTTGCAAAAATTTATTCATGCGTTTGTTCGACCGCATGAAAAGCACATAGCGACGATGCACCCAAACATAGGTGGCGCCTCCCAAGCCGCACACGAAACTGTAAAACAGTGTTGATAAACATAAAAAATATTTTTTATAAATATGACATTTGAAAACTTACCCAATCAATGCAAAAACAAACAACTCCTGCGGATCAAAGGGAAATTCGGTGGTGAAATTGGTTAGGAATAGTGCCCGCACAGTATCCGCATTTTGAAACCAAACAGCCAGCAGTCGAAATACCGTTGCACCACAGACGGCCGCAAAGAAACCACGCCAATAGTTGCGCACCGCAAAATATGTGGTGGTTACCTCGATGCTGAAGAGTACGCCTGCAGAGGATCGTTGCGGTTTCTCTCGAATGCTTAGCGGACAAATTTTGATCGATAGGATCGTTTGTACTCACCACCAACGGGTGCGGCGAAACAGGCGCCAACGCCGACGGCGCAGGCAGCCGCCAGCATTTCCGAGTTACGGGACTCATTCTCATAGATGCCTTGGAATGATGTGACGAGTTTACTTAATAATTGTGCTACAATACTTGCTATATGTACGAAAGGACCCTAGAGACGAAGATCGTATTTTTGGATTTTTTTTAGAGTTTTCCAAATGATTTGTGTGAGTGTGTTGTGTGCCGCTTGTTGAGCTGGCATCAATTTTTCATACTTACTTCCTTTCCTAATGGCATACCGCTGCCCAGAGTTGCCGTTAAACCAATTACCTTGGCCACTAATGTCTTAAATGTGAGATACTCTTTCAGCGCAACGCCACGCAGTATGGTCTTCATTTCAGGTATACCGGAACCTAAACATGGTTGGTAATCAAATACAATACGCATGTAGAATATGCATTAAGAGCTTGGGTTTAGTATGTGTTTAAATTATTTTTTGTATATTTGTTTTTGCTCTTTAAGTGTTAAGTTCGAGTATATAACATGTAGACAGAAGGGGGTGGTTTAGTTATTGGAGGTGCCAAGTGCGCTTGGTGCGGGCAGCTGCCGGAGTGCAGTGGTACAGGGTGTTTGTTAAATGTTAATATAGTTAGAGAGTATATGTAACTAGAAGCATAAGAAAAGCTTGTTATATTGTCCCCTACGAAGTTCTTGGTTAGTTAGTTTGGTTAGGTAAACTTCTGAGAGAATATTTGAATTGAATTTGCATTCTAAAAATCGTTGCATTTAACTAGGTAAATTAGGTTTTCGTTTAGTCCTAAACAACCATCGAAGTAAGTAAGTAAGTAAAAAAATTAATATAGTATTTAGTTTTGGATTTTATGTTTTTTTTCTTTGGAAAACCCAAAATGAAATGAGTTCAAGAGATACCAATTAAACTAATTTTTTACTACTTGGTTACTTGCAAAAAATTACATTAACAAAAAATACGAGAAAATCATATTAAAGAAAATTACTAACGAAAACGAAAAATACTTTAAATACAATAATTTGTACTTTATGAAACATACTTTGTACTTAAAAACAATAACATTATTTGTCACCTGAAAGAAACACTTAATGCGACATATAACAATATTTTTACCAAAAAAAAATCACGTCTACATATATTTTCAATTCTAGTTCAGAGTTAGTAGTTAGTTTTCCACTTACCTATGCTTTGCGGTGCGATGAGATGTACAAAGCCGGCTGAGAATAATATTAGACAGACCGGCAATGAGACCCAAGCAATATACTGTACAAAGGGCTGTGAAGTAAGATCGCGATAGAGCCAAATACGAGCTAAAAAAATATTTGAGTAAAATGTTAATAAAGATTAGAAATTAGAGGTTAACTACGTTTTTCCTTGGAATGCGTTTACCATTTGTACAGATTGAAATGCCCTTGTCCATGATAAAGGAGAGCAGTGCCATTATGATGCCCAGCAGGGCGAGGAATACCCAATCCTCGCCTAGGCGTGCCAGCGTATGCTTCCAGATCCATGATGAGATGCTCTTTATACGCGTCGCTCGTTTGCCCAACAGTTCCTGTAAATATTTCCCAGCACTGCTGCTTTATAAACCGATGCGCTTAAAATGATCTCAACATATATTACATATAGCCACTACTGTCAATGGGATATTGGGATCTATGCCAATTTTTAGCAGAATCAAAATGGCGTAGAAATTCATGAATGCGAGTACTTTGCATAATTTTATTCACCATTGAGCATGAGTAGCATTTGATGTCAAGTGCATTTTCTATTGTGAATTTTCTTTTGAATTGAAATATATCTATATAAATTTGTATGCTTTACCTTTAGTATTTAAATATGGCTCATTACGTTTGCATTGCATATTAAATAGATTATCACATGATTAACAAAAAAAAAAAAAAAAATATACACAAATAAAAGGTCTTTTTTTTCATTGTTCCAATATTTAAATTTACCTTATTCCTTTGTTTATCTTCTTGCTTTCGTCGCTTTTCGAGTAGTTTGAGTTTTCTGGCTTCATCTTTAGCAAATTCTCCTAGATCTTTTGTGTAACGACCATACATCTGTAAATTAATAATATAATATATATAATTAATATATTTTTTTTACTATTTTCCTGTAGATATTATTCTGTATACTCAATTTTGTATAGACATGAGAAATAAAAATAAATAAACGTTGTCCACCATCCTCCAAGAATACCAAACACTTACTAACACATTGGTTTCACGTGTTAATCATTTGGCAGCAGGCAAAAGTCCAACATACATTATAAATAACTTAAAAAAATACTCTCGACTTTTGAAACAAACAAAACAAAAAGAAACTTAAAAAAGTACGCATCCAACAGGCAAAAAAAAAATATATGTTTACGCCAAAGAATTTTCGTCATGAAACGATTTTTTATATACGGAAATTCCCAAAACATTTATAGATGCGCAGCATAGGAACAAAAGTCTGGTATGTCAGAATTCATGGACAATGATTGAGCAGATAAATTCTCTATAATAAATACAACATAAAATAAGAAAGCTTTCTCTGGAGTTATATAGAAAATTAAATTGTAGCTTTCTATGCAGTTCTATAAAAATGTTCAACATAGCATAAGGATATTAAATGAATATTTAATAATTGGAATAACACAGAGAAAACTTAACATGAGTAGTTAATTAATAGAATATACATGTAATTTAAATACACTAGAAGGAAAAGTATTTAAAATTACAATTGTAAAATAGTATCAATTAAAAAAATTGAAATAATAGTAATTGTAAAAATGATTATAATAATTGTATATAAAATTATAAAAACAACAACAAAAATTAAAATAAAATCTTATATATTTAACATATATTTTTAACATATTGTTGAGCAATAAAATTCAAATTGTAATACAAAATCTAAAAAAATATTTCTGATTTAAATTAATTTAAAAAGTAACTTTAAGAACTTAGTTTATTTTAAGAAACGCAGATTCTTCTTTGGGTGCATATGGAATTATTTTAACTTATAGTAATTTTAAATTAAATTCCCAAAATAGTTGCCACTTGTGTGTCAAGTAAAACCCATTGAAAATGCATTTCAGAAATATATATTTAGAAAGGTTCCTGCGCATGCCACGGTCAAAACAAAACGCAAATACATAAATAAATAAAAATTGCTTAGGTATGCGACAAGAGAAAACAGCAAAAAAAAAGAAAGAAAGAAAAAACACAGAAAAAAAATGTATATGCAAAAAAATGCAACAAATTAAGACACTGCTAATTTTTGCCAGAGGTCTGGGCGAAGGCTATGTCTAGTTTATGGGGTCTAATATGCTTACATAGTAGAAAGCCTCAATTTCGAACTCGATCTGATTTTTGTCATCATTGGCGGCTTCGGCTTTCGCTTTGCGTTTCTGCTGTTGCTTCTGTTTGGCAATGGCCTCATCCCAGCGGAGGCGGACGTGCGTCGATGGTACTTTATTGGCGCGCTCCTCGTCGCGCAGATACTCCTCGCGATTGATCAGCAGCTCCGGCTCGAAGGCATATTCGCGAATGTACTCATCCTGGTGAGTGCGACTGTTGTTGAACATGAAGCAAAGCGAATGTGACTACGTTGCGAATTCGAATTCGAAAACGATGTGAATGTTTTTTGTTTTCTTTTTAATGATAGATATAGATCGTATATTGAGGTGTTGTTGTTGTTGTTCTTGTTGTTGTTGCTGCAACCGTTTCCCGTGTCAGTCGCATAGATCCGTATTACGGCCTTTGACATGCCTGCGGCTGTTGGCCGAATTTCGATTTCGCATTTTGTTGCCAATTATTTTTAGTTTTCGCCTGATGCTGTTGTTGCTGCTGTTCTTCTTCTTCTTTCACATAATATTTCTCATTGCAAGACGTCGCAATTACATGTCGCTGCCCTTGAGGCCCGCACCGTCAAGCCAAACAGTTGTAAATTTTATTGCAATTTATTTTTAACATTTTTACAACACTGCACGGCCTTTAATCACAACATTTATGTTCAATATATTTTCACACGTTTTTCATCAGCAATAGAAAATTGTATTTAATGCCAATCAAGACATTTGTTTATTGAATCATTTTCCAATACACTCATTGTTTTATAATTTTTAACGATTTTTCTTAGTTGTCTTTATCGATTTTCTTGTATTTCGTCCGACATTTACACCACGTTCTAATCTTTGTGAAAACTTTTTTGAAACTAAAACTGGCGCTCTCGAGCTTTCTGCTTGTGTGAAAAAATTATTGAAATTTTCTTTGCTCAACACTCTAGACGCTATGCATTGGCCAGGGTAACCAGCTGTGCCAAACTAAATAAATTTGGTAAAATATTTAGAAAGCTCCCAAGAGTTTTTACAACTTGTTAGAAGTTTAAATTTCGGTATTTTATATTTCAAAACAATTCAAATTCAATAAATCCAAATTGTTTGGGGCGTATAAAAATAAACAAAAGCTGTGTTTGTGCGTAGAAAATGCTTGATTAAAGTTGATTCCATTTCCTTAATGCACATCTTCGATTTATTTTTTTATTTATTTAAATTATTGAATAGTAAAGGTTTTTTTGGCCAGCTTGGTCACCCTTTTTAGCAGCCTACTACCTTCTTGAGTGTAAACATTTTTTAACTTATAATAAACACTAAATATTATTCATTATAATCCGATTAAAAATAGCAAACATATTTTTCTGCTTGTTTCTCTCATTTCCATTTATTCACTGTTTTTCATTGCTTTAACGCAAACAGACTGGGCAGGGGAAAAGGAATGGCAAGTACTTAACAAAAATATTGTATACCCTATCTATTGTTTGAAAAAATAGTGTATATTTCATGTTAAAGCCACAAAATATATACAGATTAAAATATTGTTAAAAAAAAATGATTTACCAATTTTAATATTCTATAAAGAACTTAATCTTTCAAACATTAATGTTACTTTTTCCATGGGGGTTTTTAAGATATATATCAATCTCTTGACAAAAAAATTGAAAAGTTTTCCCCAAATGTCGTCTGACACCGATAACATAATTATACAAATCACATATTGTTAAAGTGAACAAGATCAATTAAATTGTTATATGGCCTATAGCCAGACATTATTGCCATTTGATTACTTGACTTTGTACAGACTCGGCCATAGACGATTCATGTCCGATATAAAGATAACGGTTGTCGTCGAGCTGATTACTATGTTACCTATATATAGGCCAAGAAATCTTATCACCAAACCAAAAGTGTTAATACAAATAGATTAACAGCACTGTATACGGTGTATTTACAATATAAATAGGAAAAATTGCGCTTACAAGAGTATCGATATATCCAAATGGATCATCGTCGTCCGATGAGTCGGAGTCGGGTCCATTGTCGGCCGGTGGCGGGCAGGGATAGAATGCCTGCGATTTAACTTTGGGATGTCGTTGGACATGGCGCAGCTCCACCTCCATGGATATGTTGCTGCTGCGTCGCTGGCGCAACTGACGAATGAACTTCTCGAAATCGGCCCACTCGGAGTCGACCAGCTCGACATTCTCTTCGCCAAACTCTTCATCGTGTATGATGCGTTCGACTTGCTGTTTGGCTTTGCTGTTCCGATCACGATTATCGCGAGTGGCAAAGTAAACCATCGTCGGTTTTATTTGTTGCAGAGAAGGAGGGAGAATCGGGGGAGTGACGCGATACGAACAACGAGTTGGAAACTTAATCAACAGTCAGTGGCTTTTGCCATGGCCAAAAGGGATTGTTTCATTCGCGTTACTTATGCCACTTGCATTAATTGAACGCTTCCCGTTTTGATTGTATCTATTACATGCGCCTTTGTATCCACGAGATACTTTTGCCGCGTGCGACTCGCACAAAGTTTGAAGCTCAACTGAACCTGTGGCAGACTCGGCGATATTGTCTCGTTTAAGCTCAAGATTCTATAAAAATTTAGCACACCAATACCCGCATAGAAGTCTGTGACCCGGGCTTATAGTCTCAAGTGCTTAGAACTGACTTGCATATGCCCCACACACTCGCACACACACACGCACACACACACCCGCACATACTCGAGCGGTCAAAGTTTGTGTGTAAAACATCAATAAAATTTCATAAATTTAATAATTTGCCGCCTGTGCTAGAGCAAAAGTGAAAATGCTTGACACTGGCTTGACAACAAGTCGCACTGCACAGTGGGGCAAGAGCTATGGTAAACGGTTGTTGAAGTAAATGGTGTATTCAACATATATTTTTCAATTCTTGCAGTTTAATTATTTTTTTGATAGTCATCATCATTGAACTTGTCCCACTGTGCGTTGTCACTTAAAGAGCTCAATTTGAGCTGACTTCTTGACGACATCATCTCGCTTTAATCTCTTCAAGTGTTTTCCTTATATGTGTGTGTAGGTGGTTTATGCACATGGCTCAGAGTCACATGTTTGTGATTGTCTATGCGGCATTTCTCAGATATAAATGTATCTTATTTGCCTCTTCTTCTGTAACTGTCGCGATCGCTGCTGTGCAAAGTTTCGCTTTGATTGAATTGCTCAATTTAGAACGACGCCTCTCCAAATGACGGCATTAATGATCTGCCTAACCCTAAATAGGTTGAATACACTGTCGCAGAAGTCTGGGTGCTCAGCGAGAATCGCGAAAAAAATCTACAAGTATCTAAACTAAACCCAAATTATATAAGTTATATTCTTTATTTATATAGATGAAGAAAGTGAGAGTTAGAAAGTGAATTTGTCACAGATTTGATGGCTACAGCAGGAATATAAAATATAGACTAAAGTGTTCAAGTATTGAAAAAAGATCACAATATTCAGTGATTAACTAAAAACAAACTAAAAAAGATAAAGTAAATAAACTCATTCTTTCTGTCTCTCTCTCACTCTCTTTTTCTCTCTCTATCTCACACCATTTCTCTATTTCAATTTAAATACCGATGCAAAGCGGTATTGTAGAATTTGTATAATTTTAAAGCCTCTACTTAATATATAATTTATAATATCTATTTTATCAATATTCTAGTTTTGTCAAGTTTCTGTCTGTGCATTTGCCTGCAACGACATAAATTCGGATTAAGGGGCTTAGAATTGAATAGCCTGCCACTTCTATTACGTGCATAAATCAGAATGTGCACATTTAAAGTATAAGTAAAAATTAAATGTTATTTGTGTATATTTAGTATCTGTTACACACATATATGTATGTATATATATTTATATAGTTTTATTTTATTTTAAAGTTTCAAATGCTGCTCAAAAATGTTAAACCTTTTACATTAACATTTGTTTAGTTAAGAGAATCAAATAGAGCGTAAATTAAGAGCGCAAAATTGTAAACTGTTTTTTTTTTGATAAGATTTCTGAGAGCGATTTGCTTGCTTAACGCTCGCCACTGATAATTGCGATTGATTCATGTTTCGGATTGGAAATGAACAACAGAGATATTGTTTTTTTTTTATTGAGATACGTTTGATATCTGTACAGGTATCTATAAGCTCAAAAGCGTTTTTCTTGTAGGTAATAAAACAAAAACAAAAAAAAAAAAAATGCAGCTGATCAGTTTGATTAACAGAATGAGTCAGAAGTGAACGAGCAAGAAGTCTTTATTCTTCTAAATTAAATATATAATATTTATAAAAATAATAATCAAATTAAATACGTTTGAAGCAGATTGGAACATTGCATATATTTAATTGGAATATATTTATAAAAAGCTCATGTTGAACATCAGCAATTCCTAAATTGATTTGGATTTTATTATAATATAAACAAAAATAAAAATATATAGCACACTTTAAATTATTTTTTTGAAGGTTATTTGAAAAAATAAATAATTAATTAAATAAAGTAAGTGCTGAAATATTTAAGAAGGAAATTTTGTAATGACCATTTTCTTATCTAATTTAAAAATAATTTCCCATCAACTATGTTGATACCCATATGCTATTAATGTTTAGTTCTTCTCACATTCCATCAAATTAGTTATAAGTGAAAGTCAACACACCTTACGATTTCTTTTAAACATGGTGCACCAATATTTTGTGATATTGCAAATTTATTTAAACTTTATTAAAAAATAAAAAATGGCGATGAAACAAAGCGAACTTGGCAACAATTCCGGGGCAACTGAAGAACGCAGCATCTTCGGTCGCGGCCAACGGTAGCACCTTTAACGCCCTACCAAAATCGGGCCTAGATAAAGGCGTGAATAATAACAGCAACAATAACACCTGTGCAAAATTCTACAGCAAGAACAACAACTACGCGAATGAGATATACGAACAAAAGAGAAAATTAATTAAAATTTCGAATGCAATCGTTGAACAAATAACGCAATCGTGTAATATTTGCATAGATTCACGAGATTAATTTGAACTTGTGTAAGTTCAAGCAGCGAGCAATTCAATATAATCTCAAATACAATTCTTTTTTATAGCCCGATTCAACCGTTTGGCAGCAAAACGGCGCGAAGTAGCTGTCGACAGCCTTTAAGGCCCCTACAATAAAGCACATTGTTAATTGTATTAAACAATAAACCGGCCATAAACATTCATAATCAATGAATGCTAGAAATCAAATCGCTTCGGATTTTACGCCCAATCGCCGCCCCACTAAATCAAAGTGGCGAGCGATAGGTAAGCGCTTTTGATTGATGATGGTGCGCATCGGAATGCCGATAAGTTGGGCAGTATAATATTGAAGATTAACAAAAACAGGAATTGATTTCAATTACAAAATTTGTAGCTTTAGTATTTAACAAGTCTGTATTTTGAGTTTTGTCCTAACTGATTAATCCCGGTAATTTATACAAAGCCAAATCAAATCAAATTATTATGTCTAATCAAGGTTAAAAAAGGTTTCATAAGAATTTTTATGTCTATATTCCCTTTTTATCCTAATTTTATATTTTATTAAACTATGCTCTATTATACTTTGCATTCTTAATCTTTACCATATTCAATACTAAAACTTTAAAAAATTTTCCATATATAACTATACTATTTTTATTTGACTTTCCTATTACTATGCGATGTTATATTTCTACTATTTATATTTCAATAAAACCAATATTTAGCTTACGCTATTTGACAGTTATTTATGTGCTTCAAGGCAGGTGCTAATTATAAAATGTAATCTGTGTAATTTTGTGGCTTTGTATTGGACACACAATAATTAATTTGTAAACGCTTTCAGGTTTTTGGGGTATGAGTCTTATCGAACTTGTTAGTCAACTTCCATATGACTCATACGCCCAGATGCCGATTTTTTATGCATATATTTTTCAAATCAAATACATTTCGAAATTTAACTGCATTTCAATATATTACGAATACCCCAAAATTCTCATATAAATTACAAAAAAAAAAACATTTGGTGTAGTTTATATTTGTATTATTTAAGTATATCAATATTGTTTAACGTTTCAAATGTACGAAATTTAAGTAATTTATATCTTAATTAGTTTATGCTTTTTTTTCAGTATATCAGTATTTAAAATGTTTCATCATAAATGTATTATTGTTAAGTAATTTTTGTTTTAAATATCACTCATACGCCTAGAAATAGTTCCATATGATTTATATCGAATATATTTTTTGTCAGCCGACAAAATTTAACAACCAATTGCCTTAAATATTTAAACAGCTTTATTCGCACTTGTCGGCAAATTAAAAAGGAAATGCCAACCAGTAATCATCTCATTCATGTTATCACATACTAGAAAAGCTATTTAACCCATTTGGGAAACAATTGAAAAGCAATTTGGACTTTCCAAATAATGCCAAATTAATCTTGAATGAGCAACAGCAACTGCTGTTATCTAAGGGGCTTACAAGACAGAAAAATATATTCGTGCAAATATTTGTTTTGAACTTTAATTTCATGAGCTCAATAACAACTAATTAAAAGTCCAAGTCCAAGCAATTGCTTGCCTTAGTAACGTATAAAATAATCACTTCCTTGTTTTTTCTTTGCTATTTTCGTAAATTCATTAACCGATAAATATGAATGTGAAATTTCAATCATTGGGCTAAATCAATCAATCAATTAGAATTCAATCGATAGGTAAAAAAAATTATAAAAGATTAAAACAAATTTATGAGCAGCACATTTTTTGGTTTTTTGCAATAAAGTGCGAAAAATGTGAAAACAAATGAGTTTAAAAATGTATGTATGTGTAAAGTTTAAAATTAAATGTGAATAAGGTCGGCTATAACAGTTTGTTATCCAAATTTAGGTGTAAGTCAATCAAGGCAAATTATTGTAACATAAGTAAAATTTCTACAAATAACTTTTTGTTTCACACCGAATCAATTTTAATGTTCAAATATATTTACAATTTTTCCGAATAGTTTAAGTATAATAATTTTACAGGCCCTTTTTTAATTTTTTGAAATCGTATGGTCAATTATGAGAACAAAAAGTATAAAAAAAATATATCAGTCCTATTTTAATATAGCTTTGTATAGCAATATATATAAACATTAAAAAAAACAATTTTCTCAATGGGTTTTTATATACTCCATTTTCTGTGAATTACAGAGAGCATTAAATAATTTTGGATGCTGCATAAATATAAAACAAACAAGACATTATCATATATACAAATTAAATCCTACTTCATTCCATTAGCGCGTGCCATTTTATCTGCCTTTGAACGGCACGAAATATCTCTGGCAGCCTTCAGAGAAAACATCAGAGCTAAAATAAATGCAAATGTTTGCTCTATAAATATTTTTCCGTTTTGGGGGGCATCTCTCAGACGCTAATTGCTTCTTATCACACGCAAAATGCTTATAAATGAAATTCTTGAGTAAACACACAAATTTGTGACCCACTCGCAGAAGCCACACAAAGCAGCGCAAAGGTCAAACAACTTCAAAGAGGGGGCGCCCCCTAACAACAACAACTATAAAATGAATAAATTGAAAATTAAATACAATTAAATTCATAATTTTTTATGTTCGATTGCTTCGATGACGCAAATATTACTACGCAATAGATAGCGTATACAGACTTGGAAATGCCCTATAAATAGATCTGAGATATATTCCAAGTTTTAATTACAACATATTATATAAATATACAAAATTTCCTATATTAAGCTCTGAAATTGGATAATAATGGATAATGTATATATAAATATCAGCTTCACAACATCACCACAACTTTAAGCTACCCTACTTTAAGCCTATATTTTAACATGGTATAAAAACAAAGTGTTGAGTGTCATACCGGCTTGTAAATGCAAAAATCAGCAAAAGAAATAACGAAAAAAGTAAGAAAAAACAAATTAGCTTAAATGTTTGCTGACTAAGCAGAAATTCAGAATGTCTGTCTCCATTCTGGTTATTTTTTTTATAATAAAATTCAAGCTACAGGGATTCCCCTGTAAATACCTAATAATTAAATATGAGAAAAAACAAATTAAATGCGTATTAACTTTTAGAAACAATTTAAGCCTATCAACAGGTATTGGGAGTAAAAACCTGAATGCCGAATCGCACAAAAAAAAAAAGAAGAAGAAAAACGTAGCTTGAAATTGCTGTGATGTGCCCACACCTGTAGTACAACATATTTTGTATTTTTTTTACCACATAAAATGTCTTAATTTTCAACTAGTTGGTTGCTGGCCTAGCCGGATCATGTGCACAATTTGTGTACGCAAATATGAACATATGATCGGGCTATCATGTGATAGACGCTAACATGAGTAGTATTACAAAAACAACGACAAAAATTAAAAAAATAATAAGGTTACAAATCTGTAATCATGTGTAATACGCAGTGTATAGAGTGATTAGAAATTGTAGAAATTATAGAATGCATAAAAATATAATTATTTATAAAAAGAAGATAGCTTATTTGTTGGCAGCCGATATACCAACCATGTTATCTCTACTTCTTATAAATAATAGAATCATACACATGATAATGGATGTTAGTTTAAATCCTCATAGCAAAAATAGGTTGATGGTTTATCATAATATCTTATCATACCTAGAGCTACCCATGTTTAAATTTTTCTAAGAATGTGTTTTGCTTTTGCCACATTTTGCTGTAATTTATTATGATAATTATTCTACAACAACAACTCTACTTTTGCTGCCATAAAAAGCACTGTTATTTTGAATTAATTAATAGAGAATTTCATTTCATTTTGATATTCATATAGTTAAAGAGTTTTCTAAATGTTATATTTAATAATATATTTATAATTTTTCCCATTTAAATTTAAACACTTTCCCTTTATTTTATTATTATTTTTTGTTTTAACTTACCAGTGTGTGCGTATAGCCTAGACCCTCCTCGGAAAGATCGGGGCTCTTGTCGTGGTCGTGACCCATATTGAAGCGCAGCGAGGACGCATTGGAGCACGTGCGCACAGGGAACGTGTGGTTCGGCGAGGGCACGAGGAGCAGAGATTCGCGTCCGTTTTTACTTAACTTCATGTTGGATTTTGTTTTAACAAGCTTTAACAATATCACAAATTAAAACAGCTCACGGGCTGAATATTAATGGGTCTCTATATATAATTTTTGTAGTTAATTTATTTAGTTTATTTTAGTTTTTTTGTGCGTACTTTGTTTGTTTATTTTGGATTTGCATTTTACTGTTTCTTTATTTGTCACTTGCACTTTCTTTCCGCATTGCGTGCGCCTCTGCTAGGCACTGCGTATGCGTCACATTCAAAAATGAAATCAAATTCCTTTTGCTTGTGCATTAAATTCAATTAGCTGCACTTTTGTTGCACCAAGTCACAAGATCGACTTCCTTTGCTCGACAGCGACAGCGGCAGCAGCAGACAACGAGACGGCGCATCCCAGAGCGCTGCTCCGCGTTGAGTGGGTGAAGTTGGCGCAATGCGGGAGTGCGGCAGACGACCGAGCGCAAACGCATGCAAAGCTGCTTTACGAGCAAAAACAAAACAAAACAAAAATGCGCCAAGCTCGCAATGGCAGTGGCAGCGCAGTCGCTGTGTAAAGTTGACCGCGGCTGCGAAACTGTGGCGACGACAGCGCAGTTTATGCTAGTTGTTGTTGTTGCGGCGGCGGCTATCGCTGATATTTTTCTTACTTTGCACTTCTCCTTTGCGTTTCTTGTGAAAAGCGATAGTGGAGCGAATTGCGAGGGGTGGGTGATGCGTGTATTTGAAGTAGCGCACTTGAGCGTGTGAAGTCTTAATTAACAACGGCGACAACTGAAATTGGCAAATATATCACAAATTTATTATCTGTTCTATCTTTGCCCTGGATTAACGGTAAGTGCAGACGGAAATTAGCAGCTGTTTTTTTTTGGGCAGCTAATTATCTATGCTCAATATTTTTTGTTTGCATGTGTATTTATTGCCTGGAATGATATAAAAATATACAACAGGTTATAAATAATTGAATATGAGCTGCTTTATTAGTTAAGCTAATTAAATTATGCATGGGCAAGCTTTGCACCCACCGCTCCACCACCTCCAGCAGCTGCCAATCGCATGTTAATATGATGTTTATTTGTGGTATAGAAAACAAGCTTGATGTTCGTTAGAATGAGAGATGCGTGCGCTAAGAGTGGAAGCGCTGAGGCAGAGAGTGCAAATTGAGAGCACATTGCAATGAAGGCCGTCGCACAAATGCAACATGTGTGAAGCTCACACTAATAAATAGGATAGGTACAAAGACAATATAAACACTAAGATGAGTAACGCAGTACACCGAAATGCTACAAGGCAGCTTGATATTTTGCGAAATTGAGAACGAAAACAAAATCGGTGCACTTGCGCTCTCAGAATTTTCGAGCCGCGAGAACACCCTTTCCATGAATAGGATATGTTTACTTTTTCAGTGCTCTTAACATTTTATTCCAAAACTACTACAAAATATTTGCTAAATCAGTATGAAGCAAAATGTTTTCTGCATATATACTGAGTTTCAACTAAACCATTAATTTAAATATGTTTTATATAAACATTTTATATATGAAGAGTATAAATAAGGGTATCTTTGCCTCGATGCACCTAAACAATACACACATTGTCGTGCCAATGCATAAGTATGCGTTTCCGCAACCCATAATATGCATGAAAATCTAAAGGTTACAATGTTTTTCAATTCGCGACGTCACATCTTAGGTTTCTGTGCAAAAGTGCATTTTTGGCCTGCCGAACAGAAGACATCAGCTTGACGTCACGTCGATGCGCCGAATTATGAACCATTTCCCTTTTTACTATGCTTCTGAAGGCAGGCAAAATTTCTAGCTACCTGCGCCTCGCTACACCCTTAACCCTTCCCCCCCTCCTCTTGTTCTTTATTGCTCTATGGATTTCGGCATTGAATCGTGTGGCTTTTCGCTCTCGAAAAGCCACTCGGCTGGTGTGGCGTTTGAAGAGCGAAAAGCCACTTGAAAAGCCACACCAGAAATTTTTGCCCACGTTCAAATGTATGCGCGTTACTCATCTTAGTATTTATATTGTCTTTGATAGGTATTTACAAGAGTAGTGTAGTTGTAAAAAAGCGAAAAGGCAATTGTCAGAAAGTGGGGTTGTGAGAGTGTGAGCGAGCCTGTTTGATCGGAGTTCGATGTTGGTGGCAGAAGCGGATAGATGAGTAGCCAAACAAAACTAAAGATGAACAAAAAGTGTAACCATATAAGTAATATAAAAAAAATCATTTAACTATAAAATTATAGGTAAAAACTTTGATCATTATCTTTAAAGAGATAAAACCAGACTCTAAGCTGTGTTGAATTATATATTGGCCATTCTCTAATTACTCTGCAAGCTATCGCAAAACGTAGCGCTGCGAAAACGTTCACATTTATCTTTGTGCGAGGCCATTTCCTACAGCCGAAAGCCTTATCGTAATGCCAAAAACTGAGTTACCCAGGAATCCCAACCAAGTGCTTAAACGCGCGTTAATTTACGATGTCTTATAATTATAAACACTTGGAACTCGTTTTAGCTGGCAAGATTTATTAAGATGTTTTAATCTTTTGTCAGCGTTATGGCGCCGATTTTGAGAGATTTATATAGCTGCACCTACGCGATGCAAGTGAATTCACTTAGACGTATTTACGCCTATCGGAGGCCCTTTTTGAAATTTGCATATGAGATTCTCATTAGAGTTACAGCAAAAAAGCAAAATAATACAAGCGAAAAGCGGTTTTAGCCGGTTATTATTTTTTCAGTTCATCCACGCGCTGATAATGAACCGCATACTCGGATCTTTATTCGCCTTTTGTTTTGCTTTCGGAGTTAACGTATGTGCATGCTATATATAGTAAAAAACAAAACTGCATTATACAAATGTGTGCCATATAAGAATTCTATATATTCGTATGCATATTTTGTTTCTTTCAAATATTCTTGTTTCCATAAAGTTTATGTTCTTTATTTTATGGCCCAGCGAAATCCGTTAATAAGCGCTTTTAAGCCGCTAACAAAATGTTTTTGTTGACTGTTCCATTTCTTCAGAGTTTCGCTTAAGCTTAACAAGGCATTTAATATTAAAATGAATATATTGCACTTAATTTTATTTTATTTTCATAATTAAATTCACAGTTGCTTGCTAAAACAAACAAAATAAAAACTTTTTTTATAACTCAATTTTATTGTTGTGTGATTAGTGGCATACAAATTAATTCCTATATCTACCTGGTTAAATGACGATATTCGCATCGAATAATTAATATATATATATATGTTATAATATAATTTCCAACACGTCTTAGGTTTGTGTTATAACGATAACGTTCATTAACGATTACTTGCGTTTCTGATGAAAATTACATTATAAGAAGCCCCGATGTGTGTGGAAGTATCAGTTCAAGTTTACGTTTTAAAAAAAGCCTCTTCAAATATTTAATACCCAAGTTCTTGAGACCTAAGAACCTGGCCTAACTATCCACTCTTATTTAAAGTAGACTACTAGACACAGAGTTCTTCTAATTAATACTTAACAAAAATCCACATTAGACAAAGAGAGAGCTCCCGAATACGAAAACGTAAATTGTACAACTTACACTATAGCGAAGCTTTACTGTAGTTATACGACTGCACATAAAAAACACATTACCAGCAAACAATACACAAAGCAGCTGCCAAAAATATATTTTGAAAACCAATTTGCAAAATTTAAAAATATTTTTGGGGTTTGGGCGATTGTTTAAACAATGTATGAAAAATGTTCGTTTTGCATAGTACTCAAATTATTTTTTGTTAGCTATTATTGAAATATTTTGTATTTGTTTATAGCCACATTTCAATTTCAAATCAATTCAGTTTCGAGCAAAGCAATTACAGCACTTAATTTACTTGTATTTTAGTATAATTTAAAACAGCACCAACAACAAATATACAGCTATATCAACCGGATGCAACCGACTGTGCAATACTCTATTCACTGCGTAAAAAGAACAGAAAACAAGCTTTATATGAGATTTTAGAAAATATTAAAATATTTTTGGTTTAATTTTTAAAAGAGATCGTCTGTTATTTAGCTGACTGAATTTATTTCATATTTAGATTATCGCGATTAACATTTTATTTTAAGCACTTTGAACAAAGTGAATACACTCGGTTTATTTTACGAACAGTGTATAAAAACAAACACATTCCCCCATATTCGCCCCCGCCCATTATCCACACCTGCGCCAGGTGCGGACCTGTTCCGCTGCGCACTCACACGCTTAGCGCGTGTTTTGATTTGTTCACTGCTTAAGTTGAGGGCGTTGTTGTTGTCACTGACACTAGTTGTTGCTGTTGTTGTGTTTGCACACATACGTTCCGATTGATAGGCGTTTGATTGACACGTTCGCTGTCTGCCGCATTACAATATGCAATTGCGGCGAATTAGCTTCGAAGAAAAAGTTGGTAGCTGTCAGAGCGAAGAGCGATTCTAGAGCAGCTCCGTTGTCAACGCGGCCGCTTCGCGTTCTGACATTGACTGCTGGCGTCGTCGCTGTCGCTGCTTCCAGCGCTGCTGCTGCTGCGACTTCTGCTGGCGTTGTCGCTGTCGCCATAGCTGTTGCCATTGCTGTTGTTAGGTGTTTTGGCGCCCCGGACCCGGTTATCACCTTCGGTCAGTGGCAATTCGTTCCGTTTCGATTGATGACGTTAATCTACAAGCTTTTTCAGCGCTCACAACGATCAGCTGATTTGCATTTTTACAGTTTTTTTTATTTTTGTCGCGCAGCGGTTTCGATTTCTGATTTGAATTCTGATTTGGCGAATTTCTCTAATGCAATTGAGCATGAAATTTGCATTGCGACGAGTGTACCATAAATTTAACTTTATTTTTTCAATGATAGATCGTTGTTCTTTAACATACTAGTAGTTTTGTTTAATTTTTAATATATTTAAAATGTGTTTGCATTTTATAAATATATTTTGGAAATTTTAGTACATATTTATAACTATTTATTTAAATACAGTTAGAAGCATCCATCTTAGCTAACAATAGTTTTTTTTTTAATAAATAAAACACCTGACCTGTCTCAAGTTAGTATTCATTAAACTTTTGCAGTTTGTTGTTTATGAAACTGAATTGTGGTTGTAAGATATATGGGGTTTTTTTCCTTTTTGCACTTTGGCATAATAAATTACAACTTAACACATTCAAACAATACAAATCTGTTTGCTGCTAAAAGCTATACTGTATTTACTGATCAGCGAGTATCCTTCACAAGGAATGTGTTAATTGGAATCTAATTAGCACCCTAAATGTTCCCTATAGGAATACTTTAATTGGGATGCCTGCAACAATATTTAATCTTCCCTTAACTCAAAGATAGAAACTAACTGTGCTTATTGTTGATATTTCTATGTATAAATTAAATTAACTCATAACATGCACTATAATTAATTTAATTAGACATTTGCTGTTTTTTTTTCCACAATTAGAATATGTAAAGGTTAAAGTAACTCGCAATTTGTTTTTACAGTTTTGCCATATTTTTTCAAATATTTAGTTTAATGACATATTCATACTTTTTGCGCAATTCTCAATAATTTTATTTTTATTATTACCATCATAAAATAAATAGTTTGTACGTGCAATTCATTAGCATTTTAGAAATTATTGTAATTTTTTGTAATAAAGATGACGAACATGTTTATATATATGTACAAATCGAGTAATCATTGCTATTGTTGGTATAATTATAAATATAAATTATAATAAATGAAAACATAATATGTAGCTGACTGCTGTGGCTTTATAATAAAATACATTTTATTTTCACTTATTTGTAAAACCGAAGACTTTTTAAAATATGTCTGGTCATATTATAAATAGAAAGTTAATAAAAAAAAACAAATATATTGCATAGATTTAAAAAAAAATAATGTAAAATTTTAAATACTTTCAGTATTATTGTTCAGTATAAGGAATAATTTTTTTTTATCAAAAGCTAATTATTTTTTTTATTTAAGTTGAATAAGATCATTCCACTTCCTACAACATGTTTGCTTTACCACAATTTGTTTACGTATACCTAGTATGTGGTTATTAAACTTGATTATCTTTTAACTGATATTCCAAATAGCGGTTGCCTTCGGGCTCAGATTTCGTGATTTCACATACTTAAGTAAAATACGGGACGATTTGATTTATAAATTACGAGTACTTTCGTAAATAAACTTTATGCACACGCCGCGACAATCAGAGCGAAAGAGACAGAATTATTTACGGGGCCTGACAATTGTTTATATTTTCGTCTGTTTCTTCTTAACGCTGTTTTTTTCATAAATAACCTGGCAAATAGATACAACTGATTATAGCGTTAAAATTTTGGTCTCATATGAAGATCAGACCCTGGGCATGTGAATTTTTTATGCCCACAATAAATAAATATATATAGCCATATTTTTTGCATTTATTGGAACTCCACCCACTGTCTTAGGCGTGTGCAGAATCGGCTAACAATCACATTTTCAGGTGTGATCAGAATTTTATAAGTGCTATAGATAGATAGACTCGACGTATTTCAATGTGATGGCATTATCTATTATGGCCTGGGTATTCGTACATATTTTATTGGCATAATTAGCGGGAATTATCGTTGACATTGTCTCCCGACCAAAACTTATCTATCTGACGGGCTAGAAATAGAGATAGATGGATAGATACACAGCTGTCGAGCTGCTCTTGAAAGAAAGTGAAATGTGGGGCCTGTCAATCTGCTGTAAGATGCACATAAAACAAACCGCAATTTAGTTTCGCATTATCAAATCGTATACTAGGGAATGGGCGCAATTACAAGAGCTATAAATAACTTCCAAAACGAATTTTAGACCTACAAACAATGCAATAGTTCTGTAAGGCAATATGTGTAAAAAATGAACATACAAAAATTGTATAAAATTATAATTATTTTTTTATAAAATAACTAACATTTATTTAAATTCAAGAAAATCAAATCCATAGGCAATCAGGCTTTTTTTTAGACCACCCATACTCACCAGTCTAAATTTATGTCACGAATTTCTAGCTTTTATATCTTGATAATTTAAATGCATTCCTTGTAACTTATACACTTCTATAATGTATAATAAATATCAAATGGCACCTCTCATTTTCCACTGCCTTTTGTAAGAGTTTCGTTTGAACAATTCCATTCATTAGACATAACACTTGCTCTATATTTAATTTTGATCCCAGCTCAGCTAACAAGACTCAAGTTAACATGTAGCAAAAAAACAAAAACAACGATCGAAATTCACACATATTTTGCACCGTAAAAAGTGTTATAATAAACATTTCATATTTGCTTAAATTATTCCATACGTAATATAAATATTAAGTACACGTTTTATTTTCTTTCTTTTTTTTGCTGTATTAACAATTGTTTTTACTTGCGCTCGACTAATTCCAAAGCGACGTTTAACGAAATTACAATTTGTCACCCCCTTTCGAACACAACCAGCAGAGGGGGGATACAGTTTTCGATTCGCGGAATGCGCGCGCGATCGCGAGAACAACAAAAACAATAATGCAAGTGCCGCGCCGTTTGTTGACCAAGTCTACAGTATTGTGTTCCATTCCAGATCTATTGCTGATCTAAGCCTCTATAGTATAGCCCTGTAATTGGTATGGTCTGGGAAATACTTGCTCCCGCAAGTCGATCGTGGACTGTAAAAACTTAGTGTGTGCTCAAAGCGACGCGTTTCAATTGTGGATAAATGCAAATATTAATTTAATCGTGATAAAGATCGAGACTCTAAAGCTACGCTAATATAAATCGATCCTCATTTTTGTTTTCTTTGAAGTATTACTAATATACGGTTCGTTCAAATGTACGCTTATCGTTTAAAGTTAATGTCGATTCTCAAGTAGTTATTCTGTGAAAATCTGAGATCCTCATCTTGTGAAGTATTACCAGGTAAATTAATGTTATACCGTAATGTACAATTCGTTAGTTTGTACACTCCTGTAGTAGAAATCAGTTCTCATTGCTGGTATCAGGTTTTTATTCCTATATTGTAAAATAAAAATCCATTTAAAATTTTGCTTTAAAAATAATTAAACTTCAACTCACTAAAATTTAGTTTGTCCAATCTCAAAATTATTTACCGCTGGCTGTAATTGTTTTATACATTTTTATTGTATTATAAATGTTTACAATTATTGGGTTGTCATATCGGAATCGATTCAAGAATTATTAAAATTGACATATTTTTGTGTTTTGCCTGTTTTCTTTTTATTTTGTCTTGGTGTTTTCTTTCTTTTGTGGGCTTAAACCGTTCCAGTTATATAGATACATTTTCGCTTAAATTATATAAAATGTGTTTTCTTATGTAATGAAAAAAAATTAATTCTATGCACTAGCAACATTGTCTTATGTTTGCTTAGAAGGTGCGATCGACGGATGCGGAGGTGGCCCACAAACTTATGAAATACTTGCGTTTACATTAACGTTCGTAAATGTAAGGAATTAATGTAATAAAGGGAAGCATTTAAATGCGACGGGAGAAACCGCCGCCACCACCTCCGCCACTACCGCCGCCACCAGCACCAGCAACATTGATGCCAGCACCAGGACCGCCGCCGCCGTTGCCACCACCACCACCCCCGGCGACATTGACGCCACCGCGCGTCTTGCCATCATAGAAAAGCTCAATGTAGCGGGAGCCCATCTGTTCGCGATGCCGCTTCATGGCTAACTGCGAATCATCGTACGTGTCGAAGTAGGCGTCAGCGGTGCCGCTGTGCAGACCCTTCTTGTTGTAGTTGATGCGCACGTTAGCCGGACGTATAGGATCGAAGAACTGTAAGATTGGGAAAAGACGTTAGCTTAAAAAAAACGTTCTCGTAGGCTTGCGCTCAATACCCACCTTGAACACGTCATTTTCGAACGAATTGTAAGGCAGACCGCGCATGTGAATCGTATAATACTCGACATCATTGTTTCGGCCGCCTCCAATTGGTCCGAAATTGCCACCTGCCGATCCAAAATTGCCGCCGCCGTTGTTGAAGCCGCCGCCGCCATTGTTGAAGCCCCCCCCACCATTGTTGAACCCTCCTCCACCGTTGTTGAAGCCGCCTCCACTAAAGCCGCCACCATTGTTAAAGCCGCCGCCGCCAGCATTGTTGCCAAAGTTACCGAAACCGCTACCGCCGCCACCTCCAGTGTTAAAGCCGCCAGAGTTGCCGCCATTATTAAAACCACCGCCGTTTCCACCGTTATTGAAGCCTCCAATGCCGCCGCCATTGTTGAACCCATTGCCTCCGCCGCCACCAGAGTTGTTGCCAAAGTTACCAAAGCCTCCAACTCCGCCGTTGTTGTTACCAAAGTTCCCAGGCATATCTATTAGGGGTACAAATGTAACATATCAAATGAAACTATATAAATTGTTAAGGTTTTGGTTAGAAGAGAAGGATGGGCGGTATTAGCAGCTATCTTATATACCCAAAACCGCTGACTGCCCCAATAACTTGTCTTTAGATGCAACTATTTGCAAGTTGTTTGTTACTTACCAAAGTTGTTGCCGTTGTTACGATTGTTTCCAAAATTGTTAAAATCGCCAAAATCGTTGCCAAAATTGCCAAAATTACCAGCGTTTTGACCAAAATTTCCATTGTTGCCGTTGCCGCCGCCACCACCACCACCGTTGCCACCGCCGCCAGAGTTATTGCCAAAATTACCCGAGTTCATTAAACTGGGCAAATTGTTAAAGCCCAGCATATTATTGGCGCCCACGCCAAAGTTGCCGTTGTTTCCCCAGTCTGCAAAAATGAGAAATGTTCCAAATTTGAACATTAGTCCAACTCCTCTAAAGTATCTCAGGTTTAAGTGAACAAAATTGTACTAAACATCTAATAGATTTTATTGATGCTTAACAGCATGAGTGTTATAGTCGTTGGTAGCCGACCAGGTGGTACCATGTACCCAGTTTTAAATCTTACCCTCAGTCCTAGACTAATTTTAATACTTGAAAAGTAAGTCCGATCTTTGTGAAATTTAAATTTTTAAATATACCAACATTTAAGAATTTCAATCTTCAAATTCGGGGGCAACGGGGTATCCATAACATAATAGCAAAATATTCTCGGAGTGAACTTGAAGGACGAAAACCTAAATTCGAAATTTTATGCTCTTAGCAGGACGTGTGTAATCCGGAGGACATGGCTATATCGCTTGTTAATTCGATAACCAATATATATCTATTGAATATTCAAATTTACATCGCTTTCAATTTTTTTTATGGTTTGTTTTCCCATGGGTACAGGGTATTTACGATTCCTAATTTATACTAATGCATAACATATTTTAGGCATATTTCCATTGGGCAAACTTACCATTGCGTCCACCGAAATCGTTGCCGCCACGGTTGGCGCCACGATCTCGTATATCATATGGTCCCGGGCGGCCACCGCCGCCCCCGCCACCTCCGCCTCCAGTAGCGCGCTTCATCTCTGCAATGGAGCTGCGGAAGATCTCAATATACCTAGGAACAGTCAAAGGAAAAGAGCACACAACAAAAACAAAATATATTAGCACAAGTGTGAATGGCAACAAAACGTGCATATTAAAGATGGAGAAGAAAAAGGTTTGCTATGGCCGGTGGCGTATTCGTTTTTTTAATTTATTTTTTTTTTTTTTGGGTTAATTACACAGTAATTCGTGTGTCTCCTCTGTTGGTTAGATAAACACAAATAGTCAGTGATCTGAGACTTTTGATAAGAATATACAATAGGTGAGAAGAAAGTTAATTCATTCAGGTATATAGAACTTATCAAAAGGCTTTCTCTCGTTAATAGGCGTTATTGTATTTGCTGTTGTTGTTGCACCCAACCAGACCCATAGCCTGTGCTATATATACTTTATATATGCACAATTAAATTGTTGCTTTATAAAAACAATTAAATAATGTTTACTGAAATAGGAATGTTTATAAATTAGCTTATGGTTTTTAATATTATTTTTTATAATTGCTGAAATATTCGCAACAATTTAAAAGTTTTTTTATGTTGTTTTTGTTGTTGATTTATGTTACCATTGAATGTTGCATGTTTTTGGCTGTTGTTGTTGTAGTTGGTAAATATGATGTGTAAGAGACCCACCTGTGCCCAATTTTTTCCCGATTTCGGCCCAAGGCTTGCTCAGTGTCATCCTGGCTTACGAACTGAACAAAAGCTTCCCCAGTAGCACGACCCCTTCTGTCCATAACAAAAAGTACGCCCTCCCGATCCGTTTTGATTTCCAACCCTGCCCATGACGATAACCAACAAAGATTTATACAAATATATAGATATATATAATGCAAGGTTAACGATAGATACAGAGAAAGAAAGAGATTGGGCGAGATATATATATATATTTATAGAGAATTGGTGAATTGTTTTGCTTTATATTATTGCTGTCGATCGAAAGGAACTGCATTAGTTCCTAAAATGCCACCTGATTAAAGGATTGCTTTTAAATATATGCATATAATCAATAACGACCGTTAAATAAATATTATGTTAATGCTATTTTTCAAATAAGTTGTGCGTTTTAGAATTGTTAATATCATATAAAATCATTCAAAAAAAAAAAAAAAAAAAAAATAGCTCGAGTCAAAATGAAACACGAAAAGTTAAGGGAACTACAAATAAATTAGTTCTGTAAAACATATAATAAATTTTATTACTTTCTTATTAATACAAAAAAAAAAAAAACAAAAAAACTCGATAATGAAATATTAACAATTCTAAGTGCATAAGAAAGAGAAGAAAAAAACTGTATACTTTGTTAGACAAAATATCTAAAGCTAAAATTAATTTTGTGTATGTGTGTGTGTGTGCGTGTTGGAAATCGAAATAATGGATAGTGAATAATGATTGATTGATCGACCCCTGGTCCTTGGATGCAAACACCCCAGACGTTTGGGTGTACAACTCAAAATAAGCCCACAACTAACACTCAATTTGTAGCTCACAGCAATAAACTGGCTATATATATAGTTATATATATTATATTATATATATATATATATAGTTATATATATTATATTACATACATATATATAGTTATATATAAACATACATATATATGGTTTATGCATGCACTCTGATCGATACGTTTTACAGTGAGTTCTTCTTTGCCCGCTAAATATATGTAAACAAAGCAGAGACACACACACACACAGGATTAGCACACTGGCTTACCGGCAAAGAACTCCTCGATCTGCTGTTCTGTCACAGCATAGGGAAGACCGCGTAGCTTAACAACATGAGCGTGGCCATGACCTCCCGTCTTGCGCATGGCCTCCTTCGCCTCCTTGGGTGTGGCTGTGAAAACTAGACATAAGAAAAACAGTTAGTAGGTGAGGGAATTTTAATTGAAATTTGAGTGGACGCACCCTCAATGTAACGATGCCCCATGCTGGCCTTGTTCAATTTGCGTGCCTCCTCGACATCATCCTGGCTGGCGACCTCTACATACGCCTCGCCAGTATTCTTGCCATCCAGACGGCTCGTGACCAGATGAATACCCTGCGAACCGTTTATCACCTCCACATTCACCAAAAAGTCAAGTATCTCTTTGTGCGTGGCCGACCAGGGCAGACCGCGTAGTCGTATAAATTTTGGACTCTCGCCAACATTGCCGATCTTTACACTTGAATCTTCGTCAGCATCATTTTGATCATTGTCATATTGCTCATCCTCCTCCTCCTGCTGCTGATCATTGTCATCGTTATAGTCATCGTTGTTATCTTGATTTTGAGCAAAGCCCTGATTGTACTGAACATCTGCGTTCGACATGATACTCGCTGCTGTTATTCAAAGCGGGCGGCAAATCTGCTGGGGAAAATAAAATATATACATATATAATACACAAACGTCAGTTTTATATATATTGAACATTGATTCCTAAAAACTATTCGTCTCAATGGCTATTATGTATTTTGTTTCTCGTTTTCTGTTTTAGCCGCTTCGCTTTGCTAATATTTTTTTCGCCGCTTACGCCATTTTGATTTTTGCGTCTGCTGAAGTCTCATTTTTTTGGCAGACTTTTTCCCACAGCTTTTTCGGGTTTTTCTCGAGTAGCTTAACGAGAACATGCACAACGTGTATTGCTTACCTCTATTGGGATGTTTAGAATTTGGTTCAACTCTTTCAATTAATTTGTTTCGGCACTTTTTGCACAATTTTTTTGTATTATGAGCAGCACGCGTCTACATTAAAGTTATATCGAATAGAATTGTATCGAATAACATCGATTTAACTATTCGTCTATCCGAACGAGTGAACAATGTCCCAACTTAAAGTTCATCGTTCGATACTATCGTTCAGCTTGATGGAAGTGTATGAACGAACTCGAGTAGTTCGCATTATTTCTATGTCAGTCTTTGCCACTGGTATTTAGTTGCTGAAAGCATTGTCGGTACTTGGCCGAATCTCTTTTTTTATTTTAAATTAATATGGTTTTCAAATTAGTTGAATAACAGTACAATAGCAGACTTATGCTCATGGCGGTATTCTTAAATTTGAATTTAACAGACTGTTACTTAATCTTATCGATATAAATGAACCAAACGCTGACCAGGGATGCAGAAAAAGTGTATCACATTTTTATAGAGGAAAAAACTATATACAAGGGATGCTAATATGTAGTTTTAATTGAAAAACAAATTTAAAGTTTTATTAACTGTAAAGGTGCATAGAAATATGAACCAAAAACAGTCTGCTAATGAAATCAGTTTGAATTCTGGCGCCCAATGTGATCGTGGCACAGCGTTTTGGAGACCGTTTGGAGACTTTTGTTGCCATGACAATACGCGCGAAATTCGATTTTCCTGCAAGGTTGTTTGTTCAATAACGTTTGTGCATTGATTTTTGCCAGATAGCAGTGCATATCTACACAGTGACAGAAAATAATTTGCAAATCTAGTAAATTTAAAATATTAACCTAGTCATTTAATATTTTTTTTTGCATTTATATTGCTGGCACGATGTTCGTTCAAAAGAAAAAACTGGTCGAACATGTGCTGGCAATGCGTGCAAATGGTGGCAGTGGCAGTGACGATGATGAGGAGGAGGAGGACGAGGGCGACATTTTGCAGGTGCCAATTGAGCGTCAATTATTAGCTATTTAGTTGCTAATTAAAAAAAAAAAATACATATATGAAGCTCAGTGCAAGATTATTATAAATAATTATTGCTTCAGTATAAAATGTAAAACTTATGTAATCCTTTAGCTCCTTGTACTCGTTGCCTGATTATGTAATCGTTAACATGGTATAAAAATGAAAAAAAGAAAACAAATTGAAAATTGCAAATACCTCATTACCATTTTCTTTGTAGTCCGACAAAGTCAAAAAACAAAAAGGAAATTTTGTTTAAAAAAAAGATAATTATATTAAACTAACTCAAATATTTTCATTTTATTTTATAATTTTATTTTTAATCACTCTCGTTGCAGAAAAAACTCAAGATTATCATAACCAAAGACTATATATACACTATAATCTCAAAATAATAGTAACTCTTGAGAGCGTTTTGTGTTTTTAGTGAACTAGAAAAAGTTTTGTTTTTGAAGCTCCCACGTCTGTTGATTTTCTAGCTGCACCCCAAAGTAAAAGTAAAAGTAAAAGTAAAAGTTGTGCTAGTTGTTATTCTTGTAATGGCAGTTGCTGTAAGTAGTTTTGAATTTTGCATATTTTTTGACATATTTTTAAATAATGCGTTAACAGTTTTTTTGCAACGCAAGCAACGACAAGAAAACATTTTTTGAAACTAATATATTTTTGGTCTTTCCCCGTTTTTGATTTTTGCAATGGCGGAAATATAAATAATCAAATAAACCAATTACTAATACTTAATAAAATGATAACACATTTATAATATCAAATACATAAAATACATTTGATACCTCTGACAATTTGCGACCCCTGATGACTCAATAAAAAAATAAACCACATCTGATAACAATTAAATTAAAAACAATCAACTATATGCATATATAATATAAATTCTGCGGCACTCACTTCCACACGCATTTTTTATTTTGGTAATTCCAACGGTCGGACGTGTGCCCAATGTTTATAATACTAAAACGAAAAAAACAACATACTTTCCATTTGTGTGGATAATTGATAACAAAAAAATATAAATAAATAAACATGGCAATGGACCCCGACGAAGCGCAGCGTCGACGCGAAGAATGCGAGCGGAAGGCGCGCCGTGGGGAGATGGACCCCCGTTTGGAGTTCACATTCCAGCTGCTCATCGACGCCACACAGCTGCCCCGGCACCAGCTCATGGACTACATATTCGAGGGGGACATGGTAGCTGGCATTAATTGCATTTAACCGAGTTCTAATTGGATATTCATATATAAATGTATTACCGATAGCTCGACGAGATAAATCAACTGTTCTTGCCAAACATGAAAAACAAGCTGCTGTGGTTCTACCAGGAGGTGGATGAGCCCGAACCGCCGCCGGCGGTGGATGCCAACAAGCCAGGACCTTCGCGCACAGGCATGGCTTCCAGCAGTTCCAAGACACCGCAGGGTATGTAAGCCATAAAACGATTTCAAAGCATCTCTTTAAAAACAATCCCTTATTTTTCTGCCAGGTGGTGCCTCGCCTAGTGGTTTGCCGGCGCCCAAACATAAGAAACTATTCCTAACCGATGGCTGGACCTGCGCCTTCACCGGCGTCTGTATTTATATCTTTCGTGTGAATACGTCCAAGCAGCTGCCCGAGGAGGGCTTCCAAAAGGATTTGTAAGTTTTGCACTACAGTTGGGTTCGCATACCATTACCCTTTGCAATGGTTACGTATGTATGTAAAAGGTAGAAGGAGGCATCACTAGATAAGTGCTCTAGAGACTTAATTTTTGGGTTTTAAAGTTTCTGTTTACCAGAATCAGATTGAATTTAATTTAAAATTTTGAGAACAGGACAAGTTAATAACTAAAATCGATAAATATCAGTTCTATTAACCGGTTTTATTTTTATCTATATATGTTAGAGATAACAAATTTGGTACGTAAGTGCCGACCCCCTATTTGGGCGCCATCCTTAATATCTGAAATTTGCATAGCTAGCGGAAAATACAGGGCAAGCCCTAGTCTGGCACTCCCGACTATGTCAATCTTACTGGATTTCGTTTTAGTTTGCGCTTTTGTTTATCTTTCACAAGTTTCCATTCTCATCATTCCTCTTGTGTTGAACTTAAAAAGTATTATCTAAGAATAGCCAATTTTGGGTTTATTTGTGCGCGGATTATCGGCGATTTCTGTCCCGAGGGTATTGGTAATTGAATATTTGGTTTGCCTTTTCCCTTTACGCTTTTCCCATTCGGTTTTCGGCTTGCACCAATTATGCAGATACTGCGGCGTCATCGATGCCAAGAATATTGGCCTGGTGACATCCATCGAGCGCATCGTGGAGTTTGTATTCATGCAGGCACTGGCCTTTCCCAGCCTCGAGGGTGACGAAGAGGATGTGAGCTGCGGTCTGATCAAAGGACAACTGCTGCCGGGTCTGCGCTCCTTTTGCAGCGCACTGCGCGTCTGCGAGCAGGTCTGCGATCATTTTAATGTCTTTGCCGATGGCTGCGATATGTTCGATGGCTGCATTGTGGTCGATGAAGTCAAGGACATGGCCAAGAACCAGGAGTTTTGCGCGCAGCTGGAGGAGCGCGTCAACAACTGGTCGAAGGGCATACTCAAAATACTGGGCGAAAGCGAGCAGCTGCGCAAGGAGAACGATCACAGCGGACCCCAGGACGAGCTGGAGTATTGGAAGAAGCGCGGCGCTCAGTTCTCACAGCTGCTGGCCCATCTGCAGGACAAGGAAGTGCAGTTCACGCTGCACTGCCTCTTCCTCGCCGGCTCCAGAGTGATGCGCCAATGGAAGGAGACCGATCGCAAGATTACCTTCTGCTACAACGAGGCGCGCGACAACTCCAAGTTCATTCAGGCCATGGAGACATGTTGCCATTCACTCTATCTGGACGATCCGGTCAGCATGAAGGAGTCCATCCTGAGCCTGCTGCAGACAGTGCGGCTCATCTACAGTGTCTCACAGTTCTATAACACCTCCGAGCGGACATCGGCGCTGATGGTTAAGGTGAGTGGGAAGTGATTTGGGATATTAAAAGGGGATTCAAGATAGATAGTTGAGTTTGAAATGTGATGGGATATTTAAATGGGGTGAATATATCCAATTTTGAAGTGGTGTGATATTAAACTGGGAATAAAGATAGGATTGAACTCATACGAGACATTAATTCGATATTGCAAGGGACTTATTTTTTTTTACGAATTACAAGCGTTTTTAAATTATCGGGATTTCAAAAAATATAAACAACAAAAATGTGATGTGAGATATTTAAAAGGGAATCGAGATATATATATATCTATTAACATCATTATTAATATTATATCATTTGAAGTGATGTGGGATATTTAACTGTGAATAGTGAGAGTTACCTATTAATCAGATTTCAAGTGAAATTTGATCTTAAGCTGGGATTATCGATATATATCTGTTACTTAGACTCTTGATGATTAAAGTGATTTAAGAATATGGGATTTCTGGGCTTAATCATGAATCACCTACAATCTATAATCTATAATCTATCAGTCAGGTTATTTTACACAACATATTCAAGCAACCTAATATTACCTTTTGCCTTCTCTTGTTTGATTTAGCTTACTCTTGCTGCTCCTTGTCTAACTTTGGCTATAAGTCTTGTATTTTATTCAGACAACTCAGTGCGAGGTTTTTTTTTATTCTATAAATTTGGAGAGCTTATTTGACGCTTACGGTTGCTCAGTTGATAAGGTTCCGGTACCCTGCAATTTGCCATAGAACTGCGCTAGCTAACAGGATATTAAAAATTCGTTGACCTTTGGCACCTTGCGGTTTCTGTTGCACTCAGTTCGTGACGCAACTTGATAAATGTCAACAATAAAATATGTTTACTGACAATATTGTTATTTGCATTAGCAATGAATGGGAAATTGTGATTTGAGTTGTTGATGTTTGTATTAGAGAATAAAAAGGAAATGGAAAAGGATGTCAAATAGTACAGAAATCTTTGTATTTGAGAATGGTAAAAATATTCAGAAAAGTATTTAAAACTTAAGAATAATAAAATATACAAATTTATTATTTTTTTTAAAAATAAACCGTAATTGAAACCTAATTATTTTCCCAGAAAATTAACCGAACTTTCAACGGTTCGGATTTTGGAACACTTCAACCCAAATATATATATATATTTTTCTAACCGAAATTCGCCATTCAAAGAGCTTGCTGGAATCTATTTTAGTTTTTAATTGAATTTGTTTAAACTAAAAATAGTAATATAATTTTTAATTTCGCACAGATCACGAACCAAATGATTGAAACCTGCAAATCCTACATCACTTGTCGCTGCAAGGAGACGATTTGGTCACAGGATCGCAGCCTTATACGCACCAAGCTGAGCAACTGCATCAAGCTGAATCACATCTACCATGAGACCTACTACACGGTCAGGGAGCAGCCCTTTTTGCCCCATCAGACGCCGTTTGGTTTCTCCGAAAACTTTGTTTTTGGTAAGTAAGCAAGGATAATCTCGGATGCATAAATTGAAATCTCTTTTCCAGGCAAATTTGACACGTTTTGCGAGCGTCTCTCGAAGATCATCAGTATGTTCAATCTGATTGACGATTATAATCACCTGTTCGAGCGGCGTTTGGAGGGTCTGTTGCTGGGCGAAGCTCTGGAGGATGCCTCCAATCATTTCGAGGAGGCCAAAAAGGAGATAACATCCAAGAAATACGATTACCTAGACCATCGCAATGCCGATTTCAATGAGGACTTTGATCGGTTCATCAATAAAACAGACTCGCTGAAGGATACAATTGCCACGCTGATCGAACGCGATTTTGACACTGTCTGGGAGACGCCGCAGTGCATCCGATTTCTGGTGCGCTTCGAGAAGGTCAGCGAGAAGATCCCGCTGACCCGCATGGACGAGAAGTACACGAGAATACTGCGCTACGTGGAAAAGGAGGTGGATCGCATACTGAAGACCTTTCGCCGGCAGCGCGATGATCCGCCGCTGGCGCGCAACTTCCCCCCCATCGCCGGTCGCATTCACTGGTGTCGCGCTTTGAGTTTGCATCTCACCGAGCTGATGGATGCGGTGATGGATCATGCTTTGCTGAGCACCCAACCCCTGGCCAGGGACCTCGATGTGCGCTTCAACAATGTGCTGGGCGTGCTGCAGGAGTATGAGGACGAGATTGTATCCATTTGGATGGATCAGGACATCAGTGTCGCCGATGCCTGCCTGCTGCAGCCGCTGCTCTGCCTGCAGGGCGATCGCTTGTTCGTCAACCTGCATCCCACAATACCGCTGCTCATACGCGAGGCCAAAATGCTGGCCAAGCTCAAAATTGACCTGCCCATCGTGGCGGCGACTCTGATGAGTCGCCATCAGTACTTCTTAACCATACAGGACTCGCTCAACGTGAGTTTCTGACCCACTTGTGACCCACTGGTTATACCCTGCATCCATTTGAATTGAGTGAAAGAGGGTATATTGATCTTATGCAGAAATATGTAACAAATAGCATTAATAGCCTGTCTGTCTGTCTGTCCGTTCGTCTATATGTATATGAATGCGCCATAAAAAGTACAGACTTGAACTTGTCTTTGGATTTTCAAAATGTGTAAATTGTCCTAAAATCGATAAATATCGATACCAGTTCTAGAAATTCAATTTGGGTATTTCAAAATGTCGATAACACGGCACACTTGCTGCAAATCGATAAATATCGGTTTCATGAGTTGAGTATCACAAATATTCAACATAAGTTTATTTATGGAATATTTAATAAATCTATTTTACTTTTCGGACACATTCCCCCGATCCGCTGATTCAAATGGGTGTTTAGTTTGTAGTTTGCGTAGGCGTCTACAGGGTATCTGTTCATTGTTTCGCTTATCACTTTTAACAATATATTTTTGCGCAGAGCCTTATCAAGATGTTCCTGTCAACGGTCAGGGCTGTCAAGCTGGAGGTGCGTCCCCTCTTCCTGCCCCAGCTGGTGCGTCTGACGGCCATGCTGAAGCCGGGTCTGCACAGCATCAATGTAAGTGCTGAATATCTCTGTACGGTTGATATCAGCGCGTGACAATGTGACAATTGCACGTCCGTTTTGTATTTTTTTCGTTTTTCATTTTTCTTTACTCTTCTTTTTTTTTTTTGCAGTGGACCAACCAGAACTGGACGCAGTTCTATGAGCGGTGCAAACAGGCCATTGAAACGTTTGAGGTGCTGGTGGCGCGCGTCCATGACATCTACTCCAATCGCATACTGAACGTGCTCATGTGGATGCAGGACGTCTCGCTGCAGATACTGCCAGCAGGTGGGTGTGCCTCCCCGCCCACTCCACTCCTTTCCATTCTCGACTGCCCCTCTCTAATTGCTGAACACCTCTTTTTGGGGTGCATATTTAATTTTCTGCTCTTGAAAACTTTTCACATTTGTTTCTGAACGCAGACGATGAAATCTGGACAGTTGATGAATTTCTGGAGCGTAGCGAGGAGGCGTGCAGGTAAATTTGCTACCTGTCAGCTCAGCATGCAAGTGTGGTGTGTGTGTGTGTGTGTGTGTGCGTGGCATGTGACAGCAAAACTCTTGTTTGAACTTTGCCATCAACTGGGACGCCTGCGGTTGACTTTGTTTAGCTTTTGTGTGATTTATTGAATTTATCAATTTTAATTTATGTATGAGATTTTTCATTTGCATAGATACAAAACTTGATCTGCATGTGAAAAAGCGTCAACACAGGCAGTTCTCTTTGTGCTCCACCCAAAAGGGCTTAATCAAAGCACATTCTTAGGCCAGTCTTGACCAAACAACTTCGGTTTCAGTTTTTAAAACAGATAGTAAAAACAAAAAAATTATAAAATAAATTAAACAAATTCTAATGTTGCATGACAAAAATTTATAATCAGGCTGATAGCAACTAGTAGAAAGATTTATGCAATCTAAACATGAAAATTTATTGAATCAATTGGTGCAATTTATTTATTAATTGATTGTAAATTGTTTGTGCAATCTTTAGAGGAGCTCATCAGTAATCAGTCCCTGAGTAGTTATTGTATCTAGCGGGTCTACACTAAACTCGAATCATTACGTTCAGCTGGACGGACATTAAACGGACATACCAAAAACTCAACATACTCTATTCATTTTGTGAAAATTTAAATGTTCAGTACTTGAGCGTTTACTGTATTTAATTTGCTCTTCTATTAATTATTTTTAAGGAATTTGCCGAGCAAGCAATTAAATGCCTTTTGTTTTTAACATCCAATATTGTCCCATAGAAAAGCTGCAATTGAACTCAATCGGAAAAGCCAAATGGTCTCGGAGGCGGTGGAGGAGGTGTTGAATTTGGTAGACAAGGCCACGGAGACCTTTAAGGAGATTGCCGGCGATGATGTGGTTACCTTGTTCGATGGTAAGTCTCTCAATTGTTGTGCATGTGAGCTCACACCGAATTAAATGCAAATCTCATCAATAGCCACTCCAAAGGGCGAGCAAGCGGGCTCGGGTGGACGCAAGGCAGAGGATGGTGCTCCAACGGGTTCTTCGTCGGGAGCGGGAGGTGGAGCAGCAGCAGGTGGCGGCGGCACTGGCGCTGGTGGTGGTGCTGGTGGTGGGCAGCAGCAGGACTGGAGCATATTGTGGTCCTGCTTTGAGAATCCACTGACGTTGCTCTCCACCACGGACAGTCTGCCCAAGGGCTTGCAGGTGGCTGCACACAATTGAATACCATAGGGAAAGCATTTAATCCAAGCTGGTGTCTGATTTAGGACATGGTCTGCAATGCCGTTGTGGAGATGCGTCGCTATTACAGCCGGAAGGTGATCGATGTGCTGATCAAGGTGATTCGCGCAGCGCTGGACACGATGCGGCGTCGGTTCATCGCCGAGGAGCACGAGACGGCTGCCAAGAAGCCGATCTTTGCGTTGCACGCGCAGCTGCAGATACCCAATGTGGTGATCAAGCCGAGTCTGGACGAGCTGCAGGATATATTGGTGACGGCTGGCAAGAATATCACGGGCATTGCGAAGGGTGTGGCGCAATGGACCAGCGGCAAGGATCCGCCGGTTCGTACCGCACCGCTAAACAGCTTCGCAATGTTCACAAAAATCTTGTCTTACCAACCGCAGCAAGTTTCGATGACGGCGCAGCCGCGCGTCGGACGCAATCACACCGATGCCGCCGGCGGCGCAAAGAATCGACGCCGCAAGATCTACTGCCTGGCCTCCGAGGAGCGACCCCAGATGCCGCACATGCTGAAAAGCTTCTACTCGGCGATCATGGACAACAAGGAGGTGGCCAAGGCCCTCAATCAGCTCTCCAGCTGCACGAAGAACATCAAACCGGAGATCCAAACCTACATCAAGCGCTGGAAACCGTATCATTTCCTCTGGAAGAACGATCGCACCACGCGCCAACTGATGGAGTTCGGACTGCAGCAGTTCGAGAGCACCTTGCGTTGCCTGGCGGAGCTGGACGCGAACCTGCTCGTCGAACCGGACATGGAGGTCTTTGGACAATGCGTCGCGGTCTACAATGAAAGGCTCAAGTATGGTTTGGCCATTGAGATCAAATGTAAGTAAAATGGGCAAAAAAAAAAAAAATTAAATCACATATCAAAGTTTCAAAATTAATATAAAAAAAAGGTGGGTTTTTTCAGGTTTGATCCTAAACCTTATGATTTTAAAAATATTGAAATTCCGGGTAAAAATCGGCTTAGTTGTAACCCAGATTGTAGTTTTGGGTTTTACTGCCTGTAGAAATTCCTTTTTTTCCTACTTGTACTACATTTATTTATAATAATATAATTATAAGTGAAATTGAAATTGAATGACCTCAAGCTCGATTTTCTCTATATACATATTTATATCACATATTACAGTTTAATTTTGATTAAGATAGATATTATAGCGGTTTCAACTGAAATCCTTTCCTTTCAACTTCAAAGAAATATATATAAAAGTTTCTCGAGGTAAATAAATGAAGGGAGTTAAGTTAGCAAAAATTTGAGAACTTTATTCAGTCATATTTTTGCTTTCTCAGCGCTGTTTTGATTACTCTCTACATTTATATACTGCGAGTAACTTTTTGTGTATTTTTATTTTTACTGTCTTAAGATTACGTATTGTATTATTATTATGCATTTTTTCTTTAGCGAATTTTCCTTTTTTTTTACCTTTTTCTTTATTTTACTTTTCTCAGAGCTTGTTTTGTTTTTTTCCTACCTCTATCTGTCTTAAAGTTTTTGCTTTACCTTTTAACCTTGTTATTGGCCACTAACCCATGTCAATTCCATTGGCAACACCTACAGCCTTTATCCGCTTATCAGCCACAAATTCGACACCCACACACACAAGCTCACACACACACAGAGTTTTTTTTTAGACAAATACTCTTTAACAGGCCGCTATTCAAATTTATTGGTTTCCAATTAGGTAATCAAATTTATTTAGCCTGAATTAGCTTGCGCCAAAAAAGCAACAGCGAAAATAATAAATTTCGAAACTGGGAGGGAACTGACGGCACCGGATATGCTGCCATGTCTGGTTCTATAAATGTGAAAGCAAAAATCAATTAGCCCCTGGCTCCTCCTTTGGTCCTCATGAATAATTTCGCGTTCATTGATTAATGGTCTTTGATATCCCTTTTGTACGCGTAAACACTTTTCGACTCTTTTTATTTTCAGCGTGCAATCACAAAATTGGCCAGGCCATGAAGAAGAAGTACAAAAAGGAAATGGATTATGTTTATGCGGTGATCAATGAAATGGATCGCAAACTGGATCGACCCATTCGCGATTTGGACGATGTGCGCATGATAATGGAGACACTGGGCAAAATACGCGAACAGGAGGTGGACATGGAGCTACGCATAGATCCCATTGAGGTACGTCTTAAGTAATTCCGACTTCACAAGTGCAAAAACAGCTTAAAATATCAAAATAGTCCGATATATTTACATATATATAGTTTTTTTACAATCCATAGTAATGAGACTGCAGAAACTTATAGAATCTATCATTAAATTAACATTGTGGGATGTATACAGATTTTTAACAATTTGTCCAATTGGTATATAGCTTTAAAACTGAGGGAGATATACAGACTAAATAGGCACGCCTCCAGTGTAACTACAAAATCTTAACAATTTATCGGAAAATTTAATAGCAGCGAAAAATATTTGTTTATTCTGACAGACGGACAAAATGAATACTAATTATTTAATAATAATTATCAAATTCTTGACTTTTGCTACCAGGAAGCCTTCAATGTGCTCACCCGCTACGAGGTGCAGGTGGAGCGGGAACAATTCGATTTGGTGGACAATTTGCGTGCAACTTTTCAGAATCTGCTGGCCGGAGCGCTGCAGGCGCAGGTGAAGCTGTTGGATATGCAGCCGGCGTTCCAGGGCGACTTGCGCAGCAATCTAGACAACTTTAAGCAGGATAAGATTGCCTATGTGACGGAATATCGCACGGCGGGACCCATGCAGGCGGGTCTGACGCCGCGCGAGGCTTCCGATCGTCTGATATTGTTCCAGAATCGCTTCGAGGGCATGTGGCGCCGCCTGCAGACGTACCAAAGCGGCGAGGAACTCTTCGGTCTGCCACAGACCGACTATCCCGAGTTGGGCCAAATACGCAAGGAGCTCAATTTGCTGCAGAAGCTATATAAGCTCTACAACGATGTCATTGATAGGGTTAGCAGCTACTATGATATACCCTGGAACGAGGTGGACATTGAGGAGATCAACAATGAGTTGATGGAGTTTCAGAATCGTTGTCGCAAGCTGCCCAAGGGCTTAAAGGAATGGCCCGCATTTCATGCACTGAAAAAGACGATAGACGACTTTAATGATATGTGCCCACTGTTGGAGTTGATGGCGAATAAAGCCATGAAGCCACGCCATTGGCAGCGGATCATGGATGTTACTCGCTACATCTTCGAGTTCGACTCGGAGGGTTTCTCGCTCAAGAACATACTGGAGGCGCCGCTGCTGAAGCACAAAGAGGACATCGAAGACATTTGCATTAGTGCCATGAAGGAGAAGGATATCGAGGCCAAGCTCAAGCAGGTGACCAACGAATGGTCCGTTCACGAGCTGCAATTCATGAGCTTCAACAACCGGGGCGAACTGCTGCTCCGTGGCGATACCACGGCCGAGACCATCGGCCAGCTGGAGGACAGCTTGATGGTGCTCGGCTCGTTGCTATCGAATCGCTATAATGCGCCCTTTCGCAAACAAATCCAGCAATGGGTCTACGATCTGTCCAACTCCAATGAGATACTGGAACGCTGGCTGCTCGTCCAGAACATGTGGGTCTACCTGGAGGCTGTCTTTGTGGGCGGCGACATTGCCAAGCAGCTGCCCAAGGAGGCCAAACGCTTCTCCAAAATCGACAAGTCTTGGCAGAAGATCATGCAGGTTCGCTATATATAATAATTGATCTTTAAATCACATATCTTTACATATTTTTATGCAGCGCGCCCATGAGACTCCAGGTAAGTTAATTGCAATTTTACAATTTTACAAAATCTATGAATAATTTTTGTTGTTTAAAATATTTCTAAAATATTCCACTAAATAACGTATATCTTCTATCCTACAAATTATATGATTTGAAATATTGTAAATATTATTTTAAAATTATAAAACAGGCGTTGTGGCCTGTTGTGTGGGCGATGATTTGCTCAAGCAGCTGCTGCCTCATCTTCAGGAGCAGCTGGAAATCTGTCAGGTACTTAGGGCAAATTATTTTTGCATTGTCAAAAAATTTTTATAAAACGAAAATGGGAAAATTACTAAAACAATAATTTGAACCAAAAAATAATGGAAAAATGATTTTTACCCTAAATACAAATTATTATATATATTTTTTTCATTCATTAAATCTAGAAACAAAAATTTTGTTCTTGAATCATGTTCAAATTTCTTGTAATATTTTTATTTTCAATATTTTATCAAGGGTTATAATTGAGATAATTCAATGTTAATTCTCTCTTTCTTTTTACAAAAAATTTTCAATCTTTATTTCATATTTAAATTTAACAATTTCTGACAAAAAATTTAAAAACTTTACATTTTATGTCTATTTTTTAGAGCTAACATTCGACCGTTTTAAAATTTGATTTTAAAAATATTTTTATAAAATGTATATATTTTAACTATATATTTTAACTATATGATTGCACGCTTTAGAAATCCCTGAGTGGTTATCTAGAACGCAAACGCATTATGTTTCCGCGTTTCTTCTTCGTCTCGGACCCGGCACTGCTCGAGATACTTGGCCAGGGCTCCGATTCGCACACCATACAAAACCATCTGCTAAACATATTCGATAATACTAAATGTGTCAAGTAATTTTAAAAGAAATGTACTCAAAATGAAGCCTACTCTCAATGAATGCATTTTCAGGTTCCATGACGTCGAGTACAATAAAATGATGGCGATTATTAGCAGCGAGGGCGAGATGATCCAACTGGACCGGGCGATACGGGCCGAGGGTTCAGTGGAGACATGGCTAACTCAATTGCTGGTCACAGCACAGCAGTCACTGCATTCGATAATACGCACTGCATATGCGACAATAAACGATCCGAATTTTACGCTGTTGAGCTTCCTCGAGAAGGTGCCGGCACAAATTGGTTTATTGGGTATACAAATGATTTGGACACGCGATGCAGAAATGGCTCTGATGCAGGCCAGGCATGAGAGGAAGGTCATGTCCGAGACGAACAACAAGTTCCTCGAGATGCTCAACACACTCATCGATCAGACCACGCGTAATTTATCCAAGCGTGAAAGGACTAATTTTGAAACATTGATCACGATCCATGTGCATCAGCGTGATATCTTCGATATACTGGTAGGGCATGACTAACTCTGACATACTCTTCTTATAAATCAATTATTTGCTTTAGTGCCGCATGAACATCAAATCCTCGAATGATTTTGAGTGGTTGAAGCAGTGTCGCTTTTACTTTAAAGAGGATTTGGACAAGACCTGGATATCTGTGACAGACGTCACCTTTACCTATCAGAACGAGTATCTGGGCTGCACAGATCGCTTGGTTATAACACCCCTAACGGATCGGTATGTGTGCACTTAAAATATATATTTATATCCATCACCAACTTTCACAACTAATTTTTGTTTCCGTTTAATACAATTTGTCGCCGACGAAAATCACTTTCAGTTTTTGTCATGTTGGCTGTCTTTTAAATTCAATTAAAAAGTTGCTGATATAATTTTATAAAGTCGACAGCTTGGTTGGCTTAAATTTAACTTTGGCGCTGTAACCACATTTTTAAATAACTGCTGAAAAGAGCCAATTAAGCGAGCCAACTAAAACTATGCAACATAAATAATCAGGTTAAGCAACATGCAAATTTTGAGGTAGATATATATTATATATTAGAAAGTGAATCGTTAGTCTATATAAGCAAAATACACTTGACTGACACACTTAAAAAAATTGTAAATAACCATGTACTCTGTAACTGTCTACACTCAGAAATAATCGCTTCAGTTATAATAAAAAGAATTCCTCACATCAATCTATTATTTACGAGCAAATTTATCTTCGAATTTTAGATATCATATGGCACTCTCTATGCTAACTTGTATACTCTTCTGGGTAGCTTAGAGACCCTGCCCATAAATTCACTAACGAGTGCAATTAAATAGTTGCTTTTATGTCAGTCAAGTTGATTGTCTGCAAAGTACGACTGGCAGAGCTGAAGATAAATTAATTTATTGTATTTACATTCCACGTGGCACGTGCGAAAAACTTTTGCAAGGGCAATCGAACAATTTTTGGCCCGCACGCCCGCCACACATAAAAGTCAAACATGGCCAACAATTGCTGGTCGGCACTTAAACAAGTTCAAAGTCGATACCAAATGGCAACAGGCAGTGGCAAACAGACAGTGGCAACACACAGTGGCAGCAACTGTGCGGCAGCACTGGAATCCTTTTTATGGCCCTGCCCAATAACTGGCAGCCCACGCAGAACGTTGCCGACGACGACGGCGACGCCGTTGACTCGCAAAGATAAATTTCACTTAGCGGCATATAAATAAAGTTTTCGGGCACACAAAACGCTGCCGGGGCTGCCTTTAGAAGCCCAGCCAAGTGACGGCATATTTCATCAAACATCCCGAGGCACTTTTTATTCCACACACTTACGAAAAGTGCTATGATATTTTTGAGAAGCTTGCCACACACAGCAATAATACATATATATGTTCTTGATCAATATTAAGCAGCGATATATTTATTTACATTGTTGTGTTTCTGCTGTCTAAATTAAAATTTTTTGGTTCGAGTTTTTATTTTGTTGTTTTTATTTCACAAAATATTTGTTCAACACTTTTCATCCATATTTCCTTAATAAGTTAAGGTTAAAGTGTATTTGAATTTCGTATCTTTAACGACCACTCGTCTTCCTGTCTGATATGTTTTGTCGTTGTACAACCTGCGGCTCCGCTATTGTTTATCCTGCTCAGTGTAGTCCTTGTACTCGATGCCTTGCTGTACGTCATTGTAAATTTCGCGCCTACTTTGATATGTTGGCTAACAAAGATGCCGAAGGGAATAGCTTAGCATTTGGCTAGCAGCACCTGCTTTGGCTAAATGGCCTGCGTTTTGTGGCTTATACTTTAATTTATCTTTATGTAAAGTTCAGTTGCCTCTCGAGGAAAATGTTGGAATTTTTAAGATTATAGAAAATTATTAATGCGGCTATATTAAATTTAAGACTTTTGCATTTTAAATGCAATTCTCTGTGGTATTCCTTTATAAACACATACATGTATACCGAAATGTTGTATTATTTATCTTCCTGATCAGTTGCTATATTACGTTGGCCCAGGCGCTGACACTTAGCATGGGCGGGGCACCGTGCGGACCCGCGGGCACCGGCAAAACGGAAACAGTAAAGGATATGGGCAAAACGCTGGCCAAGTATGTTGTCGTTTTTAATTGCTCCGATCAAATGGATTACAGGTGAGTCGCCCACAAAAGGAACAGCACTTAAAATGCAACCCACGTTGCCGGCCAAGAACTCATTCAATTTCATTGGCAGGGGCCTGGGCCGCATCTACAAGGGCCTAGCGCAGTCCGGCAGCTGGGGCTGCTTTGACGAATTTAATCGCATTGAGTTGCCCGTCCTTTCGGTGGCCGCCCAACAGGTGGCCGTTGTGCTGACCGCCAAAAAGGAGAAGAAGAAGACGTTCCTTTTCACCGACGGCGATACCATTGAAATGAATCCCGAGTTTGGCATCTTCATAACCATGGTGAGTTTTTGTGAATACTATTTTATATTATTATGTTCTAGTCCTCCATATTGTAGCATCACTTAATGCTTGTTTAATGAGTCTTCTAATTTAACTAGCGCACTTTATCACGCACTCAACGCTGCGCAATTGCATTTTACTCTCATCTATTTATTTAACGTTTATTTCATTAAACTGCACTGCAAATTGCACCAGCTGCTGTGTTTGTGTGTGTGTGTGTGTGTGTGTGTACAGGCGCTGACAACAGCATGAAAAACTTCTTTGTTTAAAATACTTGTTGCCTCTTGAAACGCCTCAAAGTTCAATGAACATTCCCACTTATAATAGGCAATAAATATACGTGCTATTATTTTTATTATACCCTTTAAACATAAAAATAAATATAAAGGGTAACATTTAGCTAATTTTTAAATACATATAACGGGCAGAAATACAGCTTGCTGTTTGCTGTTTATAAACTTGCTTTAAAGTGAGAGTTTATGAAATATTTAAACAGAATTTAACAACTTAAAGCAAAAAGCAACTTAAAGATAAAACAAGTTCAATAAAAATGTGATATTCTTCACTTTGAACTTAACTCTGGAGAACAATTAAATACAAATAAAATATAAAATATTTAATTGATTTAAGGATTTCTTTTTATTAAATCAGATGAAAATCAGATGCGCAAACCTAACCAATAGTCTACCTATCTATTTATTAATTTAAACTGTGCACTGCAACAACTTATTTTTTGCTTGCAGCCTTTTACAAGAGAATTTTGTAAATGCCATGGGAAACATTTTTTTAAAACGCGGTTTTCCGTCAAACCAAATTTAAAAGCCAGACAAAATGTGCAATGCAACACGCACAGAAGGCCAAAAGAAATGTGTCAAGCGAGAAGCTTTCAAGCCAAATTGATATTTATTAAATATAGGCATATAGGCTTGGAACGCATATAAAAATATACATATATATACATACAAATTATAAAGAAGCGCCAACAATCTCTGGCCTGAACCAGTGAGAACGCTCTAGTAAGAACGTCCCGACTAGGAGATACCCTGAACATCAAGGTTTGTTAAATTCTGCCCTAAACCTCAACAAAGATTGAAATCGATTTTCTTTTGTATGAATAAATTGGGATAAGATATATATATTGATTACGCTAACTGAAAGTCGAAAAATCGAATTATCTGTTTCCTGCGTTCATACAGACTCATACAGACTTCGGAGATTCTCTCTTTTGCCTGTTACATACATTTGCAAAACACCAATATACCCTTTTTACCCATTTTCAGTGGGTTCAGGGTATAAAGAAAAAAGCATAAAAAGCCAAACACATTAAAGGCGTTTGGTGGAGGCATGTGACAGCAGCTTTTGCATTGCCACGTTATTAGTCATGTGAAATTTTGCTCAACTTAAGCGATAATAAAATTGACAGCAACATACACACACACGCGCACACACACACGCGCACACACACGCACACGCACAAGCTACCTCACGCGTTTTTGGGGCCACATTTGTGTGCGTTGAGCTACCGTGTTCGCCAGCATATACAAAATGTGATTATTTCTGGCTTTTAGAAGTGCAAATGGCCTATTGACAGCCTCGCAGGTAGCCAGCATCGAGATTTTTGCCAGTTTGCCAGTGCCGCATTTTAATTACCAACGCTGGCAACTATCAATGGACGGGTAATGCGATTAAGCTGAATGCCACAATGCTGCTGTCGACTAGTGCTAATGGCTGCCTCTTGTATAATGTGTGTGCTATTACACACACACTCAAACACACACTAGCATTCACTTAGTTCGATATGGTGGCACAGGTTTTGTTTGCGTTGGCACTCAGGTCGTATGCGCAATTTTAATTTGCCCAGCTGAATTATTGGGCGCATTTATGTAACATTTTTCGCCCCTTTAGCTTGCATTTTGATTCTAACGAAACATTATGTGACAGCCAACACATAAACACACCCTCACACCCACACACACTGGGTGTCTTTCTCTCTCTGTCTGTGTGTGTGCTTTCCATTTTATTGGCTAAATCCTTTGTTGTGGTTGCTTTGCTTATTTATGGTTGACAAAAAAAAAAAAAATAGGCAACAGCCAGGCAGTCCAACAATAATGTTTGACACATGCGCCACGCCCTGCCAACACCTATCTGCCTGCCCTCCTACCTACATAGACACTGTTTACATTTGGATTAGCGCCCCACAAAATCGATTGGGGAGTTTTTTTTTTTGTTAGTTTCTAAAATGTTGCTCGTATCAAATGTCCCCATAAATTGACAAATGAGTTTTCGCTTTAGGTTAACATCCGACAGTTTTTCTGGCTAACAAGTTGATCGGTGGTCCTTGTATTTTGGCCATAAACACTTGTTACTAATTTGATGGGATTTATTAAAACAAAGTACTTTTTATTTTATATGAATAATTAACCACTAAAACTAAACTGGTTTTCATGGTGAATAAATTTGTGTTCCACGCTTGGCCTCAAAATTGATGGTGCATTTAAATCTGCACTTTATTTTGTCAATAAATCTGTTCAAGCTGTAATCAAAAGTTCAGTTATTGACATAGGTCAAAGTTTTAGCTAACAATAAAATTCGATTTAACTTCAACTTCACAAATATATATATCAGCTTTACATTTCATTAGAATAGTTTGCCAGCTTTCAACCCGCTTTAATGTCTGTAAATACTTTTGCAGTTGCAGTTCACATAGTTCCAGATACTTTTTGATATGTGATAAAGATGACAGCACGAGTTTTCACACTCATCCTCTAACCATATTTTATTTCCCAACAATCTCTTAGCGCTCCGACTGCCAGCTTGACTGACTGACTGACTGAATGAGTGAGTGAGGAGCATATAAAATGCGAGTATGATAAATCAATTTGTATTTGATAAAATTATTGATGGCTGCGACTCGTGTAAGTTGCGCTCAGATGCATCAAAATTCACCACCAGGTGGTTGAGTTATGGCCGCGAGGCGGGCAGAGTGCATAAAATATCGAGGCCAACTTGGTTGTGTTTGGTTTTTTGTGGTTTTCGTACACTCAGAGAATGAAAACAATTAAATTAATTTGTAATGGGGAATGTAATGGTGATGATGATCTCTAAATAGATGCTGACTTAAATATGTTAACATAACAGCCGACATTTAAGAAAATATATGTTCCAATAAATTAGCTTAATTACAGGCTAACCTTGAATTTAAAATATATCGGATAAAAGACTTTGACTTAATATATAAAATTTTTAAAGGCATTAAATATAAAATCAAAATATTTCCTGGATTGAGCTCTATAGTTAAAAATAGTAATATGCAGTTTTAGGATTCAATCGGCCTAAAAAACCTTGAGAACTTTTTTAATATCTAACATTCTCAAATTTAGTGAAAGCTGTCCTTGATTTTAAAATATATTGCTTTACAAATTTTAAATAGGCGTTAATTTTTTTAAAAAATATTTTATAATTTATTTCAGTAATATTTCTCTGATAGAGTTCCGCAGTTAAGTTTAGTATATCGTAAACTCTGAATTAAACAGGAAGTTTATTCTCTTTTTCTTTCTCAATTGTGACCCTGATTTTTAATATTTATTCTCAGTGTAGGTGTGTGTATATGAATATTACGTTTACTATGCACAATATTTGCAACCGTTTAGTATTTATTTGCTCTTCACTCACACACGCACACACACACGCACATAAAAAGTTGTATAAAGCGATTTAAAATGTTTACACACATTACATACAGAATCCTGGGTATGCTGGCCGCAAGGAGCTGCCAGAGAACTTGAAAATTCAATTTCGCACGGTGGCCATGATGGTGCCGGACAGACAGATAATCATACGAGTGAAATTGGCCAGTTGTGGATTTTTGGAGAACATTACATTAGCACGCAAATTCTATACCCTGTATAAGCTGTGCGAGGAGCAGCTGACCAAACAGGTGCATTATGATTTTGGATTGAGAAATATATTGTCGGTGCTGCGCACATTGGGCGCGGCGAAGCGCCGGAACTCGAAGGATAGCGAGAGTACGATTGTGATGCGGGTCCTGCGCGACATGAATCTCTCCAAGCTGATAGACGACGATGAGCCACTGTTCATTTCGCTGGTGTCGGACTTGTTTCCCAATCAGGTGAGCTTCTATTTTCCAATCCTGCCTTAAATGAATATTCATGTCTGATCTAATTCTGTAGACTCTCGAAAAGACCAACTACCCTGAGTTGGAGGCGGCTATACTTCAGCAAACGGAAGAGGCCAGCCTGGTCTACCATCCTCCATGGGTTCTCAAGCTCATACAGCTCTACGAGACGCAGAATGTGCGGCACGGCATCATGACCCTGGGTCCGAGTGGTGCGGGCAAAAGCACCTGCATCCACACCCTTATGAAGGCGATGACACAAATGGGCGATAATCATCGCGAGATGCGCATGAATCCGAAGGCCATAACGGCGGCCCAGATGTTTGGACGCCTCGATGTGGCCACCAACGACTGGACCGATGGCATCTTCTCGGCGCTGTGGCGCAAGACATTGAAGCTGAAAGCGGGCGAGCATGTCTGGCTGGTGCTGGACGGTCCCGTGGACAGCATTTGGATAGAGAACTTAAATTCCGTGCTGGACGATAACAAGACCCTGACATTGGCCAACGGCGATCGGCTGACAATGGCGCCCACAGTGAAAATCATCTTTGAGCCGCATAACATAGACAATGCCTCGCCGGCAACGGTATCCCGCAATGGCATGGTCTACATGAGCTCCTCCGGCTTGGACTCCCGACCGAGTAAGACCCTTCTAGCCACAGTCTATTTTTATACTCGTTCTCGAAGTGAAAACTGTATATTGATTTTGTGCAGTGTCCGACTTTGTTGTCCATCCGTCTGTCCAAACTTGGAATGTAAGCTCATATATACCCGCATCAGATAACCTTACATATTTGGGGCATATTTATTTCCGCCAGTTTTAATCCTATTTCAAATTTGGTAGTCCCTATGGCAAACGTTGATATATTTGCTATATATTTGAAATTGAGACCTCCTCTAGATGATGTAATTAGTTACCCTATAAATATCGAAATAATTAAGACCTCATTGACTGATTCGAGATTTAAAGAAACGATCATTTATCCCGCAGTTGTTCAGGCTTGGTTGAAGAATCGGGCGCCTGGTGAGAAGTCCACGTTTTCCCATCTCTTCGAGCAGACCTTTGTCGAGGTCTACAATTGGGGTGCGCAGAATGTGAAGCTACAGATGCCAGTGCTGCAGTGCAACATTGTGCAGCAGATGCTATTTATTTTGGAGGGTCTGATACCCTCGAAAAAGGACGATGAGCAGGCTGTGAGCTTGTCCAGCAAGGAGAGTCAAGATGGTAAGTCTGTTTCTGTTCACGATCTAATCCATAGCAGCTATATATACCCATCCAAAAAATTCAACCATCAGCGGCCAAGCATCAAAAACATATCGAAGAAGCGCGACGGCAATCGATTGGCAGTCAGATTGTCGGTAAAGTATTCTATTATCCGTAATACCTAATAGAGCGTAAAGCGTAAAATTGTTTTCGTAGTGATAACTTTCTAAAACAAAGAACCTTCAACTAACTCTGTACTAAAAAAAAACTGCTTCTGTGTGTTTGTGTTGAGCTGAGGGCGTAAGAAGTCCTAACAATAAACCCAAGTAATCCCACTAATTGCACACTCATAACTTATCCATGTGTAGCGCTTTTGTTTGGGAAAGAACTCAGGTTTTGTCTTAAAATCAAATTCTGAACTAATTAATTATTAATGATAATTATGTCCTGAAAATTTCATAGCAATCATCTTTTAATTAGTTTTGAGAAAGTTTTGATGCAAATTCTGTTCTCTTTCCCATTTTGTGTGCGTCCAATTGTAGTTTCTATGTAAACCTGTGTCTCTGTCCTCCACTAACCCCTCATAGACCCCCTAGTTGTGTGTTGTTTCTCGTCTATATTTGTGCTAAAATTGTGTGTCTGAATTTTAAGATTTTGTATGGCTTTAACAATTTGCGAGTTTTACCAACCTTGACAGACGATCAGCCTGATGAGAGCGCCGTGGAGGAGAAGGAGGATATGTGTACGCCGGAGCACCTGCATCGCTTGTATGTGTTCGCGCTGGCCTGGGGTCTGGGCGGTTATCTCTCAACTAGCGATCGCGTTAAAATGAATCTGTTTGTCAAGGAATCGTTTCCGCAGTTGGACTACCCGAAGGGTAGTGTCCATGAGAATACAATATTTGACTTTTTCGTTTCTCCAACGGGCGTGTGGCAGTCATGGAAGACGCTAGTCACACCCTACATGTATCCGGAGCTTTCCACACCGGACTATTTAAGCATTCTGGTGCCCATTGTGGATAATGTGCGTATCGACTATCTGATCGGCACCATTGCCAATCAGGAGCGCGCCGTGATGGTCATCGGCGAACAGGGCACCGGCAAGACCGTCATCATGAAAAACTTTATGAAGAAAATGAACGTTGAGACCTACATGGGCAGGTCATTCAATTTCTCATCGGCCACCAGCCCGTATCAATTTCAGCGCACAATCGAGAGCTATGTGGAGAAGCGCGTTGGTGTCACATTCGGACCACCCGGTGGTCGGAAGCTGATCGTATTTATTGATGACATCAATTTGCCCGAGATCAATGAGTGGGGCGATCAGATAACCAATGAGATTGTGCGTCAGTCGATGGACATGAAGGGCTTCTATAGCCTGGAGAAACCGGGCGATTTTACCACCATTGTGGATGTACAATATGTGGCGGCCATGGGTCTGCCGGGCGGTGGACGCAATGATGTCCCATCTCGCCTGAAGCGACAGTTTTGCGTATTCAATTGCAATATACCCGACAACGATTCCATCGATAAGATCTTCCGCGTTATCGGTGAGGGTCATTACAATGCCAAGCGCGGTTTTGTGCCCGAGGTTCGCAGTCTGGTCAAGAAATTGATCCTGGTGACACGACATCTGTGGCAGCGCACACGCGAGAAACTATTGCCTACGCCGGCCAAATTCCACTACGTGTTCAGTCTGCGCGATCTGTCGCGCATCTGGCAGGGCATGGTTGGCACCTTATCCACAGTGATCACCGCGGAGGGCGTGCTCATGTCATTGTGGAAGCATGAGTGTACGCGTGTGTTTGCCGATCGTTTTACCACATTCCAGGATAAGGAATGGTTCGGCTCAGAGTTGGCGGCGCTAGTGCGCGAGGAGCTGGGCGAGTCCCATTCCCAAATGATCATACCGAATCCGGTATTTGTGGACTTCATGCGGGACGCCCCCGAGCCCACCGGCGAGGAGGGCGAGGACACTGATATGGAACTGCCCAAGGTGTACGAACCGGTGAACTCTCATAACTCGTATGAAGCGCTACGCGAGCGTCTCGTTATGTTCCTCGCCCAATTCAATGAGATGGTGCGAGGCTCCGGAATGGATTTGGTTTTCTTCCCCGATGCAATGCTGCATTTGGTGAAGATCTCCCGCATCATTCGGCATCCGAGAGGCAACGTCATGCTGGTCGGGGTCGGAGGTTCTGGAAAACAGTCGCTAACGAAATTGGCATCGTTCATTGCCGGCTACAAGACATTCCAAATTGCGTTGACGCGTTCGTACAATGTGGCCAACTTTTTAGAGGACCTAAAGCTGCTCTATCGCACCTGCGGCGTCCAGGGCAAGGGCACAACCTTTCTCTTCACCGACATGGATATCAAGGAGGAAGGTTTCCTCGAGTATCTCAATAATATACTCTCGAGCGGCGTCATCTCCAATTTGTTCTCGCGCGATGAGCAGGCCGAAATCGTGCAGGAATTGACGCCGGTCATGAAACGCGAGAATCAACGCAAAACAGCGACCCCGGAAAGTGTGATGGAGTTCTTTTTGGCGCGCACCTGCACCAATTTGCATGTGGCATTTTGTTTCTCGCCGGTTGGCGAGACATTCCGCTCGCGGGTGCAGCGCTTTCCGGCCTTGGTCTCCGGCTGCACCATCGATTGGCTGCATCCGTGGCCCAAGGACGCTTTGGTCTCGGTTGCCAGACACTTTCTCAGCCACTTCGAGATTGAGTGTACACCGGCCGTTAAGGATGAGCTGGTTAATGCGCTCGGCTCCATTCAGGACATTGTCGCGGAAACCTCGCATGAATATTTCCAGCGTTTCCGTCGCGCCACTCACGTGACACCCAAGTCTTATCTGAACTTCATTGCCGGCTACAAAAACATTTACCAGCTCAAGCAGCAAGAGCTGCGCGATGGTGTGGAGAAGATGGATACGGGTTTGGAGAAACTGAAAGAGGCCTCCGCCTCGGTTGAGATTCTAAAAAAAGATCTGGTCGTTATGGAGGAAGAGCTTGTCGAAGCCTCCAAAAACGCCGAGTCTGTGCTAGTTGAGGTCACCGAGCGTGCAATGCAAGCGGAAATTGTCAAAAATCAGGTGCTCATTGTCAAGGACAAGGCTGAGGCCTTGGTTGCCTGCATAGCGAATGAGAAGGCACTGGCCGAGGAGAAACTGGAGGCGGCCAAGCCCGCTCTAGAGGAGGCTGAGAATGCGCTCAACACCATCAAGCCCGCTCACATAGCCACGGTGCGTAAGTTAGGTCGACCACCGCATCTGATCATGCGCATCATGGACTGCGTGCTCATCCTGTTCAAACGTAAGCTGCATCCCTGCATACCCGACTCGGGCACACCGTGCCCCAAACCCTCCTGGCAGGAGTCGCTCAAGGTCAGTGGCAGTTTGCTGTGTAAACGAAACTCTACTTCAGAGAATTTTCTGATTTTTACCAGATGATGGCCAGCGCCACATTCCTGCTGCAGCTGCAGAACTATCCGAAGGACACGATCAACGATGAGATGATCGATCTGTTGCAGCCCTACTTTCGCATGGAGGACTACAACATGGACATGGCGCGACGCGTGTGCGGCGATGTGGCGGGTCTGCTCTCCTGGACCAAGGCGATGGGCTTCTTTCACAGCGTCAACAAGGAGGTGCTGCCGCTAAAGGCAAATCTTACGCTGCAGGAGGCGCGTCTCAAGGTAAGTCGCGTAACGGGTGATTGAGAACAGCTAAACTCCCTAACTATTCGTCGCCGTCAGCTTGCCATGGACGATCTGGCGGGGGCCGAGGAGCAGCTGCGCGAGCGCGAGGAAGCTCTGCAGGCGGTCAAGGATCAGTACGATAAGGCTGTGGGCGAAAAGCAGCGACTGATGGATGCGGCCAATGTCTGTTTGCGCAAGATGACGGCCGCCACGGCGCTCATCAATGGCCTGTCGGATGAGAAGCATCGCTGGACCAACCAGAGCAAGGAGTTCAAAATCCAACTGGGCAAACTGGTCGGCGATGTGCTCCTGGCCACAGGGTTTTTATCATACTGCGGCCCCTACAATCAAGAGTTTCGAGCCAACCTCATCAAGACCTGGATGGGCATACTCAAGCAGAAGTGTATACCCTTTACCACGGGACTCAACATCATCAACATGCTGGTGGACTCCTCCACAGTGTCCGAGTGGACACTTCAGGGACTGCCCAACGATGATTTGTCTGTGCAGAATGCGCTCATTGCCACCAAGTCGAGCAGCTATCCGCTGCTGGTGGATCCGCAGACGCAGGGCAAAATATGGATCAAGTGCAAGGAGGACCGCAATGAGCTGCAGATAACCTCCCTGAATCACAAATACTTTCGCACGCATCTGGAGGACTCGTTGTCCCTGGGCCGACCGTTGCTTATTGAGGACGTGGGCATCGACCTGGATCCTGTTATAGACAATGTGCTGGAGAAGAACTTCATCAAGTCGGGCAGCATAGAGAAGGTGTTGGTGGGCGACAAGGAGTGCGATGTTATGCCGGGCTTTATGCTTTACATAACCACCAAGCTGCCCAACCCCGCTTTCAGTCCCGAAGTCAGCGCTAAGACCTCCATCATAGACTTTACGGTGACAATGCGTGGCCTGGAGGATCAGCTGCTGGGACGTGTCATCCTCATGGAGAAATCCGATCTGGAAGCGGAGCGCGTGGCGCTTTTCGAGACGGTTATGCAGAATCAGCGCAACATGAAGGAACTGGAGGCAAATCTTTTGCTGCGCCTGAGCTCCTCCCAGGGCTCTCTGGTGGATGACGAGGCGCTCATCGAGGTGCTCCGCGTGACCAAAACTACCGCCGAGGAGGTCAACCAGAAGCTAAAAATCTCCGAGGTAACCGAACGCAAGATAATGAAGGCACGCGAGGAGTTCCGTGCGGTGGCCAAGCGTGGCTCGATACTCTACTTCCTGATTGTCGAGATGAGCAATGTGAATGCCATGTACCAGAATTCGCTCAAACAGTTTCTGGTCATCTTCAATAACTCCATCACCAAGTCAACCAAGTCGAGCGTCACCGAGGAGCGCATCAACATCATCCTGCGCTATCTGACCTACGAGGTCTACAAGTTTACCAATCGCAGCCTGTACGAGCGCCACAAGCAGCTGTTCACTTTGATGCTGGCCATCAAGATTGATTACCATAATGGCAACATCAGCCACGAGGAGTTCCTGACTTTCATCAAAGGCGGCGCTTCGCTGGATTTGAATGCCGTGGCACCGAAGCCATTCCGCTGGATTTTGGACATTACCTGGCTGAATTTGGTTGAGATTAGCAAGCTGGAGACGTTCTCGACGGTGCTGCAGATTATCGAGCTGAACGAGCGCGACTGGCGGAGTTGGTACGAGTGCGAGAAGCCAGAGAATGAGGAAATACCGTGTGGCTACAATGGGCTGCTGGATAGCTTTCGCAAGCTGTTGCTTATACGCTCCTGGTGTCCGGATCGCACCATATCCCAGGCCAAGAAATATATAGAAGGTATGTCCAGCATCCTCCCCTACTCTCTTAGAGATAGCTTTAAAGTTATATCCTCTCAGAGTCCCTGGGCGCCGAGTATAGTGAGATGCAAATCTTGGACTTGGAGGCCACCTGGGCTGAGTCGGAGCCGCGTACACCTTTCGTCTGCCTGCTGTCCATTGGCTCCGATCCGACCACACAAATTGGCGCGCTAGCCAAAAATAAGGGCATCAGTAAGTGGGTTCCTTACAATAGATTTCAACAATCACAACTCCTCACTCTCCCTCCGGCAGCACTCAAATGCGTTTCCATGGGTCAGGGTCAGGAGTATCATGCACGCAAAATGATCATGGAGTCAATGGCCATCGGCGGCTGGGTCTTGCTTCAGAATGTGCATCTGTCGCTGCCCTTCTGCACGGAGGTCATCGATATGCTGGTGGAGACGGAGCACATCGATGAGACTTTTCGCATGTGGGTCACCACGGAGCCGCACTCCGAGTTTCCCATTGGCCTGCTGCAAATGGCATTGAAGTTTACCAATGAACCGCCACAGGGCATCCGCGCCAGTCTGAAGCGCAGCTATCAGGTGAGCTCTAAAAACCACAATATAAATATGCTCCAACTCATAAGGCTGAACGGTGCGAGTCCAACATTTCAATATTTTCAAATGATTAAATCACGAAAAGTTTTAAGCGAGTTGTCCAATGATCAGACGAATCTAAACCTTAGCCGAAACATACAATAAGTAAGAACCGCGATATACTCGTTCACGTTCTTAATTATAATTGGTATTTTGAAATTGTTTGGGATTTCGTAACTTGTGCGAGGCGGAGGGGGCTAGCTTTAAAAGTGTGGGACATCATTACATTGGCAATTTGCAAAATTAGTGAAATTTTTGTATCCAAAAAATCAAAACATCTTTTTTTAAAAAAAAATCAATTTAGATAAATTTATGGGTGTTTGATGTAGAATACCGTCAGTTTTACATGAACGAAAAACATTTCCGGCCACGACACCAACCTCCCCTTCACGCCCTCATTAACCGCGAAATTTTATATTTCGCACAGTTTTAAAGCTAGGGTCACCAAATTTTAAAAGTAAATAATTGGTCACCGCATTTAAAGATCGGTAAAAAAAATTGCCGGCCCCGACGACCAGCCCCCACCCGCACCCTTCACTCTCCCCCGCCCCCAGCACCACACAAATTGCAAAATACCGAAATTTTTCAAAATAACAATATTTAAGAACGTGAACGAGTATTACGACTGCAACGTTCTTACTTGTTTTGTATTAATTTTTTGTATAATAATTTCTTGAAATATTACTTCTTACTTTTCGTAAAAGCCGACTGTTTGTTTTAGCAGCTAAATCACTTTAATGGTTAAAACGAGTTAGACTTATAACCAATTTTTGCATTGCTTTATACAAATATGAATTTAAAAATTATATGTGCACTTTCTCTCTTTGCAGTCGTTTACACAGGACTTTCTAGATTACACCTCGGCGACCCAGTGGCCCTCCCTTCTGTATACCGTCGCCTTTTTGCACACCATCGTGCAGGAGCGTCGCAAATTCGGGCCACTCGGCTGGAATATACCCTATGAATTCAATCAGGCGGACTTTGCCGCTAGCGTGCAATTCATACAAAATCATTTGGATGAAATGGATCCGAAGAAGGGCGTCTCGTGGCAAACACTTGTCTACATGATTGGCGAGGTGCAGTACGGCGGCCGGGTCACCGACGATTTTGACAAGCGCCTGTTGACCACATTCACCTCGGTGTGGTTCTGCGAGCAGCTCCTGTCGAACGCCTTCGAGTTCTACAAAGGCTACAAGGTGCCCAACACAAAGAGTCTGCAGGGCTTCATCGATTACATCAACAGTCTGCCCGCCTACGACACGCCCGAAGTGTTTGGCCTGCATTCAAATGCTGACATCACGTACCAGATTAACTCGGCCAAAGGTGAGACGAGCCACATGGCGGCTCTTGGTTTCAGTTTCGATTATTTTGCATTTCACGTAATTGAAATTAATGCTCTCTTTGGGTCAATGACCTTGCCAGCTAAAGATTTTATCTTTTTGCGTGGCAACTTACGAAATTTTCTTAAGTTTCGTAGTGTTGCTTTATTTATTTATTTTTAGTTAAGTTGGCGTAGCGTGCTGTTCACTTGATTTGTTTTAAAACCTTATAAGAAGCATTTTCAAAAGCTCAACGGATTAACATATTCTTCCTCCTGAATACTATATTAACCATGTCCGCGTTCCTGATGTCACCTAGAGCTTAAAACTATTAAGGTTGTTGTAGATTTTATCGATAGTACAATAACGGTATGAGGTATCGATCTTTTGAAACAAACTTGATCTGCGTTAGCCATGGACGGGTCTATATTCGAAATTGTGGGTAAATTGTGGGTTTCCTGTAAATTATTGGATAAATAGGATGGTTTTACTTGCTGGAATCAAAGTAAATAAATGAATACACCGCTTAGAAAATGTCACTATATTAGGCAAAAAAAGTGTTTAAATGAAATCACTTTCGTATGTCTCCATCTCTTGGATGGAGCTATGAGAATATAAAATTGAGCTTCAGTCAACTTGAAAGTATTTTAACTCAGTATACTACTTTTACATAACACAAACAGTAACTATTTACTCATATTCAATTGCTCCTAAGACAATTACAATAAATACAACTAGAGCACTTACCACGCAAAGATGCTAAAGAAACAAGATGCAAAACCACGCCGGACCCACAGCGTATCAATTCAGCGCCTGGACTTCGATCAATCCAACTTGGCTGCCGCACGTGTAGAAATGAGACAGCGGTATTATGGCGTTACTAAGAGCTGTCATCCGACGGGCACACCGCTTGCAAACAAACGATGTGTACTTGATACATTGAAACTAGTAGAAAAGCTGCAAGATGTTCAAATGTCTGCAGATTCTCCGGCTTCTTCAGATGCGAGTATGAGCAAATTACAAAAAAAAGAAATGTCGTTTGAGATAAAAAGAAAGTTATTCCATACGGGCGAATTTACCATAACACGTGGAAAAAAGACAAGTGAGATGTATCATCCGGATATTAGATATAATCTACCAGAGCAGTCCTCAAACAGTTCGCATGCAGAGGAATGAAAAAAATAGAGGACTTCAGTCGTTTTAAAAATATCGAGAAAAACAACTTTTAATAGAACTTCTTCTCATGAAATAAAGAAAAACATTAGCACATATTTGGCATATTACAGTTCATTAGTAATAATAATTCATCAACAAAGTACACGAATCAGATAACGTTGTCAATATTGATTCAAATTTGGGGTCTGTCGCTTACATAGTCTTTGAAAATAGCTTAAAAACTTTGTGGTTGTTGTAGATTCTAAATGATTGAAGAAAAACGGTAAGAGTTATCGATTTTTATACTTGTTCACGAAGTGAAGAGAATATTGGTTTTGTGCAATGTCCGTCTTGCTACCCGTCCGTCCGGTCGTCCGTCTTTCCGTGTGTCCGTCTGAAGGCATTTTTTTTGCCGCTATTAAAGCTAAAGACTTGACATTTTGGATATATACCCACGTCAGATAAAGTGTTAAGGATTTTGGGTTGCGCCCACGGGGGGCGTGGCAAATCGATAACACGTAAAATCGAAAACAACAATTTTATAGCTAGAATCGCCATACTTGGTATGTAGATATCTGGTAACCTCCCAAAAGAGTGCGACTTATACCGGCCACGCCCTATAGAACGCCCCCCAGCGCCCTTAAATATCTAATATAGCCATATCCCCCACGGTCTTTGAGCTAGATTTACAAAATTTTGTGTATACATTGCAGGAATGCTCGTCCACATATCAGATAATATTGTGGCCACGCCCCTACAATGACGAAAACCGATATACCTGAAATTTTGAATCGATAAGTGTGGCAAAATATACTATTTGGAACATGTATTTTATGTCTCCCTCTTTGAATTAATAATTGAGCTCAAGTCAAGTAGTTCAGCTTGAAAGTATTTTAAGTCAGTGTAACATTTACGAAATCAAAATACAAACAGTAAAACTCAGCTGCTTTTAAGACAATTATAATAACAAGAACTAGAAAATTTACAAAATACATGCAAATATGCTAAAGAAAATAGATGGAAAACCACACGCGAAGCGCAACGTACCAAATCAGCGCCTGAATTTCGATCAATCCAACTTGGCTGCCACACGTGTAGACATGAATCGACGGGAATATGGCTTTATTAAGTGCACCACTGAGCAGGGCACACCGTTTCCAAAGAAAAGATACGAACTTAATGCATATGAACTAATAAATAAGCTGGACAGTATTACTAAACCTGTAGATACTGCTTCTAGTTCGACTACGGCGTTTTCCGATTCGAGTGTGAGCAATTTACCAAAAGGTGAAATGTCGTTTGAGATGAAACGAAAGCTATTTCATATGGGTGAATTTACTATAACACGTGGAAAAAGGACAAGTGATATGCTTCATCCGAATATAAGTTATACTCAACCCAGGCAGTCCTCAGCCGATGCACAAGCGGAGGCATTGAACAAATTGAAGGACTTCTGTCTTGCTAGGAATATCAAGATGACCACGGACTTCCTGCACTAGATTGTGCAGCAATTTCGCAAATGTTCTGCATATTATATTTCATTAAAAAACTCGAACTAAAGAGCCCGAATCAGATAACGTTGTTAATACTGATTCAAATTTGGGATCTGTAGCTGTTATTGTCTTCAAAATTAGCCTAAAACTGTGTGGTTGCTTTATCTTAACGATTGTAGAAAAATCGGGGGGAGATATCATTTTTTATATCTGTGCGTGTAATACAAAATGTTGATACATAATCGGACGCTCTGAAGGATGTATATATGTAATGATAAGCATATGACTAATTGGGCACACTTACTCAGAACACTCACAAACAAACAGGCGTATTGATAAGTCGAGCATGCAACATATATTAATACCTGTTATTTACACCTCTAGCATATTAATTAGCCGCATGCCTGCCACATTTCCTTTCTGTGACGTCAGCGCGTGCAGCAAGCCAGGCAATAAATTAAAAATACTCTTGCTTTAATATACAATTCGCAGTTCCCAACGGCGTGTCCTTGTGTGTGTTTCTGTTTTTTAGTATTGCATTGTGTGAAACCAATAAACAAATTGTACACATTTTAGTTGTGGTATTTGTGGCCTGTGCTATTTCTGTGCACAATTGGTAAATGCAATTAATGCATTTGCATAGGCGACAAACGGGCGACAAAATGTGTTTATTGTTTGTATACACTGTACGCAACGTGGAAATGGGTATATGGGTTGGTTTTTGTAATATTGATTTAGCTGTCCGTTTTGACTAAGTGTTGTTGCTCCTGCTTGCAGGCATACTGGATACCATTCTGAGTGTGCAGCCCAAGGAGGGGGGCGGCGGCGGCGGCGAGACCCGGGAGAGCATCGTCTATCAGCTGGCTGAGGATATGCTGCGCAAGCTGCCGGCCCAGTACAATGCATACGAGGTGCGTGAGAATTTGACACGCATGGGCATCCTGCTGCCCATGAACATCTTTCTCAGGTGAGCCGTGTGAATGCCGGCGGATGGGGTGGGCTGTGATTAACATGTTTGGATTCTTTTTTAGGCAGGAAATCGATCGCATGCAACGCGTCATCAAACGCGTCCACACCTGCCTCTGCGATCTGAAGCTGGCCATCGATGGCACCATTGTGATGAGTCCGGCGCTGAAGGAGTCCTTGGATGCTATGTACGATGCCCGCATACCGGAGACCTGGATGAAGGTGCGTATGTGCGTGTGTATGTGTATGTGTATGTGTGTGTCTGTAAGTATATGAAATTATAGCTCCATTTTACGCACTAGCATTTTGGTTTAGCTTTAAGTGTGTATACTCCGGCCGTGGGCACATTTTATGGTCTCTCAGGTGCTGGGCAGCCGGGATTTGGTTTATGTACAGAAAGAAACGTGGCCCAAAGTAATCTCAACGTGCGTGGGCTTCCGCGTGTTTTTTATTGTCTCACGAGATTTTTATCGTTGCTCATACAAATTTTGCTCTCCCTTAAAAAACTGGGCGCGGAGCTGACCAAACAAATAACAACTAAAATTATTGATCGACTATGCAATGCTCTGTTTATGGTTTGAAATGCGCTGAAAATAGCCTAAAGGATACCTTTTGTTATGATATTAGTGGCTCCCAAACGGTAAGATACAAATTTAATGGGGGAAGCAAAGTGGAGAACAGAAAAGCGGACACTGCCGGTAAACAATATACCCATTTCATTATATAAACAGTGTATAGAAAGTATATCCAATATACATATGAGTAAAAAGAAGATCAACAGCTTCTGCACGCAAGGATATGGATATTGCTTGGGCCACTGAACACTTTTTGGCCCGTTCTCAATTGCCGCTTATAAAAATTTGATTGATTTTGCGTTGGGTTTTTTGTCTGTGTGCAGTTGAAGAGGGTGGTGGAGTATTTTATTTATGCGTGTAAACGTTCAACGCCTCGCCGTATCTTCTTTAATTGACACTCGTAAGAGAAAGACAGACGAAAAATGGGTTTCTTTTTTGTAATTTTTTATTTTTAGGGTAGTTTTTTTTTTTGCTCTTCGGGTTGGTTAATAACTGCCAACTCAAATTATGGGGTTCATCCAGATCAAAGAAAATAAATGGAGCAAATTGTGCATGATAATAATTAAAGACAATTACCAAAATTGGTTGTTGGATTTTGTTAGCCGAAATTGTGGGCAAATTAGTGGGAAATCGCTTGTGGATTTTTAGATAAATTGGTTGGTTTTTAAAATCGAATTAATAAATATAAGTAAGAGTTAGAATCAAAGTAAATTTGTGGGCTTATGTTGGGCTCAAAAAAATACACTGAATTTTTTGAATAGCTTTGAAAAATTAATATTGAGCTCCAGTCATGTCGTTCAAGTATTTTACATCAGTTGAGCACTTACGCACACACAATACATACGTGCAATACAGACAAACAATACAGACAAACAATACTCACAGAAATATACAAAATACTAATAAAAGAATATTTTTTTTTTTAAGTTTTACAACTTGCACATTTATATAACTTTTGGTAAATTACTCAAACACAAGATCCAATTACTCTTCACATAATTTTAAAAGAGCATTTGCCACGCAAAAATGCTAAGGAAATCAGGAAAACAACGCGACCGATCAATTCAGCGCCTGATTTTCACGAAATCTGAAGTAGATCACCAACGTTACACATTTAGTGAACGGCAATATGGCATTCAGAAGGCCACAAATACAAGTACACCGCACCCAAAGAAGCATGGATATCTTGATCCGAACCGACTATGGTCTCAGCTGGCCAATATTACACATGATGATTCGGCATCGTCGTCTTTAGAATCGAGTGAAATCAACTTACAAAACAAAAAAACCAATGCTTCCATTTCCAAAGATGAAATGTCGTTTGAGATGAAACGTAAGTTATTCGATATGGGCGAATTTACAATAACACGTGGAAAAAAGACAAGTGAAATGCATCATCCGGATAAGAGTTATTCTCTACCAAAGGAGTCCATACAAGATAAGGATGCCGCGGCATTTCGTGAAATGGAGGACTTCTGTCATGCTATCAATTTTAAGATAAGCAAGGGCTACCAATAGATTGTGAAATTTAGCCAATGCTCTACATATTTTGTTACATTAATAAACTCGAAGCAATAAACTATACGAATCTATTTGCCTTTGCGCTCGGATATCGTTGTTCATCAATGTCGTTTGCATTTTTCAGATATCCTGGGAGTCCACTACGCTTGGATTTTGGTATACTGAGCTGTTGGAGCGCAATGCACAATTTCGTACTTGGATATCCACGGATCGGCCAAAGGTAGTCCCCTATTTAACCAATCACCCCCCGCCTGTCAGTCTGCGCTTTACGCGTTACATAAACTTGACGAAACAAACTTAAAGCAGACTTGCTAATTGTTTAATATGTTTTGTTTACCTTTCCTTTCAACTCCATTCTTCTTTTGAAATTGTCTACGGAAACGAACAAAACAAAACGAAACAAAATAAAAAGGTATTTTGGATGACGGGTTTCTTTAATCCACAAGGATTTCTGACGGCCATGCGACAAGTAAGTAGAAAAATATAAATGAAGAACCTGTTTTCATTTGTTTACGCTTTGCTGTAGTTTGTTATGACAACGGTTTTTAAATGGAGCAAATATAACAATGAGTTACATTAAAGATGGATAATAAGCTATCCCCAGTTGTAAAAACACTCCTGTCAATAATTACTGCTTACATAACACGTTCTCCACTCCATAGGGAAATGATTAGCATTTCATTTAAAACATGTGGTATTATTCTAGTCGGGATCACCTGACTAGCAGATACCCTGAACGCTGTATTTAACACATGCACACGTACTCTCGGCACTTAATGTGTATTGAAGTGGTTAAAAAAAGTTTAAAGCTTAAAAAGGAAAATTCCATACCTGTGCTCGAACCACTGCTTCTTCAGCTTCATATGCACAACTGCATGATAATTCATATAATTTATATTTATTGAAATGGCATCTAAAAAATTAATGAAAAAAACTAAAAAATTTTATAGAAAAAAAATATCTGTTTATATATTCTTATTTCAAATGTCTTAGTGTCTTGATTATTGTCCTAAAATATTTATATATCACATAGTTTAAATTATTTACTTACCTGAAAATGAAGTTATCAAATTTTCGTTTATATCTAGAAAAATGCATCTGTTTTTCTAAATCGTGGGTTCAATAAAAGAGACCTTTAGTATATTATGTGAAAAACAACAACGTGGTAATTGTTGTGTAAATAACAACATTTTCATTGCTATTATATTTAAAAAAAATCAAATTATTTTCTCTTAACCATTTATTGACATATAATATGCTTCTATTTGTTCGCACTTTTGTACAATTCTTTTCTTTCCTTGGGACTGGCTTCCTCTACAACACTTGAATCAATTTATTGTACTTGTACCTGCTGCTGTTGCTACTTTGGCGTTGCGTATACGTCGGGTGTGCCACTGGAATTGTTAGGAGGTAACACGAGCGCACAAAGGCTGGGCACTCGACTCGGTTGTGCTGCAGAATCAAATAACGCGCTACAATAAAGAGGACATAACCGAGTATCCTACAGAGGGTGTATACGTGCACGGACTATTTCTAGAAGGTAGGTATTACTGTACTGATTCCCATCCTATGGCACTTCGCACTTAAATGCCAAACCGCTGTTTAAAGTTAGTTAGGATGGCATTTCTATTTGTATATATGTATATGTCATATTCGTATTTGCTTTTCAATGACAGCTTCTTCCTCCATTCCTTGGTCCTGGGTTCATACCCTTTGGTTGACCGAACAAATTGGTGCTGGATTGTTTGTGCGGTTTCTTTGGTTTTATTTATTTTATTTTTACTTTTGCCAGGCTTCAACCGGTGTGTGATAATGCGAATGTTCAAGGCATAATTTGAGTGGCCTGTGCTACTTCTGCAGATCTTTGTTGTGGTCAGCTGCTGATTAGCTGGGAGCAGGGTAGTTGTTAAAAGCTGTGAGTGTTCCATTTCTGCATTTTTGTCACATGTTTGTCATATATATTCTTTTTAAATGGGTATAAAAACTTTTTTATAATGTTCGTTTCATTTTTGTGGCTTGCCCCTCACTTTGTACAATGTACTTATTTCATTTTCTATAAATTAACATTGTATGGCAGAAATATTTCTTAAACATTTTTAAATTATAAATCTAACAAGTTTTAATTAAGTAAGAATTAAAATTGACAATTTTGACATAATTCAATTTTTATTTGTTTTTTTATATAAGTTAATTGTGATGCAAAATCGAACGTTATTTTAGAAGAACTAGAACTACTTTCTCAAACAACAATTTTTTTATAGTACAGAGTATTTGGCAGTAGTCATTCGCTTTTAGTCATAGTTCATGTATTTCTTATGGATTTTCTCAGGTGTTTCAACGAGCCATTCAAAACTTCTAAAGTATGCATTCAATGGATCAATCTATACAATAGCCAAAAAGAAGTAAACTTTCAATGTTATTTCTGAATGGGCTAAAAGTGCCAAGTGCTCTAACGGTGATTACGTGACCTAATAAGCCAAAATTGCATATGGTAATAAAAAGTGAACGCATTCAAACCTGACTTAACAAACTTGGCACTTGAATAAATCCAAGTGCAATGCCCAAATACGTGTTCACAATTGTCAGAATTGGGCAAATTAAATTACACATAAGGCGCGTGGTGCACCTACGTGGTTCAAGGTTGTGGCTTAAATGTCAGATGGTTTTGTTTAAATATGAAAAAAATTTACATTTTTTTCAATGGAAGCCCAAATATAAATTTTGGAAACTTTTTAAAGGCAGCCATATTTAATAAAAAAATTTTTTAAAACTACATTTTTTATAAAAAAAAAGGTATTCAAAAAACCGCTTAATTATTAACAAAGTTAAGCCTAAAAGTTGTAAAAGTAAAATTAAATTTATTATATTTATGGTTCCTAGCTGCAATTTAAATCTAAATGCAATATATATATTAAAGCCAACGTGTTTAGCTATGTACACACATGCGTGGTGTACAGAAAACTTGGCTATCGCCTAAGCTCATCAGCCCGTTTTAGGTGCGGGCAGTTGAATGTGGGCTTCTGTTTGTGGTTGTCTATTAAAACACGACAATTTGGCCCCAAGCTAATAAAGATTTTGGGTAGTATATACAGAAAAAGAAACCTGCGTGGGCCAAAACACTCATTCCCCGGACGTTGGCCAACTTTACGAGGGCAAGTTATTAACATAGGCACAATTAAGTTGGGTGTAAGAATATCTTGGCTTTAAATTTTGCTACTTTTGTGACTTTTATTGCAGGCGCCTCGCTGGACCGACGCAGCGGCAAACTGATAGAGTCCAAAATGAAGGTGCTGTATGAGCAAATGCCGGTTATATATATTTATGCCATTAACACGACTGCCGGCAAGGATCCCAAGCTATATGAGTGCCCAATTTATCGGAAGCCACAGCGCACCGACCTCAAGTACGTGGGCTCCATTGATTTCGAGACCGATTTCAATCCCAAACATTGGACACTGCGCGGCGTTGCGCTGCTCTGTGACATCAAATGAATACTGAGAGCCACAACACAAAGCGAACAAATAAAAGACAACCACCACCCACAAAAAGAATACGCCACACACCGCACCGCCGCAACGCCGCACCTCGCAGCCGTCAGTTATTGTCCCTGTCATTGTTTGCTCTGCTGTCAACTGTTTTTGGTACGTGCTTTGTACTCGCAATGGTACTGTGATAATTATCGTTTCCGTCCTATGCTATAGGCCCTATGTTCGGCTGTCTGTTAAGCGTCTCGTGTAATGCGTCAGAGATACAAATATATTAATTATGCCCTCGAGCTATTCAAGTGGCGACCCCAAGGGTGCATCCATCGTACACGATAATTAGCTGTTGGCCCTTGTCTAGAATTACTCTTAAGTGGTTTTTGGGGCACAATCTACACTTAAAAAAAAGTTTTCGTTTAAGTAGCAAATTAATTTAAGCTTATTATTATTTGGGTATTGGAAGTCTCTTTAAAAAACAGTATGTTAAGAATAAAAACTAGTCAGAAAGGAAAACAAAAATTGGTATATTTAAAAGTGTTATAAAAGTTTATTAAATAAATTATAATAAATAAATAAATAAATATGTTATATCCTATATTATGTTGTGTTTCTTAAAGCCCAGACCGTTAAAAAAAAACCAGCGCTTCTGAATTGAATGCCATTTCAATATTTTGAATTTTTTATTCATTGGTTTTGTTAAAATAAATACATACATATACATATACGATTATATTCCATGTAATATATATGCATATAATTTTGAATTTCAATTATTTTGTTTTTGTTTAACTTCATTTGATTCAGCTTTATTTATGAGAAGATTTTGTATTTACATATAGAAAATTAAATTTGTTCTTTTTTTTTTAAATTAATTTTTCATTGCATAAAATTCATTAATTTACATAAGTTTTTGTGAGTGTGTTTGTTTAAGTTTGTAGTAAAATCGACTCGATCCATTTTTTTAACACATAGCTTGTATATAGTTTAAATATAATTATAGTATGTAGTTTAATTGAGTTTGAGTCTGGACATGCATAAAATATGTTAAGTTAGTTTTAGATTAGGATTAAGTAGTTCATCTACATTAAAATCGTTAGTAGAATTTTTATGATTTGCAATCATTTTGTGTCACTTTTAATTTGTTTTTTACTCTTCAGATATGCTGATAAAAATATAAAAATATGCTCTCGATTTCTCAAGATTCAGTTATATTAAGATTGGAGACTAAAAAATTAACTGTTTGAGATCTGCATTGTCCTAAAAAACATAAAATAATATTTTGAAAAATTGTTTTTATGGGTCATTTCTTATTGATAAAAAATTCAGTAATTAAAACAACAAAACAATTTACCTTTAAACGTATTAAACAAAAACTTTTTATATAAAAAAAAAATTCCGCCCGCGGATTATTTTTAGCTGTTTTATATTTAAATGAAGTTTACCAAAAGTCAGCAGTAAAAATTTAAATAAAAAAGTAAGCAAATAATTAGAAATAGAAGCACGTGCAACATGCATATTGCACTTTATAATAACTATTTATAAACTACGCGTTGTTTTCAATTTTTTCGATCTTTTATTAATCAACATTGTTAATGCTATTAAACAAAGTCATATACATTTATATTAAATATATTTATTTATTTATTTTTTTTTGTATTTTTTTTTGTAGTATATATATATATTTTTTTAACTTTTTGCTAGTCAATAAATACATTAGTTTATTTCGTTTGTTTGTTTTTTTTTTTGAGTATATTTACGTAGCACGGATTTAAGGGAACATTCGTTTCGTGTTTTCTTTTTATTTAGATTCGTATATTCAAGAGCATCTGAGAAAGAGGTAGCATGAATCGTTACATAAACCATTAGTTACAAATACAAATACGAAATTCAAACAGGTGAGTGCGCGAGTGAGCTTTTTGAGTGCATTTAGCCGCAGGTCGTTTAGAAGTGGGGGAGGTTGTTGTATTTTTTATTGGAGGGTTGCACACACAATATGCCCGCCTTTTAGCCAGCCAATAGGAACCGTCAATTTAGCAACTACTAACATCTATTTAATATCTAAAACTGCTGCGCTGTCTGCTGCTGTGTATCTGTATCTCTGTGTTTTTTTGTGTGTGTATCTGTATCTGTATCTTTATCTTTATCATTTGCTTCTGTTATTTAATTAGCAAAGTGCGGATTTTTGTGCACGCGATAGATGAGACGCCAGGGCAGCCGCCCATTTGCGTTGTCTGCTTCGAGGCTGTTCTCCATCTCTTCCGGCTGCTCTCCGGCCCAGTTCAAGTTAAGCTCATCCAGCACATCGTTCGGGTCCTCTCCATCCTCATCATTGTCGATCTCATCGGCATCGCCTGTTGCGCTTTTGCCAATTGGCAGCGTTTTGCGATTGCCATTTTCATGATTTGTTTCGTTAGCAATTTCATTTCCGTTTGGCTGCTGATGTTTGGCCACGCCCCCGACTCCGACACCGACCGCGCTTACCCTGAGGGCGCCGGCGTTGAGGGATTTGTTGTCATCGTCGAGCAGCTGCTGTCTTGAGTGTGTTGTCGGTCGCCGTAGAAAATCAAAAAAGCGTGATGAGCTGGAGGCAGCCGGGGAGCCAGTGCCGGAACCTGAACCGGACTGCGGCCAGCCGTAGCCCCAGAGTTGGCTTGGGAAATGCTGCTGCTGCAGTTGCTCGCGTCGCAACTGCTCCCGCACTGCCGCCTGCTGTCGGTCCATTTGCTGCTGCTGCTGCTGCTGCTCGTACCGACCATTTCCCCAAGTCACCGGCTCTAGGAATACACGTTTACCCACGTTCTTCAGTATGGCGCGATTCAATTCCACCTGTGCGTCGGTAAGGTAAAAAAAAAGAAACGGTTGACATTAAAGGAAATGAGTGCATGAAATGCTTCGAGTATTTCAGGGCGTCTGGCACATTCCGCAGCAGAATTCCCCGGAGATGCCCCGCCCCCCTATGTTTACTTGCAATATGGCATTAATATTTAATTTTCTCACTAACAACTTGTTTTATGATCCAATTAAACATATTTTTAATTGAATTTTTAACTTTTAGTTAGTTTTGAATTGGGTCCCTGGTTGGCTATTTTGTCATTCCATTAATGTTGCAAAAACGAAATATATATTTCTGCTATTTTGTAGGCATTTCTGGTAAATTCTAGTTGAAATTTATGTTTCCTTTAGGTTTTCTTAAAGAACAGCCGAAAGTATACTATAAAATATTTTTTGTAAAAATCACCTGAAAAGTATGCTACAATATTTGAATCGGCTTTGAGGTAGCACAATAAATATTTATCAAGCTCAACGAAATATTTGTGTCTCTAGCTTTCTAATTTGTGAAATATATAAAAAAAACTAGTGTGATATATCGGTAAATATCGATTTTATCTGGTTAACTTTCTTTAATTTCAATAAATTTATACAGAATTTGTTCAAATATTTTAACAGTACATTTTTATACCACTATTTTAAAAATACTTTTTGTCATTAATTAAAATTATTTTGGCATTTTTAATTTTTTTACGTTTTGTTACTTATTTAGACGCATTTGAAAAATATTATTTTCTGTCTGCGACCATTTAATTAATTTTATATCAATATCAATATTATTATCAGCAAGCTATGCACCCTAAGAAATTGGAATACCCCATAAAGTCACCCTAGGTATGATCTATGCGAAATTTTGCCACTTGAAGAACTGCAGCACTTTAATTTCGTGCAAACAAAAATAATTTTGAGTCACTTTTTGGGATATTCCCTGTAAGTCTGGTCTAGATAAGATAAATAACGATTCATTTTCGCATGCTTGGAAATTCTGGTAATGACCTGCTGAAATGATTTACCTATAAAAGCTGGCAAATAAGCCAAATACTCCATCAGTTAACATACAATCACAACAATGAAAGTTATAGCAATTGCAGTACTGGCTGTTGGCCTTTTGGCGGTGCTGGTGGCAGCGAAGCCACAACGACTTAACCACCATGGTGAAGTTGATCAGAAACGGGACCCACTTAAATCTGGCGAGGATCGCCGGCCCGAGGGACCACCAAGCGGTGAGGATAGTGACGAGAATTCCCAAGGTGAGTGATTTATTTTATTCTAAAACAGTTTCGTTGTAAAGTCTGACATTATTTTTAGAGCGCCCAGGCAAGCGGCCTGGCCAGGGACAGCGTCCTCCCCAGAATCAAGAACAGCGTCCGCCACATGGAGACGACAATGAGCACCGTCCACCACACGGACAGCGTCCACCACATGGTCATCGCCCACCACCACCCCCCCAGGAGGATAGCACCACCATAGAGCCTGAGGACTCCACCACAGCTGAGCCAGAAGAAAATACCACTCTATAGAGTAGTAAATAATATATAAATCTATTCAATATTTAACATTCAAAACAAAATAAATCACATTTGTGATACGAGCACATGAGAATTCAATATTTTCCATAGCCAAACTCAATTATTTGTATGCACTCAAGAGTTTTTACCCGCATCCTTTCACTGGGCTCGCATTCATGCAGCAATTTATCATATCCTTTTCATAAATCAATACATATGAACGGACATGTGTAAATGGAGCGCACAATTTTGGACATACAAAGCACCGCACCTTACTTTGCTACGCTCCGCTTAACGGTGCACGGTCGGGATCGTTATTCGAGAGGCGCCCAAGGGCCAAATCGTTTGAATTCCTGCCATTATATCGTTTGATTTTCTTTCTTTTGCCACATTTTACCCAACGCCGTGGGAGGCATCAACATTTTGGTAATCAAATAAATTTCGCTTTGTTGCCGAGACAAAATATTTGTATGTTGCGCATACGACGCGTTGGTTTTCCCTTTAACGCTTTCGGCATGCTAAGCCTTTGACTGCTGTTGGCTGCCACCAGCTGTAAGCTTCTAAAGCCCTTTCTTGATACCCTGTATATTGTCAAATGTGGAAACAGCAGCAGTGCAAGAAGTACAAAATTTTCAACAGACCAAAAAACTTTTCATAAATTAAAAAATGTTTTTTTAAAAATATGGTTTTGATTTATTTAAGCCCAAATTTTATGATCGTGTTTTTTTCCAATTTAAATATAAATTTTTAAGAAACATGATACCTTATTTATAAATACCCATTTCAAGATGTTGCTACGAATTATATTCTTCCGGGATTTCAAGCTTGGATAACATGCTCAAACCATAATTTTTCTACACAATGTATAATATAATAAAATATAATAAATATTTCAAAGCTATGAGGCACCCTAGCAGTGTTTAAGGAGTATCTGCTAGTCAAGCATTACAATTTTTGTGTGGACTTGAGCCACGTCTTTGATATCTACCTGTGTGTTATTTACATGGCTAGCGTGTGGGCTTTTCAATACCCATGCGATAAGATGTGTCTTTAAGCCAATGTCTGACAAATGGCCAACGACAAGGTGTGAAACGGGCAAACAGGAAATTTGAAACGACCTTGCCACTGGGCAAGCATTTGACGGTTATTTGCGAATAGATAAATTTGTTATAATTCTAGCTGCTGCTGCTGCTACTCGTGGCCAAATTAAAATGAAAAAAGTTTAATATGTATGCACTTTTAAAATTGTTGCCAACTATTTTTCATTTGCAGCTCTAATTTTGATTAGCTGGAACAATTTTCCCATCCACATTTCCCGCAAAATAAAATCGTATTTTCAACTGGCAGAGTAGAAACAAAAATTGTTTGCTTTGCGTGAGTTTTTCTTTTGTTTATCTTGCGAGTTGAACAGTGGAAAATAGAAAAGTTTTTCTTTTGCTCATTTGCGCTTATTAAAAATACCAAAGTGGACAATGCGGCAGCACCCACACATCCCCCTTAAGCCCATTCTCCACTTGCTCACCTGCCGCGTGTTTTCCTTCATCTGCCTGCGCGCTATTTCCAGAAGCAGCCGCTGGCGCAGCACATCCAACGGATTGACAATGGACAGCGACGGCTTATTTCGCTTCGCCAAGGAGTACTCATCCTGAAAAAAGGAACAAAAAGAAATGCATTAAATATGAATTTTTTTCTCACTTTTCAGTACAGCATAATAAATGTTTGTAAGTTCTTGATGCAAAAAGTTTTCCAGCAAAAGCGTGTTGGAGTTGCTTAAAAAGTTGTCTCTGCTAAATAGATGAAATTTATTGCAACAACAAGTTGATCGAAATGCTTCACTCTAAATATATTTATATAAATAAGTTATTATATTTCTTATTTATATTTTATATTTTTATAATTTAATGATAATTTTAAATTGCGCATCATGTATATCTGTATGTTTGTAAAGACAGCTCACAGCTGGATTGCGACTATTTTCTAGTCGGGCATTCCGGAAAATAGCACTCCAGTTTGTTAAATTATCACATTATCATTGTCGTTTTTCTAGATGGGTAAACCCTTCAGAGTGATAAGAATTTCCGAGGAACTACTTCTTATTTTTTGTTATTTTATTCCACTAATTAAAAAGATGTTTGTGGGCTATGTTCTTGACTGCTGTTCGCATACACACTAATAAATATTTACCATAATTTGCACTGTCGAGCAACTTTCAGATAAGAACTGGTGTAAACAAGACATTGTAGATAACAGTGAGAAATTCTAAATGATTTTGAGTGACTAATTCAATGGGAAACATGCGAAGAAATGATGATCAGCGTTTGAAAACAATTACTACGCATAAATGTTATCAATAATTTGATAAATGTCGAAAAGTCATATGATATAATGTGGCACTAATGTCGAATTATAATTTTAAAATAATAGCTTGAAAAGCAATTAACAGTGTTAAAATTAAAAAAAAACAAATATTATTTATAGATAAATACTTGTTGTTTTACAAATTTAAATGAGAGCTAAATGAAATTCTTTAAATAAAATATACTACTATGATATGCAATTTTATGTTATAACCGACCTAACTACCAACTGATAAACTTATCAGTTATCGCGATTCGAACGTCTTGCGATTGGTAATTCATTATCGCTTACCCAATTCCTTACCAAACTCTGGCTGTTGGATAGCGACAAAGCAACATTGAATATGGAAAATACCCGAAGGCTATACGACCACCAAAAACAGTATGGTCCCTAACCCTCAGCAACTTGTTCGGGGTAAATTACCCCTATTTAGATAAACAGCTTCGGATAATCTGAAACCCCAACATTTATTTACTTCAGTTTTGAAGGCCTAAAACAACTATGGCCAAATTTAGAAAACAAAAATAACAAGAATAATCAGTCAGCCAAAATCAACGCAGCCAATAAGCATGAATTGGTAACCGCAGTTTATCGATGGGTAGTTTCAATTGAAATTTAACTTTTGCCGTGTTGCTTATCAGGCACTATAATTGCCATTGCGATTGCGATTAGATAATGTTGCAGTGAGTAGCCCTAATGTCTGTTAGCTTTCTTTATATAAAAGCACGTTGTCGGCTCTGTTCTGTTTAGTATAAATCGAACAATAGCAAAATGAAGGTTTTAACAATTGCGGTATTCGCGGTTCTCTGCGCTGTGGTCGCTGCCAGGCCCAACGGCTTCGGCTGGGGTCGGGGAAGCTGGGGTGACAATCTTCAACATGGTCGCTGGAATCCTGTTGGAGACAGATGGCATGGCAACTTTGCCAACTGGCACAGAGACGAGCACTGGAACGATAGGCATAACCATGGACACAATCATAAGAAGACATCCAGGCCAGAGGAACCAATTAAACCAACACAAGCCCCGACAGAGTCTACTCCTGAAGCTCCAGCTGAATCTACGACTGCAGTAATAGAAGAATCCACTGAGACTCCGGTCGAAAGCACCCAAGCTCCTGAAGAATCTACGCCTGAAGCACCAGAAGAATCTACGCAGGCGCCGGAAGAATCCACCCAGGTTCCGGAAGAATCCACGCCCGAAGCATCGGAAGAATCTACTCAAGCTCCAGAAGAATCGACAACTGAAGCACCAGAAGAATCTACCCAGGCTCCGGAAGAGTCAACTACTGAAGCTCCAGAAGAATCCACCCAGGTTTCGGAAGAATCCACGCCCGAAGCATCGGAAGAATCTACTCAAGCTCCAGAAGAATCGACAACTGAAGCACCAGAAGAATCCACCCAGGCTCCGGAAGACTCAACTACTGAAGATCCAGAAGAATCCACATCCGAAGCACCGGAAGAATCCACCATTACCAATGCAACCGAAGAACCAGAGGATTCAACAACTGAGGGTTCGGGTGATCCTGAAGAATCTACACAGGCAACCGAAGACTCTACAGAAACTACCCAGGCTACCGAGGAGCCAGCAGAGACAACCACCGAAGTCTCAGCTGAAACCGAGGGTAGCGGATCGGCGAGGCTATAAATGCACCCTAAAAGCACTTTAGAGAAATGGATCTACATTGAAGCACTACATCCGTTAGAGCTGATAACATAGCTCCCGGAATTTCATTGTTGGTTTGATGTTACGTGAAGATAGCAAAATATCAAGATATATCAATTCAAGCGTACTGACAGTGGTTTTGCTTGAATACCCAAGCAACGAAATGTTTTATAATTATAAGTAGTTGGTTTTATTCTAATTATACATTTGATAAGACAAAAATGTTAACGTATATTTTTTATTTTTCCTTATTGATCGACAAGTCATTTCAAGTGCTTCAAAAGTTTAAAATCAGAATATGTCCAAAATATTTAATTGTTGAGTATAACAGACATTATCCCATATAGCACTTAAGATTGTCAGATTTATGGCGCACAAAAATCATTATTGATTTCTAGCTGCTGTTGAGATTCAAATTCTCGGTAGACTTTTATCACGCTCCGTCAGATCGGATGAAGAATTCAGTGTAGCCCTAATCTCTGCGTATATAAAACAATAAAAATAGCATTCAACGAGACTATTAGTCATCCAGTTCGATCGGTACTTTCTCTGATGGAAAAATTTGTGCTCTAGAGATTAGATTGTGTCAGCTGTTAACGAGCTTTTCGAATTATTTACCAAATGTCAATAGATTTGCATAATACAGTTGTGAGTAGCTGGAGGAAAATAAAGCCCCATTGAGTTGGGGCAACTGTGCAAATATGCGGCAACTGGAGTTTGGCTATAAAAGATCGATTGCTCGGGCGAAGGCAATTAAAAGCTTGTCATGAGAGCTATTACACTAGCCATCTTCGCTGTCTTGTGCGCTGTGCCGGCGCTGTGCCGGCGGCGGCGGTCAGGGACCACCTGGTGGACGTCCCAGTGGGTCACCAGGTAAGGGACCACCAGGTGGACCACCACTTGGACCAGGTGGTCCGCCACGAGGACCAGGTGGACCATCACGTCGATCATCATGATAACGATGAAGATGGTAATGATGGTGATAATAATGATAACAATGATGACGATGATCAGGAGAAAGAAAATGATAATGATGGTGACGATGATGATAATGATGATGATCACGAAGAGCAAGATGATAATGACGTTGAAGACAATGCTAAATAAGATGATCAGAATGATTATACCTCTATTTCAGACAAGTGCACCTGCTTATACTGTCCATCGTTAGCACAAATCCAGATTCCAGTAGGGCACACGAGGCGTATGCGTGTTTTATTTTGTTTGATCAGTAAAATCAATTAGAACCAATAATATTAGTTAGATATAAATCGATTTTAACATATACTAGCTGGTAGATTTAAAACTCTTGTTTATGTTAGACTTGTATACATAAAGTAGTCCAACAAAATATGTTTATGTACCGCTATAGGGAACTACTTTCAAAAAGCTAGTTTTTAATAAATCACAAAAATGATATGATAATAATCATCTATACCTCCACTGCTCGTCTTCATTCCAAATTGTTATAAATTGTTTTAACAAACTTTCCGCCTAAGTTTCCATTTGGCTGAAATATTTCCGCTGGTAAACTTTCAACGCAGCCTTAAATAGTTTTCATTGCCCTAAATGCCCAACAGGATAAAATATTCGCAATGCAACACAACAGCTGATAAAATATGAAGGTTTGAGCGGGATGGTAGGCTAATTTTTAGATGGCAACCACAATTGCAGGTGCTGCCCAAAAGTTGGTCCTTCGAAAAGTTCTCACTGTTTGGGTATTCAATTCAATTGTATGTCGTGGAACTCACACATTGTACAAATTAAACAGCGTGAAAATTGAAGTTTCTTGTCAACTTTGTTCAGCGATTTATTCACGCCACAAAACAACAAAGCTTCAAGTTTTATTTATCTTTTTGTCAAACGTAAATAAATAACGTAATATGTTTTGTTTACTTTTTGCTTACACTTTTTATTATTTTTTCATTTTTTTGGGTCTAATGAAGCGCTCATAAAGCGTTGTGAAAAACTTTCCATAAACATACAGCAATGCCCAAATTTGCAAAAACGTTTTTATACATTGACTAATTTGTTTGTTTTACAGGGTTTTTAATCTTAATGTTTGGTCAGTTGTCACGCTACGTGGTTAGATAAGATTAGTTCCGTGAGTATTTGCGATAAGCAGAGATATGAAAATACTTTCAGTTTCTATATATATACATATATATTTTTTTATATGTAATTTATTGTGTTAGTAGAAATCAAGAGTTTTTTAATTGAAAATCCAACTTTGAAGTAGTTGTCAGCCAGGAAATGATTTTGTATTATAAGAGAGATTAGTAGACAAATATGCGATAAGATATTCCATTAGCGGGGAATACCAATAAGTTTATATTATAAGAAATACTAGCTAGCTAGCTGTCAGTATCTGTTATCATAATGTCAGAATTTTATAAATAAGCAATATTTTATATATAAACTGTTGTAACTGTTTTTGTTATTAAATTCGATTCGTTTAAGTGCTTTGAAATATTTCGATATTTATAAAATAAATTATCTTATTTTGATATTGATAAATTTACTCAATTGAAGCTACAACCATTTTATTGAACCAAACATTTCCTAAAAAAATTTGTATATTTACAGGGCATAATATTAAATCAATTTTAGTTTATTTTAAATGAAAGCAATAAAGAATAATTTGCGTTTCATAGTACCCGGTAAACTTTTGACAAGAAATGCGTAAAAATGTATTCCTCGAATGTCAACATCAAAGAATTTATCAATTCGGTTTTTTTGACCATGAAAAAACGAAAATATTCCATGAAATATGAGCCTCAAAAACTGTCAGAAAAATGAGCGACAACTGTTCAAAGCCACAAAATAAAAAGGAAAAGCGTTCAACACCTACTCACCTGTATGGCATCCAAATAGTCCAGCGGATATCCGTTGGCATAGCCTGCGCCGCCTGCTGCCACTGGTGAACCACCGCCTGCCCCCCGCCCACTTCGGTTGCCACACCCCGTTGTGCGGTGCAAACGAGCCTTGTGGTGCTGAGCAAAGTTAATAACACCGGGCAAAACCACGCTGTGGCTTTCATCATTCTGCAATTTACCAACAACAACATTAAAAAAAATACATAAAATTACTGCATAAAAAATTAATGGATGCACAAATCGACTGTGCCGAAGCAAATAACATAAAGTTAAAAAAATTTCATTTGCTCCCGTTTGAATAATTGCATACTGAACACCGAGCCACCCGTAAGCAATTATTTGTTGTTTGTAAAAGGTCGAAATATATTATTGTATTAAGGAGCAAATAAACAAAAATAAATTCTTACATTACATATTTTAAAAAAATTCGTATAAATTAATTACATAGATTGATTGGAATGCATGTTTGGTAAATGTGATTTGTGAAATTTTAAAATAATTGAATTTCTGCAAAAAATTGATTACAACATTTTTGTCGGAAAAATTTAATTGAGTAATGCTTTCAGTCGGTCGGATAGTGCATAAGAAATTTTGACACTCTATAAACAGGGTACAAAGAATGAATTTTCGATTAACCCCTGAACTATATATACATATAATTTATACAGCATTTTCTGGTTTGAATAGTAAGTTGGAAAAATTATTTGACGCAAGCAAATAATTTAAATAATAATAGAAAAATATGATAACCAACTTTGATTATAAAAAATAAATTAAATACAATCTTTAAACCTTTTTATAATTTTTCACATTTTGTTATTCGTCAAAAAAAATTGCAATATACGTTTTGATTGCATAGAGCTTAAATATGTTCACATACTTATCCCTTAAAGTATCCGTTTAAAACTTGTCTAGTTTGTAAGACCTTTGCTTTTTTCAACTCTGACACATGCACATGTTGAGCTCTTTTGAAAAGCTTTTCTTGCGCACAAATTGGCGTAAATGCAACAACAGTTTAGAGCATAATTTAAGGGCAATCTATCAACTTCAAGCAATATTTATTGTTAAAATATATATACATATATAATATGAAAGTATCTGAACTTTGACAATGCATGTTGCAAGCGTGACGCGAGAATGCTGCGTGGGGCATTTTAACATCGTGAAGTGTACATATAATTTATGGTTTCTGTACATGCATGACCTCTCATAAAGTCCCAGTTTGAACTTGGCACTCCAGCTGGCTGGGATTGCAACTCAATGGACTCGCCAAATGACTTTGCCAAGCCACAGCGGAACATAAACGTAATGTGTGGAAATAACATAAATAGATGAAAAAAGGCTGACGAGCTGCGAATGGGTTGCGAATGGGTTGCGAATGGGACTCTGATGGGGATGAGCCCAGATGGACACGTGGCGCTGTGCAGCTGTGACGACCCACGAGACTGGCACAATGAGTTATCTTAATGTCAAAGCTAACAGGAAGCATTTCGTTGGCGGACACAGAACAATTTTAGCGCCTGCTCGATTATGCCAACTATCCCAGAAATACGAAAGAAGCCAAAAAAGCCAATGACTTGTGAATTTCCGTTTAACCTTAGAGCAGGAAGCGCACAAATCCCTAAAGTCTTTGGTTAGCTAAAAATAGATCGCAAAATCGTGTAAAGATGTGCGGAACACATATTTCTTATACCCTGCAGATCAAATATTGCATATCCCTTATTCACAATAGGATAAAATTGTTTAGCAAAATAAATGTTTCTAATATTTTGTTAACTAAACAAATTTTGTTCAAATCGATATCGCGTACAGGATATCTTCAGTTCGATCACTTTCGCTTTAGACTCCTTATTGCTTGTTTACTTTTTGCTCATTGCAGTGAAATTGATTTTCCCCTTACTTGTGTTCCGGCATGCTTCATCTGCTTTATTCATCGTCACATCCTTTGACTATTTTGATTAGCTTCCAGCAACGTTTATAAGGGCTTCGATTGACGCACAAACAATTTGCATGCCACTCGTCCAGTGCTGTCCTGTGTGCAACAAGAGACCCGCATTCACACACGCATTTATTTATTAAC